>JASDFA010000001.1:15105000-16479375 GCA_035772735.1 Datura wrightii
ACCATATCTTTTGTTTCATTTCTTCGGGAACAATCACAAACACTTTTTTGATTATGGATCTACTACCAGAAATTCAATGCATAATCTCAACATTCCATGTGTATTCCTGAATAATCTCATTTTTCAATTATTCAACCATTTCATTTTACCAAGTTCAATGTTAGCCAGATTAGTCAACATTTATCTCTTTCGATGCAACAACAAGATCTTATTTGTAACAAGTGGTTTTGTTGGTTGGTTAATTGGTCACATTTTATTCATGAAATGGCTTGGATTGGTATTAGTCTGGACACGGAAAAATCATTCTATTAGATCGAATAAGTACATTCGATCTAATAAGTACCTTGTGTTAGAATTGAGAAATTCTATGGCTCAGATCTTTAGTATTCTCTTATTTATTACCTGTGTCTACTATTTAGGCAGAATATCCTCACCCATTCTTACTAAGAAACTGAAAGAAGCGTCAAAAACAGAAGAAAGAGATGTAGAAATAGAAACTGCTTCCGAAATGAAGGGGACTAAACAGGAACAAGAGGGATCCACTGAAGAAGATCCTTATCCTTATCCTTCCCCTTTTTCGGAAGAAGGGTGGGATCCGGAAAAAATTGATGAAACGAAAGAAATCCGAGTGAATGGAAAGGACAAAATAAAGGATAAATTCCACTCTCACCTTACAGAGACAGGCTATAATAATATTAATAGTAGTAATAGTCCAATTTATGATTATGAGGATTCTTATCTGAATAATAATAACATAGGGAATCTAGAAAATTTAAAATTGCAACTGCTTGAGAAAACAAATGAAAATAAAAATTTTGATTCAAAAAGTCGAAAAGAATAAGTAATAAACTAATAAAAAGACGGAAACATAAGTCAAATACAAGAAAAGATAAGAAGAAATGCGCCCGCCCCCTATATATTTAATACCTTCTCCTACAATGAAACTAATAACCCCAACCCCGTTAGTCATCCCATCAATTACTCGTCAATCAGAAAAATGAGTAAATTCAGCTAATCCTCTTATCCCACCAACTAAGAATCTTGTATAAAAAGTATCTATGTAAGCACGATTATATGACCAATCATATATGCCATTTATAATTGTGTCCCACAAAATTCTCTTAGGACCTTTTTTAACAAAAGAATTAATTAACTCAAAATTTTTGAAAGAAGAATAAACGGGTTTATATAAAAAGGATGCTATAAATATTCCGAAATAAGCTACACTGACTGAAAGAACTGCATCCTTTAAAAATTCATTCCACTCCATCGAATTATTCGACTTTTGATGCAAAAGATTTATAGATGGAGCTAACCATTTCGATAATATATCCAAATTCACTCCCTCTTGGTTGAAAGGAATTCCTATAGATCCGACAAACAAAGTAAAGAGTCCTAATACAAATATTGGGAATAGCATAGTATTGTCCGATTCATAAGGATAGGAATAAACCGCTTTATGCTCAAAATGAGCAAGAATCATAAAAGGTCGTGTCATCTTTCTTCCATTTTTATCAATTGGATATTTAGTTTTTGAAAAACAATAAGTACTTTCATTATTATTCATTGTTAATAAACAAGCGTTTTTCTGAACTCCGTTTTTACCCCATAGAGATATTGAATAGAAACGGGTTTTGTGTTTTCCACCATAATTTTGAAAATGAACGTTTAAATGCCCTTCAAAAGTAAGTAAATAGATCCGAAACATATAAAATGCGGTTAATCCCGCCGTGTCCCAAGCTATTATTGCGAAAATTGGCGAATACAACCAACTATCATTAAGAATTTCATCTTTGGACCTAAAACAAGCAAGAGGTGGAATACCACAAAGAGAAAGTGTACCTAATAAAAATGTGATTTTGGTAATTCGGACATGTTTTCTTAAACCTCCCATAAGACCCATATTCTGGCTTTTAGCTGGAGAATATCCAACAATAGTTTCCATTGAATGAATAATGGATCCAGATCCTAAAAATAATAATGCTTTGAATAAGCATGAGTAATCAAATGAAATAAAGCGCTTCGATAAGACCCCATACCTAGAGCTAACATCATATGACCCAATTGAGACATTGTGGAATAGGCTAAATCTCTCTTAATGTCTTTTTGAGCAAGCGCTAAAGTAGCTCCAAATAATACTGTTATTATTCCTATAACCGAGATCAAATACATTATGTAAGGTATAACTCTGAAAAGAGGAAGAAGCCGAGCTACAAGAAAAATTCCCGCCGCTACCATAGTAGCAGCATGTATAAGAGCCAAAATAGGAGTAGGCCCCTCCATGGCATCAGGTAACCATACATGAAGGGGGAATTGGGCGGATTTAGCAACTGCACCGGCAAATAAGAGAACAACGCATAAAGTAACAAATAAAAAATTGACCTCATAATTATAAATCAAGTTATTTAATATTTCGAATAAATCCCTAAATTTGAAAGTTCCCGTTATCCAATAAAAACCTAAAATTCCTAATAATAAACCAAAATCCCCTACACGATTAGTTACAAACGCTTTTTGACAAGCATTTGCCGCAACAGGTCGTGTAAACCAAAATTCTATTAATAGATAGGAACACAACCCAACCAATTCCCAAAAAATATAAATTTGTATCAAATTTGAACTAGTAACTAATCCCAACATGAAAGTATTGAAAAAACTCATATAAGCAAAAAATCTCAAATAGCCTTGATCATGAGCCATATAATTATCACTATAAATAAGAACCATAATTCCAACAGTAGTGATTAATATTGACATAATACAAGTAAGTGGGTCAATTAAGTATCCGAAGTCTAAAGAAAAATCATTATTGATGATCCAAGACCATACATATTGATAAAAAGAACTGCTATTTATTTGCTGAATAGACAGGTAGATTGAAAAAATCATGACTATGCTTAACAATAAAACACTCTGAAAAGCCCACATACGGCGAAAACTTTTTGTTGCCGTTGGAAAAAGAATAAGTCCCGCCCCAAATAACATAGGGACTGGAAGTGGAATGAAAGGTATGATCCACGCATATTCATATCCATAAAAAAGTTTTGAATTCTTAATTAATTGTTTTCGATTCACCGGATCTTACCTCTTTTGAAAGGAGTCAATAAAAAGTCAAAATATGGACTAACTTAAACTAATTTAAAACTTAAATCGAATTTTCTATTCTTACTTATTCTGAATCTTTGCTAAATACTTCAACTATTGAAATTAAGAAGTTACAATTGGTCAAATCATATGAAAGGGATTAATTACTAGTCTCCTTTGAAATAGACCTATTTTTTCTCCAAGTTTGACCAGTGAATCGAACGGGGATTCAAGTTTTTAATTTTCTGAAGTAAAAATGCGGTTCTTAGCTTTAAACCTTTTGAGTTATTTTATTGGATGTAAATGAAATGTGGAACCGTAAATAGAAATCAAATAGAAATCGAGTTTTTTTTGGATTCTTTATTTTATTTTTGATTTTGATTAAGTTCAACTAATTTCATTTCGTCATTTATACAGAACAACCGATTAGCAAATTCTATAGGTATAGATTTTCTGAATCAAAAAGAATGTGAAATAACGATACCAGTCAATAGAGAACCTTTTCTTTTTTACAATTATGAATGTTTTCTTGAATACAAAAAACTTGAAAAAACACATATTGGCCTTCTTTTTTTATTTCCAGTATTATGCAATTTTCACATATCTTTTTCCTATATCGATAATGTTTTATTTGAGGACACTATTAGCTTGAAAATAAATAGTAGTAAAAAGAACTCATTTTGAACAATAGATATCTTTCACATCTAGTTATAACAATGAGTAATTTTTTAATTTCTAAATGGCAGTTCCAAAAAAATGCACTTCGACATCAAAAAAGCGTATTCGTAAAAATATTTGAAAAAGGAAGGGATATTGGGAAGCACTAAAGGCTTTTTCGTTACCCAAATCTCTTTCTACAGGGAATTCGAAAAGTTTTTTTGTACACCAAACAAAAATAAATAAGTAATAAAAGGTTAGAATAATTTGAATCAACCTTAATTAAAAAATTATTCAATTAGATAATAATTGAATAATTTAACGATTTATCTTTCATATTTGATATTGATTCGCTCACCAATCAATACGTAATGGAACTCTATTCGCTTTTCTGATTGATATAGAAAATAATAGAATTAGGAAATCCTCTATTTACTATTTACTGAATAATAACTTTTTTGTTGACAAAAGAATAAAGATCATTTCTATTCCAAGGTGGGGAGTTTTATTTTCCCCATCAACCTATTTTCAGAATTCAATTAAAAAATAAAATAAAAATTCTATATTTCCATTCTATTTCCATAGAAGAACGTATATAAAAATCTTTAGTGAAAGGTAAGAACTCATTGAACCTAATTGATTCTAATTTGACACCTTTTTGTTTTGGCTAACTTTCTAACTTTTTATTCTCTCTGAATTATTATATAGACCCCCATGTATATCTTGCCCTTAGCCCAATAGAGAAAATTGCTTAAGGAAATTATGTATTGTATGACTAATTGTCAATTTTGAGTGATGCAAAATAGGTGCTTTTCTTTATATTTTGTCTTCAAAATCCCTTTTTAGTTTTAGATTTATGAAAAAAATAAATAGTAAATAGCTGATTAAACAATGAAAACTAAAACTTTTTCAACTCTATTCCTTAATTGAGTCTAGAACAATTTAGTTACAAGAGTTCAATTCGAGGAAAGCATAAAATATAGGAAAGTGGCAGGTTAAATAAAAAAATAAGACTCTAAACTCAAATCGAAAATAATGAACTTTCAACCTCAAATTCCTATTTGAACAAGCTTTTATTGTTATTGATCCATTTGATTCATTACTAAACTAAAATAGCTTACTCAATCTTGATTATTGCTTATTGATAGACTATTATGAGTTAAAGACAGGCCGCTATGGTGAAATTGATAGACACGCTGCTCTTAGTAAGCAGTGCTAATGCATCTCGGTTCGAGTCCGAGTGGCGGCATACCGTCTTCTGAAAAGGATAAATAGATCTTATAATGAATTCAATTCCCGATTTCCATTTTTGAATTATGTAATTAAGGGACTCTTCTTTTTAAAGATTTTTTATGATATTTTCAACCTTAGAGCATATATTAACTCACATTTCCTTTTCGATTGTTTCAATTGTAATTACAATTCATTTGATAACCTTTTTAGGCGATGAAATCGTAAAACTATATGATTCGTCAGAAAAGGGCATAATAGTTACTTTTTTCTGTATAACAGGATTATTAGTTACTCGTTGGATTTCTTCGGGACATTTCCCACTAAGCGATTTATATGAATCATTAATTTTCCTTTCATGGAGTTTCTCCCTTATTCATATAATTCCGTATTTCAAAAAAAAATTTAATTTTAAGTAAAATAACTGGGCCAAGTGTTATTTTTACCCAAGGCTTTGCTACTTCAGGTATTTTAACTGAAATACACCAATCTGGAATATTAGTACCGGCTCTTCAATCTGAGTGGTTAATAATACACGTAAGTATGATGATATTGGGCTATGCAACCCTTTTATGTGGATCGTTATTATTAGTAGCACTTCTAGTGATTACATTTCGAAAAAACAGAAAGCTTTTTTATAAGAGCAATGGTTTTTTAAACGAGTCATTTTTCTTGGGTGAAAATGTTTTCAAAAATACTTCTTTTTTCTCTGCTAAAGATTATTACAAGTCCCAATTGATTCAACAATTGGATTATTGGAGTTATCGGGTTATTAGTTTAGGATTTACTTTTTTAACCATAGGAATCCTTTCGGGAGCAGTATGGGCTAATGAAGCGTGGGGGTCGTATTGGAATTGGGACCCAAAAGAAACTTGGGCATTTATTACTTGGATCATGTTTGCAATTTATTTACATACTCGAACAAATAGAAATTTGCGGGGTGCAAATTCTGCAATTGTAGCGTCTATAGGCTTTCTTATAATTTGGATATGCTATTTTTGGGTCAATCTATTAGGAATAGGGTTACATAGTTATGTTTCTTTTCCATCAACATTTAATTGAATTCAAGACAAGTTATTATAAATACAAGAGCGCGCGGCGCATTGTATGAGCCAGCATGCGGACCGTGTGAATCAAATATTGTATTGATGATTCACACGGTTTTCTACCATATGTAGTTCAATTTCATTGTTTTTACTTAACTTAAGAGTTAAGAGAAGAAAAAAAGTATTCTTTTTTTCATTGTCCCAGAATGTTTTTAAAAACAAACATAAGTTTTTTAATTTCAGTCATCCAAATTATCTATAAAAATAATTTGAGAGAATAACTTCGACCTTGTCAACTGCTAATGAAAGAACGAAATCGGGGTATATACCAATACCTATTATGGGTAAAAAGATGGAGATCGAAAGAAATAACTCTCGCGGTCCAGAATCAAAAAAAGAATCCTTCGGGGCATTAAATAGCTTGTATCCATAGAACATCTGGCGTGACATAGATAATGAATAAATAGGAGTTAATATCATTCCAATTGCCATTACAAAAGTAATTAGTAGTTTTGGAATTAAAAGATATTTTTGACCGGTAACTATTCCAAAAAATACTATCAATTCGGCAACAAAACCACTCATACTTGGTAATGCAAGGTAAGCCATCGAAAATCTACTGAACATCGTGAACATTTTTGGCATTGGAATAGCTATTCTGCCCATTTCGTCAAGATAAACAAGGCGGATTCTATCATAAGTCGTTCCCACCAAGAAAAAAAGTGCAGCACCAATAAATCCATGAGAGATTATTTGTAAAAAGGCTCCATTAAGTCCTGTATCGGTTAGAGAACTAATTCCTATAATTATGAAACCCATATGAGAGACAGAGGAATAGGCTATTCTTTTTTTAAAATTCCGTTGGCCAAGAGATGTTGAAGCTGCATAGTTTATTTGGATTGTACCGATTATCATCAACCAAGGAGAAAATATAGAATGGGCATGAGGTAATAATTTCATATTGATTCGAATTAATCCATACGCTCCCATTTTTAATAAGATTCCGGCTAGAAGCATACAAGTACTGTAATGTGCTTCTCCATGGGTATCTGGTAACCATGTGTATAGGGGGATAATGGGCAATTTGACAACAAAAGCAATAAAAAATCCAATATAGAAGATTATTTCTAAAACCACAGGATATGACTGATTAACTGATGTTTCAAAATTTAATGTTGGTTCATTAGAACCATATAAAGCAACACCCAAAACTCCCATTAAGAGAAAAACAGAACCCCCTGCCGTGTACAAAATAAATTTTGTAGCTGAGTACAAACGTTTTTTTTCTCCCCACATGGCTAGAAGTAGATAAACAAGAATTAATTCTAACTCCCACATGATGAAAAAAAGTAAAAGGTCCCGAGACGAAAATGATCCAATTTGACAACTGTACATTGCTAACATGAGAAAATGGAATAATCGAGAATCTCGAGTAACCGGCCAAGCCGCTAAAGTTGCTAAAGTAGTGATAAATCCTGTTAATAAAATGGGTCCTATAGAAAGTCCATCTATTCCTAATATCCAATGCAGATCAAAAAAATCGATCCATTTATAATCCTCCACTAGTTGGATTAATGGATCATCCGATTGGAAATGATAACAAAATGCATAAGTTGTTAGAAGGAGTTCTAAAATACATATACATATGGTATACCACCTAATTATCCTATTTCGTTTCTGGGGAAGAACGAAAATTAAAGAACCCGCAAATATCAGAAAAACTACAATTATTGTTAACCAAGGGAAATCATTCGTAGTAAAGACAAGATACTCTTGGACCAAAAAAACCCGTGCTCAAAAAATTTTTATTTTCGAGCACAGGTTTGTCGGTAAAAAAAATTAAATGGATTCAAGTAGAGTTTTCTCGAACGTATCAATAAGCTAGACCCATACTGCGAGTTGTTTCATGCCATAAATAAACTCGGACACTCAAGAAATCCGTTGGACAGGCGGATTCACATCTCTTACAACCAACACAGTCCTCTGTTCGTGGAGCAGAAGCAATTTGTTTAGCCTTACAACCGTCCCAAGGTATCATTTCTAATACATCGGTGGGATAGGCTCGGACACATTGAGTACATCCTATACACGTATCATAAATCATTACTGAATGTGACATTGGGTCTATACGTTTTTGAATGTTATAAATTTTTGATCTAGTAAACTTAGAAATGAATCATATATTTAGATACCAAATGAATCAATGAGTTATCAGAATTTTCTAATCAACCCCCTTTTGCATTGGTTTAGGAGATATGAGAGAGGCCAAAATAATTTGATTTCTTATGTTTTGCAAACAAGATCATACCTTACGTAGCAAACATGCTAATTAAAATCGATTTATTAATATTAGAATATAGATGATTAATACTAATTATTCAACAAATTGGATTGGTTGATACGAGTTAATTTTCTGTTACGGTAAATTGATGAAACATTAGCCAGTCCAATGGCTGCTTCAGCGGCTGCAATAGCTATAACAAAAATTGAGAAAATGTCTCCTTTTAATTGACGATTATCAAAAAAATCAGAAAGTGTTACAAAATTTATATTAACCGCATTCAATATAAGTTCAAGACACATAAGGGCTCTAACCATATTTCGACTTGTGATTAATCCATAGATATCGATAGAAAATAAATAGGCACTCAAAACAAGTACATGTTCGAGAATCATTAAATAACTCCTTATCAATCTCGACTCCTTTCAATATGAACAACAATTCAACCAATTTAATTGACTAGTATATAACAAGTATGGAACAAAGAAATATATTGGTACTAGATTGACCTGAAGTCTTTCTATTTATACAGCTGGAATTCAAATAGAATTGAAGGAAACTGGATGTGATAAGCGAGAACAAAATTTTATTTGAATTTCAAGTTTTTAATAGAAATTTTTTATTGACGAGCTACAGCAATTGCACCTATTAAAGCAACTAAAAGTATTATTGAAATAAGTTCAAATGGAAGAAAAAAATCTGTTGATAAATGAATTCCAGTTTGTTGACTATTACTTAGAAAATCTTGCTCTATAATTTGGTTTGATCTTGTAGTCCAAATAATCCCGTACCATGACGTATCTGAAATAGTAGTAATTAGTGAAATAAAAAGACTTATACAAACCATCGAAGTAATTCCATCTCCTACGGTCCAAAGATGAAATTTTTTGAAATATTCTGAACCATTCATGAACATCACAACAAAAATGATTAAAACATTTATAGCTCCTACGTAAATAAGTAGTTGCGCAGCAGCTACAAAATAGGAGTTAGATAGAATATAGAATAACGATGTACAAACAAGAACCAATCCCAAGGAAAAGGCAGAATAAATTGGATTGGGAAGTAATACCACTCTTAGACCCCCTAATATAAGACCCGATCCTAGAAAGACTAAAAGAAAATTATGTATTGGTTCAGATAAATCCATTTTTTATAAATAAAATCAAAAACGAAGAATTTCATGAGTTTATTGACTTGACCAAGAAAAAACAAGTTTTTTTTATTTTTTATGATACTTCTTAATTGTTAATTGAATGAAATTATAATGGGTATGAATTGATGTAGATGCTTTTATGGACCACTATCAATTCTTTATTCATCGAAAGAGTAGTTTAAACCTATCTATTTTTGATATCATTTATCTACTTTGAAACCATTACTATTATAATATAGAAATCAGTTTTGTTTTCAATCTAAATTAAGCTAGGAGTCTCATTAAGCAACCACTAGTTTGAATTGACCAAGCAAAAATCTTATTCTTTTAGATCCGAACTAAGCCTTCGTAATTTGGAATTTTTCTTTTTTGAATCGAATTTAAGGGTTTATTCATTGTTTATTTGAGGTAAATTTGAAATTGTTCGAATTGTGTAATCATCAATTACTGACATTGGTAAGAGACTCAAAGCAATTTGATTATAATTCAATTCGTGACGATCATAAGTAGAAAGTTCATATTCTTCGGTCATTGATAAACAATTTGTTGGGCAATACTCAACGCAATTACCACAAAATATACAGATTCCAAAATCAATACTGTAATTAAGCAATCATTTCTTTCGAATATCAGTTTCTAACTTCCAATCAACAACGGGTAAATCTATAGGACATACACGCACACATACTTCACAAGCAATGCATTTATCAAATTCAAAGTGTATTCGGCCTCGGAAACGTTCCAATGTGATCAATTTTTCGTAGGGGTATTGAATAGTTATAGGTAAACGATTTGCATGGGACAGGGTAATCATGAAACCTTGGTCGATGTATCTGGCGGCTCGTATTGTTTGTTGTGTTGATATATAACAAGGGTTTTATTGAAGAACAAGAAAAGAAAGAATCAAAAAGGCTAACTGAGAATTGAATACAATGATCTAGAATGGGGAAGGGGGTGCCTATATATAGGCATAAACTAAAATCCTAATGCCTATAGGAATAGGACTACCTGTCACACCCCACCTTGAGGGGTATGACGGGCACCTGGTGCCTGCTAGACTCTAGACTACTAAATGGTCCAGCCTGAGCACATCTGGTGCTTTGGCTGGCTTTGGCTCTATTTCAAGAAACAAACCGGCTATATAACGGCTGTAAATACAGCCTCCGGCCAACTGGCTTGTAGCCATCTGTACCTGTAACAACAGCTAACCAGAAACAGACTTGTAACAAGGAACCTATGCGGGCCGACAAGGCCACCATGCTGTCTAGTTATCTGTAACTTAACACAAGACTGCTGTAAGACTACGTGACTGGCAAGGTCACCACTACTGTCAAACTAAGGCCCCACACGGCCAACATAAACTGAAATACTAAACAGCTACAGCAAACTGCACGGCCCCACACGACCGGCTCAAGTAACCACAGGGAATACATATACCGACTGCAAGCCTCTACGAATACTGTAAGAAATTAATAGAAATGATCGGGACAGGGCCCCGACCTACCCATACTGCACAACAAAAGAAAAGGAGCTACACCTCTGGGAATCAGACTCCGGATGACAGGAGCTGATGACTCACTGGCTGGCTGGAATCACGAGGGATCTACTCCTCGTCCGTGAGTACCTGTAGGCAAGCAATACAGCGCCCCGCTGGGCGTCAGTACCACAGGTACTGAGCATGTAAAGCAAACTAAAATATGCAACTGAAACGAATAGCGCAATAACATGACATTTAAGCAAGAAGTAGCTGAGTCTATCTAGCTGAGGATAACTGGGGAGAGTTTATACATTCTGTAACTAACTGAGCGTACCTGAAGATGTGTCGTCCTTCTGTCTATCAGTATCTACTAGCACATATCAATATATATAATAATACACACAATACCTGACCGACCCCCATAAGCCGGAAGGTGCCAACCAAGCAAGCAATCTATTTACCCCTACCCGGGTCTAAACCAACCAAAAACAAGTCACTCCACTCATCTGATAACTGTGAGCTCCTCCTACCGGCCCCCTTGGGTACGTAGCTCAGGCCTTGGCCTCTGACAATAAACTGTGTCTGAGTCCGAAGACTCCTGCCTCTGGGCACAGGTGTGCACACAGAGTGGTCTGCCCCTGTAAACAGGGTGTGCTAGCTCTGCGCAGAGTAAACTGAACTATCCCTGCAAGCAGGGTGGTCTGGACCGTATTATCATGGTGGTCGGCCATCATCGTCCTTTAGGCGGACGGCATCGCCCAGCTGGTGGCGGTATCTGAATCTGGTATCGACACAGCTATAACCCAGGGGCGGTGGGGATGCTAAAAGGGTGCCCACATGCCACAACAAGTCTCAACATACAAAACACATACACAACAAGCATGCTCAATGAAAAATACTAACCATATTCTCTTCTTGTATCTCAAGGCCAGTTTGTATTAAATAACTGATACTATATTCTGTTCCACACTGTTTCTGATTGCTGGACTAACTGCTACCTAGCCTTTATCTGTCTATCTGATTATATCTGGATATAGCTCAATAACATAAAATGCACCATCTACTACTGGATACAATCTCAACAGATGTAATACGGATTGCCTGAATATCTATTATTCTGATTATCGCATGATACGTAATTAGTATAATAGCATGCTTGCTGGAAATTGTACTAAAATCGTTCCTGTATGCTGGGTATCTGTTAATAGCGTTTATTCTATTTATTTTCTACCCTGTACTTCCTGGCTTGCCGAAAGAATAACTTTACATACCTGGTTTCTGAGTACCCGACTGACCGATGTGATTTCCGTCGGTACTTCTGCTGTTTCTCCCAACTACATTCATATACACATAAATTAGAACTAAATACATTAATATTCGGGAAAAATTATCACTTTTGATATATATATTTATCCCAACTTCAACCTTTCGAAAAACGGTCGAAAACTCGTTATTTCTCGATAGTCCAGAAGGGATAAATGCTCACTGCAACGGTAGGAACACATTGGTACTAATTTAAAGTAATTCTATTTACTTTACCTCGGTAGCACGACGTTTCGCCGGCCAAATTTCATGAAACTAACTCCGTAGGATTGCTCTCTACAGCTTTATACACCTGTACCTAAGCCGGAATGAAGTTTAGACCGCGTTTCGTCGCATAATTGGAAGGAAATTATATATTTTTGTCATGGGTTTTCATTTTCACTATCCTCCCCTATTCTTTGCTGTAAATATGCATATTTAGATGAAAGGCCGACTTTTTATTTATCAACCTCTTTTTTTTTTTTTTTTTGCCTTCTAAATCCCTTAACCAACATGCCCTTAGGCTATTTATCCATTTAAAATTTACGGGGTGTAACATCCTCCCCCCCTTAAGAACATTCGTCCTCGAATGACATTCTGTCTAGAGGACTTTCTCAACTTACTCAACTTGTTTCTAGAAAAACTTTGGCAGAGTTTCCCTTGTATTATGGACTATCTCATAATTCCTGAAAAGCAGAAAAGCCCAATACAGGTACTCTACACGATATAATAACATTCATGTATAAAACTATCTATAATCAATCGCCTGCTTTCATATATGAAGTATAAGCATTAATAAGGAAAAACAGTTCTAACATACCTCCCATTTGCCTATGCTTGGAATAAGTGGGGATATCTGGCTTTCATGTCTTCCTCGGCTTCCCAGGTCATTTCTTCTCGGTTTCTATTACGCCATAATACTTTGACAGACGCAATATCTTTAGTTCTCAGTCTACGGATCTGTCTGTCTAAGATCGCTACTGGAACCTCCTCGTATGCTAACTCTTCTGTGACCTGGACATCCTGAACTGGAACAACTGTGGAAGGGTCTCCTACGAACTTCCTCAACATAGATACATGGAATACTGGGTGAACAGATGCTAACTCCGAAGGCAAGTTCAATTCGTATGCAACTCGGCCTATTCTCCGCCGAATCTGATATGGCCCAATGAATCTCGGGCTAAGCTTTCCTTTCTTGCCAAATCTCATCACCCCTTTCATCGGAGACACCTTTAGGTATACCCAGTCGTTCACCGCAAATTCTAGATTTCTACGCCGCATGTCTGCATACGACTTCTGGCGGCCCTGAGCAGTCAGCAGGCGTTCTCTGATAAGCTTTACCTTCTCCTCTGACTGTTGAATGATGTCTGGCCCAATCAACGTTGATTCCCCCACTTCAAACCAGCCCACCGGCGATCTACATTTTCGCCCATATAATGCTTCAAAGGGCGCTATCTGGATAGCTGAATGATAACTGTTATTATAGGCAAATTCAATTAGCGACAGATGTTCATCCCAGCTACCCCCAAAATCTAGTACGCACGCTCGTAGCATGTCTTCGAGTGTTTGGATAGTTCGCTCAGCCTGTCCATCTGTCTGAGGGTGGAATGCTGTGCTCAAATTAATCTGCGTTCCCAGACCCCTCTGGAACGACTGCCAAAATCTAGCTGTGAATTATGCTCCCCTGTCTGAAATAATAGATACCGGCACTCCATGTAGTCTAACTATTTCTCTGATGTATAATTCAGCATAATCCTCGGCTGAGAAGGTAGCCTTCACTGGCAGGAAATGAGCTGATTTTGTCAGCCTGTCAACTATTACCCAAATGGAATCATTTCTGCGTCTGGTACGGGGTAATCCTGTTACAAAATCCATGTTTATCGCTTCCCATTTCCACATAGGCACAGTTATATCCTGCGTCAGACCGCCTGGTTTCTGGTGCTCCGCTTTCACCTGCTGGCAGTTAGGACATCTAGATACAAATTCAGCTATTTCAGATTTCATACCTGGCCACCAGTAGATGTCTCTGATATCGTGGTACATTTTCGTTGCTCCTGGATAGAGGGAATAACGAGCGTAATGTACCTCATGCATGATCTGCTGGCGAAGCCCTGAAACATTCGGGACACATAGACGGCCCTTACAACGTAGTACTTCATTTTCAGTCACTTGGAAATCTGACTCTTTACCTTTCTGAATTCTATCTCTGAGCTGGACTAAGTCAGGGTCCTCGTACTGCCGTTCTTTTACTTCTGTAACTAGTGATGACTCGGCAGAATTTTGAATTACCGCTCTGTTATTTTCTGTCTCCACTACTCGAATGGCTAAACCAGCTAGTTGATGAATTTCCTTGGCTAATTCCCGCTTCTCGGGCCGCAAATACGCCAAACTCCCCATTGACTTACGACTCAGGGTATCTGCTACTACATTAGCTTTTCCTGGGTGATAGAGAATATTTACATCATAGTCTTTCAACAATTCTAGCTAGCGGCACTACCGCAGATTTAACTCCCTCTGTGTGAAAATGTATTGCAGACTTTTATGATCTGTAAAAATGTCTACATGGATGCCATACAGATAATGCCTCCAAATTTTCAGAGCGTGGATCACTGCAGCCAGTTCCAGGTCATGGGTCGGATAGTTCTTTTCGTGTTTCCTCAGTTGTCTGGAAGCATAAGCAATCACCTTACCATGTTGCATTAACACACAACCCAGTCCCAAACCTGAAGCGTCGCAATACACCGCATACCCATATGTTCCCTCTGGCAATGCTAGTATTGGGGCGGAGGTCAATCTGTCTTTCAATTCTTGAAAACTCTGCTCGCAGGCCTCCGTCCACTGAAATTTCGCTGCTTTCTGTGTTAGCTTTGTCAGAGGTGCTGCTATAGTGGAGAATCCTTCAACAAATCTCCGATAATATCCTGCTAAACCCAAGAAACTGCGGACCTCGGTCGGAGTGGTAGGTCTGGTCCATGTCTTGACCGCCTCTATTTCCTCTGTGTCTACCTGTATTCCAGCATCCGACACGATATGCCCCAAAAAGGCAACTGAGTTCAGCCAGAACTCACACTTAGAAAACTTGGCGTACAGCTGACGGTCTCTAAGGATCTGGAGTACTGTTCGTAAATGGTTCTGGTGATCTGTCTCTGAATGAGAATATACCAGAATATCATCGATAAATACTATCACGAACAGATCCAAGTACGGTCTGAATATGCTATTCATCAGGTCCATAAACACTGCGGGAGCATTCGTCAGTCCAAAAGACATAACTAGAAATTCAAAGTGACCATACCTGGTCCTGAAAGCATTCTTTGGAATGTCCCTCTCCCGAACCCGGACCTGGTGGTATCCGGACCTCAGATCTATCTTAGAGAAACATTTGGCCCCCTGCAACTGGTCAAACAAATCATCTATTCTCGGGAGCGGGTATTTGTTTTTAACTGTTACCTTATTCAGCTGCCGGTAGTCCACACACATACGGAGTGAGCCATCTTTCTTTCTTACAAACAGAACTGGCGCACCCCACGGGGAAGTACTAGGCCTGATAAAACCTTTGTCGAGCAAATCTTTTAACTGCTCTTTCAACTCTCTAAGCTCAGTTGGTGCCATGCGATACGGGGGAATGGATATAGGTTGAGTCCCTGGCAACAAGTCGATTGCAAAATCTATCTCCCTTTAGGGAGGGATACCAGGCAACTCATCTGGAAATACGTCAGGGAATTCATTGACTACTGGAATAGACTGAAGAGTCGGAGGTTCCACCCGAATGTCCTGGACTCTAACCAGGTGGAAAATACATCCTTTTGATATTAATTTTCTTGCCTTAAGGTAGGAAATAAACCTACCTTTCGGCGTAGGTGTACTCCCTTTCCACTCTCGCACTGCTTCCCCCGAAAAGTGGAATAGGACCGTCTTGGTCCAGCATTCTAAGTCAGTGTAGCATGGCACTAACCAGTCCATACCCATAATGGCATCGAAGTCGACCATCTCGAGTTCTATTAAGTCTACTATGGTCTGGCGATCAGCAACCTCTACCGTACACCCTCGGTAAACTCTTTTAGCTGTAATCAAGTCACCGACCGGTGTAAGCACTGAAAAGGGCTGCTGAAGCAATTCTGGTTCGATACCCAACTTTCGGGCCACAAATGGTGTGATATATGACAATGTAGACCCTGGATCAATCAATACATAAACAGGATATGAACAGATAATCAGTGTACCTGTGACCACGTCGGGAGATGCCTCTGAATCCTGCCTCCCCGGTAATGCATAGGTATGGCTGGGGCCTGCACCTGAGCCAGAGGCTCCTGGTCTACCTCGGCCCCTATTCCCTGAACCTGAGGGCCTGCGCCCCGCTGAGGCTGCTGGAACTCGTGGCCCTGCTGACGCTCTATCCAGATCATCCTGACTACCCTGTCCCCTGGCTGGACAATCTCTCATTAAATGCCCTTCCTGTCCGCAGTAATAACACCCTGGGAAGCCCTGCCTGCAGGCTCTAGAATGTAGTCGGTGACATATAGGACAAGGGGTGGATGTAACTCTACTCTGTTCTACCCTCCGCTGCTGAGGTGAGGCTATTGTCCGTGAACTGCTACCGGACTCCGACTGACTCCGGCGAATAAACCTGCCCCTCTGCTGCTGTACCGGTGGTAGAGATCTGGGTGGCCTATCTGAAAATCGTGGTCTCAGCCCCCTAGGAATTTCCCTCTGAATCTCAGCGGGTCTGCTCCTACGGCGCTGCTCTAAAGTCGCCTGTCTGTCACCCCGCTGTCGCTGCCTCAGGCCCTCAATTGTCTGTGCAAAGGCCTGTACCCTGGCTATGTCCATGTCCTATCTCAAAGTAGCTGTCATGCACGTCTCTATGTACTCTGGATTCAGGCCCATAATAAAGCGGTGGACTCTGGACAACATGGTGTCCACAAATGCAGGAGCATAGCGGGCTAAGGAGTCGAATTGTAAGGAATATTCACGGACACTCCTAGCCCCCTGCTCTAAATGTAAGAACTGGTCCATCCGGGCCTGTCTGACCTCCCGGGGTAAGTAGTGGTCCAGGAAGGCCTCTGAAAAGTTGGACCATGTAGGAGGGGCTACATCTCTTCCCCGAGACCTCTCCCAACTTTCGTACCACAAAACAACAATATCCCTTAATCAGACCACTGCTAGCTCAATTGATTCTGCTGGGGTTACGTGCATGACTCTAAAGATCCTCTGCATCAGGTCCAAAAAGTCCTGAGGATCCTCCGCTGAATCCGATCCAGTAAACTGAGGGGGTCCCAACGCCAAGAATTCTCTGACCCTAGAACTACCTAGCCCCCCTAGGGATTCTGTTGCCGTAGGTGGTGCTGGCTGACGCTGAGCAGCTAGCATCTGAGTCAACATAACCACCGCACTATGTAGCTCCTGATCAGATGAAATAGGTGCAGCAGTTGTGGAAGGCGGTGCTGCCTCGAATGGTGTCTGGCGAGGCGGAGACTGCTGGGAGGGCCGAGATGACGCCTCCGTATTGCTCTCAGACTGGGCGGAATCTGGCTGTAACTGAGGCATCCTACTGGTGCCTTCGCCCACTGTTGTATCCAATCTCCTACCTGTAGCTGGGTGCCACTGGTCTGCCATAATATCTGTAAGCAAAGAGGGTGGTGAGTTTCAAAAGTCAACTATATACTGTACCGCTCTATAGCACAATTGAATAAGAAAGAAGAGTGACAATCCTAACATGCCTCGCAGCTTCCTGCCTATAGTATGTGGTGCACAACACATCCATAGACAAGACTCTACTTAGCACGGCTTGCAGACTCCCTGGGACACGAACTGCTCTGATACCAAGTTTGTCACACCCCACCTTGAGGGGTATGACGGGCACCTGGTGCCTGCTAGACTCTAGACTACTAAATGGTCCAGCCTGAGCACATCTGGTGCTTTGGCTGCCTTTGGCTCTATTTCACGAAACAAACCGGCTATATAACGACTGTAAATACAGCCTCCGGCCAACTGGCCTGTAGCCATCTGTACCTGTAACAACAGCTAACCAGAAACAGACTTGTAACAAGGAACCTATGCGGGCCGACAAGGCCACCATGCTGTCTAGTTATCTGTAACTTAACACAAGACTGCTGTAAGACTACGTGACCGGCAAGGTCACCACTACTGTCAAACTAAGGCCCCACACGGCCAACATAAACTGAAATACTAAACAGCTACAGCAAACTGCACGGCCCCACACGACCGGCTCAAGTAACCACAGGGAATACATATACCGACTGCAAGCCTCTACGAATACTGTAAGAAATTAATAGAAATGATCGGGACAGGGCCCCGACCTACCCATACTGCACAACAAAAGAAAAGGAGCTACACCTCTGGGAATCAGACTCCGGATGACAGGAGCTGATGACTCACTGGCTGGCTGGAATCACGAGGGATCGACTCCTCGTCCGTGAGTACCTGTAGGCAAGCAATACAGCGCCCCGCTGGGCGTCAGTACCACAGGTACTGAGCATGTAAAACAAACTGAAATATGCAACTGAAATGAATAGCGCAATAACATGACATTTAAGCAAGAAGTAGCTGAGTCTATCTAGCTGAGGATAACTGGGGAGAGTTTATACATTCTGTAACTAACTGAGCGTACCTGAAGACGTGTCATCCTTCTATCTATCAGTATCTACTAGCACATATCAATATATATAATAATACACACAATACCTGACCGACCCCCACAAGCCGGAAGGTGCCAACCAAGCAAGCAATCTATTTACCCCTACCCGGGTCTAAACCAACCAAAAACAAGTCACTCCACTCATCTGATAACTGTGAGCTCCTCCTACCGGCCCCCTTGGGTACGTAGCTCAGGCCTTGGCCTCTGACAATAAACTGTGTCTGAGTCCGAAGACTCCTGCCTCTGGGCACAGGTGTGCACACAGAGTGGTCTGCCCCTGTAAACAGGGTGTGCTAGCTCTGCGCAGAGTAAACTGAACTACCCCTGCAAGCAGGGTGGTCTGGACCATATTATCATGGTGGTCGGCCATCATCGTCCTTTAGGCGGACGGCATCGCCCAGCTGGTGGCGGAATCTGAATCTGGTATCGACACAGCTATAACCCAGGGGCGGTGGGGATGCTAAAAGGGTGCCCACATGCCACAACAAGTCTCAACATACAAAACACATACACAGCAAGCATGCTCAATGAAAAATACTAACCATATTCTCTTCTTGTATCTCAAGGCCAGTTTGTATTAAATAACTGATATTATATTCTGTTCCACACTGTTTCTGATTGCTGGACTAACTGCTACCTGGCCTTTATCTGTCTATCTGATTATATCTGGATAAAGCTCAATAACATAAAATGCACCATCTACTACTGGATACAATCTCAACAGATGTAATACGTATTGCCTGAATATCTATTATTCTGATTATCGCATGATACGTAATTAGTATACTAGCATGCTTGCTGGAAATTGTACTAAAATCGTTCCTGTATGCTGGGTATCTGTTAATAGCGTTTATTCTATTTATTTTCTACCCTGTACTTCCTGGCTTGCCGAAAGAATAACTTTACATACCTGGTTTCTAAGTACCCGACTGACCGATGTGATTTCCGTCTGTACTTCTGCTGTTTCTCCCAACTACATTCATATACACATAAATTAGAACTAAATACATTAATATTCGGGAAATATTATCACTTTTGATATATATATTTATCCCAACTTCAACCTTTCAAAAAACGGTCGAAAACTCATTATTTCTCGATAGTCCAGAAGGGATAAATGCTCACTGCAATGGTAGGAACACATTGGTACTAATTTAAAGTAATTCTATTTACTTTACCTCGGTAGCACGACGTTTCGCCGGCCAAATTTCACGAAACTAACTCCGTAGGATTGCTCTCTGCAGCTTTATACACCTGTACCTAAGCCGGAACGAAGTTTAGACCGCGTTTCGTCGCGTAATTGGAAGGAAATTATATATTTTTGTCGTGGGTTTTCATTTTCACTATCCTCCCCTATTCTTTGCTGTAAATATGCATATTTAGATGAAAGGCTGACTTTTTATTTATCAACCTCTTTTTTTTTTTTTTTTTGCCTTCTAAATCCCTTAACCAACATGCCCTTAGGCTATTTATCCATTTAAAATTTACGGGGTGTAACACTACCTAAAACCCTAATGCCCATAGGACTACCTAAAATCCTAATGCCTATAGACTACCTAAAATCCTAAGGCCCATTTGCTAACAATTATATGGGCTAACATTCCCCCTCAAACTCATAATGCGACAGTAATAAGCATTGAGAGTTTGTCACACAAGAAACAAAACCGAGACGTCGACTGAGCCTTCGTAAAAAGGTCAGCAATCTGCAAGGCTGATGGAATAAAAGGAAGCGATATAGTCCCGAGCTGGAGATGATGACGAGTGAAGTGACAATCAATCTCAATGTGCTTCATCCGCTCATGGAAAACAGAGTTTTTTGCAATTTGCATCGCACTCTTGTTATCACAATGTAGAGGAGTAGGCCGAGAAATATGAACCCCTATATTTGCAAGAAGCCAACGTAACCAAACAATCTCACATGTATTTTCCACGAAGAAAATTCTTCATGACATAACTCCAATACGCATAATTTTTGCCATCTAATTGAGTGTTAATGGATTGGAGAGAATTATCCTTTCCAGCCATATTGACAAAAGCAAAGTGAATACAACAAGATAAGCAACCCAAAACAATGATAAGAACAAAATACCCTAGTCAGCTAAACAAACCAACAACGGCGTCCAAATCAAACCAAACCAACAACGACAATCATACAACGCCGTCCAAAGCAAACCAAACCAACAACGAATTTAGCGGAAGCATCAAACATAGGAGAACATCAACTCGATCCGCGAAAATTGGTGATTATTTACAAGTAGGGAGAATCAATTTATTTTGGATCTGATACCATGTTGATATATAACAAGGGTTTTATTGAAGAACAAGAAAAGAAAGAATCAAAAAGGCTAACTGAGAATTGAATACAATGATCTAGAATGGGGAAGGGGGTGCCTATATATAGGCATAAACTAAAATCCTAATGCCCATAGGAATAGGACTACCTAAAATCCTAATGCCCATAGGACTACCTAAAATCCTAAGGCCCATTTGCTAACAATTATATGGGCTAACATGTTGACCATAATTTATGAATTCAGTTATCATAGGGAGCATATTTAGAAGATCTATAAAAAAGATTTTATGCTTGTTTTCCGTGCGATGGCCCAGGGCGAGGCGATACTTGTGATATTTCGGCATGGGACACATTTTATTTGGCAGTTTTTTGGATGTTAAATACTATTGGATGGGTTACTTTAAATCATAAATCCGTAATGGGCATTTGAATAATTTTATATTATGACTCATGAATCATAATGGGCTTATGAATACCAACAATAGAGGTACATATCATAACTCAATTCATTATAGAACATGCATAATTAGGCATAATTTAGTAAATATCGAATTCAATAATTTCATAATCAAAATAGTTGTATAATCTAATCAAATTCATAAAAATACGATATAAATCACGAATATAATAACCCATTAGCAAATCATTAAAGTTCCACAAGATTTGAGTTAAAACCCTATAAATATTTTTATTGAACTTCATGAATTAGGAGTGATTGGGCATGGGTGTGAATGAAAATACCCATTAATAACCCTATATACCTGTATATAGTTGATTCTTATCCTCCCTATAAAGACCAAGAAGGAATTGAAGAAAAATCTTGAAGAATGCCTTGATCACCTCTCTAGCCTCACACTCTGGCCCACAAGAATGAATAAAGCCTATAATGAACTTAACCCCTTTAAAAGTCACTATTCATAACCCAAAATGACGTAGTTTAGGCCTTAGGAACTTAGGAATTATGAAATAGCCCTTACTAAGTTAGCAGAAAATAACTGCCAGGTGGTCTTAACGACGGACCTAACGACTCATTGCTCAGGGTCACGACTCGTGGCTTGATTCGTTCAGTACATTGCTACTCTGATCATCTAGGCTCGTCATGGGCGACCTCACAACTCATTACTAGTGACCATGACTTTTGGTGACCACCCGTTATGTACACTACCTAGGCCTCGATAAATATAACCCATGCTTGATCATGACTTGATCCACAAATAATGGGGACTGACCACGATTCATGGGGTCCTTCCATCATGTTCATTGTCTCATTTCTTTTCCTTATCCCCCCTCCCCACAATTTACCCAATGACTCGTGGGGGCTGACCATGAGTCGTGGTCATGCTTGTTGGGGTCTCTTCTTCCCAAGTTTAAGATTTCATTCCCAGGCCTTTCCCATGAGTCACATCACGACTCATGGATTGATATCACGAGTTTCCCGACAACTCGTTATGTGCCTGGTGCCAACTTTTAGCTTTTTCTTTGTTTCAACTCTCGGGTCTGATCTTTGAGCTTCTGGGGCATAATAATATATCTCCCTCGGGAACATTCATCCTTGAATGTTGTAAAACCACAAGAAAGAAGAGAGATGCAATTATCATATTCAAATGCTGATTATTTAACTGAAAACTGATGAAATGACTACCTCCGACTCAAACTACATAGCTGATCTGATTTCATGATTCACATACGCATCCATATACATGAAAGAAACTTGAACATATGAAGTGAACATGAAAACTAAATAAAGTTTTAGGGAAAAACTGATACCTCAAGTCGAAACTGAGCTGGTAGAGAATAAGCGTGGGTATTTAGCCATCATATCTGCTTCAGCATCCCACATAGCTCCTTCCATATGTTGATTCCCCCATAACACTTTAATTAAAGCTACTTCCTTGTTCCTTAGCTTCCGAACCTAATGATCTAATATTTCCACCAAAACCTCCTCATAGCTAAGACTGTCTTTAACACCCACACTGTCCACCAGGACAACTAGGGCTGGATCTCCCAAACACTTCTTCAAGAGCGATGCATGAAACACAGGATGCACGGAAGATAACTCTATGGGTAACTCCAACTCATATGCCACCTTGCAAACTCTTCTCACAATCCGGTAGGGGCCAACATAACGCGAACTAAGTTTTCCTTTCTTTTCAAACTGCATCACTCCCTTCATGGGAGATACCTTCAGAAACACCTAATCATCCACCTGGAACTCTAATTCTCTCCTTCTTACATCAATATAGGACTTTTGTCGACTCTGAGAGGTTTTCAACCTGTTCCTTATCAATTGAACCTTTTCTATAGCCTCATGAACCGAATCTAGCCATATCATAGCTGCATCACCAACCTCAAACCATCTGATGGGTGATTTACATCTCCGCCCATAGAGAGCCTCGAATGGGGCCATCTGAATGCTGGAGTGATAGTTGTTACTGTAAGCAAACTCAATCAGGGGCAAGTGATAATCCCAACTACCTTTAAAGTCAATTACGCACGCTCTCAATATGTCTCTAGAGTCTGAATCATCCGCTCCGCTTGACCATTTGTTTGAGGGTGAAATGTTATGTTGTGTTTAACCTATGTACCAAGCCCTTTTTGAAATGACCTCCAAAATTGAGAGATAGATTAGGTACCCCTGTCTGAAATGATGGATAAGGGAACTCCATGCAATTGAACTAACTCCCGGATATATATCTTGGCATAATCCTCCGCTGAGTTCGTGGTTTTTACCGGTAGAAAATGAGTAGCCTTGGTCAACCTGTCTACCATCACCCAAATGGAGTCATATTGTCACCGAGTACGAGGTAATCCTGTTATGAAATCCATGTTAATTTCTTCCCACTTCCAAGTAGGAACGCTGACATCCTTAAGTACACCTCCTGGCCTCTGATGCTCAACCTTTACTTGTTGACAATTTGGACACTTGGCTATGAATTCTGCCATGTCCTTCTTTATCCCATTCCACTAATAGATTTCCTGTAGTCATGGTACATCTTGGTGACAGCCGGATGGATAGAATACCTGGATCCATGAGCCTCATGCAACATCTGACTCCTCAAATCATCAACATTTGGAACACATAAGGCAACCCTGGTACCGAAGTACACTATCTCCTCCTTGTGAGAAGACCTCCGCCTTCTGACTCTGATCGACTTCCTTAAACTTTACCAAAATTGGGTCCTCATCTTATCTAGCTTTGACATCAATCACCAAGGATGATTCTGATCAATTTTAGACAACAACACCACCATCGGTCGAGTCAACCAGTCTAACTCCCAACCTAGCAAGCCAATGCACCTCTTTCACCATCTCGTTCTTCCACTCATCCACATGGGACACACTCTCCATAGAGAGCCTACTAAGCGCATCTGATACCACATTAGCCTCACCCCGATGGTAAAGAACACCCATATCGTAGTCCTTAAGTATCTCCAACCACCTCCTTTGCCGAAGATTGAGGTCCTTCTGAGTGAACACATATTGCAAACTCTTATGGTCCATAAACACATCCACGTGGATCCTATACAAATAATGTCACAATATCTTCAAGGTGAATATTACCGCGACCAATTCAAGATCATGGGTCGGGTAATTCATCTCGTGGACCTTCAACTGTCTAGAGGCATATGCTATGACCTTCCCATGGTACATCAATACACACCTGAGTCTGATCCTTAACGCATCACAATACACCACAAAACTATAAGTACCCTCCGAAAGAGTTAACACCGGTGCTGAAGTAAGTTGGGTCTTCAACTCCTGGAAGCTCTCCTCACAAGCCTCCGACCATTGGAACTTCACCTTTTTTGAGTTAATCTGGTCAAAGGTGCTGCAATCGATGAGAAACACTCAACAAACCTCCGGTAATAGCCAGCTAGACCCATGAAACTCCGAATATATAAAGGATTCATCGGTCTAGGCTAATTTTTCACCGCCTCTATTTTCTGAGAATCCACCTTGATGCCTTCATTTGATACTACATGGCCCAAAAATGTCATGAAGTTCAACTAGAACTCACACTTGCTAAATTTAGCATACAATTGGCGATCCTTGAGGGTATGAAGAACTATTCTCAAATGAGCGGCACGTTCCTCCTCGCTTCGAGAGTATATCAGGATGTCATCAATAAATACAATCATGAACATGTCCATATATGGATTGAACACCACGTTCATCGAGTCCATAAAAGTTGCAGGAGCATTCGTTAGTCTAAAAGACATAACTATAAACTCATAATGACCATACCGCGTCTTGAAGGCTGTCTTCGAGATGTCACACCCCGAACTCTAAGCTGGTGATACCCGGATATGAGATCTATCTTTGAGAAACACTTGGCATCCTGAAGTTGGTTAAATAAATCATCAATCTTGGGTAAAATGTACCTATTCTTGACAGTGACGTTATTCAATTTCCGATAGTCAATGCACATTAGAAGGAAACCATCCTTCTTTCTGACAAACAAAACTGGTGCACCCCATGGAGACTTACTCGGTCTAATGAAACCCTTATCCAACAGGTCCTTCCACTGATCCTTCAACTCCTTTAGCTTGCTGAAGCCATCCTGTAAGGAGGGATAGATATAGGTTGCGTGTCGGGAAGAAGTTCAATACCAAAATTGATCTCTCGCTCGGGAGGGACTGCCAATAAATCATCAGGAAAGACCTCTAGATACTCACGCACTACTAGAACTGACTGGATAGTCAGGGTCTTGGACTTAACATCCTTAACCTTAACTAGGTGGTACACACAACCATTAAAAATCATCTTTCTGGCCTTAAAATAGGAAATGAAGCGACTTATAGGCACAGTTGAACTACCCTTCCATTCTAAGACTGGCTCACCCGAAAATTTGAACTCTACTGCTCGGGTTCTACAATTAACAAAAGGATAACATGCATACAAAAAATACATGCAAAGAAGAATATCAAACTTGGTCATGGACAACTCTACAAGGTCGGTGGAGGTGACTTTATGTAATACAGTGTTGGTGCATCTTCTAGACACTAGCCTAGATAGAACTGAATCATCAATAGGAGACTGAAAATGGTTCTGACAGAGTCTTGGGACTAACTCCAAAGCTACTAGCAATATAAGGTGTCACAAAATACAAGGTAGCCCCTGGATCTAACAAAGAGTAAACTTCAAGATGGAACACCTGTAACATACCAGTAACCACATTTGATGACATCTCCTGCTCCTGATGGGTCGTAAGAGCATAGAACCTGTTCTGGCACTTACCACCAGCTGAACTAGTCGAGGCACCCTGCTGGGGGGCATGCTGTTGGGGCGACTAAACTAGCGGCAGGCATACGGGCTCCATCACCCCTTGATCTGGCCGAAGGACAATCCCTGAGTCTGTATACGGGTTTGTCACACCCGAAACAAGAATCTAAGCCAGTGAGGCACCTCCCTAGGTGATTCTTGTCACACTTCACACAAGTTGGGAAAGTGCGCTCTATCTGCATGCTACCCTGGCCTCTCTAATCTGCATCCCTACTCCTCCAATCCCCTCGTGATCTATATGGTGTACTAGCTGATGATGGTGTTGGAGCAAAAGACCTGTGATGAGACTGCTGGAGCTGTCCACCCCCTGATCTAGCTTTAGAAATCCCATAATTGTCTGTCCTGGCCTTCTTGGCCTCTCTCTATCTCTATACGCTGACTCCATCTGCTGGGCATGCAACACTATGTGCAAAAATCTATATCTCAATTCAACATGGCGATCCTACAATCCTTATCCAGGTAGTCAGCCACTCAATGCATAAATCGGCTCACTCGAGCCCTATGGTTTGCCACTAACTCTGGTGCATACTTGGATAAACGGGTGAACTCTAGACCGTACTACTAAATTGACATATCACCCTGCTTTAGATTCACAAACTCCACCGCCTTCAGTTCCCTCATCTCATGAGGGAAGAACCGATCCAAAAAGGATGCATGAAACTCTTCCTAACCTATTGGGCCTGCCCCCACCGCCCTAGCATCTCTCCATTGCTTGAACCATATATGTGCTACATTTTTCAGTTGATAAGAGGCCAACTCAACACACTCTCCATTTTTCATCCCTATAACCTGCGTGATCTTTAGAATCTCTTCGATGAATTCATACAGGTCCTCATTTATCTTGGACCCAAGGAGCTCCGGTGGGTTCATCCTCAAGAAATCTCTGACCCAAGCCGCCGCTGTATTGCCATTCTGTGGAATATGCGCAACAGTCTGGTAATTGACCTGAGTGGTCAAGTATGGCACAAGCATCTGGATAGCTGCCTGAAACTCAATATGGATAATTGGCTCTGGTGCTTGGTGCTCCTAAACTGGTGGGGCTTGCTGATGCCCATGTCCATTTCCATCCTCATGGCCTTCATTATTTCCATTTCTCCTACCATTCATTCTCCGAGGAGCCATGATTCTGCAATCACGAATAGCATGAATTAGAAGGATAGAAAGACTTTTCATTGCATGACATAGATCATGAAAAGAGGGAAAATTTCCTAAACATATTGTACCCTCTTCGTCATAAGTGTGGCGCGCTTCACACCCATGAAAAATACTCTACTCGATGCAGCTTTTATACAACCTAGGACACTTCAAACCTATTTCTCTGACATCAAGTTTGTCACGACCTGATCACAGACCTTGATCGTAACACGGGACAAGGAGCCCCGAGAGACTCCAAGTCTATCCATTGCATGAACATTCATCTATCACTTAGAGAGAAATAATAAACATATAATTTAGCGGAAACATAAATGTAACTGTAACACCCCAAAAGTTCCTTAGATCAGACCCAAGGCTTACAGCAGCAAACAAAAGAAAAATAGTGCCAGAACCAAATAATGAACCTCAGTTCGGTTCATTGTTAAGGTCCAATAGGTCATTGGAGGTGCTCGTTTTTTGGTGTTCGGAGAACTATAAGAAGTTTGCAAGAACCCACGAAGGGATTGTATGGACCGTTGTTTTGTTGAACGGGTCATTCATAATGGTCATTGGAATATATTAAGAGAATTTTGATGGAAGAATTGGGAAAACCAATGGTCCGTCGTATGGTACCACGTCATGCTGGATTGGGTCGTTGGTTCTGTCAGTGTGTTGGAATTTTCTGGCTAAGTTTAGAGCCTCTCTAGATATATGGTAGACCAGAGCCTAGTGAAATCATGGAGATAAGGTTTTAGGATCAATTCCCTAGTATGACAAGTGCAATAGATGCATATTAAGTTCATAAGAAACCTCTAGCACAAAGTTGAGTTGAGAGCTTCTTATTGATTGAATTTTTGTATAAGTTCTTACAAGGGTCAATTTCAAATGAATATAGATCCCATCATATAAAGTGTTTTTGAGTGATTCAATATATAAAACTGAAGCTCTTTGAGTTTTCTTTCCAAAACATTTGACCTTGCGTCAATCGGAGTTCAGAGCAAAAGTTATAACTGGTTTAGTGAAGCAGCACCAGACTTTGGACGGACCATAATACGGGTCTTTAGTTGAAAGGATGACCTGTTGTTTCTTCCCGTAGAATCCAACTTCTGAGAAATGGTCCAAAATCAGTCTAGAACCAATGAGAGATTCAACGGTCTATTGGTTGATTCAACTGGCCATTTCATTGAATGAGTTCCAGAGAGTGTTTTGAAGGCAATAGGAGCAGCAACGACAGGAGCAACGACCGGTTGTTTCTAACAACGGCCCGTTGGATTGGTCATTGTTTCTCTCAGAAAAATTTTCCAGGTCGACAGTCCAGGGGTATTTAGGTAAAATCCTATGCTTTTAACTCTTAAATGATGTCGTTTTGGGACTCTTAAGGGATGAATAAAAGGAGATTTCCTAGTATAACCTCTCAGCCTTTCCTAATCAACTGAGAAACATATCATAAGCATACTTCAGGAACTCCGGAATCTTTTCCTCTCAAGCTAGAACTAGGGTTTCTCAACATTTTTTTATACCCTGGGAATTCAAGAATCGGACCCAAAAGTGAATCAGGAGAAAAACTAGAAAATGTTACAGCAGTTGCAGAACAGGTCACTTAACGACTCATGAGGAGGACTAACGAGTTGTCAGGTGGATCATGGGGAAGGCCCGAGATGTCGAAGGACTCGAGGTCCTCATGGGTGATGTAACAACTCGTGGTCAATCGCCATGAGTCATCATGTCAGTCGTGGGATGGTCCCAGGGGAGGTTAGCAAGGCTTATCCAGTGTACCTGACGAATGGCATCGGACGAGTCGTCGTTAGTCCTAACGACTCGTTAAGTTAGCTGTTACCAAGCCAGTGGAGTTTTTAGGAATGACGAGACAGTGTACTTGACGGGTGAACAAACGTATCGTGAGCCCTAGTAACGAGTTGTCAGGTCGCCCGTTAGGACCCCTTGACAGTTATTTTTAGCGATTTCAGTAAAGGTTTTCCGTAATTCCTAAGTTCTAAGGGCCTATACTACGCCATTTTAATCTCGTAATAGAGGGCTTTAAGCTGAGAAAGACCCATATAAGCCATTTTCTTCATGCATGCAAGGATGAGAGCATGAAGGGGAGAAAGTGAGGAGAAATTCAAGGATTACAAGGGAAATCTCAACTAGGTAATTAAGAAGAGATAAGATTCTTCAATCCCAGGAATGTAAGGGTATGAGTGGGTGCTTTCTTCCACACCCATGCCCATTCCCTATTAATTATGATTTAATTGAGATGATCAAGTATGTGTTTTCATTCAATTACACGATTCTTACATTTCTACTCATGGGTACAATTAATTGAGTTGATATTGATGATTTATCGAGCTTGGGTGGATTCTAACTTAATTTTTTTTATGAAATTATTTTCTAAAAAATTGAATCTAAAACGCCCATGTGTGGGGAGTTTCTTATATGATGTGATGGTGATGGAGTAGATGATGAAAAGCATGTTTCCAAATTTATCCATGATTTTGATAATGTTTTCAAAGAAGGTTAAATTGACCCAAGAAATATGAAGCTTTGGGTAGTGCCCAATGTTGAGTGTGGATGATGATTTCTCTCGAATTGATTTTATTACTTGTTTAGGAGTGAAATCTCCCAAATTATAATATCTTCAAATGAATTGAATGGGTCCAAGCATGATAAGGTTTTGGGAAAGGTCCCTATGTTGATGATAATGAAGTGATATTTCTAAAGTAGCCTTACCACATGAGTTTGGAGTAAAGCCTCTCACTATTCTTGAGCTTGTGGTATGTTTCATAATAAAGCTTCTATATGAAATTCATAATTGAGATGTATGTTGTCATTAAGCTTCATTTCACATAATGTTGAATCTAAGCATGATTTTTTTCTAAGCTTCGTCGAGATGATATTGTTGAGCTTCATATTCATATGATATTTAATGCATGCATGATTTCATAATGAGCTTTTTCAATAGACAATGTTGATCTTCGTATCATATGATGTTGAGTATACATGATTTCATGTTGAGCTTCTTCATTGGACAATGTTGAGCTTCATATTCATACGATGTAGAACATTGCATGTTTTGGGAGAAGAGTCTAGCACTGAGCGGGCTAAGGTTCCATAACCCTACGCCTTAGAACTACGTGCCAACGTAGGTTTATCTATTATATTGTTAGGACCTCCCTTGTGAGCTATCCCCAGCTCGATTGGCCCTTTTAACTTGATATCGATATCATGGTAGCGTCCCTAGCCCTGGCAAGTCTGCTCACTTGAGTGTAATAGTCGGAACCACGTAAGCTCTATCGTGGTATATCGGTTAAGTCACGAGTCTCCCATTGTCTATATCATTAAATTTGCATATCCATTACTCATGATGATTATCTTATGCATGCATGTTTAAATAGAAAGGTTTGGCTCATTGTTCAGCTTGTGAGATAAATGTTATGATTTAGCTTTAAGTCACTCAGTTCAGTTATGATGTTCTAAAGCCATGCATGAGCATGTCATGATAAAGTTTGATTTCAGAATTAATGCATGTGGTTTTATACTTACTCTTAAAGTCTATTATGTGTATGAATGGATTTAATTGATTTATATTATCAAAGAGGTTTTACATACCTTGCATACTCGGTACATTCCACGTACTGATCACATACTTTCTATGATGCATCATTTCATGATGCAGGATCCGATTCTCGGGTTCAACCCTGTTTGTAGCCGCTATCAGAGTTAGCACTTGCTAGATTGGTGAGTCCTCATCTTACGAGGACTAGATTTTTAGTTTTCATGAATGTACTTTCAGTTTCAGTATTTTTGAGCTAGTTGGGGTTGTTGTCCCATCAGGTCATCTAGATTAGAGGCTTATCAGACATAGACATGTATTCAACTTCAGATGTTTATTTTGTTGTTATACTAAGTTAGACTTCCGCTGAGTTTTTATTTATGTTTCCCTTATGGTCATTTGAATGAGTTAGTGAATGCTTATGTCGTGGGTTGACTTGGGGTCTCTCAGAGTCCCTTGTCTTGTGTACGATCCGGGTGTACTCTAGGGTTGTGAAAAACTTGGTATCAAAGCCATAGGTTTGAAGTGTCCTAGGGAGTCTGAAAGCCCTGTTAAGTAAAGTCTTTTTCATGAGTGCGAAGAGCGCCACACTTATGACGAAGAGGCTATGAAACGCTTTAGGAAATGTTCCCATCTTTCATGATCTATGTCATGCGATGAAGAGTCTTTCTATCCCTCTAATTCGTTCTATTCGCAATTGCAGAATCATAGCTCCTCGAAGGATCAATGGATGGAGAAATGGAGACGCTGAAGGCCATGAGGATGGCATGGGTCGTGGGCATCAGCAGGTCCCACCAGTTCAGGAGTCTCAGTCACCGGAGCCAGTCGCCCATGCTGAGTTCTGGGATGCTATCCAGATGCTTGCACAGGCCTTGACCGCTGAGGTCAATCAGTAGGCTGTTGCGCATGTTCCTCAGAATGGCAGTGTAGCGGCGGGACGAGTCAGGGACTTGTTGAGGATGAACCCCTCGGAGTTTCTAGGGTCCAAGGTAGATAAGGACCCACATGAGATTGTTAATGAGATCGTTGAGATCACCCAAGCTATGGGGATGAGTAGTGTTGAGTGTGTGGAGTTGGCCTCCTACCAGTTGAAGGGGGTTGCGCATACCTGGTTTCGTTAATGGAAGGATAGCAGGGTCGCTAGAGCAGGCTCGGTCACTTGGGAGGAGTTTCAGGTTGGATTCCTCGATCGGTTCTTCCCTCGGGAGATGAGGGAGTTAAAACCAATAGATTTCGTAAATCTGAATCAAGGGAGGATGATATTACTAGAGTATTCCCTTAAGTTTACCCGCCTATCGAAGTATGCTCCTGAGTTAGTAGCCGATCAGAGGGCACAAGTGAGCAGGATTGTGCATGGGATAGCAGGTTACTTGGATAAGGAGTGCAAGATTGCTATGCTCCATCAGGATATGGACTTGCCTCAAATGGTTTTGTACGCCCAACAGATAGAGGCAGCACATTCCAGAGAGAGAGAGGCCAAGAGGGCCACAAATTCTCCCAATAGAGGTCCAACGGTGGGCACCGACAACAGACCCACCAGAGATCATCTGCCCCAGGTTTATCAGCATTGAGTGTGCCATCTCGGCCTAGGCATGATTAGAGAGGACGAGCATCAGGCTCGAGGGGTTAGAAAAGCAGGCTCGCAGATTCAGGTGTTTCAGTTTGTCGCAGATGCGGCCGAAGGCATACATGCCAGTGCTTGGCAGGTTTGGGCGTGTTTCGGGTGCGAGCAACCCAGACACATGCTTAGAGATTGTCCAGCAGCAAGATAGGATTAGGTTGGGGCCGTGGCCTAGGTTCTCGCTCAGCAGTCCCACCCTCTCGCTCAGTACATCAGGGGGCATTTACCAGCGCAGCTGGTGGTCAGCACCAAAATAAATTCTATGTCCTAGCATCTCGTCAGGAGCAGGAGATCTCCCCGGACAAGGTTACCGGTATGTTACGAGTCTTCCATATTGATGTTTATGCATTATTAGATCCAGGAGCCAACTTGTCCTTTGTGACACCTTATGTAGCAGATGTCCCATGATTTTACGGCGCTTTTTACGCTTAAAACCAAGCAATTGTGCACATTCCAGGTATGTTTATATGGGTATAAGGTATTTTGTGCTTAATGTGCAGGAAAATAGGTCTATAGGTGATTTTGGTCAAATTAATGAGAAAAACGACTAAAAGGTGACTGTTAGGTACTTAACGAGTCGTTGGCAGGAGGCACGACCCATCACTTGAGGCGTTGGCAAAAAGATGAAGTTTTGAAGAGGTGAAGAAGTGCACTTGATGAGTTGGAGGAATGACTCGTTGCACTTGGTAACGAGTCATGAGGTCCACCATTGGGTTTTGAAGAGAAAAATTCACTTAATATCCAGTGGGGCTAACAACTGACATCACGAGTCATCATCTGAAGGAACGACTCATTGGCAAGTTACTAGAGATGTCCATGAAGTGCACTGGAATTTCTAAGGATGTATGCCATGAGGGACCTAACAACTCGTGCTAAGGCACGACGAGTCATTAGGTGACGCGCTGCCAGGCCTGGGTAAAGTGCTGAGGACGACTGATTTAAAGCAAAGGATGACTCATTTGAAGGCCTAATGATCTGTCACATGGCCCGTTGCCACTGCTGACCTGGTTTCCATATTTATTTAGGAAAAGGATTCTTTTGTATTATAAATACCCAGGTTTAGGTTTATTTCAAAAGAATGTTAGAGAGAAGGTTTAGAGAATGATTTTGAGGAGAATCTTGAGCAATATTCTTGAGAAAGTTTTCATACAATTGTTCTTGATTCAAGATACATAAGCTATATTGGAACTTTTATTCAATGTACTTGTCTTTTCTTCTACAACTTTTTGTAAGTTGCAGTTATGATTTCTTCTATATTTTGTGATTTCAATAACACAAACATGAGTAGCTAAACACCATTAACTAGGTTTGTGAGAACAAAGATGAATTAACACACTTAGGTAAAAATACCTAGTGATTCTTGAATGGAGTTTTGTGCATGTATAGTTTTCCCTTTGTTTTAATTGATTCTTGACGGTTGAAAACATTAGGATTTTCCTTATTCTTACTTTCCTGATCAACGAGGTAAATAATGGAAAAAAGGGATTAACAACGGAGATTTGAGGCTACCAACCCTCATCTAATAGCTTGAACTTGTCTGAAGAATAGTTAATTCGATATTAAGGGTAAGGGTCAATTAAAGAACACCCGTATACAGACTAAGTTGCATGGTGAAAATCATCTAGATAGGAGATCAACCATTTAGGTGAACCTAACTTACCAATATTGCATGTTAAACACCGAAAAACATCACTAGTGTATAATCCTTGTGGTGATGAAATCTTGGGGAACACAATCCTAGTCTAGTCATAAGTTGAGTACAAACCCAATTTAATATAAGCATTTAATTGATTTTATTTTTGTTACTATTTCATATTTTTCCCCTTTAGAAATAAGTCAATCAATAGTAGTAATTATTCGCATTAGCTTAAGTTCTTTCCATATTCCCTGAGGGATCGATCTCATCTTTTTTTTGGGTTTTATATTTGACGATCGACCGCTTATATCTCAATTGCGAGGTGTAATTTTAGCGACATCAAATTTTGGCGCCTTTGCTGGGGAATATGGCTAAGGCTTTTGTTAATTGTGTTAACTTTACTGTTGGTTCTTGTTTCCCTTTTATTTTTTCTTTTGTTTTTGTTTTTGTATTTAACAGGTCTAGCCATGGACGAGTCTTTGTTTCTTGATGACTTAGTAGCCATTTTGAAGGGAAATAAGGCTGAGGAGATTCATGGGAGTGAGGAAATTATAAATGCACTTGCTGGCATGGGGTCATATTCCTACGCTCCAAAGAAGATCGACCTTGATTTAAAAAAATGGGTGACCCCACCAGCCAAGCCATCTATTGAGGAACCTCCAATGTTGGAGCTCAAAGCACTCCCATCCCATTTACAGTATGTATTCTTGGGAGCCGATAACACTTTACCGGTCATTGTTGCAGCTGACCTGGAGGAATGGAAAGTGGAGGCTTTGGTCTCCATCTTAAAGAGATACAAAAAGGCAATTGGGTGGACCATTCTAGATATTATTGGAATCCCAACCGATATTTTCACTAATAAGATCAACTAGAACCAGATTGCATTCCAAGTATTGAATGTCAGCGTAGGTTGAACCCACCTATGCAAGAGGTGGTGAAAAAGGAAATCATAAAGTGGTTGGATGTAGGTGTGGTTTATCCGATTGCAGATAGAAAATAGGTGAGCCCAGTCCAGTATGCACCAAAAAAGGGAGGAATCACGGTGGTCCCAAATGCAAACAATGAGCTCATTCCTCTAAGACCAGTCACCGGTTGGAGAGTATGCATGGATTACAGAAAGTTGAACCGGTGGACGCAGAAAGATCACTTTCCGATGCCATTCATGGACCAAATGCTAGACAGACTTGCAGGTAGAGGATGGTATTGCTTCCTTGATGGTTATTCGGGGTATAATCATATATTTATAGCCCCTGAATACTAAGAGAAGACCACATTCACTTGCCCATATGGTACATATGCGTTTAAGAGTATGTCGTTCGGATTATGCAATGCACCTACCACTTTTCAGCATTGCATGATGTCCATATTTTCTGACATAGTGGAAGACATCATTGAAGTCTTTATGGATGAATTTTATGTGGTGGGTGACTCATTCGAGGATTTTCTGGCCCATTTGAGCAAGGTGCTTCAGAGATGCGAAGAGACAAATTTGGTGCTTAACTAGGAAAAGTGTCGTTTCATGGTGAAGGAAGGAATAGTGCTGGGCCACAAAATTTCGAGCAAGGGTATGGAGGTAGACTGAGCCAAGATTTAGGTGATTGCTAGTCTGCCACCTCCAATTTCTATAAAAGGTGTTCACAGTTTTTTGGGCCATGCAGGGTTCTACAGAAGATTCATCAAGGACTTCTCCAAAACTGCACATCCATTGTGTAAGATACATGAAAAGGAGGTGAAGTTTGTTTTTGAGGAAGCATGTCTAAATGCGTTCAAATCTCTGAAAGAGAGATTGACCACGGCCCCCATTATTGTGGCACCTGACTAGTCTTTACCATTTGAAGTGATGTGTGATGCGAGCGGTGTGGCCCTAGGAGCTGTGTTGGGCCAAATGTGTGAAAAGATTTTTCATCCGATTTATTATGCTAGCAAGGCTCTTAATGAAACTTAGAAAAATTATAACGTGACAGAACAGGAGCTGTTGGCTGTAGTTTTTGCATTCGAGAAGTTTCGAGCATACTTGCTCGGAACCAAGGTGATAGTCCATACAGACCATGAAGCTTTGAGATATTTGATGGCAAAGAAAGATTCCAATCCAAGGTTGATTCGATGGGTCTTGCAACTACAAGAGTTCAAATTTGAGGTAAAAGACCGAAAAAGGATTGAAAATCAGGTTGCAGACCACTTGTCCAGATTAGAGCTTGATGCAGCACTTCAAAATCAGCATGATATAGATGACACATTTCCAGACGAGCAGGTTCTAGAAGCATCCCAAGATCTCACCCATGGTTCGCAGATTTTGCTAATTATCTGGCGAGTGATGTTGCACCAGAGAGCTTATCTTTTCACCAGAGAAGAAAGTTTTTCTATGATGTGCAGAAATTCTTCTGGGCTGAGCCCTACTTATTTCGCATATGTGCTAAGGGGTTATTCAAAGATGCGTGCCCGAGGTAGAGATGTTGATTATATTAGAGGCCTACCACTCATCCCTTGTTGGAGGCCATCACAGTGGGACTCGTATAGCACACAAAATCCTACAATGTGGGTACTATTGGCCAACCATTCACCAGGATGCACACGATTTTGCAAAGGTATGTGATGCATGTCAAAGAAAAGGAGGCATATCATGGAGGCGCGAGCTTTCTCTTACTCCTATCCTCGTTATTGAGTTATTTGATGTATGGGGCATTGATTTCATGGTCCCATTTGTGAGCACAAATGGGATGAAGTACATAATTGTCATTGTTGACTATGTTTTAAAATGGGTGGAAGCAGTTGCTCTACCAAATAATGAAGGGAAGAGTGTCACGGCATTCTTGAAGCGAAATGTATTTGCAAGATTCGGGACCCACAGAGCTATTATTAGTGATTGAGGTTCGCATTTCTGTAACCGATTGTTTCGCTCTTTATTGGAAAAATATGAGGTTAACACATGGTGGCCACACCCTATCATCCGCAGTCTAGTGGGCAGGTTGAAGTCACCAACAGAGAGATAAAGACTATTTTGGCAAAGACTGTGAATGCAAACTGGACAGATTGGGCAATAAAGCTAGACGATGCTTTATGTCCCTATCGAACCGCCTTCAAGACTCCTATAGGTATGTCTCCGTATCATCTTGTGAACGGTAAAGCATGCCATCTCCCGGTCGAACTTGAACATAAAGCTATGTGGGCACTCAAGAAGTTGAATCTTGATTAGAATGAAGCTGCGAACTTAAGGCTTGATCAGTTGAATAAGTTATATTAATTCCGTTTAAAATCCTATGAGAGTTCTGAAATTTACAAGCTAAGAATGATAATTCAGCATGACTGAAAAATCAAGAAAAGAGAATTCAGTCTAGGCGATATGGTGTTGTTATTTAATTCTAGACTTCGGTTGTTTCCTGGAAAAATTGAAGTCTAAGTGGATGGGGCCTTACCGTGTGGTTCAAGTATTCTCTCATGGGGCAATTGAATTAGAAAACAAGGAAGGGAAGCGGTTCAAGATAAACGGTCAGCAGGTCAAAGATTATTTGGGGAGAAGCGAAGAAATCAAACTAGTAGACTTGTGGATTTTGAGTGAAGTCTGAGTATCTCAAGTGACTTGCATCGTGCCGCGACGTTAAATCAGGCACTGCATGGAAGGCAACCCATGGAGGTGTTTTGGTGAAGTCTGAGCAACCAAAACACCCACGTCGTGCCGCGATGTTAAATCAAGCGCTTCTTATGAGGCAACCCAAGTTTTAAATGTATTAAAAAGTTAGTGTTAACATTTGTTGATGGGTGCATGTGAAGAAGATGGAAAATCTGAAGTTGGAACCAAAAACTCAAACTTTAGTTCTAGTGCAGAAATATCGCAGAATGAGTCATCGCCTGACTTGACGACTCATTTAGTCAGTCTAAGAGAACTGCAAAAAACAGGGGAGCAACGGGTGACTTCACGAGTCGTTCCTCAAGGTAATAAATCGTTTAGTCCTCCGTCAAGTACACTGGATCAAACATTAAACGTAAAGAAGAAGGGTGATGACGGATCACTCAACGAATCGTTGGGAAACCAAATAAGTCATCAAGTAACCCGTCATGAAACTATAACAGGCAAAGGACCACCACTCAATGAACGACTCATTGGGTAACACCACGAGTCGTTACCTGAGTCATCAGGTCCCCAGGTAAGTTGACCTAACCCGACCCACGAACTGTAAATTGGAATAACTTAAGAATTAAAATCACAAACTCCCAATTTCATTACTCCCTGTTAAAAAGCTTCAAAGTTGCCTCTTATTTTCTTCCCCTTCTTCACTTGAAGTCATCAAAGACATCATAGAAAGCAACATCATCACTGCACACTCACGCACGCAAGCACAATCGATTGTTATCGCATTCCATCATTGAAATATTGCCTTGCAAGTAATCTTTCCCACACAAACACTTTGAATAATTTTTGCATTCAATCAAGAACCTTCGAACACCCATGTATAAATGTGTTTTTATGCATTACGATTTATATTGTGTTAATACATGTCTTGTGATAAGATAAACCCTAGGGAGTACAAAACATTGAGTTTCGATCATGAAATCACCTGGGTAGATATTTAATGGAAGTTGTGCATTTGTGAAATTGTAAACTGGCATGAAGAAGATGATAAATAAGAACTCTTGAGCATGAACCACATCACGAGCCATTAGTTCACCAAACGACTCGTCATGTAGCCCGTGCTAAGTGTAAAAAATAGACTGCTGAGGTAGTGTACTTGACGAGTGAACAATGACTCATTGCCGTTGGTAACGACTCATTGGGACAAATTGTCAAGTACACTGGACCTATTTGAAAAATGTCCAGCCTGGGGTAACGAGTGACCTCACAAATCGTTGTCTGATGCAATGACTCATTTAGTCACCCGTCAAGACCACTGCCACTGGTGAAAAATATTTTCTATTTCATCTCCTTTTGTTACTAACATGGCTTCCACAGGCACAATGGCTCCACGAGGCACACCAAAGAAGGGTCCAACCAAAAAGTAGGTACATGAGCATAGTCAACCATCATACAAAAGGCTGTGAGATGATCCATCCTCCTTTGGAGAGTCGAGTGGCTCTAAAGAGGAATATGAGGTGTCGGAAGAATAGCTGGTATGGAGGACAACCAGGGCTAGGGCTCAACAAAGTTCAAATCCGACAGCCCTGGTCGATACTCCCACTCCACTAGCAAGAGATCTGCCCAGCCGCACAAATGAAAGCGCTAGGGCTGCTGCTGCAGTGGTTTCGAAGGCTCCCACAATTGGGCACAACACAAAGAGAGTAGATGAGTTGTATGCCCAGCGAGGGGACTTGGACAATGAACTAACTGAGACATTGGGCACATCGAATAATCAACCAAAAAATGTGAGGAGATGGTGTGTCCACGGCATGCGGGCTATATTCAAACGAGATATTGCTCCAAATGACAAAGGAAATGCGAAGCGGAGAATTTATAAGGAGCCAAGGTTGATCACCACCGGTTTGAAAGACCTACCAGAGCTTCAGGCATTATTTGAAAAATACAAGTTTGGGTGGTTGACAGAGCCTTCAGGCAGCTATAGCCCATGCCTAGTTTGCGAGTTCTACACAGCATATGCAGCAACCTTGCAGCGGTTGGCACTAGGAGGCCAGGATTGGAAGAAGGGGTCTTCCTTAAATCAAGTTATGGTGTGCGAGACCTTAGTTGAAATATATAAGGAGACAATTTTTAGGATGCAGTACGGGCTAGAATATCGAGCCCCGATGAACACGGTAGATTTTGATCACGGGGTATCCAAGTTACAGAAAGTCAAACAAACAAGCTGAATAGCATGAACCGGATACAGCAGTACACTTGGCTTTTGTCACACCCCACCTTGGGGGGTATGACGGGCACCTGGTGCCTGCTAGACTCTGGGATGCTAAGCGGTCCAGCCTGAGCACATATGGTGCTTTGGTTGACCCTGGATCTATCTCAAGAAACGAACCGGCTATATAGCGATTGTAAATACAGCCTCCAGCCGACTGGGACTATAGCCACCTGTATAAAACTTCAGCTAACCATAAACATGCTTACAAAAGGGAAACCTATGCGGGCCGACAAGGCCACCATGCTGTCTAGTTATCTCTAACCCAGTATAACAAATGCGGAACAGCTACGTGACCGGCAAGGTCACCACTACTGACTGGATAAGGCCTCACACGACCAACATCAACAACTAACACATATATACATGCACGGCCCTACACGACCGGCTCCACTACCACAGGGAAACATCAGACTGCAAGCCTCTAGGGAGTAATAATAGAATGGTTGGGACAGGGCCCCGACCTACCCAAACTGTAAAATAAAAAGAAATAGGAGCAACCTCCGACTATCTAGCTCTGGAGGATAGGAGCTGATAACTCTGCTAACTGAATCACGAGGGATCGACTCCTCGTCTATGTGTACCTGCAGGCAAGTAATGCAGCGCCCCTACGGGCGTCAGTACCATAGGTATTGAGCATGTAAAGCAAACTGAAATATACAACTGAAATGGATAGCAACAATAACATGACATATAAGCAGGAAGTAGCTGAGTCTATCTGGCTGAGGATAACTGGGGAGAGTTTACTTATTCTGTAACTAAAATGAGCGTACCTGACGACGTGTCGTCCTGTTATCTTTCAGTATCTAGTAGCACATATAAATATACATATAAATACACATAATACCTGACCGACCCCCATAAGCCGGAAGGTGCCAACCAACAAACAATCTATTTACCCCTACCCGGGTCGGTATGACTGGCACCTGGTGCCCTACTGGGACCTGAACTGCTGGACTGCTAAGCCTGGGCACATCTGGTGCCTGGCTGGCTCTAACTCATATTTCTAGAAACAAAGGGCTATATAACGGCTGTAAACACAGCCCCCGGCCCATTAGCCTATAGCCTCTTGTACCTGTACTGACAGCTGACCAGAAACATATCAATTTAGGGAATCCTATGCGGGCCGACAAGGCCACCATGCTGTCTAGTTATCTATAACTCAATCCTGAAGTACTAGAAAGCTACATGACCGGCAAGGTCACCACTACTGGCAAATTATGGCCCCACACGGCCAACATAAAAGAAAGAAAGAGTACTAACAGCTATACAACTGCACGGCCTCACACGACCGGCTCATCTGACCACAGGGAAGTATATACAGACTGCAAGCCTCTAGGAATAGCAATAGAAATGATCGGCACAGGGCCCCGACCTACCCGTACTATACAACAAAAAGGAACTGAAATACACCTCTGAAATTCAGCCTCCGGAAGACAGGAGCTGAATACTCGACCACTGACAAGAATCACGTAGTACGCCTGCTCGTCTATGAGTACCTGCAGGAAAGTAATGCAACGCCCCACCGGGCGTCAGTACCGCTGGTACTGAGTATGTAAAGTAATAACTGGGAGCAAAATCTGAAAACAACAATGTTACTGATAAAACTGAAGTAGGAAGAAACAGATTAACTTGTCTGATAATATTAGTCATCCTTCTCTCACTTATACTGGATGGGATAGGAGTCATACCTGGAGACATATCCCTCCACTGCTGATCTACTCGTATCTAACGTAACATGGCATAACATGAAATAACATAGCATGGCACACACAAACCTTACCCGGCCCCCATAAGCCGGGAGGTACAACCAACACAGAATCTACAACCCTACCCCGGTCATCCCCTCTCCTATAACAGCTATAAGCATCCCGCCGGTCCCCTGGGTATGCACTTGGGCTCGCTGAGCCCCTGACTATAACTGTACTTGAGTCCGAAGGACTCCTGAATCAACACCCGGGCGTATCCGCTCGACGGGGGTGTATAAAAGCCGACCAAGGCAAAATATGGGGAAAACTGGCATCCCATCTTCGTCCCTTGGGGGACGACATGCCACTCCGTAGAGTGACGTATCCTCGTCCTCTGGCGGACGAGTCGATACAGCTATTAACCCTGGGGCGGTCATGGATGCTAGGTAGTCCAACCCCAAACAATACAACGGTCTCAACTAGTAATACTGTCTGCATATCTCACATGCTGAGGCTAATAGGGGTAAGGTATCGTATATATTACATGCTGAACTAATGATAGTAATCTGTACGTATTTAATACGTGTTGAGACTGGTAAATATATATATATGAGTATAGTCTCCTGCCAGACTGTACTGGGGCAAATGCTATACCAGATAGTGTTTCTGCTGAAAACTATGTTGTTTACTGAGTTTCTGTATTAACATGATTTCCTATTCCTAACATGCTTTCTAAACTTTAGTTTAGCCTGCCATTCTATTTCTGAGGTGCTTTACGGATATTGCATCGCTTTACGGGGTTCCATCTGAATAAAATAATATCTTAACAGTTTGTATTACATCACATACAAAACATGCTGGACAGTTTCTAACACCTGTGTTAGGATCTATGTCATACTAGTAAGTTCACGCAAGTTACAACTTGATGCTTCTAGTACCGTATCAACATTCACAATAAACGTAACACTTGATTTCTGAACGTTCTACTGGCCTGTAAATTACTATACTGTACCGATATTACTTAACTTGCCGAGGGAACTAGCTTTACATACCTTATCCTTGAACTATTCGTCCGTCGGACGAGACTCGGCTGGTACTTCAACTATTCTCTCCCAACTGCATTCATAAATATGTCAATTAATACTAAATACAGCTTTATTGTAAAGAGCAACGTCACTTCCGATATAGTTTATAGCCTAAACTTAGGCTTATCGAAAGACGGTCAAAAACTCGCTATTTTTCAGAGGTCCAGAAGGGAGAAATATTCACTTCATAATTAGGAAACACATAGACACTAATTCAGAGCAATTCCACTTACCTTAGCTCGGTGGCTCGATGATTCGTCGGCCGTATCTTACGAAACTGAATCAGTAGGAATGCTCTCTGCTGCTAAATACCTCAGTATCTGGAGTTAATTTGAATTTGGGCAATGTTTAGCAGCGTAATCGGACGAAAATTATATAATTTCTTCGTTCTTACCTTCTCTCTGTCGCTCACCCTCTGTTTCCTGGAAATAATTATGTGTTTAAATGATTTAAAACCAAAGTGGCCTTTATATACTTGGGCCTGGACAAGGCCAACGTGTCACGGAGCCAACGCGGAGGCCTCTCCTCCGTGACACGCTGCCATCACGGAGGGGCTCTGCCTCAGCTCCTTCCGCGATGGTTCGATAGGATTCTCGTCCGATCTTTTTCCCGGGCCTTTCTCCAGCATGTATGGCCTTCAAATATGCTTAACCATCGTGCGAATAGGTCGCCTAGGTGTCGGGAATTCTACGGGGTATAACATTCTCCCCCCCTTAAGAACATTCTCCCTCGAATGTACACTGTTATTTAGCAGACTACTTACTTTACTTCCTAGAAAAATTTCGGCAGAGTTTCCCCTGTAATATGGAATATAGCAAAAACCTGAAATGCAGAAAAGTCCAACACAGGCACTGCACGTAATATTTTAGGATCCACTGGATAACTAAATATCAATCTTTCTCATTCACACACATACAACTATAAGGTACTGCATAAGTATTAATACGGACATACCTGTCGCCTGACTAGGCCTGAAATAGGTGAGGGTATCTGGCTTTCATATCTTCTTCAGCTTCCCACGTCATTTCCTCACGATTCCTGTTACGCCACAATACTTTGACAGATGCAACATCTTTAGTCCTCAATCTGCGAATCTGTCTGTCTAAGATAGCTACGGGAACCTCCTCATATGCTAACTCTTCTGTGACCTGAACATCCTGAACTAGAGCTACTGTAGAAGGGTCCCCTACGAACTTCCTTAACATGGAGACATGGAATACTGGGTGAACAGATGCTAACTCTGGAGGCAAGTCCAACTTGTATGCAACTCGGCCTATTCTTCGCCGAATCTGATATGGCCCAATGAACCTCGGGCTAAGCTTGCCTTTCTTTCCAAACCTCATTACCCCTTTCATCGGGGACACTTTCAGATATACCCAGTCATTTACCGTAAATTCTAGATTTCTGCGCCGCTTATCTGCATAAGACTTCTGGCGGCTCTGAGCAGTCAGTAAACGTTCTCGGATAAGCTTTATCTTTTCCTCAGACTGCCGAACAATGTCTGGGCCAACCAATACTGATTCTCCTATTTCAAACCAGCCCACCGGCGATCAACATTTTCGCCCGTATAATGCCTCGAAAGGCGCCATCTGGATAGCTGAATGATAACTATTATTATAAGCAAATTCAATTAACGAAAGATGTTCATCCCAGCTACCCTCAAAATCTAACACACACGCTCGTAGCATATCTTCGAGCGTTTGAATTGTACGTTCAGCCTGTCCATCTGTTTGAGGATGGAATGCTGTGCTCAAGTTAATCTGTGTTCCCAAACCCTTCTGAAATGACTGCCAGAATCTAGCTGTGAATTGTGCTCCTCTATTTGAAATGATGGATACTGGCACTCCATGCAATCTAACTATTTCTCTGATATATAATTCGGCATAATCCTCAGCTGAGAAGGTAGCCCTCACTGGCAGGAAGTGAGCTGATTTTGTCAGCCTGTCAACTATTACCCATATGGAATCATTTTTGCATCTAGTACGGGGTAACCCTGTTACAAAATCCATGTTTATCGCTTCCCATTTCCACATAGGTACCGTTATATCTTGCGTCAAACCGCCCAGTTTCTGGTGCTCTGCTTTCACCTGCTGACAATTAGAATATCTAGATACAAATTCAGCTATCTCAGCTTTCATACCTGGCCACCAGTAGATGTCTCTGATGTCGTGGTACATTTTCGTCGCTCCTGGATGAAGGGAATAGCGAGCATAATGTACCTCATGCATGATCCGCCCGCGAAGCCCTGAAACATTCGGGTCACAGAGGCGGCCCTTACAGCGTAGCACATCATCCTCAGTTATCTGAAAATCTGACTCCCTACCTCTCTGAATTCTATCTCTGCGTTGGACTAAATCAGGATCCTCGTACTGTCGTTCTTTTACCTCTGTAACTAATGATGACACAGCAAAATTCTAAATTACTGCTCTATTATTTTCTGTTTCCATTACTCGAACGGCTAAACCAGCTAACTGATGAATTTCTTTGGCTAGCTCCCGCTTCTCAGGTCGTAAATATGCCAAACTCCCCATTGACTTACGGCTCAGGGCATCTGCTACAACATTAGCTTTTCCGGGGTGATATAGAATATTCACATCATAATCTTTTAACAGCTCCAACCAGCGGCGTTGCCGTAGATTCAACTCCCTCTGAGTGAAAATGTACTGTAAGCTCTTATGATCTATGTAAATATCAACATGGATGCCGTACAGGTAATGCCTCCACATCTTTAAGGCGTGGATTACTGCGGCCAATTCCAGGTCGTGGGTAGGGTAATTCTTTTCGTGTTTTCTCAGCTGTCTGGAAGCATATGCAATTACTCTACCATGCTGCATCAATACACAACCTAACCCAACACCTGACGCGTCGCAATAGACTAAATAACCTTCTGTGCCTTCCGGCAATGCTAGCACTGGAGCGGAGGTTAATCTGTCTTTCAATTCCTGGAAACTCTGCTCGCATGCCTCTGTCCATTGAAACTTTGTTGCTTTTTGTGTCAATTTGGTCAGAGGTGCCGCAATGGTCGAGAACCCTTCAACGAACCTCCTGTAATACCCTGCTAATCCCAGAAAGCTACGAACTTCCGTCGGAGTGGTAGACCTAGGCCATGACTTAACTGCTTCTATTTTCTGCTTGTCTACCTGTATACCAGCATCTGAGATGATATGCCCTAAAAAGGCCACTGAGTTAAGCCAGAACTCACACTTCGAAAATTTAGCATACAACTGGCGGTCCCTGAGAATCTGGAGCACTGACCGCAAATGAGTCCGGTGATCTGCTTCAAAGCGTGAATACACCTGAATGTCATCAATAAATACTATCACGAACAAGTCTAGGAAAGGTCTGAAAATACTGTTCATCAGGTCCATAAAGACTGTTGGGGCATTCGTTAACCCGAAGGACATAACTAGAAATTCAAAATGTCCATATCGGGTCCTGAACGCTGTCTTAGGAATATCTCTCTCACGTACTCGGACCTGGTGATATCCGGACCGCAAGTCAATTTTAGAAAAGTATCTGGCTCCCTGCAACTGATCAAATAAGTCGTCAATTCTGGGGAGCGGGTACTTGTTCTTTACTGTAACTTTGTTTAATTGCCGATAATCTATGCACATTCGGAGTGAGCCATCTTTCTTCCTCACAAATAAAACTGGCGCACCCCACGGTGAAGTACTTGGCCTGATGAAACCTTTATCCAATAAATCTTTCAACTGCTCTTTTAATTCTCTGAGTTCTGCAGGAGCCATACGATAGGGAGGTATTGATATTGGCTGAGTGCCTGGTAACAAATCGATAGCAAAGTCTATTTCCCTTTCTGGAGGAATACCAGGTAACTCATCAGGAAACACATCAGGGAATTCATTCACCACTGGGACAGACTGGAGTGTCGAAGATTCTGCTTGGACATCCTGAACCCTGACCAGATGGTAAATACATCCCTTAGATATCAACTTCCTCGCCTGAAGGTAGGAAATAAACCTACCTTTTGGCGTAGCGGTGCTGCCCTTCCACTCCCGCACAGCTTCTCCTGGGAAGTGGAATCAGACCGTTTTGGTCCAACATTCTACGTTGGCAAAGCACGGTACTAACCAATCCATACCCATTATGGCATTGAAGTCTATCATTTCTAACTCGACCAGATCTACTGTGGTCGGACGGTCAGTAACCTCTACTGTACACCCGCGGTAGATTCGGCTAGCTGTGATAGAGTCACCAACGGGCGTGGATACTAAGAAAGGCTGCTGTAATGATTCTGGTGCAATACTAAACTTTCGTGCCACAAATGGAGTAATGTAGGACAAAGTAGACCCTGGATCAATCAACACATAAGCAGGGTGTGAGCAGATAGTTAGCATACCTGTCACGACATCAGGCGACGCTTCCGAATCTTGCCTCCCTGGTAAAGCATATGTGCGGCTTGGACCCGCACCTGTACTGGAGGCCCCTGATCTGCCCCGACCCCTGCCTGCTGGAACTAAGGGCCTGCGCCCCGTCGAGGATGCTGTGGCTCGTGACCCTGCAGATGCTCTATCCTGTCTATCTCGGTCCTCTCGACCTCTGGCTGGGCAATCTTTCATCAAATGGCCTTCTTGGCCACAAATATAACATGCGGTGGAACCATACCTGCATGCTCCAGGATGGCGTCGAGTGCATATAGGGCAAAGTGGTAGGGTATACCTACTCTGCTCCGCCCTCCTCTGTAACGGTGAATCTGCCATCTGCGAGCCTCTACCAGTCTCTGACTGCCCCCTGCGACTGAATCTACCCCCCTGCGATTGTGGTGGTGGCGGGGGCTGGGCGGCCTGTCTAACAATCGTGGCCTGGGTCCTCCCCGGGCCTCCCTCTGTAACTCAACTGGCCTGTCCCGGCGATGCTGTTCCTGACTGACCCTTCTGATCTCCCGTTGTCGCTGTCTGATGCCCTCAATATTCTGGGCAAATGCCTGAACTCAAGCAATGTCCATGTCCTCTCGCAGTGTGGCTGTAATACAAGTCTCAACATATTTTGGATTCAATCCCATGATGAAACGGTGTACTCTGGATTTCATGGTATCAACAAAGGTCGGTGCATACCGGGTTAAGGAATCAAACCGCAAGGAATATTCCCGGACACTCATGGCCCCCTGCTCCAGATGTAGGAACTGGTCTACCCGGGCCTGTTGAATCTCCTGTGGCAAATAGTGATCCAGAAAGGCTCCTGAAAAGCTGGACCAGGTGAGAGGGGAAACATCTCTCCCTCGGGACCTTTCCCAGCTTTCATACCATAACACAGCAATATCCCGTAACCGGAATGCTGCCAATTCAACTGATTCAGTAGGCGTGGCATGCATAACCCTGAAGATTCTATGCATTTGATCCAGAAAATCCTGAGGGTCCTCCGTCCGATCCGTACCTGTAAACTGTGGGGGATTCAAAGCTAAGAACTCTCAGACCCTCGAACTACCGGGCCCTCCTGATGACTCCGCAACTGTAGACGGCATTGGCTGACGCTGAGCAGCCATCATCTGTGCTAACATAACTACAGCACTCCTAACCTCCTGGTCGGAAGGTGTCGGTATAGGGACTGCTGAAGGTAATGTCGCCCCAAGTGGCTCCCGACGTGATGGAGACTGCTGAGGAGGCTGGGACGATGCCTCTGTAGTGCCCTCTGATCGGGCTATTTCTAAACGAGGGGGAGGCATCCTGCTGGTGCCTTCCCCTGCTGCAATATCTAAGCTCCGACCTGTGATAGGATGTTGCTGGTCTGACATTATCTGTAACCAAAGAATATGGTAAGCTTTTAGGGACTCAACCCTATACTGTACCGCTCTATAGCACGACTGAATAAGAATAAAAGACAACCATCCTATCATGCCTTGCAGCCTCCTACCCATAGTATGTGGTGCACAACACATCCATGGACAGGACTCTACTTAGCACGGCTTGCAGACTCCCTGGGATACGACATGCTCTGATACCAAGTTTGTCACACCCCGCCTTGGGGGGTATGACTGGCACCTGGTGCCCTACTGGGACCTGAACTGCTGGACTGCTAAGCCTGGGCGCATCTGGTGCCTGGCTGGCTCTAACTCATATTTCTGGAAACAAAGGGCTATATAACAGCTGTAAACACAGCCCCTGGCCCATTGGCCTATAGCCTCCTGTACCTGTACTGACAGCTGACCAGAAACATATCAATTTAGGGAATCCTATGCGGGCCGACAAGGCCACCATGCTGTCTAGTTATCTATAACTCAATCCTGAAGTACTAGAAAGCTACGTGACCGGCAAGGTCACCACTACTGGCAAATTATGGCCCCACACGGCCAACATAAAAGAAAGAAAGAGTACTAACAGCTATACAACTGCACGGCCTCACACGACCGGCTCATCTGACCACAGGGAAGTATATACAGACTGCAAGCCTCTAGGAATAGCAATAGAAATGATTGGGATAGGGCCCCGACCTACCTGTACTATACAACAAAAAGGAACTGAAATACACCTCTGAAATTCAGCCTTCGGATGACAGGAGCTGAATACTCGACCGCTGACAGGAATCACGTAGTATCGCCTGCTCGTCTATGAGTACCTGCAGGCAAGTAATGCAACGCCCCACCGGGCGTCAGTACCGCTGCTACTGAGTATGTAAAGCAATAACTGGGAGCAAAATCTGAAAACAACAATGTTACTGATAAAACTGAAGTAGGAAGAAACAGATTAACTTGTCTGATAATATAAGTCATCCTTCTCTCACTTATACTGGATGGGATAGGAGTCATACCTGGAGACATATCCCTCCACTGCTGATCTACTCGTATCTAACGTAACATGGCATAACATGAAATAACATAGCATGGCACACACAAACCTTACCCGGCCCCCATAAGCCGGGAGGTACAACCAACATAGAATCTACACCCCTACCCCGGTCATCACCTCTCGTATAACAGCTATAAGCATCCCGCCGGTCCCCTGGCTATGCACTTGGGCTCTCTGAGCCCCTGACTATAACTGTACCTGAGTCCGAAGGACTCCTGAATCAACACCCGGGCGTATCCGCTCGACGGGGGTGTATAAAAGCCGACCAAGGAAAAATATAGGGAAAACTGGCATCCCATCTTCGTCCCCTGGGGGACGGCATGCCACTCCGTAGAGCGACATATCCTCGTCCTCTGGTGGACAAGTCGATACAGCTATTAACCCTGGGGCGGTCATGGATGCTAGGTAGTCCAACCCCAAACAATACAACGGTCTCAACTAGTAATACTGTCTACATATCTCACATGTTGAGGCTAATAGGGGTAAGGTATCGTATATATTACATGCTGAACTAATGATAGTAATCTGTACGTATTTAATACGTGCTGAGACTGGTAAATATATATATATATGAGTATAGTCTCCTGCCAGACTGTACTGGGGCAAATGCTATACCAGATAGTGTTTCTGCTAAAAACTATGTTGTTTACTGAGTTTCTGTATTAACATGATTTCCTATTCCTAACATGCTTTCTAAAATTTAGTTTAGCCTGCCATTCTATTTCTGAGGTGCTTTACGGATATTGCATCGCTTTATGGGGTTCCATCTGAATAAAATAATATCTTAACAGTTTGTATTACATCACATACTGAACATGCTGGACAGTTTCTAACACCTGTGTTAGGATTTATGTCATACTAGTAAGTTCACGCAAGTTACAACTTGATGCTTCTAGTACCGTATCAACATTCACAATAAACGTAACACTTGATTTCTGAACGTTCTACTGGCCTGTAAATTACTATACTGTATCGATATTACTTAACTTGCCGAGGGAACTAGCTTTACATACCTTATCCTTGAACTATTCGTCCGTCGGACGAGACTCGGCCAGTACTTCAACTATTCTCTCCCAACTGCATTCATAAATATGTCAATTAATACTAAATACAGCTTTATTGTAAAGAGCAACGTCACTTTCGATATAGTTTATAGCCTAAACTTAGGCTTATCGAAAGATGGTCAAAAACTCATTATTTTTCAGAGGTCCATAAGGGAGAAATATTCACTTCATAATTAGGAACACATAGACACTAATTCAGAGCAATTCCACTTACCTTAGCTCGGTGGCTCGACGATTCGTCGGCCGTATTTTACGAAACTGAATCCGTAGGAATGCTCTCTGCTGCTAAATACCTCAGTATCTAGAGTTAATTTGAATTTGGGCAACGTTTAGCAGCGTAATCGGATGAAAATTATATAATTTCTTCGTTCTTACCTTCTCTCTGTTGCTCACCCTCTGTTTCCTGGAAATAATTATGTGTTTAAATGATTTAAAACCAAAGTGGCCTTTATATACTTGGGCCTGGACAAGGCCAACGTGTCACGGAGCCAACGCGGAGGCCTCTCCTCCGTGACACGCTGCCATCGCGGAGGGGCTCTGCCTCGGCTCCTTCCACGATGGTTCGACAGGATTCTCGTCTGATCTTTTTCCCGGGCCTTTCTCCAGCACGTATGGCCTTCAAATATGCTTAACCATCGTGCGAATAGGTCGCCTAGGTGCTGGGAATTCTACGGGGTATAACATAAACCAACCAAAAATAAGTCACTCCACTCATCTCATAACTGTGAGCTCCTCCTAGCGGCCCCCTTGGGTACGTAGCTCAGGCCTTGGCCTCTGACAATAAACTGTGTCTGAGTCCGAAGACTCCTGCCTCTGGGCACAAGTGCACACGAGGTAATCTGTTGTTGTATCTGTGACTGAAACTGCCCCTAGGTGCAAGCACGCAACAGGGTAATTTTATAAAAATTTGTATCTGAAACTGCCCCCGGCCACAAGCGCACACAGAGTAATCTGCCCCTGTAAATAGGGTAATCTGGCTCTGTGCAGAGCAAACTGAACTGCCCCTGCAAGCAGGGTACTCTGGACCGTATTATCATGGTGGTCGGCCATCATCGTCCTCTAGGCGAACGACATCGCCCAGCTGGTGGCGGTATCTGAATCTGGTATCGACACAGCTATAACCCAGGGGAGGTGGGGATGCTAAAGGGTGCTCACATGCCACAACAAGTCTCAACATGCAAAACACATATACAGCAAGCATGCTCAAATGAAAAATACTAATCATATTCTCTTCTTTTATTTCAAGGCCAGTCCGTATTAAATAACTGATAGTACATTCTGTTTTACACTGTTTCTGATTGTTGGGCTAACTACTACCTGGCCTTTATCTGTTTATCTGATTATTGTTACCCGTGATTTGAAGCTATATCAGTTTCTAGAGCCATATCTATTTCTGGAGCTATATTTGTATCTGGAGCTATTTCTATATCTGATTACTGATCTGATTAAATCTGGATATAACTCAATAACATAGAACATGCCATCTATAACTGGATATAGCTCAATAACATAAGATGTGCCATCTGTTACCGGATACAGTCTCAACAAATGTAATACATACTATCTGTAATCTTGCTAGTTCATTATATTACTTTTACAACTTCCATTCTGGGTATTACGTAAAAACATGCTGAGCTACTAGCTGATACCGCATTACTATCTAAAATCATTTGACTAACCGTTATTCTGATTATCGCATAATACGTAATGATATACTAGCATGCTTGCTGGAAATTACACCAAAATCGTTCCTGTACACTGGGTATCTGTTAGTAGCTTTTATTCCATTTATTTCCTAGACTGTACTTCCTGGCTTGCCGAAAGAATAGCTTTACATACCTTAGCCTCGGTTTATCTGACTAACGGGCGAAGCTTGGTTAGTACTCCAGCTATTTCTCCCAACTGCATTTACATATATGTCAATTAGAACTAAATACACCAATATTCTGAAAGAAAACGTCACTTTCGATATATTTATAGCCCAAACTTTGGCTTATCAAAAGACGGTCAAAAACTCGCTATTTCTTGAAAGTCCAGAAGGGAGAAATATTCACTTTAAGGATAGGAGTATATTGACACTAATTTGGAGCAATTCCACTTACCTTAGTTTGGTAGCACGACGGTTCGCCGGCTGAATTTCGTGAAACTAAATCCATAGGAATGCTCCTTGCTGCTAAATACCTCAGTATCTAGAGTTAATTTGAGTTTGGTCCGCGTTTGACGGCGTAATCGGACGATAATTTAGTAGTACTTTCGCACCCTCTCTGTTTTTCTCGATTTCTCTGGAAATTCTATGAAATATATAATTTAAAACCAAAGTGGAGAGCTTATATAGTTAGGCCTGGACAGGGCCAACGTGTCACGGAGCCAACGCGGAGGCTCCACCTCCGTGACACGTTGCCATTACGGAGGGGCTCTGCCCCGACTCCTTCCGCGATGGTTCGACAGGTGTCTCGTCCGGTCTTTTCCCGGGCCTTTTCCTAGCATGTATGGCTTTCAAATACTCTTAGCCAACACGCGAATAGGCCATCTATGTGTCGAAAATTTTACGGGGTATAACAGCTTTCCTGCATCATTGCCACAAAAGGGGTGTTAGTTGAATTGTTGCATGGTACTGAGTCACAAATAAAGAAGGCCACCTTGAACTTCCAAGCTAAATTTTGGTGATCGCTGGTGAGGCACAGGCTGGTACCCACAAGCAATGACAACATTCTCTCACCCAATAGAGCCGCACTGGTAGCTAGCATCATGGAGCAATATGTAATCAATTTCTCGCAATTCACTGTTGAGGAGACTCAGGAGTGGGATGTAAATGACGGAACAATGATTCCCTTCCCATGCTTGATTGATAGACTCTGTCGGGAGTCTTGAGTGCCAAAACTCCCATCAGTTGATCGGAGAGTGGTGGTTCAGAAGATTACCGATATTGTGTTGATTAGAGATGACACAAACCCGATATCAAGGGCGAGGACTCAGGCATCTACATCAGTTGGAGCGACCATAATAGCAGAGGCATTTGGCAGCGGGATACATACCGATGCAGCATAGTTTGCCGAGTTAGCGGCTGAGCCTACTGAGGGCAGAGATACAGGTAGCCAGGCTGAGGCTATAGATACATCGGATGCCTCCACACCTGCCGATGTTCTAGAATCATCATCTATAGTAGCAGCAGAATCCAGACCATCAGTCACACCTCCATGATCCAGCACAATCGGCCTAGTCACAGTTTCACAGGAGTTTTTAGTTGACATGGTTAGGCAGCTAGCAAAAGCGGAGAAGCAGTAGGCACACATGGCTCTACAAGTCAAATTCTTGATGGAGCAGGTCAAGTCATGGGTGCCAAAGGAGTTGGAGACATAGTACAGTTCGGTGCTTGGGCGACTGGATGCTTTTGAGTGAAGGATGGACGAGCGCCTTGCATAGTTACAAGCGCTAGAGTTATCTAGATGGTACGCAGATCTGGGAGTATTACGATCTGAGGTACGGGACTTGGCCACATGATAGACAACTGCGGTACCTCCACTGGTCCTCCCCGTGATCGATGATGAGTTTGAGGAGGAGCTACCACCGATTTTTAATTTCATCACAGAGGAGCCGGTGGCACATGCAAAGGGGAAGAGACCTCGTGAGGAGGCAAGTGATGATGTTGATACATCTCTACTCTATCAGCAAAAATGAAAGTGGAGTGAGATAGAGAGAGTGTTGCATGAATCACGAGAGGAGGTTCTACTGAGAGCCGAGACTGAGGCAGCGAGAGCTCGTGATGAAGGAACGAGCTCAGTTGGATCTGAGAATGTGCCGGTTCAAGCCGACAATATTGGAGTTGATGTTGGAGGCGTATCTACACCCTCCACCGACCTAGGAGCTGACACCTAGGTTGCACAGGTATGTTTTCTATTCCCTTAGTTTTTGTCTTGTATATATATATGCGTCGAGGATGACGCGTGCTTTTTTGATGGAGGTGGGAAGAAATACTTGTGCATTCTATTTTTCTAAACATAATTCGAGGTTTTTCTTTTCGGATATCTTTTCCCTTGGGTGTTCTATATCTAGTAGAACCGACATATTTAGGATTTTATTTTATGTTTTTGTGTATTTTGTGTCAATCCAAAGAAAGTTAGGAAAACTAAAAGCAATCAAGAGCTAAAATTGTTTGATATTTTGAATTTTGATGATTTGATACCCCTCTAAAAAAATTTGTATATGTGTATGTGAGAGTTGACAATTAATGAAATTTGTAAATCTTTGCATGGCATTGGAACTGTGAATTTTTTTACCATTGTATGGTTGTACCTTAACTAGAAATTAGTAGAATTGATGATATTGACCGGTGCTATGTATGAAGTAAGGTATGATAGCTGAATTCGGTTGTGTGTGTTAATCTAGAACTTGCCTGGTCAGTCGTATCAAGATAGAGGATGAGGAACTAGGAAAGGATCATAGGTCGTTTTTGATTTATGAGTCCACTTTAGCCTAAAAGACCTACCAAAATGAATAAAATCCCTTGATCCAAATGTTTGAGCTTTAATTGACCTTTGTTTTGTTCACACTAATTCACCTACCTGATTTTATTATGAATGAACCTATTTTGGCCCTGGTCCCTCCTTGGACATTGTGAACTTCAACTCAGGCAAATCGCTAAGTTAAGGGTGGCTATGATAGGGGTGAATAAGAAGAGTCCAGTGGAAGTAAATTTGGGTAATGAAAAAGAAGGAAAGAAAGCGGGTGTGGTATACATGATAAAAAGAAAAAAATTAATTAGAAAAAGCAAGAAAAGAAAATAAAAAACATGTGTGACATCAATAAGTTTTTGTTGAATGAAAAGTAACTGCATCCGTAGTGTCTAAAGCAAAGAAAAAGGAAAAGCAGAAAAAAAAAGGAAAAAGGGAGAAAATAGAAATAAAGGTGAAAAGTGGAGTAAGAAGGTGTAGTGCCAAGGAGGGTTGAGCTACTAAAATCCATATGTACCATCCCAAACCCGACCATACGTTACAAGCCGAGAAAGTCCTATAGTGATCCTAGCTACTTGTCTGAAGATTGAGGTATTGAAAGTAAAAGCAAGCCTATGGTATTGTATGCATGCAATTCGAATTTCTTTGTGAGAGCGAGTGGATCTTACCTAGTCCCAAGAAAGATTTACCGAGATATTCATATATACATTTGTGAGTGTGGGACTTATTTGAGGTGAGAGCACTTGGTCAACAAAATCATCTGCAAATTGTCTGGGGCAGTGTTATAGATTTATGTGAATGGTTGCAGGTGACAACATTTTTCCATGTTTAGATTCCTCTGTGTGATGGTTAGAAATTTCTCATATGCATAGTGTTTTGAGTAGATATAATGAGGGAGGGATTGGATAAATTTATTTTGATGATTGTTGTAAGTTTCCTAAATTTTTTCTAATTGAAGCATCGAAGTAGATTGTTTTGTTTTTGTTTTGTTTTATTTTTACCTGAGGACATGCAAAAGTTCTAAGTTGAGGGTGTTGACGTGCCGTGATTTTACGTCACTTTGATGCTTAAACCAAGAAATTGTGCACATTACAAGTATTTTTATATGGGTATAATGTATTATGTGCTTAATGTGCAGGAAAATAGGTCTGTAAGTGATTTTGGTCAAATTAATGAGAAAAACAACTGAAAGGTGACTGCTAGGCACTTAACGAGTTGTTGGCAGGAGGCACGACCCATCACTTGAGTCGTTGGCAAAAAGATGAAGTTTTGAAGAGGTGAAGCAGTGCACTTGACGAGTTGGAGGAAGGACTCGTTACACTTGTAACGAGTCGTTAGGTCCACTATTGGGTTTTGAAGAGAAAAATTCACTTAAGTGTCCAGTGGAGTTAACGACTGACATCATGAATCGTTATCTGAAGGAACAACTCGTTGGAAAGTTACTGGAGCTGTCCGTGAAGTGCACTGGAATTTTTGATGATGTAGACCATGAGGGACCTAACGACTTGTGCTAAGGCACGACGACTCATTAGGTGACCCATTATCAGGCCTGAGTAAAGTGTTGAGGACGACTGATTTAAAGCAAGGGACAACCTTTAGTAGACTCGCAGAAAATTGAGGCGGCGAAGAATTGGCCCAGACCGGTGAATCCTTCGGATATTCAGAGTTTCTTAGGCTTAGCTGGCTACTATCAGAGGTTTGTAGAAGGTGTCTTATCCATTGCAGTGCCTTTGACTAAGTTGATGCAGAAGAAGGTGAAGTTTCAGTGGTCGGAGGATTGTGAGAAAAGCTTTCAAGAGTTGAAGGCTCGACTTACTTCAGCACCAGTGTTGACCCTACTCGAGGGTAAAGATGGTTTTGTGGTGTATTGTGATGCTTACAAAATTATACTTGGGTGTGTATTGATTCAGCGGGGGAGAGTGATATCTTATTCCTCTTGACAGCTGAAGGTGCATGGAAAGAATTATCCAACCCACAATCTTGAATTGGCCGCGGTGGTGACTGCATTGAAGATATGGCGGCATTACTTGTATGGGGTCCACGTGGATGTATTGACGGACCACAAGAGCTTGCAATATATGTTCACATAGAAAGATCTAAATCTACGGCAAAGGAGGTGGTTGGAGTTACTTAATGATTATGACATGAGTGTACTTTACTACCCCGGAAAGGCTAATGTGGTTTCGGATGCGCTTAGTAGACTCTCAATGGAGAGTGTTTCCCATATGGATAAGGGGAAGAAGGAATTGGTGAAAGATGTTCACCGGTTGCGAGGCTAGGAGTTAGATTGATCGATTCGACCGATGGTGGTGTTGTGTGCGTAATGGGTCAGAATTGTACTTGGTAGTTGATGTTAAATCCAGGAGAGATAAGGATCCAATATTGAGGAAGCTGAAGGAGGCGGTGCGGAGTCAGAAGGTAGAAGTTTTCTCCCAAGGGGGAGATGGGGTGCTAAGATACCAGGGTCGACTATGTGTTCCTGGCGTTAATAATTTGAGAGTTTTGGACATTGCATGAGGCACATGGTACTAGATATTCTATTCATCCAAGATCCACAAAAATGTATCGGTACTTGCAGGAAGTTTATTGGTGGGATGGTATGAAGAAGGATATTGCAGAGCTCGTAGAGAAATGTCCAAATTGTCAGCAAGTGATAGCCGAATATCAAAGACCTGGAGGTGTACTTCAGGATATTGCCATTCCCACTTGGAAGTGGGAAGAAATCAATATGGACTTCATTACAGGTCTACCTCGTACTCGCCGGCAGTACGACTCCATTTGGGTTATGGTGGACAGGTTGACCAAGGCTACACACTTCCTACCGGCCAAGATCATGGATTCAGCAGATGATTATGCTAAATTGTATATTCGAAAGTTGGTTCGACTTCATGGGGTGCCCTTGTCTATTATTTCAAATCGAGGTACTCAGTTTACTTCTCAATTCTAGTGTTCATTTCAAAAAGGGCTCGGGACTCAGGTTAAGCTAAGCACAACTTTTCATCCTCAGATGGACAGCCAAGCAGAACGAACTATTTAGACTCTTGATGATATGTTGAGGGCGTGTGTTACAGATTTCAAAGGTAGTTGGGATGATCATTTGCCCTTGATTGAGTTTGCTTATAATAATAGTTACCACTCTAGTATCCAGATGGCGCCGTTCGAGGAACTCTACGGGCGAAGGTGCATATCTCCCATCGGATGGTTCGAGGTTAGTGAGGCAGCCATGATAGGTCTATATAAAATGCATGAGGTGATCGTGAAGGTTCAGTTGATAAGGGACTGGTTGAAAACCGCTCAAAGTCATCAGAAATATTATCCGGACGTGAGGAGAAGAGATTTAGAGTTTGATGTAGACGACTGGGTGTTTCTAAAGGTATCTCCCATGAAGGGAGTCATGCAGTTCAGAAAGAAAGGTAAACTCAGTCCCCGCTATGTTGGTCCCTACCGGGTTGTTAGAAGAGTTGGTAAGGTGGCGTATGAGTTGGACTTGCCTTCAGAATAGGCTGAGTTCATCCCATGTTCCATGTATCGCTTTTGAAAAAGTTCTTGGGTGATTCGGCCTTGGTGGTTCTGATAGACAGCGTTGGTGTGAAAGACAATCTCAGTTATGAGGAAATTCCTGTGAAATTTTGGATCATCGGTTCGAAGATGAGGAATAAAGAGGTAGCTTCAATTAAGGTCTCATGGAGGAATCGACATATTGAAGGAGCCACGTGAGAGGCCGAAGTGGATATGATGGCTAAATATCCCCATTTGTTCCCTACCGACTCAACTTCAGTTTGAGGTATCAAAATTTTGCCCTAAACCTCTATTCAGTTTTTCATGTTCTATTCATGCGAATAAGTTTTTTTTATGATATGATATATGTATGTGATTTCTAAACTCTGACCAGCTATGTGGTTCTCTTCGGGGGTAGTCGTTCCATCAATTTTCGGCTTGAAAGTCAATGATTAGCATATATATGTATATATAGTGAATGTTGCTTCTGGGTTTTGTACTTGTTTATAACACTCGAGGACGAATTTTCCAAGAGGGAGATAATGATATATCCTGGGAATTCAAGAATCGGACCTGAAAGTGAATCAGGAGAAAAATTGGAAAATGTTACAACAGTTGCAAAACGAGTCACTTAACGACTCATGAGGAGGCCTAACGAGCCGTCAGGTGACTCATGGGGAAGGCCTGAGATGTTGAAGGACTCGAGGTCCTCACAAGCAATGTAATTGTTATACCCCGTAGAATTTTCGGCACCTAAATAACCTATTCGCACGTTGGTTAAGCATATTTGAAAGCCATACGTGCTAAAGAAAGGCCCGGGAAAAGATCGGACGAGAAACCTGTCGAACCATCGCGGAAGGAGCCGAGGCAGAGCCCCTCCGCGATGGCAGCGTGTCACGGAGGTGGAGCCTCCGCGTTGGCTCCGTGACACGTTGGCCTTGTCCAGGCCCAAGTATATAAAGCCCCACTTTGGTTTTAAATCAGTAAAAACTTATAATTTGCAGTGAAACAGAGAGCAGTCAGCAGAGAGGAGAAAAGAACGAAGGAGGTAAGATAATTTTCGTCCGATTACGCTGCTAAACGTTGTCCATACTCAAATTAACCTCAGATACCGAGGTATTTAGCAGTAGAGAGCATTCCTACGGATTTAGTTTCGTGAAATACGACCGACGAATCGTCGAGCTACTGAGCTAAGGTAAGTGGAATTGCTCTAAATTAGTGTCTATGTGTTCCTAGCTGTGAAGTGAATATTTCTCCCTTCTGGATCGCTGAAAAATAACGAGTTTTCGACCGTCTTTCGATAAGCCTAAGTTTAGGCTATAAACTATGTCGAAAGTGACGTTGCTCTTTACAATAAAGATGTATTTAGTATTAATTGACATATTTATGAATGCAGTTGGAAGGAAATAGTTGAAGTACCGGCCGAGCCTCGTCCGACAGACGGATAGTTCGAGGATAAGGTATGTAAAGCTAGTTCCCTCGGCAAGCTAGTAATCTCGGGACAGTATAGTAATTTAAAGGCCAATAGAATGTCAGAAGCCATGTATTATGTTTATCACGAATGTTGGTACGATATTAGAAGCATCATGTTGTATTTAGCGTGAAACTTGTTAGCACGATATAGATTCTAATATAAGTGTTAGGAACTGCACAGCATGCTCAGTATGTGATGTGACACAGAATGTTAGGATATCATTGTATTCAGTTGAAACCCAGTAAAGCAATGTAATATCTGTAAGACATCTCAGAAGTAGAATGATAAGTTAAAATGAAGTTAGAAATCATGTTACTATAGAAACTCAGTATACAGCATAGTTTCAGCAGAAAGACTATATCTTGTTCAGCATTAGCCCCAGTACAGTCTGGCAGAAGATTATATTCATATATGTATACTATTATCAGTCTCAGCATGTACTAAATACGTACATATCCCTATCACTAGTTCAGCATGCAGTATGTACAAACCCTTTATTATTATTAGCTTCAGTATGTGGTATATGCAGATAATATATTCTAGTTGAGACTGTGGCATTGTTTGGGGTTGGATTACCTAGCATCCATGACCGCCCCAGGGTTAATAGCTGTATCGACTCGTCCGCCAGAGGACGAGGATACGTCGCTCTACGGAGTGGCATGCCGTCCCACAGGGGATGAAGATGGGATGTCAGTTTTCCCCATATTGTGCCTTGGTCGGCCCTTATACACCCCCGTCGAGCGGATACGCCCGGGGTGTTGATTCAGGAGTCCTCCGGACTCAGGTACAGTTATAGTCAGGGGCTCAGCGAGCCCAAGTGCATACCCAAGGGACCGGCGGGATGCCTATAGCTATTATTGGAGATGGGATGACCGGGGTAGGGGTATAGATTCTGTGTTGGTTGTACCCCTCGGCTTATGGGGGCCGGGTAAGGTTTGTGTGTGCTATGTATGTTATGATATGTTGTGCCGTGTTATAATAGATACGAGTAGATCGATAGTAGAGCGATAAATCTCTAGGTATGACTCCTGCTCCTTCCAGTATAATTAAGAGAAGGTATGACTTACATTATCAGACAGTTAATCTATTCCTTCCTACTTCAGTTTCATCAGTTATATTGTTGTTTTCAGATATTTATTTCAGTTATTGCTTTACATACTCAGTACCAGCGGTACTGACGCCCGGTGGGGCGCTGCATTACTTGCCTGCAGGTAGTCATAGACGAGCAGGCGATACCGCGTGATTCCTATCAGCGATCGAGTATTCAGCTCCTGTAATCCGGAGACTGAATTCCAGAGGTGTACTTCATTTTCTTTTGTTGTATAGTACGGGTAGGTCTGGGCCCTGTCCCGATCATTTCTACTGTTATTCCTAGAGGCTTGCAGTCTGTATATATTTCCCTGTGGTAAGATGAGCCGGTCGTGTGAGGCCGTGCAGTTGTATAGCTGTTAGAACTTGTGTTTCCTTTATGTTGGTCGTGTGGGGCCATAGTTCGACAGTAGTGGTGACCTTGCCGGTCACGTAGCTCTCCAGTACTTCATGGTTAAGTTATAGATAACTAGACAGCATGGTGGCCTTGTTGGCCCGCATAGGTTTCCCCATATTGATATGTTTCTGGTCAGCTGTTAGTACAGGTATAGGAGGCTATAGGCCAATGGGTCGGGGGCTGTGTTTACAGTCGTTATATAGCCCTTTGTTTCCAGAAATGTGAGTTAGAGCCAGCCAGGCACCAGATGTGCCCAGGCTTAGCAGTCCAGCAGTTCAGGTCCTAGTAGGGCACCAGGTGCCAGTCATACCCCCCAAGGCGGGGTGTGACAGTAATGACTCGTGGTCATTCACCGTGAGTCATCATGTCAGTCATAGGATGGTCCCAGGGGATGCTGGCAAGGCTTATCCAATGTACCTGACGGATGGCACCCGACGAGTCGTCGTCAGTCCTAACGACCCTTTAGGTTAGTCGTTACCAAGCCAGTGGAGTTTTCAGGAATGATGAGGCAGTGTACTTGACGGGTGAACAAATGGCTCGTGAGCACTAGTAATGAGTCGTCAGTTCGTCCGTTAGGACCCCCTGACAGTTATTTTCAGCAATTTCAGTAAGGTCTTTTCCGTAATTCCTAAGTTCTAAGGGCCTATACTATGTCATTTTAAGCTCGTAATAGAGGGTTTTAAGTTAGGAAAGACGCATCTAGGCCGTTTTCTTCATGCATGCAAGGGTGAGAGCTTGAAGGGGAGAAAGTAAGGAGAAATTGAAGGATTTCAATGGAAATCTCAGCTAGGTAATTAGGAAGAGATAAGATTTTCAATCCCAGGTATGTAAGGCTATGAGTGGGTGCTTTCTTCCACACCCATGTTCATTCCCTATTAATTTGTTGTTTAATTGAGATGATCAAGTATGGGTTTCCATTAAATTACATGATTCTTACATTTCTACTCATGAGTATGATTAATTGAGTTGTTATTGATGATTTATCGAGCTTGGGCTGATTCAAACTTAATTTCTTTTACAAAATTATTTTATAAAAAAAAGAATCTAAAATGCCCATGTTTGGGAAATTTCTTATATGATGTGATGATGATGGAGTAGATGATGAAAAGCATGTTTCCAAACTCACTCATGATTTTGGTAATGTTTTCAAAGAAGGTTGAATTGACCCAAGAAATATGAAGCTTTGGGTAGTGCCCAATGTTGAGTATGGATGATGATTTCTCTCAAATTGATTTTATTACTTGTTTTGGAGTGAATCTCGCAAATTATAATGTTTCCAAATGAATTGAATGGGTCCAAGCATGATAAGATTTTGGGCAAGGTCCCTATGTTGATGATAATGGAGTGATATTTCTAAAGTAGCCTTACCACATGATTTTGGAGTAAAGCCTCCCACTATTCTTGAGGTTGTGGTATGTGTCATAATAAAGCTTCTCATATGTATGAAATTCATAATTGATATATATATTGTCATTAAGATTCATTCAGATGATGTTGAGTCTACACATGATTCTATTCTAAGCTTTGTCGAGATTACATTGTTGAGCTTCATATTCATATGATGTTTAATGCATGCATGATTTCATAATGAGCTTTGTCAATAGACAATGTTGAGATTTGTATCATACGATGTTGAGTATGCATGATTTCATGTTGATCTTCATCATTAGATGATGTTGAGCTTCATATTTATACAATCTAGAGCATTGCATGTTTTGGGAGAAGAGTCTAGCACTGAGTGGGCTAAGGGTAACCCTACGCCCCAAAACTACGCGCCAACGTAGGTTTATTCTATTATATTGTTGGTAGCTCTCTTGTGAGCTATCCCCAGCCCGATTGGCCCTTTTAACTTGATATTGATATCATGGTAGCATCCCTAGCCCTGGGCAAGGTTTTCGACGACTCTGCCCATTTGAGTTTAATAGTCGGGACTACGTAAGCTCTATCGTGATATGTCAGTTAAGTGATGAGTCTCCCATTGTCTATATTATTGAATTTGCATATCCATTACTTATGATGATTATATTATGCATGCATGTTTAAAAATCAAGGTTTCGCTCATTGTTAAGCTTTTGAGATAAATGTTATGATTTAGCTTTGAGTCATTCAATTCAGTTATAATGTTCTAAAGCCATGCATGAACATTTCATGATAAAGTTCAATTTAGAATTAAGGCGTGTGGTTTTCTACTTACTCTTAAAGTCTATTATGTGTATGAATGGATTTAAATGATTTATACTATCAAATAGGTTTTACTTACCTTGCATACTCGGTACATTCCATGTACTAATCGCATACTTTCTATGCTGCATCATTTCATGATGCAGGATTTGATTCTCAGGTTCAGCCCCATTGGTAGCCGCTATTAGAGTTAGCACTTGCTATATTGGTGAGTCCTCATCTTCCGAGGACTATATTTTCAGTTTTCATGAGCGTACTTTAAGTTTCAGTATTTCCGAGCTAGTTGGGGGTGTTGTCCCATCAGCTCGTTCGGATTAGAAGCTTATCAGACTTAGACATGTATTCATCTTTAGATGTTTATTCTGTTGTTATGCTAAGTTAGACTTCTGTTAAGTTTATATTTATTTTTCCTTTATGTTCATTTGAATGAGTTAGTGAATGCTTATGCCATGGGTTGACTTGGGGTCTCTCGGGATCCCTTATCCCGTGTCTACGATCCAGGTGTACTCTTGGATCGTGACACATTTGCAACAGTTCAAGCTTTCTTCTCAAGAAATTCTTAACCAGGTATGTGGGATTTCAACAAGGGAATAATTCTTCCCTAGTGTCCCCCAAGATCTTTTCAAGTTTTGTCCATTAGTTCTAGCCCTGAGTTATGTGGAATTATTTGTTAGCTAGATATCTTCTAATTCATGTGTGATATTATTCTTGTAAATAGTAGATATATTTCCACCAGTTTATAGTTATATTGATGTTGTCCCTGTAATGTAAATTCTAGCCTAAGCTTTCAAATTTCTGGAAAAGTTTTCAGACAGGTTTCATTGTGGATTCAAAGGGGATATTTCTCATGATTTTATATTTCTTAGTTATCCTTATTTCTTGAAATTGTGAAAGATTACAACTACTAGCATAATTTAGCCCTAGTCATAGCTCAGTAGTTATCAGGAATTTGTGGATTAATCCAATTTTCCCTGTGACGTGATTCCATCAATGTTGAGATGATTGTGTATTTAAATATTTGTTAAAGTCTTAGTCAGAATTATAACAGTCTAGTCTCAGACAGATTTTTGGCAACCTCAGTGTTGTCCAGAAAAATGTCAACTGATCAGTTTGACTACAGTAAATTCTTGAGGTGTCAGAGGTGCCTCCCAGTTATCAGTATTTATATTCAGACATCAAATATCAGTTGTTAGATAGTTTTTTAGACGGCTATGACGCTCCTTGTTGAACAGCTCTGACTAGTCTTGTGACAATATTGATGGACTACTTCATGATACATTTAGAAATGTAGAGGCTGAGTCAGGGCATGGAAAAGGAGTGGGAGAGGGATTACCTGAAGATGTAAAGAAATTTTTTGAATTATTGGAGGAAGGAAAAGAACAATTATAACCAGGGTGTGAAAATGATACACCCCGTAAATTCTCAACATGTAGATGGCCTATTCACATGTTGGTTAAGAGTTTTAGAATACCATACATGCTAGGAAAAGGCTCGGGGAAAGACCGGATAAGCGACACGTCGAACCATCATAAGAGGAGGCTGGCAGACCTCCTCCGCGATGGCCAGAGTATCACGGAGGCTCACCTCCGCGATGGCCATTGTGTCACGGAGGCTCACCTCTGCGATGGTCAATGTGCCACGGAGGTGAGGTGTATCCCCAAGTAAAAAAGCCTCCAAACTTAGGTTTTAAGTGATAAACTCTTATAATTTCCAGAGAGAACGAAGGAAAACAGAGGGTACGAGGATTTTGAGCAAATTCCTTCCGATTACGCCGTTATACGCGGTCCAAACTCGGTATAACCTTGGGTAGTAAGGTATTGAGCAGCAAGGAGCATTCCTACGGGTTTAGTTTTGTGAAATTCGGCCGGCAAACCATCGTGCTACCGAGCTAAGGTAAGTGGAATTGCTCCAAGTTAGTGTCAATATACTCCTAGTCCTAAAGTGAGTATTTCTCCCTTCTGGACTTCTAAGGAATAGTGAGTTTTCAGCCGTTTTTCGATAAGCCAAAGTTTGGACTGTAAATATATATTAGAAGTGATATTTTCTTCTAGAGTATTGATGAATTTAATTCTAATTGTTATAATTATGAATGCAGTTGGGAGAAATAGCTGGATACTGGCCAAGTTACGCCAGTTAGCCAAGAAGTCAGAGATCGAGGTATGTAAAGCCTGTTCCTTCGGCAAGTTAGTAATCCTAGTATAGCAAATAGCGTGAACTCTAGAAGAAAGAATCCAGAAGTCGGGTATCGAGTCTAGTGTGAATCCAGCAAGTGTGTTTTATGTTATTATGCTATATTCAGAATAAAAGTCAGTAAATCAGTAGCAGACAGACAGATAATATTTCCAATACAGTTAGCCCAGTAACAGAATGAGTTTAATATAGAAAAGAGATTTAGAATAGAATATCAAAACATGGATAGTATTTTCAGATCAAACATGCTTGCTATACGTGATTATTGTTTGTTTGCTGAGACCTGTTTGTGCTATGAGGGCACCCTTAGAGCGTCCTTGCCGCCCCAGGGTTAATAGCTGTGTCGACTCGCCCACCAGAGGGTGAGGATACGTCACTCCAAGGAGTGGCATGCTGTCCGCAGTATGACGAAGATGGGATGCAGCATTCCCCATATCAAGCTGATCAGCATAGCATTATAGCTTACCCTGTCGAGCGCTTGCGCCCAGGGGGCAGATTACAGATACAAATATAGATATAGATTACAGTTTACAGTTACAGGAGTCCTCCGGACTCAGATACAGTTATAGTCAGGGGCCTAAAGAGCCCAAGCTGCATACCCAGGGGGCCGGTAGAGGTGCTCGCAGTTAGTAGGCGAGTGGAGTGATTTACTTTTGGATGGTTTTGACCTGGGTAGGGGTATATAGATTGTGTGTTGGTTGGCACCTTCCGGCTTATAGGGGCTGATATAGGTCCTTGTATGTTATATATGTATATACATGTTATTTATTAGCTGATAGATAGCAGGATGCCACCTCGACAGGTATGCTTCTACCTTACCTTCAGTACGGATAAGCTTATTTCAGATCCCGCCAGCCCAGACAGTTTCAGCTACTTACTTCTATTCAGAATTACCAGTATTATTACTTATATTCAGCTATGTTCAGTTTGCTTTACATACTCGGTACCAGTGGTACTGTCGCCCGCTTGGGGCGCTGCATTACTTGCCTGCAGGTACTCACAGACGAGGAGCCGATACCTCGTAATTCTAGCCAGCATATTGAGTCATCAGCTCCTGTCATCCAGAGCTAGACAGCTAGAGGTTTATTTCTTTTCTTTTGTTGTACATTATGGGTAGGCCGGGGCCCTGTCCCGACCATCTTATCAGTATTCTTAGAGGCTTGCAGCTTGTGTATTCCCTGTGGCTAGTTATACCGATCGTGTGAGGCCGTGTGTATGTCTTATCTTGTTTATGATGGTCGTGTGGGGCCTTATTCAGTTGGTAGTGGTGACCTTGTCGGTCACGTAGCAGTTTAGCTCCTGTTTTCTTGTTTTAGATGTAACTAGACAGCACGGTGGCCTTGTCGGCCCGCATAGGTTCCCTTACGTTGATGTGGTTCTGGTTAGTTGTTGTGATTGTACAGGTGGCTATAGGCCTAGCCGGCCGGGGCTGTATTTACAGCCGTTATATAGCCCGTTGATTCCATGAATCAGAGTTAGAGCCAGCCAAGCACCAGAAGTGCTTAGGCTCAGCAGTCTAGCAGTTCAAGTCCTATTAGGGCACTAGGTGCCAGTCATGCCCCCCAAGGCGGGGCGTGACAGAAAATTTCACTAAACTGAGTTTCACCATTAGATTATACTTGTTTAAATCATTGCATGGGTTAAGTAATGTAGCACTTTCAGAGTTTTTAGTGTTGATAAAAGAGGCATTTCCCTTTGCTCAACTACCAAAGTCTTTCAATAAAGCTAGAAAGGCAATAAGAGATTTGGGTCTTAATTATGAAAAAATACATGCATGCCCTAATGATTGCATATTATTCTGGAAGGACAATGAGAATGCCGAGAACTGCTCTGTATGTGGGTCTTCTAGATGGAAGAGTGTTGGTGGTGCCTCAATGAATGGAAGCTCTAAAATTCTTGCAAAGGTTTTAAGATACTTTCCTTTAAAACCTAGGCTTCAGAGGATGTTCATGTGTCCTAAAATAGTCGTTGCAATGAGATGGCATGCTAATGAATGACCAAATGATGGAAATTTAAGGCATCCTGCTGATGGGGAAGCGTGGAAGGATTTTGATCATTTGTAACCAGACTTCTCCAGAGATCCTCGTAATGTTAGGTTTGGTCTTTCAAGTGATGGTTTCAATCCATTTCGAACCATGAGTATTTCTCATAGCATGTGGCCTGTTAAGTTGATGAATTGTAATTTATCTCCATGGATTTTCATGAAACCAGAGTATATTATGTTTTCAATGATTATTCCAGGACCATCATCTCCTGGAAATGATATAGATGTGTGCTTACAACCACTAATTGAAGAATTGAAGGAACTATGGGAACCTAGGATAGAAACATATGATGTTGAAGCCAAACAAACATTCCTAATGCATGCAACCTTAATGTGGACAATTAGTGATTTTCTAGCATTAGCAATGCTTTTTGGATGGAGCACTAAGGGAAAATTGGCATGCCCTACTTGTAATTATGACACATGCTCTCGATATCTCAAACATAGTTGTAAGATGTGTTACTTGGGTCATCGGAGATTTTTGCCTCTTGATCATCCATTGAGAAGAGATAAGAAGACATTTGATGATAAAGAGGAGCATAGATCAGCGCCTACTCCTTTGTGGGTATAGAAGTGCTTGAAGAGCTGCGTGAATTCAACAATAATTTTGGAAAGGGTAAAAAAAACGTTTTGAGATAATAAGGGTCCTTGGAAAAAAAAGATCTATTTTTTTGGATTGTCATATTGGGCACATAACAAGTTGAGGCACAATCTTGATGTGATGCACATAGAAAAGAATATACGTGATAGTTTGCTAGGGACTTTATTGGAGATAGATGGAAAGTCAAAGGATCCTGTAAATTCTAGATATGACTTACAAGAAATGGGAATATGAAAAGAGCTATAACCAATAGAAGATAATAAAGGAAATGTAAGTTTGTCTCAATCTTCTTTATTCATGAAACTAGAACAGAAAAGTTTATTTTGCAGCGTCTTGAAAAATGCCAAGCTACCTAAAAGGTGTGCTTCAGATATATCAGATCGCGTGCATATGAAGGAGATGAAGATATCAGGGTACAACGGTCATGATGCCCAATTTATAATGCATCACTTGCTCCAGGTTGCTGCTAGAAAAGTGTTGCCCAAGAATTTTTGATTGACATTAATTAGGTTGTGCAATTTCTTTAAAGCCATATGTAGTAAGGTAATAAGGCGAAGAGATCTTGAAAAACTGGAGACTGAGATTAGTGAAATAACATGTAATCTTGAAATGATTTTTCATCCAACATTTTTTAATATAATGCCACATTTTCCTATTCATTTAGTGAATGAAATTAAACTTGGGGTCAAACTCATCTTCATTGGATGTATTTCATTGAGAGGAATCTGTGTAACTTTAAAGGGCTCGTTCATAATAGATCTTGTCCAAAAGCATCAATAGCAGAGGGTTATTTGGCTGAAGAGTGCTTGAATTTTTGTTCAAGATACCTACACGATGGCGTGAAGACACAATTTAGTAGGTACCAAACTGAGGATGAGGAATGCACTCAGAATTTGTGGCCTATATTTCCTAAGATAGGTCATCTAATTGGAAGTGAGAAACAAAAGGATTATACTTTTTTGATGGATTCTCAGTTACTTTATGAAGCACATATCTATGCCCTTTTCAACACGGGAGATGAAGAAGTGAAAAAGTTTATCGAGTAAGATAAATTATATAACAAATTATTTACATTTCAAACTTTTTTTATTTGGTCATGATAATGTACATTAAAATCCATTTATAAAGGCCTTGTAATTAAATATTTAATATTCATGATTGCAGGGAACATAAGAATTTAATGAGTAATCATCCTAGATCGAATGCATGAGCAAGAGCAAGGAATCATAGTCGTGAATTCAATAATTGGTTAGAAAAGAAAGTTAAAAATGTTGAAGTATATCATCATTTAAAATGGCTAGCTAAAGGGCCTAATGCGATGGCGAAGAGATATACTCCATATTTCATAAATGGATATCGATTCATACAAAAAATGGGGATGCCCCACGGAAGACTCAAAATAGTGGAGTGACTTTATCAGCAACAATAGATAGTTTGCTAGTGCTAGGGACCAGAATCCCATAGATGGAAAGGCTGTTTATTATGGAGTTATTCAAGATATCATTGAGATTGATTACTATGATTGCTTTAGTATTGTGTTATTTAGATGTGATTGGTATCAGAATGAAGTGGATGAGAATGGATTAACTCGGGTATACTTCAACAAGTTATGCAGTAAATATGATTCTTTTGTGTTGGCATCACAAGTTTATCAAGTTTCTTATGTCGCGGATCTAGTTGAGAAAGATGTTTATTATGCAAGGAATAAAGTCCCTATTGATTTGTACGATCTAGATGAAGAGAATTGCCCTAACATAAGAGACACATTTTGGAGAGAGCCTAATGATGACATTGGTCCCTCAGCTAGATTAGATGAGGGTGACTTTAGATGGTCAACGGAAGATGTAGCCGTTGATATTGTTGATATTCCATCCATTGCAGAACATTTAGAAGATACAATTATGGAAGTATCGGAAGAGGAGGATGAGTTTGATGATTCTAATTCGGATTGGTCGGAGGCAGATGATTAGATAAGAAAGTTCTAAAGTTATTTTGAATATATGCTCATCATTATTTTCAATTTTTATTTTGTTTTTCATAAACGTTGTTTTCATACATATTTTATGTTCATGCTTGTTTATATATTTTTAATCATTTTTATTTAGAATTTTATTCTAAAATACTAGTAGTTTGCATATTATTTGATGCTACTAGTGTTAAAATGCATCTTAGATGTTTTTAGTTTTACTTGGGATGCTTTTGGATACTTAACATAAATTGATTGGGTGTGATAGTAGAAATCATTGAAAAGGTTGAAATAATCTAACAGTATTTTGCTTAATGTTCTCAATTTTTTTCCTGACTATCAATTCTCTTGTTATTTTGTGTAGTTTTTACCATATTAGCAACTGTGATGCCTTATATAGCTTATAATTAGCAGTTAAATCATTCTGTAAAAGAAAATGTATGTTTTATAAGGAGTACATATATTTCTAGTTACAATGTTTGTAGTCTCTTCATGTTCGTATTGGGTTGAAAATGAACACAAATATAAATAGAAAGATTTAAACCATCGTGTCAGACTGTTTGGGGTTGAGATAATTTTAGCCACTGGTATAGTGTAACAGACTTGTACTCTTTAACAGTCAGTGCTATATAGTCATAAACTGTGTGTTCTCTTTAATTGTCAATGAAGTTAAGCTTATTTGCTATGGATTTGTTTTATTTTTTACAATCAAATTTACTAAAATAATTGTATCCTTGTATCTGTCTTACTTTTAGTATTTTGTTTGGTATTGGGTAGTTATATGTTTTAGTTTTTGCATTTAAATTTCTATAGTCTATAACCATTCTGCTTTTTCCTCTTTTGAGGTCTAGAGCACACTCTCCAAAACTTTAGACTCTCTCTTGCTGGTGGGTGCATCATGTCTTAAGCTCACTTTTGGGTTGCATTCATGTAGTTGCTGACATGAATCTAAGCTCAGTTTTTGAAAAATTTTCTATTTAAGAACTTTCATTTAATTGGTGAACATGAAGAGGAAAGCTTGTTAGGTTTTGTAACAGTTTGTTATGTTTGAATTCTAGAATGAAAATTCCTATTTGTTTATCGTCAAAGCTAATACTCTGGTGCTTGTAAGTTAAGTTATGTCACATCCCCATATGCATCTGGTATTCTTATCAATTTAGAGTTAGCGTTGTTTCACCGTAATTGCAATATCTTAGAGTAACCAACAAAAGTTATGAGAGTAAACATCATAAAGGTTGTGTGTTAATCATCATTACTGCGGTCATTTCCAACTTTTCAATTGGTCACTGTTATTTCTATTGTCTCTAAAGTACTGTCTGAGTTGAATCCTGACCTTGAGTATGGATATATCTACCTTACTAAGTAGGTCTTTCTTGCAAACCAATTGTTTCCTTTTCTTCCTGTCTTTCCTCATTTGAGTTGTTTTCAAATTTCTATCACTGACCAAACTCTAAAAAGATCAAATCTTTTTTTTCAGTCCTCATCTTTATATCTCATCTACCCACTAAACTACTTTTTAATGTAAGCATCAAGAACTTATATGAAATTTCATTTTTGAATGCTGCTTTTGTTCTTTTTATCCACTATTTTGTGCTAAAGCTCCTTTCTTTACTCTTTTACAGGTGATTCCACTTCAAGAATATTAGATGGTTTCTTGGATTTTGGCTAGATCTTGGTCTATTTGAGTCTACGTAAACAGCCCTGAGACATATGTGAACTGTGAACCCTAGTTGAAAGAAAGAATCAAGGTCAATGCACAATTTGCTTCCTTAACTTACAAAAAATCAAAATTGTTGTCTCATATTTGAGGTCAATGCACAATCTACATGACATTATTCTCTCTTTTGTTTTTTGATTTATTTAGGTTTTATGGTTGCTCTTCACAAAATAGAATAATTACAGTTATAAGTAGTTGTATATGTGTTTACTAAGTTTAGTAGGTGGTTCAAGCTAGCAAGGAGCATTGCAGTTGTTATCTTTAAAGCTTAGAGAATTTTCAATCAGTAAACATTAGAATTTTTTTCTTTGTTACAAAATTAATCTGAAAGGAAATATTTATTGGATGTTTAGCTTCCCTTTTGGCTTTTTGGCAGTAGACAGGAGTTGTGCGATAGCTTGATGGGTCACTCAGGATTAGTTTCATCTTTGATTGTATTATGCATTAGTCAAGCTAGTAATTTTTTTTATCTTGTAATTGCAGGTGAATCGTTCAAGAGAACCGCGGTTTCACTGGTAAAATACCTGAAACATGAATCAAGAAGGGTGTTCAAGAAAAAGCCAGAAAGTTAAGAACTTAAACTATGTCTCAACTGGATCACTTGCATCTTCATGAAACAAACAAGTATTGAAACACAAGAACAAGCAGAACTCAAACTACATTCCACCTGTTCAAGTTATAAAGTAAAAGGAAAAGGATTACAGGCACAAGCAAAACTCAAACTACATTCCAATTGGATCTCAAGTGTTGGAACAACTGCATCAGGTGTCTCTAGATTCTGTATTTCCTGCAGCACTAATAGTACACGAGCAAGTGCAACAAGTATTTCCAGATTCCACCACTCCCGCATCACAAGTAGCACATGAACAAGTGCAACAAGAGTCAGAACTTCCCACCACCCCCGTATCACAAGCATCACATGAACAAGTGCAACAAGAGTCACAACTTCCCACCACTGTTGCATGACAAGCAGTTCATCAACAAATGCAGCAACATCGACAAGATTCTACCAATTTTGAAGCAACTAACCAATCTGAAGAACAAGGTAAGATTATATAGATTTTAGTTCATACTATTTTTGAAATTATCTACATAACTATTGAAACCTTTGTTCATATTATTTTAGGCCCATCCACTAACAAAAGAAAAAGAGGTGGTACACAAATGCAAGATGTGCATGGATGGAGTGAGCGCAAATTGATCGTGCTAAATGAATTAAACTAGCCCATTGGTCCAACTAAAGTAGTGGTAGCTGAGTTAGGCAGCTTCCTTGGCACATTGGCAAGGAATGGGGTGTTTTGTCCTCTTAATGGGGCAAGGAATAGGGCAGCTTCCAAGGAATGGCACATTGGAAGAAGTTGAATACGCATGATGATATGTGGAGCTATATCCAGGTTTGAAGTTCTTAATGTTCTGATTTTTAGTCTAAAATATTTCACATTTTTTGCGCTAACCAAATTGCACCAAATTATTGGAGAAATATGATATTCCTAATGCTAGGAAAGAGTGGGCTATGACAGCAATTCAAGGATGCTGGGAGTGGGTATAAAACTAAGTTTAAGAGAAAATACTTCTATGCCTATGCCACTGATGAAATTCGAATGGCAAAAAGGCCTCAAACTGTTTCAGAATCTGCATTTAAGGATATCCTTAAATATTGGAACTCCAAAGAAGCTAAGGTATGATACAAATTATTGACACCTATGATATTTTTCTTTATTGTATTATATTCTCTAAAAATAGCTTTTGAATAGATAGAGCGAGTGTCATTATTAGAGTTGCATGATTACGTTACCTGGATACTCACTATTAGCCATTTAAAGACCTTTGTTATGAATAAACTCTTTGTTGCAGGATATGTCCAATACTAATAAAGAAAATCGGAAAAAGTTGAGGTATCCACACACTGTTGGCAAAACAAGTTTTTCTATAATCCGCGAGGTTTGGTGTTTCTCGTATTTTCCAATGAGCTTGTTGACTTTATTTAGGATCATTTTAATATTGACTTGCATGTAACTAGGAAAAAAAGAAGAAAACTCCTAATGCTTTGCCAAGTAACGACTTTTTTGTGGCTACTAGAAGAAGGAAACTTGATCGAGTATACAAGGACTCGTATGAAGATACGAATAACAAAATTGTACGAAATGTTATGATTCAAAGTTTATCGAGACCATTTGTTTCTTCTAAAATATTGGATCAGTTTAATTTAGTTGAAACCTCTCCTATTGAATCTGATTTGTAGGCTGAAATGGAGAGACTAGAAACTCACGAAAGTGAAAATGGTACTCAATCATTAGTTGACAAATTTGGAGTAGTTATGGGACTTGATCATCCAGGTCGATTAAGATTATATGGATTTGGGGTTACCAAGACTCTTTTAAAACAGAAAGCGGGAGATCCTGCACCATCTTCAAATGTTGTAGAAAATGAAATGGTGCAGAAAAGAATGGATGAAATGGAAGAGAGGATGCAACAAATAATGTTGGAAAAACTCAATGCGCAAAAAGATACCATAGAACGGAAGTCACAATGAACATCATTGCGCAACTTCAGCGTCTAAATCAAGGATTAACACTTGACCCAAACATGCTCAAATTCAGTATTCATTCGCCGGGAGAAGAGGCCGTCCATCTACTGGTAGTAATAATCAAGGTCAGTACTTTATTTTTTCTGGTCTCTTTCTTTTTCTTCTTATTTTTCTTCTCATCCATCTTGCTATTGGAAAGTGATCATGATGTTTCTTAAGCTTTATATTCTTGATGAAATCCTATGTTTGTTGGTTGTTTTATAATGAATGGATAATATATGTAGCTCTCGTTTCTTATTATCTTATGTCTGCTACTTGGCTGTTGGTATATTACATGTGCCTGGTTGTTTTATAAGAAATGAAAAAAATATGCAGTTCTACTTATTGGATGCTTATGTTGGCTCCTTATGTTGGTTGATTTGACGGGTATTTTTCCAACTTTATGGTGTGTCTTCCTACTTAGTCGTGTGTTCTATTATATGGCTTTTTTAGGGTTGTACTTTGGTAGTTGTTATATCATTTTTTATGTTTCCTCCTACTTGGAGGGAGTGATAAAAATAATATTACTGATTATAATCTAGTACTGGTACCAGTAGGAAAATATCATACAATAGGTGAGTTCAAATCTCACAATTGATTTCATATCTACTATATACGGTGATATAGTTCAGATCTTATTTATGGTGATATAGTCCATCTAAAGAAAGGAAATTCAGTTCCTGCACATGGTTTATTTGTTTCGGGTGAAAAATTATAGTTGTGCCATCTGGCTTCAGTTTTTGCGCCCGTTTGTATCAAGATAGACATACAAGCCCAAAGAATAACTTCGATTCTTCTTCTTCTACTACTACTACTACTACTCATGATGTTTTGATTCCCTGTACTTTGTTGTTGAATTATCATTGCATGGATCAAAATTAGGAAGGCTCAAATTACTGTAACTAAATAGGGGGCTAGAAATGCCTTATGAGCGATGTTGACCAACTTGTTAGATTTGTTTTGTTGTGCTTATGTTTGGTATCAAAGATTGAAGTGGGAAATATTCTGTATGGTATGGTGACTTGTTTCTCTCCTTATTTAATGATGTAAATCACATGGAGGGATCTTGACCCTTGAATCCTGGGAACCTTCTTATTTATATCTTATACTAATCTATCAAGCTTCGAACTCTGTATCTTCTCTATCACGGCATATATACGGCCCCCTTTTGATTTCTCAGAAACTAGTCATATGAGCTCATACCTGCTGGTACCTTCACCGATTCCAGAGCAATGCTATTAAGGGTAAAATCATCCATTGCTTAAAAAGGAAGGAAAAATACCCTACTTTTCAGGGTATAAATAGAAAGAGAAGTACATTGCAGAAAGAGAGGAAAAAAAGAGGGAGAAGATACAGAGATTGAGAGATAAGCCAAGTACACATCACATCATCTTTTCTTTTTAGCTGAAGACCATTTTTTAGCTTAGAAAAGGGGATTTTGATTGAAAGTTGTAAAAGATATTCTGCTCTCTTTTCTTCTTTGGTATTATTTAGTTTCAACAGTAGTTGAAGGATAATTGTGCTTTTGATTTATCCACTCTTCTTATTAAATCCAATATGCTTTTGATGATTGTGTTTTTGAATTTCTTAACTATGAGTAGTTAAAATCAATAACTAGAGGTGTGTAATGATGAATACTTAATTGGATTGGGTACTGCTAGAGTTAACTTCATAATGTTCAATTAAGTGTAAATCTATTAGATTCCTTTCAATCTATTAATGAATATCCATTAATGATGATATGGGTCTATCTATACTTGCTTAATTGTTGCTCGGGAGAGAATAATTAAGTATTCAAAGGGAATCTAGTAGTGGGTATGGATGTAAGGTTGTAAAATTAAGCTAGAAATAGATTAAATTACTTCCTCCTTCCTGATTAGCAACTAATAGCTAGGAATAGTGAAGTTGTTGATCCAAATCAATTCGGGTGTGTTAAATTGCAGCTAGAGTTTGAGAAAATTCTAGCTAGGGGTAGTCAATAGGCTGGGAAGCTGAGGCTACCTATTTCTTGAGATTATTTACATTTATTGAACTTATGAAGTTAACCTGGTCCATCCCAATCTAATTAGTATTTCATCTACACTGCACCTCTACTGTTTTACAAATATTGTCTATAACTTAGTTGATCCTTCTAGTTTGAATTCACTAAAGAAATTTGTGTAATTCTCTGCAAAGTTTATTCCCCCCATTTCCTTGTTTTATATTGAATTTATATGGTGTAAGCTAAAATCAACTTCTCAACCGAAACTTGAATTTATCACTCCCTAGTCCTCATGGGATTCGACCCCGACACTCATCGGGTTACTTATTTTGATACAATGACCGTGTATATTCTTTGATTTAAGAATATATTTTGGACATTATAAAAAATGGCGCCTTTGCCGGAGACTGGCATTTGATGATCATGTGATTGATTGTTAAGTTGAATGAGTAAATAACATAGTGGTCGCTGATAATTTAGGGTGTACAGGTGACACCGGGTGTCAAATAATGGTCACATTACCCAAAGTGGTTACCTTGTGTGGAGATCATTAAGCTAGTGGACAAAATATGGCATAGGGAGGAGAAGAAGGACACAATGCTTCTACTCATGATAAAGCAAATGGAGTTGTTGACGAGTTATGTGAAGGATTTCCATGCTAAAAGTAGTTATGCCATTCAGAATTATGATGATGGCTATTATGGGAACCAAGGTTGGAATAATGTCCAGTTTGTCCACACCAGTAGCCAGGGGAGCACTGAGGTACTTCCACCTAACATGGAGAGTACTCTCAAAGTAGTGCTTGAAAAGGTGCTTGAAACTAAAGAGGGGTTTCAAGATCTACGGAGTAAACTTTTGGATCTAACCTCCATGATAAAGAGTCATTAGGTTATTATTCAACAATTGGAGGAAAGGATGAACGAATTGGCATTTCAAATGGTGACTCCAATAGCAACAAACGGCACCGCCCGAAGGAAGGACATTATAGATGATGATGTTTTAGAGTGGGAAATGGAGGAAGAGGCTATTGAAGACCTGATCGTTGATGTTTATATGAAAGGAGAGGAACTCGAAGAGATCCATCATGTGCATAAGGAGGTAAGAAATTATTCATTCCCACCAAGAAAGCTAGACGTTGATTTAAAGAATCGTACAACCCCTCCTTCACAGCCTTCTATTGTGTCACCACCAAAGTTAGAGCTCAAATCCTCGCCCAATCATCTCAAATATGTATACTTGGGGAGAATGAGGCACTACTGGTTATCATCTCAGCAAAAATTACACCGCTGCAGGTAGATAAACTCATTGATGTGTTGAAGAGGCACATTCGAGCCATCAGATAGTCAATAGTTGATATGTTAACCTCCAAGAAAATTGCAGCCCATCAGTCGAACATCAAAGAAGGTTGAATACACCTATGAAAGAGGTGTTCAAGAGAGAGATTATTAAATGACTGGATGCAGGGGTAGTGTATCCCATTGCGGATAGTAGTTGGGTTAGCCCGGTGCAGTGTGTTCCCAAAAAGAGGGGAATTACGGTGGTTCCAAATGAAAAGAATGAGTTGATAACCACTCATCCGGTCACGGGGTGGAGAGTTTGTATGTATTACCATAAATTAAACTCTTGGACAAAGAAGGATCATTTTCCAGTGCCATTCATTGACCAAGTGTTGGATCGTCTAGCATGCAAGGAATACTTTTGTTTCTTGGATAGATACTTGGGATACAACAAAATATCAATTGCACCAAAGGATCAAGAGAAAACCACTTTTACATGCCCTTATGGTACGTTTGCATTTAGATGAATGTGTTTTGGTCTTTGCAACACCTCAGCCACATTTCAAAGGTGTATGATGTCCATATTTTTCTGACATGGTGGAGGACTCAGTGGAAGTCTTTATGGATGATTTCTCAGTTGTGGGGAACTCATTTGATGATTGCCTATCACATTTAGACAAGGTATTGGAGAGATGTACGGAGAGGAATTTGGTCCTAAATTGGGAAAAGTGTCACTTCATGGTCATAGAATAGATTATATTGGGACACAAAATTTCTTAAAAGGAGATTGAAGTAGATCAAGCCAAAGTGGATGCCATTGCTCAGCTACCCCCATCATGTACTGTAAAAGGTGTTAGGATTTTCCTTGGGCATGCGGACATTTATCGCTGCTTCATTAAAGATTTCTCGAAAATAGCCCATCCCCTATTTCGACTGTTGGAAAAAAAAGGCAACATTCCACTTTGATGAGGAGTGTTTGAAAGCTTTTGTGGAGTTGAAGGTGAGATTAATTTCTTCGCCAATCATTGTAGCACCCGATTGGTCAAAGCCGTTTGAACTTATGTGCGATGCAAGTGGAGTCGCAATAGGAGAAGTCCTTGGTCAACAAAGAGATAAAATCTTCCATACAATCTACTATGCCAGTAAAGCTTTGAACAATGCTCAAACAAATTACACAGTGGCCGAACAGGAGCTCTTAGCCATTATGTTTGCATTCAAAGAATTTTGGGCGTACTTGCTTGGAACAAAAATGGTGGTGCACACGGATCATGCGACACTCAGGTACTTAATGGCCAAGAAATATGCTAAACCAAGATTGATCAGGTGGATTTTGTTGTTACAGGAATTTGATTTTGAAGTGAAAGACTGTAAGGGCTGCGAGAATCAAGTGCCCGACCATTTGTCGCGCCTTTAAACAAATGGACAGCTAAGAGCACAAGATAAGATCAATGATGCCTTTCTGGATGAGAAAATCTTAGCTGCAACCCACGACCTGACCCCATGGTTTGTAGATTTCGCTAATTACCTGGCCAGCAATATTGTGCCCAAAGGTTTGGATTATCTACAAAGAAAGAAATTCATGTATGATGTTCGAAACTTCTTTTGGGATGAACCCTACCTCTTCCGAAGTTGTGTTGATGGGTTAGTACGAAGGTGTGTTCCAGAAGTGGAGATACTTTCAATTTTAGAAGCTTGTTACTCCTCCCATATGGGTGGTCATTATGGAAGTGTGTGAACCGTGGCCAAGGTGTTGCAATGCAGATTCTATTGGCCCACCTTACATCAGGATGCACATGACTTTTTGAAGCAATGTGATCGATGCCAAAGGACAGGAAGTATTTCGCGGCGACATGAACTCCCGCTGACCCCGATCCTAGAGGTTGAATTGTTTGACGTGTAGGGGATTGACTTCATGGGTCCTTTTGTAAGCTCTTATGCAAACAAATACATCTTGGTGGCTGTTGATTATGTTTCCAAGTGGGTAGAAGTTGTAGCATTACCAAACAATGAAGCAAGGAGTGTCAAAGATTTCATAAAGCAACATATCTTCTCACGGTTCCCCATAGAGCTATCATTAGCGATGGAGGGTCTCATTTCTGCAATCGGGTGTTCAACACACTACTAGCTAAATATGGTGTAAATAACAAAGTGGCCTTTCGGTATCATCCACAGAACAGCGGACAAGTGGAAGTTTCAAACCAGGAAACAAAGTCCATCTTGACTAAAACAGACAATTCGAACCGAACTGATTGGGAACAAAAGTTATATGATGCATTGTGGGCCTATAGGGCTGAATTTAAAACACCAATTGGGATGTATCCTTATCAGTTGGTGTATGGTAAAGCATGTCACCTCCTGGTGAAGCTGGAACACAAAGCCTAATGGGCGTTTAAAAGTTTGAACCTCGAATGGGGAAAAGCTATCCAAGGTCGAATCCACAATTTACAGGAGATGGAAGAGTTTAGAATAAAGGCATATGAAAATGCATTAATTTACAAATCCAGAATGAAACATTATCATGATAAAAAAGTGTTGCAGAGTAATTTTATTCCGGGGGAATGGGTGCTACTATTCAATTCTCGACTGAAGCTTTTCCCTGGGAAGTTAAAGTCTAAATGATCAGGTTCCTTCAAGATATCTCAGGTGTATGAAAATGGAGCCATTGAACTCTAAAATAAAAATGGGAAAAAGTTCAAAGTAAATGGCCAGAGGGTCAAAAGATAGGAATGTTGGAAGAAGTAGGGCGAGCTGAGGTGATTCATCTAAAAGAGCCATAGACCTGGATCTCGTCATGCCACGACGTTAAATAAGGCGCTTCTTGGGAGGCAACCCTAGAATTTGTTATTCTTATGTATTTTGTTGTTTTTTATTTTATTTGTAGGTGAAAACGGGTGAAGCAATGGGATGGAAACCAAATCGTTGAACTGCCGCTCAGAACTCGTGAAGTGCAGATTCCAAAGCCGGCAGAACCAGTGCACTGATAACTTCAGGATAAAGATGCGAATCAATCAGCGGACCGCCGATGATAATTCGTAAAGCGTCGCTTGGGCGCCGATCTCATCCAATGCACTGAACATTCCACGAAGAACCAGCAAACCAACTAGTGAATCGCCAGGTAGATCCGCGAATCACCAATTAACTGCTGATCTGGCAGGAAGAATTGTGTTTCAGGTAATGCAAGTGGTAGCCACAGTGGCGAACCGCCGGTCTAGTTTGGTGATCGCCGATGCAACTCCCAATACAAAATCCCAAACGATAGAACTCTAGAAAAAGCTGCAAACTCCTAAAATTATCCCCCATTTTCCCCTAAAAACAACCCATTATTCTTTACCTACCACCTTCTAATATTCCCCATCCCAAGCAATCGTTCACATTCCTCAAAGTGTTTGTATCTTGGGCATCCTTCACAAATCTCCACAAGCACATTTCATTGAAGGTAAGCATCTCCTCACCCATGCTAAAAAGGTCGAAATTTTGTTGGTAATATGTTGTTCCACCCATGTTCTATGAGTTTGGTTTTTGTTTTCTCGTTATATGTGTATGGGTGTTGCTTTTCTATGTTGACTCATATGTGGGTATATTCTACATACTCGAGTGGATTGCCCAATGATGGATTGATTGACACCTCTCTTAAGGGTACCCTTGTCTTTTGTCACTTAAGTATGAGTATAATCAGGTGGTTGTCAGATAAAGGTGATGTGGAGGATATTTAGATGCAATTTTGCAGTTCGCGAATCACCAGTGTGTGATTCGCCGGCGAGATGCTACAATGCCTAGTGTTTGACCCTTTTCTGAGTCAACTAGCGACTCGCGAAATGTGACTGCAACTCCCTGGCGAGTCACCGATGACACATGAAGCACTCACTAAGTTCCCTTTGCTGCTTTAGTTTTGAGCTACATATTATTGTCCACTAATAACATACTCTTGTAGCATTATGTCTACCAATAAGAACTCTCATACAGGCCAAGCATCTGTGCCTGCAAATACCCCTAAAGAGAGATTTGGCTGAAAGGCATCTAGGATTTTTACAAAACGTTCAAAGAAAAATGCGTCATCCATGCAAAAGCTAAATTTGATGTGGAATCATTCAAAACTATATGCCCAGACATATATCACCAGATTGGGATGCGTGATTGGGGCCTATTTACCATACCAGTCGACTTATACTTCCGGGAGCTAGAGTGGGAATTCTATGCATAATATAGAGCATGACAACAACTAATGAAGCTAGAACATCGCACTGAAGCATTCCCACGCCTGCTATTAGTTTGGGTGTAAGGTCAGGAGGTTCAAGTCACACTTGAGGCAATCAACTCATTATATTGGGAGGAACCAATCTCACCGCATCCAATCCTCCATTAGAAGATAGAAGATAAGGCGAACCAATTCCAATGGGTAGCTCGCATAATTGCATAAGGTCAACCACAATGGGCTGTGTCCAAGGGCCTAATTCATAGGAGTGATTTGAAGTTTGACGCCTGCATGTGGTTAGATTTGGTCTGTTCTAGGTTGATGTCTTCTTGGAATACATCAGAGGTGCCTATTGAAGTGGCGATCCTTCTTGCGTGCATAATGAAGCATATGCATATTAATGTGGGAGAGACTAATGTTGATCAGTTCAGGCGAAAAGCTAAACAACAAGCCACAACATTGCCCTTTCCTTCGTTGGTTAGTATGTTGTATTTGAGGGCTGATTGTCCTTTGTGGCTCTTATTGGATAAGACTATACAAGTTCATGGATTGATTACCTTGGACACCAAGATAGATAAAGAGGCTCCAATGATAAAGCGGGCAAGGTATGCAGGGCACATGACTCCACCATCACCCATGGCATCTTCTCACATAGCCACTGCCCCAGCTAACGCAAGCGCATCCAAAATTTTTCCACCCTCGGATTTACTTAATATTGCACAAAGGGCAAAGATGCATGAGAATCATCTTGTACAATTAGACAAGGCTATCCCGTCCATTATCCAAAGTGCCCCTTAAGAAAGCCTTGCAGCCTGCCAAGGACAAGTTGACACACTTATGCTAGAAAGTGGATATTCTTGAAAGTGAAGTGACAACATTGTAGCAGGAGGTGGCCACATTTACTGCACACACCGACCAACCAATGCCATGTGACGCTGAGGCCGTATCACCACAAGTCGAACCACCCAGAAGTCCCCTAGATGATTTTTGGGTGGGTTACCACAATAATGCGGATATTATGTCTGATGAGGAAGAACTCCACCATAGCCCACCTTCTTCGCCTCAAATGCATTCGGCATATGATGTTGATCCTTCGTGGGCCCGGGGGGAAGTGGCAACAACATCTTATCATGAGCTTCGAACCCTCTCGGACATATGGGTCGCACCAGGCCTTGGTCTACCTGTTACACTCCCACCAGATTCCATGCAACCTACAACAGAAGACACAGCTTCTTGGGTTTTTGATACTGTCACTTATACTTGGAAGCCTAGACCCAGTTGCTGATATGATCAGGAAATCTCTTTTACCTTCTTGTCCTTCTTGTAGGTTCCATTGGGGGCAATGTCTGATTTAAGTTTGGGGGAGGGATTGATTATTGTCCTTGGGGAATTAAATGTTTATTCTGACTTGATAATTTGTGAAATGTGTGTTGATAATTTTTGAATGGGGTTTCATTTTTGCCATTGTAAATAAAGTAGTGTAGAAATTAAAACTCCAAGGGTTTTCTTTATACCAAGGTTCTTTCCCAAGGAGCTTCTTTTATTCCAGTTAATTTTGTTGTCGAATTGGGTTGGCTTTTTCCGATGATGGATTCAGTGGCGATATTCTTAAGGGAAACGACATGTCACTTTGAGTTTGTGGTGAAGTTGTTTTAAGAGGCATCAATTAAAATTTTTCTTGTGAGTGGAATGAAAATGTGAAAACAAAGGCATGAAAATGAAGATAATGAGCAAGTGTTGACACCATAGCATAGTAATATTGGTCGTATGTTGTAAAATTCATTGCTTGACTTATGATGTTTTCCTGCTTGATGTCCTAATGTGATGTTTTGTTTTGGAAATGACTCTTGTAGACCCTTTAAGGATGATGCTTTGTGTCGCGAGGATGTTTTTGTTAATCTTGTGCATTACATCTTGTCTAGAACTTGCCCTAAATGTGATTCAAGGTGAAATCCTAGACATAGTTACACTAAGGAAATGAGTTTAGGCCCTCACTTGTCGTGCCACTTCAACCATATGCCCTTCATGATCATTAATCCTTATGAGCCAATTTTGAGCCTTAAAACCTTTCCTTGGCAACCACATTACAAGTCTTAAGACCATTCTTAATACCTCTTTTGGCCCCATTCTCCCTAAATGCTAAGGACAAAATAAGTGCTAAAGCGAGGCTCAATACCTAAGAAGAAAGGAATGAGAAAAGGCAAATGTGAAAAATGAGGCAAGAGCCCATGTTTGGGGGTATGCAAAATAAAAGGGAAAGAAAAGAATTATAGTGTAAAGGGAACATCACTTTTAGTCAAAAGTGCACACAAAGATGAATCCAAAAAGAAAATACTAATTGTGTAAATTGGTGTTCCCTCTTGAGGTAATAAGGCTAGTGATAGAAGCTAAAGAAGGGTTATAAGGGAGATTATTCAAGAAATGAAAGGCATCAACAAGAAAAAAAAAAGAAAAAGGAGGTTGAGTGAGCAAAAGTGTTGTAAGGCATGGCACGAAAAGCATTAGAGAGGATCTAGTCACTACATCCAAATGTTCATCCTACCCTGACCTTAAGCCTATATCACAACCCACAAGTCCTAAATGATTCTAGGTGTAGCTACTCTACATTAGTAGCGAATTACATGTAGAGCAACCCTATGGGTCAAGTGTGTGCATGAAGATATCTTTTGGGAGAGTGAGTGTGTCTCTTCCAATTGATCCCTGGTATGCATTCGAATCATCAAAAAGTCAAGAAAATACGGATCCTTATATTTGGTGAGTGACATCATTCTTTTTAGAGATGCTAGAGCATTTAGAGTTCATATGGGCATAGAACAAGGAGTGCAAACTCTAAGGCAAGCTTTGAATTTTCAGTGATTACAACTTGAGATGCTATCTGTGTTACCTGGTTGAGAATTGCCCTTGTGTGATTAATGATTCCTTTCAAAAAGATTTACTTGATATAAAGTTGTTGCCTTCTTGAAACACCTTCAGTGTTTTGGTCTTTTGGGGGTATTTCCTTCTCTTTTCGGTGAGCATTATTAGCATTTTGGGTTGTCATAGTCCAGGTGGTCAGCAAAGTCTAATTGTGAATAAATGTGACCTCTTCCTCAATAGTTGAAGTATAACATTACTTGAGGACAAGCAATGATTCTAGTTTGGGGGTTTGATGAGTTGGTAATTTACGAACTCATTAGACTCTAAAGTTTGAGTTTTTTCTAAGTTCTCGAGTTGATTATTTGATTTTATGCCCTTTTTGTATTTATTGTGTGCAGATGCCTAAGTTTAAAGAAAAGAGCTAAAATGGGAGTAAAATGGAGGAAATGAGTAGAATTGGCGAAATGTAGGTGTTAACCGGCGAAACACTGGTTAAAAAGATGAAGGTCACTGCCTTGTCAGAGGAATGCCACCGGTAATTCACGATTCACCTGTAGCGGGACGCCGATTCAGTCGTCGAATGACACTCAGAAAAATCTAGAATTGGTATTTAAGGTCCGGAAGTTCACGGATTGGCATTGGTGAATCGCTGGGTGAACCGCCGAAGTTCAGTGATAATGACTGAAGAAGAAAAGCAAGTAGCCGCGGTTCACGAATTTCATGGGCGAACTGTCGATGCCTTCGCCGGTTCCAGAGCGATGCTATTAAGGGTAAAATTGTCCATTACTGAAAAAGGAAGGAAAAGTATCCTACTTTTCAGGGTATAAATAGAAAGAGAAGTACATTGCAGGAAGAGAGGAGAAAAAGAGGGAAAAGATACAGAGATTGAGAGATAAGCCAAGTACACATCATATCATCTTTTCTTTTTAGCTGAAGACCATTTTTTAGCTTATAAAAGGAGATTTTGATTGAAAGTTGTAAAAGATATTCTGCTCTCTTTTCTTCTTTGGTATTATTTAGTTTCAACAGTAGTTGAAGGATAATTGTGCTTTTGATTTATCTACTCTTCTTATTAAACCCAATGATGCTTTTGATGATTGTGTTTTTGAATTTCTAAACTATGAGTAGTTAAAATCATTAACTAAAGGTGTATGATGATGAATACTTAATTGGATTAGGTACTGCTAGAGTTAACTTCATAATGTTCAATTAAGTGTAAATCTATTAGATTCCTTTCAATCTATTAATGAAGATCCATTGATGATGATATGGGTATATCTATACTTACTTAATTATTGCTCGGGAGAGAATAATTAAAGTATTGAAAGGAAATCTAGTAGTGGGTATGGACGTAAGGTTGTAAAATGAAGCTAGTAATAGCTGAAATTACTTCCTCCTTCCTAATTAGCAACTAATAGCTAGGAATAGTGAAATTGTTGATCCAAATCAATTCGGGTGAGTTAAATTGCAACTAGAGTTTGAGAAAATTCTAGTTAGGGGTAGTCAATAGGCTGGGAAGCTGAGACTACCTATTTCCCGAGATTATTTACATTTATTGAACTTATGAAGTTAACCTGGTCTATCCCAATCTAATTAGTATTTCATCTACACTGCACATCTAGTATTTTACAAACATTATCTGCAATTTAGCTGATCCTTCTAGTTTGAATTCACTAAAAAAATTTGTGTAATTCTCTGCAAAGTTTATTCCACTCATTTCCTTGTTTTATATTAAATTTATATGGTGTAAGCTAAAATCAACTTCTTAATCAACACTTGAATTCATCACTCCATAGTCCACATGGGATTCGACCCCGGCACTCGTTGGGTTACTTGTTTTGAATCAAAGCTTCATTAAACCTGTCCAGCTGGTAGGGATCTGTTTAGCATTGAAAATGTAGATTTTATCAGATGCCAGATTCCTGATGTAACATGGTATTCTAACATGTTATAGCTTATTTCCCTTCTAATATCTGATGGCGTTTCTTCTCCTCCACAGTTCCTAGAGAATAATGGCAAGAATTGTTGTTACAGTTGGCTTTAATTTGTGCTAATGTTAGTGCTTCAATGTTTATATCTGAAAAAATAGCAAACTTGCATTTAAGGATATCCTTAAATATTTATCCTCTTTGATTTGTAGGTGTCGGAAATGAAGAAAGCAGTGTCGAAGATCTTACTTAAGAAGACTTTTGAATTGTTGATGACTTTTGCTATTTTGGAAGAAGAATATAGACTTTAGCTATCTAAATTTTGATACTTTTAACTCTTGAAATCATGTAAAGATTAACTAATCATTTTCTTGGAGTTGAACATGCATTTTGCTTCTAGGAGTTGAATATCTTGTTGAATATTTTGAATTATAAATGTTTATGAAAAAATCATTTCGTATTTATATAATTTGTAATGTTTTATTATTTATTAAGTAGGTAGATATTGATTTACAATAAGGATTGCTATTTCATCTAAACCATTGTAATTTGTGATTGCGACAATTGCAATAGATCAAATAAACCATTGCAATAGGTCAAATAAACTGCTGCAATAGGTCAAATAAATCGTTGCAATAGATCAAATAAACTGTCGCAATAGGTCAAATAAACCATTGCAATATATCAAATAAATCATTGCAATAAATCAAATAAACCGTTGCAATAGTGTGATAGTGTTAGTTTGTTAAAACAAAATACCCGTTGTAATAAAGTTATAGCGACAATTTATAACCGTCACAAAAACCTATGACAACGGTTCTACAATCGTCGCAATTAAACAATATAAACGTCGCAGCAGAAGAAAAAATAACTGTTGCTATAGATACATCTATGGCAGCGGTTTTGGTTAACCGTCGCATGAATCGTTGCCATATATCTATGGCCACGCGCACAGATGAAACTCGTGCTAAACCGTTGCTACAGAGCTAAGGTGACAGTTCTTCTATATATTGCAACGGTTTTTGGAGTGTTGTTATAGACCTATTTTCCAATAGTGCGGGTCTGATCTTTGGGCTTTCGGGGCATAACAGCTGGCTTAGCTATTTTATTTTACAGGTGCTACATGGCCTTGTTGACCCGATGTTGTGTTTACAGCCGAGATATAGCAGTTTTCTTTCTTGATTTTGAGTCGTTGGTAGGCACCAGAGGTGCCTATGCCCAGCCAAGTCAGCCCAGATCCCAGTGTGACATTAGGTGTCAGTCATGCCTCCGTAGGTGGGGTGTGACATATAAATATTTAATTAAACAATATCACATTTTTTTATATCATCCAAGTAATCTAAATTTAACCCAAATACCCCACTTTCTAATTTTTGACTTACTCCAATACAAGTAAAAAAAACTCATATTCAATATAGGTGAAAAAAAGACTCTAATTCATTATTAATAATACTGCTAAAAAACACTAAAATTCAACAGATTGCGTCAGGTTGTCTATGATTTTTTTCCAAAAATAAAGCTGGATGACATTAAAAAATCGACGCACGTTCGTCGATTATTATTATTATTATTATTTTGCAAAAATTTGCAGAAACTATTAAAAAAAATTTAAAATCGACTAACGTTCGTTAATTTTTTATGTTATATTTACGGAACTAACAGACGTCCGTCGATTTTTAAAATATTAAAGAATATAAATAAAAATATTAAAATTAGTACTTTGTATTTAAATGGAACATGAAAAATAGAGTTTGTATTAAGGGGTTGTGTACGTGTTTGGGCGCAAATTAAATAAAAAGGGCAGAATACCTAAAGACCCCTCTAAATTTGATGTGTTTTCTTCAAATCCCCCCTAAACTATCAGTAGTCTTAATTACCTCCTAAACTTGTCTATCTGATAGTCTTTAACCCCTTGTATCATCTCATCCTAAAGAGAGTGAGATACACTCTCCTTCCATGTAGACTTTTTATCCATATGTTCATTTTAAAAAATATTTTTAAAATTTTTAAAATTTATTAATTTTTTAGATTTAATTTTTCAATCTGTAAAAAAAAAACCTTTGCTAGAACTCTACTTTTTAAGCAAAAAAATATTTTGATAAAAATAATCAAAATAATAATTCACTTTCTTATACAAATTTTTTTCGAAAATAAAAAATTTACTGTTGAAACAGATAGTCATTATAGCTAAGTAAAATATAATAAAAATTATATAGTTGAAGCTTTATTATTCTGCTAAAATTTTTTATTTCACTAAAAATAAAAGAGCTCTAAGCGAGTTTTTTTTTCTTGTTCTAGGTTTGGCATGAAAGAAAATAATAGTTATTACATGTTAACAAGAAATAAAAAATTACACAATTGCAACTCTCATCATTGGAATTGAGTCTTTTTTATGTGAATAAAAATAAGGGGTCTTAAAATTTTTTTAGCTGATTTAGGCTTGAAAAGAGAATATACAATTGAAATAAATTGTATTTTATATAAAAATATATATATTTGAACTTTATTATTTTTAATAAATATTAATTTTATTATTTTTAGAATTATAGAGTTCGAGTCAATTTTTTAATATCGACCTAAAAATAGAAATACACCATTAAAATAAATAATTAAGGGTTGATTTATAATTATTTTTCATTCTCACATGCTTAAAAGAAAATGTAGTCACTCTCTTTGCCACATCAACACATATGGGGTTAAAAACTATTAAATAGACAAGTTTAGGAGGTAATTAAGACTATAGATAATTTAGGGGGTATTTGAAGAAAACACATCAAGTATAAAGGGTAGCATTTTCATAAATAGCACTACATAGTAAAATAATTACATAAAATAGCATGATTTATTAAAATTACAGAAAATAACATGTTTTTGTTATAAACATATTTGTGTTGTAGTGAATGTCTATAAAGGTATTTGTATTGTACTAGATATATGTGTTTATATCATTGTGAAAGTCTATCTTTTGGAGAAAAGTTAGGAGAAATTATCCCTATAAATAGAGGGGTTCTCCTTCATTGTATTTAATCCCATCAAGAGAAATAAGAACTTCTTCCCTTCTCTCTTTCTCTATAATATTCTTGTTCTTTCTTTATTATTTCATAACACGTTATCAGCACGAGTCTCTGCCTTGAGCACTCACTTTGAAAGATTTGAGGTAAGAAAAATCAAAGTTTTCTTAGAAAGATGAAGGTTAGTATTTCTTGATATTTATGTATTTACTAATAACAATATCGATTTTGTATATGAACTTGAGGACGACTTATTGATTCACTTGGCAATTCATGCCTCATAATTGTTCCAGAAGAACAATATTGTGAAAAATATATTTGTTCCAGAAGAACAATATAGTGAAAAATATAATTGTTCCAGAAGAACAATATTGTGAAAAATATATTTGTTCCAGAAGAACAATATAGTGAAAAATATAATTGTTCCAGAAGAACAATATTGTGAAAAATATATTTGTTCCAGAAGAACAATATTGTGAAAATATATTTGTTCCAGCAGAACAATATTGTGAAAATATGTAAGAGAAATCATCTATTCATACCTCGATTTGCTCCCGAAGTAGCAATATCTTAAAAGAGGTTTTAAGCTATCATACCTTATGTGGTTAAGACATATTTAGATGATCATGTTCCATTCCTGAAGAATGAGAACTTTGATAAATGTTACAAATATAGATCTAATATAGATCTAGTCCCTGAAGGGAAATCAAAGCATCAAAATCCATATGGATGCAATGGGTCTTGGAGACACCATTAAAAGTGAAAACAAAGCATCAAAATCCATATGGATGCAATGGGTCTTGGAGACACCATTAAAAGTGAAAACAAAGCATCAAATCAAGATCGTGCTAAGGCTATGATATTCTTGCGTCATCATCTTGACGAAATTCTTAAAATTGAATATCTCATGATCAAGGATCCACTTGTTTTATGGAATAGCCTAAAAGAAAGGTATGACCACCTGAAGATGGTCATCCACCCAAAGACACGATATGATTGGATCCATCAAGACTATAAGTCTGTTAATGAGTATAGCTCATCAACATTCAAAATTGTTTCAAAATTGAAACTATGTGGAGAAACTATTTTGATATGATTGAATATGTGGTAGTATACAAAATTAATTGAGAGCTCCGGAAGAGCTAATGTATTACTACCTGAAGGAATGAAATTGTTGTATTAAGTCTCAAAAGGAAACTTATAAGTTTCAATGACATTGAAAAAAAAATTGAGACTATAAATTATGGGAAGATCTAATATCTTCATGCTACTACAATTGAAGCGGGTTATAAATATTTATGTAAAAGATTACCCGACGGTTTTTTTTATTTATAGTACATAAATATGGGTATGATGATGAAATCACATACGAAAGTAAACCAGAAGTTTACTGAAATAAGTTGGCATACCGGTTGGCCATCCCGGTTCAAATGTGATGCAAAAATAATTGAGAATTCACGTGGCTATATGTTGAAGAAATAAAAGATTCTTCAAGAATTCTCTTGTGTTGCTTGTTCTCATCATAGAATGATCTTGATCAGCTAAGATTGGAATTATATTCCCTGAAATTTTGGAACTTATAAAAGGGTGAATATGGGCCCATTCACCTACCATGTGAACCGTTTGCTAACAGATGCATCTATGGAATGGTCACATGTGTTTTGATATCACTTGCAATTGATTTTTGTAAGGTTGTTGCTCGAATTATTAAACTAAGAGCATAGTTCCAAATTATAAAATCATGTTGATAATGCTGATTCATATCTATGTTGGTTTAGCGAGAATTGTATGCCTCCAATTATAGCTAAATCATTGATTATGAGAATAAAACTCCCAAATAAAATTTGGTATGAGGTATGTTTATTTAACATATAGCAACACTTGAATGCATCAAGCCAACAAGGTTCCCCTATCACAATTGGTCCAGGGTCAGGAACCAAATAATTCCATCTAAAATTTGAATGTGCGATATATGATTGAATTGCCCCACCACAACGCACAAAGATAGGTCCCCAAATGAGCTTGGGGAGTAAATGTTAGTTTTTCTAACATTAGGGGGAGAAATGATTAGCAACTGAAAATTGAGTGTGGGATGAATTATCTAGATCCTCAGAAAAAAGAAAAAGTGAACTTAAAGTTAAAGAGATAATTCACTTGCAAAATATTGCACATCAATTGTCAGATGTATTTGCTGACTCTGTTTTATAATTCAGTTGCAAATGCTCCAATGGAAAGTCCTTGAAGGATAGAGTCTATGAGACGCCTGAAGCGTGATAGACCAAACGGTTCCAAATATAGAACTTCTTGAAGAAGTAGAGGAGTAAGTGATTAAGATGGTCATAATGATGAGGCAAGTGCTTTGAGAAAGCACCACGACATAACACTTCATAAAACCTTGGCAAAGGTTCAGGTACCTGAAAATGATGAAAAATGAAGAGATCTCAATAAGTTATGTCGCATTGGAACTGATCGTCTACGATATTTTTGATACAATATAGTACGCAATATTGTAAAAGATTGTGAGGATCTGAATACTACATCTATTAAAGCATGCTGATGTAGGAATAATTATCAAGTGAAATGATGCGTATTGGTAAGCATAAAGCTTATTGGACCTGTAGTCCAGACACTAGAAGATGTCACGCATTTAAATACTAATGAATGCTATCACTTGATAAAATTTATATGAAAATCATGAAGGATTCAAAATGCATGAAGCATTTACAAGTTTCTTTAAACTTGTTCATAATTCTTATATGAGGAAATCCTTGGTCCTGAAGTACCATATCTTACTGTGATTGTTGCACTAATATATCTTGCTAATACTATAAGGCATAACATTCGGTTAATTTGTTAGCAAGTCTGGATCTTGTTGATTATGCTAATGCAGGGTATCTATCTGACCTACACAAAGCTCTATCTCAAACTGGCTACGTGTTCATATGTGGAGGTACTGCCATATCTTGGAGATCTATAAAGCAGTCTCTAGTAGCTGCTTCATCAAATCATGCTGATATAATAGATATTCATGAAGCAAGCCGAGAATGTGTGTGGTTGAGGTCCATGATACATCTCATTAGAGAAAAATGTGGTTTGAACTGTGACAAAGTACCCACAATTTTGTATGAAGATAATGTTGCATGCATAGCACAACTAAAGGGAGGATTCATAAAAGGAGATAGAACGAAGCACATCTCGCCAAAGTTTTTCTACACACATGAGCTCCAAAAGAATGGTGATATCAATGTGCAACAGATTCGTTCAAGTGATAATGTGGCTGATTTATTCACCAAATCTCTACCAACTGCAACTTTCAAGAAGATGGTGCACAAGATCGGGATGCAAAGATTCAAGGATGTTCTCATTAGGGGGAGTTAATACGCGCTGTACTCTTTTTCCCTTGCGAGGTTTTGTCCCACTGGGTTTTCCTTGTAAGGTTTTTAACGAGGCAGCCAAAATGCGTATTATTAGATATGTGTACTCTTTTTCCTTCACTAGATTTTTTCCCACTGGGTTTTTCTAGTAAGGTTTTAACGAGGCACATTATCTATCAAATAGACATTCAAGGGGGAGAGTTATAAACATATTTGTGTTGTAGTGAATGTCTATAAAGGTATTTGTATTGTACTAGATATATGTGTTTATATCATTGTGAAAGTCTATCTTTTGGAGAAAAGTTAGGAGAAATTATCCCTATAAATAGAGGGGTTCTCCTTCATTCTATTTAATCCCATCAAGAGAAATAAGAACTTCTTCCCTTCTCTCTTTCTCTATAATATTCTTGTTCTTTCTTTATTATTTCATAACAGTTTTCCTATTTTCTGATACAATTTACTATAATCATTATGACTGTATCTAAATTTCAAACTCTGCAATTCCTCCTTAATTGGTGTTTTTATTTTTTTAAGGAAAATTACGTAATTAATGGAAGTAAATCACTCTTTTTATGATCTTGGACGTTTTCTTTCTCATATCTAAAATTTTAAACCATACTTTCACATCTGTGTAATTTTCAAATCTAAAATCGCATATTTGGAGAAATTTTCTTTTTCTGAGTGTATCATCGTTGCATATTTGAAAAAAAAATTCAAATTTATATCATACATATATTAAAAATTTATCTATCTAAATGAACTATATATACTTCACTAAAAATATTAATAAATACTAATAAGCATCAAAAAATTTGATGCATAAAAACAATAATCAGACAAAAATTCTCCCAATACCCTCAAAACCCAAAAGTTGAAAAACCCTGCTTTCCCCCAAAAGCTATCTACGAACCATCTCCCCAATCGGCGAACGTCTTTGTCGAGCATCAATTTTCAAAGGTATCGTACCCTAGTTTAGGTATTGTACACTAGTTTTGTAATAGTTTCTCTTAGCTTTCGTAGGGTTCTTGATGGGAACAACTATGGGAGAATATTATGCTATGTATGGTAAAAATTTACTTAAAGAAAACATGGTATCGATAATCTGAATTTTTTTGGGTTTTTTCTTCAATTTTATTTACATGATATTAACGATACATGCGAAGTCAGTACTCAGATTCTTATGATATACTAAGTTTCTGCAAATTGGAATAGAACCTTGAAAGCAGTCCAAGATCACGAAACTCAAAAAAATGTAGTCCAATAGGGAAGTTTCTTGTTAAGCTATGTATGGTAAAAGTTTACTTAAAGAAAACATGCTATCTGATGATAATCTGAATTTTTTTGGGTTTTTTCTTCAATTTTATGTACATGATATTAATGACAAAGTCAGTACTCAGATTCTTATGATATACTAAGTTTCTGCAAATTGGAATTAGAACCTTGAAAGCAGTCCAAGATCACCAAACTCAAAAAAATGTAGCCCAATAGGGAAGTTTCTTCTGTCTTTGACAAATTAACAGAAAGTAGCAGATTATCTTCTAAATGCTATCAAGGGTGCAAAATGCTAATGTCCTTGATTTTATATGTTGTGCAGGAACTGACAAGAAACATGGATGTGCATGAGGCTGAAATACAGGAGGAACCGCAGGAGGCACCTGTTGCTCCTGCCCAATTACCACCTGTTGCTCTTGTAATGTACAATTACACAATTACAATTTCACTCCATTTCATACCTGTCAAGTAGTTTGAAAATGTTATCATTTTATATAGTTGAAAAGTTACTGTACTACTAAAATAAGGCAAATTTATTACTTCTATATTTTGAAAGCAAATCTCCATTTTCCATGAAGGGCATAACAATGTAATAGTTCGTTCTCGTTGAGCATACACCAATCAAGCTGATGATATTTGGATGCTGAAAGCGTGCCAAGATAGCCGCTTCCCTTGCTGGATCCTTATCTGGCTTGATAGTGGTCATTTTCACTGCAATTCTACTTCCATTCCAAATCGAAGATGACAAGTTAATCTCTCCTATGTAAATAGTGCCTTGGCCTCCCTTCCCAACAATACGGTTAAAGTTGTTTGTCCATGCGGTTAGTTGCTCTATGCCGAAGATTGAGACGTGATCGGAGGAACCGCAGGAGGCTGAGATCTATGCAGTTCCTCCTGTATTTCAGCCTCCTGCGGTTCCTCCGATCACGTCTCAATCTTCATCATAGAGCAACTAACCGCACGGACAAACAACTTTAACCATATTGTTGGGAATGGAGGCCAAGGCACTATTTACATAGGCGAGATTAACTTGCCATCTTCGATTTGGAATGAAAGTAGAATTGCAGTGAAAATGACCACTATCAAGCCAGATAAGGATCCAGCAGGGAAAGCGGCTATCTTGGCACGCTTTCAGCATCCAAATATCATCAGCTTGATTGGTGTATGCTCAGTGACAACGAACTATTACATTGTTATGCACTTCATGGAAAATGGAGATTTGCTTTCAAAATATAGAAGTAATAAATTTGCCTTATTTTAGTAGTACAGTAACTTTTCAACTATATAAAATGATAACATTTTCAAACTACTTGACAGGTATGAAATAGAGTGAAATTGTAAATGTTCTGAGGGGTGCTTCTTTAGGATTACAGCAGTTGCACAATCACGCCCCTCCCTTGATGTTCAGAGACTTCAAACCTGAAAACGTGCTCCTTGACGAGGTAATTACATTTAGGATTATATTTCAATAATAAAAATTTAATCTAAGGATACATTCTTGTGGCCAAACATGAATGCACAGGGATGGAATCCGTTAATCTCACAGCAGGCTTCAAGAAAGTGATTTAGTTGGAAATTAAACTTCTCATCAATAGAATTACACTATTTTATGTTATTTGTATTTTATTTAATGATTAATCTTTTCACATATATTTGGTAACTTGTAATGTTGATACAACTACATAGCTCAGTCACTTCTATGGTGCACCCATATAGTTCCTGTTTGTATAGAGGATTAGGTGTCTTTTGGAGAGAACCATATTTTGTAGGTTTCTCCTTTTTCGATATCTCTCTTGTATATCGCCAAGTTTCCCTTGTTATCATCAATGAAAGCCTTACTTGATAAAACAAAGAGTGACTAGTTAGCTCTGGAATGTCTGTCAAAATTCTTAAGAACATCCATATTTTTCAAAACAAGCCCTATTTGAAAGTGAGATCACTTGAAGGTATCTACAAGGGCTTCCGGTGTTCCTTTCATCAAGACGTTTCTCTTTTTCTTGTTCCGATTTCCTCGAAATAACTTTTTCCCTCTTTAGAGTATTTTGGAAAAAAAAAAAAAAAATATCACAGTAAGAGAGCTGCAATTTTAGCGACATAATTCTGCATTGTGGCTAGCCCAACTAAACAGATATATATTCTGATTTGGGGACGGGTAGTGTTGATAGGTGCTTAGGCTCTCTCATTTTAATGGTCCTACTACAGTGATGTGTGCTGAGTTTGATGTGAAATATCTTCATTGATTGGTGATCATAAAAGTAGTATCTTGCATTGTTTTGTTCCTGTAATGACTGATTGGGCTTGATCCGTAGATACTAAAATCTTTAGAATTTATTGCATATATAGCTCTTTGTATGGTCGTTGTAAGGCTTCAGTTTCGCCATTGGTAACAATACCATGCAAAGAGCTAAACATAATATAGGCTTGGAATTTAGGGTCATTTGTGTGATAATGCCATTTAGGCACTTGCTGATGTGACAATTAGATTAAACTTTTGGTTCTGCGTCCCAAGTCATTTGCTTTGGTGGCTTGTCTTTGTTCACTAGTTAGATGCCAATTACTTTCTTAATACTTGCAGTAAACCCCAGGTAGGTTAGGGATAATACACAATCCCATTTGTGAGAAGTGGAATGATTCTAGGTACTATAGGTGCTTAAACTGATGAATGTCTTTTGTAAATGGTGACCGGTGTTCTACGTTGATGGCTGGTTGATTCTATGCTCTTTCCTCTTCCAACTAGAAATGAACTTGTAGTTGGCTCAAGGGTTTATTGTTTTGAGAAAAAAAAGTTAAAAAATGGAGCAATACTGATAGTGATTCTGAAATGGGAAGGCTCATTGAACTCAAATGAGTATATTAAAGAGTGTTCATCAAGCAATAAATTCCGCATTTCTTGACAATGAGACGGAAAGAATGAAAGTGGCTAATTTAAAATGAGGTTTGCATATTTACTTAATAAAAAAAGGTGTGTGTGTGGGAGGGGGTGGGAGGTCTACTTATTTGAAATATCTACTTGATTGGGTTGAATAAGTTGAAAAATATGTCATGGGTTGGAATATGATTTTGGAAACAGAATAACCGCTTCGACAAGGTTCATTTGTTTATGACAGCTAGAAAAGCTGATATTCGTTAGAACTAGTTTGACAGGAAGCATGATGTCTTTAGTCTTCCCAGTACTTTTCAATTTGTTCATTATAGCATTGCATGGTCTGCCTGTCATTTCCAGCATTGTGCTATTTATATTTGTTTCTATTAAGCTCTAGGATTCAGCACTTTGTGTTTTGGAGAGGTAAGTTAGGTGAAATGAGATGGTGATACCTCCTGTGATCTTGATGCTACTTTAAATTATTGTTAACTCGAAATCTTCTATGGGAAAGCACTATAGTTTTATGGTTCTTGAAAGTAGTCTTGTATAAGTTTGCCTTGAAAATTCAGGTGGTAACAACCATAAAAAGTAAGGTTGTTTGCCAAGTGATATTGGAACTCTAGGTTGATTAAATTTTAATAGCTCTTTGTATGGTCGTTGTAAGGCTTCAGTTTACAACGGGTTTCTTCTTGTTGCAGGATTTGAGTACAGTGCTATGTGATGTTGAAACTCTGGGTTGATCAAATTTTAATCCTTCCAGCACACATCACTGTACTACCAACTAAAATTAAATTTTAGAATTCATTGCATATATAGCTCTTTGTATGGTCGTTGTAAGGCTTCAGTTTACAATGGGTTGATTACGATGGGTTTCTTGTTGTTGCAGCATTTCAATGCAGTACTATGTGACTTTGGAATGGCTGGACCATCAGATGAAGAGGCAAAATTGTTTAGTTTTGGATACGTAGACCCTAAGTCTATGCGAATTGGTAATGTTTTAAATGTTATTAAAGCATAGTCTAGCTCAATATATTCTGTTCATTTTTGTATATAAAATTCTAATATAATAACTCTATTTTATGATGACAGTGTTTGGAAGAACTTATTTTGATATATACAGCTTCGGTATTGTCCTTTTACAACTGATTATTCAGTGTCCTGGTTCAGTCATGAGGGTGCTTGGTCAATGCAACATCATTGACTGGGTTAAGTTGGAAAAAACCAAAAATCAGCATGCGGTTGCAAAAAAGCTGATGAGTGGGTGGCTGAAAAGAGACGGGTGCAGTAAGCTGTGTTAATCCTGACGGTGATCAGAGGCCAGATATCGCTACACTAATTGAAGCACTACAGCAGTTGAATACTGGAACATAAACTTGGTTCGACTTAAAGGCGGCACTGACCTGTCTCAGATTAAATAGTAGAAGTTAGGGTGACAATATTATTTTGTTTGTATATAGATTAGTCAAGACAAAGATTTTGAGTTCAAGAAGACAAGTTAGGAAAGGATAGAAGATATAAAGTACGGTCAATAGATCTAACAATTCAGATGAGAAATTCGGATGTGCAGACTCACCTTTAATTCGTGCACAGAAACAAGGCCACAATTATGATAAGAAATTCAGATGAAATCCAAAATATTCAGATGTGCAGACTCACCTTTAATTTGTGCACAGAAACACGGCAACAATTTTGATAAGAAATTCAGATGGAATCCAAAATCAGCGGCAGCCACGGGTCCTCCCGTATTCCATCTTGTTAGATCTAACAACAGGAAAATCTGTAAAAACAAGGTAGTAAATATTAAAGTTGGGGGTATGGGGTAGTGTTAGACCCTCAAGCTGGAACTTGATGATTATTGGCAGTAGCATGCCAAGGAGGCACTGCCTTGGCATGGCAAGTGTGGGCTTCGGCAACAGTGCGTTTGGCTGGATGATGTGCATGGCGTTCAGTCAAGACAAGGCATACTTGAGTGATGGCAAGGCGGCCTTGATCAACAAAGGGCGACGGACGGGCGCACGACACCAATTGAGCATGCGTGCAAGCTGTGGGATGACTCGGCTAGGTGATGGCATGGTCAAGTGCTAGACGAGTGCAAGGCAAGCTTGTGGGCATTGGCATGGCAGAGACAAGGCAAGGAAGGCTGGAAAATATCCTAAGTATGGAAGCTGAGGACGCTGGGCGCTGACATGGGCGATGGACGCGCGCGCCAGCAGGGCAGTGAGCTGGCATGTGCGCTGGCAGACATGCCGGCGTGCGCGCGCGCGGGCGGAGCGGCTGGCGACTTGAAATTTGAAATTCAAATTGTAACCGTCCTTATCTCTTGCTGGTTTTTAGGATATAGCTCCCTTGTATGCTGGGATATGCCAGCACGTCGTCCCTATCCCTTTGTAACTGCCGGTTGGCAGCAGCCTATAAATAGTGCTAGGCAGATTTTGGCTGAGGCAAGTTTTGTGTATCCTTGTAAGCCTCCCAAAGTTGAGTGAGTCCTTTTGTAATCTGCGAGATTAATAAAAGGTTGGAAAAATTTTCCGTAATTATTGTGTGTGCCTTTTTACGTTCTGTTTATAGCCTAAATTATTCTAAATCCCTAATCGGCTTGTTGGTGTGTGAGGCTGAAGTTGTGCTGTGTAGTGCGACTGTCGGCAGTGGTGAAAGCGAAAAAAAATCACCCCTGTAACAGGTAGAGACGTGTAACACTTGCCAAACTGTAAGTAGGATCTCACCAATCTAATTCCTTTGATCTCATAGAGACGTGTAACACTTGCCAAACTATAAGTAGGATCTCACCTAATCCAATTTGGTCAGAAAAAACAAATTTAGCCCGATTTGTTTTTTCAGCTATTAGGATCTTATTTGTAATTCCCTCCCCGTTTCCACGCCTTTACACCTAATATTTTAAAAACAAAAAACATGTATATAATTTGAAATTTATTATGAAATAATAAAAAAAATAAGAATATTATAGAAAAAAAGAGAATAAGTCTTATTTCTCTTGATTGGTTTAAAGGAGTGAAATTCAATAAATGAAAAACTCCTCTATTTATTGGGATAATTCCTCCTAACTTTTCTCCAAAAGATATACTTTCACTATAATACGGATGCACACATTCATTACAATACAAATACCTTTATACACATTCATTATAATACAAATACATTTATAACACTCCTCCTTGAATGTCTATTTGATAGATAATGTGTCTCGTTAAAACTATACTAGAAAAAATCCAGCGGGGAAAAATCTAGTGAAAGAAAAAGAGTACATATATCTAATAATAAGCATTTTGGCTGCCTCATTAAAAACCTTACAAGGAAAACCCAGTTGGATAAAACCTCATAAGAGAAAAAGAGTACAACGCGTATTAACTCCCCCTAATGGGAACATCTTTGAATCTTTGCATGCCGATCTTGTGCACCATCTTCTTGAAAGTTGTAGTTGGTAGAGATTTGGTGAATAAATCAGTCATATTGTCACTTGAACGAATTTATTTCACTTTGATATCACCATTCTTTTGGAGCGCATGTGTGTAGAAAAGCTTTGGCGAGATGTGCTTTGTCCTCTCCTCTTATGAATCCTCCCTTTAGTTGTGCTATCATGCTGCATTATCTTCATATAAAATTGTGGTACTTTATCACATTTCAAACCATATTTTTATCTAATGAGATGTATCATGGACCTCAAGCACACACATTCTCGGCTTGTTTTATAAATAGCTATTATCTCAGCATGATTTGATGAAGTGGCTACGAGAGACTGCTTTGTAGATCTCCAAGATATGACAGTACCTTCACATATGAACACGTACAATTTGAGATCGAGCTTTGTGTAGGTTAGATAAATATTCTGCATCAGCATAACCAACAAGCTCGGAACTGCAATTGTTAGAATAAGATAAACCCGTATCGATTTTTATATACCGCATTATGTGTTTGACCCCATTCCAATGTCTCCTAGTAGGATAGAACTATATCTTGTTAACAAATTAATCAAAAAGGCTATATCAGGTCTTATAGTGTTAGAAAGATATATTAGTGCACCAATTGTATTAGGATATGGTATTTCAGCACTAAAAATTCCTCATTCTTTTAAATCCTTCAAGGATTTTCATATATCCTTTGGTCTATCTAGACATGAAAATAATTTCATTATACGCATATCAAGTTTTTCATATATTGCCAGACTTATGAGCAATATTAAAATAATTGCATCCACCGCAGGAGGAGCTCTCCTTATAATAATATCAGGATTTGCGAAAAACCTTTATGCCACAAGGCAGAAGTCTACTATTTTACAATTTTATTTATTTCACCTTTCGTACAATAATCCATTTATATCCCATTGGTATTATACTTGAATTACGTATTTTTATCTGGCCAATCATTTATCTATCCACACTTCTTGGCAGATTTGGATTCGAGATCCTCTCAACATTTATAATGTTGAGCTTTACATTATATTAAAGGTATCGTCAATGATCATTTTGATATCGATCTAATACGACATAACTTATCAAGATCTCTTCATTTTTCATCATTTCAGGTACCTAAACCTTTGTCAAGATTTTATGAAGTCTTATGCCGTGGTGCTCCTTTTAAAGCACTTACCTCATTATTCTGACCATCTTGATCATTTTCTCTTCTCCTTCTTCAAGGAGTTTTTATTTCTAGAATTGATTGATCTATCACGCTTCAGGAGTGTCATAGACTTGTCCTTCAAGAAATCTAATTTTCATTAGAGCATTTATAGTTGAATTATAAAATAGGGTCAGCAAATACATCTAGCAATTGATTTTCAATATTTTGCAAATGAATCATCTCTTGAACTTTAAGTTCACATTTTTTTCAAGGATCTAGATAATTCATCACACACAAAATTTTCAGCTGCTAATCACTTCTCCCCCTAATGTTAGGAAAACTAACATTTACCCTCCAAGTTCATTTGGGAACTCATCTTTGTGCATTGTGGTGGAGCAATTGAATCATATACTGCACATTCAAATTTTTAGATGGAATTATTTGGTTCTTGAGCCTGAACCAATTGTGATAGGGGAACCTTATTGGCTTGATGCATTCAAGTATTGCTACATGTAAAATAAATATATCTCATACCAAATTATATTTTCGGTTCTCATAATTAATGTTTAGCTATAATTGGAGGCATACAATTTCTGCTAAACCAACTTAGATATGAACCAACATTATCAACATGATTTTATAATTTGAAACTGTGCTTTTAATTTAAAAATTCGAGCAAACAACCTTACAAAAACCAATTGCAAGTTGAGGCCAAAGCATATGTGACCATACCATAGATGCATCTGTTAAAATTATATAATAGCAAATGGTTCACATGGTAGGTGAACAGGCCCATATTCACCATTTTATAAGTTCTAAAATTTCAGGGAATATAATCCCAATCTTAGCTGATATAATGATCATTCTGTCATGAGAACAAGCAACACAAGAGAATTCTTTATTTCTTCAACATATAGCCACGTGAATTCTCAATTATTTTTCATTTCATTTGAACTGGGATGGCCAACTGGTTATGTTAACTTATCTTTATTTTAGTAAACTTCTAGTTTACTTTCGTATGTGATTTCATCATCATACCCATGTTTATATATTACAAACAAAAGAAAACGGCGGGTAATCTTTTACATAAATATTTATAACCCGCTTCAATTGTAGTAATATGAAGATATTAGATTTTCTCATAATTTGTAGTCTCAATTTTTTTCGATGTCTTTGAAACTTATAAGTTTTCTTTTGAGACTTACTACAATAGTAACACATTAGCTCTTCCGGAGCTCTCAATTAATTTTGTGTACTACCACATATTCCATCATATCAACATCATTAATAGTTTCTCCACATAGTTTCAACTGAGAAACAATTATGAATACTGAAGAGTTGTGCTCATGAACAGACTTATCGTCTTGATGGATCTAATAATATTGTGTCTTTGGGTAGATGACCATCTTCAGGTGGTCATACCTTTCTTTCAGGCTATTCCACAAAACAAGTGGATCCTTAATCATGAGATATTTAATAAAATTTATGATGATGCAAGAATATTATAGCCCAAGCACGATCTTGGTTTGATGCTTTATTTTCATTTTTAATGGTGTCTCCTGATCTTGGGCATAATTGCATGCCCAAATGATACTTTATAACTTCGTTTGGCCTTGTTTATCTACTTATTTATATACATTATCATGCGATTTTATGTAAATAGGGATATATATGTTACACCCCGTAAATTCTCGACATGTAGATGGCCTATTCGCATGTTGGTTAAGAGTTTTTGAATGCCATATATGCTAGGAAAAGACCCGGGGAAAGACCGGATAAGCGACACGTCGAACCATCGCGGGAGGAGCCGGAGCAGAACCCCTCCGCGATGGCTCCGTGTCACGGAGGGAGGGCCTCCGCGATGGCGCCGTGCCACGGAGGCCCTGTCCAGGCCCAACTATATAAACCCCCACTTCATTTTTTTAGGATAATTATCATAATTATCCAGTGAACAAACAGAAAACAGAGAGGACGAAGTAATTTGATGAAATTTCTTCCGTTTACGCTATTAAACGCGGTCCAAACTTGAATTAATCTTGGGTAGTGAAGTATTAAGCTACCGAGAGCATTCCTACGGAGTTAGTTTTGTGAAATTCGGCTGGCGAATCGTCTTCCTACCGAGCTAAGGTAAGTGGAATTGCTTCAAATTAGTGTCAATATACTCCTAGCCCTAAAGTGAGTATTTCTCCCTTCTGGACTTCCGAGAAATAGCGAGTTTTCGGTTGTATTTCGATAAGTCAAAGTTTAGGTTATATATATATTAAAAGTGATATTTTCTTTCAGAATATTAATGTATTTAGTGCTAATTGATACATATATGGATGCAGTTGGGAGAAATAGCGGAAATACTGACCGAGCTACGCCAGTTAGTCAAAAAATTAGAAACGAAGGTATGTAAAGCTAGTTCTTCGGCAAGATAGCAATCCCAGTATAGTAAACAAAGTAAAGTCTAGAAGAAGGAACCTAGAAGTCGAGAATTGAGTCCAGTATGAATTCAACAGGCATGTTTTATATTATTATGTTGTATTCACAATAAAAGTTACTAAAGCAATATCAGACAGTTAAATAATATTTCAGATACAGTATAGCTCAGTATGAGAATCAGTTTAATGCAAAAAAGAGTTCAAAATAAGAAATCAGAATACAGATAGTATTTTCAGATCGAACATGCTTGCTATACGTGATTATTGTTTGTTGAGACCTATTTGTGCTATGAGGGCACCCTTAGAGCTTCCTTGCGCCCCAGGGTTAATAGTTGTGTCGACTCACCCGCCAGAGGGTGAGGATACGTCACTCCAAGGAGTGGCATGCCATCCGCAGTAGGACGAAGATGAGATGTAGCATTCCCCATATCAGGCTGATCAGCACAGCATTATAGCTTACCCTATCGAGCGCTTGCGCCCAGGGGGAAGATTACATATACAGATTAAAGTTTACAGTTACAGGAGTCCTCCGGACTCAGATACAGTTATAGTCAGGGGCCCGGAGAGCCCAAGCTGCATACTCAGGGGGCCGGTGAAGGTGCTCGTAGTTAGTAGGCGAGTGGAGTGATTTACTTTATGGTTTTAACCCGGGTAGGGGTATATAGATTATGTGTTGGTTGGCACTTTCTAGCTTATGGGGGCTGGTATAGGTCCTTGTATGTTATATATGTATATACATGTTATTTATTAGCTGATAGATAGCAGGTCGCCACGTCAACTGGTATGCTTCTACCTTACCTTCAGTACAGATAAGCTTATTTCAGATCCCGCCAGCCCAGACAGGTTCAGATACTTTCTGCTATTTAGAACTACTAGTATTATTGCTTATATTTAGTTATGCTCAATTTGCTTTACATACTCGGTACCAGCAGTACTGACACCCATTTGGGGCGCTGCATTACTTGCCTGCAGGTACTCACAGACGAGGAGCCGATACCTCGTAATTCCAGCCAACACATTGAGTCATCAGCTCCTGTCATCCGGAGCTAGACAACTAGAGGTTTATTTCTGTTCTTTTGTTGTACAGTATGGGTAGGTCGGGGCCCTGTCCCGACCATCTTATTAGTATTCCTAGAGGCTTGTAGCTTGTGTATTCCCTGTGGTTAGTTATACCGGTCGTGTGAGGCTGTGTGTATGTCTTAGCTTGTTTATGATGGCCGTGTGGGGCCTTATACAGTTGGTAGTGGTGACCTTGTCGGTCACGTAGCAGTTTAACTCCTGTTTACTTGATTCAGAAGTAACTAGACAGCATGGTGGCTTTGTCGGCCCGCAAAGGTTCCCTTATGTTGATGTGGTTCTGGTTAGATGTTGTGGTTGTACAGGTGTCTATAGGCCTAGCCGGACGGGGGCTGTATTTACAGCCGCTATATAGCCCGTTGATTCCGTGAATCAGAGTTAGAGCCAGCCAAGCACCAGAAGTGCTTAGGCTCAGTGGTCTAGCAGTTCAGGTCCTAGTAGGGCACCAGGTGCCAGTCATACCCCTAAGGCGGGGCGTGACAAACTTGGTATCAGAGAAGGTCGTGTCCCAGGGAGTCTGCAAGTCGTGCTAAGTAGAGTCTTGTCTACGGGTGTGTTGTGCACGACATACTATAGGCAGGAGGTTGCAAGGCATAATAAGATGGTTACTCTTTCTTCATATTCAGTCGTGCCATAGAGCAGTACAGTATAGGGTTGAGTTCCTAAAACTTATCATAATCTTTGTTTAGAGATTAAAATGGCAGACCCGCGACATCCTGCCACATGCAGGAGATTGGATACCGCAGCAGGTGAAGGCACTAGCAGGATGCCTCAGCTACATTTAGAATCAGCCTGATCTGAGGGCGATACAGAGGTATCATCACAGCCTTCTCAACAACCCCCATCTCACCAGGATCCATTCGGAACGACACCGCCTCCGATAGCTCCTGTACCTACACCATCCGACCAGGAAACTCGAAGTGCAGTAGTTATGTTGGCACAAATTATAGACACTCAGTGCCAGTCAGTGCCACCCGTAACAGTAGAGCCATCAGGTGGATCTGGCAGTTCGAGGGTCAGGGAATTTTTGGCATTAGGTCCCCCACAGTTCACAAGATCAGATCAGGCAGAGGAACCCCAGGATTTCCTAGACCAGATGCAGAGAATCTTCCGGGTCATGCATGTAACATCTACAGAATCAGTTGAGTTAGCAGTATTCCGGTTGTGAGACATTGTTGTGTTGTGGTGCGAGAGCTGGGAAAGGTCTCGAGGGAGGGATGTTGCCCCTCCAACCTGGTCCAACTTCTCAGAGGCTGGATTGTTATTTGCCACGGGAGATCCGACAGGCCCGGATGGACCAGTTCTTGCACTTGGAGCAGGGGGCGAGGAGCATACGAGAATATTCCCTATAGTTTGATTCCTTAGCCCTCTATGCTCCAGCTTTTGTGGACACCATGCCATCTAGAGTCCACCGGTTTATTATGGGTCTAAACCCAGAATACATTGAGGCATGCATGACAGCTACACTGCTGGAAGATATGGACATTGCCCGGGTGCAGGCCTTTGCCCAGACTATTGAGGGCCTTAGACAGCGGCAACAGGACAGTAGACGTATAAATCAGGAGTAGCGCCACAGGGATCGATCAGATGAAATACAGAGGGAGATTTAGAGAGGACCCAGGCCCCGGTTGTTAGACAGGCCCCCTAGACCCCCACCTCCATCACAGCAGCAGAGGGCTAGATTTGTTCGCCGAGGGCTGTCAGAGTCGAGTGGCAGTTCTCGAACGGTAGATTCACCTCAACAGAGGAGGGTAGAGCAAAGCAGATACAAACCCCCACCCTGCCCTATTTGCAACCGGCCTCACACTGGAGCTTGTAGATATGGCTCCACAGGGTGTTACATATGCGGGCAGGAGGGGCACATGATGAAAGACTGTCCAGTTAGGGGACAAGGTAGCCGAGATAGCCAGGACAGGGCATTAGCAGGGCCGCGAGCTCCATCAGCCTTGACAGGGCGTAGGCCCTCAGGTTCAGCAGGTAGAGGCCGAGGTAGATCAGGAGCCTCTAGTTCAGGTACGGGCCCAAGCCGTACCTATGCATTACCAGAGAGGCAGGACTCAGAGACATCTCCAGATGTGGTAACAGGTATGATGACTATTTGCTCATGCCCTATTTATGTATTGATTGATCCAGGGTCTACTTTGTCCTAAGTTACCCCATTTGTGGCTCGGAAGTTCAATGTTGCACCAGAATTGCTTCAACAACCCTTTTCAGTATCTACACCGATGACTCCATTATAGCTAGCAGGATTTATCGAGGGTGTACAGTAGAGGTTGCTGATTGTCAGACCACAATAGATTTGGTAGAACTAGAGATGATTGATTTCGATGCCATTATGGGTATGGATTGGTTGGTGCCATGCTATGCCAACGTAGAATGTTGGACCAAGACGGTCCGATTCTACTTTCCAGGGGAGGCAGCACGAGAGTGGAAGGGCAGCACAGCTATGCCAAAAGGTAGGTTTATTTCCTACCTTCAGGCAAGGAAGTTGATAGCTAAGGGATGCATTTACCACCTAGTCAGAGTCCAGGATGTTCGGGTAGAGCCTCCGACTCTCCAGTCTATTTTAGTGGTTAATGAATTCCCTGACGTATTTCTAGATAAGCTACCTGATATTCCCCCAGAAAGAGAAATAGATTTTGCAATCGATTTGCTACCAGACACTCAGCCCATATCAATTCCTCTGTATCGTATGGCTCCTGCTGAACTCAGAGAGTTAAAGGAGCAGCTGAAAGATCTGTTAGATAAGGGCTTTATCAGGCTGAGTACTTCATCTTGGGGTGCGCCAATTCTATTTGTGAGAAAGAAGGATGGCTCGCTCCGCATGTGTATAGATTACCGGCAGTTGAATAAGGTTACAGTTAAGAATAAGTATTCGCTTCCCAGAATAGATGATTTGTTTGACCAGTTACAGGGGGCCAGATATTTCTCCAAGATTGACTTACGGTCCGGATACCATCAGGTTCGAGTCCGTGAAAAAGACAATCCCAAGACAACCTTCAGGACCAGATATGGCCATTTTGAGTTCCTAGTCATGTCCTTTGGGCTGACGAATACCCCAACAGTATTTATGGACCTGATGAACAATATCTTCAGACCATACCTGGACCTGTTCGTGATAGTGTTTATTGATGATATTCTGGTGTATTCTCGTACAGAGGCATACCACCAGGCTCATTTACGGACAGTGCTCCAGATTCTCAGGGACCGTCAGTTGTATGCCAAGTTCTCCAAATGTGAATTCTGGCTGAACTCAGTAGCTTTCTTGGGGAATATTGTGTCGGATGCTGGTATACAGGTAGACACGTAGAAAATAGAAGCAGTAAAAACGTGGCCCAGACCTACCACTCCGACCGAAATCCGCAGTTTTCTGGGATTAGCAGGATATTGTAGAAGATTTGTTGAGGGATTCTCCACCATAGCGGCACCTCTGACTAAGCTGACGCAGAAAGTAGTAAAGTTCCAGTGGACAGAGGCATGTGAGCAGAGTTTCCAAGAATTGAAAGACAGGTTGACCTCCGCCCCAGTATTAGCAATGCCAGAAGGTATAGAGGGTTATGCAATTTATTGTGATGCTTCAGGTATTGGGTTGGGATGTGTGTTGATGCAGCACCGTAAAGTGATTGCTTATGCTTCCAGACAACTGAGGAAACATGAAAAGAATTATCCTACCCATGACCCGGAACTAGCCGCGGTAATCCACGCCTTAAAGATACGGTGACATTACTTGTATGGCATCCATGTGGATATTTTCACTGACCATAAGAGCCTACAGTATATCTTCACTCAGAGGGAGTTGAATTTGTGGCAGCGTCACTGGTTGGAGTTATTGAAAGATTATGATGTGAACATTCTGTATCATTCGGGAAAGGCCAATGTAGTAGCAGATGCCCTTAGCCGTAAATCTATGGGGAGTTTGGCGTACTTGCAGCCCGAGCAGCGGGAGTTGGCTAGAGAAATACACCAATTAGCCAGTTTAGCCGTTCGTGTAGCAGAAACAGAGGACAACAGAGCGGTAATTCATAACACCACTGTGTCGTCATTAGTTGTGGAGGTAAAGGAACGACAATATGAAGATCCTGACCTGGTTCAACTTAAAGACAGAGTTTAGCAAGGGAAAGCACCATATTTTCAGGTAACTGAGGATGAAGTGTTGTGATGTAAAGGCCGCCTTTGTGTTCCAGATATTTCAGGGCTTCGCCAGCAGATTATGGGTGAGGTACATTACGCTCGCTATTCTCTCCACCCAGGCGCGGCGAAGATGTACCACGATATCAAAGAAATCTATTGGTGGCCAGGTATGAAGAGGGAAATAGCAGAATTTATGGCCCAGTGTCCTAAATGCCAACAAGTAAAAGCGGAACACCAGAAACCAGGTGGATTGACTCAGGACATAGCTGTGCCTCTCTGGAAGTGGGAAGCAGTAAACATGGACTTTGTAGCAGGATTACCCCGTACCAGACATAGACATGATTCAATTTGGGTAATTGTTGATAGACTGACGAAATCAACCCATTTCCTGCCAGTAAAAGCTACTTTCTCTATCGAAGATTACACCGAATTGTATATTAGAGAAATAGTTAGATTACATGGTGTTCCAGTATCTATTATCTCTGACAGAGGAGCACAATTTATAGCTAGATTTTGGCAGTCGTTTCAGAGAGGTCTGGGAACGCAGATTAATTTGAGCACAACATTCCATCCTCAGACAGATGGACAGGCGGAACACACTATTCAGACGCTAGAGGATATGCTACGGGCGTGTGTGTTGGACTTTGGAGGTAGTTGGGATGAGCATTTATCGTTGATTGAGTTTGCTTATAACAATAGTTACCACTCAGCTATCCAGATGATGCCCTTTGAGGCATTGTATGGACGAAAATGTAGATCGCCAGTTGATTGGTTTTAAGTAGGAGAGTCAGCGTTGATTGGGCCAGATATTATTCATCAGTCAGAGGAGAAGGTAAAGCTTATCAGAAAATGCCTACTGACTGCTCAGAGCCACCAGAAATCGTATGCTGATGTGCGGCGCAGAAACCTGGAACTTAATGTGAATGACTGGGTATTTTTGAAAGTATCTCCAATGAAATGGGTGATGAGATTCGGCAAGAAAGGTAAGCTCAGTCGTAGATTCATTGGGCCTTACCAGATTTGGCGGAGAGTAGGCCAAGTGGCATATGAGTTGAACTTGCCTCCAGAATTAGAGTCTGTTCATCCAGTTTTCCACATGTATATGCTGAGGATATAGGGGACCCCTCCAAAATTTTCCCAATTTAGGATGTCCAGGTTATGGAGGAGATGGCTTATGAAGAGGTTCCAGTAGACATACTAGACTGGCAGATTCGCAGGTTGAGAACTAAAGATGTTACTTCTGTCAAGGTACTGTGGCGTAATAAGAACTAAGAGGAGATGACTTTGGAAGCAGAGGAAGACATGAAAGTCAGATATCCCCAGTTGTTCCAGACTTAATCAGTCAGAGGTACGCTAGTATTGTTGTTTTATAAATTGCCTTATATTACGTGTATAATGAGATAGATTGGCTTTAGCCTATTGCGTGATGACTATTAGTATTGTGTGGAGTACCTGCATTGTACTTGTTATACCCCGTAGAATTCCCGACACTTAGATGACCTATTCACACGTCAGTTAAGCATATTTGAAGGCCATACGTGCTGGAGAAAGGCCCGGAAAAAGATCGGACGAGAAACCTGTCGAACCATCGCGGAAGGAGCTGAGGCAGAGCCCCTCCGTGATGGCAACGTGTCATGGAGGAGAGGCCTCCGCGTTGGCTCCGTGACACATTGGCCTTGTCCAGGCCCAAGTATATAAAGCCCACTTCGGTTTTAAATCATTTAAACACTTATTAATTTCCAGAAAACAGAGAGTAAGCAGCAGAGAGAAGGTAAGAACGGAGGAGATATTATAATTTTCGTCCGATTACGCTGTTAAACGTTGTCCAAACGCAAATTAACTTCAGATACTGAGGTATTTAGCAGCAGAGAGCATTCCTACGGATTCAGTTTCGTGAAATACGGCCGACGAATCGTCGAGCCACCGAGCTAAGGTAAGTGGAATTGCTCTAAATTAGTGTCTATGTGTTCCTAGATGTGGAGTGAATATTTCTCCCTTCTGGACCTCTGAAAAATAGCAAGTTTCTGGCCGTCTTTCGATAAGCCTAAGTTTAGGCTATAAACTATATTGAAAGTGACGTTGCCTTTTAAAATAAAGTTGTATTTAGTATTAATTGACTTATTTATGAATGCAGTTGGGAGAAAATAGCTGAAGTACCGGCCGAGTCTCGTTCGACAGACGAATAGTTTAAGGATAAGGTATGTAAAGTTAGTTTCCTCGGCAAGTTAGTAATCTTGGTACAGTACAGTAATCTAAAGTCCAGTAGAATGTTCAGAAATTATGTGTTACGCTTATTACGAATGTTGGTGCGATATTAGAAGCATCGAGTTGTAACTTGCGTGGAACTTACTAGTACGACATAGATTTTAATACAAGTGTTAGAAACTGCACATCATGCTTAGTAGGTGATGTAATACGAAATGTTGAGATATTATTGTATTCAGTTGAAACCCCGCAAAGCGATGCAATATCCGTAAGACATTTCAGAAATAGAACAGCAGGCTAAAATGAAGTTTAGAAAGCATGTTAGGAATAGGAAATCACGTTAATACAGAAACTCAGTATACAACATAGTTTTCAGCAGAAACACTATATCTTGTATAGCATTTGCCCCAGTACAGTTTGGCAGAAGACTATATTCATACATGTATATATTTGCCAGCCTCAGCATGGATTAAATATGTACATATTACTATTACTAGTTCAACATGTAATATATGCAATATTTTACCACTATTAGCCTCAGCATGTGAGATATGCAGACAGTATTACTAGTTAAGACCGTTGTATTGTTTGGGGTTGGACTACCTAGCATCCATGACCGCCCCAGGATTGATAGCTGTATCGACTCGTCCGCCAGAGGACGAGGATACGTCGCTCTACGGAGTGGCATGCCGTCCCACAGGGGACGAAGATGGGATGCCAGTTTTCCCCATATTATGCCTTGGTCGGCTTTTACACACCCCTGTCGGGCGGATACGCCCAGGTGTTGATTCAGGAGTCCTTCAGACTCAGATGTAGTTATAGTCAGGGGCTCAGCGAGCCCAAGTGCATACCCAGGGGACCGGCAGGATGCTTACAGGGTTATAGGAGATGGGATGACCGGGGTAGGGGTATAGATTGCGTGTTGGTTGTACCTCCCGGCTTATGGGGGCCGGGTAAGGTTTGTGTGTGCTATGTATGTTACGATATGTTGTGCTGTGTTATAATAGATATGAGTAGATCGACAGTAGAACGATAAACCCTCAGGTATGACTCCTGCTCCTTCCACTATGATTAAGAGAAGGTATGACTTACATTATCAGACAGTTAATCTATTCCTTCCTACTTCAGTTTCATTAGTTATATTGTTGTTTTCAGATATTTCTTTCAGTTATTGCTTTACATACTCAGTACCAGCGGTACTGACGCCCGGTGGGGCGCTGCATTACTTGCCTGCAGGTACTCGTAGACGAGCAAGCGATACCACGTGATTCCTGTCAGTGATCGAACATTCAGCTCCTGTCATCCGGAGACTGAATCCCAGAGGTGTATTTCGTTTTCTTTTGTTGTACAGTACGGGTAGGTCGGGGCCCTGTCCCGATCATATCTATTGCTATTCCTAGAGGCTTGCAGTCTGTATATATTTCCCTGTGGTCAGATGAGCCGGTCGTGTGAGGCCGTGCAGTTGTTTAGTTGTTAGTACTCCTTTTTCTTTCTTTTATGTTGGCCGTGTGGGGCCATAACTTGCCAGTAGTGGTGACCTTGCCGGTCACGTAGCCTTCTAGTATTTTATGATTGAGTTATTGATAACTAGACAGCATGGTGGCCTTGTCAGCCCGCATAGGATTCCCTGAATTGATATGGTTCTGGTCAGCTGTTAGTACAGGCACAAAAGGCTATAGGCCAATAGGTCGGGGGCTGTGTTTACAGCCGTTATATAGCCCTTTGTTTCCAGAAATGTGAGTTAGAGCTAGCCAGGCACCAGATGTGCCCAGGCTTAGCAGTCCAGCAGTTCAGGTCCTAGTAGGGCACCAGGTGCCAGTCATACCCCCCAAAGCGGGGTGTGACAAACTTGGTATCAGAGCAGGTCGTGTCCCAGGGAGTCTGCAAGCCGTGCTAAGTAGAGTCTTGTCTATGGATGTGTTGTGCACCACATACTATAGGCAGGAGGCTGCGAGGCATGATAGGATGGTTACCCTTCCTTCTCAGTCAGTCGTGCTTTAGAGCGGTACAGTATAGGGTTGAGTCCCTAAAAACTTACCGTATTCTTTTATTACAGATACAAAGACAGATCAACATTACCCTATTACAGGCAGAAGATCAGATATAGCAACAGAAGAGGGCATCAGCCAGTTACATGATAACTACAGCAGCAGGAGGAGGTACCAGAGACCTCCTAGCGTGATACCTTTATCGGTACTGTTCCTAGTATACGTTGATAACTTCAGAATAGGAAGTCAGAAGTATAATGTACATACGAGTTGATTTACTTATTAGCTATATAAGATCTGATTAAGATTATAGACAAGGTCAGACCACCAGGTAAGTATAAAAAAGAGAGGGAAATGCAGGAATCCCAAATACATCTTTTTGGATATGGTATAGTTAAATGTCTTTATTTGTTGCAATAAGAAAAGGGCTATTCCTACCTCTTGAATTTGATTCCAGTATAGTAAAGGGGCATAAGACTTGAGATGGGGTTGCCAAGTCAAGCAGTAAGTGAAGGTAGATTGATTAATTCCAGTAAGTGTTAGTGAGCGTAAAGAGAAAGTAAGACTGTTAGCTTACCCGAAGCAGGGGTAAAAGACCTGTCAGTAACGAATGCCTAGTAATAGTCAAATTTGAGCCAGAAAAAGGCCAAGTCCGCCATATACGCTAATAGACAACAAGATATACCTGCAAGATTATAGATATGATCCAGTTGTGATATCGAAAGGGGGAGAGGTCATGTGAATCAGATAGGTCTGACTGCAAGTCAGGGGAAGTATGAACTGGTACTTGACCAGTAATCTTGTTAACAATGAGGAGCAGGTACCTTGAACCCCAGAGTTCAGCTTAAGTAAGATGAGGGGAAGAAGCAGGAATGTCAGATCTTGTGGGGAAATTAGAATTACCCCCGGATTGATAAAATATCGTATTAAGGATTAAGCCTCGGGCTGACAGTAGGATTGCAGTTCAGAATACCGTAGTATGTCCGCTATGGAGAAGTTAAGAAGTTACCGATACAGCGAATTTAATCTAGTGTGGCCTAGAGATAAGGCCCAGCAGACAGTCATGGGCTCTCAATATATGCCAAGTAAGGCCACAAGATTCGAATGTTGACCCCACATCGCAAGAGTGGCGGACTTTTAAACAGCAGACAATAACCAAAGTGTTTATGTTTATTACTTTCCGAATGGGGTGACAATACAATGAAATGTTAAGAGAAGGCAGGAGGTATTGTTAGACTATAGAAGCAGTAGATCATGTACAATATGAGATTTAGCAAAGTGTGTCAGAGATTACGTATCACCACAGAATTCAGTATGTATTGTGCATATTTATTAATATATATCTGTGCAGGTAATAAATATGCTGTGAGCAGCTGCTAATAGGGGTTACAATCACACAGATGCATATTTGTGCTGGGAAGTATATACGAATTGCATTGCAGGACCCCTTGTCAAAAATAAAAAGAGAAGAAAAGAAGAAAAGAGAAGAGAAAGGGCAGGTTAAGTGTGAATTACGTATAAAGTCATAGAAACTATCTCAATTTTCAGTTATTAAGTTAATAGACTTATGTGTTGTTGCCAGATCTAGGCTCTAGGAGCTTACCAGAGTTAATGGCCTAAAACAGATGGCTAGATGATAAGGGCGCAGTTAGACGGTCTACCGACCAGCTGGCGCCTGCATTAGCAGAGAAGTATCCCTGAAGATCGGTAACATTAGTGCGTGTGCTAGAACCAGGATTAGAGGCCGAATAGGCAAATTTCACAGATTAGCAATACCAGAATTGTTCTAGTATGTTAAGTGGTCGTACGTCATTTTCCCAGCCTTGTAGGTGAGAGTCGGCCTTAGTCAACCTAGTAGTTATTATGTGAAACACCCCATAAGTCAGCCGGCCGCCCCAGTCAGAATACCCGTGGGTACCCCAAGGAAGGGTCCACATCAGTAGTCAGCAACAGACTAGTACTTCAGCTGGTTCTCGTAAGATATTTAGATACAGAGCCCTAGCAGAAGGCCAGTATTTACAGAATAGCTCATAAGACCGAGAATTCCCCAGAATAGCAGTATAAATCCAAGTGGATACACATAAGGCGTAAGAAATTGATAGTACCCTGCTAGCACAGTGTTTATTAAGACCAGGGGATCAGTAGACTCCCCGTGAAGATCCAGAGATCGATCGCCTGGGAGTAAGTTTGATTAAGCCCAACCTTACAGTGGTTTAAGCAAAATAACAAAGCAATTAGATGCCCACAAGTCTGTGGTTATGCACGAACTATAAGCACTCAAGTAGAACGGTTAGAGCATTGTTAGACTACTGCCACATTCGGGTCATTCAACCCGACTATTTAGTTATTTAAGGTTATGCAGCCAGATCATTAGAGGTCATGGTCAATATCAGGACCCCCTGATCAGATACGGGCACATGGTGTGCAGATAGTCGTTCAAGGTTACCTTAGCAACAAGTAGCCTTAGCATGCGGCCAGAAGGCCAGATAAGCTCTAGCTATACCGGTAGACTACTTGTCAGATTCTCCGGTATAATAAACCAGTATGACCGTTAGTTATATGTCAATTTTTGTAAATGTGAATTTTGGTTGAGTTTAGTAGCCTTTTTGGTCACATTGTGTCGGAGGCTGGTGTACAGATAGATACACAGAAAATCGAAATAGTGAAGACATAGCCTAGACCTACCACTCCGATCGAAGTACGCAATCCCTGCGGTTAGCCGGGTATTACAGAGGGTTTGTGGAAGGATTTTCCACCTTAGCAGCACCTTTGACTAAATTGACACAGAAGGCAGTAAAGTTCCAGTAGGCTGAGGCGTGTGAGCAGAACTTCCAAGAGTTAAAAGCCAGGTTAACATCAGCTCCAGTGTTAGTATCGCCAGGAGGTACAGAGGGTTGATGCAACATGGTAAAGTAATAGCTTATGCTTTCAGGCAGTTGAAGAAACGTGAAAAGAATTATCTTACCCATGACCTGGAGTTAGCTGCTGTAGTTTATGCCTTAAAGAGTGAAAATTTTGTATCACCCGGGAAGGGCTAATAGGGTAGTAGATGCCCTTAGCCGTAAATCTATGGGGAGTTGGCATACTTGCAACCTGAACAGCGAGAATAGACCTAGGATTACACTAGTTAGCCGGTTTAGCCGTTCACATAACAGAAATAAAGGATAATAGAGCGATAATACAGAATGTCGCAGTGTTGTCGTTAGTGGTGAAAGTAAAGGAACGACAGTATGGAGACCCTAGCCGGGTTCAACTTGAACACAAGGTTCAGTAAGGAGAGGTGACATATTTTCAGATAACCGGAGATGAAGTGTTGCGATATAAAGGCCGCATTTGTGTTCCAGATATTTTGGGGCATCGCCAGTAGCTTATGAGCGAGGCGCATTACGCCCACTATTCTCTTCACCCCGGTACGACAAAAATGTACCATTACATTAAAGAGAACTACTGGTGGCCAGGTATGAAAAGAGAAATTGCTGAATTTGTAGCCCAGTGTCCTAACTGCCAACAGGCGAAAGCAGAACATCAGAAACCAGGTGGGTTAACTCAGGACATAGCTGTGCCTCTCTGGAAATGGGAAGCAGTGAATGTGGATTTTGTGGCAGGATTACCCCGTACCAGACACAGACATGACTCTATATGGGTAATAGTTGACAAATTGACTAAATCAGCTCATTTCCTGCCAGCTAGAACTACTTTCTCGGCTGAAGATTATGCGAAGTTGTATATCCGAGAGATAGTCAGATTGCATGGAGTGCCAGTATCCGTTATTTCAGACAGAGGAGCTCAGTTCACGGCCAGGTTTTGGAAATCGTTCCAGAAGGGGCTGGGGGCGCAGATTAATCTAAGCACAGCTTCCCACCCTAAGACAGACGGGCAGGCTGAACGTACAATTCAGACGCTCGAAGATATGCTACGAGCGTGTGTGCTAGATTTTGGGGCTAGCTGGGATGAGCATCTTTCGTTAATTGAATTTGCTTATAGTAATAGCTATCATTCAGCCATCCAGATGGCGCCTTTCGAGGCATTATACGGGCGAAAATGCAGGTCGCCGATTGGCTGGTTTGAAATAGGAGAATCAGCATTGGTTGGCCCAGACATTGTTCGGCAGTCAGAGGAAAAGATAAAGCTTATCCGAGAACGTTTACTGACTGCTCAAAGCCGCCAGAAGTCTTATGCAGATATGCGGCGCAGAAATCTATAATTTACGGCAAATGACTGGGTATATCTGAAGGTGTCTCCGATGAAAGGGGTAATGAGATTTGGCAAGAAAGGCAAGCTTAGCCCGAGATTCATTGGGCCATATCAGATTCGGCGAAGAATAGGCTGAGTTGCATACGAATTGAACTTGCCTCCGGAGTTAGCATCTGTTCACCCAGTATTCCATGTATCTATGTTGAGGAAGTTCGTAGGGGACCCTTCTACAGTAGTTCCAGTTCAGGATGTCCAGGTCACAGAAGAGTTAGCTTATGAAGAGATTCCAGTAGCTATTTTAGACAGACAGATTCGCAGGTTGAGGACTAAAGATGTTGCGTCTGTCAAAGTATTGTGGCGTAACAGGAACCGTGAGGAAATGACGTGGGAAGCTGAAGAAGATATGAAAGCCAGATACCCTCACTTATTTCAGGCCTAGTCAGGCGACAGGTATGTCTGTATTATTACTTATTCAGTACCTTATAGTTGTATGTGTGTGAATGAGAAAGATTGATACTTAGTTATCCAGTGGATCCTAAAATATTACGTGCAGTGCTTGTGTTGGACTTTTCTGCATTTCAGGTTTTTGCTATAGTCCACATTACAGGGGAAACTCTGCAGAAATTTTTCTAGAAAGTAAATAAGGAGTCCTCTAGATAACAGTGTACATTCGAGGGCGAATGTTCTTAAGGGGGGGAGAATGTTATACCCCGTAGAATTCCCGGCACCTAGATGACCTATTCGCACGTCGGTTAAGCATATTTGAAGGCCATACGTGCTGGAGAAAGGCTCGGGAAAAGATCGGACGAGAAACTTGCCGAACCATCGCGGAAGGAGCCGAGGCAGAGCCCCTCCGCGATGGCAGCGTGTCACGGAGGAGAGGCCTCCGCGTTGGCTCCGTGACACGTTGGCCTTGTCCAGGCCCAAGTATATAAAGCCCACTTCGGTTTTAAATCATTTAAACACTTATTAATTTCCAGAAAACAGAGAGTAAGCAGCAGAGAGAAGGTAAGAATGAAGGAGATATTATAATTTTCGTCCGATTACGCTGCTAAAAGTTGTCCAAACGCAAATTAACTTCAGATACTGAGGTATTTAGCAGCAGAGAGCATTCCTACGGATTCAGTTTCGTGAAATACGGCCGACGAATCGTCGAGCCACCGAGCTAAGGTAAGTGGAATTGCTCTAAATTAGTGTCTATGTGTTCCTAGCTGTGGAGTGAATATTTCTCCCTTCTGGACCTCTGAAAAATAGCGAGTTTCTGGCCGTCTTTCGATAAGCCTAAGTTTAGGGTATAAACTATATCGAAAGTGACATTGCCTTTTAAAATAAAGTTGTATTTAGTATTAATTGACTTATTTATGAATGCAGTTGGGAGAAAATAGCTGAAGTACCGGCCGAGTCTCATTCGACAGACGAATAGTTTAAGGATAAGGTATGTAAAGTTAGTTTCCTCGGCAAGTTAGTAATCTTGGTACAATACAGTAATCTAAAGGCTAGTAGAATGTTCAGAAATCATGTGTTATGCTTATTACAAATGTTGGTGCGATATTAGAAGCATCGAGTTGTAACTTGCGTGGAACTTACTAGTACGACATAGATTTTAATACAAGTGTTAGAAACTGCACAGCATGCTCAGTAGGTGATGTAATACGAAATGTTGAGATATTATTGTATTCAGTTGAAACCCCGCAAAGTGATGCAATATCCGTAAGACATTTCAGAAATAGAACAGCAGGCTAAAATGAAGTTTAGAAAGCATGTTAGGAATAGGAAATCACGTTAATACAGAAACTCGGTATACAACATAGTTTTCAGCAGAAACACTATATCTTGTATAGCATTTGCCCCAGTACAGTTTGGCAGAAGACTATATTCATACATGTATATATTTGCCAGCCTCAGCATGGATTAAATACGTACATATTACTATTACTAGTTCAACATGTAATATATGCAATATTTTACCACTATTAGCCTCAGCATGTGAGATATGCAGACAGTATTACTAGTTGAGACCGTTGTATTGTTTGGGATTGGACTACCTAGCATCCATGATCGCCCCAGGGTTGATAGCTGTATCGACTCGTCCGCTAGAGGACGAGGATACGTCGCTCTACGGAGTGGCATGTCGTCCCACAGGGGACGAAGATGGGATGCCAGTTTTCCCCATATTATGCCTTGGTCGGCTTTTACACACCCCTTATCGAGCGGATACGCCCGGGTGTTGATTCAGGAGTCCTTCAGACTCAGATGCAGTTATAGTCAGGGGCTCAGCGAGCCCAAGTGTATACCCAGGGGACCGGCAGGATGCTTATAATGTTATAGGAGATGGGATGACCGGGGTAAGGGTATAGATTGCGTGTTGGTTATACCTCCCGGCTTATGGGGGCCGGGTAAGGTTTGTGTGTGCTATGTATGTTACGATATGTTGTGTTGTGTTATAATAGATACGAGTAGATCGACAGTAGAATAATAAACCCTCAGGTATGACTCCTGCTCCTTCCACTATGATTAAGAGAATGTATGACTTACATTATCAGACAGTTAATATATTCCTTCCTACTTCAGTTTCATCAGTTATATTGTTGTTTTCAGATATTTCTTTCAGTTATTTCTTTACATACTCAGTACCAGCGGTACTGACGCCCGTTGGGGCGCTGCATTACTTGCCTGCAGGTACTCGTAGACGAGCAGGCGATACCACGTGATTCCTGTCAGTGATCGAACATTCAGCTCCTGTCATCCGGAGACTGAATCCCAGAGGTGTATTCCGTTTTCTTTTGTTGTACAGTACGGGTAGGTCGGGGCCCTGTCCCGATCATTTCTATTGCTATTCCTAGAGGCTTGCAGTCTGTATATATTTCCCTGTGGTCAGATGAGCCAGTCGTGTGAGGCCGTGTAGTTGTTTAGTTGTTAGTACTCCTTTTTCTTTCTTTTATGTTGGCCGTGTGGGGCCAAAACTTGCCAGTAGTGGTGACCTTGCTGGTCAGGTAGCCTTCTAGTATTCTATGATTGAGTTATTAATAACTAGACAGCATGGTGGCCTTGTCGGCCCGCATAGGATTCCCTGAATTGATATGGTTCTGGTCAGTTGTTAGTACAGGCACAAAAGGCTATAGGCCAATAGGCCGGGGGCTGTGTTTACAGCCGTTATATAGCCCTTTGTTCCCAGAAATGTGAGTTAGAGCCAGCCAGGCACCAGATGTGCCCAGGCTTAGCAGTCTAGCAGTTCAGGTCCTAGTAGGGCACCAGGTGCCAGTCATACCCCTCAAGGCGGGGTGTGACAGTACTTTTCTTGAGTTTTAGGATTTTTGAGATAGTCCATATTACAGAGGAGACTCTGCCGAAATTTTTCTAGAATAAGTCAAGTAAGTTGAACTTCTTGCAAGTAGAAGTTTACATTTGAGGACGAATGTTCTTAAGAGGGGGAGGATGTTACACCCCATAAATTCTTGACGTTTAGATGGCCTACTCGCATGTTGGTTAAAAGTTTTTGAATGCCATACATGCTGGTGAAGGGCCTGGGGAAAGACCGAATAAGCGACACGTGGAACCATCGCAAGAGGAGGCTGGCAGACCTCCTCCGTGATGTCCAGAGTCTCACGGAGGCTCACCTCCACGATGGCCAACGTGTCACAGAGGCTCACCTCCGCGATGGCCAACGTGCCACGGAGATGAGGGGCAGCCCCAAGTATAAAAGCCCCAAACTTCGGTTTAAGTGATAAAATTCATAAAAATTTCCAGAGAATAACAGAGAGTACATAAGAAACAAAGGGAACGAAGGTTTAATAGAAATTTCCTTCTGATTACGCCATTATACGTGGTCCAAACTCGAAATAAACATGGGTAGTGAGGTATTAAGCAGCAAGGAGCATTCCTACGACTTTAGTTTCGTAAAATTCGGCCAGCGAATCGTCATGCTACCGAGCTAAGGTAAGTGAAATTGCTCCAAATTAGTGTCAATATACTCCTAGTCCTAAAGTGAGTATTTCTCCCTTCTAGACTTCCGAGAAATAGCGAGTTTTCGGCCGTTTTTCGATAAGTCAAAGTTTGGGTTATATATATATATATTTAAAGTGATATTTTCTTTCAGAATATTAATGTATTTAGTCCTAATTTATATATATATATGGATGCAGTTGGGAGAAATAGAGGAACATTGACCGAATTACGCCAATTAGCCGGGAAATCAGAAACGGAGGTATGTAAAGCCAGTTTCTTCGGCAAACTAGTAGTTCCGGTATAGTAACATAGCTCAAGTGCCAGTAGAATGTTTCAGAAGTCGCATATTATGCTTAGTATAAATTTTAGTATGATGTTGGAAGCATCATGTCATGTATAGCGTGAAACTTTCTAGCACGATATAAATTCTATTAGAAAGTGTCAGAAACAGTACAACATGCTCAGTATGTGATTTAGTAAAGTATGTTAGGATATTATCGTGTTCAGTCAAAACTTAGTAAAGCAATATAAGTTCCCATAGAGTATTTCATAAATAGAACAATAGCCTAAAATGAAGTTTAGAAAGCATGTTAGAAGTAGTTAATCATGTTTACTATGAAACTCAGTTATACAGCATGATTCTGAGCAGAACAATTATATCTTGTTCAGTATTAGACTCAGCATAATATGACAAAAGATTATATATATACCATTATCAGTCTCAGCTTATATTAAATACATACATAACACTGTCATTACTTTCAGCATGTAGTATATACATACATATTATTATCACTAGTTTCAGCATGTGATATACGCAGTTAGTATTACTAGTGGAGACCTGACTGTATTGTTTTGGGTATGGATTACCTAGCATTCATGACCTCCCCAGGGTTAATAGCTGTATCGACTCATCCCCCAGAGGGTGAGGATACGTCGCCCTATGGAGTGGCATGCCGTCCCCTAGGGGACGAAGATGGGATACTGGTTTCCCCATATTTTGCCTTGGTCGGCTTTTATACACCCACGTCGAGCGGGTACGCCTAGGGTGTTGATTCAGGAGTCCTCCGGACTCAGGTACAGTTATAGTCAGGGGCTCAGCTATCCCAAGTGCATACCCAGGGGACCGGCAGGATGCTTATAGTTACTATGGGAGATGGGATGACTGGGGTAGGGGTATACATTGCGTGTTGGTTGTACCTCCCGGCTTATGGGGGTCGGGTAAGGTTTATGTGTGCTATGTTATGTCATGTTATGTTATATTATGCCATGTTATGCAAGATATGAATAGATCGACAGTAGAACGCTACATTTCCAGGTATGACTCCTACTCCTTTCAGTATAGTTGTGGACAGTCTTGAACTCATACTTTCAGTCAATTACAGTCTATTTCCTTCTCCTTCAGTTCTATTAGTTATATTGCTTGTCTTCAGTTATTTTTCAATTGTTTCTTTACATACTCAGTACCAGCGGTACTGACGCCCGTTTGGGGCGCTGCATTACTTGCCTGCAGGTACTCATAGATGAGGAGCCGATCCCTCGTGATTCTAGCCAGCATACAGAGTCATCAGCTCCAGTCATCCGGAGCTATATAGCTAGAGGTTTATCCTTTTTCTTTTGTTGTACAGTATGGGTAGGTCGGGGCCCTGTCCTGACCATATTATCAGTATTCTTAGAGGCTTGTAGATTGTATATTCCATGTGGTTAGCTGTACTGGTCGTGTGAGGCCATGTGGATGTCTTAGTTGTTTATGAAGGCTGTGTGGAGCCTCGTTCAGTTAGTAGTAGTGACCTTGTCGGTCACGTAGCAGTTCAGAACCTTTTTTCTTGATTCAGAGGTAACTAGACAGCATGGTGGCCTTGTCAGCCTGCATAGGTTCCTTTAGACTACTGTTGTTTTGGTTAGCTATTGTTTGCTTACAGGTGGCTATAGGCCTAGTCGGCCGGAGGCTGTATTTACAGCCGTTATATAGCTCATCGTTTTCTTGAATCCAGAGTTAGAGCCAGCCAGGCACCAGAAGTGCTTAGGCTCAGCAGTCTAGTAGTTCAGGTCCCAGTAGGGCACCAAGTGCCAGTCATACCCCCCAAGGCGGGGCGTGACATGCTCCCTCTCAAAACCGCTCAGAAAGGAGAACTCTAAAATGTCTTGCCTAGTCATTTGGGGTGAAATACAGCTGAGAGAGAGAGTCTTTAGAATCTTCTTAATCCTCTTCTACATGTAGATGATCAACTTGTCCCGAGAGTGCCTCTTCTTTTTCTCCTTTTCCAAATCCTCTCGGAGCTCAACGTGAGCCTGATCAAGGGCAGCAATGCCCCTTGCATCTCTCTTAAGTCGACAACTATTTCACTAGAGGGCCCACTGATGTGATGTGGATTTACAGCACTTTTGACGCTCAAAACTAAGAAAATAGCATGGACTTAGGTGTATTTATGTGGATAATAGGCACTTTTCCTTTGGTTACAGGATAAATTGGTGTTGGAGCTGAAAAATGCAAAAGATACCCTGAAGTATGCAAAATAGGCTCAGATTGCAGTCCACAATATGAGCAGTAGGAAGCTCCTACGAATCGTACTGATGGCCGTGAAAAGTTGTAGAAGGCTAATGTTGAAGAGATGCAATATACAATTCTCAATACGAGTCATACCAAGCTTGTACGAGTCGTGGTGATAAAGTCATGAAAAGATTCAGAAGATATGCATAAGAGGCTGACTCCTGCTATGGAAAGGAAGTACGAACCGTGGAATGAAGGTATGAGTCGTACCATGGAGGTCGTGATGAACTTCAGAAATATTTTAAAATCTCATAGTCAAACCACGGGAGCTCCAGTATGGATCGTAGATGGAGGTATGAGTCGTACCAGGATCCAACACTTAGACAAAATTCAGCCAGTCATGCAAGGTACGACAGGATGCTATGGGCCGTATGATCATGCTACTGATCATAGGTGGACTCGTGATGTAGGCGTAAACCAGATATGGAAATTCACCCTGTTAGCCTAGGAAAAGGATTCTTGTGTCTGTATAAATACGCTTTATGTTTTATTTGTAAGGGATATCGATCAGAGAAGATATTTGAGGAGAGAAAGAGAGAATTGAGTTGATTTAAATTGTGATCAACCTTTTCTTGAAATCTTCTTGTTCTTGCTAATTGTTCTTCAAGATTTTGTTGCTTAATTAAAGGAAGTGTTGTTATCATTCATATTTGTAAGTATTGATTTATGTTTTCAATCATGAACGCAATACACAACCTTACAACTATGAGAGGCTAAAACCTCCATAGCTAGGGTTGGGGGAACAATGGTGGATTAACAAGCTAGGGTTGCACAAAGTGATTCTAAAACCAATACAAACACTTATATTGTATTCTCTTCATGCTTAAACATTTCTTAACGATGTGCAACGTTAGGACACATCTGAATTCTTTACTTGCTTAGGCCTAAGAGGTAGATATTAGGAAAAGAGAATTACAACGGAGCCTTGATCGTGATGATCATTGTATTAACTTGAGTTGTGGTCGCAAGACAGTTAAATCTGGAAGTTAGTGATAACAGATAGTTTGAAACCGATCATGAGACTTAGTCGACTAATTGAGTATAGTCATTCAATAGGGAATGGTCGGTCATTTGGATTAACCTAAGTTATCAGTTTTACAAGTAAGTATTGGTGATGATTACAAGTGTATACCCAAAGCAGTTATGAACCCATGGGGAACACAAACCCTAGTTATCCTTTAATATTGATTCAAAATTGAACTTTTGATAATTGTTTTTATTATTTCTTTTCTTTAGAACCACCCAATTTTGAAGTAACTACCTTACAAGTTCACTTACCGGCTGTAATCTAGCTCTTCCATATTCCCTGTGGGATCGACCCCAACCTCTAGTTGGGTTCTTTATTGACAACGTCCCCCTCATACTTCAGTAAGAGGTGTGGTTTGAGTGTTATCAAAAAGTGGCACCGTTGCCTGGGAATACAACTAAGACTAGGTTATTTTCTTGTGTTTGACTTTTTGGTAGTTATTTCATTAATTACATTTTTTTGGTGTTTTTAATACCCACAGTTGTTCTCCAGTGAACGCCAAGCACTGGGAGTAGTGGAAATCCCCTTGTTCCACTAAATCCAGAAAACAAAAGAGCACTGCAAAGAATGGAGAACCACGAGTAAAGAGAAGCCCGCACAGCTGAAGAAGCTAGGCAGGCTGAGCTAGCTTGGCAAGATGCACTACAGCATACGGAAGATGACGGAGAAGAGGTAGTAGATGTTGGTCAACATGGGAGGGGAAACAGAGCTCATAGATTTGACCCTCAGTTCTTCGATGATGAGGACCCAAATATTGATGAAGTTGGGTCGACTGGAGCAATTGTGCCACTACCATTGCCCGCTGGGGCCAAATTCGACATTACGAGCACCATGATTCAATAGTTAAACATGAAAGATGTGTTTAGTGGTCACACAAAGGATGACGCCAACCTGCACTTAATGAACATTGTAGGAATATGCAAGGCGTACAGGTTGCCCAGAGTAAGCCAGGATGCCATAAGGCTCAAACTCTTCCCTTTTTCTCTATCAAGGGAAGCTACTTTATGGTTATCAGAGTTGCCTAATGACTCTACAACCAACTAGAAGGAGCTTAAACAGGCCTTTTTGGAGAGATTCTTTCCCCCATCCAGGATGTTGCAGCTAAAGGATGAGATCTATAATTTTTGGCAAATTAAGACTGTGGCACTTCATGAAACTTGGTTGAGGTTCAAAAAGAAGTTGACAAAGTGCCCTAACCACAAAATCCCAGATGACAATTTGTTGGAAATTTTTTATAGGTCTCTGAATAAAGAACCAAAGCTGTAGCAGACACGGTGGCTGGAGGAGCACTGATGAGTCACACCTGGGAGCAAGCTGCCACTATTTTTGACAGGGTGACTAAGGCAAATAGGGCCTAGTATACAAGGGAGGCTGATGCAGTGGCAGGCACATATGCTGTTGATTTGACTGCAGACCAATGAAAAAAAGAAGAAGAACGCGACCAGGAGTTTGCTCAAATGTGCACATCATTGGACTTGCTGAAAAAGCATATTATGGGACCTGGATCCAAATAGGTAAATGCAGTGGGAACTCAAGGAAGGGATCAAGGAGTTGATCACTCTGATTCTGAGGAAGAGGTAAACTTCTTAGATAGCCAAGTAGCGGGTTTCCGAACCAACGCCCACGCATCTGGACAAGACAATTAGCACCAAGATTCTGGAAATCAAGGTCGGAATCAGTATAGAGACAACTATAACAGAAACGGGTTCATAGACAAGAGCCGAGCTCGTAAGCGCGAAGGAGATTGGAGACGAAATGATGGATACTGCAATGACCAGGATGGAGTCTATGTTCCTCCCAACACATGAGAAGGGGAGTTTGGGCAATCAAAGTTGGAGAGCATGATGGCCGAGATTTTGAAGAAGGTGAGATCCACTAATGATCAATTGAAGGAGATTTGAAGTGACTTATCAAGTATGGGTCAGAAAGTGGAATCTCATGCTACCGCCATCAAGCAGATCGAACATCAACTTGGGCAACTGTCAGCATTAATGAACCCTAGACAAAAGGGTACACTACCTTGTAACACTGTCCAAAATCCAAAGAATGATGCATATTGCATGGCAGTGATAACTAGGAGTGGTAAAACCACAGTTAACCCCCCGTTTCCAGTTGAATTAGAGCGGTCCAAAGAGAACATAATTGAGGAAGATGGTATGAGAGCTGAGATAGAGAATGGTGAGTTGCAAGAGGCCCCGATAGGTGAGAAGGAACCTGACATTGATTAAGGGGAAACACAAATGCATAAAGCTGTCCCACGACCACTACCACCATTCCCTCAAAGGATGAAGAAAAAGGCGGAGAATGGTAAGTTTCAGAAATTCCTTTCAATGCCTAAGAAACTATCTATGAACATACCTTTGGCTGAAGCATTAGAGTAAATGCCAAGATATGCAAAGTTCATGAAGGACCTGGTGACTAAGAAGAGATCTGTGAGTTATGAGCCCGTTGACAATATATATCATTGTAGATGCCATAGCTACAAGAGTCCTAACTCAAAAAAAGGAAGACCCAGGTGCCTTCACTATACCATGTACAATTGGCAATGTCGAGTTCGCAAGGGCACCCTATGATCTGGGAGCTAGCATTAATTTGATGCCCTTGGCGATATTCAAGAAATTGGGATTGGGAGCCCCCATACCGACCAACATGCGGCTACTGATGGCCGACAAAATGGTTAAAAATCCAGTGGGCATCCTAGTCGATTTGCTTGTCAAGGTAGACAAATTCATATTCCCAGAAGACTTCGTTATTTTGGATTGCGAGGTTGATTATGAGGTCCCCATTATTCTGGGGCAACCATTCCTTACAACCGGGAGGGTTCTAGTAGATGTGGAAGCTAGTCTGCTAAAGATTAGATTAAACCAAGAAGAGGTCACTTTCAACATCTGTAGGACAATGAAGCAACCCAAGGAATTTAGTGTAATCTCATATCTAGAGGATGAGTATGAATCACTTCACAAATTCTGAGTAGTCAAGAGATTCACTGTTACATCCCGTAAATTCTCAACAGGTAGATGGCCTATTTGCATATTGGCTAAGAGTTCTTGAATGCCATACATGCTAGAAAAAGGCCCGAGGGAAGACTGGACGAACATCACACCAAACCATTGCGGGAGGAGTCGGGGCAGAACCCCTCCGCGATAGTGCCATGCCACGGAGGGACGGCCTCCACGATGGCGCCGTGCCACGGAGGCCCTGTCCAGGCCCAAGTATAAAAGCCTCCAAACTTCGATTTTAATCATTTTAATTTCATAATTTACAGAGAATACACAGAGAACACAGCTAAGAACAGAGGGCACGAAGGTTTCTTAAAATTTCCTTCCGATTACGCCATTATACGCGGTCCAAACTCAGTATAACCTTGGGTAGTGAGGTATTAAGCAGCAAGGAGCATTCCTACGGGTTTAGTTTCGTGAAATTCGGCTGGCGAACCGTCGTGCTGCCGAGCTAAGGTAAGTAGAATTGCTCCAAATTAGTGTCAATATACTCCTAGCCCTAAAGTGAGTTTTTCTCCTTTCTGGACTTTCGAGAAATAGTGAGTTTTCGGCTGTTTTTCAATAAGCCAAAGTTTGGGCTATATATATATATATATATATATATATATATTAAAAGTGATATTTCTTTTAGAATATTAATATATTTAGTCCTAATTGATATATATATGGATGCAGCAGGGATAAATAGCGAAATATTGACCGAATTACGCCAATTAACCGGGAAATCAGAAACAGAGGTATGTAAAGCCAGTTTCTTTGGCAAGCTAGTAGTTCCGGTACAGTAACATAGCTCAAGTGCCAGTAGAATGTTCAGAAGTCGCATATTATGCTTAGTATAAATTTTAGTACGATTTTGGAAGCATCATGTCATGTATAGCGTGAAACTTTCTAGCATGATATAAATTCTAGTAGAAAGTGACAGAAACAGTACAGCATGCCCAGTACGTGATTTAGTAAAGTATGTTAGGATATTATCGTGTTCATTCAAAACTTAGTAAAGCAATATAAGTTCCCATAAAGTATATCAGGGATAGAATAGTAGTCTAAAATGAAGTTAGAAAGCATGTTAGAAGTAGTAAATCATGTTTACTATGAACCTCAGTTATATAACATGATTCTCAGCAGAAAAGAATTATATCTTGTTCAGTATTAGACTCAGCACAGTATGACAGAAGATTATATATATACCATAATCAGTTTCAGTATGTATCAAATACATACATATCACTAGCATTAGTTTCAGCATGTAGTATATACATACACATTATTGTCACTAGTTTCAGCATGTGGTATACGCAGTTAGATTACTAGTTGAGACCTGACTGTATTGTTTTGGGGTTGGATTACCTAGCATTCATGACCGCCCCAGGGTTAATAGATGTATCGACTCGTCCGCTAGAGGGCGAGGATACGTCGCTCTACGGAATGGCATGCCGTCCCCCAGGGGATGAAGATGGGATGCTGGTTTCCCCATATTTTGCCTTGGTCAGCTTTTATACACCCCCGTCGAGCGGGTACGCCCGGGGTGTTGATTCAGGAGTCCTTCGAACTCAGGTACAGTTATAGTCAGGGGCTCAGCGAGCCTAAGTGCATCCCCAGGGGACCGGCAGGATGCTTATAGTTGCTATGGGAGATGGGATGACCGGGGTAGGGGTATAGATTGCGTGTTGATTGTACCTCCCGACTTATGGGGGGCGGATAAGGTTTATGTGTGCTATGCTATGTTATGTTATGTTACATTATGCCATGTTACGCTAGATATGAATAGATCGATAGTAGAACGCTACATTTCCAAGTATGACTCCTACTCCTTTCAGTATAGTTTCGGACAATCTTGAACTCATACTTTCAGTTAGTTATAATCTATTTCCTTGTACTTCAGTTCTGTTAGTTATATTGCTTGTCTTCAGTTATTTCTTAGTTGTTGTTTTACATACTCAGTACCAGCGGTACTGACGCTATTTGGGGCACTGCATTACTTGCCTACAGGTACTCATAGACGAGGAGCCGATCCCTCTTGATTCCAGGCAGCACATATAGTCATTAGCTCCAGTCATCCGGAGCTAGATAGCTATAGGTTTATCCCTTTTCTCCTGTTGTACAGTATGGGTAGGCCGGGGCCCTGTCCCGACAATATTATCAGTATTCTTAGAGGCTTGCAGATTGTGTATTCCCTGTGGTTAGTTATACCGATCATGTGAGGCCGTGTGTATGTTTTAGCTTGTTTATGATGGCCATGTGGGGCCTTATTCAGTTGGTAGTGGTGACCTTGTCGGTCACGTAGCGGTTTAGCACCTGTTTTCTTGATTTAGAGATAACTAGACAGCATGGTGGCCTTTTCGGCCCGCATAGGTTCCCTTATGTTGATATGGTTCTGGTTAGCTGCTATGGTTGTACATGTGGCTATAGGCCTAGCCGGCCGGGGGCTGTATATACAACCGTTATATAGCCCGTTGATTCCATGAATCAGAGTTAGAGCCAGCAAGGCACCAGAAGTGCTTAGGCTTAGCAGTCTAGCAGTTCAGGTCCTAGTAGGGCACCAGGTGCCAGTCATGCCCCCCAAGACGGGGCATGACATTCACATTGTGCCCCAATGTTAAATCAGGAGCTTCATGGGAGGCAACCCAAGTGGTATTTTGGTGAAGTCTGAGTAACTAGGCTACCTACGTCCTATCACGACGTTAAATCAAGTGCTTCTTGGGAGGCAACCCAAGTTATTAAACTAATGTGTGCTCAGTGTGTAGGGAAATTAAAAATAAAAAGCTTGAACATCAGCTGCTACGACTCTCAGTACGACCCGTGATCGGATCCTATGAGTCGTAGCAGCAGTCGTGGTGAGGATCAGAAAAAAATAACTACAAGCCTCGACCTACGATTCATCCTACGGATTGTACCTCAGTTGTACGATTCCTAGGATCTATTTGTAGGTTTCCAGGTAAGTTTTCTTTAACAGGGTCACTTACGAGTCCCAGGGATGAGTCATAGGTACTTCTTACGACTCGTGGTACGAGTCGTGATGGGTCAAAAATGGCAATAATACCCGACTCATCCCAAATTCTTTTAAAATTTGCCCTTACCTATTTAAACCCTCCCACACCATCTCCCATGCTAATAACACTCAAAATCACGATGTGAACTCACCTCCCCACACCCATAACTCAAAATCACCAGACAATCGAGCAAAATTATTACTCAACCTCAGTTCTGAAAACCCTATACGGTGATTTCCAGTTGATGAAGCATCAATCAAGTATGTTGTATTAAACGTTGCTAACATTCATATACTGAGAGCGATGGTGCCAAAACCCCTGTGAATCAGTAACTATGCTTGAAAATTGATTTTGAAAAGAGAGACAATGATCAGGGTGTGGTGAAATGGTTTTTCAACTAGAGAGATGCTAAAATTTTGATGAACTTAGGCCTTGAAACACACAATGAGTTAAGGGTAGTAGGTCAAAAAAGGGGAGGATTGAGCATGGTTAAATTGAGTTAATGATGTGCCAAGACCTGGGGGGAAATCTGAGTACCTAAATGTGAAAAGAGAACCCTGGCAAACTGAGAAAAGAAACTCTTGAAGTGGTATGAGGAACAGTATGGATCGTAGGTTTCTACAATGAGTCATATTGAGCACTCGTACCACCAAATTGAACAAGGTTGCAGAAAACGCCTTCCTACAAGTCGTGGAATCGACCTACGGATCGTACCATGAGTCGTGCAAAAATCCAAAAAGATACTAACAAAGGGGCTTCATCAGATGTCTCAAGGTGCGGATCATACCTTTGTGGTACGAGTCGTACCTGCGAGTCATACTAAAATTTGGCTGTAATTCTAGGACTTCTCACGAGTTGTACCTTCATGGTACGACCTATAGTCATGACCCATGATGAGAATATGAACATCTCCTATCTAATTCTTCTTTTTCAAAAATGGAATGCTAACTTCTTTCTCTATAGGTACAATGAAATACAAACACAAAGCCGATAAATCTAAAGCCCGAAGGACACTGATTGATGAAACAACTGAGTCGGACTCTGAAAAGGCAGGAAACTCACCTAGTGGTTCAGTAAAAGAGTATCAAGTAGACACCTCCGACACTTATGAAACCAGAACCACTAGGGAAAAAGCAAAGGCCCAAGCTGAAGCAACCACTGCCATATCCGCTCGAGCTCCCCAGTCTGAGGAGGGAGTTAGAGAGTAACAACAAAAGTAGGTAAATGACTCTATTGCTAAAGAAGGGTCCGGGAAGACCCAAAGTGGAGAAGAGAGCGACAATGAAGAATCAGAGGAGGAGGTTCCTAATGTTGAACAAGAACATACCCCGTCCAGAGAAAGCCATACAATTTAGTGGAGAGTGCCGGGAGCTAGAAAAATCTATGAGTAAGGCATCTCTCTCACCACCAAGAATAAACCAAGGAGGAGCATCCAAGAAGAACCAGAGATCCTCAAAAACTCATTGAATGAAGTTGAGGAGATGAAGCAGATTTTTAGCTTTTATGGTTTTGAGTGGATGGCCAAGACTTCAGAATAGTATACAAAAGACATAGTTCAGGAGTTCTATGACAATTATTTGGCCACCATGGAGGTAAAGGCAAGGGAAGGGAAGAAGATAAAAGACCAGCCTCGTCTGTAGAGTGTTATGGTCCGAGGATGAGAGGTTGATATATCTGAAAAGAACATCGCTCGAATATTGTATAGACCATAGTTCATGCCTACCAAGATGATGCCAGAGGACGATTACTGGGTGGAGGCAACGAAGCAGATTAGAAAATTAAATGTGTAGGAGCGATAGAGGCAGTTGCAATGGCTAGAAGGGGTGATTGCTGAGAACAAGGAAGAACCTGAGCGGGTTACAGGTGGAAGCAGGTAACCAAGAACTCACTAAATTTCATAGCAAAAGCCTGCTGGACACTAGTGCGCCATCGGTTAGCACCTACGGTCAACGACAACACATTGAGTGCTAACAGAGCAGCTTTGGTGGCATGCCTCATGTCTCATTACCCCATCAATATCCCGAGGATCATAGCAGATGAGATACGAGACCGGGCGGTAGGAGTGAGCACTACTATCCCATTCTCGAGTCTTGTATTTAGATTATGTATGGAGGCAGAAGTTTCACGGGGTGACGAGCGATTGACTGGAGACCAGAGGATTGCAGACATAGGTCTTATTTGGGATGAGATGAACTCAGTAAGAAGATCTAGGATTCCCACAGCAAGGCCAGCAGGGAACACATAGGTGCACATCCCTATTACACAGGAGTAGAGCGAGACACCGGCTACAGACGCTGGTCATTCAGAGTCAGCTCCCAATACCTCAGCTGCACCACTGCCCAGCCTGCAGACTCAGACACCAGCAGGGTATACTTTGGTACCACAGGACTTCCTCCAGAAGATGGCCAAATGGTTTACCATGGTGGAGGGAATGATTCAGGCCATGATGGACAATGTAAACCCATGGGTCAAGTCAGAGATAGAGGTAGCAACTCAGTCTTTACATGCTCACCCAGATAGTTTTGAGATCCAATTAAATGCATAGCAGAAAGATACTAGTAATCTCCATGCAGAGTTGGGGGCTTCGAAGCCAATTATTTGAGTTGTCATCATGAGAACCAACAGTTTTAGTAGCCCCCACTCGTTCGGACCTAGATGTCGAGCCTGACGAGGAGATTGATTTAGTGGCATATTGAGAGTCGACTATAGCTGTTGAAAAGGGTAAGAAAAGAGCTGCTGAGGATGTTAGAGAGGAGAGTCCGAAAAAAGAGGAAAAAGAAGGAGAGGAAAGAGAGCAAGCGGGCTAGAGCAGGGAGCATGCGGACTCATGACACACATATGTCTACGTTGCATGAGAGAGCTAGAGGAGTAGGCAGCTCCACCATAGCTCAGCCCGAGCTTGCCAGTGGTCGTGACATTTCGGGAGAGCCACATTCAACCCCGATATAACATTATAGAGGTCATTTAAGAGGCCACGATTACTGAAGGGGGACCACTCCCCCTATTGACACACCATTGAGCACGCCAGCCACCACTAGCGCCACTAGTACAGCGGAGGTACCACCTCCGCAAGATGATAGGAGCACCTAGTGCGCTACATGTATGTTCTCTTCCCTATGTTCTTATAGTTCATTCTTCGGGGATGAAGCTTACTTTTGAAAAAGGGCAGGGGGTGTACTTGTGATTTTTTTTAAAGATTTTTGATTCATCTGAGGGTTTTTCTTGTCATGTTTCTTTTCCCTCAGACATGTTATCTAGTAGAACCGGCATGTGTAGGATTTTTATTTTTTTAGCTTGTGATTTTTGTTTAATCAGAAAGTAACTTAGGAATACTCAGCCAATAAAAATGCACTAGTTTTGGTTTTTGATAAAAATTGACCCTGTTTAAAATTTTTTGATACATTATCTATGTATTTTGATAACATGTATGATTTCTGTGGATCTTCTGATTTCATTTAGTTTAATAATATGAGTAGTCTTGTTAAGCCATGTATAAACCAGACAAATGAGGTGAAATAGTTCATGTACCATGTATGAATGAGGTATAGTACTCAGTTTGGTATTGTGTTGAAGATCTAGAACTTGCCTAGTTGGTCTTTGCATAGGATAAGGATGGTTGGTTAGGATATTATCATAGGCCATTTTTGTTTAGCTCAATGTTAGCCTATATTACCCTACCAAAGTTGCATGAATGTCTTGATCCCAAGTTTGATTTATCGATTAACCATACCCATTTATTTCCAATGAACCTATTTTAGCCCTGGTCCTTCCCTGGATATTGTGAAGCTCAACATAATCAAAATGCTTAAGATGAGGTGGCTAGAGTAGGGGTGCGTAAATGGTGGGAATGGATGAAAGGGGAAAAGAAAAGAGAAAAGAAATGGTGAAAAATGAGGTGTGGTGTGGTGAAAAGAAAAGAGATGAAAAATATTGAGAATCTTGAAAATGAAATTTCAAAAGAAAATAAAAATGATGAAAAAGTTGAAAAACTCACCACACCCGTGTAAATGTGTATAAATAGAAATGGAAAGGGAAGAAAAAGGGAATGAAAGAATAAAGAGTGAAATAGGTGAATAGTGTAACCAATGTATGTAGTGCCAAGGAAGGGATAGTCACTTATAAAATCTTCCATCTTTATCATGTCCAGCCCTAATCCTACATTACAAGCCATACCAAGTCCTATAGTGATCCTAACTCAACCATCTGATAAACCAAAGAAGAGAAAATAAGGGCAAACCTATGGTATCTGACACATAATATATGTAAATTCTTTGTGAGAGTGAGTTACTTACTTGTTTAGTCCTAGGCTATGCTTGACATTCCATATCTGAGTGGGGACTTCATTTGTGTGAGGGTACATGGATTATGTTTGCTTTTACCATTGGTCTGTGTGGAACACATTGGTGATGACTTAATTGCCTGTTGATATCTAGATGACATGTCTTGATCCTTGTTTATGATGTTTTGAGATTGTTTGTCATTCATTAGCTGATGTTGTTCCATGAGAAAGGGTCAATAGAGTTTGTATAGAAAGTGCAAGCTTTGTTGAAGTATTGGTTGCAGTATCTTAAGTCTATTTTCTAGTTCAGCGTTGTGTTTAGTTTTTCTTTTCTTTGCCTGAGGACATACAAAAGTCTTAAGTTGAGGATGTTGATGTGCTATGGATTTACAGCACTTTGAATGCTCAAAACTAAGAAAATAGCATGGAATTAGGTGTATTTATGTGGATATAAGGCACTTTTCCTTTGGTTACAAGATAAATTAGTGTTGGAGATGAAAAATACAAAAGATAGCCTGAAGTGTGCAAAATAGGCTCAGGTTGCAGTCCACAATACTTAGGAAGGTCCTACGAGTCGTACTGATGGTCGTAAAAAGTTGCATAAGGATAATGTTGAAGAGATGCAATATACGATTCTCAGTACGAGTCGTACCAATCTTCTATGAGTCATGGTGATGAAGTCATGAAAAGATTCAAAATATTTGCATAAGGGGCTGACTCCTACTACGGAAAGGAAGTACGAACCGTGGAATGAAGGTACGAGTCATACCATGGCGGTCGTGATGAACTTCAGAAATATTTCAAAATCTCATAGTCAAGACACGAGAGCTCAGTATGGATCGTAAGATTGAGGTACGAGTCATACCAGGATCCAACACTTAGCCAAAATTCAGCCAGTCATGCAAGGTATGACAGGATGCTACGGGTCGTATAATCTTGCTACGGATCGTAGGTGGACTCGTGACGTGGGCGGAACTAGATATGGAAATTCACCTGTTAGCCTAGGAAAAGGATTCTTGTGTCTGTATAAATACATTTTATGTTTTATTTTTAGGGGATATCGATTAGAGAAGAGATTTTGGGGAGAGAAAGAGAGAAATGAGTTCATTTTAATTGTGATCAACCTTTTCTTGAATTCTTCTTGTTCTTGCTAATTGTTCTTCAAGATTTTGCTAATTAATTAAAGGAAGTGTTGTTCTCATTCATATATGTAAGTATTTATTTATGTTTTCAATCATGAACGCAATTCACAATCTTACAACTATGAGAGGCTAAACCTCCATAGCTAGGGTTGTGGGAACCATGGTTGATTAACACGCTACGGTTGCACAAAGTGATTCTAAAACCAATACAAACACTTATATTGTATTCTCTTCATGCTTAAACATTTCTTAATGGTGTGCAACATTAGGACATGCCAGAATTCTTTACTTTCTTAGGTATAAGAGGTAGAAATTAGGAAAAGAGAATTACAACGGAGCCTTGATCTTGATGATCATTGTATTAACTTGACTTGTGGTCGCAGGATAGTTAAATCTGGAACTTAGTGATAATAGTTTTGAAACTTCTCATGAGACTTGGTAGAATAATTGAGTATAGTCATTCAATAGGGACTAGTCGGTCGTTTGAATGAACCTAAGTTATCAGTTCTATAAGTAAGTATTGGTGATGATCACGAGTGTATACCTAAAGTAGTTATAAACCCATGGGGAACACAAACCCTAGTTATCCTTTAATATTGATTCAAAATCGAACTTTTGATAATTGTTTTTATTATTGCTTTTCTTTAGAATCCCCCAATTTTGAAGTAACTACCTTACAAATTCACTTACCTGCTGTAATCTAGCTCTTCCATATTCCCTGTGGGATCGACCCCAACCTCTAGTTGAGTTCTTTATTGACAACGTCCACTTTATACTTCAGTAAGAGGTGTGATTTGAGCATTATCACCTACTAGTGGAGGGCCTGCTGGTGGAGGGAGGTCTGGGAAACCCTCCCTATAGTTCCCGCATGGCAGATATCTCTGTCTCTATCCGCTTAAATGGCCCTAAAGGCCTAGAAGTGCTGGCCCCACTATCTCCCTCAACCGAAGTAGTCTTCCTCATCTTCCTGCCTCTTCTCAAAGCTCCTTTCACCATTAGAGGGAAGGGCCGATCACAACCCACGATGAGGTCCCTAGACTCCTGGTGCACCCAGCCTATTTGAAGAACATAGTAATGTGAGGAAATGGCAGGCCGGTGATGGGCTTAGCTGAGAAGTAGTCCACCCCTCAAAAATCTAGGATCCCACATTCACCCTCAGCCCACTCAGAATGTAGGCCACCACCAAGGAATGAGGGTTGGTCATATCAATGATGTTAGAGGATGGGAAAATCCTCTAGGATACTAGATTAAGCCACCTCCTAGCCTCTACAAGAAAATGAGTGCTCTGGATGCCTGTCCTAGTCATGCCCCAGTTAGTCGAGGCCCTCTACTCCTACACCACTAAGGTGTCCACCAACTACTGTCTGTTCCCATCCATGTTGTAGGCATTCAGCTCCTCCTCCGAGGGATGGGGCAGACCCAATTCCTTGTTGATGGCAGCGGGAGTCAGAAGGATCTGTCTGCCCCTAACATAGGCCAATGGCCCACTTTGGTTCTAGACCACCGTAGGGAGATTAGCATAGAACTCTTTTACTCAAGCCTCATTGACCTTGCCCGGGTCCTCCATCAACAGACCCCAGCCTATCTACTGAACAAGGTCATAAAACTCTAGCACCTTCTCCTCTACGTCCTGTATAATGAATCCCCTTTCGTCAAGTAGATCCTTCGTTGCCTGCTCGTTGTGCCAAAATTGTCACTGGTCATTCACGAATTGGATATACACCTTGGTGGGGAGACTGCTACTGGAGGAATCCGTAGTAATGGACCTGCATTAATAAGGAGTATTAGGGAATGAATGAAAAGACAGGGAAGAGAAAAAGTTAAGGAAATGAGAAAGGGTCACTGCCCAGGTGGACCGCTGCAACGGTCGCATTTCCGCTACAGTTAACCCGCAATAGCGAGAATGGGCCATTGTGATGATACCGCTGCAGCGATCATTATTCTATTGCATTTTTCCCTAGACCTCCGATCCCCATTAATAGAGATTGAAATTTCAACCTCCATATTTCTTCTAATAAACTACAGATTGGGCAAGGGGAGGACTTGCCCACACCCTAACAACCATTGTCCACCCTAATAATGTTCGGATTCAAGCCTGAAATGCTCGAAAAAGTCAAACCACCACCGTACCCAAACCTCCCCCCCCCAATTTTCAATCCAACAACCACATGAAGACAACCAGAAACATGCAGAGGACGATAGAAAACACTTGAGAACATAAATGCAAGTAGCATGCTTCAACAAATCTAGTCTACAAATTAAAAAGGAACCACCCTTGTCATCCCTACAACTACCCAAATCCTAAGAAAATAGGCATTATATTACAAGAATCCAATAGAAAATGAAGTATGGAAGTCATGGGATGAAGGATTACCTAGAAAAATTGCAAAAAATGGCTGGAGAAGTTAAGAGAATCGCCCCAAATTAAAAGTGAGGAAGTTGAGAATGAATTCAAAAACCGTCCATTCTACCCTTAAAACTGATTCATCTTCCACTACAGCGGACGAATTTTTGTTGTGGCAGAACATGTATCGCCGTAGCGGAAAGGCTTGGAGGTAGTGATGATTCAAATTTCTCCGTGGGTTTTCCCCGCATTCTAGTCCTTATTAAAAAAAGTCTATAAAGGTTGGTGACAACCAAAAGTGCCTGAGCTATGGATAAACATCATGATACCTGAGCAAGAAGGTAGCAAGACCCGGTGTCATTCTGGTTAAGACACCGCGAGCTAGAAAATAGGGGCGATGCAACAACAAGAGTCTTCTTGCAATAATATTTGGGAAGTGGGGTTAATAAAAATGCAAAATGTGGTTGGGTTTCCTTAATATAGAAAAGCATAATCCGGGGGAAATGCTGAATTTATTCCTGAAGCTCGAGGGAAATTATTTTGATCTAATGATTTGAGATGGAAATAGTTATAGCAATATGGGTGTCATTGGATTCTCAATTTCATGAAGATCACATACTTGTATAGGTGTGGATCATTAGAAGCATGCAAAAGGATGAATTGGTAATATTACAAGGGTTTCGGTCGGAGCAAGTAAGGACCCTCGATTCATTGAAGCGTTAGTTAGTATATGCTTGATAGGGTGAAGGGTAATGGGTGATAAGGAGGTCTTGTGAAGATCAATCCGAGGACCAAGAAAACAAAGGCCGTGAGACCCCATTGTCGGTGAGAAATAAATGAAACCATTACCAGTGTCAGGGTGGGGTAACTGAAAATCTCCCCTGCATAGTAAGGTCGATTGAGGATGAATGAATTTTTAATTATTATCTGATGTAACAACCTGCTCGACCGTTATAGCACCCGAATGACTTAAGCAAGGGGAAGTATAAAAAAAATTTCCATCCAGGGTAAAGTTCGTTGAATTAAAAATATCAAGTGGCGTGCGATCTTGAACTGATAAAATTTAAAATCGGGTGGGCCCAGGTGTATGTCCACCGCAGCGGGCTATTCTCTGCCATTGCGGAAGCGCTGCAGTGATAATTGGTCTAGCTGCAGTGGTTGAAATGGAATAGAATTCCCCAATCCTATCCCAGTTAGGATTTAAAAACCTATTCTCCTAATAGTGGCTAAATAAAAAAGCCCAAAAATAGGAAGTAGACTTTTTGGAACAAGAAAAGGGGCTAGGAGGCTAAGGCATGATTTTCCACAAAAACTCAGAACTTGGGCCAATCATGCAACTAGGAATGTCTCAACAATTAGCTTGGCGCCCAGGTAGGCTATAGCTTATTGACCTTCGTGTTAGACTTTGATTTTTCGAACATGTATGTGCATATAGTTGATGTGTTATGGATGAGTAGGAGGGGGTTCAAATTAATTAACCGAGTATAAGGAGAATTAGTAAACATATGAAAGCGAAATAAAGAGGGACCAGATGATGAAATCTCCATATTATAAGATCGGGTAGGCTATAGTTGTAAGGGAGTAGACTTGAATAATGTTGCATGGGTGAGTGGGTTGACTTTAGTGTGTAATGATCTTTGGACATCACTGGTAAAATTATTTATGTGTGTGTGTTTGTGTGTTGGTGTGGATAGGTGGATCTTCCTTTTCAAAATTAATGCCTTGAAGGATCAGTCACAAATCTTTGTGTTGTGGGAACTGAACATTTATGAGTGGACTAGGGTTATTACAGAATGCAATTTATGACCTATAAGTTAAAGGAGTTATACATTATATAATGACTTGTATGTGTGTGGATCATGATATGTTGAATTTGTCTCTGGACCTTAGTAGTAGTGATGATTTCCCTGTTAAAATTAAATTGTTGAAAATAAATTTGATATGATGTTGCCTCCAACGTGGTGGGCAATATAGAGATGAGTTATGAGATTGCAAATAAACAATCCATGGGGTAACTTCGAGGAGAACCTGTCGAAGTACTATCTAACAGTATCGCTGCATCGGGCTTGGAATCGCTGCAGCAAGACAATTGTGGTGGCAGTAGTACCACTGCAGCAGAGCCCAATCTTCTAAGCGGGCTAAGTTGTACCTCCTTGTGAAGTTCTAGATAAAATTGATATCACAATTATCTGGGTAGGAATTGGGCTCGAAACTAGGCATTATATTTATAATTGTTGATATGTAATTGTTGTTGTGTGTGTGATTTATTGATTGTTGTACTATCATGTGGGGTCCCAAAGTTGAAAGGGGGGAGTTTTGTATGGATAGAATAAGAGAACGGAATATTATGTAATATGGGAAGGTAAACCATTGATATGACTATGAATGTGATGTGCTGTGAGTTTACAGCACTTTCGACGCTTAAAATAGAGAAAATAGCATAGACTTAGGTATGCTTATATAGATATAAGGAACTTTTACTTTGAGTTTAGGGAAAATAAGTGTTGGAGCAAAGATGTGCAAAAGAAGCCTTAAAATGCATAAAATCAACCAAAGTACAAGTCTCAATACAAGTCGTACCTTGATTTTACAAGTTAGACTAGAACCGTGATAAAAGTAAGAAGGTTGAATAGAGAGGAAGATAATATACAACTCTTACTATGAGTTGTACCAAGATGGTATGAGCCGTAATTGGAGTCGTGGAAAACTTCAGAGAAATTTTCACAAGACAAACTCCTGGTACGGGTGGAACCCATGAATTGTAACACTTATATGAGACCCGTACCATGAGCGGTGATGAGCTTCAGTGATTATTCAAGACTTGGCAGAATTTTATACACAACAAGCAGTACAAATTGTAGGAGGAGGGTACGAGTCGTACAATAATACTCATATAAAAGTTCTCAGGACCAAGCCACGGATGCATTGTACAACTCGTAAGATGAAGGTACGAGTCGTACCAGCCTGCCAAGACTTAGCCAAATTTGTAGTAGCCAAGGACTTACTAGAAGAAGGTACGACCCGTACAATCCTACTATGGGTCGTAGGTCCAGTCGTGATACAGTTGGCACCAGATATGGAAAACTCCTTGTTAGCTTAGGAAGAGGTTTCTAATGTCTGTATAAATAACCTTCATGTTTTATTTTCATAGGATGAGGACATAATTGATTGAGTAGATGTGTGATTAATAACTTTTTTGAATTTTTATCAAGTTTTTAGGAGCAATTCTTGGGATCAAATTCTTGATTTCTCACATTATTCTTGAGGTTGTTCTTTGATATTCAAATATGATTTTCTTCCAGTTGTTTCTATAAGTATTAAATTATGTGTCTGTCTATGAATACAAATTATAACCTTACAACCATGAGAGGCTAAAACATCCAATACTAGGGGTTGTAGGAACCATGGTAGATTAAGAAACTAGGGTTACACAAAAGTGATTCAAAACTAATGAAAAATCTTGTATTGTATTCTCTTCATCTTTAAACGTTTCTTAACTGTGTACAATGTTAGGACTTTCCTGAGTTGTTTAGTTCCTTGAACCTAGAGAAGTAGAGACCAGGAAAAGAGAATTACAATAAAGCCTTAATTTTTATGATCGTTGTATTAACTTGAGTTGTGGTCGCAGGATAGTTAAATTTCGAACATATTGATAATGGTTAATTTGAAAACGATCATGAGACCTAACTCCATAATTGTGTAAAGTCATCCAATAGGGACGAACCAGTTGTTTAGATGAACCCTAATTATCAGTTCTACAAGTAAGCATAGTGATTGATCATGTGTGTATACCCGAAGTAGTTATGAACCCATGGCGAACACATACTCTAGTCATTTGCAAATCTTGCTAACAACCACCATTACAATTTTGTTTTAATATTATTTTTTTCTTTGAAACCCCCAAGTTGTTACCAACAATTTTAAGTACCGGCATTAGTCTAGATCTTCCATATTCCCTGTGGGATCGACCTTAACTTCTGAGTTAGGTTCTTTATTGACAACGCCTCTTCATACTTTGTAAGGAAGTGTGAGTTTGAGCATTGTTAAAAAGTGGCGCCGTCACCGGGGAATGCGACTAAGATTAGATTAATTGCTTGTATTTGACTTTTCATTGTTATTCCCACGTTTACATTTTCTTTGTTTTTCTTTTGTGATTCATTCAGGCCAAAACCAATGGAACGACCATTACAAACACCCAGATTGAACACAAGAAGCCGCTAGTGCCTGTGGAAGAGCTGATGACTATTGACACATTAGCAGTTGTCTTGATGAATTATGATGGAGATAGGGTACCGGGGTATACGGAGCTAGTGAATGCCCTAGATGGAACGGGGTCATACAACTTCAGACCAAAGAAGTTAGACCTTGATTTGAAGAATCGTTCAACGCCGCCAGCAAAGCCATCAAAGAGGTACCACCAGTCCTTGAACTGAAGGCACTGCCCCTCTGTCATAACCCGAGAGTACACCCAGATCATAGACACAGGACAAGGGACCCTGAGAGACCCCAAGTCGACCCATGGCATAAACATTCAACTAACTCATTTTATAAACATAAATGTAAACTCAGCGGAAGTCTCACGCAACAACACAACAGGATAATAACCAAAGCTATATATGCATAAGTTTGAAAGCCTCTACTCTGAACAAGTTGATGGGACAAGACCCCAACTAACTCAATAACACTGAAACTGAAGTACTATGCCAAACTGAGAATCTAGTCCTCGAAAGATGAGGACTCACCAATCTCGGACACTCTGGGGAGCTGGCTAATATCTGACTGAAGCTGCGAATCGGGTCCTGTATCATGAAACAATATAGCATAGAAAGTATGCGATCAGTACGTGGAATATACCGAGTATGCAAGGTAAGTAAAACCACTTATGTAAGTAAAATAAATTGTCTCAGTACAATGCGTGAATTAAACATGTTATCAGTATGCCAATGGTAGTACTTGCATGTCTTATTTTAGAATTCATGATCTTCTCACAACATAACAACTCTTAACTCAAAAAAACCAACAGAATCGAATTGCTCAAAGCTGAAGCAGAACATTTATAGAGAAGCTGAACATGAGTTAAACCTTACTTCTAGAACATGCATATATGCAATTTAAACCATGAGTAATGAGTATGCGAATATAGAATTATATAAGATGGTGGGAGACTCGTCACTTAACAAACATACCACGATAGAGCTTACGTGGTCCCAACTATCACACTCAAGTGGGTAGAGTCGTCCATAACCTTATCAGGGCTATGGATGATACCATGATATCGGTATCAAGATCAGGGCATAATCGGGTCAGGGGATACCTCACAAGGGAGGTCCCAAATAATATAATAGTATCAACCTACGTTGGCGCATAGTTCTAGGGTATAGGGTGATCGACCCTCAACCCTCTCGGTGCTAGACTCTTCACCCAAAAACATGTAGTGATCTACATCATATATAAGGAAGCTCAACATCGTCTATTGACGAAGCTCAAGATGAAACCATGCATAGACTCGACATCCTGTAAAAATGAAGCTTAACATTGTCCCTTGACAAATGTCAATATTAAATCATGCATATGCAATGCTTTATTTCAAAAATATCACAAGCTAAAGTGTAGAAGTTGGGAGGATTTCCTTCGAACAATGTGGTAAGCTTGTCTCGGGAATTTCATCATTCGAAATCAACATGTGGGCATTGCCCAAAGCTTTATCATGCTTGAACCCATTCAATTCATTTGAAAACATTGTAATGAGATATTTACTCAAAACTAGGTAATAAAGTCAATTCAAGAAAAATCATCATTTATAATCACCATTTGGCACTACCCAAAGCTTCATCATGCAAGGGTCCATTTAATCTTCTTTGAAAATATCATCAAAATCATGGGTAAGTTTGAAAACATGTTTTTCATCATCTACTCTAACATCATCACATTATATTAGAAACTCCCCACACATGGGCATTTTAAATTCTATTTTTTCAGAAATAAATTTTGTAAAGAAATTAAGTTAGAATCAGCCCAAGCTCAATAAATCATCAATATCAACTCAATTAATCATACCCATGAGTAGAAATGTAAGAACCATGCAATTGAATGAAAATCCATACTTGATCATCACAAACTAATCACAAACTGATAGGGAATGGGCATGGGTGTGGAAGAAAGCACCCATTCATAACCTCACATACCTGGGAGGGATGATTTTAACACTTCTCTAATAGCCCAAGCTGAGATTCCAATGGAAACCTTGAGATTTTTCCTTGAATATCCTCTTCAATCCTTCAAACTTGTATGTTGGATAATAATGGCTTTGTCACGCCCCACCTTGGGGGGGTATGACTGGCACCTGGTGCCCCAATAGGACCTAGACTGCTATTTGGTGAGCCAAGGTACATCTGGTGCCTAGCTGGCTCTAACTCAAATTCCTGAAAACAAAGGGCTATATAACGGCTGTAAGCACAGCCTCCGGCCAACAGGCCTATAGCCACCTGTACCTGAAGAAAAAACAGCTAACCAGAAACATACTACTGTCAAGGGAACCTATGTGGGCCGGCAAGGCCACCATGCTGTCTAGTTCTCTGTAACTTAACAATAGCATGCTAAATAATTACGTGACCGGCAAGGTCACCACTACTGACTGGTTATGGCCACACACGGCCAATAGGAACATAAATAACAAATAACTATAACAAGCTGCATGGCCTCACACGACCGGCTCAACTGACCACAGGAAAATATATACAGACTGCAAGCCTCTAGGAATAACAATAGAAATGATCGGGACAGGGCCCCGACCTACCCGTACCGTACAACAAAAGAAAATGAAATACACCTCTGGAATTCAGACTCCGGATGACAGGAGCTGAATACTCAATAGCTGACTGGAATCACGAGGGATCGCCTCCTCGTCTATGAGTACCTGCAGGCAAGTAATGCAGCGCCCCACTGGGCGTCAGTACCACTGGTACTGAGTATGCAAAGCAACTGAAATAGTACAACTGAAAACAACTGAATATAGATAGCGTATCTAGCATTTCTGTATAGCAGGAGATAACTGAATCTGAAGAAGCTGGTATGAACTAAATCAAGCTTTCTGTACTGATAAGGCAGAGGCGTACCTGTAGACGCGACGGCCTGCTGTCTAGTAGCTAGTATATAATATATAAAGCACATAAATAGATATACAAGTAGCAAGCAAGAGCCAATACCAACCCCCATAAGCCGGATGGCGCCAAGCAAACAAACAATCTATATACCCCTACCCGGGTCAAAACCAACCAAAAATAAGTCACTCCACTCATCCGATAACTGTGAGCTCCTCCTACCGGCCCCCTTGGGTACATAACTCAGGCCTTGGCCTCTGACAATAAACTGTGTCTGAGTCCGAAGACTCCTGCCTCTGGGCGCAAGTGCACACGGGGTAGTCTGCTGCTGTATCTGCAACTGAAACTGCCCTTGGGTGCAAGCACGCAACAGGGTAATTTTATAAAAATTTGTATCTGGAACTGCCCCCGGCCACAAGCGCACACAGAGTGTTCTGCCCCTGTAAACAGGGTGGACTGGCTCTGCGCAGAGTAAACTGAACTACCCCTGCAAGCAGGGTGGTCTGGACCGTATTATCATGGTGGTCGGCCATCATCGTCCTCTAGGCAGACGACATCGCCCAGCTGGTGGCGGTATCTGAATCTGGTTTCGACACAGCTATAACCCAGGGGCGGTGGGGATGCTAAAAGGGTGCCCACATGCCACAACAAGTCTCAACAAACAAATAGCACATAGAAATAGCAAGCATGTATAACTGAAAAGACTATCTGGAATCTAACTTCTTATTCTGATATGTTTCTATACTAAACTAATTCTTGCTAATTATACTGATTCTGTAACCTCTGTTTAACTGTACGGCTAATCTGTAGCCAAGATACTGTCTGTCTATCAGATCTTTCTTTACTGACTTTTATTATGAAAATCTGTTCCTTTTTATTCTACAACATGCTTGCTATTCACATAATAGGCTGTACTGAATCTGAACTACTAACTTGCCCTTGGGCACATGCTTTTCTAATTTTCAGACTGAATATGATATCACAACGCGAACTAGGTTTACTGAACTCGCACAATACTTAACATTCCACTTTCGGGAATTCTACTACGGAGCTTATTGTATTATACAAGGCTAAAGCTACTAACTTGTCGAAAGAACTAGCTTTACATACCTTAACCTCGAGTTATCCGTCTGTCAGACGAGGCTCGATCAATACTCCAGCTATTTCTCCCAACTGCATTCATGTATACGCTAATTAATACTAAATAGAGCTTTATTCTAAAGAACGACATCACTTTCGATATAATTGTAGCCTAAACTTAGGCTTATCGAAATACGGTCGAAAACTCGCTATTTTTCAGAAGTCCAGAAGGGAGAAGTATTCACTTCACAGCTACGAGCACATAGACACTAGTTTGGAGCAATTCTACTTACCTTAGCTTGGAAGCTCGACGATTCGTCGGTCGTATTTCACGAAACAAAATCCGTAGGAATGCTCTCTGCTGCTAAATACCTCGGTACCTGAGGTTAATTTGAATTTGGACCACGTTTGGCGGCGTAATCGAGCGACAATTTATCCATGTCCTTCGCCCCCTCTGTTTTCTCTCACATTTCTGGAAAATATAATGAACATACTAAATTAAAACCGAAGTGGGGGCATAAATATAATTGGCACTATAAATCGCATTAATGCGATTTATAAGTCGCATTCCTGGAATGCGATATATAAGTTGCATTCCTGAAATGCAATTTATAAGCCGCATTTTGCCTTGCGACGCGCCGACTTGGCGCTTGTCCGATCTTTCCCCGGGCCTTTTTCTAGCATGTATGGCTTTCAAATATGCTCGACCAACGCACGAATAGGCCATCTAGGTGCCGGGAATCCTACGGGGTATAACATTCTCCCCCCTTTAAGAACATTCGTCCTCGAATGTAAACTTCTATCTAGAGGACTACTCAATTAGCTTAACTTGTTCTTAGGAAAATTTCGGCAGAGTTTCCCCTGTAATCTGGACTATCCCAAAATCCTGAAACACAGAAAAGTCCAATATAGGTACTCCACACGATACTATAAGATTCATTCGATAACTAAACATCAATCTTTCTCACTTATATATAAGCAACTGTAAGGTACTGCATAGGTAACAATACTGACATACCTGTCGCCTAGCTAGGCCTGGAATAAGTGAGGATATCTAGCTTTCATATCTTCCTCCGCTTCCCACGTTATCTCTTTTTGGTTCCTGTTATGCCACAATACTTTGACAGACGCAATATCCTTAGTTCTCAATCTATGAATCTGTTTGTCTAAGATGGCTACCGGAACCTCTTCGTAGGCCAGCTCTTCTGTAACCTGGATATCCTGGACTGGGACTGTTCTGGATGGGTCTCCTATGCATTTCCTCAGCATAGACACATGAAAGACGGGATGAACGGACTGTAGCTCTGTAGGAAAGTTCAACTCATATGCTACTCGGCTTATCCTCCGACGAATCTAATAAGGCCCAACAAATCTTGGACTGAGCTTACCTTTCTTGCAGAATCTCATCACCTCTTTCATTAGTGATGCTTTTAAAAATACCCAGTCGTTCACCTCGAATTCCAAGTTTCTGCGCCGCACATCTGCATATGACTTCTGGTGGCTCTGTGCAGTCAGTAGGCGTTCTCCGATAAGTTTTACCTTCTCCTTTGACTGCTGAATAATGTCTGGCCCAATCAACGCTGATTTTCCTATTTCGAACCAGCCAATCGGCGATCTGCACTTTCGCCCATATAAAGCCTCGAAAGGTGCCATCTGGATAGCTGAGTGATAGCTATTATTATAAGCAAACTCGATTAGGGGCAAATGCCCAACCCAGCTACCACCGAAATCTAACACACACGCTCGCAACATATCTTCGAGCGTTTGAATTGTGCGTTCTGCCTGTCCATCTGTCTGAGGGTGGAATGTTGTGCTCAAATTAATCTACGTTCCCAGACCTTTCTGAAATGACTGCCAAAATCTAGCCGTAAACTATGCTCCTCTGTCTGAAATAATGGATACTGGTACTCCGTGAAACCTGACTATTTTTCGGATATACAACTCCGCATAATCTGGCCGAGAAAGTAGTTTCCATTGGCAGGAAATGAGCTGATTCAGTCAATCTGTCAACTATCACCCATATAGAGTCATGTCCATGTTTAGTACGGGGTAATCCTGCCACAAAATCCATATTTACTGTTTCCCACTTCCAGAGAGGCACAACTATGTCCTGAGTTAACCCGCCTAGTTTTTGATGTTCTGCTTTCACCTGTTGGCAGTTAGGACACTGGCTACAAATTCAGCAATTTCCCTTTTCGTACCTCATTCATAATCTGCTGGTGGAGGTCTGAAACATCTGGAACATATAGACGGCCTTTACAATGCAGCACTCCATCCTCTATTACCTGGAAATCTGGCACTTTCCCCTGTTAACCAGGTCAGGATTCTTATACTACCATTCTTTTTTTTCCTTCACAACTGATGACTACACGGCGGTGTTCTAGATTACCGCTCGGTTGTCCTTCATTTTTATTACACGAATGGCTAAATTTACCCATTGATGTATCTCTTTGACCAACTTCTGTTGCTTGGGTTGCAAATACGCCACACTCCTAATAGATCTATAGCTAAGAGCATTTGCTGCTCCATTATCTCTTCTTGACTGATATAACATATTCATACTTAGAGAGCTCGGCATATAATTGACGGTCATACTTGCTTGTCTTGCCGAAGAGATCGACAGGTAGTTTACAGGCGTAGCTAGAGCTTATCTGGCCTTCCGGCCACATGCTAAGGCTACTTGTTGCTGGGATAACCTGAACGACTGTCTGTGCACCTTGTGCCTTTATCTAATCAGAGGATCCTGATATTGATCATGACCTCTAATGATCTGACTGCATAACCTTAAATAACTGAATAGTCGGGTTGAATGACCCGAATGTGGCAGTAGTCTAATAATGCTCTAACTGTTCTACTTGAGTACTTATAGTTCATGCATAACTGCAGACTTGTGGACATCTAATTGCTTTGTTATTTTGCTTGAACCACTGTAAGGCTGGGCTTAATCAAACTTACTCCCACGCGATCAATCTCTGGATCTTCACGAAGAGTTTACTGATCTCCTGGTCTTAATAAACACTATGCTAGCAGGGTACTATCAATTTCTTACGCCTTGTGTGTATCCACTTGGATTTATACTGCTATTCTGGGGAATTCTCGGTCTTATGAGCTATTCTGTAAATACTGGCCTTCTGCTAGGGCTCTGTATCTGAATATCTTACGAGAACCAGCTGAAGTACTAGTCTGTCACTGACTGCTGATGTGGACCCCTTTCTTGGGGTGCCCACGGGCTTGTCTGACTTGCGGGGTATTCCTTGTAATAACTGCTAGGTTGACTAAGGTCGACTCTCACCTACAAGGCTGGGAAAACGATGTATGGCCACTTAACATACTGGAACAATTCTAGTATTGCTAATCTCTGAAGTATACCTATTCAGTCTCTAATTCTGGTTCTAGCACATGCGCTAGTGTTATTGATCTTTAGAGATGCTTCCCTGCTAATACAGGCGCCAGCTGGTCGGTAGACCGTCTAACTGCGCCCTTATCATCTAATTACCTGATTCAGGTTACTAACTCTTATAAGCTTCTAAAACCTAGATCTGGAAACAACATATAAGTCTATTAACTTAATCACTAAGAGCTGAGACAGTTTCTATGGATTCATACGTAAATCACACTTAACTTGCCCCTTCTTTTCGCTTTTCTCTTTTTCTTCTCTCTTTTCTCTTTTTTTTTTGGCAAGGGGTCCTGCAATGCAATTTGTATATACTTCCCATCACTAATATGCATCTATGTGATTGTAACCCCTATTAGCAGCTGCTCACAGCATATTTATTATCTGCACAGATATATATTAATAAATACGTACAATACGTACTGAATTCTGTAGTGATACGTAATCTCTGACACACTTTGCTAAATTTCATATTGTACATGACATACTGCTTCTATGGTCTAATAATACCTCCTGCCTTCTCTTAACATTTCATTGTATTGTCACCCCATTCTGAAAGTAACAAACATAAACACTTTAGTTATTGTCTGCTGTTTGAAATTCCGCCACTCTTGTGATGTGGGGTCAACGTTCGAATCTTGTGGCCTTACTTGGCATATATTGAGAGCCCATGACTGTCTGCTGGGCCTTATCTCTAGGTCACACTAGATTAGAATTGTTGTATCGGTAACTTCTTAACTTCTCCATAGCGGACATACTACGGTATTCTGAACCGCAATCTTACTGTCAGCCCGAGGCTTAATCCTTAATACGATATTTTATCAATCCGGGGGTAATTCTAATTTTCCCCACAAGATCTGACATTCCTGCTTCTTCCCCTCATCTTACTTAAGCTGAACTCTGGGGTTCAAGGTACCTGCTCTTTATTGTTAACAAGATTACTGGTCAAGTATCAGTTCATACTTCCCCTGACTTGTAGTAAGACCTATCTGACTCACATGACCCCTCACCCTTTCGCTGTCACAACTGGATCATAACTATCATCTTACAGGTATGTCTTGCTATCTGTTAGCATATATGGCGGACTTGGCCTTTTTCTGACTCGAACTTGACTATTACCCGGCATTCATCCCTAACAGGTCTTTTACCCCTGCTTCGGGTAAGCTAACGGTCTTACTTTCTCTACTGGCTTATTATCATAAGGGTCTGCACAACTTACGTAATCATAGGGGCTCTTTATACTTTCTAATACTTACTAGGATCAATCAGCCCATCTTTACTTACTGCTTGATTTGGCAACCTCATCTCAAGTCTTATGCCCCTTTACTATACTGGAATCAAAATCGAGAGGTAGGAATAGCCCCTTTTTTTTTTGCAACAAATAGAAACATTTAACTGTACCATATCCGAAAGGATGTATTCGGGATTTCTGCATTTCCCTCTCTTTCTCATACTTACCTGGTGGTCTGACCTTGGCTGTAATCTTAATCAGATCTTATATAACTAATAAATAAGTCAACTCGTATGTACATTATACTTCTGGCTTCCTATTCTGACGTTATCAACGTATACTGGGAATAGTACCGATAAAGGTATCACGCTGGGAGGTTTCTGGTACCTCCTCTTGCTGCTGCAGTTATCATGTAACTGGATGATGCCCTCTTCTGTTGCTATATCTGATCTTCTGCCTGTGATAGGGTGATGCTGATCTGCCCTTGTATCTGTAATCAAAGAATACGGTAAGTTTTTAGGGACTCAACCCTATATTGTACCGCTCTAAAGCACGACTGATTGAGAAGGAAGGGTAACCATCCTATCATGCCTCGCAGCCTCCTGCCTATAGTATGTGGTGCACAACACATCCATAGACAAGACTCTACTTAGAACGGCTTGCAGACTCCCTGGGAAACGACCTACTCTGATACCAAGTTTGTCACGCCCCACCTTGGGGGGGGGTATGACTGGCACCTAGTTCCCCAATAGGACCTAGACTGCTATCTGGTGAGCCAAGGCACATCTGGTGCCTGGCTGGCTCTAACTCAAATTCCTGGAAACAAAGGGCTATATAACGGCTGTAAACACAGCCTCCGGCCAACAGGCCTATAGCCACCTATACCTGAAAAAAAAACAGCTAACCAGAAACATACTACTGTCAAGGGAACCTATGCGGGCCGGCAAGGCCACCATGTTGTCTAGTTCTCTGTAACTTAATAATAGCACGCTAAATAATTACGTGACCGGCAAGGTCACCACTACTAACTGGTTATGGCCACACACGACCAACAGGAACAGAAATAACAAATAACTATAACAAGCTGCACGGCCTCACACGACCGACTCAACTGACCACAGAGAAATATATACAGACTGCAAGCCTCTAGGAATAACAATAGAAATGATCGGGACAGGGCCCCAACCTACCCGTACCATACAACAAAAGAAAACGAAATACACCTCTGGAATTCAGACTCCGGATGACAGGAGCTGAATACTCAATAGCTGGCTAGAATCACGAGGGATCGCCTCCTCGTCTATGAGTACCTGCAGGCAAGTAATGCAGCGCCCCACTGGGCGTCAGTACCACTGGTACTGAATATGCAAAGCAACTGAAATAGTACAACTGAAAACAACTGAATATAGATAGCGTATCTAGCATTTCTGTATAGCAGGAGATAACTGAATCTGAAGAAGCTGGTATGAACTAAATCAAGCTTTCTGTACTGATAAGGCAAAGGCGTACCTGTAGACGCGACGTCCTACTGTCTAGTAGCTAGTGTATAATATATATAGCAAATAAATAGATATACAAGTAGCAAGCAAGAGCCAATACCAACCCCCATAAGCCGGATGGCGCCAAGCAAGCAAACAATCTATATACCCCTACCCGGGTCAAAACCAACCAAAAATAAGTCACTCCACTCATCCGATAACTATGAGCTCCTCCTACCGGCCCCCTTGGGTACGTAGCTCAGGCCTTGGCCTCTGACAATAAACTGTGTCTGATTCCGAAGACTCCTGCCTCTGGGCGCAAGTGCACACGGGGTAGTCTGCTGCTGTATCTGTAACTGAAACTGCCCCTGGGTGCAAGCACGCAATAGGGTAATTTTATAAAAATCTGTATCTAGAACTGCCCCCGGCCACAAGCGCACACAGAGTGTTCTGCCCCAGTAAACAGGGTGGACTGGCTCTGCGCAGAGTAAACTGAACTACCCCTGCAAGCAGGGTGGTCTGGACCGTATTATCATGGTGGTCGGCCATCATAGTCCTCTAGGCGGACGGCATCACCCAGTTGGTGGCGGTATCTAAATCTGGTATCGACACAGCTATAACCCAGGGGCGGTGGGGATGCTAAAAGGGTGCCCACATGCCACAACAAGTCTCAACAAACAAATAGCACATAGAAATAGCAAGCATGTATAACTGAAAAGACTATCTGGAATCTAACTTCTTATTCTGATCTGTTTCTATACTGAACTGATTCTTACTAATTATACTGATTCTGTAACCTCTGTTTAACTGTACGGCTAATCTGTAGCCAAGATACTATCTGTCTATCAGATCTTTCTTTACTGACTTTTATTATGAAAATCTGTTCCTTTTTATTCTACAACATGCTTGCTATTCACATAATAGGCTGTACTGAATCTGAACTACTAACTTGCCCTTGGGCACATGCTTTTCTAACTTTCAGACTGAATATGATATCACAACGCGAACTAGGTTTACTAAACTCGCACAATACTTAACATTCCACTTCTGGGAATTCTACTATAGAGCTTATTGTATTATACAAGTCTAAAGCTACTAACTTGCCGAAAGAACTAGCTTTACATACCTTAACCTCGAGTTATCCGTCTATCGGACGAGGCTCGGTCAATACTCCAGCTATTTCTCCCAACTGCATTCATGTATACGCTAATTAATACTAAATATAGCTTTATTCTAAAGAACGACGTCACTTTCGATATAATTGTAGCCTAAACTTAGGCTTATCGAAATACGGTCGAAAACTTGCTATTTTTCAGAAGTCCAGAAGGGAGAAGTATTCACTTCACAGCTAGGAGCACATAGACACTAGTTTGGAGCAATTCTACTTACCTTAGCTCGGTAGCTCGACGATTCGTCGGTCGTATTTCGCGAAACAAAATCTGTAGGAATGCTCCCTGCTGCTAAATACCTCGGTACCTGAGGTTAATTTGAATTTGGACCGCATTTGGCGGCGTAATCGAGCGACAATTTATCCATATCCTTCGCCCCCTCTGTTTTCTCTCACGTTTCTGGAAAATATAATGAACATACCAAATTAAAATCGAAGTGGGGGCATAAATATAATTGGCACTATAAGTCGCATTCCTGAAATGCGATTTATAAGTCGCATTCCTGAAATGCGATTTATAAGTCGCATTTTGCCTTGCGACGCGCCGACTTGGCGCTTGTCCGATCTTTCTCCGGGACTTTTTCTAGCATGTATGGCTTCCAAATATGCTCAACCAATGCACGAATAGGCCATCTAGGTGCCGGGAATCCTACGGGGTATAACAGGCTTAGGAACTTAGGAAATTACGAGAAATCCCTCACTAATTCATAGAAAATAACTATCAGGGGGTCCTAACGGACGACCTAACGACTCGTCACCTGCGCATACGATCCGTTGGTTCACCCGTCAAGTGCACTGCCTCATCACTCATGAAAATTCATTTTGCTCAACAACAAACCTCTTAACGAGTCATTAGGACTGGCGACAACTCGTAGGTACCATTTGTCAGGTACACTGTATAAGCTTCAGTATCTTTCTCTAGGACCTCCCCACGACTGACCTGACGACTCGTGGTGACTGACCACGAGTTGTTACATCCCTCGGGAGGACCTCGAGTCCTTCAAAATCTCAGGCCTTCCCCATGAGTCACTTGACGACTCGTTAGGCCTCCTCACGAGTCGTTAAGTGACCTATTCTGCGACTGCTATAACATTTTCCAATTTTCTCCTGATTCACTTCCGGACCTGATCCTTGGGTTCCCGGGGTATAACAATATCTACCCCTTGGGAAGATTCATCCTCGAATGTTATAAACAGGCAGAAGACCCAGAAAAAACAATCACTATATATATAGATTTTAATCACTAACATTCAAGTTGAAAACTGACGGAACGACTACCCCTGAATAGAACCACATAGCTTCTCAGAGTTTAGACATCACATACATATATCATATAAAAAAAAACTTATTCCATGAATAGAAAATGAAAAATTGAATAGAGGTTTAGGGCAAAAATTTGATACCTCCAACTGAAGTTGAGCCGGTAGGGAACAAATGGGGGTATTTAGTCATCATATCCGCTTCGGCCTCCCACTTGGCTCCCTCGACATGCTGATTCCTCAATGACACCTTTACTGAGGCTACATCCTTGTTCCTCAGCTAAAGGACTTGACGATCTAACATTTCAACGGGTACTTCTCCATAACTGAGGTTGTCTTTTACGCCAACGCTATCCACTAGGACTATTTAAAGTTGGATCATCCAAACATTTTTTTTCAAAAGTGCACATGAAACACGGGAGGAACTAAAGATAACTTCGAGGGCAGGTCCAACTCATACCCCTTCTTACCAACTCTCCTCACAACCTGGTAGGGACCAACATAGCGGGGACTAAGTTTACCTTTCTTTCCGAACCGCATGACTCCCTTCATGGGAGATACCTTTAGAAACATCCAGTTGTGTATATCAAACTCCAATTCTCTTCTCCTCACATCGGCATATGATTTATGATGACTCTGAGCGGTTTTCAACTAAACCTTTTTCCATGGCTTCATACACTATCCGATTTCTCAAATCATCAATGTATGGGACATATAGACGACCTTGGTATCTTATCGCACCATCTCCCCCTTGGGAGAAAACCTCCACTTTATGACTCCGTACCGCTTCCTTCAACTTCCCAAAATCGAATCCTCATCTTGTCTAGATTTGAAATCAACCACCAAAGACGATTCTGATCTACTCGACACAATCACGCCGCCATCGGTTGAGCCGACCAATATAATTCCCCAACCTTGAAAGTAAATCGACACCTTTCACCCACTCCTTCTTATCCTTCATCCACGTGGGACACACTCTCTTAGGGAGCCTACGAAGTGCACCCGCAACTACATTAGCCTTGCCCGGGTGGCTAAGTACACTCAGTCACAGACCTTCAGTAGCTCCAACCACCTCCTTTATCAACGATTGAGATTTTTCTGCGTGCACCCATATTGCAAGCCCTGATGATCCGCGAATTCACTTATGCGACCCCATGCAAGTATTGCCACCGTATCTTCAATGCAAACACCACCGCGGCCCACTCAAGATCATGGGTCGGGTAATTTTTTTCATTAACCCTTGACTGTCGAGAGACATATGCCATTACTTTCCCATGCTGCATCAACACACATCCCAGTCTAGTTCTCAAAGCATCACAACATACAACAAGGCCATCAGTACCCTCGGGCACAGTCCATACTGGTGCTAAAATGGGTCGGTTCTTATATCCCTGGAAACTTTTCTCATAAGTCCCTGACCGTTGGAACTTTACCTTTTTTTTCTAGGTCAATCTGGTCAATGGGGCTGCATCAAAAACTTTTATTCTTACTAAAATGACCATAACTTCATCATACAAGCTTAAGATGCGACCATTTTCTCCTTATGGTTTCGAAATAACGACATGGACCTGTTCATTCAATCAGAACTCCATTTGGTGCTAGTTTGCTCGCTCAAGAATTATTTCGCCTTTGGTAATAAAACCCAATCTTGACTTATCGAAATTTCACCAAACTTTTCAAATAACCCCTATAATTAATGCTAAAAACTCTAAAACTCTGATAGACTTGGCTAATAATTGTGCTTTCTGTAATTTTTTCATGATCACGAATCGTTGAGGAAGTTTAAGCTGGTATATGCCTGATATAACACGATCTTATGATCCTATTGAAATCATTGCGAGGGTTTTAATTTAAGGCTGTCGGACTGGGTTGCCTACCATTCAGTGTTTTGAACGTGAGCATGAGCCGAGTGTGGCATCAAGCGATACATAAGGGAACATCTAAAGGAGAAAGGATGGAACACACACCCCCGCCCCCATATGCTACCTATAATACCTCCTTACTAGAAGGCTAGAGACATGACTAGGCCCTCCGACTACCACTCCTATACCTTCCCTGAAATAGATCTTATCTTAAAAAGCATAATGGAATGATACCTCTTATCGTAGTTCTAGGAACTAATAATCATAATAGATTTGATAAGGGAACTCATAACATACTTGAGACTACATCTAGGGAAGACTACTACCCGACTCTTCATCCGTCCTATTTGATAAAAGGGCAATTCCTGTGCATGTGCCTGGTATTTCCACACCTGTAGCAAGCTTCGGAACTTGCCAAACACTGTCCGAAGTGTTCCCTACCACATTTTGGGTACGATAAGTGGCTAGTTAGCATTGTTGGAGGAGAAATTGGGACACGACCTTTCCTGCCACCATACTTGGTTGCTAGGCACTCCTTATGGATATGCCTGGATTGACCATAATTGAAGCATATATCTGAACCCACTAGGCACCTTCCTAGGTGATGCTTCTTGCAACAGCTTCAATGTGGATAAGAGACCTCCCTCATATGAGGCTTGTACACTCGAACTTGAGTAGATAACCTCTGTCGGGGTTGAGGGCGACTCCCAGTACTCGACCCCTGCTGGGAGCTCTCCAAGTCCTCGGTCCTGGGCCTTTTTCTCTTTTCCCTTACTCCCTTTTGCTTAGATGAAGGGCGCACTCACGCACTTCATATACATAATTTTTCTCATACTTTGCTATGTTTATTAGGACAAATTATGTGTGTTTGCATAGGTCTATGTTATATATTTGTGAAAATAGATAACACACATGTTTAGATGCTTTCAGGTCTAAAAGCAATGGATTTTGGTGTATTTGATGCTTTGGAATGAATTTGAAGAAAATGGAATAAAGTGAGGATAGGGAGGAGAAAATCTGAAGAAATGTCCAATGAAGGTAACGAGTGACATAACGAGTCATCGTGTGAAGTGACGACTCGTCGTCAGACACTGTGAGCATCCGTCAAGTACACTATAGGATGTGATGATCCATGGCCACGAGGGACCTAACGACTCATGCCCAGTCCTAATGAGTCGTTAGGTGACCTGTTGCCACAAGTGGTCCTAATGCTGAGGAAGACTGTGCTTGATTGATCACAACTCGTTTGAGGTCCTAACGAGTCGTTACTTAGCCCGTGACCACTGATGAAATGGAGCCCATTTTTAATTAGGAAAAGTAGCTAAAAATCCCAAATTAAATCCATGAAGGTGCAACGTGGCAAGGCTCCAAACGGCAAAAAAATGGATTTTCCACTTCAACTAGGAAAAGGAACTTTGAAATCCCAAGCCAAATTCATCAAGGAATGAGGAAAGCCCTTAACTACTATAAATACCCTTTATTTTCATGTAATAGCTATCAAGTGTTAAGAATCAAGTTTCATGTTTGAAATCAAGTTTTGAATCAAGCTTTAAGTTCAGAAGTTTTGAAGTTTTAAGAAGTTTTAGAAGGCATTTTTGAGATACGATTGTAACGTTGTGATTCTGAATTTTGTAATAATCAAGTGAGCTCTTACTATCATCGTTGTAAGTATTAATTTTAGTTTTTATTTATGAATTTGATTAATTCACTTAAAAGCATGATAGGCTAAAACTACCATAACTAGGGTTGTGGGAACCATGACAAATTAACACACATAGGTAAAATACATAGTGATTCTTGAATGGGGTTTTATGCATTTATTATTTTTCCCTTCGTTTTGATTGATTCTTGATTATTGAAAACGTTAGGACTTGCCTTATGCTTACTTACCAGATCAAGGAGGTAAAGAATGGGAAAAGGGATTAACAACGGAGATTTGAGGTTACCAACTCTCATCTAATAGCTTGAACTTGTCCAGGGATAGTTAATCTGATATTAAGGGTAAGGGTCAACTAACGTACACCCATATATGGATCAAGTTGCATGATGAAAATCATCTAGATAGAAGATCAACCATTTAGGTGAACCTAACTTACCAATGTTGCATGTTAAGCACCGAAATATATTACTAGTATAAAAATGCCTTGTGGTTATGAAGTCATGGGGAACACTTACCCTGGTTAGTTGCATTAATTTGGATACAACAATTAATTTCTCAAAATAATTATTTATTACTTTTACAAATCCCCCCTAGTAGGAAATAATTGACTACAAAGTTTAAGCACTAGCATTCTTCTACATCCTTTCGTATTTTCTGTGGGATCGACCCCAACCTTTGTTGGGTTCTTTATTGACAACGTCTGCTTCATACTTCGTTAGGAGGTGTGATTTGAGTATAATCAAAAAGTGGCATTGTTGCCGGGGAATACGGTTTAGGTTAGATTAATTGCTTGTGTTTAACTTTTAGTCTTTATTTCCTATTTTTTGTTTTTCTTTTATTTTCTGACGTTTTACAGGGAGGTGTGGTAAAACAAGCGGACAAGATGTGATCACAGTCTCAACAGGTATCTTGATGAAGTTTGAGTAATCAAGATACATGTGTCGTGCCGCGACATTAAATCAGGCGCTACTTGGGAGGCAACCCAAGATGATTTTCTTTGTTTCATTTTTATATGTTTGTTCAAGTGTGCAGGTGATAGGTCGTGAGTTTCAATAAAAATTGAGCTTAAACATTGAAAACGATTAGTCGAGGCCAAGGGAGTTCTTCTTGCACTCTATTACTTTATGCTTATTTGTTGTAGCACTAGGGATAGTGAAATCAATTAAGTGTGGGGTGGGAGAGTGAAGTCCATAGTATGATGCATACCTTAATTGCTAAATTTTCACATGATAGGCCTAGTTTTTTTGAGATTTATGATTTGTCATGCATGCTTGTTGGTTTGTAGTATTTTTTTTAGTTTTATTTGTTTTTGGGTTCCTTCGGTTTTTGTTTTCAATACTTTTCCGGGTGGATAGTCCCTTAGAACCGACTAGAGAGTCTAGATTTTTATTTTTATTTATATTTTTTCTGTCATTGAGTAATGGCTTTGCCCGATGATGGATGGATGACGACCGTCTTAAGGGTAAATTAGTCATTAGGAAGAATAAGAACTTGGATCCTATGAATGCTAGGTGCTTCATTTTAGGTATCATTGAGACTTAATTAAATTCACTCAAAAATGCATGAAAAAGGTAGAAACACTTAGTCTTTTGGGAATTTGACTCTTGTACTTGAAAAAATGGGCTTAATTATGTTATGCATGCAATATGAATATATGTGTTTATGTGATTTTGATTTCCATTGTTAAACCATTTTGTTCCAATGTGTGAGGAATTTTTTTGATATACTCCATACTTTTAAATTGATGTCTAGAACTTTTCCGATGTGTGTGCACAGCGAAATATGAATGATGGATTTAGGAAGTGATATAGGCGTTTCTCTGATAGCCTATTTTTATCCTATTTTACCTAGCTTGATTGTAATTATCCTAGTTAGCCATGTTGAGCCTTAGCCTATTCTTTTGATAGCCATATTTTAAGCTTGAATCCCTTTTTGTTCTATTGACTTGTATTTGATCCAAGTGACTCCTAGAGCACTTTAATGAAAATTTTTTGTAGGAAAGGAGCATAATTGGAGAAGTAAAGGGAAAAGCTAAAAAGTGTGGTGAATTGGAAGAAAAGAAAAAAGGTGAAATCTTGCTAAACAAGGAGGGTGAGTTTTAGAGGGAAAACAAAAAGAAGAAAAAGCTTTGATAAATTGAAGATTTACCAATTAACCATACCCATTTATTTATAATGAACCTATTTTGGCCCTGGTCCTTCCTTGGATATTGTGAACCTCAACATAATAAAAAAATGTTTAAGTTGAGGGTGGCTAGAGTAGGGGTGCGTAAAGAGTGGGAACGGAAGAAAGGAAAGGAAAAGAGAAACAAATGTGTGAATAAGCTCATTGTTGAAAGAAAAATCCCTACTAGTCACCTAAGTTGAAAAATTGAAAAATAAGGAGGTATAAGGAGAAAATTTTGAAAATTGAAGAATGAGCTAAAAATCAAAGTGTTGTCAAGTATTAAAGTGCTTAGGGAGATTAGTCACTATCTTGGCCAAATAGTTCCTACCCATCCCTTAGCCTACATTACAACCAATAAAAGTCCTATTTGATCCTTAATTCATAATTCTATATTAGTGGAATATTACACTAAAGAGAAATCCTATGAGTCTTCATTTGTATGTATGTTGAGTTCTTTTGTGAGAGTGAGCGGAAATTATTTTATTTATTCCTAAGTTAAACTTATTCTACATCTTGTATGAAAACGGGCATCTCTCCAAATTGTGAGGGGCACAATGATAAGACTTTGATTTAATCTTGATTGCTAAATTACATATAATTCATGTTGGCCCAAAATATGTCTTGATGAGTTTGTTTTCAAAAGCTAAGTGATTTCGAACTTTGACATCTTAATGTTGAACCTATATGCATGCGAGTGAGTTATTTGAGCTTCATTGATTTGTCTCAGGATCCTAAGTGTAAGTAGACATATTCAAAGGATGAATATTGTGCTTAATTGTTAGAAGGGAAGTAGTAGATTGTTCGAGGATGAACAATACTCTAAGTGTGGAGTGTTGATGAAGGGCGTACTCATGCACTTCATAGACATAATTTTTCCCATACTTTGCTATGTTTTGAGGACAATTATGTATGTTTGCATAGGTTTATGTTATATATTTTTGAAAATAGCTAACGCACATGATTAGATGCTTTCAGGTCTAAAAGCAATGGATTTTGGTGTATTTGATGATTTGGAATGAATTTGAAGAAAATGGAATAAAGTGAGTACTGGGAGGAGAAAATCTAAAGAAATGTCCAGTGAAGTTAACGAGTGACATAACGAGTCATCGTGTGAAGTGATGACTCATCATCAGAAACTGTGAGCATCCGTCAAGTACACTGGAGGATGAGATGATCCATGGCCATGAGGGACCTAACGACTCGTGCCCAATCCTAACAAGTGGTTAGGTGACCCGTTGCCACAACTAGGCCTAATGCTAAGGACGACTGTGCTTGACTGATCACGACTCGTTTGAGGTCCTAACAAGTCGTTACTTAGCCCATGACCACTGACTACCTGGAGTCCGTTTTTAATTAGGAAAAGGAGATAAAAATCCCAAATTAAATCCATGAAGGAACAAAAGAAGGTGCTACGCGGCAAGGCTCCAAACGGCAAAAAAAAAATGGATTTCCCACTTCAACTAGGAAAAGGAACTTTGAAATCCCAAGCCAAATTCATCAAGGAATGAAGAAAGCACTTAATACTATAAATACCCTTTATTTTCATGTAATAGCTATCAAGTGTTAAGAATCAAGTTTCAAGTTTGAAATCATGTTTTGAATCAAACTTTTAGAATCAAGCTTTAAGTTCGGAAGTTTTGAAGTTTTAAGAAGTTTTAGAAGGCATTCTTTGAGATACGATTGTAACGTTGTGATTTCAACTTTTGCAATAATCAAGTGACTTATTCCTATCATCGTTGTAAGTATTAATTTTAGTTTTTATTTATGAATTTGATTAATTCACTTATAAACATGATAGGCTAAAACTACCACAAATAGGGTTGTGGGAACCATGAAAAATTAACACACATAGGTAAAATACTTAGTGATTCTTGAACGAGGTTTTATGCATGTATTGTTTTTCCCTTCATTTTGATTGATTCTTGACAGTTGAAAATGTTAGTACTTGCCTTATTCTTACTTACCGGATCAAGGAGGTAAAGAATGGACAAAGGGATTAACAACAGAGATTTGAGGCTACCAACCCTCATCTAATATCTTGAACTTGTCCGGGGATAGCTAATCCGATATTAAGGGTAAGGGTCAACTAAAGTACACCCGTATGCGGACCAAGTTGAATGGCGAAAATCATCTAGATAGAATATCAACCATTTAGGTGAACCTAACTTACCAATATTGCATGTTAAGCACTAGAATAGATCACTAGTATAAAAATGCTTTGTGGTTATGAAGTCATGGGGAACACTTACCCTGGTTAGTTGCATTAATTTGGATACAACAATCAATTTCTCAAAATAATTATTTATTACTTTTACAAATCCCCCTTAGTAGAAAATAATTGACTACAAAGCTTAAGCACTAGCATTCTTCTACATCCTTCCGTATTCTTTGTGGGATCGACCCCAACCTTTGTTGGGTTCTTTATTGACAACATCTGCTTCATACTTCGTAAGGTGGTGTGGTTTTAGCTTATCATGCTTCCCACCCAAAACTGAATCACCACCCATAAGAGGGCTCCCCTTCGAAAGTTCTTGAACCTTAGTAGTCGTCGCCTCCCCGGTTGGGCTCATAGGTACAATAGCTAGTTGGGTAGGCTGGGTGATCATGGCCCGTATCAACACTCAGACTACAGCCCTGAGTTCTTCATCTGTAACTTGTCCAAACATAAGACTCCTTGGGGTTGGTGGGGCGGTTGACTCCTGTTGTTTTCGTGAGTCGACATGTTTCTGCACACGTGTATAATGATTTATAAGGTTAGGGAGACTCTTTGTCGCACTATATAGATCATGAAGGAAGGGGATATTTCCTAAATGTCTAGTAGCCTCTTCGTCATAAGTGTGGCGCACTTCACCCATGAAAAAGACTCTACTTAACGCGGATGTCAGACTCCCTAGGACATATCAAACCTATGGCTCTAATACCAAGTTTGTCACAATCCGAGAGTATACTCGGATCGTAGACACGGGATAAGGAACCCCGAGATATCTCAAGTCGACCCATGGCATAAACATTCAACTAACTCATTTTATAAACATAATGAAAACATAATCGTAAACTCAATGGAAGTCTCACGCAACAGCACAACAGGATAATAACCAAAGCTATATATGCATAAGTATGAAAGCCTCTACTCTGAACGAGTTGATGGAACAAGACATCAACTAACTCAATAACACTGAAACTGAAGTACTATGCAAAACTGAGAATCTATTCCTCGAAAGATGAGGACTCACCCATCCTAGACTGACAAAGACTCTGGGGAGCTGGCTAAGATCTGACTGAAGCTGCAAATCGGGTCCTTTATCATGAAACGATACATCATAGAACGTATGTGGTCAGTATGTGGAATGTACCGAGTATGCAAGGTAAGTAAAACCGCTTATGTAAGTAAAATAAATTGTCTAAGTACAATGCATGAATTAAACATGTTATCAGTATTCCAATGGTAGCGCTTGCAAGCATTATTTCAAAATTCATGATCTTCTCACATGATGAAAACTCTTAACTCAAAAACACCAACAGACTAGAATGGCCCAAAGCTGAAGCAGAACATTTATGGAGAATCTGAGCATAAGTTAAACGTTACTCTTAGAACATGCATATATGCAATTTAAAACATGAGTAATGAGTATGCGAATATAGAATTATATGAGATGGTGGGAGACTCATCACTTAACCAACATAACAAGATAGAGCTTACGTGGCCCCGACTATCACACTCAAGTGGGTAGAGCCGTCCATAACCTTGCCAGGTCTATGGATGATACCATGATAACGATATCAAGATCAGGGCCCAATCAGGGCAGGGGATACCTCACAAGGGAGGTCCTAAATAATATAATAGTATCAACCTATGTTGGCGCGTAGTTCTGGGGTGTAGGGTGATCGACCCTCAACCCGCTTGGTGCTAGACTCTTCTCCCAAAAATATGCAGTGTTTTATATCGTATATAACGAAGCTCAACTTCATCTATTGATGAAGCTCAAGATGAAACCATGCATAGAATCGACATCATGTAAAAATGAAGCTCAACATTGTCCCTTGACAAAGCTCAATAATGAGATCATGCATATGGGATGCTTTATTTCAAACCATACCACAAGCTAAAGTGTAGAAGTTGGGAGGATTTGCTTCGAACAATGCGGTAAGCTTGTCTCGGGAATTTCATCATTCGAAATCAACATGTGGGTATTGCCCAAAAGCTTTATCATGCTTAAACCCATTCAATTCATTTGAAAATATTATAATTTGGGAGATTTCACTCCAAAACGAGGTAATAAATTCAATTCAAGAAAAATAGTCATTTATAATCACCATTGGACACTACCCAAAGCTTCATCATGCTAGGGTCCATTTAATCTTCTTTGAAAACATCATCAAAATCATGGGTAAGATTGAAAACATTCTTTTCATCATCTACTCCATCATTATCACATTATATTAGAAACTCCCTATACATGGGCATTTTAGATTCAATTCTTTTAGAAAATAATTTTGTAAAAGAAATTAAGTTAGAATCAGCCCAAGCTCAATAAATCATCAATATCAACTCAATTAATCATACCCATGAGTAGAAATTTAAGAATCATGTAATTGAATGAAAACTCATACTTGATCATCACAAACTAATCACAAATTGATAGGGAATGGGCATGGGTGTGGAAGAAAGCACCCACTCATAGCCTTACATACCTGGGAGGAATGATTTTAACACTTCTCTAATAGCCCAAGCTATGATTCCAATGGAAACCTTGAGATTTTTCCTTGAATCTCCTCTTCAATCCTTCAAACTTGTATGTAGGAGGATAATAGCTTAGGATAGGTTTTACCCTGCTTAAAACCCACTAAAATGAGCCTTAAACGACGTAGTATAGGTCTTAGGAACTTATGAAATTATGAGAAAGCGCTCACTAATTCGCAAAAAATAACTGTCGGGGGCTCCTAATAGACGACCTGACAACTCTTCACCTAGGCATACGATTCGTTAGTTCGCCCGTCAAGTACACTGCCTCATCACTCATGAATATTCATTTTGCTCAAAAATGAAGCTCCTAACGAGTCATTAGGACGGCGACGACTCGTAGGTACCATCCGTCAGGTACACTGGATAAGCTTCACTATCTTTCTCTAGGACCTCTTCATGACTGACCTGACGACTTGTGGTCACCATGAGGATCTCGAGTCCTTCAACATCTCAGGCCTTCCCCACGAGTCACTTGATGACTCGTTAGGCATCCTCGCGAGTCATTAAGTGATCCATTCTACAACTGCTGCAATTTTTTCCAGTTTTCTCCTGATTCACTTCCGGACCTGATCCTTGGGTTCCGGGGTATAACACCCTCCATCTCAAATATGCATTCTTGGGTGAAGACAATACTTAGCCAGTGATTATTGCAGCAGATTTGACGGACTAGCAAGTAGAAGCTTTGGTCACAGTATTAAAAAGGCACAAGAAGGCAATTGGCTGGACCATAGCTTATATCATCGGGATCCCTCCAGGCATATGTACTCACAAGATACAACTTGAGCCAAACTGCACACCAAGTATAGAGCATCAACGACGCCTGAACCCACCAATTAAAGAAATATTAAAAAGGAGATTATCAAGTGGTTAGACACTGGTGTAATCCACCTCATTGCAGATGGCAAGTGGATGAGTCCGGTACATTGTGCCAAAAAACAATTTGGGATCACAGTGATCCCTAATGGGAAGAATGAGCTGATACCGACAAGACTAGTCACGGGATGGCGTGTATGCATGGATTATAGAGAACTCAACCAGTGGACCTGGAAGGACCACTTTCCAATGCCATTCATGGATCAGATGCTTGACAAATAAGCAGGCAGAGGTTGGTACTATTTTCTTGATGGCTACTCAGGGTATAATCAAATCATATAGCCCTGGAAGACCAAGAAAAGACTAACTTCACCTGCTCATATGGAACATTTGCTTTCAAAAGAATGCCATTTGGATTGTCCAATGCACCGGCCATATTCCAGCGTTACATGATGCCGATATTCTCATATATGGTAGAGAACATCGTTGAAGTATTCATGGATGACTTTTTAGTTATGAGTGATTCATTCAAATCTTGCCTCACTTGGGAAAAGTGTTGAATAGATACGAAGAACCCAATCTGTTTCTATATTGGCGAAAATTTCATTTTATGGTCAAGGAAGAAATAGTGTTGGGGTCACAAAATCTCTGGAAAAGGGATTGAGGTGGACAAGGTGAAAGTTGAAGTTATAGAAGTTTTGCCTTCCCCTATTTTCATAAAAGGGGTCAGATGCTTTTCAGGACATGCAAGATTTTATAGGCGATTTATCAAGGAATTTTCAAAGGTTGCACAACCAATGTGCAAATTTCTTGAGAAGGCAGTAAAGTTTGTGTTTAATGAGGCATGTCTAAGGGCTTTTGAATTCTTGAAAGATAAACTCACCACTGCTCCTATTATCATAGCTTTAGATCGGTCTCTTCCGCTTGAAGTAATGTGAGATGCTAGCGGGGTTGCTTTCGGTGTTGTCTTGGGCCAACAGAGAGCAAAGATTTTCCATCCTATCTATTATGCTAGTAAAACACTCAATACAGCCCAAAAGAACTACATTGTCACAGAACAAGAGCTCCTAGCAATGGTCTTTGCATTCGACAAGTTTTGGGCATACTTGCTTGGATCTAAGGTGATCATCCATACAGACCATGCCGTTTTGAGATACTTGATATCTAAAAAGGATGCTAAACCCAGGTTGATTATGTGGGTGTTATTGCTTCGAGAATTCGAGTTTGAAGCCAAAGATTGTAAAGGGATTGAAAATTAGGTAGTTGATCATTTATCCAGGCTAGAGTCTGAGGCTAGGGCAAGAGAAAAGATCGATAATGATGTATTCCCATATGAGTAGGTACTAGCTGCATCTCAAGACTTGATTCCCTGGTTGCTGACTTTGTAAATTATTTGGTTAGCAACATGATCCCAGCAGAAGAAAAAGGTTTTATTTGATGCCCAAAGATACTATTTGGATGAATCATACTTATTTTGTATCTGCGCAGATGGAATCGTTCGTAGGTGTGTGCCAGAGGTAGAAATGTTGAGCATTCTGGAGGCCTATCATTCATCCCTAGTTGGGGGTCATTATAGTGATATTCGAACTGCATAAAATCTTGCAATGTGGGTATTAGTGGCCCTATATTAACCAAGATTCCTATGAATACACCAAGGCATGTGATCAATGTCAAAAACAGGGCGGCATACCCGTAAGCATAAATTACCATTGATCCATATTCTAGAAGTTGAATTATTTAATGTATAGGGTATAGATTTCATGGGTCCATTTGTTAGTTCATATGGGATGAAATACATCTTGGTGGTAGTGGATTATGTCTCCAAATAGGTGGAGGCCATTGCACTACCTAACAATAAAGGAAAAAGTGTTACAACATTTCTGTGGAAACACATATTCGCTAGATTTGGCACTCCTAGAGCAATCATCGGTGATGGTGGATCACACTATTGTAACCGTCTCTTTAGAACCCTATTGGAGAATATAGAGTTAAGAATAAGGTGGAAACACCTTATCAACCTCAGTCAATTGGGAAGGTAGAGGTTTCAAATAGGGAGATAAAGACCCTTTTGCCAAAACAGTGAATACTAATTGGACAGATTGGTCTAGGAAGTAAGATGATAAGCTGTGGGCTTATCATACATCTTATAAGACCCCCATTAGTTCATCTCCATATCAGCTGGTCTATGGCAAATCATGTCATCTGTCGGTTGAATTAGAGCATAAGGCACTATGGGCTCTGAAAAACTGAACTTGAACTGGAATGAAGCAGCCAAGTTGAAACTCGACCAGCTCAATGAGTTGAACGAATTTCGAGTTAGAGCTATGAGAGTGTAGCCATTTATAAAGAAAGAATGAAGATTTATCATGGACAAGAAGATTGCAAAAAAGGAGTTTAACACAGGTGATCTTGTCCTACTATTCAACTCAAGGCTCCATTTGCACCCTGAAAAGTTGAAATCTAAATGGATGCGACCTTACAAAGTGGTGCATGTGGCCCTATACAGTGCAGTGGAACTTGAGAACAAGAATCAAAAAAGGTTCAAAGTGAATGGGCAAAGAATAAAGCTATATCTGGGAGATATGGAGGAATTAAGAGCAATCGAAGCGGTGTAACTTGATGAGGCCCAAAGAATCACAAAAGTTATATCGTGTCGTGATGTTAAATCAGGCATTGCATGAGAAGCAACCCATGGATGGTGAAGTTTGAGTAGCCGCAAGTATGTTTCCTTCCTTTAGTTCTCACATTCTATGCTTCGGGGAATGAATCCCAAATTTTTTAGAAAAAGGAGGGGTGTGCTTGTATTTTTGGATTTTTGATTCATCAAAGGGTTTTTCTTGTAGTATTTTTTTACCGTGGGCATGCTATCTAGTAGAACTAGCATATTTAGAATTTATTTTTATAATTTATGTTTAATTAGAAAGTAACTTAGGAGTACTCATCCAATGAATTGCATTGGTTTTGATATTTTGCAAAATTGATCCTGTTTAAAAATTTTTGAAGATTAGTACTGTACTTGTAATTGCATGCATGATTTCTGTGGATCTTTTTGTCTCGTGTAGTATATTAACATGTTTAGTTTTTGTTAAGCCATAAATAAACCGGATAGGTAGAGTAAATGCAAGTCATGTACCATGAGTGAGTGAGTGAGGTTGAATACTTAGTTCAATACTGTGTAGAGGATCTAGAACATGCCTAGTTGGTCTTTGCATAGCTTTTAGGATGGTTAGTTAGGAAAGGATCATAGGTCGTTCTTGTTTAGATTATTTTTAGCTTGAACAACCCTACCAAAATGATATGATTCCCTTGATCCAAATTTTTTATCCTTAAATAGATCACTTTCCTTTGATTAACCAATTAACCCTACCTATTTTTATAATGAACTTGTTTTAACCTTGGTCCCTCCTTGGACATTGTGAACCTGAACATAGGAAAAATGCATAAGTTGATGGTGGCTAGAGTAGGGGTGCATAAATAGTAGGAAGGTGAAAAAGGGAGAGATAAGAAAAAGGGTGAAAAATGAAGAGTGGTTTGATCAAAGAAAAAGAAAATACAAAAAGGAAAAAGATGCATAAAATTTGAAGAAACACACCATGCCCATACAAATGCATAAAGAATGGTGAAAAAAGAGGGAAAAGTGAAAAAGCAAAAAGGGTAGAGAAAAAGTAAGAAAATAGAGCCACATGTGTGTAGTGCCAAGGAAGGATTTAGTCACGTAAAAAGATCTCATATCTACCATACCCAGCCTAAAAGCCTACATTATAAGTCAAAGCAAGTCATGTAGTGATCCTATCCTGACCATCTGACAAACTGAAGTAGAGAAATTAAGGGCAAACCTATGGTATCCGATATGCAGTATTTGAAACTTCTTTGTGAGAATGAGAGTGAGAGTCTCGCTTGTTCAGTCCCATGTTATATATTTTACTATATCTGTGAGTGGGAGACTTCATTTGTTGTGAGGGTACATGGTTTGTGTTTAATTCTACCAGTGGTCTGTGTAAAAACCAGTGGTGATGACTTGACTAATTGTTAATAGCTAGATGACATATCTTGATCCCTGTTTATCATGTTTTGTTGTTGCTTTAGTGCATGTGCTAATTTGGTTCATGGGAAAAGGGTCAAAACCTTTTTGATTTATTAGTGCAAATTTTGTTTATTGTTGGTTGTAGTATCCTAGGTTTATTCTCTAGTTAAGCATCATGTTTAGTTTTTATTTTTCTTTGCCTGAGGACATATAAAAGTCTTAAGTTGAGGGTGTTGATGTGTTGTGAGTTTACAGCACTTCTGACGCTTAAAACTGAGAAAATAGCATGGACTTAGGTATGTTTATATAGATATAAGGAACTTTTACTTTAATTTCAGGGAAAATAAGTGTTGGAGAAAAGATGTGCAAAAGAAGCCTTAAAATGCAGAAAATCAACCAAAGTACAAGTCTAAGTATGAGTCGTACCTTAATTGTACTAGCCATACTGAGAACCGTGATGAAAGCCAGAAGGTTGAATAGAGAGGAAGGAAACATATGACTCTTAGTACGAGTCGTACCAAGATGGTACAAGCTGTAACTGGAGTCATGGAAAACTTTAGAGAAATTTGCACAATGCAGTCTCTTGGTACGGGCTGAACCCACGAATCGTAACACTGATATACGACATGTACCATGAGCCATGATGACCTTCAATGATTATTCAAGACTTGGCAGAATTTCAGACACAAAAGGCAGTATGAGTCATAGGAGGAAGGTACAAGCCGTACCACAATACTCGTGGAAAACTTCAGAAGGTGTCAAAGTTCTCAAGGCCAAGCCATGGATGCATTGTATGACTCGTAGGATGAAGGTACAAGTCGTACCAACCTGCCAACAATTAGCCAAATCTGCAGCAGCCAAGGACTTAAGAGAAGCAGGTAGGACCTGTACAATCCTTCTATGGGTCATAGGTCCTGTCATGACACAGTCGACACTAGATAAGAAAAACTCCCTGTTAGCTTAGGAAAAAGTTTCTAATGTCTGTATAAATAGCCTTTATGTTTTATTTTCATAGGAGGAGGACAAAATTGATTGAGTAGACGTGTGATTAATAATTTTTGTGAATTTTTATCAAGTTTTAAGGAGCAGTTCTTGGGTTCAAATTCTTGATTTCCCACATTATTCTTGAGGTTGTTCTTTGATATTCAAATCTGATTTTCTTCCAATTGTTGCTATAAGTATTTAATTATGTGTTTGTCTACGAGTACAAATTATAACCTTACAACCACAAGAGGCTATAATCTCCACAACTAGGGGTTGTGGGAACCATGGGGGATTAAGAAACTAGGGTTGCACAAAAGTGATTTAAAACCAATGCAAAAGCTTGTATTGTATTTTCTTCATCTTTAAACGTTTCTTAATGGTGTACAACATTAGGACTTCCCTGAATTATGTACTTGCTTGAACCTACAGAGGTAGAGACTAGGAAAAGAGAATAACAATAAAGCCTTGATTTTTATGATCATTGTATTAACTTGAGCTATGGTCGCAGGATAGTTAAATTTGGAACATATTTACAATGGTTAATTTGAAAACGCTCATGAGACCTAACTCGGTAATTGAGTAAAGTCATCCAATAGGGACGAACCAGTTGTTCCGATGAACACTAATTATCAATTCTACAAGTAAGGATTGGGATTGATGATGTGTGTATACCCAAAGTAGTTATGAACCCATGGGGAACACATACCCTAGTTATTTGCAAATCTTGATAACAATCACCATTACAATCTTGTTTTAATATTGTTTTTTCTTTGAAACCCCCAAGTTGGAAATAACTCACCAACAGGTTTAAGTATTGGCATTAGTCTAGATCTTTCATATTTCCAGTGGGACCCAACCTCTTAGTTGGGTTCTTTATTGACAACGACCGCTTCATGCTATATTAGAAAGTGTGAGTTTGAGTGTTATCAGAATGTGAGGCCTGGGGCCGAAGTGGAGAACTCGGATGAGCAAACTAGTATGATCAGACTCTAAACGAGGGTTGAGGACATGAGTGGCTCATGCCCTAGGTGAGCATTTGGGCAAGCGATATGAGGAAGTACACAAACATGTATGGCTAAAAGATCATACGGCTGGGTATACGGGTATAAGTTCACAGACAGGTATGATAAAGGTCTCATAGGGCTAGATGTACAATTCATGGATTTCTAGAGTCTCTTACAGGTCCCAAATGAAAGGGAAAGCATAAGACACTCTGGCATGTGGATATAGTAATATGAAAGAGGCGTGTGCCCGGTACATTACCGATGGTGTAATTGTGAGACAGAGATTGGGCAGGTATGACATGATATATATACTATTGCAGTGATAAAGATGTACAAGTATACCAGTATGATACAATATATGCCGACATTATTAAAAAACAATGTGAGAGCCCCAATTGAGATATAATATGTGCACGGTACAGGTATGGTATTTCATAATATGATTTTGGTGTGGGGATTGGTGAGTATTTGTGAATAGATGGTGGAGGATTTAACTCCATTGATTGCTCTATTATTTTCTTGTGTATGTTTTAGCTATTTTACAAGTATTGTGACTGGATGGTAGATTAGCATGGCGTTGGGAATGGAAAATGGTACTAGAACAAGTGAAATCGTGAATAGTGATTAATGGGAAAGTCAGTGATTTAATTAGATCGTTAGTGTCCTAAATTAGGCAAATTCAGTAAGGTCCCATAGTAAATAAAGGGACTAATAAAAAGAATAAACGGGAACTTGATCAATGATAGTGAATGGTTAAAATAAATAGACGGGAGATAATGGTTTCATGACGGAATAATAAGGATCTAGGTCATAGGAGAAAAGAGGTACCGCCTAACATGGGGTAACGCTGCAGCGGGTCAAAATGTTGCTGCCGCGAGACCGCTGTAGCGATCGAGGATATCACTGCGGCGGCGTGGAGGAAACAGATTAGAAGTAAAATCAAAGGCTAAGTGGCGGGGTTACTATAGGTAAATTAATGACTTATAAGTACGGATAATCGAGTTAGGGAACTTACTAAGCTATATTGTGTGTTGGAATAATCATTAAATTTTTTATTGTCGAATGCATGTAAATTATATATCGTTATGTGAGTTAATCTTAGTTGGCCAATGATGCCTACCGATACATGTGTATACTGATACTATTCTTGCTACACCTTTTCAGGTGTAGGTCTCATGATCGATGAGGACTACTCAGCAATAGCTTACGTATTTTTTTGCAGATGAAGTTGTGTCATTTTTACTTGTCGTTCAAACTAGATACTAGGAAGAGACAAGTTTGGGAAGAGTTTTATGAAATGTTGGTGGGTGTAAGTGAATGAATTAATGTTTTAACTATTCATGTTTATATTTCTTTAGTATTAGTAAGAGGGTTGTCTTATCGAGTCAAAGTTGAGTAGCTGCCGGCACGATCCGCCCATTTGGGTCGTGACATTAAATATTTGACAGAAAATATCTATTAATTCCAACTGAGAAATGAATGACATGTACTATGAAATAACAAGTTAATACTACTAAAATAAATAACTAGAAAAGTAAATATAACATAAATTTAAAAGTTTAAAAAGAATTAACATAATACTCTTATGTCAAATTTCGACATAATTTAAGTAAATATAATTCAGAAGAAAAGGAAAACACAAGTCTATAACATCATTCAATAGTGAAATTTATTTTAATTCAAAAGATAGAATAATAACCCATTTATATTAGATGAAGAAAGTAAAAAAATAAAAAATAAAAAGTACGAGCAATTATATGAAATCACAAAAAATAAAGGTTGAAAATGAGAAGAAAGGAAATGAAAGATAAATAATGTAAAACTTAAAAAATTAAATTCTAAAAAATAAAAATAATAAAAATTAAAAAATAAAAATAATATAAAAATAAATAAAAAAGAAGATAAATTAAAATAAAAATTAAAAAAAAGTTTAGAATAACTTTATAGCTACAACATGTAATTATATGCAATTATTATTTTTCTCATGAAAATTAGAGAGTATAATTACCCTTCTCAATTACATTTAATTTCTTACTCACTTCGTTTCAAAATAAGTGGTGTTTTTAGCTTAGGCACATCCCTTAAGAAGCTACTCATTTCTAGAAAGTAAAATGTATTTTTACTAACTTACCCTTAATAAATACCTTGAAAAAGATGTAGCTCTTTAGTATTTTAGAAATATGTCTTCATTAAAATAAGAGTAAAATAGGAAGAATATCATGTATACCTTCTTGATAATGTGAAACACCACTTATTTTGAAACATGAAAAGACTAAAACATCACTTAGTTTGAAATGGTAATTATATAATTACTTAGTTAAACAAATATATCAAACTATCTAATTACACTTAAGTTCAATACACAGGTGAGTTTCCAAAGATGCCCAAAAAGAATAAACATATTGTAATACTAGATGAGGATTGGCCAGCGTTTGCAAACCCAACGATTTAAAATTTAAAATAATTTTATTTTATACTGCATGATTGCAAGTAATAAATCAATAGAAAATTTCATAAGTTATGCATGTGTTAAAGTGATTCTATGCCAAAAGAATAATATCAAATTAGGTATAAAAAATTTACGATGACAAATATGCATGCCGACTGATATTCAAGTTCTGGAAAAGTAACCCTTCTACCTTAAAATATCACTAATGTAGGTGTGTTGGCCAAGAACTTAATTAAAGAAAAGATTGGTCATAACCTTCGATCTTCTCTTACAACTGAATGTAGCCAAGGCATCATATTTTACCTTATGAATTTTTAAAGTGTTCCATTTATTTTTCTTGTATTCCTATAACTATTGAAATTAACTTCCTCTACCTTGATAATGCGACTTATGGGTAAAAAATCAAATATCACGATATTTTCACTAATTCATAAAAACTACAACTTATACTTACATCCTTGACTCGAATTGTATTGGTAACTCATAGATCTTAACAATATATTTTCTTTCTCTACATCTTTTAACTACTTTCAAGATTAAAAAAATATATAATAAAAATATTGGCTTCAATTAGAGCCTTGAACTATTTTCATCAAAATAATTATGAACGTGACAATTCTGAAATATTGAAACTTCAAGAGAGGAATTTTAGCTTTTTTTTAAAAAGGTGATTTCAATATTAAATTATCTTGATAGTTGTTTAATTATTCTTTTAAAAATAAATTATTCATAATTATTTTCAGCTAAGCATGATTGAGAGTGATAACGGGATTACACTTGATAATAAATTATTTTTTATTTCTATAAAATCAAATAATAATTTATAACTTATTTAAGTTGTCACAAATGATGTCATACTCGTTTTATCTATATGTCAAATAATTAACTAATATCAATGATATTTTTCACACAGTATTTGAAAATTTTACAAAAAACAGATTAAATGTTACACCCCGAAATTTTTTTTAATGATTATTTGATAGTTATATGTCATATTAAGGGAATTATGGTCGCATATTGTTCGTAGGTGAGGAGGGAAACATGTGCAAAGGGAAAAGAGAAGAGTATGTGAAGTTTGTAAATAAGAGTCAATTTTAAATGGTCATATCTCCAAACATATAATGATTCAGAAGTCCCATAACATATCAAATGATAGGTATTTGAAACTAGTTTACAGTGAAAAAAATCGCTCCTCAATCGGACTTCGGACTAAAAAGTTATGCTCGTTTGAAGACAGCACTGTCGTCTGGAAAAGCGCCCGGGCGCGCGGGCGCCGAGACAGGCAGGCAGCAGACGCGCGCGCACGCATGTCGCACGGGCGCCACATGCTGGCGCCGCCCAGACCTTGGCCAGCCCGCCTATATAAAGTAAAATTGATCTAGAAAGCTCATTTCTACTCCGTTTTAGTTGATCTTTTTTTCAGAATTCAGAGAATTCAAAGCCCTATAACATGGTGAAAAGATATCCCAGGTAATAAACTTCACTCTTGTCTCTTTTGGGCTTTGAAAAGAGAACCTTGGAAGAAAATTATGGCTTGTTGTTGTCTTGTGGTTGATTGTGGTATTGCTGCGTTTTTAGATGATTCTAGGAAGAGGAAAGAGTAGGAGTTTACTCCTACTTTATTTGATAACATCTCCAAGAAAGGGTAAGTATTCCCTTTTTGATTTCTTTAAGTTTATGAGGTTATCACTTGGAGAATGTTGTAGTATTGTGCTGTTGTTTCTTTGTGTGTTTTTGTGGCATGTTGCTGCCCAACTTTTCCAGAACTTTGGTGAAGGGAAGTTGCTGCTTGTTGGTTTTGTAAACTGAACTTGGAAGGATCTTTAATGAGTAAGCTTGAAAGGAAGATTTTCGGCAAAATTAGAGTCGACGTGCCAAGGTATGTAAAGGCGTCCCTTTCCTTGTTTTTCAAGCACGAAACTAAGTTATTGAAAGGATCAATATTCCTATGTTTTTAAAATCATATTGAGGCATGTATAATCCTTTCCAAAGGGTTGGGAATACTTGGCATAAAGCTTGAATCGCTAAGAATGGTTGAAGCGAACAAATGTGAAGCGAAAGGCGTAATTTTTATATGATTGTTGTCGTAGTTCTAAATTGATTCTGAAGTCCCCTTAACGTGGGCACCGTGAGCTGGTCCTTTGCGGTATACTGTATATGTGATGTTGAATATATGTTAAGATCTGGTCACTTAGTGAAATTGGTAGGAAATGCTAAGACAATGACATGTAATTGAACTTAAGCTAAGAAGACGACGCTAAGCCGATTGAGGGTAAACGAGCTTATTGAAATGATGTTTTAATAATATTGTTAATCCCTACTATATGTGTATGCTTTAAAGTGCTTAAGTTAAAAAGTAGATTTTATGTTTTTCCTCTTTAAAGCTAAGCAAGTGGCACATAGCGAATAAGCTAAGTCGATACATGTTAACGGGGAAAGCGTGGCTAAGTTGTCAATCAGGCAAAGAGGTAAGTGCGTATAAGAATTGATGGAATAGTGAACATGAGGGTAAAGACCTGAGTGTAGAGTGAATAATTTTTGGCAAAGAAGTTAAGATGAATAAGGAAAGTAGAGCTAAATATTGTTAAATTGGACGATACGGGTTATGATGGTGAACGAGGTAGGAACCAACTAGAAAGATTAACCCAGTTCTAAAGAAGTTTAGCAAAAAAGTTATAAATTAAGTTGTTTATGTTCAATATGTGTTATGTTGATGAATAACCACTAAAGTGTTAACCTTCTACGAAATAATTAGAGTTGAATGTCTACAAAATAGTAACTTAAGTTGAGAAGCTCTCTGCTATACCCCTAAACGATTATGTTAAGTTATCTATTCTAAGTGTTGAAATTTTATACCATTTCTTAAAAAGGTAATCCTAGGATCTTCTAAGACACTTATGATTATGTAAGCTTTCTTAAGCTTCGCATAATTGCAAAGTTATGTAAGTCAATCCATCATCACCTGAATTACGACTATATATCTTTATTTGCCTATAAGGAAACACTTAGAGGGTTACTCACGTGTTCCTAAGTTATAGAGCTCCAAGTCTCAGATCCTTAAGCTATGTCTTTACATCCCTAATTTATGTTGAAATGTGCTAGTTGATCTAAGAAGTTTTTGAGAGATCATATTTCAAGAATTATGCTAATGTCTCGGTCAAGTGTCTGATGTTGTATACGAGTCTAAAAACTCAAGTCTTTATATGACTTTCCAGTAAGAAGTCTTAATGTATATGATTTTCATGTTATAACATACAGTTGAATTCTTTCAGTTATATTCAAGTCATGCATCTTTATGTTTAGCTCCTGTTAAGTTATCAGTTCAATTTCCTAAATTCAGAGGAGAGATTCTCCCATGTACCAATGTTCCTAATGTCTAAGTAAGTATAAGTGCAAGCTATGATAATGATCAGTTAAGCTCAGAACTTTGAATACTAGGAAGTCTCCTGGAGGTCATCCAGTTAACTAAATACGAGTTATACATTATATAGAATTCTCATACATTGTATGTCTGTAGTTCAGTTCTCAACTCTATGTATATAACAAATAACTCCAAGTTCCTAGTTACAATTTCCATGTTTTCCTGCAAATAAGTCAAATGAATTAAGAACTATATATGCTTATCTACATGATAAATTTAGCAATGAAATTCTAATGTATAGTTTTTTATACAGGTAAAGGAACCACCTGGTAGGTAGTATATATTTGCAGTTCCCAGATGTTAAAGAATTATGTAGAAATGATCTCTATGTGTTTCTATCCAAGTAATATGTTAAATTGGTAGGATTATTTGTAGGACATTGTTTGTAAGCCTACAAAAGTTCTTATGTTGTCTAAACATCTTGAAAGTCCTTCAAGTAATTGAGTCGACATGTTCATGTATAATTTGACAGTTTTACGTGATATATATACATATTTTCTAGCTTTACATGACATGGGTGCTCACTTGCATTTATGGGTTACGAAAGAGGTCTATTCCGATCACAGATTTAACATTTGTCATTCATATGTCATACGTGTTAAATTGACTCAATATAAGCCATATCGGCCCTATTTATGATTATGATTGAGAATTATTTTTATTTTACCCCGGTGTGGTATATCGGCTGGAGATATTTATATTTTACTCCGGTGTGGTACATCGGCTGGAGATATTTTTATTTTACCCTGATGTGGTGTATCGGCTGGAGATATTTTTACTTTATCCCGGTGTGGTACATCGGCTGGAGATATTTTTATTTTACCCCGGTATGGTACATCGACTGGAGATATATTTATTTTACCCCAGTGTGATACATCAGCAGAAGATATTATTATTTTTCCTTGGTATGGTACACTAGCTGGACAAATTTTATATATGAATTTATGGTTGGTTGGTTGCTGGTGTTACAATTATAGTTTTTCTTGTGCATTACTTGGTTGCATTTGCACTTCCGTATTGACTTATTGCCAGGTTTTAGTTTTCAAGATTCCAAGTTGTTGTTATTCCCTATTTCTGGCTCAGTTATCATTGCTACCTTACATGTTTACAGTTTTCTACCTTACATACCAGTATATTTCATTCGTACTGACGTCCCTTCACCTGGGGACCTGCGTTCATGCCGCAGGTGCAGGTAGAGGTTTGGGTTGCCAGTTGCAGTAGCAGTTCATGAGACTAGAGGATGTGTTGGTATGCTCCTTTCTTTTTGGAGCTAAGACTGGTTTTGTTTCAGTTAGAGTTTTGAGATGCAGTTATGGGTAGGTCGGAGCGTTGTTCCGACCATCAGTCAGTTTACTATTTATAGGCTTTGTGGACTCAGTGTGTACAATGGTATTCAGTTCGTGGCCTTGTTGGCTTTTTGTTGTTTAGTTTAGCATACTCATAGCCTTGTTTGCATTTCAGTTGTTTACCCTATATTTTTGAGACATTATGGGACCAGTTTGTGCTCCAGTTGATTCTGACAGGTGGCCTGGACGGCCTAAGTGTTACAGTTACAGATGTCATATAGCCGGCTTTCCAGTCAGTCAGGTATGGGGAGCCAGTCGCGCCCTCCCCCTAGTTATGGGGCGTGACATTAAAATTATATGTTTTATTTGCATTAGCAAATTTCATCGAGTTAAACGAAAAAAGCGTATTTCGATCTATCATTACTATCATTAAATTAATTCTGAATACAGATAAATCCATCTTGCAAGTATTGCTTACTTGATGAAAGTCAAAACGTACTACATTATTCTTTATAACATGATTAAACAAGAAAAACATGTATAGCTTTAATTCAAATAATCTTATACACAATAAAATCAAGAAAAAAATTCTAGTATAATAAGCAAAGAGAGCTTTCAAAGGGATTTATATGAATGGTGAGACAATGTACTACCTCTAACAAAAAGAACCCTTAAAATACTAACAAAGATTAACGTAGTACATATAAGTTGTAGTAATTCCGTGAGGTAGATAAAATTATATTTTATATAATTCTTTTTAAATTGTATTAATTTCTGATAAAATGATAAAAATTTACAATACTATAAATTACATGTATTTTAATTCTTTCCCTCAGTCGATTCTCTAGCACCCAAAATCAAAGATATTCTCCAATGGTGAATTCTTAGATAAGAACCCTAGGTTTTTGAAAATTAAGACTAGGGTTATGGAATGATTAGGTGTTGATTTCTAGGCCTAAAAGTGGTAAATTAACACTTTCTAGGGTGAATGTAATTATAGAACATTGTTTTAGTGATATTTTGAGACCTAGAATTCGGTGAATTTGAAATCCTCAACCTTAAAAGCTTATTTAAGAGGGTTAGAGGGGTAAAAACTCCATTAACTAGGTTGGAATAATCATTGTAGATTTAGACGATGATAATTTAGCCTATGATTATCGAATTAAATAGTAAACAACGGGTAAAATGGAGTTAGTTGAGTTCTTAAACGCTTGAATCGAAAAAGTAGCCTATTGATTGATTTCTTAATCTCTTATTTCTAGACTTTAAATATTCAGAGGCGTTGAGAAAAGGCAAAGCTCCCCACGGAGTAGCTGCATGTTCCACTTTTGCGATCCAGGTAGGTTATGGCTTACCTTTGTATTAGACTATGATTAGTGAATCGTATACATGTGTACTATTGACATACAATTGATGAGGGTAAAGGGATGTCATACCTTGAATCTACACCCTGGACTGGACACGGTACTTGAAGTCACAAGTAACCCCAAGTCAACCTCTGATCTATCATACACTGGTATTTTGAGTAAAAAAATATAGCGGAAACTTTGAAATAATAGCATAAAAGCATTTATAAAAATAAAACTGAAAACATAAAATTTAAAGAACATTTGAAGTCTCAAATTAATTATGTGTCTGAAAGCCCTCTAACTGATGAGTTGCTGGAACAAGCCCCCAGCTAATCAAAGTCTAGCTAAAAATAATGAACTAACTGAAAGAAATGAAATAAGGACCTCGAATGTTGAGGACTCACACTTCAACTGCTGAGGAGGAGGATCTGAACCATGGCGAATAACGGTGTTGAGTCCGAGAACCTGCAGCTGTATCATGAAATGATACAGCATAAAAATATGCATCAGTACTTTGAATGTATTGAGTAAGTGGAAGAAAACATAAATGAATGTAATGCCTGAACTGATATAACATGTAATGACCAATAAGTATATTGAACTGAACTACTGAAATAAGCTGAGCTAAACTGATAGAGCTGGAATTGAACTGAGCTGCTTATTCTGAAATTGGATTGGACTGAATAGTGCGAGAGTCTGTAACCGACATATAACCACGTGAGCTAGACCTGGAGTCCGATGTATACACCCCACTGGTAGGACCCAATATACCTTGCCAGGGTATAAAGGCATGAACTGGGTCATAAGAGTCTGGGGCCAGCCAGGCCAAATAATGTTGTAACCTACGCTAGCAACGTAGTTTTGGGAACCTGGGTGCGCTGGAACCCGGCCCACTCGGTGCTAAGTCCTACTCCCACTGGAAAACCTAGACTAAATTACTAAGCTGATAGGTCGAAACTAGGTTCCAGGACTGGTCATGGATATAACTGAAAGTTCCCTGAGAGTCTTATCGGATCAGATTCTGAAACTGGATTCTAGACTGGTTAGAGCTACTTATCTAGAAGCGTCATAACCATCTAAGAACAAGATGTAATCTGAACTGGGGTACTGAGGCTAGTCAGAGCTATATATCTAAATTTCATGACCGCCTAATGGACCAATAAACTGAATTTTGAATCTGATTCTAATAACTGGGAGGCACCACTAACACCTCAGGAAAAGACTGAAGTCAAACTGATCAATTGACAAAAGCTGCATAGTTCTGAAGAGGTTCTACGTTCTAACTGAGATGAACTACTAAGAAGCTAACCGAGAACTCAACTCATTCCAGCAACACGAGAATTCCATAATATGGCCAATATTTCAATAAATAAAGAAATCACATTCGACAAGCACTGTTATAACTTTCTTATTCGTGCCAGGGCTAAAGTCATTCTTTTCAATGGAGTATTTACTCCACATCTAGACAACAAAAAAATACTAGGAAATCAGCCCAAATCACACTCACAAACTAGACTGAATTTGATATGGAAATAAGCTCCACTTGAAAATCTAGTGCCTAAATCCACTTTTGCAAGAACATCAACAATTTAGGTAAGAACTGATGGAAATCACATCAATAATGAACATGGATATCATATCCATTTTATGTGAGATTAACCAAAAATAAAATGTAATTTCTTTGTATTTGAAAGCCCAGGGCTGAAACTAATAGAGGAACTACAAGAGCGTTTTGGGGGATAGAAGGAAAGAACAATTTCCTTGTTGAATTCCCACATACCTGGCTAAGAATTCCCCTGAGGAGTAAGCTTGAATTTCTGAGATGAATGAGAAACCCCCGACCTTTCTCTGAGAGTTCTTGAAAGATTTGTCGATACTTTTCTAAGAATGAATGTGGGAATAAGGGGAGAGGCCAATCATTCCCACTAATAGGTCTGAATTTACATCCAAAATGGTGTAGTTTAAAGATTAGTAGAGTAAGAAGTTATTAAATATCCCTTAGAAAATCACAGAGAAAAACTGTCAGGTGATCCTAACGGGTGACCCAACGGGTCACTGATCACGATTCATGGTAACACTCGTTAGGTACACTGCCTAAAAAACCCAAAAGGCCACCACGAGGGACCTGATGACTTGTTACTACCACAAACGAGTCGTTAGGTAAATCGTCAAGTACACTGCCAATTCTTTAAATTCCTGACCCCTGCCTGCCCACGAGTGACCTAATGGATCATGGTGCCTGACCACGACTTGTGAGGTCTTTCGTTGGGTACACTGCCTCTCTCTTATCATATCTCAATCCTTCTTCCTACGACTAACCTAAAGAGTCGTTAGGTCTCTCAACAACCTATTAGATGAGTCGTTCTGTGACAATTTCTGCAGATTTTCAGATTTTCTGATTTAAGTCCTTGATCTAGTCTTTGAGTTTTCGGGGTATTACAAGGGATCATAAAATATGATGACGGGATGAAAGAATTGTATTGATGTAATATTGGAGGATTAATCCTAAGCATGAGAACATATGGGATGTGAAGCCTAGTTGATAGAATACTTTTGATGTGATGTTCTTGATATAATACTCTTGATGCGAGGATCTTAATAAAATACTCTGGATATGATGTTCTTTATAAAATATTCTTGATCTTATGTTCTTGATAAAACACACTTGAGGTGATGTTCTAGATAGCAAGTTTTGATGACATGTGATTTTAGTTGCTCTTGATTGTATATTTTGGTGGTGCAATCTTGATGGTATAATCTTGGGAGAATGATCATAATAGTAGGAATAAAAGAATGAAGTGAGGTGATCAGACCTTGTTTGATTATATGAGCTTGATGTTGCAATTTAATTGTTATGAATGAAAACGTAAGGCTTGTAGTAGAAATTAACTAGCTTAAAACAAATTTTAGGTAAGGAAAGAGTCGGTAATTGTGAGAAACGTAGTAGCAGGGTTGAGTAACTAAATCTAGATTGCATTGAAATGATTGTTGTGTCTTAACAAATTTTCTTTGTGAATGAATATGTTAAAGAGACAATGATGGGCCTGAGTAAGTGTAATACCCCAAAACTATGTTAGACCAAACTCAGACTTAGCAGGAAGAAGAAGAAACTTTTGTCTCGGGACAACCCAGACAATGAGTCGTTGTCGACAATAACAACCTGTTGTCTGAGTCATTGTTAGCCCTGCTGAAAACGTTCAAACTCACACTTTCTGGCAAAGTATGAAGCGGACATTGTCAATAAAGAACCCAACAAAGAGGTTGGGGTTGAACCCAGAGGGAATAAGGTAAGATCTAGACTAATTTCGGTGCCTTAAACTTGTTAGTGAGTTATCTCAAAATTGGGGGGTTTAAAGAAAAACAATAATAAACTAAGATCGTATTTGTGGTTGTTATCAATATTTGCAAATAACTAGGGTAAGTGTTTCCCATGGATTCATAACTACTTCGAGTATACACACATGATCAATCCCAATGCTTACTTGTAGAACTAATAACTAGGATTCATCTAAATGATAGGTTCGTCCCTATTGGATGACTATACTCAATCACCGGGTCAGGTCTCATGAGCAAGTTCAAACCAATTGCTATTAGTATATTCCAAATTAACTTTCTTGCAACTGCAGCTCAAGTCATACAATGATCATAAAAATCAAGGTTTTGTTGTAATTCTATTTTTTCCTAATCTCTACTTCTCTAGGTTCAAGAAAGTAAAGAATTTGGGCAATTCCTAATGTTGCGCACCATTAAAAAATATTTAAAGATGAAGAGAAGACAGTACAAGCATGTAGCATTGATTTTGAATCACTTGGTGTAACCCTATCTCGTTAATCCACCATGGTTCGTACAATCCTAGTTGTGGAGGTTTTAGCCTCTCATGATTGTAAGATTATAATTAGCATTCATAGACAAACACATAATTAAATACTTACAATAATAATTGGAGGAAAACCTGCTTTGAATATTGTAGAACAAAATCAAGAATAATGGATAAAACCAAGAGTTGATTCTAAGAATTGATCTCCAAAACTTGATAAAAATTCACAAATAATGTTTCGCAATGCAATCACACGTCTTCTACCTTCTCTCTATGTTGTTCTATTAAAATAAAATAAAAGGCATTTATACAAACATCAGAAAATTTTTCCTAAGCTAACAAGGAATTTTCCATATCTGGCACTGGCTTGGCTCACAACTGATCATATGACCCGTAAAAAGACTGTACGGGTCGTTCCTGCCTCTCATACATTTCTTGGCTGTTGTATATTCGACTAAGTGTTAGTAGATGGTACGGCTCATACCATAGTAGTACGAGTCATACAATCCATCCCTGGCTTAGACCTAAGAATCTTAACATCCTCTGAAGTTTTCTATGAGTATTATGGTACGCCTCGTACCTTCCTCCTATGACTCGTAACTGCTTGTTGCACCTGGAGTTCTTCCAAGTCTTTAAGAATCATTGAAGCTCTCTGTATCATGGTATGGGTCATAAGTAGTTGTTACGATCCGTAGGTTCCACCGGTACCAAGAGACTGCCTTGTGCAAATTTTCTCTGAAGATTTTCACGACTCCAGTTAAGGATCGTACCATCTTGGTATGGAAGGTACTGAGAGTCGTACTTTTCCTGTTTCAGGCTTCTAAGTTTTTTTCCATGAGCCTCAGTACGACTCATACAATCAAGGTATGGCTCGTACTGAGATTGGTACTTGGACGATTTTCTGCACTTTTATGCATCTTTTGCACATTTTTGCTCTAACACCTATTTTTCCTGAAAACAAAGTAAAAGCACCTCATATCCATATAAACATACCTAAGTCCATGCTAATTTCTCAGTTTTAAGGATCAAAAATGTTGTAAACTCTCAGCACATCACCTGTCAGTTTCCTATCAGGGACCAATAAGGCTTGGGATGACCCGTTGGAAGGAGCAATGAGTCGTGTTGTCACTCGTTGCACCCCAAGTATATAAACTTGATAGACATCCCTAGAAGAAACTAGTGGAACCCATGACTCGTTGTCACCTCTAACAAGTCATTGTTTCCACCCGTCTCCAAATCCAGGAGTCCTTCAGGTTAGAACAATGGAGGCAAAGAGCAGTTACAACGACCCGTTGGTTCAACCAATGAGTCATTGAGTCATTTGTTGGTAGTGGTTCCAGTTTTTGTTCCAAATCCCTCCAATGGCCACGAGAGGAACCAACGACCCATTGGTTCATCCAATGAGTTGTTTTCCCCTCCTGTTGCCAATTTCCAGTAAGCATAAATCTTATGCCCAATACCAATAAATGAAGCAGATATTCAGCTTCTATAGCTTTGACTGGATGGCTAGAACTTTGGACAAGTACAGTCCTAAAATGGTCCAGGAGTTCTACGCGAATTATTTGGCCACTACGGAGCAAAATGCAAAAGAAGGGTTGAAATCAAAAGAACAACCCAAGCTCGAGAGTGTTATGGTGCGGGGTTTCATGGTGGATATCTCTGAGTGCACTATTACTCGGATGCTTTATGTTCCATAGTTCAAGCTCCTGAGATGACAGTTGAGTTCGACTATCAGGCATACACCCTAAAAAGGGTAAAGCAGTTGAGCCACAAGGAGGGGTAGAGTTAGATTAGCTGGATAGAAGGGGTTCTGGTAGATGACAAGGAGGAGGTAGACTGGGTGGCTAGTAGAAGGAAAGTCACCAAAGCCTCGCTGAGTTTCATAGTGAAGGCTTGTTGGACACTAGTCCACCACAGATTAGTGCCGATGGTTAATGATAATACCTTCAGTGTAAATAGAGCAGCTTGGTGGCATGTATCATGTCTCGATTTGCCATCAATATTTCAAGGGTTATTATAAAAGAGAACTGAAACTGGGCTTTGGGGTTGAGCATGAACTTCCCATTCCTGAGTCTCATGTTCAGACTATGTATGGAGGTAAGCCTAAAGGTGAAGAGGGAGGTAGACACACTGATTAGAGGTAAGAGGATGGTGGATATAGGGTTGATAAGGGATAAAATGAACCCAGTGAGCCAGGTCATACTTCCTACTGTAGTCCCAGTACCACAGGTATGAGGGGGCGAGCATATTGATGCCCTCACCTCATTAAAGCAGAGTGAGACACCAGCTACAGAGGCCATCCACACAGAGGAAGCTCCAGTTACCTTATCTGCACTTCCTATGGGTATCTCAAGCTAGACCCTAGTGGGGTATATGTTGGTCCCACAGGAGTTTCTCCAAAAGATGGCAAAATGATTGACAATGACTGAGAGAAAGGTCCAGTCCATGATGGAGAACCTTAAGCCATGGGTGAAAGTGATGATAGATGAGGTCGTGAGGGTGTTGCATGGCCGGCTAGACAGCTTTGAGCACTATTTCATTGAGTGCCTAGCTGAACAGCGGACATAGGTAGCCTCAGGGAGGAGTTGGGATCTCTTCAGAGCAAAGTGACTAAGTTTTCATCTAGACAACTGGCTATTCTAGCAGCCCCCACTCTTCCAGACCTAGATGCTAAGCTCGACGAGGAGCTAGATTTGGAGACTTATTGGGTCCCATCTGCAGCTAATGGGGGAAAAGGTAAGAAGAGGGTCTCGGAGGTTGTTGGAGACTAGCCCTCACAGAAGAACAAAAAGACAAAAAATAAGAAAAACAAGCGGGTGAGAGTAGAGAGCCTGCAAACTCATGACGCACATATTTCAGAGTTGAAGGAGCGAGCTAGAGGAGCAGGGTGCTCCACCACTACCCATAAAGAGCTTTAAGGTGGCGAGGACCCTTTGGGGGAGCCACATTTATCCCATATTATTTCTGAGGTCACTGAGGCAACTGTTACTATGGAAGGGGTAACCATTCCCCCTATTGATGTCCCAGTGAGTGCGTTGGCAACCGGTAGCGCCATGATTGCAGCGAAGGTACAACCTTCGCAGGATGGCAGGACTTCTTAGTGCACCACAGGTATGTCCCTTACCTTTTTTTTAGATTTTATGCCTTGGGGACGAAGCATGTTTTTTAAAGGGGAGGTATACTTGATGTTTTTGGGTATCTTGTTCATTCGAGGGTTTTTATTGCCGTGTTTATTTTTCCTCGGACATGCTATCTAGTAGAAACTAGTATGTTTAGGTTGTTTTTATTGTTTGTTTAATTATACATAGCTTAGGATTACTTTACAGCCAATATATACACTAGTTTGATGTTTTTGAAAAAATTGACCCTGTTTAAAAGTTTTGATGTTAGGTGTATTATTGATTGCAATTGTGTGACTTTTGTGGATCTTTGGCATTTATTTTATTAGAATGTGTAATTGTAGCTAGCTATGCATGAACTAAATAGGTAGAGTCAGTGCAAACTGGTACTATCAGTGAGTGAGAATTCATACTTAGCTCAATACTGCGCTAAGGATCTAGAACTTGCCCCATTGGTCTTTACATAGATTTTAGGATAGTTGGTTAGGAAATGATCATAGGCCATCTTTAATTTTAACCACTTTAGCTTAAATAACCCAACCAAATGAATATGAATCCCTTGATCCCAATTTTGAGCTTTATATTGACCATTTTTTATCCCATTCACCACTCCCATTGTTTATGATGAACCTATTTTGGCCCTGGTCCCTCCTTGGACATTATGAACCTCAACTCAGGAAAAATGCCTAAGTTAAGGGTGGCTATATGTCACGACCCAAACGTAGACCTAGATCACAACACGGAACAAGGAGCCTCGAGATACTCCAAGTCAACCCATGGAATGAACATACATCTAACTCAATCAAATAAAATGGAATACTCAATATAATAACATAGAGGAAGCATAAACATGACATAACATAGAAAACGAAATGCACTTCATACATGATAGTTGAATACAATATATAGTCTGACAGCCTCTAGTATATCGTATGGGTTGATGGGACAACACCCCCAACAAACCCAACAAGTCTAGGAAACTGAACATATAGGATAACTAATATCAATTGGTCCTTGAGAGATGAGGACTCACCACTGAACTGGATGCTAACTCCGGGGAATGAGCTAATGATGGTGCTAGGTTTGAAGAACGGAGCCTGTATCATAAAATGATATAGCATAAAGTATGCGGTCAGTACATGAAATGTATCGAGTATCCAAGGTAAGTAAAACAGACATTTTAAATACATAAAAGTTCATAAGAGTAGGACAAAATGCTCATAACATAAATATCACAATGTAACATAAGGCTAAAGGTTTTCAAAACATTCATAAAGCAGTCAAACTCATAATGATAGGACAAAAGCTTCATTAAACGTGACTTGAGCCAAAATAATATAAATATAACCATGCATAAATCATGAGGAACAATGGGAGGACGCGTCATAACCGACACCATCATGATAGAGTCTTACATGATGCCCCAACTATCTCACTCAAGTAGGAAGAGTCATCCCAGTCTTGCCAGGCAAAGGATATGCAGTATGTGATATCACAAAAGAGAGGATCCATTAATAGTGTAATGTATCAATATGAACCTATGATGGCACGTAGTTATGAGATATCGGTGTAGTCCTTTTGAACGTCGGGCTACTTGGTGCTAGACACTACTCTCAGAACATGCACATTAGGCTCATATGTAAATCATAAATATCATTCATGAGATTCATGGCTAAATAAACATTAACATCATTGATCCCCATTTAAATACATGTTTAGCCATGAATTAAGGGCCCATGAATCGTCCAACGCCATAAATCGATCAATCATTAAATCCATATCATAAATCATAAATCATATTTGAACATGAGGGCATTGCTCAATACTTTAACATGCTTGAAAATACTCAACTCCCTTGAAAACATGATTATTAACATGGGTAACTTGAAAACATGATTTTCATCAATAATATCTCATCATGCATGAACATTCATCATAAATCTCAACTTTCATAAACTTCTCATAAATGGACATTTAAATTTATAAAGCTTGAAACGTGATTTTAATGGAAAACAACATAAAACTTGCCCATGATTTATAATTCAATAATAAAAACTCATTCAGATCATACACATGTAGAGAATTAGGAATTTCATGCATTGGGTTAGAACCCCACAAAATTGACATAGAAATTTCCATGATTTAGAGAGAGATTGGGCATGGGTGTGAACGGATTCACCCATTCATAACCTTACATACCTGGGGAAGATCTGATTTTACCACTCCTTGATTTCCCAAATGAAAGATCGAAGGAAACATGAAGGAAAAGGAACTTGATCACTTTTCTAGCTCTCTAACTTTGCATGCATGAGTAAGAAAGGCCTAAAATGAACCTACCCCTCTTAAAACTCGTCATTCATAGCTTAAAACGGCGTAGTTTAGGCCTTACGATCATAGAAATTATGAAAAAACCCTTACTAAATTCGCAGAAATAACTTACTACCACTCCCCACGAGGGACTGGACGAATCGTTCCCAAGACCACAACTAGTGGCATCAGGCGTCGAGTGCACTTCCAATAATTCACCTGGGGCTCACCACGGAAAACGTCACAAGTCGTTACTGGTGACCACGACTCGTGGTCACCACTCGTCACCTTCATTACACAAATTTCAAATCATATTCAACCGGTTGATCAAGACCATCCCATGAATCATGGTAACCATCCATAGGGTACACTATCAAGTTTCCTTCACTTTCTCTTAACCCTTGCCCACAATTGACTCAACAAGTCATGGTGACTGACCACGACTCGTGGTCAGGTCCGTGGGCACTTCCATAACCCAAAATTTCAACTCACACCCTGAACCTCACATTGAGTCTCCTCGTGAATCGTGGTCTATCCCACGGGTCACAGAACAACTCATTTTGTGACCTGGTGCTAGATTTTTAGTTTTCTCCATTTTCACTCTCGGGTCTAATATTTGGGCTTTCGGGGTATAACACTATAGTGGGGGTCATAGATTTTTGGGGAGGTGGAAAAGAAAGAAAAAATTAGTTAAGAAATGGCGAGGTGTTGTGTGAAAGGAAATAAAGAAAAAAGAGATGAAAAATAAAAATAAAAAGAAAAGAAAAATAAAAGATAAAAGAAGTGAAAAGTTGAGAAAAAAAACCACATCCACGCATTGCATGTAAATGAAGAAAAGGGATGAAAGAGTAAAGAAAATAAATGGGGTAATAAGTGAGAGTGAGAGTCTCATTTGTTCAGTTCCAAGTTTCATGTTCTTATATATATGTGACTATTGAGGACTTCATTTGCTATGAGGGTACCTAGTTTGTGTTGCATTCTACCAATTGTCTATGTGAATAGCATTGGTGATAGCTCTATTCTCTGCTAATAGTTGGATGCCATATCTTGATCCCTGTATGTCATTGGTTGTGGTTATCCGTGTGCATGGTTGACTTAATTTGAAAGGAAAAGGGGTCAATAGCTGTAACTGTTAGAGTGCAATTATTGTTGTGTTGGCTGTAGGTATTCTGAGTTTACTTTCTAGTTAAGCGTCATTTTTAGTTTTCTTTTATTTTCCTGAGGACACTTAAGTTGAGGGTGTTGATATGATGTGAGTTTATAGCACTTTCGACGCTTAAAACTGAGGAAATAAGCATGGTTGTGTGGTGTTTATATGGATATAATGCACTTTTACTTTTTTTTAGGGAAAATAGGTGTCGGGTTGAATTGTGCAAAAGAAAGGCAAATTGCAGAAAAGTGACTAAGTACGGGCCTCAGTACGAGCTATATCATTCTGGTATAAGTCATACTGAATATCGTGGAAAAGTCCAAAAGATATGTTGAGGCAAAGATTCAAAGTAGGACATGTGGTATGAGTCGTACAATCTTGGTACGAGCCGTACAATCTTGGTACAAGTCGTAGAATGATAGTCATGATAAAGTTCAGAGGAATTTGCACAGGCTTAGTCTCCTGGTATAGGTAGTAAACACAAGTCATGATATCTACCTAAGACTCGTACCAAGGAGGTGTGAAAAAGTTTAGAAGGATTGAAGTCTGATAGTTCCCAAGGTACGAAAGGAAGTCACGGGTCGTAGGATCGAGGTATGAGTCGTAACAAGCCATCTGTGGAAATATTCAAAAGATGTTAGAATCCTCAGTATCAAACCACGATTGATTGTACGACTCATAGGTCCTTTGTACGAGTCGTACCAACTTCCAACATATAGCCAGATTCAACAGTTGTCAACCAATGTACGAGTCAAGGTATGACCCGTATAATCTTGTTACAGGTTGTACGTGAAATCGGCAATAGTTTTGGTAGTTTTACCTATTTACTTAAGAAAGGTTTTGAATATTTGTATAAATACTTATTAGGTTAATTTTTGGTAAGGAGAGTTGAAAAACAGGTTCTAGTACACGAAATTCATTGAGAGAGAATTGTTATAGATTTTTCTATTCAAGTCTTGAATACTTTATTGCTTTGATTTCATCCTTGTTATTGAATAATTCTTCACTAGTTCTTGCAATATTCAAGTGTTTTTTCTTATAATCATCTTTGTAGATATTAATCTATGTGTTTGTCTATGAATACTAATAATTATCTTACAACCATGAGAGGCTAAAACCTCCACAACTAGGATTGTGGGAACCATGGTGAATTAACAAACTAGGGTTGCACAAAAGTTATTCTAAACCAATGCTAAACGCTTGTATTGTATTCTCTTCATCTTTAACGTTTATTAACGGAGTGCAATGTTAGGATTTGCCCAAATTCACTACTTGCTTGAATCAAAAAAGTAGAGATTTGAAAAAGGGAATTACAACAGAGCCTTGATCTTGATGATCATTGTATAACTTGAGCTCCGGACGCTGGATAGTTAATCTGGAACAACTTGATAACGGTCAAAGTGGAATCACTCATGAGATCTAATTAGGTGAATAAGGTTAGTCATCCGATAGGGATGAACTGGTCATTTAGATGAACTTATGTCATCAGTTCTACAAGCAAAGCATTGAGATAGATCACATGTGTAAATCCGAAGTAGTTATGAACCCATGGGGAACACTTACCCTAGTTAACTACAAAATTTCATAAACAATAATTAACTCTAACAATTGCTATTTATTTTCTTTCATAAAACCCCCTTTTCAGGAGATAACAATCCTAAAAGCTTGAATACCAGCGTTTATACTACATCCTGACCATATTCCCTATAGGATCGACCGCAATCTTTGTTGGGTTATATATTGACAACATCTGCGTCATACTTTATCATGAGTGTGATTTAATCACTTTCAGCCTCGCAGGAAAACTATAAACTAAAGCATACTCACTCTAAGATTGTATCCGAGTCTTCTAAGCTCTTGTAACTGCATTCGAGCCTTCTAGGCTCTTGTAACTATATCTGAGCCTTCTGGGCTCCTATAATTGTTTCTGACCTTTCTAGGCTCCTGTAATTGTATCTGAGCCTTTTGAGCTCCTATAACTGCACCCCGAGCACACAAGGCTCTATTGAGGGTCCGTAATGCCACAATGGCATAAGAGAAGTCCATAAGTGAATAGACTTCAATATGGCTCTGCAGGCCTCAATCTGGTCCTTCAAGATGTCATATAGCTCATGTGAGCAATCTATAGCTCCGTAGGCAAGTACACTTAAATTTAGCCCTTCTAGGCAACATGTACGTGGGCATCTACATGAGTATCCAGAGGCATTGATCCGACGTCTAATAGTTGATAAGATCACTATTAAGGAATCACATAGTCTATCAGATTATTAACAACTAGGGTGGTTTTCTGAGCAACTATACGACAAGCTATAAGTCGTATAAAGTTATACGGCCACTGGCAATAAGTAGTTCATCTAACAACCTAACACCCAGTCCATTAGGCAACTCTGGTGCCACTAACTTGAAGGTAAGACTATATTATCACGATTCTAGCCCTGTTGTTGTCAAGGTACGCCAACGGCCTGTAGGCGAGTTTTACTATATATAGGTGTCAAAAACAAAAAGTTATATCGCCAAGATACACGATATGCTACCCAACAAAGAAAAACATGCACAACAGCTAACCACAAGCCTCTATGGCCTCAGTACAGCAGCAAAACATCACTATCCCATCTAGGCAACAACAAAACAAATAGGAATCTCTATGTCGCTTCTAACAAGAGGCAAATCTAGAATATGGAAAATACCGACGAGGGATACTATGATACAACATCAATTTGACTTATAGCATCTAACCACAACACACATATCATGAACTACTACAAAGGTACAAGTCGCATCAACTATACGACGAGAGTAACTTGCCGAAACAGGTTAACCTTAACATACCTCAATTGTCGAACTCCGCTCAACCAATCATGCTTCAAGAGCTTGTAATCCCTCCAACTCTTAGCTCATATGTCAAGGGAAAAAGTCTATTCTATTTCAAGAAAATAGGCCAGCAACATCATCCTACAAACACAACGACAATGAGTTTATTCAACAAAACCTTAGGAATTCTTATAATTAGGAGGGTAGAAATACTTACTATCACTTGTAAACGTTCTGGACTTAAATAAAGATGATTTCTATGACTTCTACTCCTTAGGGCACCATCAATCTGGGCCAGTTTCAAAGATTCAACTCTGTAGATATGTACTTTGTAGCCCCGGGATTCATTACGTAAGAAGAATTCATGGTTGGAGATGATTTGATAGCATAATTTGCCTTACCTTGATGAAACTCCAAGTGAGAATTGCCTTATGACCGCTGCTCTCTTTTGGGAAATATTTAAAATGAAACAATAACATGTCCAAACATATATATATACATACATACATACATACATATGAGGTAGTGGCAAGGTGTCAGCAGTGAGCCTTCCATCACGGAGGGACAGGGGCGCGACGTGCCTCTCCCTACGTGGGATGGAGTATGTGATGCGGTGCCTGTAGCGGCTGCCTCTGTCTCCTTCCACCTACTCGCTCGATGACACGCTCACGCGTTCCACCCTCGACCCTTCTCCCGCATGTGTCATACTCTAAGAACTCTCGACATGCACACGCACACGTATGTTAGACAAAAAAAACTTATGGGGTGTAACATCATTCCCCCCCCCCCCCCAGGGACATTCGTCCTTAAATGTAATTCAATCTTAAGAGACTCCGTTCTTAGGCATTGCTAGAAAATTTTCGGCAAAGTCTCCTTTGTAATATGAATTATCTAAAAACATGAAATGCAAAAAAGTCCAACATAGGAGTCTCACAAGACACTACAAACAACTATATAACATAGCACCACAATAATAAGACGAGTAATCAATAAGGATAACAAAAGAAATAATTTATCATCTAAGTAATTGTCTCACATCAATTGTAACAATCTGAGTCGATGTGCTTTCATCATAGAGTCTGGAACAAGTCAGGGTACCTAGACCTCATGTCGTCCTCAGCTTCCTAATTCATTTCTTCTACATTCTTGTTCCTCCATAAGACTTTAACAGAAGCTACTTTGTTCCTCAATCTACGGACCTATCAATCTAGTATACCTATTGGAGCCTCCTCATAGGAAAACTCCTCTGTGATCTAAACATTCTCAACTGTGACAACTCGAGAAAGGTCTCCTATGCACTTTTGTAGCATCAATACATGAAAGACTGGATGAACAGATTCTAGCCTCAAAGGTAATTCTAACTCATAAGCAACTTGTCCTATCTTTTGGAGGATCCCGTATGGCCCAATTAGTCTAGGGCTAAGCTTGCCCCTCTTGCCAAATCTCATAATGCCCTTCATAGGCAAGACTTTCAGGAATGCCCAATCATCAACATAAAACTCTAAGACTCTATGTCATATATCGGGATAGGACTTCTGATGACTCTGGGCTGTCTATAAGTGCACTCTAATGAGCTTAACTTTCTCTTTTGACTATTGTATCATGTTAGGTCCAATCAACCCTGACTCACCTACTTCAAACCATCCTATGGAGGACCTGCATTTCCTCCCATACAAAGCCTCATAAGTCTCCATCTTAATGGTAGAATGGTAATTGTTATTATATGCAAACTCAATAAGAGGTAGGTGATCATCTCAACTTCCTCTGAAGTCTAGCACACACGCCCTTAACATATCCACGTCTGAATTATGCACTCAGCTTGGCCATCTGTCTGGGGATGAAAAAGTTGTACTCAAGTTAACCTGCGTCCCCAAACCTTTTTGAAATGACTTCCAAAATCTTGCTGTGAATTGTGACCCTCTTTCAGAGATAATAGACACTGGAACACCATACAGTCGGACTATCTCTTTAAAGTACAACTCAACATAATCTTCAACTGAAAACATAGTCCTGACTATCAAGAAATGGGCTGATTTCGTCAACCTATCAATAATGACCCAAATAGAGTCAAATTTACACCTGATACTAGGTAAACCTATAACAAAATCCATGTTGATTGCTTCCCACTTCCACATAAGCATGGCTATCTCTTGAGTCAGCCCCCCAGGTTTTTGGTGTTCAGCTTTTACTTGCTGTCAATTAGGACAATGTGCTACAAACTCAGCAATGTCTTTCTTCATCCCATGCCACCAATAGATCTTTTTTATATCATGATACATTTTTGTTAAACTCGGGTTAAGAGAATAACGAGAATAATGTACCTCTGTCATAATTTACTGGCGAAGCCTTGCCATATCTGGGACTCAGAGTCAACCTCTTAATCTCAAGACTCTGTCTCCTGTTAAATCAAGGGCTAAAAACCCTTCCTGTTGAGCTTTGCCTCTGAGCTGTACTAGGCTAGGGTCTTCGTACTATCGCTCTTTCACCTCCATAACTAGAGATGATACTACAGTATTCTGGATCACAACCCCGCTATCATATGAGTCCATCAATCGGACTCCTAAACGAGCCAATTGGTGTAGCTCTAAAGCAAATTCTCTCTTTTCTGACCTCAAATATGATAGGTTGCCAATGGATATACTTACTAAGGGCATCAACTACAATGTTAGCCCTACCTGGGTGATACAGGATATCTACATCGTAGTCCTTCAGCAACTCAAGCCAAAGACGTTGTTGCAAGTTCAACTCTTTCTGCTTGAAAATATACTGGAGGCTCTTGTAATCAGTAAAGATGTCTACATGAACACAAGTATAAGTAATGCCTCCAAATCTTTAGAGCATGAACAACTGCAGCTAATTCTAAATCATGAGTAGGATAGTTCTTCTCATGCTTCTATAGCTGCCTCGAAGCATAGACAATCACCTTGTCATTCTTTATCGGAACACATCCTAACCCAATGCCTGAAGCATCACAATATACAACATAACCCTCTAAACCCTCTAGCAAGGCTAATACTGGTGCAGACATCAGTCAATCTTTCAACCTCTAGAAGCTCTACTCACAAGCCTCAATCCACTGGAACTTAGCTTCTTTCTAAGTCAGCATCAATGGTGTTGATAGGGCAAAGAATCCTTCCACAAATCTTTTGTAATACCTAGCTAACCCCAGAAAGCTGTGAACTTCTATTGGAGTCGTGGGTCTGGGCCAAGTATTTACAGCCTCTATCTTCTATAAGTCAACCTGAATGCCTATGTTTGACACAATATGGCCTAAGAAGGCTACAGTGTTTAACCAGAACTCACATTTCAAGAGCTTCGTGTATAACTTGCAATCTCTAAGGATCTGGAGTACTGTTCACAGATGATCTCTATGCTCTGCTTCTGAACATGAGTATACCAAAATATCATCAATGAATACTATCACGAACAAATCTAAAAATGGTTTGAATATGCTATTCATCAGGTCTATAAACACTGGTGAGGCATTCATCAACCCAAAACACATAATTAGAAACTCAAAATGGTCATATCTGGTTATGATGGTTGTCTTCGGAATATCTTTCTCTCAAACTCGTACCTTGTGGTACCCTGTCCTTAAGTCAATCTTTGAGAAGTATTTCACCCCCTACAGCTGATCAAAAAAATCATCTATTCTCGGAAGGGGATATCTGTTCTTAATAGTAACTTTATTCAGTTGTCGGTAATTTATATACATTCATAGTGAGCCATCTTTATTTTTTACAAATAAGACTGGCGCATCCCATGATGAAGCACTAGGCCTAATGAAGCCTTTATCTAACAAGTCCTTCAGCTGATCCTTCAACTCCCTTAATTCGGTAGGAGCCATTCTATAAGGAGGAATAGGTATGGGCTATGTATCTGGTGGCGTATCAATGGAAAATTCAATTTTCCATTTTGGGGGAATATCAGGAAGATCATCTGGGAATACATTTGGAAACCCACTAACCACCAGAATAGATCGAAGAATCAGGGATTCTATCTGCACATCCCGAACTCTAGCAATATGATAAATATATCCCTTTACAATCAGCTTTCTTTCCTGAATATAGGATATGAACTTACCTTTTGGCATAGCTGCAATGCCTTTTAATTACCACACTATCTCCCTGGGAAATAGAATTGAACAGTCTTTGTTCAGCACTCAATATTGGAATAACATGGCGCTAGCCAATCCATGCCCATTATTACATCAAAGTCAATCATTTCTAACTCTACTAAGTCTGCAGAGGTTTGGCAGCCAACAATCTCCACTGTACAACCTCGATAAATCCTCTTAGCGACAATAGATTCACCAACATGTGTAGATACAGAAAATAGTCGATGGAGAAACTCTGGTACTATAGCAAACTTTTGTGCCACTAGCGAAGTAACATAAGACAAGGTAGAGCCTGGATCTATCAAAGCATAAACCAAGTGGGAGCAGAGATTCAATGTACCTGTCACAATATTTGGCGACGACTCAGAATCCTGTTGCCTTGCTAATGCATAAGTGCTATCTGGACCACTTCTAGAACTAGATGCCCTTGATCTACCTCTACCTATGACTGCTGGAGCTGAGGGCCTATGCCCTGTAGAAGGTATTGGAGCATGTGGCCCTGTTGAGGACCTGCTCTGCTTGTCTCGATCACTTTGATCTCTGATCAAAAAATCCCTCATCATGTGACCCTCTTTCCCACAAGAATAACAAGTAGTGGATCCATATCTGCATATCCCAAAATGTCGCCTACTGCAAGTACTAAAACGTGGTACAGTTGGCCTCATCTGTTCTGGGCCTCTACTACTGTGAGCCTGACGCTCGTGAACTCTTGTCGGGACCTAACTGTCCATGACGATATGATCTATTGCCTGCCTCCTGCTAGGATGAGGGCCTAGGTGGCCTACCTGACAAGTAAGGCCTGGCCCACCTTGAAACTCTGCCTGTAAATTAGTGGGTCTAGCCCTCCAACGCTGCTCCTAATCTACCCTTTTAGCCCCACACTAATGCTGCCTAATTTCTTCTATATTCTAACAAAAGGCATGAATTCACGAGATATCCATGTCTTCTTGCAATGTATCTATAATACAAGACTCCACATACTCTAGTGCAAGCCCTACTATAAATCGGTGTACCCTGGCTGGCATAATATCGATGAATGTTGGCGCATATCTAACCAAGGAATCAAACCTCAATGTGTACTCTTGGACGCTCATCCTGCCCTACTCAAAGTGTAAGAACTGCTCTATTCTGACCTGTCAAATCTCTCGAGGCAAGTAATGGTCTATGAAGGCTTTAGAGAAGCTGGGCCATATAGGTGAAGATGCATCTCTGCCTTTGGACCTTTCCCAACTCTCGTACCACAGAACTGCTATATCTTGTAGTGCGGACACTGCTAGCTCAACTGGCTCTATATATGAAGCATGCATGACCCTGAATATCATCTGTAATTGATCTATGAAGTTTTGAGGATCCTCTCTGCAGTCTGTCCCCCATAAACTGTGGAGGACTCAAAGCAAGAAACTTACAAACCCTTGAACTTTTGGGTCCCTCGGTAGGCTCGGCAACAACTGGCACTACTAATTGGCACCGAGTAGCCATCATCTGAGCCAACATATATACTGCACTCCTCACATCCGAAGGTGTAGGAATAATTGGAGGTGGTGTTGGCACATCTGTTGCCCTAGGTGGTTTCTGGTGTCGTGGAGAATGTTGGGGAGATCGAGAAGGTGTCTCCCTTTTGCCCTCGTGTTGGGCTCTCTCCAACTAGGGCACCCTACAAGTACCCTCTCTCACTGTTTTATCTAGCTCTCGACTGGATGTAATATGTCTTGTATCAGACATTTCTATAGACAAACATAACAACATAAGCTTAGGGACTCAACCCTATATAAATCAGCTTTATAACACGATTTAAGAAGAATGAGGGTTAACCATACGATCATGCCTAGTATCTTCCTTCTTATAAAATGTGATGCACAACATGTTTATCAATAAGACTCTACTGCACACAACTTGCAGACTCCCTAAGATACGACATTGCTTTGGTACCAAGTTTGTCATGCCCCACCTTGAGAGGCGTAACTGGCACCTAATGCCACGCTGGACCTTGAGCTGACCTAGCTGGACATATACACCTTTGGTGCATACCAGCAGCAAGCAATCAAGAAGACAATCAAGTATATCTAGGCTCAAACATATCCTTAGGCCGACAAGGCCGCAATATAACACCTCTGCAAAATCAACTGACCCAATAGTTGCAGTAATATAACATCCTATGTGGGTCCACAAAACCACCATGTTGTCTAAATCAGACAAAAAGGAAGACAAGCACACATATCCATATATACAAGCTGACAAGGCTGCCAATTGACAAACAACTAGGCCAATACGGCCACAACTCATGTCTAACAAAACCTATAGTCTGCAAGACTCTATAGAATAAGTCAGTATACAACAAAAGACAGGAAATTCTCTAATGTCTGGTAACTTTGAAGGAAGGGAGCTGATCAGTCTGCTGAATCTGAATGACTACTGAGGAGGTCTTGAAACCTATCTGTTAGAACTTGCAGGCAAGTATGCAACGCCCCAAACGTGGGCGTCAGTACAATATATACCGAATATATAAGTCAGTAATAATAAACTAAATAGAAGCTAATAGAGGAATTGAAAGTAATCCGCAATAAGAGCTAGAAGTTAACATGTATGATCTCATAAAAATGAACTGTAAATAACAGGTAATATTCAAACAAGAACCAAACCTTGCCCCCATAAGCCTGACAGGTACAAACAACACTGAATAACCTACCTAGGCCACCGTAAGCTCTAGCAAGAACAAATTAATCTATATACCTCTATTGGTACCACTGTAGCCCCGCAGGCAAACTGTAAGCTAAAACATACTTGGATTCTAAGATTGTATCCGAGCCTTCTGGACTCTTGTAACTACATCGATCCTTCTGGACTCCTATAATTGTATTTGAGCCTTCTAGGCTCCTGTAACTGTATCTGAGCATTTCAGCACACAAGGCTCTATTGAGGGTCAGTAATGCCACAACGGCATAAGGGAAGTCCATAAGTAAATAGACTTCAATATGGTTGTTCAGGCCTCAATCTGGTCGTTCCAGATGTCATATAGCTCATGTGAGAAATCTGTAGCTTAGTAGGCAGGTATAATTAAACTTAGCCCTTCTAGGCAACATGTACGTGGGCATCTGCATGAGTAGCCAAAGGCGTTGATCCAACATCTAACAACTGATAAGATCACTATTAAGGAATTACATAGTCTATCAGGTTATTAATATCTAGGGTGGTTTTCTAAGCAACCTATATGACAAGTTGTAAGTTGTATGAAGCTATACAGTCATTGGCAATAAGTCGTTCATCTAGCAACCTACCACCCAATCCATTAGGCAACTCTGGTGCCACTAACTTGAAGGTAAGACTATATTATCAAGATTTTATGCCCTATAGGTGTCAAGGTATGCCAACAACCTGTAGGCAAGCTTTACTATATATAGGCATCGAAATAAAAAGTTACATGCTAAGCCACGCCCTATGCTTCCCAACATAGCAAAACATGCACAACAGCTAACCACAAGCCTCTATGGCCTCGATACGGCAGCAAAACATCACTAGCCCATCTAAGCGACAACAAAACAAATAGGAATCTCTATGTCGCTTCTAACGAGAGGCAAGGAATAAGGCTAATCTGGACGAGGGATACTATGCTACAACATCCATTCGACTCGTAGCAGCTAAACACAACACACATAATCACGAACTACTATGAAGGTACAAGTCGCATCAACTATACGATGAGAGTAACTTGTCAAAAGAGGTTAGCCTTAACATACCTCAATTGCCAAACTCCGCTCAACCAATCCTACTTCAATTAAGAACTTGTAATCCCTCCAAATCTTAGCTGATACGTCGAGGGAATAAGGCTATTCTATTTCAAGAAAATAGGCCAGCAATATCATCCTACAAACACAATGACTACGAGTTTAATTCGGCAAAACCTTACAAATTCTTATAGATTAGGGGGGTAGAAGTACTTACTATCACTTGTAGAATGTTCTGGACTTAAATAGAGATGATTTCTACGACTTCTACTCCTTAGGGCACCGTCAATCCAAGCCAATTTCAAAGATTCAACTCTATAGATATATTTTTCTACCCTCGAAATTCATTATCCAAGAAGAATTCGTGATTGGAGATGATTTGATAGCGTAATTTGCCTTACCTTGATAAAAGTCCAAGTGAAAATCACCCTATGCCCCCTGCCCTCTTTTGGAAAATTTTTAAATGAAATAATAACATGTCCAACACACACATATATATATGAGGCAATGGCATAGGGGTTCACAGTGCGCCTCCCATTGGGGAGGGACAGGGGTGCGATGCGCCGCTCCCTGCATGGGAGGGAGTACATGACGCGGCGCCTGTAGCGGCTGCCTCCAGCTCCTTCCACCCGCTCGCTCGATGATATGCTCACGCATTCCAATTCAACCCTTCTCTCGCATGTGCCATACTCTAAGAACTCTCGACATGCGCGCACACACGTCGGTTAGACGAAAGAGATGTAACACCATTTATCAATATAAAATATATAGAGAATATAAGAAAGAGTTAATTTAATATTTAATTAATAATATATACAGATAGATGAAAGTTTGTGAGGTTATACTGGGTGCATTATTATTTTATTACATAAATAAAAAATTTCAATTATCAAGAATAAAATATAGATTATGTATACAAGATAAAAGGAAAAAAATATGTATTATTCAAAGTTGAGAAAAATATTTAATTTTTAATATAAAATTAAGAAGTAAATTTTTTTACCCTATTATGATGCTTAAACAAATCGAACAAAAATTGATTCATTAGAAAAAATAGAAAATAGCTTGTACGAAATGTAGTACTCGCTGACACGTGGTACAAAAATTTATGGCTCTTGAGAAGAAAAAAATTTAGAATTGAATTTTAACCACGGATGATAGAATTATGAATTTATCCTAAAATAAAGTAAGAATTGCAAAAGTGTTATTGGTTGCAGTTGAGAAAACTAAAAAAGGTGGCTTAGTAGCCGAAGGAGCCTAATTCAAGTAAGGAAGGGAGAGAATGAATACTTCTAGATTTAATTCTTTCTTAAAGGATATTATTGAGTAAATTTATTTTTTTTGTCCTAGTTGTCTCTCAAACAAAGAGAACCCAACAATACTAACAAAGATTAACATGATATAAGTTATAGTAATTTAGTAAGGTAGCTAAAATTATATTTTATATAACTTGTTTTAAATGACATCAATTGGTGATAAAATAATAAAAATTTACATATAATTTAATAAATTATATGTATTTTAATTCTTTTAAACAAAAATGTGATAGTCTTGTTTAACTAATTTAGTAGATAATAAGTAAATAAAATAGTGCATAGTAAGGAAATAAAAATTATTTTATTTTATAAATATGTCATATGTTAATTTTCATAATAAAATAAAATAAAATTATTAAAGATCAATTTTAAGATAATTTATTAATAGTTGAAAAATATTTATGGATTACCAAAGAATATGGTACAGTGGATGAGACTGCTCTTTTAAAGATCTCAATTTTGAGTTCTGGATATAAAAAAATCTATGATAGAGACCGGTTTCCCCAGATGGACTCTGCGCAACGCGTGTTTGGATTAGTCAAGCTTTAATTCAAATATTGTACATCGAACGAAAAACTCAATAAAAAATTACTCATGAAAAAAGTGAATGCATGTAATATATAATATTAGTGTTAAAAGGTTATATTATTAAATTTATTTATTTTATTACAATATGCAATTTATTTTATTTTAAAATTATAAATTCATTTTTGTGAAAAGTTACCTAAAAATATATTTAGATCTGATAGTAAAAAATTTGTTACTTTATAGTATATATTATTTGTATTAACTTATTATCAATTAAAAATACAAAAATATAATATTCTAATACAATATGAATAAAAATCATTACTTAAATTAATTTATGAGTTTTAACAAATCACTTTAAATATCTTTAAATATATGAAATTTTATAATTTATAATTATTTCAAATAGTGTAGATAAATGAATATCTTTTAATTTTTTTAAAAGAATATTTTAGCATTATATTTATTTCGTGCCATGATAAAATATATAAATAAAAATTAATTAATTTTAAATTTATGTAGATAGTTAAAATTTCACTATATAAAAAAATTGTGATGAAAAATATGGGATCCGCATGAGATGTCCCATCATTTGAGACACACGGGTATTTAGAAAAAAATGCTTGATTATTTTATTATTAAAAATTTATTATCAAATTTAAGATAATCAAATAGAACAAAACTGAATAATTCAATAGATAAAATTACTATAATACCTTTGGTTGTCCTTCGTTTCACATGTCTATAAAATAGAAATTTACAAGATAAGAAATCGATTTCAGGTTACGACATATTCACGAAACAAATAATTTTTTGTCTCAAACAATATATTTTACCTGAGAAAATAAGAAAACACTTCCAATTAGTTGGTTGAATCCTCGGACAAGATTTATATTTATATATATAGAATCCAACATGTACAAACTCGTACTTATAAAGTTCTTTAATTTTACCCAATAATATAAACATAGACATTTCAAATGATGAATTGACAACAAAAATGTAACTTCGATTCAAAAATGCAAAATATTTTTTAAATAATATTTGCTTTCGAATTTTAAATGAAACTTTAAGAGATTTGTATTAATTTAAAATTTTTATAAGAATATTTAAATTTTATAAATTAATTAATTTTTTTATGATCATGCGAAGCGTTAATAAATTCACTAATAAAGTTTAAAGTGGGGTTATTCAAAGGGTGAGTGGGTGAAAAAGAAACAAATTATGATTAAAACAAATGAGTTTGTGACACCCGGAGGTATTAAGTTTACTCAAAACGAAATTAGAGCTTGAAAAATTACTACTCTTCATTCTAAATTATGTGATGTATTTTAATCTATATGTTATTAAAAAGAGAGTAATGAAGTATTAGATTAAGTCAAGTGGCATATTGAGAACTCATCACTTGACACTTTTATAATAAAAAATATTTTAAATTATTAAATTTATTTAAAAACACTTGTTATAAAGTTACAAATTATGGTAAGATATATTTGAATTATTAAAAATTTATTTATTATTAAAAGAAAAGTAGTGAAGCATGAGGTTAAGCCAAGTGGCGTATTGAAAACTCGCCACTTCGCACTTTTACAATAAAAAATATGTTAAATTATTAAATTTATTTAAAATAAGAATTACTAATAATGAAAATATTGTGAACACTTATTACAAAGTCACTAATTATAGCGAGATATATTTGAATAATTTAAAATTCATATATTATTAAAAGGAGGGTCGTGAAGCATGAGATTAAGCCAAGTGGCGTATTGAGAATTGCCCACTTGGCATTTTTACAACCAAAAAATTTTAAATTATTAAATTTATTTAAAATGAGAATTACTAATAATGAAAAGATTGTGAACATTTATTATTAAATCATTAATTATGGTGTGATATATTTGAATTATTTAAAATATAGAAGATTAAAATATTTTCTATAATTAGAGACATCATATAATTGCGAATCATTATTTGTTTAGCAATTATATGATGTATATGAAAAAAAATCACGTCATGATTATAGTCATTTTCGTTATGAAATAATAAAGAAAGAACAAGAATATTATAGAGAAAGAGAGAAAGAGAGAAGTTCTTTGTCACACCCCGCCTTGGGGGGTATGACTGGCACCTGGTGCCCTACTAGGACCTTAACTACTTGACTGCTAAGCCTAGGCACATCTGGTGCCTGGTTGGCTCTGACTCACATTTCTGAAAACAAAGGGCTATATAACGGCTGTAAACACAGCCCCCGGCCCATTAGCCTATAGCCTCATGTACCTGCAATAACAGCTGACCAGAACAAGCAACTATAGGGAAGCCTATGCGGGCCGACAAGGCCACCATGTTGTCTAGTTATCTGCATTCAGCAATAAAATACTAGAAGGCTACGTGACCGGCAAGGTCACCACTACTGTCAAACTTATGGCCCCACACGGCCAACATAAAAGAAGCAAGAGTACTAACAGCTAACAACTGCACGGCCTCACACGACCGGCTCAACTGACCACAGGGAAATATGCAGACTGCAAGCCTCTAGGAATAGCAATAGAAATGATCGGGACAGGGCCCCGACCTACCCGTACTATACAACAAAAAGGAACTGAAATACATCTCTGGAATTCAGTCTCCGGATGACAGGAGCTGAATACTCGATCGCTGACAGGAATCACGTAGCATCGCCTGCTCGTCTATGAGTACCTGCAGGCAAGTAATGCAGCGCCCCACCGGGCGTCAGTACCGCTGGTACTGAGTATGTAAAGCAATAACTGAAAGCAAAATCTGAAAGCAATAATATAACTGATGGAACTGGAGTAGAAGGAATAGCTTAACTGTCTGATAATGTAAGTCATACCTTCTCTTAATCATACTGGAAGGAGTAGGAGTCATACCTGAGGATTGATCGTTCTACTGTCGATCTACTCGTATCTACTGTAACACAGTGTAACATATCATAACATACATAGCATACACAAACCTTACCCGGCCCCCATAAGCCGGAAGGTACAATCAGCACAGAATCTACACCCCTACCCCGGTCATCCCATCTCCTATAATGGCTGTAAGCATCCTGTCGGTCCCCTGGGTATGCACTTGGGCTCACTGAGCCCCTGACTATAACTGTACCTGAGTCCGAAGGACTCCTGAATCAACACCCCGGGCGTACCCGCTCGACGGGGGCGTATAAGGGCCGACCAAGGCACAATATGGGGAAACTGACATCCTATCTTCATCCCCTTGCGGGACGGCATACCACTCCGTAGAGTGACATATCCTCGTCCTCTGGCGGACGAGTCGATACAGCTATTAACCCTGGGGCGGTCATGGATGTTGGGTAATCCAACCCCAAACAATACAACGGTCTCAACTAGTAATGCTGTCTGCGTATGGCACATGTTGAGGCTAACAGGGGTAAGGTGTCGTATATACTACATGCTGAGCTAATGATAGTAATCTGTACGTATCTGATACGTGCTGAGGCAGGTAAATATATATAAATATGAATATAGTCCCCTGCCGGGCTGTACTGGGGCAAATGCTATATAAGATAATGTTTCTGCTGAAAACTCTGGGCCAACCAATGCTGATTCTCCTATTTCAAACCAACCAATCGGCGACATGCATTTTCGCCCGTATAATGCCTCGAAAGGCGCCATCTGAATAGCTGAATGGTAGCTGTTATTATAAGCAAATTCAATTAACGAAAGATGCTCATCCCAGCTACCCCCAAAACCTAACACACACGCTCGTAGCATATCTTTAAGTGTCTGAATTGTACATTCAGCCTGCCCATCTGTCTGAGGATGGAGTGCTGTGCTCAAGTTAATCTCTGTTCCCAAACCTTTCTGAAACGACTGTCAGAATCTAGTTGTGAATTGTGCTCCTCTATCTGAACTGATGGATACTGGCACTCCATACAATCTAACTATTTTTCTGATATATAATTCAGCATAATCCTCAGCTGAGAAGGTAGCCCTCACTGGCAGGAAATAAGCTGATTTTGTAAGCCTGTCAACTATTACCCAAATAGAATCATTTCCGTGTCTGGTACGGGGTGATCCTGCCACAAAATCCATATTCACCGCTTCTCATTTCCAGAGAGGCACAGCTATGTCCTAAGTTAATCCGCCTGATTTCTGATGTTCTGCCTTCACCTGTTGGCAGTTAGGAAACTGGGCTACAAATTCAGCAATTTCTCTTTTCATACCTGGCCACCAGTAGTTTTCTTTAATATCATGGCACATTTTCGTCGCGCCTGGGTGGAGAGAATAGCGGGCGTAATGCGCCTCGCTTATAAGCTGCTAGCGATGCCCCCAATATATCTGGAACACAAATGCGGCCTTTATATCGTGACACTTCATCCTCGGTTATCTGAAAATATGTCACCTCTCCTTACTGAACCTTGTGTTCAAATTGAACCTGGCTAGGGTTTCTATACTGCCGTTCCTTTACTTTCACCACTAACGACAACACTGCGACATTCTGTATTATCATTTTGTTATCCTTTATTTCTACTATGTAAACGGCTAAACCGGCTAACTAGTGAAATTCTCGGGTCTATTCCTGCTGTTCAGGCGGCAAGTATGCCAACTCCCCATAGATCTACGGCTAAGGGCATCTACTACCGTATTAGCCCTTCCCGGGTGACACAAAATTCTAGCTTTTTCAAGCATAAACTACTGCAACTACCTCCAGGTCATGGGTAAGACAATTCTTTTCACGTTTCTTCAATTGCCTGAAAGCATAAACTGTTACTTTACCATGCTGCACCAACCCTCTGTACCTTCTGGCGGTGCTAACACTGGGGCTGAGGTTAACCTGGCTGTTAACTCTTGGAAGTTCTGCTCACACGCCTCAGTCTACTGGAACTTTTGTTGCCTTCTGTGTCAACTTAGCCAGAGGTGCTGCTAAGGCGGAAAATCCTTCCACAGACCCTCTGCAGTACCCGGCTAACCGCAGGGACTGTGTACTTCGATCGTAGTGGTAGGTCTAGGCTATGTTTTCACTACTTCAATTTTCTGTGTATCTATCTGTACACCAGCCTCCGACATAATGTGACCAAAAAGGCTACTGAACTCAACCAAAATTCACATTTACAAATTTTGACATATAACTGATGGTCATACTGGTTTATTATACCGGAGAATCTGACAAGTAGTCTACCGGTATAGCTAGAGCTTATCTGGCCTTCTGGTCGCATGCTAAGGCTACCTGTTGCTAAGGTAACCTTGAACGACTATCTGCACACCATGTGCCCGTATCTGATCAGGGGGTCCTGATATTGATCGTGACCTCTAATGATCTGGCTGCCTAACCTTAAATAACTGAATAGTCGGGTTGAATGATCCGAATGTGGCAGTAGTCTAACAATACTTTAACCGTTCTACTTGAGTGCTATAGTTCATGCATAACCGCAGACTTGGGGGCATCTAATTACTCTATTATCTTGCTTAAACCACTGTAATGCTGGAATTACTCAAACTTACTCCCAGGCGATCAATCTCTGAATCTTCACGGGGAGTCTACTGATCCCCTGGTGTTAATAAACACTGTGCTAGCAGGGTACTATCAATTTCTTACGCCTTGTGTGTATCCACTTGGATTTATACTGCTATTCTGGGGAATTCTCGGTCTTATGAACTATTCTGTAAATACTAGCCTTCTGCTAGGGCTCTGTATCTAAATATCTTACGAGAACCAGCTGAAGTACTAGTCTGTCGCTGATTACTGATGTGGACCCTTCTTTGGGGTACCCACGGGTATTCTGACTGGGACGGCCGGCTGACTTATGGGGTATTCCACATAATGACTGCTAGGTTAGCTAAGGCCGACTCTCACCTACAAGGCTGGAAAAATGACGTACAACCACTTAACATACTACTACCATTCTGGTATTGCTAATCTCTGAAATTTGCCTATTCGCCCTCTAATCCTGGTTCTAGCATATACACTACTGTTACCGATCTTCAGGGACGCCTCCCTGATAATGCAGGCGCCAGCTGGTCGGTAGACCGTCTAACTGCGCCCTTATCATCTAGCCATCTGTTTTAGGCCATTAACTCTGGTAAGCTCCTAGATCCTAGATCTGGTAACAACACCTAAGTCTATTAACTTAATAACGGAGAATTGAGATAGTTTCTATGACCTCATACGTAATTCACACTTAATCTGCCCCTTCCCTTCTCCTTTTCTTTCTTTCTTCTCCCTCTTTCTTATTTGTTTTTTGGCAAGGGGGTGTCCTGCAATGCAATTTGTATATGCTTTCTATTACTAATCAGCATCTATGATTGTAGCCCTTATAGGCAGCCACTCACAACATATCTATTATCTGTATACATATATATCGCTAGCTACGTATAATATGTACTGATTTCTATGGTAATTCATAATCTCTGACAGGTTCTGCTGAGTCTCACATCGTACATGATACATTTCTTCTACGGCCTACTAATATCTCCTGCCCTGACTTATCATTTCATTGCATTGTCACCCCATTCTGAAAGTAACAACATAAACATTCTAGTTATTGTCTGCTGTTTGAAATTCCGCCACTCTTGCGATGTGGGGGTCGACGTTCGAATCCTGTAGCCTTACTAGGCATATATATTGAGAGCCCATGACTGTTTGCTGGGCCTTATCTCTATGCCACACTAGATTAGAATTGCTGTATCGGTAACTCCTTAACTTTTCCATAGCGGACATACTACGGTATTCTGAACCGCAATCCTACTGTCAGCCCGAAGCTTAATCCTTAAAACGATACTCTATTAATCTGGGGAGGGGTAACCCTGATTTCCCCACAAAATCTGGCATTCCTGCTTCTTTCTCTCATCTTGCTTAAGTTGAACTCTGGGGTTCAAGGTACCTGCCTTTCGTTGCTAATGAGATTACTGGTCAAGCCTCGGCCTATACTTCTTCCGGTGTATATTCAAGCCCATCTGATTCACATGACCTCTATATCTTTCGATGTCACAACTAGTTCATAACTATAATCTTACAGGTATGTCTTGCTATCTGTTAGCATATATGGCGGACTTGGCCTTTTTCTGACTCAAACTTGACTATTATTAGGCATTCATCACTAGCAGGTCTGTTACCCCTACTTCGAGTAAGCTAACAATCTTACTTTCTTTACTGGCTTATTGTCATAAGGGTCTGCACAACTTACGTAATCTTAGGGGCTCTTTACACTTTCTAATACTTACTAGGATCAATCAGCCCATCTTTACTTACCACTGGATTCGGCAACCCCATCTCAAGTCTTATGCCCCTTTACTATACTGGCATCAAAATCAAGAGGTGGGAATAGCCCTTTTCTTATTGCAACAAATAAAAGCATTTAACTGTACCATATCCAAAAAGATGTATTTGAGATTCCTGCATTTCCCTCTCTTTTTCATACTTACCTGGTGGTCTGACCTTGTCTATAATCTTAATCAGATCTTATATAACTAATAAGTAAATCAACTCATATGTACATTATACTTCTGACTTCCAATTCTGACGTTATCAACATATACTAGGGATAGTACCGATAAAGGTATCACACTGTGAGGTCTCTGATACCCCCTCCTGCTGCTGTAGTTATCATGTAACTGGTTGATGTTCTCTTCTGTTGCTATCTCTGATCTTCTACCTGTGATAGGATAATGCTGATCTGCCTTTGTATCTGTAATCAAATAATACGGTAAGTTTTTAAGGACTCAACCCTATACTGTACCGCTCTAAAGCACGACTGACTGAGAAGGAAGGGTAACCATCATATCACGCCTCGCAGCCTCCTGCCTATAGTATGTGGTGCACAACACATCCATAGACAAGACTCTACTTAGCACGGCTTGCAGACTCCCTGGAACACGACCTGCTCTGATACCAAGTTTGTCACACCCCGCCTTGGGGGGTATGACTGGCACCTGGTGCCCTGCTAGGACCTTAACTACTGGAATGCTAAGCCTAGGCACATCTGGTGCCTGGTTGGCTCTGACTCACATTTCTGGAAACAAAGGGCTATATAACGGCTGTAAACACAGCCCCCGGCCCATTGGCCTATAGCCTCCTGTACCTGCAATAACAGCTGACCAAAACAAGCAACTATAGGGAAGCCTATGCGGGCCGACAAGGCCACCATGCTGTCTAGTTATCTGCATTCAGCAATAAAATACTAGAAGGCTATGTGACTGGCAAGGTCACCACTACTGTCAAACTTATGGCCCCACACGGCCAACATAAAAGAAGCAGGAATACTAACAGCTAACAACTGCACGGCCTCACACGACCGGCTCAACTGACCACAGGGAAATATGTAGACTGCAAGCCTCTAGGAATAGCAATAGAAATGATCGGGACAGGGCCCCGACCTACCCGTACTATACAACAAAAAGGAATTGAAATACATCTCTGGAATTCAGTCTCCGGATGACAGGAGCTGAATACTTGATCGCTGACAGGAATCACGTAGCATCGCCTGCTCGTCTATGAGTACCTGCAGGCAAGTAATGCAGCGCCCCATCGGGCGTCAGTACCGCTGGTATTGAGTATGTAAAGCAATAACTGAAAGCAAAATCTGAAAGCAATAATATAACTGATGGAACTGGAGTAGAAGGAATAGCTTAACTGTCTGATAATGTAAGTCATACCTTCTCTTAATCATACTGGAAGGAGTAGGAGTCATACCTGAGTATTGATCGTTCTACTGTCGATCTACTCGTATCTACTATAACACAGTGTAACATATCATAACATACATAGCATACACAAACCTTACCCGGCCCCCATAAGCCGGGAGGTACAATCAGCACAGAATCTACACCCCTACCCCGGTCATCCCATCTCCTATAATGGCTGTAAGCATCCTGTCGGTCCCTTGGGTATGCACTTGGGCTCACTGAGCCCCTGACTATAACTGTACCTGAGTCCGAAGGACTCCTGAATCAACACCCCGGGCGTACCCGCTCGACGGGGGCGTATAAGGGCCGACCAAGGCACAATATGGGGAAACTGACATCCTATCTTCATCCCCTTGCGGGATGGCATACCACTCCGTAGAGTGATATATCCTCGTCCTCTGGCGGACGAGTCGATACAGCTATTAACCCTGGGGCGGTCATGGATGCTGGGTAATCCAACCCCAAACAATACAACGGTTTCAACTAGTAATGTTGTCTGCGTATCGCACATGTTGAGGCTAACAGGGGTAAGGTGTCGTATATACTACATGCTGAGCTAATGATAGTAATCTGTACGTATCTGATACGTGCTGAGGCAGGTAAATATATATAAATATGAATATAGTCCCCTGTCGGGCTGTACTGGGGCAAATGCTATATAAGATAATGTTTCTGCTGAAAACTCTGTTGTTTACTCATTTTCTGTATACACTATATGCTGGACTAGTGATGGAAATATGTACATACTTAATACATGCTGAGGCTGGAAATAATATACATGTATGTACGAATATGGTCCTCTGCCAGACTGTACTAAGGCTAATGCTGAACATGATATAGTCCTTCTACTGAAACTATGTTGTATACTAATTTTCTATAGTAACATGATTTACTATTCCTAACATGCTTTCTAACTCCGTTTCAACTTATCATTCTATTTCTGAGCTGTCTTACAGGTACTACTTGCTCTACTGAGTTTCGATTGAGCACAATGTTATACTAACATCCTGTGTAACATCGCGTACTGAGCATACTGTGCAGTTTCTAATGTTTATATTAGCATCTCTATCATACTAGCAAATTTCACGCAAGTTGTAACTCGATACTTTCAATATCGTACCAACAGTCGTAACAAACGTAACACATGACTTCTGGACAATCTACTGGCCTTTAAATTACTGTACTGTATCAAGATTTCTTAACTTGCCGAGGAAACTAACTTTACATACCTTATCCTTGAACTATTCGTCTGTCGGACGAAGCTCGGCCGGTACTTCAACTGTTTTCTCCCAACTGCATTCATAAATATGTCAATCAATACTAAATACAACTTTATTGTAAGGAGCAACGTCACTTTCGATATAGTTTATAGCCTAAACTTAGGCTTATCGAAAGACGGTTGAAAACGCACTATTTTTCAGCGGTCCAGAAGGGAGAAATATTCACTTCACAGCTAGGAACACATAGACACTAATTTAGAGCAATTCCACTTACCTTAGCTCGGTGGCTCGACGATCCGTCGGCCGTATTTTACGAAACTGAATCCGTAGGAATGCTCTCTGCTGCTAAATACCTCAGTATCTGGAGTTAATTTGAATTTGGGCAACGTTTAGCAGCGTAACCGGACGAAAATTATATAATTTCCTTCGTCCCCCCTTTCTCTCTGCGTGTAACCTCCGTTTTCTGAAAATAATTGTGTGGTAAAATGAAATTAAACCGAAGTGGGGCTTATATACTTGGGCCTGAACCTGGGCAACGTGTCACGGAGCCATCGCGGAGGCCTCACCTCCGTGACACGCTGCCATCGCGGAGGGGCTCTGCCTCGGCTCCTCCCGCGATGGTTCGATGGGTTTCTCATCCGATCTTTTTCCCGGCCTTTCTCTAGCACGTATGGCCTTCAAATATACTTAACCAACGCGCGAATAGTTCATCTAGGTGCCGGGAATTCTACGGGGTATAACATTCTCCCCCCCTTAAGAACATTCGTCCTCGAATGTACACTGTTATCTAGAGGACTACTTACTTACTTTCTAGAAAAATTTTGGCAGAGTTTCCCCTGTAATATAGACTATAGCAAAAACCTGAAATGCAGAAAAAGTCCAACACAGGCACTGCAGGTAATATTTTAGGATCCACTGAATAACTAAGTATCAATCCTTCTCATTCACACACATACAACTATAAGGTACTGCATAAGTAATAATACGGACATACCTGTCGCCTGACTAGGCCTGAAATAGGTAAGGGTATCTGGCTTTCATATCTTCTTCAGCTTCCCACGTCACTTCCTCACGATTCCTGTTACGCCACAATACTTTGACAGACGTTACATCTTTAGTCCTCAACCTGCGAATCTGTCTGTCTAAGATAGCTACTGGAATCTCTTCATAAGCTAACTCTTCTGTGACCTGGACATCTTGAACTGGAACTATCGTAGAAGGGTCCCCTACGAACTTCCTTAACATAGAAACATGGAATACTGGGTGAACAGATGCTAACTCTGGAGTCAAGTTCAACTCGTATGCAACTCGGCCTATTCTTCGTCGAATCTGATATGGCCCAACGAATCTTGGCTAAGCTTGCCTTTTTTGCCAAACCTCATTACCCCTTTCATCGGGGACACTTTCAGATATACCCAGTCATTTACTGTAAATTCTAGATTTCTGCGCCGCATATCTGCATAAGACTTCTGGCGGCTCTGAGCAGTCAGTAAACGTTCTCGGATAAGCTTTATCTTTATGTCTGGGCCAACCAATGCTGATTCTCCTATTTCAAACCAACCAATCGGCGACATGCATTTTCGCCCGTATAATGCCTCGAAAGGCGCCATCTGAATAGCTGAATGGTAGCTGTTATTATAAGCAAATTCAATTAACGAAAGATGCTCATCCCAGCTACCCCCAAAACCTAACACACACGCTCGTAGCATATCTTTAAGTGTCTGAATTGTACGTTCAGCCTGCCCATCTGTCTGAGGATGGAGTGCTGTGCTCAAGTTAATCTCTGTTCCCAAACCTTTCTGAAACGACTGTCAGAATCTAGTTGTGAATTGTGCTCCTCTATCTGAACTGATGGATACTGGCACTCCATACAATCTAACTATTTTTCTGATATATAATTCAGCATAATCCTCAGCTGAGAAGGTAGCCCTCACTGGCAGGAAATAAGCTGATTTTGTAAGCCTGTCAACTATTACCCAAATAGAATCATTTCCGTGTCTGGTACGGGGTGATCCTGCCACAAAATCCATATTCACCGCTTCTCATTTCCAGAGAGGCATAGCTATGTCCTAAGTTAACCCGCCTGATTTCTGATGTTCTGCCTTCACCTGTTGGCAGTTAGGACACTGGGCTACAAATTCAGCAATTTCTCTTTTCATACCTGGCCACCAATAGTTTTCTTTAATATCATGGCACATTTTCGTCGCGCCTGGGTGGAGAGAATAGCGGGCGTAATGCGCCTCGCTTATAAGCTGCTAGCGATGCCCCCAAAATATCTGGAACACAAATGCGGCCTTTATATCGTGACACTTCATCCTCGGTTATCTGAAAATATGTCACCTCTCCTTACTGAACCTTGTATTCAAATTGAACCTGGCTAGGGTTTCTATACTGCCGTTCCTTTACTTTCACCACTAACGACAACACTGCGACATTATGTATTATCATTCTGTTATCCTTTATTTCTGTTATGTGAACGGCTAAACCGGCTAACTAGTGAAATTCTCGGGTCTTTTCCCGCTGTTCAGGCGGCAAGTATGCCAACTCCCCATAGATCTACGGCTAAGGGCATCTACTACCGTATTAGCCCTTCCCGGGTGACACAAAATTCTCGCTTTTTCAAGCATAAACTACTGCAACTACCTCCAGGTCATGGGTAAGACAATTCTTTTCACGTTTCTTCAATTGTCTGAAAGCATAAACTGTTACTTTACCATGCTGCACCAACCCTCTGTACCTTCTGGCGGTGCTAACACTGGTGCTGAGGTTAACCTGGCTGTTAACTCTTGGAAGTTCTGCTCACACGCCTCAGTCTACTGGAACTTTTGCTGCCTTCTGTGTCAACTTAGCTAGAGGTGTTGCTAAGGTGGAAAATCCTTCCACAGACCCTCTGCAGTACCCGGCTAACCGCAGGGACTGCGTACTTCGATCGAAGTGGTAGGTCTAGGCTATGTTTTCACTACTTCAATTTTCTGTGTATCTATCTGTACACCAGCCTCCGACACAATGTGACCAAAAAGGCTACTGAACTCAACCAAAATTCACATTTACAAATTTTGACATATAACTGACGGTCATACTGGTTTATTATACCGGAGAATCTGACAAGTAGTCTACCGGTATAGCTAGAGCTTATCTGGCCTTCTGGCCGCATGCTAAGGCTACCTGTTGCTAAGGTAACCTTGAACGACTATCTGCACACCATGTGCCCGTATCTGATCAGGGGGTCCTGATATTGATCGTGACCTCTAATGATCTGGCTGCCTAACCTTAAATAACTGAATAGTCGGGTTGAATGACCCAAATGTGGCAGTAGTCTAACAATACTCTAACCGTTCTACTTGAGTGCTTATAGTTCATGCATAACCGCAGACTTGGGGGCATCTAATTACTCTATTATCTTGCTTAAACCACTGTAATGCTGGACTTACTCAAACTTACTCCCAGGCGATCAATCTCTGAATCTTCACGGGGGGTCTACTGATCCCCTGGTGTTAATAAACACTGTGCTAGCAGGGTACTATCAATTTCTTACGCCTTGTGTGTATCCACTTGGATTTATACTGCTATTCTGGGGAATTCTCGGTCTTATGAACTATTCTGTAAATACTAGCCTTCTGCTAGGGCTCTCTGCTGCTAAATACCTCAGTATCTGGAGTTAATTTGAATTTGGGCAATGTTTAGCAGCGTAACCGGACGAAAATTATATAATTTCCTTCGTCCCCCTTTTCTCTCTGCGTGTAACCTCTGTTTTCTGGAAATAATTGTGTGGTAAAATGAAATTAAACCGAAGTGGGGCTTATATACTTGGGCCTGAACCTGGGCAACGTGTCACGGAGCCATCGCGGTGGCCTCACCTTCGTGACACGCTGCCATCGCGGAGGGGCTCTACCTCGGCTCCTCCCGCGATGGTTCGACGGGTTTCTCGTCTGATCTTTTTCTCGGCCTTTCTCTAGCACGTATGGCCTTCAAATATACTTAACCAATGCGCGAATAGGTCGTCTAGGTGCCGGGAATTCTACGGGGTATAACATTCTTATTTCTCTTGATTGGATCCTTTAGGAGTTAAAGGGATTATAAGGTATTCTATACAATGAATGGAAAACCCCTTTATTTATAGGGGAAAACTTACTTGGTAACAAAGTTACAAACCCTAACTTTCCGTCTAAGAAATAGACATTCACCATAAATAGAAAATATATTTATAACACTCCCCCTTGAATATCTATTTGATAGATAATGTGCCTCGTTAAAACCTTACTAGAAAAAACCCAGTGAAAAAAAATCTAGTGAAGGAAAAAGAGTACACATATCTAATAATAAGCATTTTGGCTGCCTCATTAAAAACCTTACAAGGAAAACCCAGTGGGACAAAACCTCGTAAGTAAAAAAGAGTACAGCGCGTATTAACTCCCCCTAATTAGAACATCCTTGAATCTTTTCATCCCAATCTTGTGCACCATCTTCTTGAAAGTTTCAATTGGTGGAGATTTGGTGAATAAATCAGCTACATTGTCACTTGAATGAATCTGTTGCATATTGATATCACCATTCTTTTGGAGCTCATGTGTGTAGAAAAACTTTGGCGAGATGTGCTTCGTTCTATCTCCTTTTATGAATCCTCCCTTTAGTTGTGCTATGCATGCAGCATTATCTTCATACAAAATTATGGGTACTTTGTCATAGTTCAAACCACATTTTTCTCTAATGAGATGTATCATGGACCTCAACCACACACATTCTCGGCTTGCTTCATAAATAGTTATTATCTCAGCATGATTTGATGAAGTAGCTATGAGAGACTTCTTTGTAGATCTCCAAGATATGGCAGTACCTCCACATATGAACACGTGGCCAGTTTGAGATCGATCTTTGTGTGGGTCAGATAAATACCCTGCATCGGCATAACCAACAAGATCGGAACTGCAATTATTAGAATAAAATAAGCTCATATCGGTAGTCCCTTTTAGATACCACATTATGTGTTTTATCCCATTCCAATGCCTCTTAGTAGGAGAAGAACTATACCTTGCTAACAAATTAACCGAATAGGCTATATCAGGTCTTGTAGTGTTAGCAAGATACATTAGTGCACCAATTGCACTAAGATATGGTACTTCAGGACCAAGAATTTCTTCATTCCTTTCTTAAGGTCGGAATGGATCCTTATTCACATCAAGTGATCGAACAACCATAGGAGTACTTAATAGATGTGCGCCATCCATATAAAATCTTTTCAACACCTTTTCTGTATAGGCAGATTGATGAATAAAGACACCACTTTTCAAATGCTCAATTTGCAGACCAAGACATAATTTTGTCTTTCCAAGGTCTTTCATCTCAAATTCCTTCTTTAAATAATCAATTGCCTTTCGAAGCTCTATTGGAGTTCCAATAAGGTTTATGTCATTTACATAAACAGGAAGTATGACAAACTCCGATGTTGTTTTCTTTATAAAAACACATGGGCAAATTTCATCATTTATATAACCTTCCTTAGATAAATATTCACTAAGACGGTTATACCACATGCGTTCAGATTGCTTCAAACCTTACAATGATCTTTGCAATCTAATTGAATATATTTCCCGAGACTTTGAATGATATGCTTCAAGCATTTTAAATCCTTCAGGAATTTTCATGTATATCTCATTATCAAGTGATCCATAAAGATAAGTTGTAACTACATCCATCAAATGCATTTCAAGCCTCTCATGGACAGTGAAACTAATAAGATAATGCAATGTTATTGCATCCATAACTGGTGAGTATGTCTCTTCATAGTCGACACCAGGCCTTTGTGAAAATTCTTGTGCAACAAGGCGTGCTTTGTACCTTTGTACTTCATTTTTCTCATTTCTTTTTTCGCACAAAGACCCATTTATAGCTAACAGGCTTAATACCATTAGGTGTTTGAGCTATAGGTCCAAAATCTTCACGCTTGACAAGTGAATTCAATTCTGATTGAATTGCTTCTTGCCATTTTGGCCAATCATTTCTTTGTCGACATTCTGTGACAGATTGAGGTTCAAGATCCTCACTATCTTGCATGATTTTTGTTGCAACATTATATGCAAATACATAATACACCACTATTTTTGATCGATTAATTCCAGCATCACTTGAATTTATGGATAGTTCCTCATTTTCTTGAGTCTCAGGCTCATTGATTTCTTCATAGATATCAAAATTGCTCAAGTCTTGAACTTCCATACGTGGTTCTTTCGTAGTGTCATCTTGACCATTTATTTTCTTTTTCTAGGATTTTGATCCTTAGAAACCAATGGTCTACCACGCTTTAGGCGTGCTTTGGACTCATTGGCTATGACACTAGTAGATGGTCCTTCAGGGACATCAATTCGAATTGGGACATTCTCTGCAGGAATATGTGATTTAGTAATTTTTTTAAAATCTGTAAATGCGTCTGGCATTTGATTTGCAATTTTCTGCAGATGAATAATCTTTTGCACTTATTGCTCACAAATAGAAGCACGTGGATCAAGATGAGACAGTGATGGATTTTTCCACAAAATTTCTCTTTTGATTTCACAATTTTCTCCCCCTAATTTTAAAAAAATTGTCTCATCAAACCGAAAATCTGCAAATCGAACAGTAAACATATCTCCAGTTAATGGTTCAAGGTAGCGAATAATGAAAGGCGATTCAAACCCAAGATATATTTCTAACCTTCTTTGGGGACCCATTTTTGTGCGATGTGGTGGTGCTACAGGCACATATACAGCACATCCAAAAATTCTCAGATGAGAAATATTAGGTTCTTGACCCAAAATCAATTATAACGGAGAAAAATTATGATTATTTGTCGGTCTGAGACAAACAAGTGTTGCAGCATGCAGAATCGCATGACCCCAAACAGAAGCAGGCAGCCTAGTTTTCATGAGCAATGGCCTTGCTATCAATTGCAGATGTTTAATTAGTGACTCGGCAAGGTCATTTTGAGTGTGAACGTGAGCTACAGGATGTTCAAATTTTATCCCAATTGATAAGCAATAATCATTAAATACTTGGGATGAAAACTCTGCAGCATTATCAAGGCGAATGGACTTAATTTGATTATCAGGAAATTGTGCCCGTAATCGTATTATTTGTGCCAATAATTTTGCAAAAACGTCAGGCTGCGAGATGACAATAGGCACACATGAGACCATCTAGAGGAAACATCTATTAGGACTATGAAGTTCTAAACGACCCACTAGGTGGGTGGATAGGTCCACAGATATCCCTATGTATGCGTTCCAAGAATGCAGGGGACTCAATCTCAACCTTTGTTGGTGATGGTCTCACAATTAACTTGCCTTGATAACAAGCACTACAAGAAAATTCACCATTTGAAAGAATCTTCAAGTTCTTTAATGGATGCCCATTTGAATTTTCTATAATTCGTCTCATCATTATAGATCCAGGATGTCCCAGACGATCATGTCAAAGTACAAAAGTATTGGAATTAGTAAACTTCTGGTTTACTATAGAATGTGCCTCAATTGCACTAATCTTTGTCCAATACAAGCCAGAAGATAAAGTAGGGAACTTTTCTATAACACATGTTTGCCCAGAGACATTCTTGGTGATACCAAGATATTCAAGATTCATCTCATCCATTGTATTGATATGATAACCATTTTCACGGATATCTTTAAAACTCAACAAATTTCTCCGAGACTTAGGAGAAAACATGGCATTATTTAGGATGAGTTTAGTTCCTTTAGGCAAGATTATAATGGCTTTCCCAAAGCCTTCAATCAAATTGGTACTATCAGATATCGTAGTAACATTTATCTTGCCCATATTTAAGTGAGAAAAATACTTCTCATCTTTGAATATCGTATGTGTGGTACCAGAATCAATCAAACAAATGTCTTCATAATTGGATAACTTGCTTTGATATTTATTCATACTAGTAAACTTCAGGTTTACCATGACATGTATTATTTATTTTAGTAAATCTCAGATTTACTATGTCATGAATTTCACATCAATAAACTTCTGGTTTACTATAGCATGTAATTTCATCATGCATATATTTGTAGTACAAATCAGGTAATTTTTCATATACATATTTCTTACTCATAGTAATTTGAAGATATGTAATCTTTCAATCATTTGTAGTCTCAATATGATAACCATTTTTATTGTTGGTAAACTTCAGGTTTACTACAATTTGTGTTTTAATCATAACAACTTTATAATATAATATGGGATGAATGACATAATAATAAGTAAACTCTTCAGGAGCTTTCAATTTATTTTTCATAATATTATTTGGACACTACTGGTGTCATGATTCTTGTTGACAAACAATCAGGTTCTTTTGCAGACCTTGATCATTAATTTATACTATCTAATATTACTTAAATACTTCTGGTATCATGAAAGCAAATTCAGACACCGTAGGTGTCAAGAAATCAACAGTAAATATTGAGTTTTAAACTTCATTATTTCAAACTGTTACTATTTTGAGAGTAAATTGCAGGTTTTACTACTTTATGAGTAAATTGTAAGACAGGAGTAAATTGCAAGATTTACTTTTGAAGAGTCTTACTACTTCAGGAGTAGCTGTTAAATTCTTACTACTTCAGGAGTAAATTTCATATTTACTATTTTGGAAGTAAATTTCAGATTTACTACTTCGAGAGTAAATTTCAAGATTTTATTAAGTATTGTCACATTCACTTCAGGGACTAGATCTGTATTAGATCTATATTTGTAACATTTATCAAAAGTTCTCAATTTCTCATTCTTCAAGAATGGAACATGATCATCTAAATATTCCTTAACCACATAAGGTATGATAGCTTAAAACCTCTTTTAAGATATTGCTACTTCAGGAGCAAATTGAGACATGCATATAATGTAGAGAATTTCCCTAACATATTTTCACATGTAATTATAATAAGCTTATTAAAATATTATTACTTCTAGTGATCATATATATATATATATATATATATATATATATATATATATATATATATATTGCAAATTCTCATTATTACTCATTAATTAATATTCAAAAAATATTATTCTGCTGGAACAAATATATTTCCATAATGTTTGTTCTTCTCATGAATTGCCAAGTGAATCAATAAGTCGTTCCTCAAGTTCATATACAAAATCGATATTGTTATTAGTAAATACATAAATATCAAGAAATACTAACCTTCATCTTTTCAAAGAAACTTTGATTTTCTTACCTAAGTGAGTGCTCAAGGCAGAGACTCGTGTTGATAACGTGTTATGAAATAATAAAGAAAGAACAAGAATATTATAGAGAAAGAGAGAAGGAGAGAAGTTCTTATTTCTCTTGATTGGATCCTCTTGAGGAGTTAAAGGGATTATAAGGTATTCTATACAATGAATGGAAAACTCCTTTATTTATAGGGGAAAACTTACTTGGTAACAAAGTTACAAACCCTAACTTTCCTTCTAAGAAATAGACATTCACCATAAATAGAAAATATATTTATAACAATTCTAATAGAAAAAATTATTACGAAATATTTTATATATCTATCTATATATTATTTAAAGGAGGATAGTGAAGCATGAGGTTAAGCCAAGTGGCATATTGAGTATTTGCCACTTGACACTTTTACAATAAAAAATATGTTAAATTATTAAATTTATTTAAAATGAGAATTACTAATAATGAAGAGATTGTGAACACTTATTATAAAGTTACAAATTATAGCGAGATATATTTGAATTATTTAAAATTTATTTATTATTAAAAGGAAAGTAGTGAAGCATGAGGTTAAGCCAAGTGGCGTATTGAAAACTCGCCACTTGACACTTTTACAACAAAAAAATATTTTAAATTATTTAATTTATTTAAAATTAGAATTACTAATAAAAAAGATTGTGAACACTTATTCCATAATCACTAATTATGGCGTGATATAGTTGAGTTATTTAAAATATAGAAAATTAAAATATTTTCTATAATTAGAGACAACATATAATTGAAATCATTATTTGATTAGCAATTATATGATATATATATATATATATATATATAGAAAAAATCACGTCCTGATTATATTCATTCTAATATAAAAAGTTACTACGAAATATTTCATATATCTATATCTATATATTATTAAAAGGAGGGTAGTTAAGCATGAGATTAAGCTAAGTAGTGTATTGAGAACTCGTCCGTTGGCACTTTTACAATAATAAATATTTTAGATTATTAAATTTATTTAAAATGAGTGTTATTAATCTATATGTTATTAAAAGGGGTAGTGAAGCATGAGGTTATGTCAAGTGGCGTATTGAGAACTCGCCACTTGACACTTTTACAACAAACATATTTTAACTTATTAAATTTATTTGAAATGAGAATTACTATTAATGAAAAGATTGTGAACACTTATTATAAAGTCACTAATTATGGCAAGATATATTTGAATTATTTAAAATAGAGAAGATTAAAATATTTTTTATAATTAGAGACATCATATAATTGTAAATTACTATTTGATTAGCAATTATATGATGTATTTGGAAAAAAATATCACCTCATGATTATTGTCATTCTACTAGGAAAAATTACTATGAAATATTTTATATATCTATTGGTATATTATTAAAAAGAGGGTAGTGAAGCATGAGGTTAAACCAAGTAGCGTATTGAGAACTCGCCACTTAGCACTTTTACAACAAAAATATATTTTAGATTTTTAAATCTATTTAAAATGAGTATTACTGATAATCAAAAAATTATGAACACTTATTACATAGTCACAAATCATGGCGTGATAAATTTGAATTATTTAAAATATAAAAGATTAGAATATTTTCTATAATTAGAGAAGTCATATAATTGCAAATCATTATTTAATTAGCAATTATATGATATATATGGAAAAATCTATATATTATTAAAAGGAGGGTAGTGAAGCCTGAGGTTAAGCCAACTGACATATTGAAAACTCGCCATTTGACACTTTTACACCTAAAAATATTTTAAATTATTAAATTTATTTGAAATGAGTATTACTAATAATGAAAAGATTGTGAACATTTATGACAAAGTCATTAACTATGGCGTGATGTATTTGAATTATTTAAAATATAGAATATGTTACACCCTGTAAGTTTCTAGAACTTAGTTGGCCTATTTGCATGTTGGTTGAGCGTTTTAGAATGTCATGCGTTCGAGGAAAGGGACCGGGGAAAGGCTGAACGAGTGTCAAGTTGGAATTTCGCAAGAGGAGGTCGAACCACGCTGCTCAGAGGGGCAACGTGGCACGGAGCCTCTACCTCCGTGATAGCCAACATGGCACGGAGCCAAACCGGCGCGTTGGCCAACATGCCACGTTGCCATGCATTTTGCTGCAAGTATATAAAGGCCTCACATGTAGGTGTTAAATCATTTTCTACACTTATCTCGATCAGAAACAGAGGGAGGATGAAGGGTTCATGTAATTTACGTCCGATTACGCCGTTAAACGCTATCCAAATTCAAATTAACTTCGGGTATCGAAGTATAAGGCTGCATGGAGAATTTCTACGGAGTTAGTTTCGCAAAATTCACCCGGCGAATTGTCGTTCCGCCGAGCTAAAGTGATTGAAATTGCTCCAAACTAGTATTAATACAGACCCAGGCTCAAAGTAAGTACTTCTCCCTTCTAGGTCTCCGAGAAATTTCGAGTTTTCGAACGTTCTTCGATAAGTTAAAGAATAGTCAACATATATACATATAGATATTGTGTTCTTCCAATATAGTGATGGAGTTAGCCCTATTCTTCTGTTAATGTGATTACAGTTGGGAAGAACAGCTGAATACCAGCCAAACCTCGCCAGTTAATTAGTAAATAACGAACGAGATATGTTAAAGTAGTCTCTCTCGGCAAGTTAGTTTCTCCGGTATAGTAATCCAATATGAATCCCAGTAAAGTATTTCAGAAATATTATATCATGTTCAGTATGCTATTATGTATAGTTGTTGTTATCAGTTGAGACTTGTAATTGTATTATTTTGGCTGGATTACCTGTATAACTTTTGTGACTGCCCCAGGGTTAATAGTTGTGTCGACTCGTCCGCCAGAGGGCGACGATACGTCGCTCTACAGAGCGGCATGCCGTCCACAAGGGACAAAGATGGGGAGCCAGCTCCTCATATTTTGCCGTGGTTGGCCTATGCACACCCCCGCCGAGCACTTGTGCCTGGGGTGTCGATTTCAGGAGTCCTCTGGGCTCAGGCACAGCTATAGTCAAGGGCCCAGCGGGCCTAGTTACATACCCAGGGGACCTGCGGGATGCTTATAGCTACTAGTTGACGCAGTATGATCGGGATAGGGGTAAATAGATTGAGATGTACCCACTAAGGCTAATAGGGGCCCAGGTGGGTTGTTCTGTGTTGATTGTACCTTCCGGATTTTGGGGGCCAGGTAAGGTTTATGTATGTTGCTTTAGTTACTGTTAGTGAGACAGTAGGACGCATTGTTGTCAGGTATGACTCCTACTCTTCTCATTATAGTTATGTTTAGCCCTAGTTCCATTATTTCAGTCAGTTTCAGTCCGTTTCCCTTTACTTTAGTTATTGTCAGCTTCATTACTTACTTTTAGATATTTACAGTTATTGCTTTGCATACTCAGTACCTGTGGTACTGACGCCCTCTTTTGGGGCGCTGCATTACTTGTCTGCAGGTGCACATAGATGAGGAGCAGATCCCTCGTAGTTCCAGTCAGCTGTGCAGAACCTTCAGCTCTTCCGGATCTTGAATGATAGAGGTTTACTTTCCTTTTGTTTGTACAGTATGGGTAGGTCGAGGCCCTGTCCCGACCATCTTATTACTCCTAGAGGCTTGCAGATTGTATTATTTCCTTGTGGTTAGATGTATCAGCCGTGTGGGGCTGTATGTGCTTTAGATTATGTGTGTTGGCTGTGTGGGGCCTTGTTTAGCTGCTGGTGGATGACCTTGTCGGTCATGGTTTAGTTTAGCATCTGATTTTACTTTTCAGTTAAAACTAGATATCATGGTGGTCTTGTCGGCCCGCATAGGACTCCCTATATTGGTTTGTCTCTGGTTAGCTGTTTTACCTTTACAGGTGGCTATAGGCCTTGTCGGCCGGGGGGTTGTATTTACAGCCTCTATATAGCCCGTTGTTATCTTGATTCCAGAATTAGAGTCAGTCTTGCACCAGAGGTGCTTAGGCTCAGTTAGTTCAGTAGTTCAGGTCCTAGTAGGGCACCAGGTGCCAGTCATGCCTTCCAAGACTGGGTGTTATAGAATATTAAATATTTTCTGTAATTAGAGACATCATATAATTGCAAAACATTATTTGATTAGTAATTATATGATGTATATGAGAAAAAAATTATATATAGGTTCGTTGAAATATAATACGAATTTTTAAATCCTTTATATACAAATTCGTAATTATAGTCCTAAAATTAACAAAAATTAAAGACTAATATTCATATGTTAATTAATTTTAATCAATTAAGATTGTGAAAAATTATTGCAAAGTTACTAATTATGGTAGTGATATATTTGGATTTAAATCAGATACTGTTATGAAAAAATTAATATAATAAATATAGATTAAAATATTTCTTATAGTACATCCATAACTATATATAATTATTTGATTGACAATTATATGATATATATGGAAAAAAATCATGACATTGTTAGAATTATGGGGAAAGGGTCAAAAATACCCCTCTACTTTAGTATGTTAGCTAACTTTGTCCCTGGTTATACTATAAGGCGAAATATACCCCCGCCCTTAACAAAGTAGACAAAATTGCCCCTCAATTGGATAAAATCCCCCAAATTGACTTAAAATACCCAATTTTAATTAAGTTACCCATTTTTCTTTTAAATCCAAACCCGACCCACTAACTAAATAAACTCATTAGGATTTAATTATTAAAAATAAAACAAGTTCTCAAAAATTATTCAAAGAAAAAGCCTTAGAAATAAAAGGAGTTCGATCATACAGTTATTTCTCCTCCAAAAATATTGGAACAAACAAAATAGAAATCAAATATTTACCAAATTTGATCATATTAAGGCTTTTTCTTTGAATAATTCTTGAGAACTTGTTTTTCTTTGAATAATTAAATCCTAATGAATTTATTTAGTTTAGTGTGGGCGAATTCAAATTTAAAGAAAAAACAGGTAATTTAATTGAAATTGGGTATTTTAAATCAATTTGGGGAATTCCATCCAATTGAGGGGCAGTTTTATTTACTTTGTTAACGGCGGGGGTATATTTGGTCATATAGTATAACCAGGGGCAAAGTTAGCTAATATACTAAAGTAGAGGGGTATTTTTAACCCTTTTCCCTAGATTTATTCTAATAGAAAAGATTATTACGACATATTCTATATATTTATAACTTAAATTATACAATTAAAGATCGTGAAAGTTTATTACTTAGAACTAATTATAGCGTAATATATTTGTATTTAAATAAGATATTGCAGAAATAATATAGATTAGATTATTTTCTATAATTAGAGATATAGCGGTGTATAATTATTTGATTGACAATTATATTATATATATGAAATAAATTACGCCATAATTAGAGTCATTCTAATAGAAAAATTTTCAATTATTTAATTAACATTACTGTACAAGGAAAGATTATGAAAATTTATTAATGACAGCTATTGATGGACTAATTATTTAATTGACAATTATATGATATACGTGGATTGTGAAAGTTTATTGCTTAGAACTAATTATGACGTGATTTATTTATATTTAAATCAAATACTGCAAAAATAGTGTTGATTAGATTATTTTTTATAATTAAAGACATATCAATATATAATTATTTGATTAACAATGATATGATATATATGAGAAAAAGTCACGCCATAATTAGAGTCATCCTAATAGAAATATTTCTACGAAATATTCTATATATTTATAATTTAAATTATTTAATTAGTATTACTATACAAGGAAAGCTTGTGAAAATTTATTAATGCAGAGAGCTAATTATGACGTGATTTATTTGAATTTAAATTAGATGTTGTTATAATTTAAATTTGCATAAGTGATGTAGCAATATATATATATATATGAAAAATAATTACACCATAGTTAGAGTCATTCTAATAAGAAAATATCCATACTCCATATTTCTATATATTTGTAATTTAATTTGTTTAACTGGTATTATTATATAACTAAAGATTGCGAAAGTTTATTGCTTAGAACTAATTCTGGCGTGATATATTTGTATTTAAATTAGATGTTGTAGGAATTATTTTGATTAGACATAACAGTATATAATTATTTGATTGACAATTATATGATATATATATATGGAAAAAATGACGTCATTATTGAAGTTATTCTGATAAAAAGATATTTCTACAATATATTCTATATAATTATGATTTAAATTATTTAATCAATATAATTTATCAAGAAAAGATTATAAAAATTTATTATGGCGTAAGCTAATTATGACGTGATTTATTTAAATTTAAATCAGATACTACTATAATTTAAATTTATATCAGAGACATAGCAACACATCATTATTTGATTAGCAATTATATAATTTAAATGGAAAAACATTACGTCTTAATTATAGTCATTGTAATAAAAAAGATTTCTATGAAATATTATATATTTTTGGAGGGATTTATTTAACATAATAAGAACAATTCATAATACAATATAGGAAAAGAAAACTACCTTGAAGTCATTACAAATACTTTTAAAAAATATGCACTAAAATTTGATTTTATCAGTGAGATATCCCGAAAAAATGCAATAGCATTTGAAAGTTTGTGTCCTACGATTACTGTACAAGGAAAGATTATGAAAATTATTACGGCGTAAAGCCAATTATGACGCGAGTTATTTAAATTTAAATCAGACACTACTATAATTTGAATTTAAATCCGAGACATAGCAACACATCATTATTTGATTAGCAATTATATTATTTAAATAAAAATATATTACGCTATAATTATAGTCATTATAAAAAGAAAGATTTCTACGAAATATTATATATATTTCGGAGGGATTTGTTCAATATAATATGAACAGTTCATAGTATACAATATAGGGGGAAAAAACTACCTTGAAGTCATTACAAATATTTTTTAACAAAAATGTACTAAAATTTGAATTTATCAGTGAGATATCCGAAAAAAAGATGCAATACTGTTTGAAAGTTCGTGTCCTGCGATAATAAATGGTTCTTGATCGTGAAAAGACAGATAATTCAATTTTAATAGAGATGTTACTCCAGTATGAAAAGTTATTTGTATCATCTTATTATCATTATAAATGCATATGTTGACTAATCTCTTATGGATATAATATAGATATTGAATTTTTTATAGGGAGATTATATCCACGCAACTGTGAGTAGGTATGTTATCTACATGTTCACAGGTAAAAGCCATGGTATGTTATCCGCATGTTTCAAAAAAAATAGTTTATGATGACGATGGACAAATAACAAATGAAGTTAGAAATATAGTGTACATCTAAGTTTTGTAATTTAATTTGATATGTTACTAAATGAATGTTTCATTAATTATTATCTATTATTATTCTCTTATATTTTTTGTCTTGATGTATTTCATAGGCTGCACGTTCTTGCAGAAACTTGAGAAATCTTCAAAATTACTAACTATATAAGAATGAGTCCGACAAAGGATGGACAAATTAATTGTATCGATTTACATAAAAGGGACTTTAATATTGAAATAAATGTTATGTTAGTTAAAGATGTGACGAGAATTATATATATAAATTTTTGCATTATCGTTCAGGTGTTCATTATTGTATCTGATCTTAAACTTTTTTGACATGCAATGGTGATGCCTAAGAATATAAATGGCACCCTGGAAAGTGTGGTGAAATTTATGACTATTTTGTTGGTTTATTTTAATTTATAGGTCTTACAGAAAAATTCACCAATTTCTTAGTTCTATTCTTTTGCACAATGCAATTATAAGCATTTGATTTTTTATTTGATTATGTTTCAGATATATGTTATATATTGTCTGATTGATTAACTTTGAGGTTAAATAGTTCGAGTGTTAATCTGATTCCTAATGACCATCCTTATAAACTAATTTAAATATGACTCTCTATATTTTCTTTAAAAGTCCAGTAACTTATTTTAGTTGCTTTTCATTTCATTTTTTTAACATCTCTTAGTTGTTAAATAAATTGAAGTATCAAATTAAGTAATTATGTTGAAATTTATAGTTATTGTGTTGCTTTATTTTGTTTTAGCTAAGAGATGATTTATAATGGACTAATTTTTATGGATTATTTAAGAAAATATAAGCCAAAGGAAATATTGATATTTATTTCATTAGTCTTTGTTGGTTGACCTATTGGTCAAGCGAAAGAAAATTTTTTATAATCATTTATTCATTTGGTAATTTTGTAAATCTAAGTTAGTTTTTAATCTATATTTTTTAATAATTTTTTTAAAATATTATTCGCGCATCGCGCGGGTATTAATACTAGTTAAATATAAAATTTAAGAATTATGAAACGGCTTTTGAAATAAGTTATAAATATTTATGTGAATTATAAATGATTAGTTTTAAATTAAATTATTAAATATAAAAATATAATTTTTTATGAGCTAACTAAAAAAAATATATTTACATAAATTGAGATAAAAAAAATACTAAAATTACGGTACTAAAGTAAATTTAGTGAAACAAATTACGGGTAATTTTTATGTATTTTCTCAAATTTTTATGTATCTAATAAACCCAAGGTATTATGATGACGCAGTGAAACAACATTTCTCCACAATTGTTTTCTACTCTTGCAAAGTTAATAGAAACAGCTCAACGATATGCTCGTCCGATTCAGAGGCAATGCTGTATTCAGATTTCACGGTTTTGCTGAGGTCCTTTCCTTGCAAAGTTTCAAATCTCATTATCTCTACACAACAAGCGCAACCCCTGCCCAGACCAATCATTTGGTGAAATACCTCGTTGATTCTCTCGGATTCTCCAATCCAGAAGCATCATTGGCATCTTCCAAGGTAACTTCACGTAAATACTTAAAGAATCCCGATTTAGTCATCAATTTCTTGAAACAAATTGGTTTGGACAAGACCCAGGTGAAAAAACTGGTTTCTAGAGCACCCAAATTGCTGTCGTGCGATGTTTCCAAAACCCTAAAACCCAAATTCCAGTGCCTGATGGATCTCGGGTTATACGGGTCGGACCTGGCGAAAGTAATTGCTAAAGATACAACAATTGTTGAAAGAGGTTTAGTTACTCATTTGAGACCTACCATTGATTTTCTTAGGAGATTTTTGGGCAGTGATAAGGATGTAGTTAAGGCTATAAAGAGAACTTCTTGGTTGCTTTCTTTTGGTGCTCATCACATTATGAAGGCTAATGTATTGTTGTTGAGAAACTCTGGTGTTCCTGATGTGAAAATAAGAAAACTTGTGCTTATATATCCTAATTATCTTACACAAAAGCGTGAGTGGGTTAAGCGTTTGTTGCGCAGGGTGGAGAAAGATTTTCACATTCCCCTCAACTCCCCTATGTTTCCTTATGGATTTCATACCTTAGCCTCACAGAAGAAGTCTACGTGTGAGAAGAAGATTGAAATTTTCAAGAGTTTTGGATGGTCTGATGATCATGTACTAGAGATGTTCAGGAAGCAACCTTATTGTATTGCTCTCTCTGAGGTTAAAATTCTGAAAGCATTGAGTTTTTACATGAAGGAGCTAGGTTGTATACCTGCTTACTTGGCTTCTCATCCTTCAATTTTGGTCTTTAATTTGGAAAAAAGGGTGGTACCTCGGGTCAAAGTCTTGAAAATTTTGGACGAAAAGAAGCTCGAGAGGAGAATGTTGGGTCTCGATTATGCTCTGCGCTTAACAGAGACAAAGTTCATAGAGTATTTTGTGCTGCCTTACAGGGATCAAATACCTGATCTGTATGAACCACCCCAGAAAACTCTGGCTCCTTAACAGTTTTAGTTTACTTTTTAAAAATTTTCTTTTCCTTTTCGCCTTTTGTATTCTGAAGTATACTGTCAGTGTTGCCAAAAGTCATTTCTGTCGTGATAAAGTAAAGACATCACCGGAGTGTATTGACATTCAACAGTTATGTAGTCAAGAGATTAATGGAACAACATTTTCACATGAAATCAATGGTTTTCTCGAGTTCTGACTTATCATTATACATATCATGTAATGAACATTTATGTTGCTTGTAAGTTTCTCAGTTTCATTGCAGTTGTTTCAGACTTCCTATGGCTAATAGTTTACATAATGCCGGTGCCTACTGTCATTTTTACTTAACTCAGCATTGTTGTTTTAACGGTCAGCCCCCTTCTCTTAGGCCTCAGTATGATCTCAGTTATTAAGGGTGTTTATTTTTAGGTCCATGTAAGGATATTATCATAGTTTGGCGAAAATAACAAAAAGGATCATGATAAAGTAAGAAGTATTCATTCATTTTGAATTAGAGATCTCGGATTAGAGTTGTGGGTATGAAATCTCCTTTGTTAGAGAATGATTTACCTCTTAATATAAAATGGAATTTAACTTTAATCGGATTCCTGACGGAGAACATCTTCTTTTTTTTTAATGTCAGAAATGGAAACCCAAGGGAAATAATACCCCCTACTGTTCTACAAATTGGCCGGTTATTGGATTTGAACCTCAGATAAATGGTTTTGGAGACCCATGTCCTATGGGCTTTTTTAGTACATAAGGTTCCAACCTACATGGTGCTCCTCTAATTTCTCCTTATTTTTTAGTTTGACGTTTTATCTCAATCTTGATCCATTTTAGTCACTTATTTTTCTAAAAACATTTTCGTGAAGAAAAATTCTGAATACACCCAATTAGTTGCCTTACTAGATCAAAAACATAACTTTCCAATGAGGGGTAGAAGTGGGGAGAAAATAATTAATCTGGAGGGTCATGATTTTGGTTTTCCTATTCATATGAAATTATTTTTTTCTTATTTTTTAACATGTTGTTTTAGAAATTTTAACTTTTTAAACTAATCAAACATGAGTCATTCACATAAATATCTTTATTATAGGACAATTTATAATTTTTGCTTCTCAAAATTGTTGGTTTTAAATTCTTATTTTTCGAGGTTTGAAGTATAAAAAAATATTCAAAAATTCTCTTAACAATTAAAAAAGTTTTTAAAAAAAATCACAAAGCAAAAGAAAATTCACAAGGTATAAGTCCAGTTAAAGTTATACCCGACATAAATTCAATGACACAAGTTATGTCTTAGGATATAAGTTCAGTGACACCAGTTATGCATAAAGGCAAAAGAAAATGAGCTCAAGGCACAAATTGTGCCTTCAGTGGCACAAGTTATGCTCTAAGGCAAAAGAAATTATGTCCAACACATATGTTATGTCTAATGACATAAGTGCAGTGACACAAGTTATGCCACAAGGCAAAAGTTTAGTGACAAGTTATGCCTTAAGGGCAGGTTCTCTAAAAGTCTTGCCTCGCAAATCAAATACTATAGAACTAATGCCCCAAGACAAACCTTCTCTAAAAAATTTTGCTTTGCGAAATTAACTTCGCCAACAAAATTAGGTCATAAATAAGGATATTTTAACCCATAGATTCTCATTAATGAACAGTAAAGGCAAAAATTTATAATCACAAATTTGAGTGGTAAAAATTAAAGACCACTCAAAATAGAGACAGTCGTTGTCAAAAGCTGATCAAACACACAACAATTAGAAAAAGGAAAAAGGATCATATATACCCATGTACTTTCATAAATAAGTTATATTTGCCCTTCATGATACTTTTTCAAACATATTTACCCTTTTAATCAAACTTTAGGGTCATATTTATCCTTGTACTTTAAAAAATATCATATTTACTCTTCTGACGTTAAATCATTGCGGCTTTAATATATTTGCTCTTTCCATCCAACTTTAAATCATATTTGCCCTTGTACTATAAAAAAAAGTCATAATTACCCTTTCCGCAAAAAATCTCCATGCTCCACTTTAATTTTTCTATGTGGTGCTATGTGGCATACTTTTTTCCCAATGAAATCTACTAATCCATTTAAACTCTTATAACCCGCCCAGTCTACTACAAAATTAAAACCCAAAACTTAAATGTTCATTCACAGTGACTATAATTTCTCACCATTCAAATCTCATCCAAATTAAAATTTAACTTCTATTATTGCAATAGGGTAATAATCCTTGCAACAATTTCAATTTTTTAGTGGGTCAGACATGTAAATTTAACTATTACAACTAGTGTAATCCCCCATAGTTTTCTAAGGTTGGACTCGAAATTTGAAATTTGATCAGCAGAAAAATCTGTAAAATTTCACAGAATGACTCATGGTACGAGCCATGGGGTGATAGGACGGATTGTGGGAAGAGTCGTGATAAGCTTATGGATTTTTATTTCATAGACCACGAGTCGTGGTGAGTGGGTACGAGACATGGTCACGAGTCGTAGGTTGCATGACATCCAAGTGGCAGGCCTTGGAAATAACGAGTCATGATACGACTTGTTGTGTGGTGTGACGAGTCGTGGCATGCAGTCGTGATGTAAAAGTAGATAGGGTAGGTGCAGTAATCACGAGTTGTGGTAAGGATCAGAGAAGTGGAAAAATGGACTAGCATGTGACGAATGGATACCATGAGTCGTGGTAGGGTGGTGCAACTCGTGGTATGAGTCGTCATGACTGGCAGACAAATTTATTAATACAATTTCCTAGAGATATTTTTATAACTTCCTAGGCTTCTAAGCCCTAAGTTACATCGTTTTGGGGTTTTTAAGAGTGTCTTAAGGAGTTTGACCTAGCCTAAGTCCTCATTCTTTCAAAGCACCTTTTAAGGTTCTTTCTCAAGTCAAGCTAGGGTTTCATCATCTCCTTCGTCTCAAATCCATTTGGGTCTTCAATCAAGTTAAATATTCCTCAAACCCAAGTATGTACGATTATGAATGGGGTCTTTCCACCCTCATGCCCTTTCAAGTTCAAATCCATGATTTCTACTTCTCAAGTTCTAAATTATGAAATTCTAGGGTTTAACCCAATTCAAAGCAATTATCCATGATATCTCTATGGGTTCAATTCTCTCATGTTCGAATTGATGATTTATGATTACTAGAGCAAATTTGACCTTCAAATTACTTACTAATTCATGATTCAAGTTTACGGTGATTTTGCCCTATTATGCATGATTTATGAATTTCAAGTTTATAAGCCCATGATTTCTAGTATAATGAATTACCAAAGTATGCATGAATCTTTACGAATTCTTAAACTTATGATTCCATGATTTTGAATTATGAAGTCTTATTCAAGTATGTACGATTTCATGATTTGGGCAAGCCCATGTAAAGTCAAGTATGTTTCACCATGATACCCAGCCAAGGCTTATAAGATAAGTTTGAAGAGATGTTTTGGAGTCCAGACTCCCAATAAATCAATTTAAACTATGTTTTGAGAATACTATTATGAGCGATATGTATGTTTTGGGAGTAGTGTCTAGCATCGAGTAGGTCAGGGATTTCGAGAACCCAGGTCTCATAACTATGCGCCACTGTAGGTATATATTTATATTTGAGATCTCTCAAGAAAGTGTTTCCCTCGCATGATGGCACACCAGTGATATCACATCTTAATGGTTCTTTTTCCTGACAAGTCTTAGGACTGCTTTGCCCACTTGAGTGAGATAGTTGGGGCATCATGTAAGCTCTATCATGATGGTGTCGATTATGACAAAGCCTTCCATTGTTCCTCATGTTTTAAGTTACTCATGTTCATGTCTTATGATATTATATTTTATAGAATATTTGACCCATTAATCAATTTATGAGTTTTTACTTATGATTTTAAATATGATACGCTATATGATTTCAAATTCTAAACCTTGGGTCATTATGTTTCAACTTATAATAAATATCTCAAGGTTATGATTACTTCAGGACTATGACGCTTAGCATGTTGTCCTTACTCTCATATTCTATCTTGTTTTATACTCATGATTTCTGACAATTATTTTACTAGCATGCTTTAATTTCTCTACATACTTAGTACATCCAAAGTATTGACCGCATACTCTATTCTATATTGTCTCATGATATAGGTTCAGGTGACCCGACTCAATCCCGACGTTAACTCGCTCCCGCTCCAGTCCAATACCATTCCGATTTTGGTGAGTCCTCATGATTCAAGGACGACAATTTTGGTTCATGACTCTTTTGTTTATGTCTTTTAGTTTCAGACTTAGCAAGCTAGTTGGAGTGTTATCAAATCAGTTCACCATATGTTTAGAGGCTTTTCAGACAGTTATATATAGATTGTTCAGCATTGTTGAGTCGTATCTACACTTATGTTTTCTGTCATGCAGACTTTCGCTTATATTATGTTCATGTTTTATTTTCGCTTAGTGATGCTCTTATTCATGCTATGTATGTGCATGGGTTAGCTTGGAGCTATTCATGGTTCCAGGTCCTGTGTCTCGATTCGAAATCCGTGCTCAGATCATGACAACTAGTTCTTAGAAAATCAATGCAATAAATAAGAATGTTGGAATAACTATTAACCTATCACAATAATAGAAGCTGGATTTTAATTTGGATGAAATTTGAGTAGTGAAATTATATCCAACATGGATGAACAATAAAATTTTGGATTTTAATTTTTTAGCGGGCCGAGCGAATTAAACGAGTTTAAATAAGTTAGTAGATTTGATTTTTTTTTAAAAAAACCCACGTAGGCACCATATAGAAAAGTTAAGCTCGAATATGGTGATTTAATGCAATAGAGGTAATTATGAATTTTTTTCAAGTATAAGAAAAACTATAACTCCAAAATTGGATGAAAAAGATAAATATGTTGAAGACGATAGTGATTTAATGTCATAGGGGTAAGTATGACTTTTTTGAGAGTATAAAGATAAATATATTTCTAAAGTTGGATGAAAGGTAAATATATTTATAAGGTATAATGAAAGACAAATACAGTCAAACTTTTTAATAGTGGTAGCATTTGTTTGAAAATTTTATGGCTGCTATAGTAAGATGTTGTTATATATGTATTTTGGCATTTGGAGTTTAGATCTCATTTAACTGTTATAAATAAAAGTATGCATATATCTAATTTAATGATTTTGTGTACTAAGAAAAAAGAATATATTTGCTAACCAATTTAACCAGAAAAAAAATAGAAAGAATATGAATGTAAAAAACAAACACCAGTAGTCCTTTCTCATGAAGTTACAACCATAACTGGCAGACACTAGTTTAATGTAATTTTTTTATTTAGATATTTATACTTGAAATTTAATATGTGCACAACATTAATGATGATTACATAAATATTTTAACATTTATTTTTATACATAATATATCTCTTACAAAATATAATTGCATAATATTTAAATATGATTATTATAGGAGGTTAATTTTACAAAAAATATACTGTTATATTGAACTCTACTGCTGTTATTATAGGTAGAATGTTATTATAAAAAAATAAAATATTGTATGAAATCGATTTTAAAAAAAAAAAACAGACCATTATAATAATAGTTTATTATAATTAATGGTTATTATAACAAGATTTCTATATAAATATAAAGCCAAATATAACCTTAAAAAATATTTAGCCCACCTCCGCCGCCACCAAACACACCCTAAATTCGTTTAGCATTTTAAAGTTGTATCAATAATAATAATAATAATAATACTTGCTAGGTAATTTCTTTCTCAGTGCTCCAATTCACTGTCATTTCGTGCAAGTCTTGTATTTTCAAAACAGAAGAAGAGGGAGAACGAGGGAGAGATAATTGATTTTAGATTCACCGAGCATTTGCTGAACGATATGCTCGTCTCAGGCGAAGCTGTAACTATATTTCGCTCCAATGGCGTCGCCCACCTCCTTTCCTTATACAGGTACAGTTTCAGATCTCAATATCTCTGTACTTCAAGCTCTACCCATTTCTCGGAGAAATACCTCGTTGATTCTCTAGGATTCTCCAATGAGGAAGCTGCCAATACTTTTCGGAAGGTAACTTCTCGGAAAACTTTTAAAGATCCCGGTTTAGTCCTCAAATTTTTGATAAAAGCTGGTTTTGACAAGACCCAGATAAAACAAATGGTTTCTAGAGCGCCCAAATTGCTATTCTGTGATGTTTCGACAACCCTAAAACCCAAATTACAGTTCCTTAGGGATCTCGGGTTCTCCGGGTCGGACCTGGTGGATGTGTTTGCTAGAGGTACAAAACTTATTGAAAGAGGTTTAGATACTCATTTGAGGCCTACCATCAATTTGCTTAGGAGAATTTTGGGTGGTGATGAGAATGTAGTTAAGGCTATAAAGAGAGCTCCTTGGTTGCTTTCTACTGGGACTCTTCATGTTATGGAGGCTAATATATTGTTGTTGAGAAACTATGGTTTTTCTGATGTGGATATAAGAAGACACGTGCTTAGAAATCCTAGACATATTGCACAAAACCCTGAGTGGGTTAAGGATTTGTTTCATAGGGTGGAGAAGGATTTTCGGGTTCCGTGTGACTCCCGTATGTTTCTTAGTGGATTTCATGTGATCGCCTCGCACAAAAAGTCTACGTTGGAAAGGAAAATTGGAATTTTCAAGAGGTTTGGATGGTCTGATGATGATGTACTCAAGATGTTCGGGAAGCTACCTTTTAGTATTGGTCACTCTGAGATTAGAATTCAGAAAGCATTGAATTTTTACATGAACGAGCTTGGTCTTGAACCTGCGTACATGGTTTCTCATCCAGCGATGTGGACCTACAGTCTGGAGAAAAGAGTGATACCTCGGTTGCAAGTCTTGAAAATTTTGGACGAAAAGAAGCTTGAGCGGAGAAATTTGTCATTCTATACTGTTTTGATGTTTACAGAGTCAAAGTTCATAGAGCATTTTGTGCTGCCCTACAAGGATCAGATACCTGATTTGTATGAATCACATAAGAAATCTGTGGCTCCTTAACAGTTGTAGTTTACTTTTGGCACTAAAGGGGTTGATACCTTTCTAAAGTTACGTTTTCTAGTCCAGTATATTTTTTATTCTCTTTTTTGAGTTGCTATTTTGAAAAATATGGTCAGTTTTGCCAAAAATCATTTCTGTTCTGGTAAAGCAAAAATATCATTGGAGTGTTTATTTCCTTTCAAACTTTATTTGTTTTCCAGTGACTAAATGTTTTCCTGAAAAAGGCACCAAGCATTCAACTAAATATCTCTAGTATTTGATAAACATCTAGCTAGCTAATAAATGTCCTCACTTTATGTTTCTTTGCTTGCTGTTCACATTTGGATTACTAATTGTTAAACCTAACTAGTTAGTTCTGGAAAATGAGAAACCACAAAGTGACAAGTTTTATTTTCTCCATTAAGTAGAAAATCAAGTGAGTTAACTACTCTAGGGTAGGAAAAAGGCATAGGGCCTCTCGTTGTCTCTTAATAGGGGATGCAATAATCTATAGTCTTACTTCAGATTGTGTTGACCGGTTTTATTCCTTATATATTTTATTCCTATAGAGCCTACATTAGAGCCTTGAAGGCCAACGCGAAAATGCATTTCTATTTCTATTAAAGAGTGCTTTTGAGATGGTTAGTAGATGAAATTTGGTTTGAGGTGAATGAACACAATTGCTTCGGTTATCACATTATTTTTGTTGTGTTACTGTTCCTTTTTCAATGTTATGTAATGATTTCTCTATTATTTGTTATGTCTGCTTTATTTTTATATTTTATTTCTTTTTTAAATCTGCTTTGATATGCGTTACTTGCGCCAAGGGTCTTTCAGGACCAATCTCTCTACCTCCCCGAGGTAGGGGTAAGGTTTCTGTAAGCTCTACCTTATCCATATCCCTCCTGTGAGATTACACTGGTTATGTAGTAGTTGTTGTATGAACAACCATCATTTTTTCTCAATTGCTAACTAGTTTGCTAATCAAGGTTGAAGTTTGTGCACTTGTTTTGCTTCACCATGTTGATCAAAGTGCAAGGCGGATTCTGAATTGCCTCATCTATTATGCCTGTTAGCTAAATTTAGATGTCAATGGCCCAATGGCCAAAAACAGGCAGTATCTATGGTGTCTGGACCAGTTTGTGTTCATTCCAACTATTCCAACCTTCTTTTTCAAACTTGCGTTGTCGAATTCTGTTGATTGTCTATGCAACCTCTACATCTTCCTAGGTAACTTACATGGAAATCCTTAAGGAATCCCGATTTAGTCCTCAAGTTCTTGAAACATACTGGTTTGGAAAAGACCCAGGTGAAAAAACTGGTTTCTTTAGCACCCAAATTGCTATTCTATGATGTTTCCAAAACCTTGACCCCAAATTCTAGTGCCTTATGGATCTTGGGCTATCCGGGTCGGACCTGGTGAATGTAATTGCTAAAGATACAACAGTTGTTGTTAGAGGTTTAGTTACTCATTTAAGACCTACCATTGATCTTCATAGGCTGGGTAGTGATGAAAATGTAGTTAGGGCTTTAAAGGGATTTCCTTGGATGCTTACTTTTGGCATTCATCATATTATGGAGACTAATCTTTTGTTGTTCAAAAACCATGGTGTTCCTGATGAGAGAATGTAAAAAACCCATGCTTAGAAATTCTAGTTATTTTGCACCAAAATCCAGTGGGGATTAAGGCTTTGTTGCATAGGGTGGAGAATGATTTTCGAGTTCCACGTGATTCCCCTAGTTTTCTTTATGGATTTCCAGCATTATCTGCGCAAAGAAGTCTATGTAGGATCGGAAGTTTAGAATTTTCAAGAGTTTTGGATGGTCAGATGATGACATACTAGAGATGTTCCGGAAGCTGCCATATTGTGTTGCTTTCTCAGCAGTTAGAATTCAGAAAGCATTGTATCTTTTCATGAAGGAGCTTGGTCTTGGACCTGCTTACTTGGTTTCTCATCCAGTCTTGAAAATTTTGGACGAAAAGAAGCTTGAGAGGAGAAAATTGGCTCTTTATACTGTTGTTAGCTTAACAGAGACAAAGTTCATAGAGTATTTTATGCTGCATTACAAGGATCAGAACCTGATCCGTATGAACCACTCAAGAAAACTGTGTCTCCTTAGAAGATTTTGTTTATTTTTGGCACTAAGGGTGCTAAGATCCTTTTAAAATTATTTGTTGTAGTTCAATATGCTTTTGCTATTCTGTTCTCAGTTTGTATTGTGAAAAACATGGCTGGTGTTGCCAAAAATCATATATGGAGTTGGAGAATAGCTTATTGAAAGGCCTTCCTCATATTTACAAGTCTGAACTGCTGTAAGCTAGATGTAAAATCCGGCGTGCCATTTGAAACACTCCGTATTCAACAGATCTTGTTGATAACTGATTGCAGTTACCAGCAAGTTTGTACCAGAAGACAAATCCAAATACCTTTTCTGCTACGGCATTGGCTATGTGATATAAGGGCCTGATTTTGGATGTATGATTTCCCTTGGTGAAATTCTTCTGCTTTGTCAGAATCTGATCATATAACGTTTTTGCACGAGTTGTTTGCTAATCTATCCAGTTAAAAGGACTTGATTGCAGGTTAGTTCCTTAAGCCCTACCTTTTATCACCGATTAACCTCTAAAGAAACTTTATTGTATCTTACCTTGAGCTTTAACGAAGGGAGCTTAGTGCAATCGGTAAAAGTTGTCTCCGAGTGACCGCAAACCAGAGGTCACTAGTTCAAGTTGCGGAAACAATTTCTTACAAAAATACAAGTCAGAGCTGCATATACAAGACCCAATGAGGTCCGGCCCTTTTTGGACCCTATGCATAGGTAGCTTAGTGCACTGAAATGCTGTTTACCTTAGAGCTATAGTCTTTCTTATCTTTAATGTGAAGTTGAACATTTTTTGTTATTTCATACTTTCTAGTACCTGAAATGATTTTAGTCCTACTTACTCTGTAATGTACGCGAAACTTTTATATAGTCTCAGGTGCCAATTACCTCTCACCTTCACATATACCTCTGCATGCAGTAGGAGGAGCAAACGCGTGAAGTTCCCCTCCAGAAAGTTGGCTGATTTCGTTTTTATAGCTGCGTGAAGAAAACATCAAGTGTTAGTTATAAGTAGCTGGTAGTAGGCATAACATAAGGCAGGCTATTGTTGTTTTGAATTGTCTTTCCTTCTCCTTGATTGGCAGATTCATTAGCTTGTGAGCATGTAGATTAGAGAATGCAAACTTTGTTTTTATTATAGGAAATGTTGAAACGACATAGTTCATTATAATTTCATTCATTCAGAGTAGAAAAAGAAAAGTTTACAACGTTGGCCTTACCTTTGAAGTGAAATACGCCATTTGTGGAAAACAAATATACCATACACACGTATTAACTACAATAATCAAATTTCAATATTCAATCTACATAAGGTTGGTATTAGGAGTGGCAAAAAAGGGAATCGAGTCGGATATGTACGGATAAGATACCCTACTTACTCCTATTTAATATAGATACAACAATAAAGCTATCTCAAAGATCTATGAGTTACTTAGTAGTATTTTCAAAAAAATAATTTGCTTAACTTTTTATCCATTACAAATAATGGTATATATTGTGTCGTCCGTAGGTTTTATTCAATTTTCTTATTAAATTATTCATATTTTAAAGAGAAAAAGCTTAAATATGTCATCGTGCTTTTGGAAAAGACTTATTCATGTCATCTGTTAATAATTGGACTCATTTATGCTACTGTCATGACCCAAAATATCTATCCATGCCATTATTTTTAATGGCTCAAAGAGGCTATTTTACCATATCACGTTTTACATGTTGATTCATGTAAATGGACCACGTCACTAATTTTAAACCCATCAAATTAAAATACTCAATCAAATTAAAATAACCCAACTCACACCCTTTTACCCAACCTTCTTCTTTTACCTGGTGGAAGTAGCTCTCCCATATAGGTTTATCGTATTCTAGATCTTGATCATAATTCTCAGCTTCATCGTCGAGCTATTCTCATCTTCACAAAATGCAAAACACTCACTTTTGTCGTCGTTGCTAATCTGAGGGGAATCCGATTCGACTGAAAAATTAACCGCCTGAAAGTCAAGTACGGCCCCTCACAGTGGACGCAACAATGCATGTTTCCAGTTTTTTGTTAGAGTGAATTAACTCCATATACAGCCTTCATTAGAGTAGAATTAGAAAGAAGGATCTTTATTTTTGTAGATAAGTAGCCAATTCAACTTCTTCTTTCCTTTACATTTGGATTAGGATTAGAAGAAAAAACACCCATAATTTCCATTGTTGTGATTTTTGAGTTCATTTCTTAAAGTTGAATTTAAAAATTGTGAATCTTGTTGATTCCTTAATGATTTTCAGGGGAAATCAACCGTCTGAAAATTCGATATGTTCGGTCGCAGTGAACGCAACAATGGGTGCAGCGGCAGCGGTGGTTGGGAACGTTGGCTAGGGATTTAAAGGGGTATGGGTCGGGTATAATGCTGGGACAAGTTATTTTAATTTGGTGGGTTTAAAATTAGTGACATGACCCATTTGCATGAGGGCACGTATAAAAAATGGTATTGCAAAATAACCTCTTTGAGCCGTAGCAATAGATAGGCACTTTGGGTCACAACGGTGGCATAAATGAGCGCAATTATTAACGGATGAAAAAGATGAGCCTTTTCTAAAAGTACGATGATATATTTGAGTTTTTTCTCTATTTTAAATGGATAATATAGATTTACTCATATTTATAGCATTTTTAAAAATATTAAATATCCAACCATTTAAAATGATTTGAGTTGAATGAATAATCGTATATATTACTCATATTGTCAGCTCTGCTCGACATTAATCCAACACCTTAAAGTTGAGATTCAAAGATTGTCTCTCATTTGTATCACTTTGTTGAAGTGCATGCCTTCGGTACTCCTTGTTTTGCGTCGCTTCAAGCAACAAAGCTATGGTCTTTTATTTATAATCGAGAAACTCTAGAGGGCTAGTGTTGTATGGTTCAAAACTCTATCAACGGTTGGGCTCTTTTATTTATAACCGAGAAACTCTAGAGGGCTAGTGTTGTATGGTTTGAAACTCTATCAACGGTTGGGGTCAGAACATGTGGTATGCGTCTTCAGTACTCCTGGTTTTGCATCGCTTCAAGCAACAAAGCTATGCTCTTTTATTTATAACCAAGAAACTCTAGAGGGCTAGTGTTGTATGGTTCGAAACTCTGTCAGCGGTTGGGGTCTAACTTGTGATATGCGTCTAACCTACACATCACAAGCTGAGCTCTTACCACTAGACCACCAATCCATGGGCGCCTGATGGCATTTAATAACATTATAAATACAAAATATAAGGGACCAAACCAGTCAACACAATCTGAACACCAAACTCAATAGGTAAGATAAACTGACTCCGCCTAGTAGCTAACAGTAAGTGTAAACTTCAGGAAATCCAGACAGAAGAAGAGCAGCTGATGAATGAGATATATTGCTCATGAGATGAGGCCAGGTAAGTTCAGTATGATTTTTAAGTTATCATGCACTGCAAGTTATGGAACAAATTGAACAACAGACTTTGTACTTTTGAAAGAAATTTATATTGATGGATTGTGGATAAATGTCATCAATAACCAAGGAAGAAAATCATGTGTAGCACCAGGAATATCAGTGGATCAGCCACATGATTAAAAGAACTCTATCCAGTGTACACAAGCTCTGATTAATTGCTCTAAAACTTGCAAATCATGGACCAGGTAAGAACAAGCTAATTAAATATCATTTACAGAAATAGATGCATATGCTAAACACCACCATCATAATGCAGAGTAATTTATCAAGCATTTGACTGAGACTGAAGTTACTGTATCCTCTTTTAAGACATAATGGGAGGTGATGTGCCTTTTTGCCTTTCTTTTTCTTCATTTATGTTTCCATCATTTTACCTATTTGCCTAGCAGACACAAGGACACAACTCCTCCTTACCTCGACTGAATATGGACCTTACTAATAGCAGCAGCAAAAGATTCTATGCTTATTGCCTTGCACATCCACATTTTTGGTATGAATGAGCAATGACATTTCTAAATTTACGCAATATAGTTTCTTACTAAACATGCTCACAAGCTTAACAAAACCGAGAAAACATTTCACCTTGGATTCTTTAAAGAATAGTTCTTTCCATATAGAATTCTGACAACAGCCAAAAGAGTAGCTTTTCCCATAAGGAATTCTAACAACAGCCAACGAAGAAGAAGGTAAACTACTAGAACCTATAACACGCAAACAACGAAGAAAACTACCAAAGAAGCAGCATTTATACCTCTTTGAGAAGTCATTGGCAATTCTTTAAAGGCATATAACAAAAGAAAAAAGAGAAATATTTGCTTCAATTGTGTTTCCTGAAAGCACCTATACTTTCAAAGATGACCTTTTTGTTTCTATTTCTACTTATCACTGCACCAAATAGTGGATAACAACAAAAAACTGAACAAACAACAATGTCAATATGATGGCTCAAGCCTCAAAGAGGAAAGATTATCTGACAAAGTGGATAACCAACAGAGGTGGTAATCTCTTGCATGTCCACCAAAAGAATTAAGAAAATTGAAAAGCTTCTATTTTCCTATCCTTTTGATGTACAAATCATACAGGTCAGGCAGTTCAGCTTTGAAAGGAAGCACATACTTCTCCAAAAACTTCGATTCAGGCCATATCATAACTGTGTAAAACCCATGCCTAGTCTTCATCAGATTCTTTTCATTGACAAGTTTCCACATTTCATACCTGGGTATTAGCCTCTTCTCCAAACTGTATGCTAAAAGGGAAGGGTGAGAAGCAAGGTAAATAGACGTGCATCTGACTTCTTCCATCAAAAATGTTAATGCAGTTTGAATTCGTGCCTCTGATAGGCCTACACAGTAAGGTAGCTTTTGCAACATGGTGAGAATATCCTTGTCAGACCACCCAAAACTCCTGAAGATTGCAAATTTCGTGTCTACATTCGCTTCATTGAAGCAAGTAAGCACACCAACGATGTGGAGAAACATTGCCGAGTCAGGAGAAACGCCAACTTCTTTTTCCACCCTATGCAGCATTTCCTCAAGCCTCTTGCTATTAATTTTAAGAATTTTGGGACATGTAATAACAAAATTCTTGATCTTATCATTTGAACAGCCAAATGATCGCAACGCATTCAGACAGTATTGCATAGTTGTACCACCATTGTAAGTAATCAACCAAGATGTTCTCTTTATAACCTTAGCTACATCCTCATCACTGCCCAATAAATTTCTAAGACAATTTACAGCGGGTCTTATATGAGTATCTAATCCTCTGCTAAAAAATTTCCAATCTCTCAAAAGGACTTTGACTAAATCGGAACCAGATAACCCGAGTTCGGAAAGACACTGTAATTTGGGTTTAAGGGTTTTTTCAACATCATAGCATAGCACTTCTGGGCACTTGGAAACCAAGATTTTGATCTGGGTGTCGTTAAAACCTGTTTGTTTCAAGAAATTGACGGATAAATCTGAATTCTTGAAGATTTTTTCAGGGGAACCTACCTTAGCAGACGAAGAGATAGCTTCTTCTTTGGAGAATCCCAGTGAAAAATGGGGTTTTGGGGCAGCTGTTGAGTACCGAAAGAGGATCCCATTACTGTCAACTTTGAATATAGCTCGAGCTTTGACAAGCATTCTTGATTTGAAAGCCAAAATCGTTGAGCGCTCACCAGGATTTATGCTTTTCTTCTCATTTCCTCTCCGGGTCTCCAATTTCCCACTCCCTCGAATCCTACAAACTTTTATTGCACTATTTTATCATTACCATTCACACCCTTCGTGAAAATGTCCAAATTTTACAATTTGGATTATTAAAGTTATGAACATCTATTACATGATATTATTATTTACGATGTTATTTCGTAAAAGATAATAATATTAACTTAAACAATATTATTTACATTCAAGATTAAAAATTAGTGTTTGGTTTGGTTATCACATAAACCTAAGTAGAAAAGAAATGTTAAATATTTACACGTTAAAAATATTAAATTTATATATGTTAAAGAAATGTAAACATGTTAATGAATTTGATAGTTTGATTTGTTAGTATTATTCTTTTTTATTTGATACAAAATAAAAATTAAATTACAAATTTTAACTCTTCATAATTAATTTATGTAATATTACTAAATAGTAAGTATATGTCAAGTGAAAGAATTAATTATTTTTTTTAATAACTTATTCACATTCATTCAAGTGAGGGTTTCTTAGTTTGTAACTTTATTAATAAAAAAATATTATCTTCTCAGTAGATTTGAAGTAATATCTTTATGACAATTTTGTCATTAAAGCAAGAGTAATAATTTATTAAATTAACTTTATTTGTCTTCTTACATTTCTTTTACAATGAAGCCGTAAATGACGTACCTATTTAACGAGCATCATTTGTGAAGTAAAGGCATGTCAATTCTCTCATTATCTCAAATAACTATTCTTCCTGTTTAGTTTTTCTAGGCAATCATTTTTGTATGCTCCAAACTTTCAGCTATGAGTGCACGTGTTTGGAAGTAAATGTGAAACTTTGGGGATCGACTGATTTGCATCCCTATCGGCCCAAAATCTCTTTTAAGGCAGTGGTTTGCCACGTACAGTATTTGTAATGAGCCTTTTACCATTTTGTAATTCTTGTCCGGTATCAATATTGTAGAATTTTTTTCAACAATTTGAAAGCGATCTTAGCGAATATAATTGTCATGCCCCACCTTGGGAAGCATGGCTGGCACCTGGTGCCTTACTAGGATCTGAACTGGTCTGACTGAGCTTATGCACCTTTGGCGCATGCCTAATCTTCAAATCAATAAAATAACGGGCTATATCTCGATTGTAAACACAACCCCCGACCGACAAGGCCTTATAGCCACCTGTGAAAGAAAACAACTAACTAGAAACAGGTAATAGCAGGGAATCCTATGCAGGCCGACAAGACCACCATGATGTCTAGTTATAACTGTAAATAAATCCAACACTAAACTAAGCTATGACCGACAAGACCGCTAACTAACAGCTAAACAAGGCCCCACACGGCCGACCACAACTATCCACAGGAAATCTGAAACAATCTGCAAGCCTCTAAGAGTGATATAATGGTCGAGACAGGGCCCCGACCTACCCATAAACTGTACAAACAAAAAGAGAGTAAACCTTCTAACTACTGGCTCCGGAGGAAAGGAGCCGACTGCACTTCTAATCCTAGCTGGATACTAGAAAGGTCATGTTTTACGTTATCCGCTCCTGCAGGCAAGTAATGCAGCTCCCCAAGAAGAGCGTTACTATAATATATACTGAATATGTAAGGCAGTAACTGTAAATAACTGAATGAACTAAAGGAAACTGAAAGTAACTGAACGAGAGGAATAGAGATACTCCCTGAATAGCTGAACTTCCTACTGTCTAATCTATCAGTACTAATCCAAAAAAGAACCTTACCCAGCTCCCATAAGCCGAAAGGTACAACCAGCACTGAATAACCCACTCGGGGCCCGCATAAGCCCTGACAAGTACACTTCAGTCTACATACCCCAAACAAGGTCAACACAGGTCAACAAGTAACTATAGCCGTCCTACCAGTTCCCTAGGTCTGCAACTGAGCCCGTTTGGCCCCTGAACTGTAGGTATGTCTAAGTCCAGTGGACTCCTGATATCTGCACCCCAGGCACCAGGCTCGACGGAAGTGTGGTGCCAATACGGTATATAATAGTCCAACCATGGAATGGACTGTATGAGGACCTTGAACCACATCTTTGTCCCTTACGGACGGCATACCGCTCCTTGGAGCGACGTCATCTCGCCCCTGACGAGCGTCGACACAACTATTAACCCTGTGGTTCGTTATGGAAGGCTATACAGGGCAAAGTCAATCCCAAACTACACATAGGATACTAGCCTTAGATAAAAACAACTTCTAATCACAATAGATATACTTCTGGCTATCATACTGGAATTCAAACTGAATTATAATACTAAAGAAACTAACTTTTCAAATGAATTTGCCTTAACATACCCGGATTGCTAATTTCTGATTAACTGGCGAGTTTAAATCCGTATTCAATAGCTCTTTCCAACTGTAATCATATTACTGGGAGAATGAGACTAGTTTCAATACTAAATTCGGCAAAAACGATTACTTTTAATACTAATATTAACTATACTTCAACTTAACAAAACATGGTTGAAAACGTATAATTTCTCGAGAGTTCAGAAGGGAGAAATGCTTACTTGAAGCCTATGATCGCATAGAAATTTGTTTGGAGCAATTCTGATAACTTCTACTCGGTGGGATTATGATTTTCCGGGCAAATTTTGAGAAAATAACTCTATAGTAATGCTCCCTATAGGCTTAGAACTGTATATCCGAAGTTAATTTGAATTTGGACCGTGTTTGATAGCGTATTCGGAAGAAAATACTTAAAAGTTGTGTTTTGCTCTTCCTCTGGACGACTTGATATTTGGAAAATGACTTACAATTGAACTTAAGGGGTATTTATATACTTAGGGTGGTGGACTGGGGGCGCCTTGCGCCGGCCATCGCGGCAACCCCAGTGTCGCGTCGTGCCTCCCATTGCGGAGGATGCCTGGCATGCCGTGCTGGCCAGTGCGCTGCTGGCTGGCGCGTCGTGCTGGCCCTGCGTGTTCCGTTCCTATTCATTTCCACTTCCGAGGCTTTTTCCCACACACAACAAGCTCTTCTTACTCACCACAACATACATGTACGCCTTTTAAACGTTAACATTTTTATGGGGTGTAACATCCTCCCCCCCCCCCTCAGGAACATTCGCCCTCGAATGTCAACTACAACCCATAGGAGTTTAACTCTTTTAACTATTATTCTGGAAGAATTTCGGCAGAGTCTCCCCTGTAAGATGGACTATCTGAAAATCCTGAAACGCAGAAAAGTCCAATATAGATATCTCACATGACACTATAACAACTCTTTCATCACAAAAATTGTAGTCACCTGAACAATATAAGTACCATAATTCAAACAACAACTGAATCAACAACTTTACCTTAATTGCATAGTCTGGACTAATCTTGGAACAAATGAGGATATCTGGATCTCATGTCGTCTTTGGCTACCCGGGTCATCTCTTTCCTATTCTTGTTTTTCCACAGTACCTTAACAGAGATTACATCTTTAGTTCTTAACCTACGAACTTGTCGATCTAATATGGCTACTGGAACTTCTTCATAATCTAACTCCTCAGTAACCTGGACGTCCTCAACTGGCACAATTCGGGATGGATCTCCTATGCATTTCCGTAACATCGACACATGGAAGAGCGGGTGAAAAGACTCCAATTCTGATGACAGATCTAACTCATATGCCACCTGGCCTATTCTCTAGAGGATTCGATACAGACCAATAAACCTCGGGCTAAGCTTGCCTTTTTTACCAAATCTCATCACGCCCTTTACTGGTGAAGCTTTCAGAAAATACCCAGTCACCCACATTGAATTCCGGGTTTCTACATCTTACATCAGCGTAAGATTTCTGGTGGCTTTGATCTGTCAGCAGGCATTCTCTAATAAGCTTTACCTTCTCTTCTGATTGGTGGATTATATCTGGTCCAATTAATTCTGATTCTCCAACCTCGAACCAACCAACCGGGGACCTGCATTTTCGCTCATATAAGGCTTTATAAAGTGCCATCTGGATTGCTGAATGATAACTGTTATTGTAAGAAAATTCAATAAGGGGTAAATGCTCATCCCAACTGCCTCCAAAAACTAAAACACACGCTCGCAACATGTCCTCTAGTGTTTGAATTGTACGTTCTGTCTGTCCGTCTGTTTGAGGATGGAAGACTGTACTCAAATTAACCTGTGTCCCCAGACCCTTCTGAAAGGACTACCAAAATTTAGCTGTAAACTGCGCTCCTCTGTCAGAAATGATCGATACTGGAACACCATGCAATCGAACTATCTCTCTGATATACAATTTAGCATAGTCCTCAGCTGAGAAGGTAGCCCTGACTGGTAGAAAATGATCTGACTTCATCAATCTGTCGACAATCACCCAGATGAAATCAATCTGCGTCTGGTACGGGGTAACCCTGTTACAAAATCCATGTTAATTGCTTCCCACTTCCATACAGGCACTGCTATCTCCTATGTCAATCCGCCGGGCTTTTGATGTTCAGCCTTTACCTCCTGGCAGTTAGGGCATTGTGCTACAAAGTCTGCTAACTACTTCTTCATTCCCGACCACCAGTAAATCTCTTTTATGTCATGATATATCTTTGTTGAACCTGGGTAAAGAGAATAACGAGAGTAGTGTACCTCAGTCATGATCTGCTGGTGAAGTCCTGTCACATCTGGAACACAGAGGCGACCTCTACATTTCAAGACTCCGTCTTTGGTTACCTCAAAAGCTGATAGTTCCCCTCGCTGAACTTTATCTCTAAGCTATACCAGGTTAAGATCTTCATACTGCCGTTCTTTTACTTCTACAACCAGGGATGATAGTATTCTGGATCACTGTCCCACTATCTCTCGAGTCCACTATTCGGACGGCTAAGCTGACTAACTGATGCAATTCTCGGGCTAGCTCTTGTTGTTCGGGCCTCAAATGTGCTAGACTTCCCATGGATCTATGATTGAGGGCATTTGCTATAATGTTGGCCTTTCCTAGGTGATATAAAATACTCACGTCGTAGTCCTTCAATAATTCTAACCAGCGATGCTGCCGCAGATTTAACTATTTTTGTGTAAATATGTACTGGAGGCTCTTATGATCGATAAAAATGTCCACATGCACCCCATATAGGTAGTGTCTCCAGATCTTTAAGGCGTGAACTACTATCGCTAATTCCAGGTCATGAGTGGGATAGTTCTTTTCATGTTTCCTCAGCTGCCTTAAAGCATAAGCAATTACCTTACCATGTTGCATTAGAACAACATCCTAACCTGATGCCCAAAGCATCACAGTACACTGCATAACCCTCTGATCCTTCCAGCAAAGCTAGTACTGGTGCTGATGTCAATTTGTTTTTCAACTCCCAAAAACTCTGTTCACACGCTTTAGTCTAGTGAAATTTAGCTGCTTTCTGAGTCAACTTGGTCAAAGGCGCTGATAAAGTATAAAACCCCTCTACAAATCTTTTGTAATACCCGGGTAACCCTAAGAAACTGCGTACCTCAGTTGGAGTTGTAGGTCTAGTCCATGTCTTTACTGCCTCGATCTTTTGTGAATCTACCTGAATATCAGCTTCTGACACAATGTGACCCAAAAAGGCTAGTGAATTTATCCAAAACTCACATTTAGAAAATTTCACATAGAACTGAAGATCCCTGAGAATCTGGAGCACTATTCGTAGATGATCCCGATGTTCTACTTCCGAGCGGGAATACACCAGAATATCATTAGTAAACACTATCACAAACAAGTCCAGATACGGCTTGAAGATATTGTTCATCAGATCCATGAACACTGCTGGAGCATTGTCAACCCGAAGGACATGATTAGGAATTCAAATTGGCCATTCCTGGTCCTAAAAGCAGGTTTTGGAATATATCTCTCTCGAACCCGAACCTGGTGATACCCAAATCTTAAATCAATTTTTGAGAAATATTTCGCCCCCTGTAATTGATCAAACAAGTCATCTATTCTGGGAAGTGGGTATTTGTTTTTGATGATGACTTTATTTAGCTACCAGTAGTCTGTACACATGCGGAGGAAGCCATCCTTCTTTCTCACAAACAGAACTGGCGCACCCCACAGTGAAGAACTCGGCCTGATGAAGCCCTTATCTAATAGATCTTTCAACTGTTCCTTCAGTTCTCTAAGCTCGGCAGGAGCCATTCGGTACAGAGGGATGGATATAGGTTGAGTCCCTGATAATAAATCAATTGCAAAATCGATCTCCCGTTCTGGGGGAATACCAGGAAGTTCATTTGGGAATACATCTGGAAATTTATTGACTACTGGAATGGACTGGAGAGTCGGAGATTCTGCTTGAACATCTCGAACCCTAACAATATGATAAATACACCTCTTTTCTATCAACTTTATCGCCCAAAGATAGGAAATAAACCTACCTTTTGGCATGGCCGCATTTTCCTTTTCACTCCCGTACCACCTCGCCTGGAAAGTGGAATCGGACAGTCTTGGTCCGACATTCTACATTGGCATAACATGGTGCTAGTCAATCCATACCCATAATTGCATCAAAGTCGATCATTTCTAATTCCACCAAATCTGCTAAAGTCTGGCGACCAACAACCTCTACTATGTAACCCCGGTAGATCCTTTTAGCTATAATAGAATCACCGATGGGTATTGACACTGAAAGAGGTTGCTGAAGAAACTCTGGCGTTATATTGAACTTCCAGGCCACTAATGGTGTAACATAAGACAAAGTGGAGCCTGGGTCTATCAAAACATACACGGAATGAGAGCGAATGTCCAACATACCTGTCACAGCATCTGGCGACGACTCTGACTCCTGTCGCCCCGGTAAAGCATAAGTGCGATACATACCAGTGCTTGAACTCGATGCCCCTGACCTAGATAGGCCTCTACCGACTGGAGCTGGGGGCCTATGCCCTGCTGGAGAGGCTGGAGCACGTGACCCTACTGAAGATCTGTCCTGACGGTCCCTATCACTCTGACCCCTGGCTGGACAGTCTCTCATCAGGCGACCTTCTTGTCCACAGACATAACATGTCGTAGAACCATACCTACATGCCCCAGGATGAAGTCGACTATAGATAGGGAAAAGTGGCATGGCGAATCTATTCTACTCTAACCCCCTATGCTGTTGCAAACCCGATGGTTCTGATCTCTCACCAGGTCCTGACTGCCCCAGGACGACCTGATCTGCCACCCTGCTGCTGTTGTGGAGGTGGTGGTCTGGGTGGTCTGCCTGATAATCATGGCTTGGGTCCGCCCTGAGACTCTTCTTGAGTGTCACTAGTTCTAGCCGTGCGGCGCTGCTCCTGATTTGCCCTCTCTATCTCCCGCTGTCGCTGCCTGATCCCCTCGATATTGTGAGAAAATGCCTGAACACGGGCAATATCCATATCCTCTCATAGAGTAGCCGTAATACAAGTTTCTACATACTCTAGAAGTAGCCCCATAATAAATCGGTGCACTCTAGCTAGCATGGTATCTACAAAAGTCGACGCATATCGGGCCAGGGAGCGGAATCTCATAGCATACTCCCGAACGCTCATCAAACCCTTCTCCAAATGCAAAAACTGATCTATCGAGGCCTGTCGGATTTCTCGCAGCAAATAGTGGTGTAGGAAGGCTCTGAAAAGTTGGACCAAGTCAGAGAAGGAACATCTATACCTTGGGACCTCTCCCAACTCTCGTACCATAATACTGCTATGTACCGCAGTCGAAATACCGCTAACTCAACTAACTCCACAGGTGTGACATGCATTACCCTGAAGATCCGCTGCATCTGGTCCAAAGAGTCCTGAGGGTCCTCATTTCGGTCCATCCCTGTGAACTGCGGGGGACTCATTGCAAGAAACTCTCGAACCCTCGAACTACCAGGTCCTCCTGAAGATTTGGCAACCACGGGTGCCACTAGCTGACGTTGCGCAACCATCATCTAAGCTAGCATAAAGACAGCACTCCTAACCTCCTAGTTTGATGGTACTGGTTTAGGAGTTGTTGGAGGTAGTGCTAACACATCTTCCGCTCTGGACGAATCCTGGTGTGGCGGAGAGTGCTGGGGAGACCAAAATGAAGTCTCCCTGTCGCCCTCAAATTGGGCTGGCTCTAACTGAGGCACCCTACTAGTGCCTTCTCCTGCTGTGACGTCTAACTTCTTGCCAGTCATGGTCTGTCGCGTGTCTGACATTTCTCTGTAGAAAAGAAGAATATTGGTAAGGTTAAGTACTCAATCATATACTGTACAGCTCTATAACACGATTGGAGGAGAAAAAAGAGTAACCACCCTAACATGCCTCGCAGCCTCCTGTCTATAGTATGTGGTGCACAACACATCCATAAGCAAGACTCTACTTGGCACGGCTTGCAGACTCCCTGGGATACGACCTGCTCTGATACCAAGTTTGTCACGCTCCACCTTGGGAGACATGACTGGCACCTGGTGCTCTACTAGAATCTGAACTGGCCTGACTGAGCTTATGCACATCTGGTGCATGCCTAATCTTCAAATCAAGAAAATAACAGGCTATATCTCGACTAGGGGTGGGCATTCGGTTTTTCGATTCAGTTTTTTCGGTTTTTGATTTTTCATTTAGTGTACCGAACACCGAACCAAACTAATTCGATTCGGTTCAATTTTTTTCAAATTTGGTTCAATTCAGTTCCATTTTTCTAATTTGGTTTTTTCGGTTATGGGCCTAATTAATGGGATATTTTTTTGCTTACAAAATAAGTTATATTTTAATTAAAAATGAGTTGTTTTATCTTTTTAAATACAAAATAAATTATTTTAAGTTTGAATTCTAAAGTTTAATTCAACTAAGCTTAATTTTAACTTTTTAAATAAAGAAAATAGCGGAATCAGTTGATTTACATTTAGTAGTACGTACATAGCATTTGATAATAAATTTTCTCATATGCTTAATATCCTTATAACTAACCCAACAAAAAATTAAGGGTCTTTTAAGATTTTAACAATCTATGGTCCCTAATTTTTTGTTAAATAAATATTATATATTTCATCTTTCTTTCAAAGAACATTAGTAATCGTAAGAATTTTCTTAATATGCTAAAACTATTATAAAACTTGTTATTTGTAAAAAAATAAACTTAAGCAATTGTGTCAGTTATATAAATAATTTTCTAAATGGGCTTTGAGATTTGGGTTGGGTGTAGTATTTTTATTTTTTTGAAATTAAGTTATAATTTTATTTTTTATTTTTTTAAAAAAAATATATAAAATTTCAGTTAAACTGAAAAACCGAAATTTCAAAATTTAAAACTGAAAACCGAATTGAATAATCAAAATTTTAAGGAAAAAGAACCGAAACCAAACCAAAAAATCAAAATCAAAAAATCGAATTAGTTCGGTTCGGTCTGATTTTTCAATATTTCGATATTTATGCCCACCCCTAATATCGACTGTAAATATAGCCCCTGGCCAACAAGGTCTTATAGCCACCTGTGAAAGAAATCAGCTAACTAGAAATAGGTAATAGCAGGGAATCCTACGCGGGCGGACAAGACCACCATGATATCTAGTTATAACTGTAAAGTAAATCCAGTACTAAACTAAGTTATGACCGACAAGACCGCTAACTAACAGCTAAACAAGGCCCCACACGGCCGACCAATACTAACCACAGGAAATCTGAAACAATCTGCAAGACTCTAAGAGTGATCTAATGGTCGAGACAGGGCCTCGACCTACCCATAAACTGTACAAACAAAAAGAGAGTAAACCTTCTAACTGTTGGCTCCGGAGGAAAGGAACCGACTGCACTGCTAATCCTGACTGAATACTAGGAAGGTACTAATTCGCATCTATCTGCACCTGCAGGCAAGTAATGCAGCTCCCTAAGAAAGGCGTTAGTACAATATGTACTAAATATGTAAGGCAGTAACTGTAAATAACTGAATGAACTAAAGGAAACTGAAAGTAACTAAACGAGAAGAATAGAAATACTACCTGAATAGTTGAACTTCCTGCTGTCTAATCTATCAGTACTAATCCAAACAAGAACCTTACATTGCCTCTATAAGTCGGAAGGTACAACCAGCACAGAATAACCCACTCGAGGCCCTCATAAGCCCTGGCGAGTACACTTCAATCTACATACCCCTAACAAGGTCAACACAGGTCAACGAGTAACTATAGCCGTCCTACCAGTTCCCTGGGTCTGCAACTAAGCCCGCTCGGCCCTAAACTATAGGTGTGTCTGAGTTCAGTGGACTCCTGATATCTGCACCTCGGGCACCAGGCTCGAAGGGGGTGTAGTGCCGATACGACATATAATAATCCAGCCATGGAATGGACTGTATGAGGAACTTGGACCCCATCTTCATCCCTTGCGGACGGCATACCGCTCCTAGGAGCGACGTCATCTCGCCCCTGGTGGGCGTCTACACAACTATTAACCCTGGGGTTGGATATGGAAAGCTATACAGAGCAAATTCAATCCCAAACTACATATAGGATACTGGCCTCAGTTAAAAACAACTGCTAATCACAATAGATATACTTCTGGCCATCTTACTGGGATTCAAATTGAATTATAATACTAAAGAAACTAACTTGCCAAACGAATTTGCCTTAACATACCTAGATTGCTGATTCCCGATAAACTGGCGAGTTTCAATCCTTATTCAATAGCTCTTTCCAACTGTTATTATATTATTGGGAGAATGAGACTAGTTTCAGTACTAAATTCGGCAAAAGTGATTACTTTTAATACTAATATTAACTATACTTTAACTTAACAAAACATGATTGAAAATGTATAATTTCTCGATAGTTCAAAAGGGAGAAATGCTTATTTGAATCCTGTGATCATATAGAAATTAGTTTGGAGCAATTCTGACAAATTCTACTCGGTGGGGTTTCAATTTTCTTGGCAAATTTTGAGAAAATAATTCCGTAGTAATGCTCCCTGTAGGCTTAGAACTCCATACCTGAAGTTAATTTGAATTTGGACCATGTTTGGTAGCATATTCGGAAAGAAATTACTTAAAAGTTGCGTTTTACTCTTCCTCTGGACGACTTGATATTTGGAAAATGACTTATAATTGAACTTAAGGGGTATTTATATACTTAGGATAGTGGACTGGGGGGGGGCGCCTCGCGCTGGCCATCGCGGCAACCCCAATGCCGCGCCGTGCCTCCCATTGTAAAGGATGTCTGGTGCGCCGCGCTGGCCAGTGCGCTACTGGCTGACCCATCATGCTAGCCCTGTGCGTTTCGGTACTGTTCATGCCCACTTCCGAGGCTTTTCCACACACGCAACAAGGTCTTCTTACTAACCATAATACACACGTATGCCTACTATATGTTAATATTTTTACGGGGTGTAACAATAATACTGATAAATGGCTATTTTTTTGAACAAAATTTTTCAAGATCTATCAAAGCTTTAGCCTTTGAACAGAAAGAATTTTACAGATTTGTCACAAAAATTTTGATTTTCTTTGAACAATTAGAAGTTGATTATATTTTATTTAACGAACCTCCTACTGGTTCTAGCACTATTATGATTGTTGATAATGCTAGTAAAAATAAATTTGAAAAGATAACAGAACTATTAGAGAACATTTGCTGAACCATATAACTAATCCTTTGTTTGATTTATTTGTTACTTGTAAATCTGCTAACGAAATATGGGACAGATTGAAAAAGAAATTCGGTGCTAATGATGCTGGGAAAAAAAACATATTATCGAACAGTGGATTAAGTTTCAGATGATTGACAATAAGTCATTCATGGAACAAGTTTATGAGTATGAAAACTTGATTGCTAATGTTCTCAACGAGGAAATAAAGATGTGTGAGATTTTTCAGGATAACGTTTGCTTCAAAAGTTTCCACCATCTTGGAGTGATTACGAAAATCAATTGAAGCATAAGAATAAGGATTTGACTCTCCAAGAACTAATCGGTCACATGAGGACAGAAGAGGCAAACGGTGGAAATTGGGCCATGAGGGTGAAGAGGGACTCTCATTCACAACCCTACATACCTGGGTAATCTGGTCTTACGCTCTCCCTTGAAAGCCCAAAGGAATTGGAGAAGAGATTGGAGAGTTCTAGGCTTGATTTTTAAAGAGAGACCTCCACTCTTACATGCATGAGAGTTGAATGAACTAGGATAGATTAAACCCTCTTAAAATCCTCCTAACAGAGCTCAAAATGACGTAGTTTAGGACCTTAGAGCTTAGGATTTATGAAAATACCCTTAATAAAAAATCTAAAAATTCAACACTGCCAAGGACCACGACTCATACCACGAGTCATACCATGAAGTAGCGACTCATGGTATCCTCTCGTTGTTATCACTGGTCGAGGGGACTGATTCCTGAAGACCATGCCACGGGCGCCTGTCACGGATCGTTACATGGCACCATGAGTCGTGAGACTACCCGTTGCTGCTAGACCCCCGACATTCCTCTAAAATTCCCACGCGACTTGTGGTTCCCCACCATGGGTTGTGTACCATCCATGACAGCACCTCCATACCTATAAGCCACAACCCTTATCACGATCCGTTACAACCACCCACAAGTCGTACCTTGACTCATTACTCCAGACCTCTCCTTTTTAGCTGCTAACCACGACTCGTGATGACAGGTCATCATATCAACCAGCAAATCATACCATGTCTCATTAGTTCAGATCTTCACACCCAGTAGCTTACCACGACTCACTACTGACTCGTCGTTCCTTCTCACGACTCGTACGATGATTCATCCTATGATATTTTCCAAACTTTTCTACTGATATCTTTTCTAATTTTGAATCTAGCCTTAGACACTTTTCGGGTATTAGACGTAGTTTGGTAGTACGGGTCGTAGGAAGACCCGTGGTCCATATTAGAGAAGTTATTTCCCAACTATGAGTCCCTACTATGAGTCGTAGTATATGGGTACGACTTGTGGCCAGGAGTCATAGAAAGTCTTTGGAGTTATCAGGTGATTGATTGTATGTGTAATGGTATGACTCGTAGGATGGAGTTATGGGTCGTGGTACGAGTCATGACAATATTTCAAAGAGTTGGGTAAAAGGAACTCATTAGTCATAGTAGGAAATTATGAGTCATAGGTTGGTGGTACAATTTGTGGTACGAGTCGTAATATGATGGTGGAATCGTCATTTCAGTCATGAGTTGGTATATTGTAATGCCTCATACTTTCAGGCTAAGTTTGGAACCCTTCTAGGTAGGTGGGTAGGCCCGAATCCAATGAATTTTATAGAAAATATGTGTTAGACCAATTCTTGAGTGTGAAAAGTGCCTTGGATACAATCAAGATCATAAGGAACCTCTAGCACAAAGTTGAGTTGAGAGCCTTCTTGCCGGTTGGGTTTTCGTATCAGTTCTTATAAGGTTCAACTTCAAACGACCATATCTCCCTTTTGTATAAAGTCTTTTGGGTGATTCAGCATTTCAAATGTAAGTCTTTTGAGTTTTCTTTCCAACACATCCGACCTTACCTCAGTCGGAGTTCAGAATAAAAAGTATGAGTAGTTTAGTAAAGAAGCACCAGGCATTGTATGAACCTCAGTATGAGTCCTACAATCAAACCACGACCCGTACTGTTGGTCATAGTAACTGCCAGTTCCAAGATTTAATTCGATAGTTTTGGGGCATTTAGTAATCTCCTATTCTTCTAACTCCTAAATGATGTCGTTCAGGGCTTCCTTAAAGTCAGATTAAAGGGATTAACCTAGCCTAAATCTTCATCATCTCCAAAAGAACGATGTTGGATTTTCTCTCAAGAAAGGAGTTAGGGTTCTTCTTCAAACCTCTTCAAATCTTCTTGGGCTCTTCAATACAAGTCAAGAGATCATCAATACAGGTATGTAGGGTTATGAATGGGGAAAATTCTTCCACCCTCATTCCCCTTCAAGTCCAAATATATGATTTCTACTTCTCAAGTTCTAAATTGTAAAATTCTAGAGTTTAATCCAATTCAATGCAATCTTCCATGCTATCTCTATGGGTTCAATTCTCTCATGTTTCAATTGATGATTTAAGGATGTTGGGAAGTTTTTAATCTCAACTTACTTACTAAATCATGATTTTAAGTTTATGAAGATTATGCCCTATTATGCATGATTTATGAATTTCAAGCTTATGAGCCCATGATTTCAAGTGTGACGAGATATCTAGCATGAATGAATATTTATAAATTACCCATGTATGAATCCATGATTTTGACTTATGAAGTCTATTTCAAGTATGCATGATTTTACGATTTTGGGAACGCCCACACAAGTTAAGTATGTTTTTATGATTCAACATAGTTCTATAAAATCAGCTTACCGTATGATTTTGGAGCCTATACTCCCACTTTCAGCTTATGGTATGGTTTCAGCTTCGTTGAAAAATAATGGTTTCAACTTTGTTAAAAAAGGATAGTTTCAGCTTCATGGAAAAATGATGGAGAGCATATGCATGTTTTTGGGAGTAGTGTCTAGCACCGAGTAGGCTACGGGTTCAGGTAAAACCCAGGCCTCAAAACTACATGCCAACGTAGTTATATTCAGATTCATTGGGACCTCGCTTGTGAGATTTTCCTATCCCCAAGGGGCCTTCAACTTGTTATCAATATCATGGTAGCCCCATTTGCCCTGGTAAAACATTGGACGACTCTGCCCACTTGAGTGTAATATTCGGGATCACGTAAGCTCTATCGTAATAGTGTTAGTTATATGACGAATCTCCCATTGTTCCTCATGATTTTAGTTATGCATGTTCATTGGTTATGATATTATGTTTTCAACATGTTTAACCCAATGATCAGCATATCAGTTTTACTTATGAATATCAGTTTTAGCTTTGGGTCATTCGATTCAATTATGAGATCCAGTTTATGTATATTAATGTTTTCAGACATCAGCATGCAGTCTTTACTCTCAGAATCTTAAGATGTTATGATTTATATTATGCATGTTTTCAGTTTACACTTACTCAACCTGTTTCACTTACCTTGTATACTCAGTACATTTCAAGTACTGACCGCATACTATATGTTGTATCGTTTCATGATACAAGTTCAGACATTCAGACTCAGTCCAATCATTAGCCAGTCTCCATATTTTATTCCGGTGATATTGTTGGTGAATCTTCATCCTTCGAGGACCTTCAGTTAGTCGTTGTTATCTTCAGTTTCATACTTCTATTGAGTTAGTTGGGGTGTTGTCCCATCAGCTCGTCAGTATGTTAGAGGCTTTTCAGACATAGTTTTATTTTCAGCTTCGAATTCAGTGTTGTGATATTTCTGTTGGATAAACGTTTTATTATTCAGACTTTCGCTATTTTAGAATTCAGTAATCAGCTTTGCTTGTGTTAATCTTTAGCTATCATGTTCATGCCATTGAGGCTAACTTTGGTTTTGATTTTATCACTACCTTCTTGACTGAGAATTTTGACATTGATACTTTAAATAATGAATTAGTTTCTATCTACCTAATAAAGAAGACGCTAAGACTTATGATGATGCAATGAGATCAATAGATACAATGTTTTGGAAAGAGGCCATTAAAAGTGAGTTAACTTTATAGTTTCTAATCATACTTGGGACTTGTATGATTTGCCTAAAGATTGTAAACCCATGAGTAGCAAGTGGATATTTGTCACAACCCGAGCATAGACTCGGATCATAACACGAGACAAGGAGCCCCGGGAGACTCCAAGTCGACCCATGGTATGAACATTCATCTAACTCCATATCATTAAGCGGAATATTTAACATGATGATATAGCATAAGCATAAACATAACATAATATAGCATGATAGGCAGAACATACTAAATACGTAACAACTGAGTATTACAATTTGTTTGAAAGCCTTTATCGTATCGGTGATTGAGGGGACAACATCCCCAACTAACCCAGCAAGACTGAAAAACAAAAAGGAACATCAATATCGAAAACATATGGTCCTCGGAGAATGAGGACTCACCAAGAGGATGGATGCTAAACTCTGAAACGGACTACTAACGAGGCTAAGCCTGAGAGTCGGGTCCTGTATCATGAAACGATACAGGATAGAGTATGCGGTCAGTGCGTGGAATGTACTGAGTATGCAAGATAAGTAAAATGTACATTTAAAATACATAAAAGCTCATGGATGATCATAAAAGTGGGACAACATGCTCGTAATATAAATATCATAAGATAACATAAGACTCAGGATTTTCAAAACGTTCGTAAACCATTCATTATCATAGTCATGAGAGAAACTTTATTAAATCATCACTTGAGCCAAATAACATAAACATATCAATGCATAAAACATGCGAAACAATGGGAGATTCTTATTGTAACAACCCAGACCGCCGCTTGTAGAAATTGTCCGCTTTGGGGCTCACCCCCTCACGGTTTTAAAATGCGTCTACAAGGGAGAGGAATACAAGCACTTACAAAGCACTCTTCGTTCTCCTCCCCAACCGATGTGGGATTTGCCTAAGGCAAGCCTCACACTCACCCCCCTCTTGGGACTCAGCGTCCTCGCTAAGGTTTGCCCCACCACCAGCTCAGCACCGACTCTGATTCCAACTTTAATAGCCCAGACCGCCGCTTGTAGAAATTATCCGCTTTGGGGCTCACCCCCTCACGATTTTAAAACGCATCTACAAGGGATAGGTATCCAAGCACTTATAAAGCACTCTTCGTTCTCCTCCCCAACCGATGTGGGATTTGCCTAAGGCAAGCCTCACACTAACAGCCCAGACCGCCGTTTGTAGAAATTTTCCGCTTTGGGGCTCACCCCCTCACGGTTTTAAAACACGTCTTGGGGGGTGTGCCCCAAAGCGGATAATTTCTACAAGCGGTGGTCTGGACTGTTATACTTATAATTGACATACCCCATATGAGCACACATGAAGCCCGACCTGTAAATCCCTAGTCAAGAGGGTGTTCGTACCTTGCCAAGAGTAGAACCATGAAGGGTGTGATATCACAGATGAAAGGGCCCATTTGGTCAAAGGGGACAATCACAAGGGAGGTCCCATCATGTCCTATGGTGGCACGTAGTTTTGAGATTTGGGGCAAAACCTAAGCCCCGAACCTACTCGGTGTTAAATACTACTCCCAAAACATATATAGTGCATAGTATAATATGCATGAGATTCATGAGCTAGTTAAATCATGATAATCATAAGCATACTTGTAAATACGTGAACTAGCCGTGAGAATAAGGTCCGTGAGTCGGCCAAAACATAATTAGTAAAATCATGAGATTCATGCATACTAGTAAATCATGTATAGGCTTTGAAAATCATAAATTCATAATGGGAAATTGATTAAATTAATATTATAAATCATAAATCATGATGGGTTTATGAATATCAAAGATAGAAGTAGAAATCATAACTCAATTCATATAGAAAATGCATAATTAGGCATAATTTAGTAGAAACTGAAATTAATAAGTTTATAATCGAAATAGTTGTAGAATCTGATCATAATTGATAAAATATGGTATAAATCATGTAAAATAATAACCTATGGATAGATCATTAGATTTTCACAAGATTTAAGATAGAACCCCATGAGATTTTTGATCAAAACTTCATGAATTAGGAGAGATTGGGCATGAGTGTGAAACACCCATTCATAACCCTACATGCTTGATTGTGGCTGATTCTAACACTTCCTTGAATTCCCAAGAAGAAACTGAAGAAAGACCTTGAAGGATCGCCTTGATCACCTCTCTAGACTATCATTCTTGCATGCATGAATAAGAAAATGGCCTAAAATGAACTTAACCCCTTTAAAAGTCAATATTCATAACTCAAAACAACGTAGTTTAGGCCTTAGGAGCTTAGGGATTAGGAAATATCCCTTACTAAATTTGCAGGAAATATCTGCCAAATGGTCCCAACGAGGGACCCTATTGTTACACCCCGTAAGTTTTTAACGTTTAGTCATCCTATTCATATGTTGGTTGAGAATTTTAGAGTATCATACGTACGAGGAAAGGGCCTGGGGAAAGGCCAAACGGGTGCCAAGTAGGGATTCCGCGGGAGGAGGCCGAACCAAGCTGCCTAGAGGGGCAAAGTGGCACGGAGCAGCTCCTCCGCGTTAGGCAACGTGGCACGGAGCAGAATCAGCGCGATGGGCAGAGTTCTACGTTGCCTTGTCTGCTGCCTCAAGTATATAAAGGCCTCATACTTAGAAGTTAGATTATTTTCAATATATACACGGCCAGACCCGAGGGAGTACGAAGAAACCAAGTAAAAATCATCCGATTACGCCGCTAAATGCCGTCCAGATCCAAATTAACTCCGAGTATTGATGTATAAAGTTGTAGGGAGCATCGCTACGGAGTTATTTTCATAAAATACGCCCAAAAAATCGTCGTCCCGCCGAGCTTAAGTTGATGGAATTGTTCCAACCTAGTATCAATATGATCACGTGCCTAAAGTAAGTATTTCTCCCTTCTAGATTCCCGAGAAATTACAAGTTCTTGATCATCTTAAGTTGAAGTATAGTCAGTACATATATATATATATATATATATATAAGTTATGGTTTTCTTTGAATATAGTAATAAAGTAGCCCTATTCTTCCATTAATATGATTACAGTTGAGAAGGGCAGTTAAACACGAGCCGAAACTCGCCAGTTAATTTGTAAACAACCAAGGAGGTATGTTAAGGCATTTTCTTTCAGTAAGTTAGTTTCTTCAGCATAGTAGTCCAGTATGAATCCCAGTAAAGCATGTCAGGAGTACATTATCATGTCTAGTTGTTGTTGTCAGTTGAGACTCGTAAATTGTATTGTTTTGGGCTGGATTACACCTGTATAGCTTCCGTGACCACCTCAAGGTTAATAGCTGTGTCGCCGCCCGCCAGGGGCGAGGATACGTCGCTTTACGGAGCGGCATGCCATCCGTAAGGGACGAAGATGGGGATCCAGATCCTCATATAACGTGGTTGGCCTTATACACACCCCCACCGAGCACTTATGCCCGGGGTGTAGATATCAGGAGTCCTCTGGACTCAGACACAACTACAGTCAGGGGCCCAGCGGGCTCAGTTGCAGACCCATGGGATCGGCGGGATACTTATAGCTGGTAATTGACTCAGTATGACCTGGATAGGGGTATATAGATTGAGGTGTACTCACTAGGGCTTATGGGGGCACAGGTGGGTTATTCTGTGCTGATTATACCTTCCGGATTATGAGAGTCAGGTAAGGTTTATGCTTGCTTTAGTTACTGATAGTTAGATAGTAAGACGTCTCGCTTGTCAGGCATGACCCCTACCCTCCTTATTACAGTTATGTTTAGCCCTGATTTCACTACTTCAGTCATTTTCAGTCCGTTTTCTTTACTTCAGTCATTCTCAGTTCTATTTCTTATTTTCAGTTATTTAAAGTTACTACTTTACATACTTAGTACTTGTAGTATTGACGCCCTCTTTTGGGGTGCTGCATTACTTGCCTGCAGGTACAAATAGACGAGGAGCAGGTCCCTCATAGTCCCAGTCAGTCGTACAGGGCCGTCAGCTCCCTTCTTCCAAAGCTTGTGTGATAGAGGTTTACTTCTTTTGTTTGTACAATATGGGTAGGTCAAAGCCCTGTCCCGACCATCTTATTACTCCTGGAGGCTTGCAGATTGCATTACTTCCCTGTGGTTAGATGATATCAGCCGTGTGGGGCCCATATATGTTTTAGACTATGTGTGTTGGCCGTGTGGGGCCCTGTTTAGCTGTTGATTGGTGGCCTTGTTGGTCATAACTTAGTTTAGCATATGATTTTACTTTTCAGTTATAACTAGATATCATGGTGGCCTTGTCAGCCCGCATAGGACTCCCTATGTTTGTTTGTCTCTGGTTAGCTATTTATTTTCATAGGTGGCTATAGGCCTTGTCGGCCGAGGATTGTATTTACAGTCGCTATATAGCCTATTGTTTTCTTGATTCTAGAGTTAGAGTCAGCCCTGCACCAGAGGTGCTTAGGCTCAGCTAGCTCGGCAGTTCAGGTCCTAGGAGGGCACCAGGTGCCAGTCATGCCTCCCAAGGTGAGGCATGACACCTACTACTTGTCCTTATGTACCACAACTCGTGGAGTCGTCCGTCAATTACACTGCTCATCTGATCATCTGGGGTCGTCACAGGTAACATCACGATCCGTTACAGGTTCACGACTCGTGGTCACCACCCGTTATGTACACTGCCTCATCCTTGATTAAATTCTACCCTGCTGCTCATGATCCTCCCCATGAATCCTGGTGACTGACTACGACTCGTAGGGTCCTTTCGTGAAGTCCACTGCCTTTTTCTCCCTTGTACTCAAACACCACTCCCCACGACTAACCTAACGAGTCGTGGGGCATGATCATGACTCGTGGTCATGCCCGTAGGGATCTCATTTCCCAACTTCAAAATTCATCTATTGGGCCATATCACGAGTCACATCATGACTCGTGGGTTTCCCCAACGGGTCAACTCACGACTCGTTTTGTGCATGATGCCAGTTTTTAAGTTTTTTCCATTTCAACTTCCGGATCTAATCTTTGTGCTTAGGGGGTATAACAATATCTCCCTCTTGGGAACATTCATCCTTGAATATTGAATAACATATAGAAAAGCGGAGAAATGCAATCACCACATTCAAATATTGATCATTTAAGTCAAAAATTGATGGAATGACTACCTCCGATTCAAACTACATAGCTTAACTGAATTCACGAATCATACATACATCCATATACATAAAAGAAACTTGAACACGTGAATTGAACATGAAAACTAAATGGAGTTTTAGAGCAAAAACTGATACCTCAAGCTGGAACTGAGCCGGTAGAGAATAAATGTTGGTATCTAGCCATCATATCCACTTCGTCTTTCCAAGTAGCTTCCTCAACATGTTGATTCCTCCACAAAATTTTGACTGAAGCTATTTCCTTGTTCCTTAGCCTTCGAACCTGACGATCCGATATTTCTACCGGAACCTCCTCATAACTAAGGTTGTCTTTCCTTGTTCCTTAATATACACTACATTTCCTATCTCTATGGCGTAAGGTAATATTTAATAAGGTTGAGCTTATCTTGCTCTTAATAATTTCATAGTCTTATGGTGGTCTATTTGAGATAGACTTGATGGAGTTACCTACGTGAGTGTAAAAGTATGGTCACCTTTTATGAAAGACTTGAGACGTCTTTCTAAAGTACTCATGAGATCAAGGTGTGTGTACGACCATAAAAACACTTTGTTAGTATCGCAGAGTTTGCATAAAATTAAGGATATGATATGTGTTATGGAGGCCTCAACTTATGTCCATTCAGTTCAAGTGTATTTCACTTTGTGGATATTAGTTGGTGCCTCATTTCACTATGTGTTAATTCAAATTGAAAGATATTGACACTTAACTACTTAAGTACATGTTCCTTCGTTTTGCCCAGAAATTATTCATATTCTTTATCTTTTTATTAGTGGGAGATTGTTGGTATTATTCTCTTTTACTTAATGCAAAATAAAAAATAAATAATATAATCTAACTCTTCATAATTAATCTACATAATTTCTCTAAATCATAAGTATATGTGGAGTGAAGAATGAAGTTATTTTTTGATAAATGATTCACATCATTCAAGTGATGGTTTCTTAGTTTGTAGCTTCATTCATGAAAAGATATTATCTTTTCAGAAGATTTGAAGTTATGTTTCTATTACGATTTTGTCATTAAAGCACGAGTAAAGTATCATTACATTAACTCTATTTGTCTGCTTACATTTTATAAATAATAAAACTATAGACGATGTGCCTTTTTAAGGAGAATCAATTGTGAATTAAAGACATATAGTTCTCTCATTATCTCAAATAGCTATTCTTCCTATTTAGTTTTTCTGGGCAATCATTTTTGTAAACTCCAAACTTTCAGCCACGAGTGCACATGTTTGGAAGTAACTGTGGAAACTTAGGGAGTGACCAACTACAATGATTTTCATTATTGTCGGGCCAAAATAGCTTTTTAAGGCAGTAGCTTACCATGACACAATATTTATAATAAGTCTGTTACCATTTTATAATTCTTATCTGGTATCAATATTGTAGTATTTTTTTTGAACATGATTATTATCAAGGTCACCTAAGTTGATTTTATATATATATATATATATATATATATATATATATATAAAGTTAGAGATCCTGATAATATTCTAAATCACCTATTAACTATGTAAGAATTGCTCTTACATTAATTATAACAATAATAATATAATTAGTGTAATTCTATAAAGTGAGGTTTGCGAAGGGTAGAATGTATGCAGACTTTACCCCTACCTTAAAGGTAGAGAGACTGTTTTCAATAGACCCTCGACTAAAAAAAGTCCAAGTAGTCCCCAAAAAAAAGAACTAATAAAAATACAAGAAATAACAACTAGTAAAGTAACAGTAGTACAACAAAAAGTTAAAATAGTCAAATGACAAGAAATAATAGATAGTAGCAGAAATTGAGGGATAAGAAACTATAAGAGTAATCCTACGACTATTAGTACAGACGACAACAAAATAAAATACCCTTACCTATTAAAGCTCTAATCTAATACATGTCCTCCACAACTTCTTATCTAAGGTCACGACCTCGGTAAGTTAAAACTGCGTCATCTTCTGTCTAATCACCACTCTCCAATACTTGTTCGGTATACTTCAACCTCTCGTGAAATCATCCATACCCAACCTCCCATATTTCTATACTGGGGCATCTCCTTATCACATGCTCAAATTATCTCAATCTCGCTTCCAACATCTTGTCCTCCATTGAAGTCACTCCCACCTTTTTTCGAATTTCCTCATTTCTAACCTTATCTCTCCTAGTATCCCTACACATTCATTGCAGTATCTTTATCTCCGTCACTTTCATCTTTTGAACGTGGGAGTTCTTGACTGGCCAGCATCCCACCTCATACTACATAGTTTGTCTAACCATCACGTTATAGAACTTCCCTTTAAGTTTTGGAGGTACCTTCTTATCACACAAGACACTAAATACGAGCCTCCATTTCATCCACCTTACATCAATACGGTGAATGACCTCCTCATCAATCTCCCCATTTTCCTAGATAATAAACTCGAGATACTTGAGACTTTCTTTCTTTTGCATGACCAGTGTATCAAGCCACACTTTCATGCCAACCTTATGTGTTACGTCACTGGACTTGCACTCTAAGTTTTATGTCTTGGTCCTACTCAACCTGAATCCTTTAGACTCTAAGGTTTGTCTCCAAAACTCTAGCTTAGTGTTAATTTCGTTGCGAGTCTAATCAATCAAAATTATGTCATCCGCAAATAACATACACTACTGACCTTATCTAAATTTTGACTTCATCATATATGTCCTTAATTGCCCAATTATATGCTACAGGTACTCCACTCTACGTTATGTTAATTATGATTGCCTAAATTTATTAATTATAAAATAAAATATTTTAGTATATATTTTAATATATAAATAATGAAGAATAACTTTGTGTAAGAAAGCTGAAACTTAAGGTTTATTAGTCGATTTAATGTGAAAGGTAATAGTTATTAGGGATGAATAATGTACGAAGGTCGTTTAATACATGGAATAAGATGAAATAGTTTATTTGATTTAAAATTATTTTATTTTATCTCTCAAGTAAAATAAATTAGTTCAGAAATTATAATTTCAAAATTATAGTTTTGAGATAATTTAATTCGCATACTATACGATCCTGAAGAATTGATGAATAAAATTAGTAAGTATCAATTACTTATTTTAATTTTGATGTTGACCATAGTGATTTACCTTTATTGGACTTCTTGAAAATTATTTATATTGTATACTAATGTATCATTGGCAACACGATCGCCTTAATATTGAATTAAAACACCATATCATAAAATATGACAATAGCTAACCTACATAAAATGATACTCGATTATAGTGATTGTTCACTTAAAGTTTTAGAATTGATTTTTTGAAATAGGTGATTACATGTTTGAATAAAAATATTAAAATTAATAAAAAAATAATTGATGTGTTTAATAAAAGAAATTATTATGAAGTATCTTTAAAAAGAAAGAAAGAAAAGAAATACTAATATGAAAAAGGCTAGATGATGAAATTGGAATCTCAATATAAAGAGAGCGCGCAAGTTATAAATTTTTTTAAAAAAAATATTTTGAAGATTACAAAAGATAATAACGATAAAATAGTAAAGACTTTAATCAAACTTGTAGGTTTTAAAAGTTATAACTTAGGAGTGATCAACTTATGTACACATTATATCTAATAAATAGATTTTCTAATAGGGTCAAGTGACTTGTTCTTGATACGTCACTTGGTTTAATATTAAGCTTGGCTATCCTCCTAATATAATGTAGATTTTTGAAAAAATTACATTCTATATCACGTAAGACAATAATGTTATCAAATTTAGCTCATATTTTTAACTTCTTACTTAATTTAGCCAATGTCTATAAAAATTAAAATTTACTTTTCATCTTTTAACCCAACAACCCAAAAAATACGGATCTCTTCCTCCATTCTCGTTTTTCTTTCCTTTTTTTTTGTTGGTATTATTGTAAGCAGAAACTTTATACGCATCCATTGTTGAATCTCGAAGTTTCATTGAATTTTCGTAAATAAGCTCCGTTTTGAGTGGGTACTGTTGTAAAAGATTAGATATATATTGAGGAGCGTAAATCTGAAATTTAGGGTGATTTAATGTATTTCTTGAGGTGATTTGGATGGATCTAGTACTTGGAATCGAGGAAGAAGATGACGTCAATTTTTCTATATTAGTGTATAATATTGTATAATAGTATATATGAGTGTATCAACACTTCTTAAAATTTTGAATAATATTTCTATAGTGGGTGTATAATTTTGTATATTGAGTTTTTAGCTATTGTTGTTAAAAAAATATATGAAGTTTTTACATAATATTGTATACCAGTGTATAATATTATATACCGAATTTTTTATTCAATGTTTTGAGAAAATAATGGGCTATGCGTGAAAACTTAAAATTTTGATTATATAATTGCAATGTAATATTATAGAATGTATTTATGTGTAATTATCTCTAGATTTTTTATATTCACATGTTTTTGATTAAATTGATTAACAAATATATTCCTTCTTGATACACATAATTGTTAAAGAAAGTTTTTGCATATTTTTATTTGTAACAACTAAATGAGACTTAAACGTCAGATGTCGATACATATACACACACACACCCATCGCTATAGGAGCCATAAAGTTTTCAGACAAACATTGTCAACATGAGGTTTGACTATATTTTCAGCTAAATTTGAATTTTTTTTTTTAAATTTAAAAAATATATAAATAAATTTAATAGTATTTATAAGCAATTTGTTGAGGTTATAAGGTTACCAAAATACCCTCTGAAAATGAAGTGAGCCTTGTCGACTTCCATTCATTTATTCGGTAGCCTTTTTCTTTTTTGAACCATTTTCCGTATAGACAAAATAGTAGGCAATGGCAGCTTTAACATTTTGCCGTTTCCTCACCCTTTTCAATTTTAGAGGGGTCAAGCTTCGCGTCTTCCGCTGAAAATTATGCTGGCTCGAATATCTAGGTTTCGACATTTTGGCAACAATGGCCTAGCTTCCTTGTTACCAATAGCTGCTTCCCGGGCTCATTTCTCTGAAAACTGCCTCTTTAGTTCAGCTGTATTTCCCAAATATGATGAAGCAATTTCTACTACTACCAAGGTAACCCCACTTGAAATCTTTGAAAATTTCCTAATGGTATCAGGAAATTCACTTATATGTAAGTTTTGCTGCTATTCCGTGTACAGTAACCCTGAAATCAAGATTTGACATGTGAAAGGTGTTATCTTTAGATTCTAATGTGATGCCTAATTAGATTTTCTTAGACAAGTATTTAGTGATGATAGAAAATGTGGTTAAAGCAAGAGATAAATGCGCTCCCAGTGATTTGGCAGTGGTCAAGGCCCTGTATTTAAGTGGAGAACGGTAGAGGGACGGTCCCTTTTCCACCGAGTTTGGAACTATGCGCCTACTGACCTTGGGAAATTCTCTGTTTTTAAAGAAAAAAGTCCTTAAATGTTTTATCCTATGATACCAAAAGAATCAAACTCAATATGTTCTTTTTTTTTCTTCCTTTTTTTTCCTTTTTTTTTCTTTTCAAAAGAGTGCTGAAATATTGAGTGAAAAGGAGGTGAACAAGAAAAGAAACCATATGGTTGACCGAATCAGATATATATAGGATTCTCCCTGCATTTCTGTAATATCTCTATGCAAAATACAAGAAGAGAGTGATTAAATGTTGTGTTGGTGACTTTCTTCACTTGGTATAATTCACCACATTGTTGCTTCGTTGTCAAATTTGCCTTTTCATTCATTATGATGTTAGAACATAATGTTCCTGGTTAGCTGCTTGGTTATTATCAAATTAAAATGCCAACAATTGTTTTAAAGCTAGAGTCTTTGTTGTGGAAACCTAGGACCCTTTTCACTGGTTAAGTATCACTGAGAATATATACTATATGTTTTATTCTGCCTAAATTAGTTAGACTACCTACCAAAGAAGTATAATTGCGGAGAAGTAGAATGAAAATTGTATGTTATTAATGAGCCTCCAATACGGTTTATATACAAGACAAACAAAACTGATTTTGCTAAGCTAACTCCTAGGAAATAGGAGCAGATAAATATACATGAACAATATCCTATATTGCATGAGTTATGCTAAATTAACTGAAGTCCTAATCTACAACAACTACTGGGTAGCACATGCACTGTTAAGCCCCCTCAAGTTGCATGTGAAGGAACAACACGTAACTTGGTAAGCATGCGTTGGAAGGCTGTCTTGGACAGTCGTTTGGTGAGCAGATCTGCAATTTGATCAGTGGAGTGAATGTGTGATACTCGAACTAGACCATTGCAAACTTGGTTGCGAACAAAGTGACGATCAACCTCGAGGTGCTTCAATTGTGTATGATGTACAAGATTTTAAGCAATGTAGGTGACCCCAAGGTTATCACAAAGTATTGTAGGAGCATCAGAGAGTGGCACATGAAGATCCTTGAGCAAGTGGGTGATCCAGTTTGTTTCAGACAAGGCAGAAGCAACCGCGCGATACTCAACCTCAGTAGAGGAGCGGGAGACAGTGGGTTGCTTACGAGAGCACCAAGAAATAGGTATTGTACCTAGATAAACAATGTAACCAGAGATGGAGCGGCGATCATTAATATCACTTGCCCAATCTGCATTAGCATAGGCATAAAGATAGAAATTGGTGGATTGTTGTGGGGAAATATGAATACCATTGTAGGATGTTTATTTAAGATACTGAAGGATACGTTTAACTGCCTTCCAGTGAACCATAGAGGGAGAGTTGTTGAACTGAGTAAGCTTGTTTACCGCAAATGTGATGTCAGGTCGAGTAAGTGAAAGGTATTGAAGCTTACCAAGTACACTCCTATAATTTTTGCCATCAGTTTTGGGAGCTTTATCATCTACCAGTAGTAGTGCCGACGTACTCATTGGTGACTGAACGCCTTTGCAGTCTTACATCTTAGTGTCATGTAGCACCTCCTGTATGTATTTAGATTGACTGAGAAACAGACCATCGGCATCCCTATGCACCTCAATGCCCAAGAAATAGTGCACTAAAGCAAGATACTTAAGAGAATTTTTTTGGAAAGAGAGGTAATGACTTGCTGAAGAAGTGATGCATAGTTGCCCGTGAGTATGATGTCATCCACGTAAATCAGAATATAAATAGCTACGTCCAAATTATGTAGAATAAATAGAGAATTATCAGAACTAGACATTTAAAATCCCATTTGGATCAAAGAATTTGTGAGTTCATCATACCAAGCTTTAGGAGCTTGTCGCAGGCTGGAGATAGCCTTTTTGAGATGGCAGACATAATCGGGATGCGCTGAATTTTCATAGCCAGGGGGGTTGAGTCATATACACGTCTTCCTGAAGCTTTCCTTGGAGAAAGCATTATTGACAGCAATCTGATGTAATGACCAATTTTTTTAAACAACAAGGGTGAAGACGGTGCAGATTGTGGTGGGTTTAACCACTGGACTGTATGTTTTATGAAAATCAACCCCGGGCCTTTGAGTGAACCCTTTTGCAACTAAACGTGCTTTATACCTATCAATGGAACCATTGGGCTTAGTTTTGATTCGGAACAACCACTTACAAGGAACAACATTTCGGGTGTAGTCTGGTGGAACCAACTCCCAAGTCCGGTTCCTCATCAATGCATCGAACTCAGCTTGCATAGCATCTCTCAAATATGAGAATCTGTGTGCTTGTTTGTGGGTTACAGGTATAAGGGGTATATGCTGGATTATATGGGTAGCGTAGTCAACAATTTTACGTTGTTTGACGATATTGTTTTGCGACCTTGTCACTACACGATTTTGGTCTGTTGGTGAAACTTGAACTATGGGTTCAGTGGGTGAAGGTAAACTAATAGTGCTACTGCTTGCACCTCTGTTAGTATGGAGGGATTGGGTTGGCATGTTGGGTGATGAGATCGGGCGACGCCGATAAATATAAGTAATTGGTGGTCGGCGAGGTAGGGAGAGAGGATGAGCAGAGTGGGCTAGGGCTTGGCTTTGAAATATGAAGTGTGATGGTAGGGTATTTTGAAGAAGATTACTGGTTTGTGAGTGGTGGATTGATCCAACTGCGGGTTGTTCCCCTGTGCAACACGAAGTGAACAGATATCTTGGCGTGTATCCCGCATCAACGGGATGGTGTGGGGCAGCATTGTGGAATCTGGATGATTATTGTTTAAGGTATGTTCCATATCTGGAGTATTAGGATTTAAAGTATGTTCCCAAGTTAAATATGAAAAGTTGTGTGTTAAGGTAGAGAAAATATTAGCAAATGGGAAAATATCTTCTAAAAGTTTTACATCCCGTGGGAGAAATTTTTTGGAGCTTGTGGGTTCAAAACACCGATGACAGTGATGGGTGACGGAAAAACCAAGATAGATACACGACTTAGAATACGACTCTAATTTGTTTTCGGCATATGCTCGTAGCCATGGGTAGCATAGACATCCAAACGTATGAAGAGATTCATAAGTTGGGGGCTCATTAAAAAGAGTTTCAAAGGGAGACTTGTTATCAAGAGTGGTGGTAGGCAGGTGGTTTATGAGAAAGGCAGCATGATGGCAGGAAATGTCCAAAAATTGGAAGGTAAACTTGCTTGATGAAGCAGTGTTTTGGCTGTCTCGATAAGGTATTGATGATTTCAGCCAGGGCGACCCTTTGGGGAGTATGTGGGGAGAGACAAGGTGTTGTATGCCATTTGAATTAAGGTATGGTTGTAGAATTTGATATTCTCCGTCTCCATCAGCGTAAAGTGTGAGTATTTTGTGGCCATCAAGTACAGAATGTAAGCTTTGAAATATCTTTTGAACTTCATGTTTGTTTTTCATTGTGTACAACCAAATGTATTTGGTGTACTGATCAACAAATAAACAATAATATTGTTTTTTATCAATTGAGAGAACTGGGGAAGGGCCCCATAAATCACTATAAATTATTTCTAATGGAGATTTGCTGGACAAAGTGTTTGAAGCAAATGGAAACCTGTGAGCTTTATTGCAGCAACAAGAATTACAATAAGTAAACTTATCTTTTGAAGAAAACGGAAGACGAGAACTTTTAAAATGGAAAATAAAACTCTGAGAATGAGGGCAACCCAATCTTTGATGCCACAGATTTAAGGAGGGTCCAGCAAAGGCTACGTTGATGTTTGGACGAGACAAGGATGGCCATTCATAGAGTCCTTTACTCGGGCCGCACAGAAGAGGTGTTCCCGTAGTTAGGTCCTTCACAAGAAATTTAAAAGGAAAAAATTCCATTAAGGTTAGATCGTCTTTGCTAAATAGGTTTATTGAAATAAGCTTGCCTTTGATGGTCGGAGCACACAAAACATTAGAGAGTTTAAAGGTAGTATTTGATGCATTTAAATGAGTATTACTAGTTTGAGTAATTGGAATCACATTACCATTGCCCATGGTCACTTCCTCGGCCCCTTTGAAGTCTTGAACATTGTGGAGATTGGTGTCGGAGGTGATACGGTAAGACGCACCCGAATCGACAATCCAAGGGTCATGTGTGTTGTTTGTGCAACAAAATTTGCTTTTGCTTCAAAGTGGTTATGGGATCAAGAACGGCAAACACTTGCGGTATGCCCAAATTTGTCGCAAAGTTAACAGCGGACTCGTGAGGGTTGCTGTTAGAATTTGCGCCACTGCGAATTATCCATCAGATACTGGGATGTGTTGATTTGATTATGCTGTTTGTTTTCGGGAAGCCAATTATTGTAGTTGGGTGGGCGTCGATTGTTGCAGGGAGCTGATGGAGTATTTGTCGATCGTTGAGCAACAACTGCTATGATCTAAGTGGTAGTCTTCTTGAGGTCCTCATGTTTGAGGAACAGTTCATGATCAAGAAGCTTATCAAAAAGTTCCGCATAGCTGATTGGAGAGTCTGGTGCCCTTATGGCTGCTGAGAGTTCACGGAACTCTGGCCCGAGTCCACTCAATATTTTCACCACGATTTCCTCATTGTTGATAGGTGAACCTACTGTGGCGAGTTCATCAGATAGGGAGCGAATTTCCCGCATATATTCAAGAACTGAGTTATTGTATTTGCTGACTTGACTGAGATGGTGACAAAGGCTAGAGATGCGAGTTTGCGATTTGTTCGCAAAGGACGTGTGAAGGTGATCCCACGCAGCTTTGGAGTTGATTGCAGAAGCTACCATTGATGCGATTGTGACATCAACTGAGGCCATGAGATTTTGGATCAACTTATCTTGACGAAACCAATCCTTGTACTCAGGGTTGGCAGTCTGCAGGCCATTGGTGGTAACTGTTTCGGGGGATACTTTGGTACCGTCAAGATGACCATAGAGGTCATGGCCATGAAGTAGCATGGCGATTTGGGCCTTCCATATGTTGAAATTATGACTGCCGGAGAGTTTAATGGGCAGTTGTGATGATGGATTGAATTGAATAAGGTGCTTGAGCGCAAGGACTGAGTCGGCATTAGCGACGGGGATGGTAGTGGCCATTTGTGCGAAGAGAAAAAAAAATTAAATCTTGGACTCGTTAGTGTATTTTGGCTCTAATACCATATAACTGCAGAGAAGTAGAATGAAAATTGTATTATTATTAATGAGCCTCCAATACGGTTTATATAGAAGACAAACAAAACTAATTCTGCTAAGCTAACTTCTAGGAAATAGGAGCAGATAAATATACGTGAACAATATCCTATATTGCATGAGTTATCCTAAATTAATTGAAGTCCTAATCTACAACAACTACTGAGTAGCACATGCACTGTTAAGAAGTACTTCTATTAATGAATTTGATGAACGAGACTCTGGAATCATAAAATTTTGTACTCCAGTCCGCCTTATCCATCTAAAATATCATAGTACCCTTTACTTCAACTGTCTAGTAAACATAAGCATAATGGTGGCACTCAGGGCTTGACCAAGATATAGTTTGTTGCGTCCGTTATTGACCATTGCAGCACAAAATTTCTATAAACCCGAGGAAAATTAGCTTACTATTCACTTAAAGAAAATCCTGCAGATTGAATATGATGTTGAACCATTAGATGACAGATGATAGATCCCAAGGCTGTTTTTTTGTTTTTGATAACCGTGGTGAGTCAGCTTGCTTGCACCTCGATTAATTCCATAGGATAACTATCACCTCCCACCAACAATAAGTACCAAGTAACATGTCCACCAAGGCTAGGATAAATGGGAAGAAATCACCTAGTATTTCTGTTTCTACAAGTATACTGAGATTTTTAGATCCCAAGGCTACTTGTAATATAATACTTTCGAAATGGCGATCAGTTAAGTAGCATTTGAAATCTTTTGTAATTTTCTGGTAGCCATGCTACTGGATCTAAATGCATTTGAGTGAAAGAAGTCTTCCTCTAACGCATTTTTATCAAAGTCTTTCGAGTACCAATAACATGTTTAGTTTTCTCCACTTACTGCTGGCGCTTCAGCTTTCCCAACATTACTCCTGTTCCTTTCATATTTTGATGCCCCAGTAGAAACAACTTATATAGTCCTTGCATTTAGTGTTGGTGTATAGCACGTTTATATACCTTAATTATTGAATTTCCATTGTGAAAATTGGATTTCACCCACTTTCTTTTAAGTTAGAGGTCCTTGTAACTTTTGCCAGAGGAAGTCTAAAATGAAGAACTGTTAAGCTAGTTTTTAACAATAGTTTATAAATTATGATTCAGCATGTGAAATCAGAACATGAATAATTCCAGTCCTACTTCATATCCAGGTTAACCCTATTTGTTCTCTTAAATTGTCTAGTTTCTTTTCTTTTGACTTCCCTTTCACCATTTTGCTGATTCAGCATGTGAAATCAGAACATGAATAATTCCAGTCCTACTTCATATCCAGGTTAACCCTATTTGTTCTCTTAAATTGTCTAGTTTCTTTTCTTTTGACTTCCCTTTCACCATTTTGCTTCGTCTCAACTGTTGTAATATTGTGGGATACTAAGCTTTACTTGGCTACTTCCATGTATAGACGTTTAAGTGGTGTATAATTTGTGTATATGCTATCACAACTTGGCCTTTGTTATTCCTTTTTCTTTAAAATGGTAAGGTAAGTTTTATACATATCAGAGTACCAATGAGCCAGGAGGTACTTAAAGAGTACAAAAAGATGGACTTGTGTAAATTTACATAATAAAGAAGTTTGACAAGTCCATAAACTCTGTCCAGTTAGTTACAAAAACCATCTTTTGCCAATATAATAAATTCTGAATAGACGAAATATTCTTATTATGTCAATGCCAATTGAATCAATGTTACTAGCTGTGAATTCGAACTTTTTGGTATTTTCTGTTTCTTCGGATGATATGATGGGTCAATCATTTGCTTCATTGGTTCCACCAGTGGCAGCTGCAGAATCTGCTATTAGGTTAGTTATTTTCATTATTATTTTCCGAGTCTGAGGCATTATTGCTGTAAATGTATTAATAGCATTCAAGGTTAAAAATGACTCCTAGACCAAAAATATAAGCTTCTTTTCCCTAGAAAATATCTTCTGTTCTTTTCAAGCCACACTTTCCAAATGATGCATAGAGGAATGAATTTACATATCTTCTTCAGCTTCTTGTTGACATTCTGTGCGTGCCAAACGTTAAGTAAACCATTCAAGCTTTGAGCATCACCAAATGAACTCCAAAGACGTTCAATAATAAGTTCCAGATATGCCAAGTAAATTTGCAGTGTAGAAATAAATGGCTCACAGTTTCAGCAGCACATTCACATCAGAAACATTTGCTACAATAATATAAAACCTCTTCTCTGCAAATTGTTTAATCCATCCAAAGCAAACTATGTTGGGTTAGTTATACTACTTTCCTCTAGATTACAAAAACTCAATAACCTTCTTTCTAGTCCTCTAATTGAATATATTAGTAGAAACCTTACCAACCATTAGTTGGTGAGTAACACTGTTGAAAGTATGAGAATTCTGAACTTTATTTTTTCCATAACCGAGAAATCCTCGAGGGCTAGTGGCGGGCCATTCGAACTCCCTGGATAATGGGCCTTTCAATGCCTTCTATTGTCCCCTTTTTTTGTTTTCTCCTTTCTTCTTACTTTGTGCCTTCTATTGCTTTTGTTATATCAAGAACTATTTTAATTTCGAAAAGGCCCAAAAATACCCCTTACGTATAGAAAATGACCTCACAAATGCTCACCATCCACCTTTTGGTCTAAAAATACCCTCGATCTTTCTTTTTGGCTCAAGGATACCCCTCCTTCCATCTTTTGGTCTAAAAATACCAAGCTTTGTTTTTGGTTCAAGGATACCTCTCAAACTAACAGCTTAAATCTGGATCAAATTTGGCTCTTTAAAATAGCCATATGGCCTATTATGATTTGCCACAGTTTAATTCAGAATTAAATTAAATTTCACGCATTTTTAAACCCGCCCGCACTCCTAATAATCTTGACATGTTTCCTTTAACCCTTAAATCCTCGATCCACCCATTTCAGTATTGAATTTCTTATTTTTTTAAAAAGATTTTGGCTTCTAGTTTCCCGATCAGAGGAATTATTTTGAATCTTGATTGTTTCGTGTGTTCATATAACAACAGAATTGTTGACTGTTTCTGACATAATCCTTTTTGGCAAATGGTGCATACCACCTTTGTCCTATATAAGGATGCTAATTAGTTAACCGTGGCACAAGTATATTTACTCCCATTTGGTACTTACACCAAAGAAATAAATTAATGTCTTTTATATAAATTTGTATCACTTAATCATGACTAACTGATTATGTATTCTCATCACAATTTATTTCATAATCATAGTATATTAACCTGCTTTGATGCAACAAAGTTTTTTTCCCTTGGCACAAATATGGTTTTTGAGGATAACATTAATCATGCCTTATTTTGTTTCTCATATTTAACACGAGGCATCAGTTTATGTCTATCTAATGTTGCATTTTTACTAAGTGGAGTTTTAACATCATTCATTCAAGTTTTGATAGTTATACTTTGAATTTCGATCATACCTTATTAATTTATGTTATACTTCAATCCACATGTGCCACTTCTTCTCGGTTTTACTAATTCTTAAAATAAAAAATAAAGAAATTTTTTTTCAAACCTCTAAATATTGAAATTAACAAGGTTGATGGTATTTTTTGTTCAAAAATTGGAAGGAGGGGTATCCTTGAGCCAAAACCAAAACTTGAGGATGTTTTTAGACCAAAAGGTGAATAGAGGATATTTGTGAGCCATTTTCCATATGTTAGGAGTATTTTGGTCCTTTCCGATACATTACTATTCATGCCTAAGAATTTATAGTTCCTGATTTTTTTAATAAAAGAAAAATATCATTAGAAATTCTAAGACATGCTACAAATGTAAAAGAAAAAATATATAAGAGAATCGAAAGTCAAATTATCCGAAATTGTCTTCGAGTTCTCTGTTGTACCATAATATTTCATGTACTCATTGTAATTTCCCAACTTTAAATGATTTGCTTTTGAGTAATATTTGCTTGTTACCTAAATACTCCTTGTAACACGTTGACTTAAAATGCTTCTTATTTCAGTAACAGAAGAGTTTAAAAGTAAAATAAATGGAAGTTAAATTTTGTAAGTAACACGATACTTTGTTGTTTAACACTGTAATTCATGTGGAGGTTTTTATAATTCTTTAAACTGAAGGGAGGTCTCTTGAATATTTTCAATCAAGCAAGGAGAGATAGGATTAGAAATGAGGATATCCGGGACAAGGTGGGAGTAGCTCCGGTGGGGGACAAGATGCGCGAAGCAAGGTTGAGATGGTTCGGACATGTGTAGAGGAAATGCCTGAATGCCCCAGTGTGGAGGTGTGAACGATTGTCAAGGGATAGTTTCAAGAGAAGTAGAGGTTGGTCGAAGAGGTATAGGGATAAGGTGATTAGACAGGGCAACTTACCGGGAACATAGCCCTAGATAGGAGGTTGTGGAGGACACGAATCAGAGTAGTAGGTTAGCATGGAGTAGACCGTTGTTTGGCAAATCCGCCCATATTAGTAGTTGTAGTATTACTCCTATAGTATCTTGCCCGTAGATTATTGATATTAGCTATTGTTTCTCGAACCTTGTAATCGTAGTATTTTTACTTAGGATGATGTTTGACGTGCTTTGTTTCATCTGTTATTTCTTTCCCTAGATTGATTTGATTCATTTATCCTTTAATCGAGGGTCTATCAAACAGAAACAACCTCTCTGCCTCTGCGGTGGAGGTAAGGTCTGCGTACACTCTACCCTCCCCAGGCCCACTTTGTGGGATTATATTGGGTATGTTGTTGTTGTCGTAAGCAAAGAGTTTAGCGTAATTGACTCTCAAAAGTTTGCACAAGTTAATTTCAGTGAGTAAGCCATCGTTGTTCCGAAACTGACATGGATTCCTTATGGTTCATCACTTTGTAATACAAATTGAACTTTTTAACAAATATATATTGCATATCCTCATTTCAAATGTTTCATGTTTTATGTTCACAATTTCTTTTTCAATGGTTCCAGTTTTCCCTTGAATAAATTATGTATTATTATCTTTTAATCGGGTATAAATTACATATTATTTATTGCTCATGAAACCTTTCTTGCCTGGAGGTTTGAGTCTCCTGTAGATATGGCTCAAGGAAATACAAGTTTTTTCTCTCCAAGTAAAAAGTGATGTTCGAATACCTTTTCCCTTGTTTCATGGTCTAAATCAGCTTGTTTAATTTTTATTATTATCATTATCATTTATCCCACTGAGTGTCTTTCGGAAACAACCTCTCTTCCTTCTGAAAGGTAAGGTTGAGGTTTGCGTACACTCTACCCTCCCTGGACCTCACTGGTGGAAATACACTAGGTTTATTGTTGTTGTTGTTGTTGTATCAATGTTTGTGCAATGTTGTCTGATGAAACTGTGCTTATGTCTAAGTTTCGGTATATTAGTGGATCATGGTCTCAGTTTTGCTACTCAACAAGTGCTTCTGTACATTCTCAGAACCCTTCCTTGCCGGACTACCTCATCAAATCACTGGGATTCTCCAGAGTCGAAGCAAATGCTGTAGCTGCCAAGTTGAACAGCGTGAAAGCTCCTAAGAATCCTGATTTGGTAATCAACTTCTTCCAAGAGATTGGTTTAGAACGGACAGAGATTAAGAAATTGGTTTCTATTACACCGAGACTGCTTTCTTCTGATGTTAGCCGAACCCTTAAACCCAAGTTTCAGTGTCTGCGAGAAGTTGGGGTATCTGGATCTGACCTAGTTGATCTCTTCCTAGCAAACGGAAAAGTTTTGACTAGAGTAGTAACTTCTCATTTGAGGCCTAATTTGGACTATCTTAGGAAACTATTTAATAGTGAGGAAACTTTGGTTAAAATTATAAAGAGATTACCTGATTTACTTGCTGTCAATGGTCCAAAAATATTTGAACCCAAAATATTGTTGTTGCAAAAAAATGGTTTTTCAAATGCCAAAATTGAGAAGCTTTTACTTCAGAGACCACGTATACTTTTGCAAACATCCGAGTGGCTAGAGGAGATATTGCACAGAGCTGAAAAGGATTTACAGATTTCTCCCAAATCTGGAATGTTTATGTACGGAGTTCTTGCAGTTATTTCACTTAGAAAGTCAACAGTGGAAAAGAAAATGAGAGTTTTCAGGAGTTATGGATTGTGTGATCTGGATATGATGACTGTGTTCAGAAAGCAACCCCTCTGTTTGTTTATGTCGGAAGCTAGAATTCGGCGAGGATTGGACTTTTTCACGAGGGGACTCGGATTCAAGACAGAATTCTTGGTGAAAAATCCTGTGCTTCTAATGCTTAGCTTGGACAAGAGAGTGATTCCTAGAATTGAAGTACTGAGAGTTTTAAAGGAGAAGAAGCTGAATCAGAAAGTATCTTTTACTCAAGCTATGTATCTATCTGAAACTAGGTTTCGTTTAGCATTCGTGCTTCCTTACAAGGATGAGATACCTAATCTCTATGAGTCATATATGACATGTGTGAGACGTAGAGACATGATGGTCAAATGAGGTGTGATTTTCATCTTTTATCTTTATGGTTCATACTCAGTCTTTCGGTTAAATGAATTTTGTTTCTTCAGGTCTTTCCTGTTTTGTAATGAATTTACCACTATTAGTTCCCCTGCAGTGTGGTGATTTTCTTTTGATCCTTTGTGTTCCGGACTAAGCATTGAATTGAACAATCTTGTTCTCATCTTCCTCACCCCTTTGTTCCATGTAGTTAAATGGAGCTATATATGACTCGTTGAATCCTCTGGTTATTGTTTGCTCTCCAAGTTCTCTAACTTCTAACTAGACCGCAGATTCAACAGCTAGTTGCAGGCAAAGAGGTTATCTGTGGCAATTGAGTCTGCATTAAACTTAGTTGAAGATGATGTTGCACAATTCCCTTGCCTTGGTTCTCTTTTATTCATGTTGTGTGATGCAAGCAACCTTGGCCTTGCAAGACTTTGCAACAGCTTCATAACAAAGGGACACATATTCTTTTAAGTTCCTTTTGTTTCTCATCTAGTGTTCGGTACGTGTATTGCGCTCCCGACTAAATGTAGATTTGTACAGGGAATGTCTGAACAATATTGCACTCAATTCAATGAGATGATGGCATTACGATTTGTTTTGGGTGAATTCCCATATATTTAACCTAATGGTTGAAGTTTGATGTATAGAGGGCATCACATCTGAGTTTGAAAGTTTGAGTAATTTAATATCTTTAATACTTGAAAATTGTGAAAGTTAGTATATAAATGAAATGGTCTAAACATTTTATAACCTTCTCAGATGAAAGAGTGTCATGTACTCTCCCGGTTTCAAAATAAGTGGTGTTTTTAATTTAGGCACACTCCTTAAGTAAACTATTTATTTCTAGACATAAAAATATATTTGTACCCACTTATCTTTAATAAATATTTTAAAAATTATGTTAAACTCTCTCTAGTTAAATAAGAACAACCACTCTACCTATAAGTAGTGGTAAGTTCTGCTACATTCTACCCTCTTCAGACCCCACTTAATGGGATATTACTGAGTGATTGTTGTTGTTGTTGTTATCTCTCCAATTAAATAAAGGTAAAATTGAAAAATATCATTAATGTTTTCTTTATTATGTAAAACATCACTTATTTTAAAATATAAAAAGTATTTCTTTTTAAAAAAAGAGTAATTATATTTGTTTAATTTTTTTTGTTTGACTTTGTTTTTTAGCTCGAAAAAGGGACTATTATTATTCTTTTTCTTCTTCTTCTTCTCCTCTCTCTCTCTTTTTTTGGTAATTTTGAAATATTGAAATCATATATTTCTTTTATTTCAATATATGTGATTTTCTTTATTCTTTAGTTTTTTTCACAAAAAATGGGCATCCTTTTATATTTAATAGCACTAATTTAATTTTAAGCTTTTCATATTTTAATCTTAATAAAATAATTAACAATCTCACAAATATTTTTCTTTATTTTAAAACAATGTGTTTAATCCAACACAATCCAGAGAATGACAATATGGGTAAACTTCACAAATGGTCACATAACTTTGACTTTTTTTCACCAAACTTACATAAATATGTTTTTTTTACAGAAAAATATAAAACTTTCACTCTAACGTACAAATCACAACTGCTGGAAAATTCCACTTCCGATGGACACAATAAATTCAATTAAAAAATAATTGATTCGACGCAATCAAAAAATTTATATGTAAAAGATAATTGATTCGACACAATCAAAAATTATATATTAGAAGTTAAAAAATTACTCACTCTGATTCTTACTATTTGACATACTTCTTAAGAAATTATTCATTCAAAATTAAAAAAAATATATATCTTAACTAAATTATCCTTAATTAAATTATACTAAGTTTTCAGGTGAAATTATTCACTCAGATTAGATTTTTTTATATTGAATTTGTATTTATTAAATTAAAAATAACAAAGAAAAACACTTTACCCGTTGAAATAAAAATAACAAAAAAAAACATTTTACCCGTTGAAAGTTGAATTTTTCAGTTGATTTTTTGTGTTGGTAAGGTAAAAGTTTTATGATTTTTTTAAAGTAAAGGTCCAAAAACACATCTAAAATATATTAATTTTACGAGTTTAGTACCTGAACTATGACTAGTTTGCGTTAGGTACCTGAAATATCACACTCAGGTGTAGAAACACACCTGAGTGCTGACTGGATCAAAATCTTGATTTCATACTCTCCCAAGTGCGTGGAGTGATGTTTTACACATTAAAAAATGCCTACATGGCATCCTAACGGCTACAATATGCTGACTGGGCATTTTTCATTAAAAAAATTTCTTACTCTTTCTTTGTCATTCTTTCTGCAAATTCCAGATTTCTCTCCCTCTAAAATCCTCCTCTTCTTTTTTTATCTTTCTTCTATTTATTATTCATTTTATAAAAACTCAATCCCAAGCCCTAAGTAGGTCTATTTTTCTTTTTCTTCATCCCTTCTTTTTCTTCATCTCATCCTCTACGTTTCTCCAAAATTAGGATGAATGTCTTTTGTAATTTTGGGCAACTTGCAAAAATAAGAACATCAATAATAAATAATTATCCAGAAAGGCGTTTTTACATATGCCCAAATTATGGGGTATTTATCAAATTCTTATACATTAATCAATATAATTTTTCTTGAAGTTTTTGATTTAATAGTGAGATTTAATTTTTTCATGTTAGGGGTCGTGTTGCTTGTGGATTCTTCCATTGGTATGATGATATATTTCCTTCACAAGCAAAAACAGTAATTCTTGGATTGAAAAAGGATAATATGGAACTTGAGAATGAATTGAAGAAGATGAAAAAATTGAAGATGTTGTTGTTTATTAGTATATCTTTTAATGTATTTCTTTGGTTGTTCAAATGCTAAAGACCTTGTGTAAGCTTGAATCTTTGCTTGTAATATGAGATTAGTGAAGCCATTAGTAAATCTACTATGTTTTTGAGTAATATGAAATTAGTGAAAATGGGATCTTTTTTTGTAATATATGGAACCTTCAAATCTGATCTTTGTAGCCTCTTTGCAACAATATGTTTACAAGAGAGAAACATTTGAAAGCCTTTACAATAATAAATAGCATCTAACATCTTCCAATCAGAACAATATAAAACCTTTAATATTTAAAGATCTGAATTTACTCAAAATACACAAATTCATCGAGCATTAGTTGCCGAGAAACAGTCATCATACATAAAAACTTGATCTGCTAATTATTGGTATGAAATCAATAGCATTAAAATACACAACCAAAACTATCTATTCTAATGGATTCAAAACCAACAAAGAAACTTAAAACAATTAAAGGCATTGCCGCTCCTAAACATCTCTAGTCGCACCTTGTGATGAAGTTTGTTCATATATCTCACCAATGCACTTTTATGTTGCAGTTGACTTCCTGTGATAGCAGTTTTTTCCTTCCATTTGAGACCTTTAGTTGGTGCATAACCAAGGTCATCAGTCGCTAAAGATGAACTTGTCATTTTTTGTTGTGGTCTGCTTTTGATTATCTTACTAGTTGGTCTTTCTTGCTGTGAAATATTAAAAGATACGTTATAATATTTTAGAGAGGAATAACTAAGGAAATAAACTTATTAATGCATCTTGTTCATACCTCTGCACAAATATAGCCACTGTTGCTCCCAAACACACTATGACCAACTAATCTTGGCCTCTTGAATGCTTTTTTTGCATCCTTTTGTTGCCACTATCCATTGTTGGTTGAGAGGAATGAGTTTGACTCCCTGATTGAGATGGCTGAGAGGTCTGAGATTGACTTGTTGGTTGAGATAAATGAGACAGATGCACTGATTGATTTGGCTGAGAGGACTGAGACAGCTCATCTGCTTGAGTTGGCTGAGGCAGATGCTCTGCTTGAGTTGGCTAGAGGACCTAGTTTTCTGCTTTTGCTTTCTCTCTGCACTGGTGGATGCTTGTGATGTAGAAACTCCCTTTACAAAGAGCAATTGTGAAATTATTAGAGATGTTGACATAATACAAATAATAGTTAAACACTAATAGACATATAATGTACCTCTGAAGTGGCTATAGGTTTGTTTGGACATGTTCTTCTATTGTGGATTGTGGACTTACAAATTGAGCAAGTCATGATTTTTTCCCTCCTTGAAAGCTTTCCAGAATTTGGTACCTCTCCAAGCTCCTTCTTTCTATTTTTACTAGGCCTTCATGGCATTATCTTAACAGGAGGTGGCTCAACTTTTGAATTTGATGTCTCAGGCCACATCTTCATATTGATCACTGGCTATAAAAAATTTCTATAAGCTTTTAGGTAGGTATCTTTTTTATACCACCTACTAACTGAGTCAAGAAGATCGAATTTATCATGATACATGGTTGATATAGCATGTGCACAAGGAATCCCTTTCAATGCCCAAACTCTGCAAGGGCAAGTTCCTTGTAGGGGTGTTTATCGGTCGGTTCGGTTCGGTTATGTGTATTACTGATTCGGTTTATCGATTTTCGATTTGTAAATACATTAAATCGATAACCAAAGCAATATGATATTCCTTATTGGTTTTCGGTTAATCGGTTTTGATCCTTAATGGTTCGGTTATCGGTTTAACCAATAAGAAAATGCTCCTCTAATTTTTTCCTTTTTGCTTTCTCTTATTTTCATTTGTTCATACATACACTACTTTCATTCATAAAAGTTTACACGAATTACAAACAGAAATAAATTAATATAAGTTATTGCTAAAACAAAATTGATTTCTTTCAAGTTAAGTAACAAACTTAGATGTAGTAGTACGGTAGCAATCTCTAAAAAAACAAGGTTAGTTCACACTAATGGCAGAACTCCGTCAAGTCAACTACTTCAAAAAGAATATAGTGTCACCAAGACCAATAACCATAAAATGCAAAAGAAAATAAAGTTTGTATTTAAAATCTAAAGTCACTACTTTATAATTAGAGATAAAAAGATAATTTTAGTGTAATTTTATTGGGTTATCGATTTAACTATTAACTAAAATTTTAAAATAAAAAACCGAACAGATAGCCCAATAAAAAAATTTACAAAATCGTTTAAAAACTATTAACCCAATAATCTGATATTGATAAAGCAATAACATTTTTATCGGCTCGGTCTATTGGTTAAATGGGTTTTTGCACATCCCTAATTCCTTGAACTAAGTTAACCTCATGTGTATATGGACCATCCTTCACTTCATACCCAGCATCACCATTTCACTTAATTTCTACCTTTATTGACTTCTCCACATTTGAATTTAGTACCATCATTGTCATTGGGGATATGTCATGAGTCCAAGTATCTTCAAATGATGCCACTTTAGTGAATCTACTCATTACCTTCTTCCTAATCTCTTCAAGCATGCTGATGATAGTTTTGTGCCTAGCACCTAACACCCAAGCATTGAAACCTTCAGCCATATTGTTATCCACAATATCACATTTTGAGGTTGTCCTGAACATTTCTTTGGACCATCTCTCAAGATTAAAGCTTACCAAGTCATTAGAAATGTTATCACCTAACAGTGCAAGTTTGTCCATGTTCTTCTTGAGTTCAACTTTAAATGTTGATCTTGCACAAGCCTAAAATCTGTTTCTTCTTTCTACGCCCTTCCATTTTTTTGACCATTTTGCTAGTATATGTCTTGCACACATTTTATGTTCACATTCTGGAAGTAACTCCTGAACAGCTGAAAATAATCCCTAGAAACAAATGCAACAAGATGCAGCTATAAATCTGTAGCTATAACAATCCCAAAACAGTAACTATATTGCAGCCATAACAAGCTTAAATCATATGCAAACTAGTGTTACAAACTAAGTTAAAACAATAGATTGTATCTAATTTAAAACATAGCTAACAAGTGTTTACAACTAAGTCTAAATCAACAGCTATAACAAGTGTTACAACTAAGTTAAAACAGTATCTAAACTAAGTTAAAACAATAAGAAATTATATAAAAACAATAGCTAAACTAAGTCAGCAGCTATTAGAAGTTTTAGAAACTAAGTTAAAACAGTAGACTATATCTAACTTAAAACATAGCTAACAAGTGTTACAACTAAGTCTAAATCAATAGTTATAACAAGTGTTAAAACAGTACCTAAATTAAGTATTGCAAACTAAGTTAAAAATATAAAAAACAGTAGCTAAACTAAGTCTAAATCAGCAGCTATTAGAAGTATTACAACTAAGTTAAAACAGTAAGAAATCATATAAATATCAGTAGCTAACTAAGTTTAAATCAGCAGCTATAACAAGTGTTACAACTAAGTTAAAACAGTACCTAAACTAAGTTAAAACAGTAAGAAATCATACCTTTTACATGTTACTTATAAGTGTCAATCTTGCTCTTTCATCATTAATGTCCAAATCAGATTTCAAAATCCTCAAAAATCAAGACCAAGTATCTTTAGTTTCAGTTGCAACTACAGCCCATTCTATTGGGAACATTTGATTATTTCCATCCTTTCCAATAGCAACAAGTAGTTGACCCTTAGATATCCCCTTCAAAAAGCAACCATCTAACGCAATGCACTTTCTATAACCCTCAATGAGTCTTTTTTTCAAAGTTGAAAAGCATATATAGAAGGAGTGAAAGAGGTTTTTTCCATCATCACAGTCTGTGACCTTTACCACATAAGTGTCTCCTAGATTTGATTCAAGAAGAACATCTCTATAATCATATATTTCACCAAACTCTGCAATGTGATCACCTATTACCTTCTTCAATATTTTTTTTGGCTTTCAAATACACAAACTTACCAACATACAACTCCAATTCATCCCTGATCAGATCTTGTAATTCCCACTCTTTTATGAAAGGTTGAGAAATAATCCTACTTTTATAGTACTTTGTCAAAAATTTAGAGTTGCACATTGTATTGGTATTGATCCTATAGCACTTGTTTCTAGGATTATAGGTTCTAATAATGAAATTGGGAGATTTAGAGTCTTTGCTTGCATACAATAATCAAGGACAACTACTTGATTTACATTTGACTCTAACTCTTCTTTTATCTTTAGAGATCTTTTCTAGTTGACAACCTCTCTCAATAGCATACTTGCTAACAACTTCTCTAAATCTTTTATAAATCTTTTAACACTTACAAATACCATATTTAGTTACCACACAACATGCTTCCATATTGGATCATATGGGATCCTTTTGTTGTTCTTCTTTGCTCTTAAAATTTCAGATCTGTCAACATGTTATTCCCCCTCACTTTCACTATCAAAACTGTCTTGATCTGAACTATCATAGAAAGACTCATAAGATAGTAGATTACCAGAAAGATTTTTCTTGGCTCTGTCAATATCTTCAAAACCAGTATCTACGCCAACTAGTCCCAGAAAACATTCAAAAATTTTTTTTGTTCCTTGGCTCTCTTTTTTTTCTTTATATATGCTTTAGATCTGTCTTGACTATGTTTAACTCTTCATGAACATCACTCCCATAACCATCCTCATTACCAGAAAGGTCAATATTCTCATCCTCTTCAACTTCATCATGGATAGTAGGTTCTGCATCATCTTCATCTACGTCTTCATTAGAATCTTCCTCTTCATTAGACATCGCAAATTCATCTTTCAATTCATCTGTGTTTCCAGTAATTTTTCCTATCTGATTTGATATTTGGACCCCTTGAATTTGACCCCTACCATCAATAAGTTCTATTTCTTTACCTAAAGGTGCATTGAGACATTCACCAACCTTGTTGGTAGAATCTTTATTAGAACCACCTACCCCACATATGGTCTCAAAAAACTCACTGCTCACGTGTGTATTTTTACTAAAAACTTCCTCTTTATGACATATATATGTAAATGTCTACAGTACCCCCATTAGCCAATAAATCAGATAAGAACAATAAATCTTCATCTTTTACCAATTCCAGCAAACCTCCACCATCAGGACAACAATATATATTTTATCTATATTGAAAACCCCAAAATGTCTACAATAATCTTTCACTTTCGGAATAGACAAATGCTCCGTATCAATATTGAAGGCATATTCCTTATTTTCCCCCAATATGAACAGGCCCTACATCACTCACAAGTATACCACCAAAATAAAACTTCAAATTTATGTATTTCGTAGCCATTACCTAAAAAAATTGAAGTGTTCAATGATTAAAGCATCAATCTAATATAACTGAAATAATGACACAGATTAGGAAAAATTAAGTGAAATAAGAGAGCACCTGTGTGAGGTATATCACAACGTAATAAAAATTGCAGATAACCTAGTATATTTACAAACTCGTCAGCATAAATCACTGAAACCCTAATTGCAAACTAGTCATCATAAAAATCACAAAATACAACAAATCCTAACTTTTCTTTTTTGTAAATTAATAACTAACCTAGATGAGATAATGAAAGTCACCGACGATAATAAAGTCACTGTTGCTGCTACTGTAATGCCCGATAAGTTGTGCAGAGAAAGAGAAAGAGTAAGAGTAAGAGTAAAGAGTAAAGAGAAGAGTGAGAAAGAGTAAAGAAAGAGTAACAAAAGAGTAAAGATTATACGTGAAAATAATATTATATGTGGACAGCCAACGTGGAAATAATATTATACGTGGACAGCCACGTGGCATTTTTTAAAAAATAAAGTGGTGAGTGTATCACACGAAATTGTTCTTATTATTCAGGTATGTTTCTAACACTTGAGTGTGATAATTCAGGTACCTAGCACAAACTAGTCATAGTTCAGATACTAAACTCGCAAAATCGGTATAGTTCAGGTGTGATTTGAATCTTTACTCTCTTTTTTTATTGAACATAGTTACGTAACTTGAAACTAGAGGTGGCAAAAACATGTCCAACTCGTTTAATTCAAACCAATATAATTAGGTATGAATGAATTGAGTTATTAATAAAATAGATATTGATCATATTGGATTGAATTCAAATAAACTACTAAGTTTTGAGTCAAAAAGTAACTCAAAGGGTAATCTAACTCAAATAAAGGAAGTATTTTTTATCTAGTGATACATTAAAATTTTTAATTTTTACTAATAATTATGATTAAATGTTGTTTTCTTATGTTTTAGAATGTTAGAAGATGTCTCTCTCTTTTTTTTTTAAAATAACTTTAATAAATATTAGTGAATTTATTAAAAAATTAAAGAAGGAAGGTGGTCAAACTGAATGAGTTAAATTATGACTCGTTACTTGATCCATTTTAATTCAATCCATTCTAATCGAAATAAACATTAATCAAATTGAGTGTTTGACCCATTTTAACCTGCCCAATTTTCAAAATTTAGGTGACTGTACAAATAAAACCAGATCTTTACATATAGTTGTTTGAAGTTCCTTTGGTCTGTCCAATTTCCACTTGTTTACTACTCCATGGTTAAGTACGTTAGCTCGAATATGGTTAGTGAATTAAGAATGACAAAAAAGTTTCAAAACTAAAAAAAAGTAACACAAGTTTTAATTATTGAGTAGAGATGACAATTTTTTGTCATTCTTAAATTTTATTATTTACACAAAATCTCTATTTTCCCCTACCCCTATCCATTCCCTCCCTGCCCAGGCCACCCCACCCCCTCCGCTTCTCTCCCCTTTCCCTGCTTCATCCTCCCCTCCCCCCCCCCTCCACCATCGTCACCTCCCTTTCCTCCACTACCACCACCTCATCCGTCATTATTGCTACCCCATCCTTCTCTATTGTCATCATCATCACCTCCACCAGCTCCTCCTCCACTTTATTTGCCATCGCCGTCGCCGCGTAATTTGAATTTCAATTTTACAACAACAAATGCAGCAACTGCTGCAACAGATTCAATAACTGCTGAAAACAAATACAACATATGCTAAAATAGATGCAGCAACTGCTAAAACATATTCAGTTGCTACATATTTTTCAGCAACTGCTGAAACAGGTGCAACAGTTGCTATTTTCTGCAGAATTTTTCAATAGCTTGAAAAAATATATATTTTCAAGCTCACAACCAGAGCAAAAAAAAACTCATAGAAATAAGAAAAAAAAGAGAATAAGAATAACACAATAAAAAAGATGAACACAACGACGATTGTGATGACGGTAGCGGTAGTGGTAGCGGCAATAATAATAACGATATAGACGGAGGAGGAAGTAGAAGAGGAGGAGAAGGAGGAACAGAAGAAGAAGAGAGAAATCCAGAGAGAAGAGAAAGAGAAAGAGAAAGAAAAAGTAGAAAGTGATATGAAAAGATAAAAAGAGAAGAAAATTTTAAGTTTTGAAATTGAAAATTTAGGAAAATTTTTTTTTAAAGTAATTAAAATTCTAATTTACACCTTAAAATTTTTAATCACTTGTTATAAACATATTTATATTATAGTGAATGTCTATAAAGGTATTTGATTGTAGTAGATACATGTGTTTATATTATAGTGAAAGTCTATCTTTTGGAGAAAAGTTAGGAGAAATTATCCCTATAAATAGAGGGGTTCTCCTTCATTGTATTTTCATCTCATCAAGAGAAATAAAAACTTCTCTCCTTCTCTCTTTCTCTATAATATTCTTGTTCTTTCTTTATTATTTCATAACACGTTATCAGCACGAGTCTCTGCCTTGAGCACTCACTTTGAAAGATCTGAGGTAAGAAAAATTAAAATTTCTTTTTCGAAAGATATATTACTTAACCACAGAAGTGATATTTCTTTGATGATACCGTTGCTCTACGACTCTACTGTCTCAAAATTTGAAGGCCAAGGTATTATTATTTTTTTCTTTTAATATAGCTAAACCTTACAAAACTTGATTTCGTTGCCCTTCAAAGTTCGGGCAAGAACTACCTTTCATGGGTGTTGGATGCTGAAATCCATATGGATGCAATGGGTCTTGGAGACACCATTAAAAGTGAAAACAAAGCATCAAAAATACATATGGATGCAATGGGTCTTGGAGCCACCATTAAAAGTGAAAACAAAGCATCAAATCAAGATCGTGCTAAGGATATGATATTCTTGCATCATCATATTGACGAAATTATGAAAATTGAATATCTCATGATTAAGGATCCACTTGTTTTGTGGAATAGCCTAAAAGAAAGGTATGACCACCTGAAGATGGTCATCCACCCAAAGGCACGATATGATTGGATCCATCAAGACTATAAGTCTGTTCATGAGTATAGCTCATCAACATTCAAAATTATTTCAAAGTTGAAACTATGTGGAGAAACTATTAATGATGTTGATATGATTGAATATGTGGTAGTACACAAAATTAATTGAGAGCTCCGGAAGAGCTAATGTATTACTACTTGAAGGAATGAAATTATTGTAGTAAGTCTCAAAAGGAAACTTATAAGTTTCAAGGACATTGAAAAAAAATTGAGACTATAAATTATGAGAAGATCTAATATCTTCATGCTACTACAATTGAAGCGGGTTATAAATATTTATGTAAAAGATTACCCGCCGATTTTTTATTTGTAGTACATAAATATGGGTATGATGATGAAATCACATATGAAAGTAAACTAGAAGTTTACTGAAATAAGTTGGCATAACTGGTTGGCTATCCCGGTTCAAATGTGATGCAAAAATAATTGAAAATTCACGTGGCCATATGTTGAAGAAATAAAAGATTCTTCAAGAATTCTCTTGTGTTGCTTGTTCTCGTGATAGAATGATCTTGATCAGCTAAGATTGGAATTATATTCCCTGAAATTTTGAAAATTATAAAAGGGTGAATATGAGCCCATTCACCTACCATGTGAACCATTTGCTAATAGATACATCTATAGTATGGTCACATGTGTTTTCATATCAACTTGCAATTGATTTTTGTAAGGTTGTTGCTCAAATTATTAAATTAAGAGCATAGTTTCAAATTATAAAATCATGTTGATAATGTTGATTCATATCTATGTTGGTTTAGCAAAAATTGTATGCCTCCAATTATTGCTAAATCATTGGTTATGAGAATAAAACTCCCAAATAAAATTTAGTATGAGATATGTTTATTTAACATATAGCAACACTTGAATGCATCAAGCCAACAAGGTTCCCCTATCACAATTGGTTCAAGGTCAGGAACCAAATAATTCCATCTAAAAATTTGAATGTGCGATATATGATTCAATTGCTCCACCACAACGCACAAAGATGGGTCCCCAAATGAGTTTGGCAGGTAAATGTTAGTTTTTCTAACATTAGGGGGAGAAGTGATTAGCAGCTGAAAATTGAGTGTGGAATGAATTATCTAGATCCTCGGGAAAAAAAAGTGAATTTAAAGTTCAATAAATAATTCACTTGCAAAATATTGCAAATCAATTGCCAGATATATTTGCTAACTCTATTTTATAATTCAGTTGCAAATGCTCCAATGAAAGGTCCTTGAAGGACAGGGTCTATGAGACGCCTGAAGCATGATAGACCAAACGGTTCCAAATATAGAACTTCTTGAAGAAGGAGAGGAGCAAGTGATTAAGATGGTCATAATGATGAGGCAAGTGCTTTAAGAAAGCACCACGACATAACACTTCATAAAATGTCACGCCCCACCTTGGGGGGTACGACTGGCACCTGGTGCCCTAGTAGGTCTTGAACTGTTAACTGGTGAACCTAGGCACAACTGGTGTCTGGCTAGCTCTAACTCAGATTTCTGGAAACAACGAGCTATATAACGGCCGTAAACACAACCTCCGGCCAACTGGCCTATAGCCACCTGTACCTGTAATAACAGCTAACCAGAAACATGTCAATGTAAGGGAGCCTATGCGGGCCGACAAGGCCACCATGCTGTCTAGTTGTTTGTAACTCAACACAAGACTATTGTAAGACTACGTGACCGGCAAGGTCACCACTATTGTCAAACTAAGGCCTCACACGGCCAACATAAACTGAAATGCTAGACAGCTATAACAAACTGCACGGCCTCACATGACCGGCTCAACTGACCACAGGGAAATATATACAGACTGCAAGCCCCTAGGAATACTGATAAAATGGTCGGGACAGGGCCCCGACCTACCTGTACTATACAACAAAAGAAAATGAAATACACCTCTGAATATCAAGTTTCGGATGACAGGAGCTGATGACTCTGCGCTGGCTAGGATCACGAGGGATCGCCTCCTCGTCTATGAATACCTGCAGGCAAGTAATGCAGCGCCCCACCGGGCGTCAGTACCGCTGGTACTGAGTATGCAAAGCAACTGAAATAACATAACTGGATACAGTAACATAACTAGCAATTCTGAATAGCAGGGGAATACTAAATCTGTAAGAACTGATATGAACTGAATCATACTTTCTGTTGCTGTGATAAGGCAGGAGCGTACCTGAAGACGTTACGTCCTACTGTTTATCAGTATCTAATAGCACATATAGATATACATATAAATACACACATAACCTGACCGACCCCCATAAGCCGGAAGGTGCCAACCAACACACAATCTATTTACCCCTACCCGGGTCTAAACCAACCAAAAATAAGTCACTCCACTCATCTGATAACCGTGAGCTCCTCTTACCGGTCCCCTTGGGTACGTAGCTCAGGCCTTGGCCTCTGACAATAAACTGTATCTGAGTCCGAAGACTCCTGCCTTTGGGCGCAAGTGCACACGGGGTGTGTAATTAAAACTGCCCCTGGGTGCAAGCACGCGACAGGGTAATTTTATAAAAATCTATATCTGAAACTGCCCGCGGCCACAAGCGCACCCAGAGTAATCTGCCCCTGTAAACAGGGTAATCTGGCTCTGCGCAGAGTAAACTGAACTGCCCCTGCAAGCAGGGTAATCTGGACCGTATTATCATGGTGGTCGGCCATCATCGTCCTCTAGGCAGACGGCATCGCCCAGCTGGTGGCGGTATCTGAATCTGGTATCGACACAGCTATAACCCAGGGGCGGTGGGGATGCAACGGGACACCCACATGCCATAGCAAGTCTCAACAAACAAATAGCACATATAAATAGCGAGCATGTATAACTGAAAAGACTATCTGAAATCTACTTCTTATTCTGATCTGTTTCTACACTGAGCTAATTCTTACTAATTATACTGATTTTGTAACCTCTGTTTAACTGTACAGCTAATCTGTAGCCAAGATACTGTCTGTCTGAATGGCTAATCTGTAGCCATAACTGTCTGTCTATCTGATCTTTCTTTATTGACTTTTATTATGAAAATATGTTTCTTTTATTCTACTACATGCTTGCTAATCACGTAATAGGCTATACTGAATCTGAAATACTAACTTGCCCTCGGGCACATACTTTTCTAACTTTCAGACTGAATACGATATAACAACGCAAACTAGGTTTACTGAACTTTGCACAATACTTAACATTCAACTCCGGGAATTCTACTACGGAGTTTATTGTACTATACAAGGCTAAATCTACTAACTTGCCGAAGGAACTAGCTTTACATACCTTAACCTCGCGTTATTCGATTGTCGGACGAGGCTCGGTCAGTACTCCAGCTATTTCTCCCAACTGCAGTCATATATACGTCAATTAATGCTAAATATAACTTTATTCTGAAGAACAACGTCACTTTCAATAAAATTATAGCCTAAACTTAGGCTTATCGAAAGACGATCGAAAACATGCTATTTTTTCAGAAGTCTAGAAGGGAGAAGTATTCACTTCACAGCTAGGAGCACATAGACACTAGTTTGGAGCAATTCCACTTACCTTAGCCCGATAGCACGATGATTTGCCGGCCGTATTTCGCGAAACAAAAACCGTAGGAATGCTCGCTGCTGCTAAATACCACCTCGGTACCTGAGGTTAATTCGAGTTTGGACCGCGTTCGGCGGCGTAATCGGACGAATTTTAGTATGAGATCTTCGTTTTCCCCTTCTCTCTGATTACTCTCTATTTTCTACTGGAAATTATAAGGAATTTGAATAAAAAACCGAAGTGGGGCTTATATACAATAGACACTATAAATCGCATTCATGGAATGTGATTTATAAGTCGCATTCTTGAAATGCGATGTATAAGTCGCATTTGCCTTGCGACGCGCCGACTTGGCGCTTGTCCGATCTTTCCCCAGGCCTTTTTCTAGCATGTATGGCTTTCAAATACTCTTAACCAACACGTGAATAGGCCATCTATATGCCGGGAATTTACGGGGTGTAACATAAAACCTTGGCAAAGGTTCAGGTACCTGAAAATGACGAAAAATAAAGAGATCTCAATAAGTTATGTGTTATACCCCGTAAGATTTTCGACACCTAGATGGCCTATTCGCACATTGGTTAAGCATATTTGAAAGCCATACGTGCTAGAGAAAGGCCCGGGAAAGGATCGAACGGATAACTTGTCGAACCATCGCGGAAGGAGCCGAGGCAGAGCCCCTCCGCGATGGCAACGTGTCACAGAGGTGGAGCCTCCGCGTTGGCTCCGTGACACGTTGGGCCTGTCCAGGCCCAAGTAAAGCCCCCACTTCAGTTTGTGAGGTTATATTTCTTATTAATTTCCAGAAAACGCAGAGAAACAGAGAGAGACGAAGAGGGGTAATATATTATCGTTCGATTACGCTGTCAAACGTAGTCTAAACTCAAATTAACCTCAGGTACCGAGGTATTTAGCAGCAGGGAGCATTCCTACGGATTTTGTTTCGCGAAATATGGCCGACGAATCGTCGAGCTACCGGGCTAAGGTAAGTGGAATTGCTCCAAACTAGTGTCTATGTGTTCCTAGCTGTGAAGTGAATACTTCTCCCTTCTGGACTTCTGGAAAATAGCGAGTTTTCGATCGTCTTTTGATAAGCCTAAGTTTAGGCTATAATTATATCGAAAGTGATGTCGTCCTTCAGAATAAAGTTGTATTTAGTACTGATTGACATATATATGAATGCAGTTGGGAGAAATAGCTGAAAAACTGACCGAGCTACGCCAGTTAGTCAGGAAATCAGAAGCGAAGGTATGTAAAGCTAGTTTCCTCGGCAAGTTAGTAGTCTCGGTATAGTAAAATAGTTTAAAGGCCAGTAGAATGTTCAGAAGTCGTGTGTTATGTTTATTATGAATATTGGTACGATATTAGAAGCATCATATTATGTATAGAGTGAAACTTGCTAGCATGACATAAATTCTAATATAAAGTGTTAGGAACTATACAACATGCCCAGTATGTGATTTAGTAAACTATGTTAGGATATTATTGTATTCAGTTGAAACTTAGTAAAGCAATATAAGTATCTGAAGGGTATCTCAGAAGTAGAATGGCAGATTAAAATAAAGTTTAGAAAGCATGTTAGAAATAGTAAATCATGTTACTTTAGAAGCTCAGTTATACAGCATGATTTCCAGCAGAAAAACTATATCTTGTTCAACATTAGACCAGCACAGTATGACAGAAGACATATATATATATATACCATTATCAGTCTCAGCATATATTGAACACATACACATTACTATCACTAGTCAGCATATAGTATGTACAGATACATTATCATCACTAGCTTCAGCATGTGGTATATGCAGATAGTATTACTAGTTGAGACCACTGTATTGTCTTGGGGTTAGATTACCTAGCATTCATGACCACCCCAGGGTTAATAGCTGTATCGACTCGTCCGCCAGAGGGCGAGGATACGTCACTCTACGGAGTGGCATGCCGTCCCACAGGGGACGAAGATGGGATGTCGGTTTTCCCTATATTGTGCCTTGGTCGGCCCTTATACACCCCCGTCGAGCGGGTACGCTCGAGGTGTTGATTCAGGAGTCCTCCGGACTCAGGTACAGTTATAGTCAGGGGCTCAGCGAGCCCAAGTGCATACCCAAGGGATCGGCAGGATGCTTATAGTTATTATAGGAGATGGGATGACCGGGGTAGGGGTATAGATTGCGTGTTGATTGTACCTCCCGGCTTATGGGGGCCGGGTAAGGTTTGTGTGTGCTATGCTATGTTATGTTGTGTTATGCCATGTTACACTAGATACGAGTAGATCGACAGTAAAGCGATACATCTCCAGGTATGACTCCTACTCCTTCCAGCATGGTTAAGAGTAGGCTTAGCTTTACATTTTCAATCAGTTTAGTCTATTCCTTTCTATTTCAATTCCATCAGTTGTATTGTTGTTTTCAGATATCTTTCAGTTGTTGTTTTACATACTCAGTACCAGCGGTACTGACGCCCCTTGGGGGCGCTGCATTACTTGCCTGCAGGTACTCATAGACGAGGGACCGATACCTCGTGATTTCAGTCAGCTCACAGGGTCATCAGCTCCAGTCATCCAGAGCTAGATAGCTAGAGGTTTATCCCTTTTATTTTGTTGTACAGCATGGGTAGGCCGGAGCCCTGTCCCGACCATCTTATCAGTGTTCTTAGAGGCTTGCAGTCTGTATATATTTCCCTATGGTCAGCTGAGCCGGTCGTGTGAGGCCATGCAGTTTATTGTAGCTATTTAGCATTTCTGTTTATGTTGGCCGTGTGAGGCCTCTGTTGACAGTAGTGGTGACCTCGCTGGTCACGTAGCTTTTCAGTATTTCATTGTTGAGTTACATATGACTAGACAGCATGGTGGCCTTGTCGGCCCGCATAGGCTCCCTTATATTGATGTGTTTCTGGTTAGCTGTTAGTACAGGTACAGGTGGCTATAGGCCCAGCTGGCCGGAGGCTGTGTTTACAGCCGTTATATAGCCCTTTGTTTCTAGAAATCTGAGTTAGAGCCAGTCAGGCACCAGATGTGCTTAGGCTCAGCAGTCTAGTGGTTCAGGTCCTAGTAGGGCACCAGGTGCCAGTCATACCCCCCAAGGCGGGGCGTGACATTATGTCGCATTGGAACTGATATCAAAATGATCGTCGACGATACCTTTTACATAATGTAACGCTCAATATTATAAATATTGACGAGGATCTTGTATTCAAATCTATCAAAAGGTATGGACAGATAAATGATTGGCCAATTAAAAATATGCAATTCAAGTATAATGCCAGTGGATATAAATGGATTAAAGATTTTTCATAAATTCTGACATTATTATATGGAGAGGTCCTCTTGTGGTGGATGCAATTATTTTGAGGTTTCTCATAAGTCTGGCAATATTGAAAAAATTGATATGCGCATAATGAAATTATTTTCATGTCTAGAGAGACTGAAGGATATATGAAAATCCTTGAAGGATTTAAAAGAACGGGGAAATTCTTGGTCCTGAAGTACCATATCTTAGTGCAATTGGTGCACTAATGTATCTTGCTAACACTACAAGACCTGATATAGTCTTTCAGTTAACTTGTTAGCAAGATATAGTTTTGCTCCTACTAGGAGACATTGGAATGGGATCAAACACATAATGCGGTATCTAAAAGAGACTACCGATATGAGCTTATATTATTGTAACAATTGCAGTCCCGATCTTGTTGGTTATGCTGATGCTGGGTACTTATCTGACCCACACAAAGCTCGATTTCAAACTGGATACGTGTTCATTTGTGGAGGTACTGCCATATCTTGGAGATCTACAAAGCAGTCTCTCGTAGCTACTTTATCAAATCATGTTAAGATAATAGTTATTCATGAAGCAAACCGAGAATGTGTATGGTTGAGGTCCATGATATATCTCATTAGAGAAAAATCTGGTTTGAAATGTGATAAAGTACCCACAATTTTGTATGAAGATAATGCAGCATGCATAGCACAACTAAATGGAGGATTCATAAAAGGAGATAGAACGAAGCACATCTCGCCAAAGTTCTTCTACAAACATGAGCTCCAAAAGAATGGTGATATTAACGTGTAACAGATTTGTTCACGTGATAATATGACTGTTTTATTCACCAAATCTCTACCAACTACAACTTTCAAGAAGATGGTGCACAAGATCGGGATGCAAAGATTCAAGGATGTTCTCATTAGGGGGAGTTAATACGCGTTGTACTCTTTTTTCCTTACGAGGTTTTGTCCCATTGGATTTTCCTTATAAGGTTTTTAATGAGGCAGCCAAAATGCGTATTATTAGATATGTGTACTCTTTTTCCTTCACTAGATTTTTTTCCCACTGGGTTTTTTCTAGTAAGGTTCTAACGAGGCACATTATCTATCAAATAGACATTCAAGGGAAGTGTTATAAACATATTTATATTATAGTGAATGTCTATAAAGGTATTTGTATTGTAGTGGATACATGTGTTTATATTATAGTGAAAGTCTATCTTTTGGAGAAAAGTTAGGAGAAATTATCCCTATAAATAGAGGGGTTCTCCTTCATTGTATTTCATCCCATCAAGAAAAATAAAAACTTCTCTCCTTCTCTCTTTCTCTATAATATTCTTATTCTTTCTTTATTATTTCATAACACGTTATCAGCACGAGTCTCTGCCTTGAGCACTCACTGAGGTAACAAAAATTAAAATTTCTTTTTTGAAAGATATATTACTTAACCACAGAAGTGATATTTCTTTGATGATACGGTTGCTCTACGACTCTACTGTCTCAAAATTTGAAGGCCAATGTATTATTATTTTTTTCTTTTAATATGGCTAACCTTACGAAACTTGATTTCGTTGTCCTTCAAAGTTTGGTCAAGAACTACCTTTCATGGGTGTTGGATGCTGAAATCCATATAGATGCAATGGGTTTTGGAGACACCATTAAAAGTGAAAATAAAGCATCAAGGTAACCCACTTGAAACCCTAAAAAAACCCAGAATTTGTGGTAGATTTCTTTTCAAAAAGTGGTTTCGATAATGCCCTCCAAATCCCCTAAAGTACTATTCTCTGAGGTAGACAAAACCCTGAAACCAAAATCTCGAGATTTTACAAGAAATTGGCCGACACGTAAAAGACAGAATCATGAATGGCTTGAGGATGTTATTCATAGAGTGGAGAGGGACCTTGGAATCCCTCGTGAATCGGATACATTCTTCTATGGATTTGCTGCCATTGTTTCGTTTCGTCAGTCAACTTTGGCAAAGAAGATTGATGTTTATAAAAGCTTTGGTTGGTCTGATGAACGTATAAGAACCATGGTCAGAAAATGACCTTCTTGTTTGAGCTTCTCGGAGTCGAGAATCCGTAAACAATTAACTTTTCTCATGAATGAAGTTGGCTGCACGTCAGAGCATTTAGCATCTCGTTCTAGTCAGTTAGCACGAAGTTTGGAGAAGAGCGTGATTCCAAGATATAGGGTCCTGAAAATTCTAAATGAAAAGCATCTCAGAAAAGGTGTGGGGTTATACTCTGCTGCTAGCATGACACCATCAAAGTTTATGGAAGCATTTTTGCTGCCTTACAAGGACAAAATACCCATTGTGTGTGAATTATACATGAAAAGTGTGCGATGAATAGATATTATCAGTTTCCACTTGTTGAGATGTAAGCAATTTCTTTATGGCTGTTATCTAGTCTTCTGATTCCATTTTTGTTATAGCTGTAATTTTTATTTTTTTCAGTTCCTTTTATAAAATTTGGGACGATGTCACAGTTAGACTAGATGCTGTATTGCCATTATCTGATTGTCAATTCGAAACAAAAATTTTCATTGCTGAAGCCATTGGTAAGTAAGGGAGTCTACCATATTGACAAAAAAAGCCTGCGCTAGTAGAATGCATTAAGGTGTGATTCAATCTTGCTTTTTACTTAGAAGGATCTTGACTTTCTATTCCTTTTATAGAGCTTCTTGTGTTTTTTCCTTTTATAGCCGAGAAATTCCCAAAGGTCAATTGTGCACGGGTTGAAACTAGTGGATAATGGATATGTCCATGAGTTTTCTGTGCTCAAATCATGCATCAGGTCAAGAAATTTCACTTTGGAGGTGAAGATTCTTGTCTTGCTTTTGGAAATGCATTGTATGAATGTCATTTTACCTTTCCAGTTGAGATATCCTATTGTTGCTTTACGAATTATGTGGAGCGTCTAACTTTGAAAATGGTTTCAAATAGGCTCTTTCTTTTGTTCATCTTTACTTAATTTTAGTTTCGGTTGGGATTGCTGATTCCCTTGTTGATTCTGTATAGATATCTGTGGCATGTTGTAGTTAAAAGCTAAGCATGTTTATGCCCAAGGGTGTGGCCTAGTGATCAATGAAGTAGGTTGAGAATTCTAAGGTCTCAGGATCAAATCAACTGAGACAATAACACTCGGTGATTTCTTTCTGTCTGTCCTAGTCTTAGTGGGCAGAGTTACGTGGTACCTGTTTCTGTTGGAAGGTGGCAGGTATCCTATAGAATAAGTCGAGGTGCGCACAAGTTGGTCTGAATACCATGGTCATAATTAAAAAGAAAAAGCATGTTTGATACCATTATTCCTGGCATTGTCAAATAAAACTAGAGAGTAAGGAATACCATAAGATTCATTTGTGATGAAAGATACTACCTGTTAGGAAATATTGTGAGAAAAGGATGTCAGTTGTGATCTTGAAATTAGTATCTGAAAAAGCGCAGGTTCTTGTATTACGTAGCAAATGCAAATGACGTTGGGGTGTAGAATGTTAGCCCATATAATTGTTAGCATATGGGCATTAGGATTAGGATTTTAGGTAGTCCTATTCCTATGGGTATTAGGATTTTAGTTTATGTCTATATATAGGCGCCCCCTTCCCTATTCTAGATAATTGTATTCAATTCTCAGTTAGCCTTTTTGATTCTTCCTTTTCTTGTTCTTCAATAAAACCCTTGTTATATATCAACATGGTATCAGAGCCAAATAAATCGATCCTTCCCTAGTTGTAGCAACTACTACGTGCGCGGATTGAACTCCGCGGTGAGTTCGTTTGGGGGTATGGGGGGCAGCGCGCCCCCGTTCATGATTCAAATTGATGTTTGCCTGGGTTTGCTGCTTCCGCTAGATTCGTTTAGATCTATTGTTACTGCTGTTGTTGGTTTGGTTTGATTTGGACGACGTTGTATGATTGTCGTTGTTGGTTTGGTTTGATTTAGACGCCGTTGTTGGTTTGTTTGGTTTGGTTTGATTTGGACGCCGTTGTATGATTATCGTTGTTGGTTTGGTTTGATTTGGACGCCGTTGTTGGTTTGTTTTGTGACTAGGGTATTTTGTTCCATCAGCCTTGCAGATTGCTGACCTTTTTACGAAGGCTCAGTCGACGTCTCGATTTCGTTTCGTGTGACAAACTCTCAATGCTTATTACTGTCGCATTATGAGTTTGAGGAGGAATGTTAGCCCATATAATTGTTAGCATATGGGCATTAGGATTAGGATTTTAGGTAGTCCTATTCCTATGGGTATTAGGATTTTAGTTTATGCCTATATATAGGCGCCCCCTTCCCTATTCTAGATAATTGTATTCAATTCTTAGTTAGCCTTTTTGATTCTTCCTTTTCTTGTTCTTCAATAAAACCCTTGTTATATATCAACATAGAAGAGCCTATGCTTCTATTGTTTTCTACTAGCAGCATGCAGTTTGAAAATAAAACATGTGTTGCTTGGTTAGATTATCATATTATATTAACGCACTTCTGAGCCTAAAGTAGGTTTCCTGTTTCTTGTTCGTTTAGCTTAGGAGGCATCGACTAGGTGCATTAAGTCATGTTTATCTCTTATAGGGATCCGGCTAGGGCATTCCCGCCAAGGCTCATATTGAAGAGGGTGTTTCAAATCCAGGGGAGGTTCCACGTCCACAATGAAAGTCCCAACAGGATTTGGAATTGTGACTTGCTGGACCAGATTTAAGCCTGATTGTGACCGCACAAGTATGTTGATCGACCAGACGTGCGCAGTTTGGCCAGATCTTTTATGTTGCTTAATTTAAGGCACATTTCATGGATATATCTCATGAGCTTGCTTATGTTATTTCCGTAGACTACATATATATAGGGTGGTTTTGGCTTAGGAAAGGTTTGAGCTTATAACTTGGGGATAAACCTTGTTGTTCTTGATGAACACCTACGATTGCCACTGAGGTAGAGCAAACCCCTTCTGGTAACCATTCTAACCTGTTTTAGTTTGATAAATCTAACAGGTTTTGTCTTATTTCACTTTGAATAGATTGCTCGTGAATGGTTGATCAAGTTTGTTTCTTTGTTCTATTCCTAGTCCCTCGCTGCTGCTGCTGAGGTATCAGTTCTCTCAAGCAATCCACAACGAACACTCAACTTCACTGCTTGACCGCAGTAGCAAGTGACCACAGAGATGTTCGTAAAGTAAGTTATTTGTACTTGCTGCAGTATTATCTCTTTTTTTATTTAAAACTAAAAAAAAACTGAACTGAAGGAATCAGAGATAGAGCTAGAATTAGAACTAGTGATAGAAGAGACAAATTGAAACTCGAATGCTGTAGTGGATAACTTTTTTGAAATTAAAAGTCGGAGTTGATACTTGATAGTACGTATTCAAATATGATTAAATGCAATTTCATCTTCAACTTTAACTTTATAAATTTTATATAAAACGCAAAATATTTAAAATTTATGCTAAACACCTGCTAAATAAATATAATAACGGCAATACTAATGGAACTTTCTCTAGTCTACACTCTCCAAAGTAAAGATAATATTATATCCGAATTTGTTTTGATGCTATTTTGGAGAGCTAAATAATATTTACTTTATCAACAATTGTTTAAAATATTTAAATACCTGTAATTATAAAAATTATAATTATAGACAACTTCCAAAATTAGTATGTATTGTCGAGTTTTATCATCTTTTTTAGCAGAAAAGAACAATAATTTTATATGTAATATTAATAAATATTTATTCCTTCTTAATTTATATGCAAATTTTCTTTTTTAATTTATCCTAAAAAGAATATCAGATTTTTTAGTTAAACTTTATTTTTTAAAAGATATTTTTAATGAAATAATTTTTAGCTACGTAAATATCTATTTTTTTAATCATAAATTCTAAAAGTATTCTATTCTTTCTTAAGTGGCTAATCAAATGGTGTACATAAATTGGGACGGATGGGACGGAGTGAACAGTAGAGGTGCATTCCTCTTGAAGTCGCATAAACGCCTCTATTTTAGAGTGGTTTTTAATTTTTGCTCATTAAATTTGTGGTCTTTAATTTTTTTCTTCAGTTTTTTAAGTAACAAAAAAATGATCGAAAATACCTTAACAAAAAAAAAATTATAAGGCAAAAAGAAATTTTGCAAGGCATAAATTATGACATAAGTTATGCATCAGGGCATAAGTTTACACAAGTTATGTCTCAAGGCATATACAGTCAAACCTCTCTATAAAAGACATTCGTTATAACAACATTTCACTATAACAGTCTGATTTTCTCCAGAATCGATTTTTCATATTATATTTTACTTCTCTATTACAACATTCTACGTATAACAACAATGGTGTTCATTATAGCGGTACATTCTTTGTAAAATTACCCCTCTATAACAGTCTTTCTCAAATATTGTGTAATAATATTCTATAAGAAATATATTATGTGTAAATAAATATTAAAATATTTATGATAATCATCATTAATGTCATACATATAGTAAATTTCGAGTACAAATATTTAAAGGGATATATTGTATTAAAATAGTATCCACCAGTTATGGCCGTAGCTTCATGAGGAGACTTTGGTTTTTGTACATTCATACTCTTTCTATTTTTTTTATTAGAATGATTAACAAATACATTCCTTCTTCTTGGTACACAAAATCATTAAACTAGATAATTGCATACTTTTATTTATAACATTTAAATAAGATCTAACATCAAATGCATCATACATATATAACAACACCTCATTATAGCAGTCATAAATTTTTCAAACAAACGCTGCCACTAAAGAGAGGTTTGACTGTAAGTTATGTTTTAAGACAAAAGAAATTATGTTTCAAGGCATAAGTTCAGACACAAGTTTGCCACAATGCATAAGTTCAATGACACAAATTATGCCCCAAGACACAAGTTCAGTGACACAAATTATGTCTCAAGTCATGTTTTATGCCCCAAAAGGCATAGTTTAGTGGCATAAGTTATGCTACAAGACATGAGTTCCATGATTTAAATTATGACATATGGTATAAATTTAGTGGCATAAATTATGCTCCAAATTATGACACGGGGCATAAATTCAATGATAGAAGTTATGTCCTAGGACAAAGTTCTCTAAAAATCTAGCTTTACAAATCATATACTATAAAATTTATGCTCCAAGGCAAATAATTTTTTTTTGAAAGTTATGTAAGTGAAATTACATCATAATTAAAATTATTTTGTCTATTAACTTTTCTCTAAATGAACAATAGGAGCAAAAATTAAAAACTATAAATTTAAAAAATAAAAACACAAAATATATTTTGTCATCAGCAATTGGCCCAAACCCGACCCAAATTCATCAATCTTCTAGAGTTGTACCACTTTTTTTCTTTTAGTTTTTAGACAGTTCCAAAATTCAGAAGATATACCTAATTTTTATCCCAAAATTTGGAGTAAAATCAATTAAGTTAAAAAGTTGAAACCCAATAATGCTTACAGCTTAAGGAAACTGCGGTTGTCGTCGACATTGAAAGCTTGTCCGCGTCCCATTCGGCTTTATATACATAGCGGAGCAGGTTCACTTTTCTGCTGTTTCTGTCAAACACACATTTTCTTTGGTATTTCGTCATCATCTTTGTCTTTCATCTCTTTTTCTTTTGTTTTTAAAAATAATCATTCTTTGCTTAATCCGATATGCTGCTATCAAGTTTGCTTAATTATTGTCATTTTGAGCATAGATTTTCTTTTTTAATAATAAATTTCGCTCTTTTTTGTGGTTTTAGGTAAGTGATAATTCATAAGATTTTGTAAAGGGTGCATAGATATTGAAGATCTGAATCAAGTCTGTTATGGATTCTTTCTTCAGCAAAGGTTTCAAAGCTGCCAAATGGTAATCCTCAATTTCCCCCCTTCCCTGTCTTATTTTTCTTTTCTTAAGGTTCTTGTCAGATTTTGTGATTTGGGTCTTTTTAGTTAAGGTTCTTGTGATGCAGATTTGACTAACTTGCTCTAGATATTTTGGAGAAAAATTCTAGAGGCAATTGTGTATGGACTGAAATAACGGGGTTTTGGATTTTCCAATTTTTGAGAAAATTTGGGAGAAGATGATGTCTTTCTTATATGAATCGTCTATGGTGAAATAGTATTTCATGGGTTTCTGGATTGCTAAGCTTTATCATTTAATAATTTGCTGATCATGTCTTACCATTTGCAGTAAAACCCTATTGAAATTGACTATTCCACGTATCAAACTACTGAGGAATCGTAGGGAGATTCAGCTGAAGCAGATGAGGAAAGAAATAGCTAAGCTACTAGAGACTGGTCAGGAAGCTACTGCTCGAATTCGGGTATAAACTGAATCTTATTTTGCTTAAATTCCTTAATCCACAATGTTATAATTTGTGAAAGCTGTGTGTTCTTTGCATTTAAATACTGAAAGGTCATAAGTATTTTGATCAATAGTTTTACAGCGTAATGAGCTTGATTCTGATGTTTGCTTATTTAGGTAGAGCATATCATAAGAGAAGAGAAAATGATGGCGGCGCAGGAGATAGTTGAGCTATTCTGCGAGCTTATATCTGTTCGTCTTCCAATTATCGAAGCACAAAGGTGATGAGTTATCTCTGTTGTGTTGATGTTTCTGAGATTCTATATTGTTTGAACAATTACAGTATCCTAAGATGGTTCTTCAGTCTATAGATGAGCAACTGAATATGCTTTTAGTTGATGTTAGGATACCGAATATATGGGGCTAATGACACAGAATACAAAAGGGTTCCTTTGTGATGCATTAGATGATCAACATTGGTTCGGCGAAATGCAGATAGAACATTTAATTTTTGGTTTTCGTGGTTATATAATTTGTTTGACACTGAGAGCAGATGTTAAATCCCAGTTGTAAGATTGACCTACCTGTAGTATTGCCTTTTAACTTATTTTTTTTCTTTTTCCTTTTTGATAAGTATATTGCTTTTTTGTTTACTTATGCTGGTCGTGAATTCTATAATTGTAATTTTCTTTAAAACAATAGTTTCATTTAACTTTACTCGAGCTGCAATAAGTCTATAAATTGGGTTGCACCTGATATAGACTAGGAAAGAAAGCTGAATGAGGTTTACTAACAATAAAGTGGTATGGGATACCAAATGTTCCTCTCTGTCTCCTTTGCTTGCCTCTGGCCGTCTTCATCTACTGCTGATGTTCTCAAAGTTCCATATCTCCTTCACCATCAAACTTTCAGATCTACTATACTCCACTCTAGCTGTTATTTTGCGAGAATTATCTGCACTGAATATGGGAACTCACTGCTTAGTTTGCTAATTAATTTTCATGTATTCTGAAAAAAGGCTACCTACTTTGGAATGTAATAACGTAGTTGTCCAGGTTGTAGGTTGATTGAATAAAAGTATGTGCATGTGTCCGAGCAAGATCATGTTTGGTCCTTTTACATATTAGTCAATTTTAGCCAACCAAGGATTAACTACTGTTTAACTTTCTGCTTATATGAGTGGGAAGTTCTAAGGAACAAGCCATTCTTGCTTTTGTTAGGGGGGTGGGGGGGTTTGAAACCTTAAAATAATTCTATCACCTACATGATAACATGAGACCATAAATGTGGATCTTTGGTTCCTAGATGGAGCCAAAGCCCTTCATCTTCGATTTGTGTTTTAAAGCACACTGATACTCTTGAACTTGATTGTCCTGCAATGGGTGGGTTTTCTTTCCAATTCTTATTAATATTCTAGACTTCTAGTTGAATTTAGTTGATAATTTTTCTTAACTTGAATATTTGGAAAGAGCTAAACCCCCAAACTCTCTACAATGTCCAGGGAATGCCCTCTAGATCTGAAAGAAGCTATTTCAAGTGTTTGTTTTGCTGCACCAAGATGTGCAGATCTTCCAGAATTGCTGCAGGTTCAGATGCTGTTTGCTGGTAAATATGGGAAGGAATTCATTGCTGCTGCTACAGAGCTCATGCCAGAATGTGGTGTCAATCGCCAGGTTACCTTAGTTATCCTTTATGCCAAAGCTAAACCAGAAAGAGGAACTGTTTCTTGTTTTCTGATTTTTCACTCTTTTCTTTTTTCTTGTCTCTGGCAGTTGATAGAATTGCTGTCGATTCGAGCTCCTGCTCCTGATGTGAAATTGAAGCTGCTGAAGGAAATAGCGGAGGAGCATCAGCTAGATTGGGATTCAAATGCTTCTGAAACTGAGCTGTTGAAGTCGCATGAGGACTTACTGGTATATTTTGGTCTGTACTGGCTTGATTTTGTCCTCTTTTCAATCGTCATGATTTCCTCCGTTTGCTTTGCAGAATGGGCCCACACAATTTGTCACTGGGGCTAAGGTGCCTCTTCCCAGAGAAAGGTTTGATGAGGTGCAGCACTCTGCATCAGATCAAGTCTATGATAAGCAAACGGAATCTGAGGCTGATTTTGACTCGTTAGATTTTCCAGATGTCCCTAAGCAACCGCTTAGACCTAATACCGGTGGAGTTTCATCCCCTGAAATGCTTCCATTCCCAGCTTCTGCACTATCTGACTTTGATGAGGAGATAGCGAAGCCTTCTGAAGATGGTGAGATCAAATCTCATAAACAAAATGTGGAGCGAGATGAAGTTTTGCAAGAGAAGGTAGTTTCAAAAGATTTTGGATCAGCTGACACTTTATCTGCACCGGAAGAGGAGAAACAGTTTTTGCCATTCATGGTTCCCCCGCCAAGATCATCTCCATTATCCTCGGCAGAAAGTACCACAACACAAAATACTCAACCTCCCTCTTCTACAAAGACCAAAGTTGAGACTGACGTAGATTTGCAAGATGTATTGGCTGCTGCCCAAGCAGCTGCTGATTCAGCTGAACGTGCAGCTGCTGCTGCTCGCTCTGCAGCTAGCCTTGCTCAGATTAGAATCAGTGAGCTTACCCGGAAAAGGAGCGAAGAGGTGCCTGTAAGCCCCAGTGAGAACCCCTTTTATGCTGAGAAACAGGAACCACACATCCTAGAAAAGCCTCCCTTGGACCTCCAACATGAATTGTCAAACTCTGATGGTATCCCCATCCCACTTCAGGGCAGCCCATTGGAGCATCAGGTGTCCAATATTCCTTCGTACGATGATTCAACAGTAGGTCTTGAGTCTCCCATCTCCCAGATTAATCATCCTGGTCAGAGCACCGGTCTTCACCAACCACAGAGATTGCCTTCCCTGGACGATGAAACATATTATTCATATCCCAACCTGTTTAATACAACGAATGGCTCTAATCCCAGTTCCCGTTCACAGTCGTTCAAAGATAATATCAGGTCAAGCCATGATAAGTGAAGTGTATTTCTCTACTCTTCTGCAGGCTCTCTGGTTTGTTTGCTGGTTGTGAGTTTGAGATTCTCCTGTTCATTCTATACCCCTTTTGTCTGTAGTACATTCAAAGGATCCTTGTATGTTAAAGAGTATGCAGTTCAAGAATTTGCATGTAAGAAATTTTCTTTGGAGTAAAAATAATGACGGAATTGATCAAATGTATTAACTGAACTGATCTTGTACTCTGATATCAAAGCGACTAGTGCTCATCTGAATAGTCAGAAAGATACCAAAACTTGGGCAAAGAGTGGTAATACGAATTCTGCAACTGCAATTGACCTATTGGTGAAAGATTTTGTCATTATTTTAGCACATTCATCCTCTCATTTGCAATTCAATTAGGTGCATGTAAGACTGGGTTATATAATATTTTGCTTAGATAAATACCCATCAACCATATACCATAAGAGAACGTGAAGTGTTTGTTCTTTGATTGTAAAATCCAAAACCAAAATCTTGTAAATAAATTCGTCAAATTGATTGCATTTCCAAAGTCGATGAAAAACAAGACTCTGCTCGACAGTAGTGTGCTGTGCTGGACAATTTTAAAACACTTCAACTACTACGCCTATGTGCAACTAGTCAGGGCATGGATTTAGAATTCCCGTCAGTACAAATTCGTATGCACAATGTAACAGATACACTTAATGGGCTCACAACTGGAGATTTCCATTAAATTTCACAAGAAAAGCTTCCATAATGTCAACAAAAATAAGAGTTCCTAACGATTTGCTTTTTCTTTACTTGGGTACGAGGGTCACCTTGGACCCGATAATTCAACTGCGTGTAAATTCTCTGTTGAGTCAACAATCCAATCAGAACCAGGATGCGGTGCAAGTTCCACCTCCTGCCGGAGAACTTCTACCTTCTGCCACTCATCCCATCTTTCAGCCAAGCCATCACCTTCAAGCATCCTCACTACTTCTGACATCTTGGGCCGATCCATCGGATTGCTTTGTGTACAAAGCAATGCTACCTGGATCAATTGTTCCACCTCAGCCTCAACATATTTGTTCTGAAGATCAGGGTCAACCAGCATTTCCAACTTCTTCTCTTTAAGGAGTCCTTTCACCTGAAAAACAAGAACAGCAAACATTAGTTTGAACTCCAGATCACACATAAAATTCCAGCTAAAGGGGGAGGGGTGCTGATTAATCAGTGAGTGCTGTGATGGAAAGATTTTTTTGAAAAAAAAAAAAATAGCACAGTATGGTATTTAAAGCAGACATGACAACTTACCCAGTCAAGCAACATGACATCATCATCATTTGCAAGCCGAGCAAGATCAAAAGCACGTTGGCCAGTGATTAGCTCCAGAAGCATGATCCCATACCCAAAAACATCAGTCTTTTCTGAAGACTTCCCCGTGGACAGGTATTCTGGAGCTATATGCCCTATTGTACCACGTACAGCCGTAGTAACATGTGTATCCTTGTAGTCCATAAGTTTAGCCAAACCAAAGTCTCCAACAACAGCCTCAAATTCTTCATCTAGCAATATATTTGCAGCCTTCACATCACGATGGATAATCTTAGGGTCACAATGATCATGCAAATAAGATAATCCCCTGGCAGACCCCAAAGCAATGCGTTTCCGCGTTGGCCAATCAAGTGGTGGTTCAGATGGTGGTCTTTCTGACAAAATAAATTATTTTGTCAAGAGAATGATCAATAAATTATATTTCATGCCTTTTACCAAGTTACAGGAATAACATACAAGAATATGTTTTATTAGAAAGAATTAAGTTATGGCAGATAGAACACGTTGACCCTGCGAAAGATGATTTTGGTCTATCACCCTCCAAATTAAAGATGAGAACATCCAAGTGTATTATGGAGTAATAGATTTCAGAAGGCATCACCTCTCAGGCATGAAGCAACACTTCCGTTCGCCATGTACGGGTAGACAAGCAGCCTTTCAGTTGGTGTCATACAGAAGCCACGCAATCGTAAAAGATTCCTATGTACTGCCATGCTAATCATCTCAACTTCTGTTTGAAATTGCAACTCCCCTCCAGGAGTACGCTCCTCCTTTAGCCGCTTAACAGCCACCAATGATCCATCTGCCAAGCGTCCTTTGTATACCTTACCAAATCCACCTCGACCCAGGATGTTTTTATTGCTAAAACTGTCGGTTGCAACTTGTAGCTCTCTGAGAGAGAACCTTTTCAGTTGACCTAAGTGAACTTCAGGATCCTCTTCAGCTGCAATAAGTTTAAGCAAAGACTAATTATGGAGCCAAAAAATAAAACATGCAAGAGAGACCACAAACTCACGAGGGAGCAAGCAAGGAGTTATGGACTTATGGTTGGAAACCATGTGAACTGCTAACCTGGTACATCAAAGAAATATTCTTGTGGCTTTCTACGACGCCACCAAGCAAATGCAATGGCAGGAGCAGCAAACAGTAGAGCAGCGCCAGCAGCTACACCTCCAGCAATTGCTCCAGTTGCACCATTTCCTCCTGAAGTTTCCATAAATTTGATTAATTTCCTTCACATGGTACAGACTACTTTTAACACAGAATTTTGTCCCTTCATCATCTAAATCACTTCAAAAACCAAAGCGCACACAATTTCACACAATTTTGGATCTGTCATTCAGATCTCATTTCCAGGACAGCTTTTACATAGCAAATAATATCTTCACAAGTTCTGGCATAAATGTGATTAATTTTATTCAGACATTATTCGTACCTTTTTCAACAAAAAATGTTGGCCACGTCATTTTCATGACAGAACCACACAAAATTTGCATCCCTCGCACAGATCCAAACTTCATACAGAGCATGTTATGCAGTAAGACAACCAAATATTCGACGCCAAATACCACAGATAATAATTAACGATGGGACCAAGTAAAGATGTCCGCAATGCTGAATTTAATTGGTATAAACACCAGAATGCCAAGAGACTAAATGTTGTCTCGTGCATCCCAGTTTCCCATAATAATTACTTAACCAAAATGCCTAACCAGCAAAGATGGCTTTTCCTTTTCTGCCCCTATGTTGTCAATACTTTTATAGCACAAATTCTCACTTAGATTAGGAAAAACTAAGAGAAGCAAGATGGATGGACCAATTAAAATCACCACACTCAAACAAGCAAAACAGGAAAACAATGTATCTACACCAATTGAGAGATCAACCTGGAGCAGAAATTGGTGGCGGTGGAACAAATGGAGGGGGAGGAGAGAATGGAGGAGATCCCGGGCAAGGGCGTCCAGTTACAGGCCCGCAAAGATCTAAATTATTCGCAAAACTGTAAATGCAAGCAAAATATGTTAGCAAACAGCAGCATGCAAAAACCACCAGCCAGTTGGATGGTGAAGCACCTTATATGAAATATACCTGATAGGCGTGAACAGAGAAAAGGAACCATTATCTGGAACAGCACCTGAGAGACGATTGTTTGACAGATCCCTATACACATATGAGACAAGAATTGAGCATGAGTATATCTGTATATGCATTAGAATGAAAAGGAAATGAATGAAAAGATATGGACGACAGAGAGATGGATCTAAGTTATAGTTACAAAAGAACTAGTGTACTTACAACACTTGTAGTGATGAGATATTAGTCAGTGACATTGGGATGTAACCAGACAAGCTATTATTGTTGAGCCGACTATCCTTGCAAAAAAATCACAAAGGTGTACAGGAATGAGCTTCATTTTTGCTATAAGCAAATAATTGGAGAATATAGCATGATAAAAAGCTGATAACTGAATCATCTTAATTTTAAACACTATGGAACTTCAAGCCAGAACGGCACTTAAGCTGGAAATGAAATTGTCAGCTCAGAGCCACAATAAAAAGCCTCAACATTTTCCCCCTGACAAACAGAAACTTGAAAGACCTTTTGGACTAAATCATATTAGTCGTCATTGGCGGTAATGCAATAGTTCTACAGTCAGTATCAAGATGCATTTAATGAGGTTACAAGCTGAGTCTGCATAATAGAACCAATTTGGAACACTTCTTATACAGTCTAGCCAAAAGAAAGAAGTTTGTGTCGCATTAAGCAAGAGAAACTTATGCAGTGAAAGATGCAAGATGAAGCATAGGCTTCTAAACTTCTTTTCTCTTTTAGACGAGGATCACAACAAAGGGAGAAAAATAAAACTCCAATTACTAAAACTCTGCTTAATTTTATATATCAGGCCCAAATATCAGACAAAACATAGGCTTCTATTCTTTTCCTTTAGATTAGGATTAGAACAAAGGGAGAAAATAAAGACTTGTATGTAAATCTGTTTAATGAATGATATCAGACCCATAATGTCCTCAAATACCTTCTACCATCAAAACTTAGTGTGATACCTACTACTAATAGAGGTCATCTTATGTGAAACCTAGAAAGGAATTCAGACTTCCTTTCCTTTCTCAACATGCTGGCAAGAGTAGGTCATCCATCTTAGTTGATTTAATACAAACACATTTGGCATCACAATATCCACAGAAATCTAATATTGGATAAAAATACATACAGGAATCTCAATTTCGACAGCTTGCCCAAGGAATCTGGGATTGGACCGGTGAAGCTGTTCAGGTAGAGATCCAAGCTGACCAGATTAGTCAAATTTCCAAGATCACTCGGTATTAGACCACTTATGTTATTACTGTAAAGCTCCCTGTGACAAGCAAACCAGAGAATGAGTCAATTCCACATATGATACCAATGACATCCCTGGGTTAATGGGACAACCAAGATAATGATGCAGAATCCTCACATTCATCAAAATTGGCATCAAGCCACAGTTAAAAGTCAACAACTGAGAAAGGACTAGGAGATCCAAGCTAAGAATTATAACTAGTTACCAAAGTAGATGTCATGGAGGAATTTTCTTATATTTGGTTACAAGCATTTTTCTTGATAAAAACCTGGCATTCCACGTGCTTCAAATGATCACTTCGTTAAACATTTAATACAATCTTTATACCTTATCAGTAAAAAGTTAATGTCTGTCATTATATTAACTTCAAACATCAACTAAACAGTGGTGTATGCCTCGAGGTCATTAATTCCATCAGCATTCTTGATTAGTTTTTTTATTGTTACATTCTTGATGTGATCGTCACTTGCATACACTTGGAAAATACTTAGTTACACGTACTGCACAAGCCTCAAGCAAATCTAGGCATCCATAGGAACATATGATTGTGTGAGCAGAATAGAGCAATCACTCGTTATACCCATCATTAACACATCGTCTGATGCATGGGTATACATCATGTAGTGCCCAGCTCCACCTGGTGCACATGCACTTACTGTCTATAAACTTCCATACAGTTGCATCTTCAAAAGAGCACGGGTTACAATAAAAACTCTGAAAACCAGTTTGAGACAGAATATGACTATGGCATGTTGACAACCTTTTAAGAGTGCAGAAACTAATATATCTTGATCTCACAATGAACGTCCATATTATCAAACTTCAAACTAAGCTTAATACTTATACAAAATCTATGCTTCATTGAATCATGATTCAAACTCTCCATAAAACCCGCATTAGCATCTGTTGTGTGACCAGAAAATTTCAGATCTTTTCGTCCAAGATATCAACCAACCCTCAAGCCATTTTCCCTCTTTCTAAGTCTAGGTTTTGCTTTACTTTTTCAATGAGCTTGTTTTCTCTTGTTTGTCTTATCCTGTTCCATCATCCTAAATCATGATTAGACGCTACCTGGGAAAAGAAAAGAGAGAATAAAGGAATTTGATATGAGTTGAAGTTTGCATTCCAAATTAAGAGTGCTTTGGGTACTGGCATAAATAATGATATTAAGACTGCAACTCTGTTTAAGAGTTGATCAAAAAAATTAACTTCTTATGTTTAGATAGGTGGGTGTATAACAGAAATTAAAGTTCAACTACAATATTTTCACAACTACAGACACTACTTTGCCACTTAAGTTAATTTATTGCTAGTCTCATCCAAGTATCCAAAAGTTGCATAATTGAGTAGTATGTAATTGTGAAACATACACATTTAATTCTTTTTTTAGTGAAGTACAAATTTAAATCTTTGATGTCCAGGGAACACATTAACAACTATGCCATCGACAAAAACACCATCTGAAACAAGAGGGGGAGAGAAAGTGTTCTCTGCTCGCTTTGCCAATCCAGCAGCTTTTTTTAATACAAAAGTATTAATGCAAGCCATCTGTGGTACTTCCATGCAGCAAATTCTAGAGGTAACACGCAAAATCTTGAGCACCTGGAGAAACCAATACACCTAATGCCAATTTGCCAAGTATAAATTTGTAAAATAATACTGAAGTAGCAAACATAGTTCATAAAGTGAGACTTACAAGTACTGCAAATTCTTCAAAAGGCCAAGCTGTGGGACTAACTGACCAGATAAAGCTGCATTTCCTAAATCACTGGAAAGGTTGAATATATAACAAGTGTTACAGAAGCAAAAACTGCATTTTGATTTGCTCACCACCACAAAGAGTGGAATCGCAAGTCCCTTATAACAGAGGTAAACCTGACAACAGATTCTTACACTCTTATAACACTGTTGTCATTGTTGCAGGTAACATGAAACCATGTGCAAGGATTAACAAGGGTAGGGTCCCAGCTCTGTAACACATTGTTAGGATCTTGTAAGTTGGTCCGTAGAGTGTGCAATGCATCACCTGTTCATGTATCCATTTAGGAAAACATAGACAATATTTAATCCACCTAAATGCGCATCAAAATTTGACCTATTGACTGAACAAAGCAGTTTATCAAGATTTTGGCAACAAGCAATTTAAATCACATGAAATTATTCAAGCTTGTACAGGAAATATATTGCACCAAGGTTAAATGGAAATGATAACTAAAAACTTTCACATGTAACAGTGCAGGGAGCTCATTAAGCATCTTGCTTACCCTTTTGGGAAAATTCAACAACTGCTCGCACATTGGTCAAATTCAAAATCCAATTTTGCATATCTTTGTTTCACTTTCAAGCAAATATTGATTTTCTAGTACCAAAAATTTCAACATTTGGAACTCATCTCACAAAATGGAACAACAAATATAAACCTAAAAATTAACTAAAAGAGGATGATGGGGCCCCAGGTGGTAGCTCTCGGGGGTGGAGGGGGGGAGCAGTCAAGAAGAAGCACAAACCTTCCATATTAGCATAAATGAGCTTAAAAGGATGTACAACCAAGATTAGCCACACCACCAGTGACACCAAAGTATCTTTCTCCATCACCTTCACCATCAAATACACATACAGATTTATATGTATATATGTTTTTTCTACAAATCAAGCAGCCAGCTCACTAAACAATCTCGTAGATCCAAGTAAAGCAAACTAAAAAAAGCCAGCATTTACCCAAAAATACAAGAAAACCCTAGCCCTCATTACCATACCAAAATAGCATTATCACAGAACCAAGAAAAAACACCCCCACAAAGCTCAAAACCCAAGAATCGATCTCATCACATAACCCATACAAAAAAGATCGAATTTTTCCACTTCTTTTCCAAGATTTTGTTAACCCTTTACTCTGTGGACAACCCCTTTTTGTGTTTCTCAGTTCAGTTTAGTTCTTCTCCTTCTTCTGATGAACCTCTTTTTTATCTGCTGCAAACTTTTTCACATTTTGTACTGTTTCTTTCTTCTTTTTTATTTTTTTCCCTCACTCTCTCTCTCTACTGAGTTGTGTGCGCGCAGAGAGAGAAAAAAAATAGTATGCGAGAGAAATTATTATCTTCTCTTTTTGGGCGTGTTTAGCTGCCCGAACGGTGCTTTGCCCGTCTGCCCGTAACCTTAAACTCCGTAACCGTTTCGCGCTTTCTTTGACTCCTGTCAATTTTTGACACTTTTTCAAATTAAATATTAAAAAGATGAGATAAATCTAAAATGAAGATTTATATTTCCTTGCTTTTTATCCATGGCAAAATATATTGTTCGTCTTAATTTTATCAATAAATTTTATTTATATATTTAAATTACAAATATATTATGATTGAATATTAAAATATATTATAAATAATTAAATTTTAAAAAATTAATAATTATATAAATAGATTAACTATTTAAAATAATATTTTTTAAATTATATCATGACCTTAATAAATTATAAAATTTTATTTATATTTTTTAATTAATATATATCTGAATAATCAAAAAAGAAAATATATTTTATAATTAATTTATTTACATAATAAACATTTATGAACGTGAACAAAAAAAGTTTTAGGAATATAAAGTGCTAAAATGCTCACTTAAAACTGCTCACTATTTAACCATATGTTGATGCATAAACTCACAAGAGCATTTGAGTTGAGATTTCTTTAATTTTGGAATTTTAGTTTGACTTGGCAACCCTTTTTTTTTCTAGAGCAAAATAACTTAACTTCTTTTTTATTTACATGGTATAATTTAATAAGAAACAAAATGTAAAAATGAATTCTGAAATTTTATAATCTTAAATATGGGCATTATTAGGATCAAAATAGCAATGCTTTATACGGAATTTAATAATCGTAAAATTTTATCAGTGATAAATCACATGACAAATAAAACTATACTAAAATAAGTATAAAATTTAATATGATTTGGTCAAGTCAACTATTCTATCGAAAAACTAATACAAAATATATAAAATAATTGAGAGAATAATTTTTACATAAACACAACTCTTTAATGACTACATTGTAGATGTTACTGTGTTATGTATAAGAAGAAAAAATATTTACGTCTTCTCCTCCAAAAAAAATAATAGCTATGATAGAGTCCTTTTCCACAAAGAAAATCTTATCTATCAATAAAAAATTTTTGAAATAAAATTCAATTATGATGTAAAATATAAATAAGATAAAAAAAATTCAAGACAAATTCTAACAGACATAAATTTGTATGATTGTATAAGACTTTTACATATTTCTAGAGCAAAATTATTTAATCTCTTCATTTTAACTTATATGATATAATTTAACAAGACACAAAACGTAATGCAAATTCTCAAACTTTATAATCTTAAACATGGACCATAAATTCGTGTGAATATATGAGACTTTTGCATATTTTCCTATAATCACATAATAATTTTTTCTTTTTTAGATTCAGATTACATATTGTATAAAATATGTCATGATAAAGAAATTAGAGATCTTCATCATGGTTGAATTAAAGTGTACACCATTGACAATCATTTTTCGAGACATAAATCCGTTTATTTCATTGTCAAATATGGTGAATAAAGTAATATTGAGAAATAATTATCTTAAATAAATTAAAAAGTACAGTTAAATCTTTCTATAATAGTAATATCTGTTCAAAAATTTTATGATTGATATAGTTTGAGGTGATGTTATATATGTATACTGGCATTTGACATCTGGATCTCATTTAACTGTTATAAATAAAAATACGCAAATATCTAGTTTAATAATTTTGTGTACCAAGAAGAATTAAGGAATGTATTTGTCAATCATTTTAATCCAAAAAAAAATAGAAAGAGTAAGAATGTAAAAGAATCAAAGTATTTCCTAAGTTACGATCATAACTGGTGGATACTATTTTTATATAATTTTTTTTTTAGATATTTGTACTTAAAATTTACTATGTGCATGACATGATGATTATCATAAATATTTTAAAATTTATTTACACATAATATATTTTTTATAAAATATTATTGCACAATATTTGAGAGTGGCTGTTATGGAGGGGTAATTTTACAAAGAGTGTACCGCTATAGTGAACGTCACTGTTGTTGTAGGTAGAATGTTGTTATGGAAAGTAAAATATAACATGAAAAATTGATTTTGGAGAAAATCAGGTTGTTATAGTAAAATGTTGTTATAACGGATGACTATTATAAAAAGGTTTAATTGTTCTTCCTTTATATGTTTTTTAAATAATATTAATTAAAAAAGCATTTTGTTTATTTCATTTTTATTTATGTCTTAAGATATAATTTTTCTTCATTAAATATTTGCTCTATTAAGATATTTGTAGTCTTAAAAACGAATATTACTGAAGATAAAATTTAAAAAAAAAAATTAAAATAATAAATAATTTAAAATATTTATTTTTAAAAATTACAAGACGAAGACACTGGTGTATAATGATTTTTGTTCATGTAAGTATTGGAAATAGCATTAGGGAGAAGTTTTGGTTTGATACATTTATCCATTCCTTCAAACAAAATTTCTCTTTTAATTTCCTCTTTTGTTTTGTATGCAAAGTGGGTTGCTGCAGAAGTGCTAACTCAGAAATTTTTTTAAACACTAAAGTAAGACTAATTTTGACAAAGAATGCAAATAAAGTAATGTTGCACGTGTGGGTATTAGTAGTCAATTCTAGTTTAAGAACAATTAAGAATTAAATAGTCTTAAATTAACGAGTACATACCCTAGATATAAAGATCTAAAAATTAGAGATTAAAGTGGAAGACCAGTAAATAATAGACTATTGTAATATTTTATGTGAGAGATCGAGCTCAGAAGTTATTTAGTAGTCGCGTAATTTTTTATTTTTTTAATATGTAATATTATTTGTTGCTTCAGTTTCTTTGTGTTCTGCTATTTTATTGTCATGTTAATCTTAGTAATTCTGTTTTAATTTTTTTTTAAAATTGAGAATTTATTGAAAATAATATTTCTACCTCATAAAAATAAGAATAACATATGTATAATTATGAAACTACCCCGGATATTATTATTATTTGGTCTAATTGCATTTTTTTTAAAATAAAGATACAACATAGTCTTTAGCAACTAACATTTTCTCTTGTACTTTAGCCCCCAACAAGAAAGAATTTTCCCCAAATATAAAAATGTTGCTACTCCTACTAGTACTACTAATTAGTTGGAAAGTGACCTTTTTTTTTTTTTTGAGAAAAAGAAATATATTTGGTGTATGTGTGTGGGGAATTTACATCAAATATCCAAAAATGAAATCATGGGAAAGTGATAGGACTAATGTGAGCTGAAAAAAGGACCCCTAACATTTGTAGGTCCACACTTTCCTTTGTTCTTTCTTTTTTTTTTTTTTTCAATTCAATTTTGGTAGTCCAAATCTAGTCAAAATTCCGTTTTTGAGTACAATTACGGGACGGGACAATTTTGTGTTATCAAATTTTCCATTGCAACAAATAGTGGATCAGTAGAAGACAACAAAAATTCTAGGGACATAATTGTATTTGTTGCTAGTATATGATTTATTTTTTTTTTTGGTTTTGGCATTTTGATTTTGTCTTTTTGTCTTTTGGATGATTTTTACGTGATTTATGACTAGTGAACTATAATCACATCATGGCTTTTCAAGTTCCTATTTTTCTTTTTTAAAATTGGAGTTGGTTAATGTCAATAACCACAAGGCAATGGGCCTCTTTTCGCAATTTCTTGCGTTAAGTATATATCTTTTTGATAAATATTATTCGAAAAGCTTTGAACCCTACATGCGAATTCATTATTTATATTATTAGTAATTACTAAAAATGTATAGCAACTACTAATTGGGATGTTCTTATTATAATTATTAGCATTATAATATATATAAAAACACACACACAAAATCATTATATGTAGTAGTTAAGTTGTGATAGTATAATGCTCCAACGCGCATTTGACAATCATGCAACAAATTTGCTTACTTCATTTTCACTAATAATTTCTGGAACCATACCTCGAGTTTTAAGCATATTATAATTATTATTTGAGACTTATTTGATGTGCGTGACACATTATAAATATTTTTCTTGGTTATATTTTGTAAATGAAATTATATTGTCAACTTCTTTCCACACGATCGATGTTTAGTAAAAATAATATTGCATTTGATCGAATGTTGAGTTATTTACCTTGAGAATTAGGGATTGGTTCCCACTTAATACATTTTTTTTGTGGTGCACTCATGTTTTATAAATTCTACATTCGTCTCTACAGTTATAAGCATCATATGACTTATGTCTTTTGGTTTGTTTTTGTTATTTTGACTTAAAAGTTAGTGCTTAAAAGTATTCTTTTATATCTCACTAAAATACTAAAAAATTATTTTAACTTAAAAGCACCTAAAATTAATCGATCCAAACAAACTCTAACTCACATGCACAAACATATTTATAACAACTAACTCTCCTAACTTCTCTTATTCGCTCTCTAACCACTCCAACTTCCTTATATTCTATATTTTAACCCTTATCTCAATATTCCCTATCAAGTTGGAGAATGAAATGCATCAAATACTCCCAATTTGAATAGAAGTACTTGATGTTGTTTTGTGTCTCATCCTTTGATTATCAAATCAGTTATTTACATCTTGGTAGATTTATATTGAGGTGCAATTAATCCACTTCAAATTCTCCCTCACAAAATGATAAAATATTTTTATGTGTTTCGTTCTTTTATGAATATCCAATTGGGACATTTTCTTTTATATCTTTTTCTTTCCTCTCTCTCCTCCAAAAATCGCATAATCAACCCTAGATTTCACTAAAATTGACGGCCACCATGGCCATTGGCCAGTCCAGGAAGGTGGCTGGTCAACCGATATCATCCCAACCTTCCCTAAACTTTGCTAATATCCTGAAATCTTAAGCCCTTAATCATGCAGGGCAGAATGAATTGTCATCGATACCCATGAAAGCAGTCAGTTTGTTACATGGAGAACCATACATGAAGTGGACAAAAAGGGAAGTGAATAAGATGAATTCTATTGAAAACCTCCAGCATGCAGTGGTAAGAAAATTCTCATATGGCTGGCTTGAGTTAGAGGAACTTTGGTTGGCTATTCCAACTCAATGTAATATCAAAGGAGATGTCAGATAGGTTTTTTCAGGAGTCGACATGTTTTGATTAGATTATCATTGAAGGAGGATTTTATAAATCTGATAGCAAAAGCAACATACTACATAAAGGCTAAAGATGGAAACTTGTATTAGATAAGACCATTGATATATCATGTTAAATTTAAAGTGGAAGAAGAAACGCCAAAGGCCATGGCCTGGATCTCTTTCCCCAATCTATTGCCTACGTACTATGTGAAGAAATTCCTATTTTCATTGGCAATTGTTGTGGGAATGCCAATACACTTAGATATGAATACGATTAATAAGACAAGACCTAGATGTCAAAGGTGAAGGTACTTGTGGATCTAATAGCCAATCTGCCTGACGTGTAAGAACGGATATTGAAGATGAACAAACGGGAGCCATTAGAACTGAAAAATTAGTGATACAATATGATAATTTGCCCAAATACTATAGGAAATGCAAACTTCAGGGACATGCAATATATGAATGCCCTGTGCTATACCCAAAACTGAGTCTGAAGGTAATTAATAGTAATGGAGAATTGCCATGATCCACAGACAAAAGAAAAGGATATAGAGGAGGAGCTACAGAAGGTAAGAAGAATGAAGTTACTCATCAAAATCACAATTAGCCTATAGGATCTTTCCCAAGAAAGCTGGCAAGTGAAAAAATTATGGGAAATTCTAGTGATTGGAATGTTATGATGACTAAGAAAGAAAGTAACAAGGGTGCCCAAATTAATGAGCAACATACAAAGAAGGATGGGGGTTCAGAGGCAGGAAAGAAGGTTCATAATTATAATCAAAAGGCAACCACAATTCAGGACAAGTATGAGGCTTTGAATAAAGTAAATGTCCAAGATAAGGAAGTACACAAAGAAGAAAACAAGGAAGAGGAGAAAATAGAGTCAAATAATTGTGACAGCCAGGAGACTACATGAAGAGAACAAGCAAGATACAAAGGGGAATGAAAGGTTGGAGGCAGATGACAATTTTGAGGATCTGTTAATGCAACAGACCACACAACAAGAGCATAGACAGCTAGAGATGGAAAATGCTATGCATACCAGAAAGGAGAAAGAACAAGAAAGTGGGAATGTCCCAACTGGAGAGGTAGAAGGCCAAAGTACTGGGAAGTTACCTGTTGCAGTGGAGGATAATGAGATATTAAATATGGAAGGAAAGCTTTAAGGGAATGAAAATAATGCTTTGAAGAATAAGGTGGAGCGACAGGGAGATAATTTTGCAGACACAAGGCAAAAACCAGATGCAATAATACAACTAGACAAACAAAGATCCACTGGGGCAGAAACAACCTCAACATATAAGATAGAACAAGGTGTAAGAACAAGTAATTCGTCAGCTAAGAGTCTAATAGAAAGAAGTTTTCAGCAGAGTGGAGCAATGGAAACAGGAACTAGTTACACAGAGCAGCAACTACTCACACATAAACCCAGCTCACGCAACAGAACCCTTCATGAAATTGTCTCACATAACTGTGTAGAGTTGGAGGAAGGGAAGGGAGAAAACAATAATTCTCAAGACACCAGGGAGGATACTAATAATCTAGGTAGGGAACAAGTATATAAAGAGGCAAGAATCTCCCCCAAAACCAAAGGCAATAAGAAGAATAAAGCTAGAATGAATGGAGAATAGGGTCCAATTAGGGTTATGCCAAGAAGGAGTACAAAACCAAATGTTAAATGGTGTTGAAAACCCTATTTTAGAATATCAGATCTGTTAATACCCAACAAGCTTTTCACAAGGTCCAAATATTATATAGGCACCACAAATTCTTCATAATAGCTTTGATGGAACCTTTTCAAGATTCCAGACACATTCAGAGGTATAAAAATAGGTTGGGAATGAGAAAACCTTATTTAATACAAGTGAAAAAATTTGGTTGTTTGTGGCAGATCACATTAATGTTGAGATACTATTGAACACAGATCAATAAATTACAATCAAGATGCAAATTCAGATACAGGGCAGACCATGGTTACAACAACTGTTTATGCAAAGTGTGATCCTATAGAGAGGTTGGAATTATGGGATAACATACATACATTGGCTAATAACATGGAAGATGCTTGGTTAGTAGGAGGGGATTTTAATATGGTTATGAAAGAAGAGGAGAAGATTGGTTGGCTACCAGCTCATCCACCAGAATATGAAGATTTTGCATTATGTGAACTCCTCTGAATTATTTGAAATTCAGTTCAAAGGCAACCCCTTTATGTGATGGAATGGAAGAGCAGATGGGGAATGTATATTTAAGAGATTGAATAAGAAGTTGATGAATCACCAACTTTAGGAGATCTTTGTCCTTATTGATGTGGAACATCTATCTAGGACTGGATCAGATCATGCTCCAATATTGATATCATGTAATGAACAAGCACAACAATTCAGAAAACTATTCAGGTTTTTGAGATTTTGGGTTGAACATGAGACTTTCCTTGATGTGTTAAAGAAAATCTGGAAGGCAGAGGAAGAAACTGATATTTTTATCAATTTAAAGCAAAAATTGAAAAGTGTAAAAATTGCATTATCCAAATGGAGAAGGAAAACTTATGGAGATACTTTTAAGCAACTGATAATTAGAGAAGAAATTGTTAGAATCAAGGAGGAATTATTTGAAGCAAATCCAACTACAGTGAACGAATCAGTTTTGCAACAGACCCGGGCAGAAATGAAAAAGTACTTGTATTTTGAAGAGAAGTTTTGGAGGTAAAAGGCAAGGTATCTCTTGGTTTTTAGAAGGAGACAGAAACACAAGGTTCTTTCATAATTTGGTAAATGGGATAAGAAAGAGGTTACAAATAAAGAGAATGCAAGATTCTCTTTATTAACAACTAAATGCGATATGATTCTCATTAGATAATAAAAGTAGTAATTAGAGCTGGATTAGTAAAAAAGTATAAAAAGCAAATAAAGAAAGGCATTCGAATGACTATAACATTAGTTGATGAAGAGGTAATAATTTTTTTTTGTATTATATTTTATATTTCTATTTTATACTTTTATATATTTTCTCATCTATTTTTTTCATATATATATACATATATATATATATATATTGACCATTAAAGTTTAATTTTTTATATGGCACAAAGTTTCATACTATACTTTTCAATAATTATATTGAAAAGTGAAAAAAAATATTTACAACAAAATAAGATATGTTACATCATAAACACATGCATTAATAGTGTTAATCTTAACTTTATATTAGTAAACAAGGAGATTTAGGTTGGATTCAATGACAACACTATAGTTTAGGAATGCAACAGTCACTTTTTTACTGTTACTTTTTCAAACAATTTTATTTCGTTTGAAGATGCAATACAATATTTTGATGGAACAATCTTTGGTAATATCTTTAGATTTCATACTAATCTAACTTTCAATATATGCATCATATTTTACTCCTATTTACTTAATAAAATATTATTTATAGATATACTTGGCAACTTTGTGAGTTCTAAGATCTTAAAGCATGAAAGCCAAGTGTGAAAACACTTAGTAATGTTGATTGAACGTTTTTTCCTTCATTAAAAGACATCAATATAGATAAAATTGGCATTTACTATTTTTCTTAAATAATTATCCTAATATTTAGGAGTTTGAAATTAATTAAAGTTATAGGTATTAAATTTTTACTTATAATTTCTAAAAGGTAAGAACTCCTAATATTTAGTATTTTAAAAAATTGACTAAAATTTCTTCTTAAAACTTCACTTATTTGAATTATATTAAAAGTCCTAACATTTAAAACTTTAAAATTAATTATAATTTTGTTAACTTACATTAATCCTTTATTTATTGAACTAACTAATTATCGATCCATCACAAATCTTTAACTCATGGTAAGAGAAAATAAATTAAATAGTGTAATTTTATGATGTATTAATACATTGAATTCCTTCTTTTTCTTCTTATTTCTTTTAAAGAAAATGTACAATTGAAAAAGAATTTATAGAAACACAACATACTTTAAGTTGTTTTAATTAATCAAGTGCTCTTATAATTCACACTATTTAGTTAAATCTACACTATTTTTCTATTTCAATTTATGTGAAGGTGTTAGATTAGACACATAGATTAAGAGCAAGAGAAAAAATTGAGTAGAAATCATCTCATAAAGGGTAAAATTAAAATTTTAAAATTGTGCTACAACTAAATATTTAAAGTACGAGGCCTCATGGAAAACTATCGTTCACTTTTTTACCCTTTTAAAAATAGAATTTTATTTTCACTAATTTGAGGAGTTTTTCTTGATTTGGACGATCAATTACAAAAAAATAAGTGTGTTTGTGATATAATATCATTTTATTAGTGCCAAAACAAGTTAGTAATAACTCACAGTATGATTTCGTAAGTGTTAATTGTTTAAACGAATGACTTATATTATATATTCTATTCTACTGTACAACTTTGTATTACAACGCGTCTTTGTAATGCTAATATTTATATTGATATGTTAATAGTGTAGTAATATAATTTTTTATAATAACTAGTCTATGCGTACGCGCTTTGCACGTTTACCTCATATTAATAAGAACAAAAATATAAAAATTACATAGATGTGTTTGTGTAACAATAAAAGAATTTAGAAAAAGAATTATAAATTTTAAATTGATAAATGATTATGTTTAAGACTGACCCAATCTGATAGTTCTTTCTTCAGTTTGTTCTAATACTTGTTTCAATGAATAAAAACTTCATAGAAATAGCTTTTGATAAAAAGGTAAAAAAATTATCCACCTTTACATGAGCACTTACATGCATTATATGTATATATAAATATTAGTATTTTCTATATATTTAAAAAAGGAATTTAATACATAGCTTGTATCTACAAAAAATATTTTATTAAGTAAATAAGAGTAAAATATTATGCATATATTAAATGTTAGATTAATTGATCAAATCTAAAAAAATACCAAAGATTGTATTGCATTTTCAAATGAAACAAAATTATTTGAAAAAAAATATATATGTACGAGCCCAAAATTAATTTTTTTTTGATTTATCAATCCTGTTTTTTGTCTATTCTAAAATGCTTCTGTAAAAAAAATTATAAATTCAAGGTCTTTTTCACCAACTTTGTCCTAACTTTATCTCAATCTCCAGCAATTTTCAGCTTTGTTGTTTTTTTCCCAGTAAATAATGAGATTTTGATTATCCTGTTTTTATTTCTATGAGCTTTTTTTGTTTTCAGGTCTTTTTCATAAACTTTGTCGAATATTCTCTTTTGCAAATTTAATTTTTTTACACTTCAATTTGATGTTTGCTGAAACTAAAAATATATGGATTATTCATATTAAATTGTGACGAAGAGCAGTTAACTACTACAGTAGTACAGTAATAAGGAACGCTATTTTTTTCGCTTTTAAATATATATTGAAAAGTATAGCATGAACTTTTGTCCCGCAAAAAATTAAATTAACGATAAAAAAAGTATATATATAAATATATTTATATAAAATATAATAAACATAGATAAGAACTCAAATATATATATCTAAGAATATAAAATATAAATATAGAATATGATACAAAAAAAAATTATTACCTCCTCGTCAGCTAATGTTATAGTCATTCATGTACCTTCCTTTGTTCACTTTTATACTCTTTCACTAATTCAACTCTATGACTTTTACTATCCATTGAGAATCATATCGTCTTAAGTTGTTGATTGGCATAGTTTTGTTTACGAAATCCTTTTCAGATTCCATTGCAACATTATATAAAATAAATTGCGCACAAGAGTTATAATTATAATAATTTATAAATTTATTAAAAAGAATATTTTATGAGATAAAGAGTTTACTTTACCTGAAAATAGATGATGTTTGTGGATGTATGAGTACATGAAGAAGGTCAGTTATAAAATAACACAAAATTCTAAATCACATAATATCAATATAAGACTCAATTAAAGAAGATAACATAGTATCAATATTAGATTCAACTAAGGAGACAAACTAAGTTCAATTATTTTGAATACAAACAAGCTGACATAATTCAAATCGGCTAGATTAAAAAAATTCGTAACATGAAAGAAAGAAGAAGAGAAATTAACACGAAAACATATAAGGTTGGAGATTGAATCAAAGGTGTTGATGTAGGAGAGTTGATGAATTAAATAATGCAATTATAAATCCTTTTATAGAAGTGGAAGAATTATAAATAAAAAAAATTTGAAAGTATAAATATATTAGGACATTATTAATAAAAATAATTATTTTAATAAAAAAAATAAAAATAATTTGTGACTATGAAAAAAGGAAAAAAAAACTTTTGTAAAAATTCCTACCATAGAAAAGGAAAAAAAAAAGTTCTCAAATCAAAAAGGAAAAAAAAAAACTCGTGGAAGTGCTTTTATTTTTTATTAGATAGTGTTTATTTTATTTTATTTTATTTTTTAAATTTTATAATTTACACTATAAAATAAAGTTATGCCATAAATAAAATAATAAAGTAAAATAAATTCGTGATTATTAAAAAGGGAAAAAATTTGGTGGAAATTTTTTATATTTTTAGATTTACACTAAAAATAGAGTTATGCCATAAATAAAAAACCTAATATGATAAAATAAAGTGATGAAAATAATTAAAAATAATAATTTTTAAACAATAATTGTATAAAATAGTAAATGATAATTTTGTCTATTATGATGTCTTTTAATGAAGGGCAAAAAGTTCAATCAACATTTCTAAGGGCATTCACACTTTTAATATAATATAGATTAATATGAATATACATATTGTGCATGCATTTAAGTGCTTATGAAAAAGTGAATGATATTTCACCTTTCAAATATTATTTCTACGACATTTCGTCTATGAAATAAGGATTATAACAAATTAAAGTGAGGAAAAGAACTACTGGTTTGGATCAAACTTTTAAACATAATTATTTATTAACTTAAAATTTATAATTTTCCTTTTAAATTCTTACATTGTTATACAAACACATCTTTTAAATATTAATATTTATTATTTTTAAAATATTTTATTTTTATTAATACGAAAGACATGCGCGAAACACATACACCGAAACTAATCTTTAAAATTATATAAAGCATCCGACCTCATTTTGTCTCAATTTTTTATTTGAACCTTAAAGACGGAAAAACAAGCTAAAAGAAATTGAGTGAGAATTTTGCAAATAAAGTTTTCTAAAATGACCCATTTGCCAAATAATTTTTTAACTAACTCTCCTAACTTTTACTATTTGCTATCTAGCCCCTGTAACTTTCTTATCTTCTGACTTTTATCCTTTGTCTTAATAGACTAATGTCTTGATGGGAGAGCGACGTTGCAACATACATGCTTTAAGCCTCATGATATTTGTCCATAAGCACTACATAAATATCTTTCTTTTCACTTTTTATTAAGTGTTTGACTAAAAATTTAGAATTTGGTGATTGATATATTTTTGTTTATATGTATTGTTACATTCAGATTTTTGAATCATGTTTTCTCTATCTATTGGGCATATTATTATTATCTTTTCAACGGATCGCAAGGCAAAAAAAAATTTGGTAAGCAAAAAAAATTCATAAGGCACGGGTTAGCCCTAGAAGACACAAGTTCATGCTACTAAATTTATGCCTCAAGGCATAAGTTATGCTGTTAAACTTATGCTTAAGGCACAGGTCATGAATCTTCTGCCCCAAGACACAAGTCCATGTTACTAAACTTCTGCTCCCAAGTATAGGTTCATGTTTCTGAACTTTTACCCCTGACACAGATCATGCTACTAAACTTTTGCCTCAAGGCGTAGATTCATGTTACTGAACTTATGCCCAAGGAACATGTTCATGCTAATGAACTTAATGCCCCAAGGCACAAGTTCATACTACTGAACTATGCCCTGAGACATAACTTGCGTTAAAACTTATGTTCAACCCCCCGCTTACTACAAGAATGTATCATGATGAGAATCAAAGCAGTCTTATAAATGCCCAGTTCTCCTGTCTTCATGTTAAAACTTATGTTTTACAATTTTTTTAATCTCGTGAATATCCCTTTTTGCTGGTAGGGTTATTTTTAATTATATTTTTATTATTTTAAATATTAAAAAAATAAAAATTATCTCAAAATAAAAATATTTTATGCCAATGAAAAAAAAAAGGACAAGGAACTGCAATCAAGCCAAATGTGAACCCCATCATATTATTACTATTAACTTTTATAAGTGAAAGCCCGGCCCAAAATTTCTCCTCAATTGGCTTTGAAAACTTTAATGGTAGCATGTGGAGAGAGAAGGTAAATGCAATAACAATCATTTAAATTTCCCTATTTAAAGAGTGATAAATTGTTGACCATAGCAGTGTGTTCACTTTTCAAACTTAGTTGATAAGACACTTATTTTGATTAAAAAAAAAAAGCATAAACAACAGAAAATAAAATAAAAGATAGATGATACAACTCTCTTCTTTTCATTTTAATTGTCGCTTTAGTTTTAAAAAATTATCTTAAAATTATAATTTTAAGATAATAAGACTACAATTCATAATTATTTTTAATTATATTTTTGACACAAAACAAATAATTTATTTTAATATTAGTTAATTCTAATAAAAAATCTAATATATGGAGTATTAAGTAGCCTTTCTTTTAGTTAATATCAAGTATCATCCATCATCTTCAATAGATATGACTGAATGTGGAAAAATGATGACCATGGGAAGTTGACATATAATTATGTAATGGGGAATCTTTTAATTGTCTATGTTTTCTAAAGATTTTCAAAAGGGTCCAAGTGACTTTGATTATTACTACTACTAGTATTTTTCTGTCATTATTATGCCTAGGGCAACCTAATAACCACTTTATACATCATATAAATAACATCTTAATTAGCTTTCCTTATGATTTTTTCTTTTCTCCAATACTCTATTTTCTTTTCTTTTTGTATCTTTACCAATAAACTAAAATAATTCTTTATCAAAAAACTTCTGCATATTCTAGTGTAAAGATAATAAATAATGATTGCTTAGGTAGGTTTTTAGAAAGTATTTGCCTTTTAGGGTGTGTTTGATGTGAAGGAGAATGCTTTGAAAATAATTTTTTTTCAAATAAAATAAGTATATATAAGTTTAGATAAATTATGAGAGTGGAAGTTGGGTCATGAGTTGGAGGTGTTAAAGGTAGGGGTTTGGAGGGGGAAAACTGTTGGGAATTTGGAGGTGAAAACAGTGATAAAGGTAGAATTTTCATTTAAAAGTTCAAAATACGAAGAAGTAAATATACGAATAAATCAAAGGATGTATGTATATAATAACTTTAACTATATATAATATAAATAATATAATTTTTCTTCAGAAAGTTCAGATGCACTCCTTGGCCCTACCTGGCTCTACTTCTGGGTGAAAGGCGAGGTGTAGGGCTGTTGGGGATGGTGGGCAGTGACCAAGCTAGAAATTTTGCTTAGTGTATTCAAAATTTTAACATATATCTCTAAAAAGTTATTTTTAATCTATATGCACAATATTTTTTCTATATACACAATATGATTTTTGACGAAGGACGTTAGAGTGAATATACTTAGGTCAATATAGCTACGCCACTTATGATGGAGGATAATCAACATAGAAAGCTTATCTAAGAAACTTGTTTTCTCTATTTTTACTTGAAAGTTATTCTTTCTGATTTTTAAGAAAATTTATTTTCCTAAAAAAAATATCTTTCATAATATCTTGATTAACTAATAAACACGAAAATATTAGAAAAACAATTTCCTAAATATCAAACACATGCTTAACAAAAGAACTCTTAAGATTGAAATTAGGTGTTGCAATTTTAGAAAAAAAGAAAAAGAAAAAGAATTGTTCTTTTCTTCCATGATGCATATAAAATATTCTTTGTGTGGCCTTAAACATCTAATTGTTAAACCAAGCAACAACAACCTCTCCTAAACTTTACCCCATTGCTAGCTGTACACAAATTTTAGTGATGTAATACAATATCAAGTTTATATTGTTGGTTTTGACAACTCATAGTAGATCATGTTGTCTACTTACATGACATTGGCTACATGATAAATAGACTGATTAATTTGTTCTATGGTCGATAAGAAATCAAACTTGATGGATATAAATTATAGACAAGTGACAGAATAAATTTTTTTATAAATGATTACGATATAGAAGTTATATTTTGGGATTTAAACTTATAAATTATGTTTAGTACACGAAATAATTTATATTTAATAATTGTGGGTCTTATTTTGTATAAAGAGAGAGAAAAAAAAAACATTAATAAAACGGTTACATCAATAACAAAGGCAACAGGACTAAACGGTTAAACTGATTGATTCAATACAGGGCCAAGCAGACATTATCTTGGGAAGGGCCTTTGAAGTTGGGCTCCTAAGAATTGACATATATATTTGTAATTTTCTTTGTTTCAATTTATATGATAATAGTTTAATTGAACACGAAATTTAAGAAATATAAAAAAAAAATTAAAATTTGTGATCTAAAACAAGTTATAAATATTTGTGTGGTTATAAAATCATCCTATTAAGGATGAAATGAACATTTTAAAATTATATTATTAGTACTAAATATAGAAATGTATAATTTTTTTTTAGACTAACTAAAAAAAAGTGTGTCATATAAATTGAGACAGAAAGAGTACTAACAATGTATAAGTAGTAAAAATAAATAAAGATCCAAATCAATGGTAAATCGACACAAAGAATCTTAACAACTGGCTGTACTTCAAAAAACAGTACCTTCAGACAAAAACTAATTATGTTACAAAAACTATAACAGGAAGATACCAAAGATAGAATTGATCTGCTGATCTCGACATGCATGAGAAAAAATTTTCTGCAACAAAAACTCTTGTAACACGTGGAAATGGGTAGTAATGTGCCATTTTTCCGCACATAAAAGATATTAGTAGTAGGTAGTGCCGGCAAAAATAAGCCTATATTTTGATAATCTGCCCAACCCGTCAATATATTAGTGGGTCGGATGAATGGTTTTTCAGATGGGTGACATTTACAAGTGTGGCGATGGATGTACACTTGCTAGACATAGCGGGTTCAATAGAATCCATCGCATTTAGTTCGGACTCTCTCCCTCTTTATATGCATGTGGATCAATGACAAAAATAAAGCGATACATATATAATGAACGTAACCTATTAAACCTATACATTTAATACTGATACATCCAATTTAATGGAATTTTTACGCTACGTAATAAACTTACAAAAAACATAACACAAAAGTAACTTTAATCTTTATTTCTTTTTACAAATTTTAACCACTCTACAGTGTACAATTACAATAAAATATATGTATAATAAGTGTGTATACTATATACACTTGTAATATAGTACTTAATATACGCGACAACTACAAGCTATTTTCCTTTGCGTGTTATGAATATCATGCGATATAATCCTATATTTTTAAAGTCTGACCAGGGGTGGGTGGGGCTGGGGGGGTTAGGATTACCTATACAACATAGTTCAAATTTCGATCAAGATTTATTCATATGTCCTTTTAAATATTTTAAATTGTTAATTCTTGTTACTTACAATACTTTTTATGTAGTTTTTAAATAAGAAAATTATTTTTCAAAAAATTTAAAGATTATGTGTCTGAATTCACAGTCAAAATAAAGAAATTTATCTCTCGAAATCTGAAATGTATCATATAAATTAAGACGAAAGAATCGAAGTAAATAACTTTCTAATATAATTTTTTTTAATATCGTTAGCATATAGCAGTATCTCAATAACTTATATAATTTAACTATACTGTAACTACATACCAGAAAAGAATTGGATGATATATTTTCTATTTTCCTATGCAATTTTAATTCTTCGAAGGCTGAAATTTGTACGTCCTCCTAAACCTATATTATAAAATTCACTTTTCATTAGTCTTCATACAACTTCAACTAAATACTAGTCCTGCATTGGTAAAAATTGCATTTTTAGTTATAACATGGCTTTATTTCATAGGAAACACTTTGAATTGAGGCGGAGAATCTTAATAACTCAATTAATTGGTTATATAAATTTTTACCTTATTGAAGAGATTTTATAATTTCCCTCATTTCATATGCTACTAATCTTCGCATCTCAACAATTAAATAAATTTGATGAAAGCTTAGGTTTCAAGTACAATAAAACTACGTATCCTCCATTTTATTTTAATTGTTAGGTATATTAAAAAATAATTGTTTTAAAATATTTGCTAGTTTTAAATTTAAGAGATAATTGACCATGTTTTTTTCAATTCTATCTTTAATACTTAAAGTCATTCTAGAATGTGAAAAGAATTATTATTGTATGTTTTCAAAAAATTAATAGGGTTATATTAGTCAAATTATCATTTTTATTAATTTTTTCTTAATGAGTATGTAAATTTTATTCTATCAATTAAAATGATACAGAAGGTGTATTAAACAATCAACACTTAGTTCCTCATTGATTGTGTAGGGTTTTCCACAGGGGCTTAAGTGATTCTAGGCTACTCTACATATTGAGTTAAAAGTTTTGGATTTAATTTTTTTAATTCTTTTAAAATAATAGTAGAGGTTGTTTGGCCCTATTTTGTAGATTTTTAATTTATATTTCTCATAATAAATAATTTTTTGTGGGTTATAAATTTATATTTTTATATTATAATATTTCATAAATTATAATTGCACATGACTTTAAATTATGCCTGCTAGGCATTCATTTACTAAAATAAAAAAAATTAAACATCAATTTATTTAAAAATAAAAATTAAAAATTAATTTATTTGAAGAACAGATCATGCGATGAAATATAATATTAGAGCCAAAAAGGTCAGTTTGTTCACACACAATCAACTTCTCTGTACCTATCGTAATGCTCTAGGCTTCTCTACTAACTCGGTCCATCGAGTTGCTGTGGGCTTTATCTTGCTTTCTCAATTATAAATGAAGAAAGAATAAATACTTAAAATATATCTTATTTCTACAAATAAAATAATAAATTATTTCTTTCATAATTTAAATAGTTTAAATATGAAAAATATGTAATATCTAATAAAATAGTAAAATATGACATCAATGTGCTGTAATTAAAGAATATAATTAGCTTTTGTATATTATATAGTATATTACAAAGATTATATATATATATATATATATTAGAACCCATCAGAAGCTTATGTGGAGGAAGTGGAAAAATGGTTCCTGAAAAATCTAAAGTATTTGCCCCCCAATAGATGCCGCCCAAATATCAAATTGCAGCTGCCTAGCTGGCTAGCTCAAGCAACAGAGGAGATTTTATCCAACAAATAGAAAAAATCCTTCAGCAAATTAAACTTGAACTCCCCAGCCGTCAATTGCAAGCGTTGAAAAAATTGAGTCGGAAGATGAAGAAGAAAGCCCCTGCATCAATTTTCAGCAGAATTGACATCAGCAATGACATCATCAAGACATCACCAAAACTGATGTCATGCATAAGATCATCAGACAAATTATTAAGAGTGATACTGTAGCTTCACTATAGCACTACTGTAGCACTTTCACTGTAGCAATTTTTGGTTATAAATAGCCCCCTCCACTTCATTTGTAAGACATCTTTTTCTTGCACAAGCTTTCTCTCTCTCAAGAAAGACTTGGTTAGAGCTTGCTCCTTTTTCTTTTCCTGCAATACTTTAAGTTTATTTGATATTTATATCAAAGACCGATTTTCTAATCTGGCTTTTTATTATTTTTCCAACTGGTCCTTTTTTTTAATTATATATGGTTGGCATAGCCACCTACTTTTAGTTATTGCACTAACTACCTTTTAATTATTGCATTATTTAATATATGGTCGGCCTTGCTGCCTAATTTATTTATTACATCTTCATTAATATTCTTCCAATTATAATTATGTTCTTTTTTTCTTCCTATCCTTTTTCCTTGTATTCTTTCGCTTTTATTTTAAGGGGTTCACTTTGGGGTACTTGGTATCAGAGCCATGGGGGGAAGTAAAGATTATTATTCATGTGTTTAACTTATTTTTATACGGTATTGTAGATCTGTAATTTGAACGATGAAAACTTGAATCAAATTATACAATTTGGTAGGATATATCATATAGTAAGAAATTCTAAATGCAGACGGTATTGTGATCTTCTCAGATCTACACTACAGGTAGTATCCCTAAGATAAGATGGTTGGATTGCTGAAGAAGACTTAGTGAACTTACAGATGGTTAGTCATAACTTTTGGATAATCTAAGTGAAGGATTTCTTAAAATAAGACTGATCTGGCCTTTGCGTATAAAATGAAGCAAGATCCATTAATTTAACTATCAGATCTGAATATTCTGTATATTATTGAGTTAAATACTTTTCTTTATGGAACCTAATGGTCTCTTGATCCAAAGACAAGAAGCATTAAAGTTATTATAATTTTCTCTAACTATTTTGTTGCAGATCTCACTATGGTGTTCTCCCATTCCTTCTCTTCTTCCTCTAGAAACTCTTCTGCTTCTTCATCTATTGCACCTTCTCCTGTCTCCTCCAATTTCAAGCTTAAAGAAGAGATTAGCTTCTCTGGTTTGGAGCATTCAATTGATGACTATAAGATTCCTAAACATCCCCAATCAACCATTTACAAATCTTCAAAATGGTCTTAACAAATGACTATTACATTTCGACCATTGAACAAACTATTCCTCTTGAGTCTGATCACGAGAATATCAATCTTCTAAATCCAAAGTCTATAGAAAAATATAGACGAAATATCTACACCTCGGGTTAGATAGAAACATCTCTCTAGGGAAGGCCTAAACACCTCACTACTCCTTTGTCTTAGAGATTCAAGGTTTTTAGACTTCAATGACTCCCTCCTTGAAATGGTAGAAACCAACCTTTATAGTGGTCTAATTTATTTTGACTACTTTCCTAATTTTATAGTATCTCTTAGAGATAGAAACATCTTAGATTCATTGACACTCAATGTTAAGTCATCCAATTACAAGACCAAAACTGAATCTATATAGAGCAAGTTGGAATAACCCGAAATGGAGATAGTTGTACTTTCGTTTATATTTTTCTATAGACATAGGATTTCGAAGCTTGATATCTTCTTGATCATACTCAAGAGGGATAGTTTGTTCAATGGTCGAAATATGAAAGTAGCTTGTTAAAGTAGTTTGTTCAATGGTCAAAATATGAAAGTAGCTTGTTAAAGACCATTTTTAAGATTTGTAAATGGCTGAATAGGGATGTTTAGGGATCTTCCAGTCAGCAATTGATTGCTCCAAATCAGAGAAGCTAATCTCTTCTGTGAGCTTGGAACCGGAGGAGATGAAAGAAGGTGCAGTAGATGAAGAAGCAGGTTTCTAAAGGAAGAAAAGAAGGGATGGAAGAACGCCATAGTGAGATCTGCACAAAAATAGTTAGAGAAAACTATAATAACTTTAATGCTTCTTGTCCTTGGATCAAGAGACCATTAGGTTTTATAAAGAAAAATATTTAAGTATTTAACTCAATCATATAGGGAAGAGTCAAATTTGATAGTTAAATTAATGGATTCTTGCTTTATTATATACCCAAAGGCCAGATTAGTCTTATTTTAAGAAATCCTTCACTTAGATGATCCAAATGTTATGAATAATCATTTATAGTCCACTAAGTCTTCTTCGATAATCCAACTATCTTTGCTTAGGGATACTACCTACCGTGTAGATTCTGAAAAGATCACAGTACCATCTGCATTTAGAATTTCTTATTATAAGATAGATCCTATCAAATTGTATAATTTAATTTAAGTTTTCATAATTCAAATTATAGATCTGATAGTGCCGTATAAAAATAAGTTAAACACATGAATAATAATTGTTACTCCCCCATGGCACTGATACCAAGTATCGGGAAGCGAACCCCCTAAAATAATAAGGGAAGAATACAAGGAAGAATGATAGAAAAAAAAAATAATTACAATTGCAAGAATATTAATGAAGATGCAATAAATAACTTCGGGGGCAAGACCGACCAAATATTGAATAATACAATAATTAAAAGGTAGTTAATGAAATAATTAAAAGTAGGCGGCTATGCCAATCATATATAATAAAGAAAATGACAAATTAAAAAAATAATAAAAATATGGTTAGAAAATTGAGCTTTGATATAAATATCAAATGAACTTAAAGTATTACAAGAAAAGAAAAAGGAGCAAGCTCTAACTAAGTCTTCCTTGAGAGAGAGAAAACTTATGCAAGAAAAAGATGTCTTACAAATGAAATAGAGGAGGCTATTTATAGCCAAAAATTGCTACAGTGAAAGTGCTACAATAGTGCTATAGTGAAGCTACAATGTTGCTATAGTGAATAATTTGTCTGAAGATGTCATGCATGACATCAGTTTTGGTGATGTCTTAATGATGTCATTGCTGATGTCAATTCAGCTAAAAATTGATGCAGAGGTTGTCTTCTCCGTCTTTCAACTCAAATTTTTTTGACGGTTGCGATTGATGGATGGGGAGTTCAACTTTAATCTGTTGAAGGATTTTTTTTATTTGTTGAATAAAATCTCCTTTGTTGCTTGAGCTAGCCAGCTGCAATTTTTCGCTGTAAAAATGATATTTGAGCGGCATCTGTCGGGGCCATATACTTTGAATTTTCTAGAAACTATTTTTCCACCTCCTCCAAGTAAGTTTATGAGGGGTTCTAATTTGTAGGGCTAACCATGGAAGCCCTTTGTGTCCTTCCGATTTGTGGAAGGTAAATTTCTGCAAGTAGATCCACAGGATATGGAACTTGTGGAAAAATTATAAGAGCAAGGGGATTTGTTGCTCATTGAATAACCTTTGGCAAAGATATTCATATCCTTCGCGAACTGGGGGAGGAAGAATTTCAGCTTTGTGACCGTAAGCCTGCCACCATTGATGTAAAAATCACTGAGGGAAGCTAGAGGTTAGTTTTTTTTCTCATAGGAGAAACTAAAAATGTTTGTTGAAGTTATTTTGAAAGGTGAATGCATTCATCCACACTGCTATGTAGTCAAAATAACAATAATTTTGGGGCTCAAATGGTTGGGAAAGTCTTTTATACTTGCCTGGGTGCATTCCCCATTCCTTCAGTGAGATGATTTTGTTAATCCACATCGTATTACAGGTAACAAATCTTTGCATCTGCTTGTCTTTGTTAGGTTTGAACAAGCAGGATCTTGCATCTGTGAGGATGAGTTCATAGAATTTTTGGATATAGGAAGAAGTTTTTTGGACAAAATTGGCAGAAGGGTTAAGCATTTTCTTAGCTACCTCCTGGGGGTTGGAACGCCTTCGAGCTCCATTTGTATGATCGGGTAAATATTATCATTTTTGAAATAGGTAGGTTTTTTAGGGGAGGGAACCTCTGTTTGAAGAAATTATTTTGTTTGTTATAGAATTTACCGTGCTAGTGCTTTGTGAAAATTGAAAGAAAAGTCATTGGGGCTTTTCGCCTCCACTACTTTTTTGGTGGTGCTGCTGGCAGCCACCAAGCAAGAGGAAGATGCATGGCTTTGGCCCGCTGCATTAGAACACTTATTTTTCAAAAAGAGGTATTGATTCATCAATTCCCTCTTGTTGGCGCTTGAAGGGGCAGAGTATCTTTAAAGCCCATAAGCAAACGCTAGTTTTGAAAATCTTCTTTTATCCATGAGGCGGACATTGCTTGAGCTAGCTGAGTATTCTCTTTTTGTTCAACTAGGTCTGCCCATTTTTTTGGACTGAAAATAGAGATTGGAGTAGCATTCTCCAGAAGATATGATGGCGGAATTTCCTTTATGGCATAATCCGTTGAAGTTTGATATCTCGGCTGGTTTTGGCCAACTACATCCTTTGGTGATTGCTTGGAGGCAACTGATTTTGCTTGCTGTTTGACAACAACTTGTTATTTGGGACTTGTTTGCTATTGTGTTAGCACTAATTTGTTCTCACTTGATGAAGTAAGGGCTAGTAATTGTGAAGTTCCTGGAACATTTGTCTTCTTTTTTTCTACTCATTTTATCTTCCGTGCAAGAATTCTCTAGTAAGAAAATTTAGAATAGAACTGGAGATCCCTTTAATATATTCTATGTCGAAATTAAAATAGATAAAATAAGTTGTCATCTAGTAAATATATGTTTAGAGGCAAAATTTTGTACATCTTTTTGCAAAACATGTTTTGCGCCTTTACAATCAATTCGTAACAAAAAATTTTAATTCAGTAAATCAGCTTGAAATTTTGAAATACATAGGAAATTGCCAATTTTTTTTAATAGTTGGATAATTTTGTAGAGCCTTATTCCAATGCATGGATGAAAATGCAATAATATGTTCATTATTATTTTTTCTTTGCTTCAAAATGCCACCATAACTAATGTCTGATGTATCTGTTTCGACTATTTTGAATGCAGAGGGATCAGGAAGAGATAGACAAGGAAGATATCTAATCTTTTATTTGATTTGTTTAATAGCAGTGGTAGGAGGTAAAAGTTTTTTCAATCTATCATGAAGGGATCTTAGCAAATTGCTAAATCCTGAAACAAAATCTTCTACATAATTAACACACCCCAAGAATCTTTGGAGCTGAGTTTTGTCTAAAATTTGATAAAAAATTTACTGCAAAGTGGATAGATATTTGAATGGGAATAGTGAAACCTTATTGGATATCATGCCCGAGAAAATGAATGTTGATTTGGAAGAGACTATACTCAGTCTCAGATATAACTAAGTCATTTTTTTTAATTACATTGAAGAAAGTTCTTAGGTGCTTGAAATTTTGATCAATGCTAGTCGCAAGTACCAAGATATCATCAATGTAAACAATTATAAATTTTGAGAAGGGATTGAAAATGTCATTTATTATTTTTTAAAATTTTGAAGGAGCATTTTTTAATCCAAAGGGCATATCATTCCATTCATATTGCCCAAATGGTACTGTAATAGCAGTTTTGTATGGATCTTTAGGATCAATTGAATTTGCCAAAAGCTCAATTTTAAATCAAATTTTGAAAAAATCATGGCAACATAGATTCGTTGGAGTAAATCCTTCTTATTAGGAATAGTATACCTAATCCAATGGAGGGCAGTATTTAACGGTTTATAATTGATGACTAAGCGAGGGACTCTTCGTTTAATTTCGAAACTTCTGTTGCGTAAAAGGCAGCATAACTCCAAGGGGATTTGCTTGGAGAAATAATTTGTTTGTGAAGGAGATCATTGATTTCTTCTTGACAATGGATGGTTAGCCCATCGTTTATTTGTATGGGGCAAGCTTTTGTAGGAATTGTTTTTTCATCAAAGTCAAATTTGTAAGGAAGCCTAACCATGTATTTTTTTGCAATTCCAGAAGGCTATGGGTAAATCTGCACAGAGTTTCTTTTGAATTTGTGTTTCAAGGACCTTGATTTTGAATTGAAGGAGAGGTTTCTTAAGTTGCTGCTGTAGTCTGTGAAAAACTACCTCTTCTTTGAGGAAGTTAATTTAGACTTCCTTATACTTCATGGTAGATAAAATTCTTCTTATTCGGGGTTTGCCAAAAGGAAGGAAAATGTTATTATATTTGATTTCAATTCCTTGATGAGTGACCCTAAATGGGAGTTCTTCAATGAAAGAAGTGCCTAAAATTACTGGATTAGTTGTGTCCTTCACCAATACGAATGAGGTAGAAGCTGATAAGGTAGAATTTCCTATGGAATTTCTTACGTCGACATTAGAGAGCTTGTCGCTGACCCCTAATCTATTGCCACTAGTAGCTCTAAGGGCCTCCTTGAGTTTTTCAAAGTATTTGGTTGGGATGAGACCTTCTTGGACACAATTGAGGTCTACACCAATATCAAAAAGGACAATTGTGTCTAAAATGAATAATTTATTGACCACTAAAGTTGCCCCAGTATGCCATGGTCGGATAAAAATTTGAGAAAGATAATTGATAAAGTCTCTTTGTTCGGCTTCTTGAGCTGGTTGTTCAACCTCTGTTTGTTTAGGATGATCTGTCATGATAGAAAATTACTGGAGGACAATTCGATCTGACTCTTACCTAGCTTTGATTTGCCAGATTTCTTCCTTAAGAAGTACTATCTTTGATTGAAGATCGTGATTAGTAACTACCTTTGATTTGTTAGAAAAAAATCTATTCAAAATATCAGTGATATTGTAAGTGTTTGCTATGTGAGGATGAGAAAAAATATTGGAGGAAGATATTGAGGGTTTATCTAGAGTCTTTTTGAGTTGATCTAAATAATATTTTTTTTGGTTTGGATCCTGTAGGCTGCTTATAGCCTCTAGGAAAAGATCTTGTTCTTTTGAGAGAATATTGACCTCAAGTTGGCTATTTTAATCTTTTTGGTCAGACTGGGAGGATTCTAAGTCATCATTTCTGATTTTGTTAAAATCCTGCTCGAACTTATTATCAGCACTATCATAGTCTTGTTGAGATAATAGATGTTGTATCTGATTAAGGACTGATCCATCAAGATTGAGATTTCTAAATCTTTTTGGCGAATTTGCAATATAACTAGGCCTGTTACACTTGTAACATTTGCTATCGTTGGGGGCAGGAAGAGCTGGCTTCTTATTTGTATGCTGATGTTTCTGAGGAGAGGATTTTGATTTCCCAAACCTAAGATCGTGGTCTAGATAAGTAGACTTCCTTTTTAAGAATCGGGTTTCTATGAGTTTTCTTCCTATAAGGAGCTAGACCAAATTGCTCTCAGAAACTTCCTGAATCTCGGTGAGTCTGGGCGCTATCTTTTGCTAATTGTCGTAATATCTTATCTTGGCGACAGATTTTAAGAGCAACCTACTGGATAAGGCTTGTGAGTTGAATGTAAGTGATATGCTCATATGGAATAATATCACCGGAGTGCTAGCTTTGGAGTTCCTCTTTGGACAAATCTCTAAGGGACTTAGGCAAGCCATCTAGAAATTTTTCTTTCTAGTGTGGAAGATTACGATCAGGCTTTTTATAGATCCTGCTAAGAAAGGAATCCTTATACCATCTAAAGTCTGAAAGTGTTTTACACTTGAGATTGTTGATCACTTCAGAAGACCTTTCTCTAAAAATACCCGAACTTCCAATGAAAGTTTTGATAATGGTATAAATCAGTATATTTGTGGAGTCAGGAATGATTTGTCCATCCTTGAAAATTGATTCTCCTACAGGGTCGACTTGTACGCTATGAAAAGTTTCTATTTGTCTTCCTCACTAAGATAGGTGTCCCATCAACCCTTTACCTGACCTGTAAACCCTGCTATTAGGACATGGGTAGTAAGCTGGTCTGAACAGTTATAGGAGGTCCTATAAGCAGTGGCAACCATCGTCATCTGCTATAATTTGGATACAATATTGCAATTAGAATAACTATTTATGTTTCATTCATAGATATTATTGGCATTGCAATTGTTTTGCATGACATTGGATTTTTCTTCTAAGGATACATCAGGATGGTATAGCTCTAGGATAATAAAACTTTTGTGGCTTACGCCAGTTGGAAAACTTGGCTTTGACAGGGGCAACCTCTAAAGGAACTTCTTCGTCTTCTGATTGACTATTAGATGGGATATCTTCCTGAAGAACTGTGATTGTTGCAGAAGCCTTAGAAGATGTTTCTTTCATGAGGGTATTAGGGACCAAAGTTTTCTCAATTTCTAAGATCCTTCTTTGAAGGTCAGAAAGTTGAGGGAAATCCTTTGAGTGCCGGGTTTGGAGTTCCTTAGCAACATTCTAGGGATTTCATATGGTTTAAATAGAGGAACTTCTGTTGATTTTGGAGGAACAGGTGATGTCGAGGATGGTCTTGAAACCATATATTCACCAAGTGCTTGCAGATATTTGTATGTATAATTATTTTGTTCAAAAATACTTTTGATATCTTTGCTATTAATTGCTTCATTATTGACTTTCTTTTTAAAAGGGATTGCAACAATAGAGTTATCAGCATATGTTGTTGAAAATCCTTGTGATGGAGGGAGCTCAGATGTGATTTCCCCGCTGTTGCAAGTTTTTCAGACTTTTGAAACATTAACTGATTTAGAAAAAAGAAAAATCTAATTGATGATAGTTAGCATAAGCTTCAAATCATTCAAAGAAATTAATTTGCTTTTGGCCTGAGTTTAAAAATTCGTAATAAATTTTTTGAAGACTTTTCCTTCCGTCATTTTGAAAGCGCTTAAAAAGTCAAGTTCTTTTCAAAATATTTTCCAAAGAGTAAAACGTGCCCGAAGTGTTTCTTTATCAATTTAAAAATCTTATTTCAAAACCGTCAACTCACCTAATGATGAGTGTGTAGGGGATTGGGTTTGGACATCGTTGACTTTAGTTACATGAGGGGTTTCCACTGAATATGTGGCTTGATGGTTTGTAGATTCAAAGTTGACGGTCTCAACTCTAGAAGAGAATGAAGAGATTAAGTGCCTAGCACCTTGAATCTCCAATTGTGTAGAGAAGACAGTAGAGACTTTTTGGCTAAGAGACCTTTGAAAGAAGATAGAAACAGCTCCACTAAAATATTGCTGGATCTGAGAAACTGTAATATTTTCTGATTTTGTGCTGCCAAATTCTGGAGTAGAGATATATGATTCCAAGAAATGAATCTAGGGACTGATAGGTGAGATCTTTGTAGATCTGTTTGGCAAAGAATTGTTTCGCCTTTACTTAAGGTTCTCATGACTCTAGTGTTAAAGGCTGAACTCATTGTCTTATACTAGATCATATAGATGATAGCTACAAGGAGAGATCCAGTTTTGGTCTTGGATGTCTTAACATTGGGCGTCAGTGAATCTAAGATGTTTCTATCTCTAAGAGACACTGTAAAATTCGGAAAGCAGTCAAAATAAACGGAATCACTATAAAGGCTGATTTTTATATGTATGTGTATGTATATGTGTGTGTATGTGTGTGTGTGTGTGTGTGTGTGTGTGTATAAAATATAAACAAATATGGAGAAGAGAGAAGGATTTTTGGTATTTTTGGAAGAACAAATATGGAGAATATAGAATTCTTGAAATTTCTAAAAAAGAAAATGGATAAGAGAGTGTTTTTTGAGATTGTGTATTTGAATTCTTATATTAGGTATATAATTTTTTTATATATTTAATTAGAATAGATATTTTAGAAAAGTCAAAATTGTACAAAATGAAATTAAATTTTTTTTTAAAATAAATTATATTTATATAATTTTTTCAAAATAATTATAATTTTTATAATTATCATTTTTAAAGGTGGTATTTAGGTAAGAATCTCTAAAAAAAAAAAAAAATTCAAATTAAGGAAATTCTGTTCCAGGCCCACTCGTTAGCCTATTGAACCTGCTCCTCTCCCAACTCCAGGCCCACGCTTAAGCCCATTAAGCCTCATTGGGTCATGCTAAAAATAAATAGAAGATCATAACAGTATATAGCAACAACAAATAATATGATAATCGAAACAAAGAAAACAACACGTAACAATAATATTGAAGAACGAGATAATATGAGAGTAATAATAATAACAATTCTGACAAGGGAGATTAGACAACGCTTGCGTACCTACTAACCTTCTACCCTAATTCTCCACCTCCATACTCTCCTGTCTAATGTCATGTGCTCGATAAGCTGCAAATGTGCTGTGATGTCCTGTCTAATCAACTCTCCCCAATATTTCTCTGGACCACCTCTACCTCTTCTCATACCCACCGTAGCTAACATCTCATTCATCCTCATTGAAATATTTATGCATCTCCTCTTCACATATCCGAAATATCGATCTCAACCTCGCCTTCCTCAACTTATCCACCACAAAAGTCACTCCCATCTAATTCCAAATATTTATATTCCTAATCCTATATAACTTAATATGTTTCCGCTATTTTCATGAAGTAACTAATTTCTTATTAATTAAATTATTTTTCTAATCATATCTTCCCTAACATCTTCACTTGGGAAGTTCACATGTTCATGATACAAGATTTTAATTAATTTTTTTTTAAAAAATTAGTTTGAGAAAATATTGCACTTTACGATTGCACTCAAAATTGATGACTTTGTTGGTTGGTTCTTGATCTTATCGATTCTTTCGTTTTCTACGGAAAACCAATCAGATTTCTTTTATTTATTTTTATTTATTTAGTATTTTAAAAATAATTTTTTATTTTTATTTATCATTTTAAATATATTAATTTTTTTAATTTTATTTTCGATATTAATTACTTATTATTTAAATTATTTTTAAAGATCGAAGATTATTATCAATTAATATGAATATTATAATAAAATATTTATATTAATTATTAATTTTTAAAAAGTGTACAAAATTCAAAATTAGCAAGTAAGTGAACCGAGGAAGTAATTGAAATGATGGTTCATGAAAATTAATGTGGGATCTAAAGATTCCTAAATATTGACAAAGCATGTGCATACAAAACTAATGAAAAACTTTGAGATTTAACCAATGATGAACTCATAAAGTAAATTTGACTCAAATTTTACTCTTTTAGCCTTAAATTATTGAAATCTAGACTATGGGTTTCTACCGTAATACAATGTAACAATTATAAATGACACCTAGATAACATTCACTAAATTAATTCTTAATAAGTTTTACTGTAAGATTTCCAAGGTAATTAAAAAGAGTAGATTTTTAACAGTTTATAACTTTGAGAAGCCATCACTTGAGAGCGTGACGCCAACGAAGATTGCTATAAGTGATCATGCATTAACAATCTTCATATTTTATCGTATCATTAACTTAAAGATGGATCTATAATAATATATAGTTATTTATAAATAATCTTAACTTAGTGACATGTTGCAACTCATTAAAATATATTGATAATTGATATATATACATAATATATATATATACATACATATATATATATATATTTTTTTGATTTCAGTTATATAAATTTGGCGGAACGCATGGATATTAGAAAAGTCAGTACAATATTGATATGGAATAAGAACTGAAACACTAGGTACATAATCAAAAATTTCATATCATGATAAATCACTATTTTTAAAGTGATTTCGATTTAATAGGAATATAAATTGTTGTAATCAATCGCTCCTTAGAAATTTCATGTATACTTCATGTATACTCGTGATTGAAAGTTTTGAGATTGCAGGTCATATAAATGGTACCTAGCTATGTGAAAGAATATTGCAGTATCTGCGTCTTTGACAACTATTCTAGCTTGGCCCACAAGATTGATAGAGTAGTACTATTTTATCTGTAGTGTCACATTTGTTGAGCTAGTTACATATAAATTGAGTCGTTTTGAGTTTTTTAATATTAAATTAAATTAATTATATTAAAAATTTTAAAATTTTAAATTAAATTAAATTAATAAAAATTAAATTTTTCAGTCTGTTTTTTTTGGGGGGAGGGTTCTTCAATTTTCTTAATTTTCAATATTTTATTGATAAAGTCTTTATAGCATAAAATTTGTAACTTGTGCTTCAAATACCTTTTCAGTCCTTACAGGATATAGCTATATAAGGCATCTTCCAAGAAGACAACACAAGATAATCTGAAATGATTTATAAATTGTACAAAAACATTCAATAATAAAAAAATAATAAAATTACATAAAATAATTATTATTAAGTACTAAGACATAATAAAAATAAACATAATTTAAAAGTGTACGTACTAAGTCATGCTAAAATTAGTACGACTAATAAATAATACTACTTACATGATTAAATACTAAAAAAATTAATTTATACATTTTCACTATCTAAATCAATATTAAATTTTAAAAATAGACATTCAACACTATTATCATTCCTTGTAGTGAAATGAATTTCTTTTTATTAGCATTAGTATCGATTTGATTTTTATTTGAGTTACTAATATTTATGAGCTATAATTAAAAATTACAAGATCATTCAAAAAATTTATACAAATCCAAACTTAAAATAATACGTTAAAAATAAAAATAATGCAAAAGAATTTAAGAAATATTTCATTTACAAATATTTTAAAACTTATATACATATAATGTCAGATTGATTTTTTTATTAGTTAAAATCAATTTCACCAAATCAATTGATCGATTTTTTTTTAAAATATATCAAATCAAATTAAATCAAACTATTTTTTTTTTAAAATTTAACTCAAATAATCAATTTAATATAATTTATTAATTTTCTTCGTACGTTCTTAGATGAAAAGTCTATATGTATACCATTACTATGCATGACTTTATCTATTTGTTAAAGGAAAGGATTTATACATCATAAATGAACAAATTAAATAAATAGGTATGAGAAAGAGTGATAAGAGAACAGGGGGTTATGATTTAGTTGACTAATTCTGAAGTCATTATCCATATTTTTAGAAGTTTTTAAATTTTTTTGTTAATTAATGGTAGGAATTCTACTTAGTTAAAATTAGTCGGTTAGCAAGTCATCTAATAATGTTTAATTACTGTCCTAATTTTTCTATAGGTTTATTACTCTGCTTCTTCGTTTATGCCAATATATGAGCAAGCCCTCTTTCTTCAAAAAATGAAAAGCAACAACTCAACTTCAAAAAGGGACAGGACGATTCGATATACAACGTATTTTACATTTAGCAAGAATTATGCGGTTAAATAAATAAAATAATTAAACTTTAAAAAATCGAACCAATCAAATATATTTATATTAAACTTATTTTTAATTAAAAAAACAACTAGAACTCCCATGTTGCAATCCCATATACGTTTGGACGTATGTTAGTAACATTTTCTTTTGTGTCTTCTTTTGGGGTAACGTATAGTTGGGACTTGGATATTGGTGAAAACAAAGGATCACTATGTCACTCATGAGATTGTATATAATTTTTAAAACTTATAAAATGTTTATATTATAATAAGATCGAAGTGATAGAGTCTGAGAATCTGAGTTGTGGTGAATGTAATTTAATATTTGGAAGATTAGGTGTATAGCTTTGTAAGATGCCAAGGAAGAAAAGACAAACAAGTCAAGAGTTAAAATTATAGTACCTGTCTGTCTGCTGACATCTTTCCTCTTAGAGCAGGTAGGGCGCCTGCACTGCTCACTTCTTTAGTATTTAATTCTTTTCCACCTTCAATTTATTGTGCATTTAATAACTATACCATTTTTCTCCCTTACAAATATCAGTGTGCGATGACATTAATAATTCTTAGCAGAAATAGCAATATAGGAATTAACGAGAAAATGAAAGTTTTAAAAAAAATTATTTAAATTTTTAAATAAAATATTAAAGAATTATTTCTTCTAAAATTAACTAAAGTATAGACATTATATATATACTACATCCTTTTTAAGGAAACAAGGGTCATTTAGTAAAGGGGGCACATTAAATTAGGTGACATTGATGTGTAACCAAGACATGTGGCCACTGGTCAACTCCATCAGGACTCAACATGCATATGATAACGTTGAATTGTTTGGTATCCTTTAGTTCATTTATATTTGATATAATTTTTAAAAAAATTAGTTAATATAATAGTAATATCATATTATTATTTAAATATAATAAATTTAATATTTTTAAAAAATAATAATAATTAATAATAAAAATCTAAATAATAAATTCTCTTATAATTTTTAAAATTAAATAAATAAAAATTGATATTTATTTTTAATATATACATGGATAATAAAAATGGAAAGAAGATGGATATTATATTTGTTACTCGCTTTTTTTTACCTGATAGATATATTAAAAATATTTGTTTCAAAACAATTGTCAATATAAAAATTTAAAAAATAATGAATAATTTTTTTTTAATTCTAGCCTTAATATTTAAGTCAATTTAAAATATGAAAAAAATAATTATTATATATTTTTAAATTTTTTTTATAAATTAATAAAATTATAATCTCTTTTAAAATAATAATTTTTTTAAAAATAAATATGTAAATGTTATTCATCGAGTAAAAAGTAGTTGAGGGAAAAAACATAAAAGGGCCACAGCTATAACTTCATTCAAGAACCTCATACCAAACCATATACAGGAACAGGATACAGCAGTGCTAAGCATTAAAGAGCCCTGCTATCTAGCTCTTCCTGTTTAAAAAAGAAGAGAAATTTAAGTTTGCAATAAATAACAAGTGCAGAAATTAAGATCAACCATTTGTAAGAAAAGAAAGGAATTGAAGATGAAAGAGGCGGCAGCAGCAGATGATGATCATAAAAAAGAGAGTAGTAGCATAACAACAGTTTATGATGTCACAAAGAATCCAATGTTTTGCTTACAAGAAGCCATAAGAGCTATTCTCAACTTTCTTGGTTTTGAATCTTCAAAACCTGATGACTCTGAGTCTGAGTCTTCTTTGTCTTCTTCTTCAAACATGTCAAATAAAAAAGGAGTAGGAGGAGGAGGAGGAGAAGGAGAGGAGAATATCAAGGAAGATCAGAGTGAGCAACAAAAGAATAACTGTGTGTTCCAAGAAGATGTTCCTCATGAAGGGAAGCAACAGGCTGAAGCTGATGATCCACCCCAGTCCCAGACCCTAATTGTAAGGCTATTTTTTCCTTCACTTTAATCACCTACAGTGGCACTGTGGCAAAGCCAATATTTTCAATGAAACAAATTTAAAATATAAGAAATTAAATATAAAAAGAAGAGTTAAAAGGATAAAAAATATATTTGAAGTATTACGACTTTTTGAGTTTCATAAATGAATTTATCAAATGTATGAGTTTTCTATTTGAATATCACCAAATATTTATTAAAATAACCTTAATTATCATTTATTTACTTTTTTTAACGTGAAATATCACCATCATTCAGGTAGAAAAAATGAACAATTGATAGTTAAGGTGTGATTCGATAAATATTTGACAACAATTCAGATAGAAAACTCACAGTACACCTCATAATTCAAATATAAAACTTAAAAAATCATGATATTTAAGGTATTTTTTTCACCTTTTTACTCTAACAAGAAGTTATAAGTGAATTCAACAATATATCTACTATATTTATAGTGTAATTTTCAGACCAAAAATTTAGATGAACGCTTTATTCACAGGATCCAAGCTAGGAGAAGGCAAAGGGTTCATCTAATATTTCTCTCTCTCACACACATATATAATATTGAATCTAGTTGATATTTTATATATATTTATTTTTTTATATTTTAAATTCTCTTATTAAAAACTCCGATTCTTCCGCCGCGTGTGCGTGACATATGGTATTTGTGTTGCTTTGCACCACTAGAAGTGGTATGGAAGAAACCTTTGCCTCAATTTGGCTGCGGTATAGACAGAAAATATCTTCTTTTTGCTTTTTCAATTTTTCAGATTAACCGTGCCCTTATAAGCTTGACACTCTAAAGGCATATCTAGGATCGGAAATAGAATTCGAATTTTTTATTATCATATATAATCCATTCAAGACTTATTATTTGCATTTGTTTATGATCATTTTTACATATATTTAGTGTTTGAACCAGTGACTTCAGTAATTTATAGTTTGTTTGATTAAGTTTTTAAGAGGTTAAAATTATTTATTTTGTGTTTAATTAAACTTTTGAAAAAAAAGAAATGATTCTAGGAGTAGCAGTTCAAAAACTAAAAAAATAAAAATTTTCCTAAAAGAATTTATATAAAAAATTTGCTTAAAAATAGTTTTAAAAAATTTATCAATTAAATACTAATTATCGCTCGATCAAATACAAATTTTTCTCACTAAAAATTTGAACAAATAGACTATTATACACTGCATTCATTTCTATAATATGGCATTACTCCTAGTTTAATTTGGACTATTAGGTCTACTTTGGAGAAGGGATTAAATAATCTCTCAATTAATTTTGAGGTGAATATATTTCATATTTGATTGAAATAAAATTTCGAAATAATTTATTTTGAGATTAATTAAATATTAATTATTTTTCAAATTTTTATATTAAATATCTTATATTAAGAATAGAATAATAATCTCAAAATAATTTATTCTAAAATAACTTATTTTTCAAATAAAATCCTTAAAAGATTGACCAAATAAGAGTTCGGACCAGAAAGAAAAATGTTTTTGGGATGGAACATTAATGGAGATGACCAAAATTTGTTTCCGATCTAAAGAAAAAGGGGTCGTAATTTCTATTATAGAAAAAAAAACGAAATTGAAAACTCTAGAGTATTAGATATATGTCGGTTGTTAAATAGTCTTATAATGAAAATAATGTATAGTTCTTTCTGCTTCTCTCTCTTTAATTTGTGGTTCAAAAAATATGTCTTTTAACAGAGAAAAAATAATCTAAAATATGCCTAGGGCATACAGTATTATATTTATTTTCATTTTATTAGAATCATTTTCAATTGTTTACGTATTTATCTGAGTAACAAAAATGAGATATACGGATTGCATGCATTTCGGGGGTGCAAAACTTAGTGATATTCAATTCATTATTGTTTCCATAAAACCAAAGTCTAGACACTTTTTCAAAAAGAAATAATGGATCAAAATTTTCCTAATTTATACGTTTTTACAACTTTCACACTTAAATTATATTATATTATATTTTGTTACTATTAAAATATTACTATTTTTTCATTGAAATTTCTCATCGAAAAATATTAAGTGACTACTTTTACTGATATTGCTAGAAAAAGAAAAAATAATAGTGTTTTTACATAAAAAAATCATGAAGTTTTCTACTACTTCAGTGAGAATCTGTTTCTAAATATGCGTTTTCTTAGTAAATTAATTTGATAGGAAAATTATGTTTTATAATATAAATTTTTTACTAATTTAATTTGCAGTGAAAAAAATCTCTATTTCTAATAGGGTGTGAATTATAACTTTCAGCTGCTAAAATCTTTCTAAAATTATCATATTTTTATGTGTTTCATATTTAATCTATGTTTTATTTGCGTTACTCTAGGAATTATAATTTTCATGCGGTAAAACCATCTTGCTTCTTATATGCTATGTATGATTCCTCTCCCAAACAACTTTTAAAAAGTGCCAAAGTGGCTACACGTTATTTAATTTTTCTTGTTTCAGATTACTTTTAGATTATTAATGATTTTATTTTTAGCACAAAATTTTGGCCTCTGTGTGTGCAGATAGAGGCAGCAACAAGAAGGATTGGAAGACCACCGCCGAGACCTGGAGTTGGCAGGGGATCTCCTCCTCAGAACAATTAATTAATTCACAATATTAATATATACATCCCCCTCCATTTTAAATTCTGATGTCCCGTCTGGCTTTGTCGTCTTTAACCAGTAAATTATTTAGAACTTTAAAAAATGATTAAGATAGCGTTTTTAAGTTACTGTATTAGATGAACATGTAGTCGGCTCGTAATGTCTCTCTTCTCCGTGTGGTCAATTATATATCAAGATCACTAGGTCTAGTACTGGTCTTTAATTTATCTTGGTTTGATTTACGTGTTTAATTGTATTAGGTCCTTTGTTTGTTCATATATTGTAAGATATAAGGAGTTTATATTTTCAAGTTAATTAGCAGTACATAATTAATTTAATCGCAAGTTAAGTGTTTGTCGAATATTGATTTTCACTTCAATGATATGGGTTTTTAGGTTGTTAGTTAATTGTAATTAGGACACTACTTGTCTATTTAATTACTGAAATTTTTTGTAAATAGCGCTATATATTTGCTTCCAGATTTACAAAAAATGGCGATGTTACTTCATTACAAAAAGTAGCGAAGTATATTGTACTTCACACACATAATAGTAGGAAAATATATTTAATTCGCATTGTTGAGTAATGCCAACATTTAACCATGAGGGGGCGGGTGGTCCCCATCGGAATCATGATCAAACATGACACTTGCTTGGTGGGCTTAGTTAAAAAATAAAGTTGCGCCCTTGCTATCAGTTATAACTTTTAGCATGATGATAAGCGCGTGATCCTAACATGCATCATAATAGTAGTGAAATACACTGTATTCGCATGCATATATAATAATAATAAAATATATTGTATCACAAGCTTAATATATAAGTGAATCAGTGCGTATACAATATCTCTGCCTATTGTGCCGTGTGCATATTAAGTGTATTCACGGCTATACAATATCTCTTTAGCAGAAACACTATATCCGCACGCATAATAATAGTAAAATACATTATATCCGTATATTTAATAAGTGTATCCGCGCTTATACAATATCTCAACATACTATATCCGCACTTATCTACTACTTTAAAACCCCAAACACACACACACACTCTCTCTCTCTCTCTCTCTCTCTCTCTATATATATATATATATATATATATATATCTTATAAAATATCACTATTTTAAATAATTAAGAGGACTAAATGAGCTAAATCACGTAATTTTTTCTTCAATGATTTATAGTACTAATAGCTTAGTCTTTTAGGGACTGAGCTCTAGTCATTTTCCTCTCAAACTGAGAAATTTTACTTTGTGAGTGATACAACAAATATTATTTATGTGAGACAGTTTATTATTTGATATGTGAATTTTTGAGTTTCACAAATTTAATTTAAAATAAATTAAGATAATAAATAAAAGTCTATACTATTCCTAGTTAAGATGCCTATACTAAAACAAACTTTAACAGTAAAAAAGTATATGTTTTAGATGGTGTACATTTTTTCTAAACATGATCACGAGAAAGTTACTACTGTCGTTCATCTTTACTTATTTATTATATTAAAATAAATATTTATTTTAAAAATTAAAATATAATTTATCACTTAATTTTTAATTTATCCTTATTATTAATTATAAATATCATTTTTCAATAAATTTCTCAAAACATTAAATTTATTATATTCAAAAGGTAATATAATAAAATTATCATTTTATTTGTTATTCCTTAAAAGGTGTGCCAAATCAATATTGAACAAGTAAAGATATACAAAAAGAATACAAGAGGGATGTAATCTTCTTCTACGTTTGCTTAGTACTGTTACTATTTTGAGGCTTGATCGGACTCAATAACTTTATTTTATCCTATTCAAATCATTCAACTAGAAAACGATACTATCTTCGATACAAAATCTTATTATATTATGAATTTATATGTTAGATTGATAACTATTATTACAAGCAAATTCTGTTGATGATAATTGCTCATCCAATAACCTCCAAAGTTAATATTACATGTTCTTAATATGTCTTTAAGGATCTGAATAATCAGCTCGAACTGGTCATCGGTTTGTGGGTGAAAAACTATGGCCATTTCAACTTAAGTATATATATATATATATATATATATATATATAAACTATCAAAATATTTATTGAGTAATCATATAATATGATCAATGCATTCAAGAAATGCTTCAAATTGCTTATTGGATTTTGTGTTGCTGTTGTTGTTATTCTTATTAACACAGTAACACTAAAGAATTATTTAGTTCTTGATAAGAAGTATGTAAATATTAATTATATTGAGATTAATTATTTAAGAATTAATTATGAACGATTTAATTAGTTATTTAGGTATATTAGTTATTTTATTTTTTAATCAATTTAAAATAATAGATAAAATTTCCCATAATTTATATATGTATTTAAAAAATAAAAACATAAACCAAATATTGTATGACATGCTCAATTTTTTTATGGAAGTTATTTTTTCCATTCTTATAACCAACCAATATATAAAAGTTATGCTGATTTTAATACGTGATAGCTCATATTTCAAACAGCAACCAAACAGTCCCTAAATCTTTACATCTACTGAATTTCCGAAATGTGGTTTGACTCATTAGTCATCATTAATGGGAAAAATCTCATTGGTTCTAATTCCAAAAAAAGAAAATAATCAGAAGAAAATCTTATTCTCATTCAAAATAAATAGTATTTTAATTTTTTATTTAAAAATAAATGGTGTTTTATCTAATCAAGTAGACATTAATGATAATTTTCTAATTTTATTCTTATTTAAATAGAAAGAGTTTTACAAAAGCAAGAAAATACTAAAGAATTACATCTTTTTAAAGATATTTATTAAGGGTAAGAAGGTAAAAATATATTTTACTTTCTAGAAATGAATATTTTTTTAAGGGGTCTACCTAAGTTAAAAACATCACTTATTTTTAAAAGATAGAAGTAAATTATTTTGAAATATTTGCTGTTTTTCTTCTTAAAAAAAGAATTAAAAATATACATATACATTTTTAAAAAAATTTAAATTCACCCTTACTAATTCCAAATGGTGAAGTTCCACGACTTAAACAATTAAGTGAATTTTCTGAACGGGTGTACAAAATCGTACTTTTTCTGTCTCAAATTATTTATCATATTTTTTGTATATGTTTTTTTAGATAGTATTTGTTATAAACATATTTGTGTTGTAGTGAATGTCTATAAAGGTATTTGTATTGTACTAGATATATGTGTTTATATCATTGTGAAAGTCTATCTTTTGGAGAAAAGTTAGGAGAAATTATCCCTATAAATAGAGGGTTCTCCTTCATTGTATTTAATCCCATCAAAGAGAAATAAGAACTTCTCTCATTCTCTCTTTCTCTACAATATTCTTGTTCTTTCTTTATTATTTCATAACACGTTATCAGCACGAGTCTCTGCCTTGAGTACTCACTTTGAAAGATCTGAGGTAAGAAAAATCAAAGTTTTCTTAGAAAGATGAAGGTTAGTATTTCTTGATATTTATGTATTTACTAATAACAATATCGATTTTGTATATGAACTTGAGGACGACTTATTGATTCACTTGGCAATTCATGCCTCATAATTGTTCCAGAAGAACAATATTGTGAAAGATATATTTGTTCCAGAAGAACAATATTGTGAAAAATATATTTGTTCCAGAAGAACAATATTTCGAAAATATATTTGTTCCAGCAGAACAATATTGTGAAAATATGTAAGAGAAATCATCTATGTTATATGCATACCTCGATTTGCTCCCGAAGTAGCAATATCTTAAAAGATGTTTTAAGCTATCATACCTTATGTGGTTAATGCATATTTAGATGATCATGTTCCATTCCTGAAGAATGAGAAATTGAGAACTTTTGATAATTGTTACAATTATAGATCTGATACAGATCTAGTCCCTGAAGTGAATGTGACAATACTTAGTAAAATCTTGAAATTTACTCCCGAAGTAGTAAATCTGAAATTTACTAAATAATACATGTCATGGTAAACCTCAAGTTTACTAGTATGGATAAATCTCAAAGCAAGTTATCCAATTATGAAGACATTTGTTTGATTGATTCTGGTACCACACATACGATATTCAAAGATGAGAAATATTTTTCTTACTTAAATATGGGCAAGATAAATGTTACTACGATATCTGGTAGTACCAATTTGATTGAAGGCTTTGGGAAAGCCATTATAATCTTGCCTAAGGGAACTAAACTCATCCTAAATAATGCCATGTTTTCTCCTAAGTCTCGGAGAAATTTGTTGAGTTTTAAAGATATCCGTGAAAATGGTTATCATATCAACACAATGGATGAGATGAATCTTGAATATCTTGGTATCACCAAGAATGTCTCTGGGCAGACATGTGTTATAGAAAAGTTCTCTGCTTTATCCTCTGGCTTGTATTGGACAAAGATTAGTGCAATTGAGGCACATTCTATAGTAAACCAGAAGTTTACTAATTCCAATGCTTTTGTACTTTGGCATGATCGTCTGGGACATCCTGGATCTATAATGATGAGACGAATTATAGAAAATTCAAATGGGCATCCATTAAAGAACTTGAAGATTCTTTCAAATGGTGAATTTTCTTGTAGTGCTTGTTATCAAGGCAAGTTAATTGTGAGACCATCATCAACAAAGGTTGAGATTGAGTCCCCTGCATTCTTGGAACGCATACATGGGGATATCTGTGGACCTATCCACCCACCTAGTGGGTCGTTTAGATACTTCATGGTCCTAATAGATGCTTCCTCTAGATGGTCTCATGTGTGCCTATTGTCATCTCGCAACCTGGCGTTTGCAAAATTATTGGCACAAATAATACGATTACGGACACAATTTCCTGATAATCAAATTAAGTCCATTCGCCTTGATAATGCTGCAGAGTTTTCATCCCAAGCATTTAATGATTATTGCTTATCAATTGGGATAAAAGTTGAACATCCTGTAGCTCATGTTCACACTCAAAATGGCCTTGCCGAGTCACTAATTAAACGTCTGCAATTGATAGCAAGGCCATTGCTCATGAAAACTAGGCTGCCCGCTTCGATTTGGGGTCATGCCATTCTGCATGCTGCAACACTTGTTCGTCTCAGACCGACAAATAATTATAATTTTTCTCCGTTACAATTGGTTTTGGGTCAAGAACCTAATATTTCTCATCTGAGAATTTTTGGATGTGCTGTATATGTGCCTGTAGCACCACCACATCGCACAAAGATGGGTCCCCAAATGAGCTTGGGGAGTAAATGTTAGTTTTTCTAACATTAGGGGGAGAAGTGATTAGCAACTGAAAATTGAGTGTGGGATGAATTATCTAGATCCTCGGGAAAAAGAAAAAGTGAACTTATAGTTCAATAGATAATTCACTTGCAAAATATTGCAAATCAATTGCCAGATATATTTGTTAACTCTATTTTATAATTCAGTTGCAAATGCTCCAATAAAAGTTCCTTAAAGGACAGGGTCTATGAGACGCCTGAAGCGTGATAGACCAAACAGTTTCAACTATAGAACTTCTTGAAGAAGGAGAGGAGCAAGTGATTAAGATGCTCATAATGATGAGGCAAGTGCTTTAAGAAAGCACCCCGACATAACACTTCATAAAACCTTGGCAAAGTTTCAGGTACCTGAAAATGACGAAAACTGAAGAGATCTCAATAAGTTATGTCGCATTGGAACTGATCGTCGACGATATTTTTGATACAATATAGTGCGCAATATTGTAAAAGATTGTGAGGATCTGAATTCTACGTCTATTAAAGCATGTTGATGTAGAAATAATTATCAAGTGAAATGATGCGTATTGATAAGCATAAAGCTTATTGGACCTGTAGTCCAGACACTAGAAGATGTCACGCATTTAAATACTAATTAATGTTATCACTTGACAAAATTTGTACGAAAATCATGAAGGATTCGAAATGCCTGAAGCATTTACAAGTTTCTTTAAACTTGTTCATAATTCTTATATGAGGAAATCCTTGGTCCTGAAGTACCATATCTTAGTGTGATTGATGCACTAATATATCTTGCTAATACTACAAGGCATAACATTCGGTCAATTTATTAGCAAGTCCCGATCTTGTTGGTTATGCTGATGCTGGGTATTTATCTGACCCACACATAAAGTTCGATCTCAAACTGGCTACATGTTCATATGTGGAGTTACTGCCATATCTTGGAGATCTATAAAGCATCTCTGGTAGCTACTTCATCAAATCATGCTGAGATAATAGCTATTCATGAAGTAAGTCGAGAATGTGTGTGGATGAGGTCCATGATACATCTCATTAGAGAAAAATGTGGTTTGAACTGTGACAAAGTACCCACAATTTTGTATGAAGATAATGATGCATGCATAGCACAACTAAAGGGAGGATTCATAAAAGGAGATATAATGAAGCACATCTCGCCAAAGTTTTTCTACACACATGAGCTCCAAAAGAATGGTGATATCAATGTGCAACAGATTCGTTCAAGTGATAATGTGGCTGATTTATTCACCAAATCTCTACCAACTGCAACTTTCAAGAAGATGGTGCACAAGATCGGGATGCAAAGATTCAAAGATGTTCTCATTAGGGGGAGTTAATACGCGTTGTACTCTTTTTCCCTTGCGAGGTTTTGTCCCACTGGGTTTTCCTTGTAAGGTTTTTAACGAGGCAGCCAAAATGCGTATTTTTAGATATGTGTACTCTTTTTCCTTCACTAGATTTTTCCCGCTGGGTTTTTTCTAGTAAGGTTTTAACGAGGCACATTATCTATCAAATAGACATTCAAGGGGGAGTGTTATAAACATATTTGTGTTGTAGTGAATGTCTATAAAGGTATTTGTATTGTACTAGATATATGTGTTTATATCATTGTGAAAGTCTATCTTTTGGAGAAAAGTTAGGAGAAATTATCCCTATAAATAGAGGGTTCTCCTTCATTGTATTTAATCCCATCAAGAGAAATAAGAACTTCTCTCTTTCTCTATAATATTCTTGTTCTTTCTTTATTATTTCATAACAGTATTAATTTTTTTTTACTATTTTACTCTTATTTATCATTATGTCTTAAGATACAATCTCTCTTGTCATTTATCTTCATTGAATATTTACTCCAAGGGTAAAATAAAAGTAAATTTGTCTTGAACTTCTAACACCACCACCAACAAACCCGGTATCATATTATATTATAAATAGGAAGCCCCCAAGTCAAAAGTTAGATTACGAAAATACCTCTCTATTAAAAAATAAAATTTTTTAGTTAAATAAATAATTTTGGTATAAAATTAAATACATGATAAAGGGTTGTAACATCTTTCAATACTTATTAAGTTTTAATTATTTTATACATATAAAAATAATCAAAATAGGAAGAAATTTTATATTAAAATTGGGAAGCTCCTAACTTCAAAGTTGGATTACCATTTTACTCCTCCACTAAATTAAATAAATAAATAAATAAAAATTATATTATAATAAAATTGAGAAGCTCCTAACTTCAAAATTGGATTACTATTTTGCATCTCCACTAAATAAAATAAATAAATAATAAAAATATTATAATATAATGTATATATTTTTTGGTAACTTACGAGAGAAATATTATTCCTATATAATACTTGTGTACAAAAATATAAACTTATATTATATTAATTAAATAAAAAATAAAGATATATATAGTAAATAATAATAGTTAATCATTATCACCATCGTGTTTGAGTTTTTTTAATTTTTTAAAATTTTGTGCTCTTTTACTACTTGACCAAGAAATTGAGAAATACTACAACTATATTTATTATATTATTAAATATTATAAATAAATGCATATTTAGTATACATTTTTTCATCTTACGTGCTAATGCAATGCTTTTGATTTTTCTAAATTCTTTGTAATGAGACGTTTCAATAGTATTAAAAATAATAACGAACAATTAAAGATATAATAAATGATATATCCAAACTTTTTATCCTTTATCCATTTTTCATGCCTTGCAGAAATATATACACATACTCAACATAGAAGGATTTATTTGAGTAGGAAATTAAGAATGTGAGAATTTTGACCAAAGCTTCAATAGAGTCTTCTATCTTTCTCTAATATATAAGATTTATTTCATTTTTATCTCTTTCACTTTGAATGATGAAGGATTTTTATAATTTGCTTTAAATTATTGTAAATCATAATTTTTTTTATCTTTTTCACTTTTTGAATTAATGGGTTTAAGTGATTTGCTTGAAATTTACTTGAATGTAGAGTTTTTTTTTCTAATATAGTTGTCTTGATTGTGGCATTTTGATATTTGTATGTTGGTGATCAGGAATACATGGAGCCATTATACAACTTATGAGAGATTTTAGTAGTTCAATTAGTTATTTGTATGAGTAATTATCTTATTGTCGAGAGTTTGATTTTTCACATTGTAATTTATTTCCTCTCTCCAAATTTTTTTTATATAAAACTTACGGGTTTGCAGAACCCAACAGTTTTCTCTCAAATTATGTATTTGTACTAAAAAATACTTAATATGTATAAAATAATTTATTTAAAATTAGTAATCTGAAGCAAAATGAAGATAATTTATTAACAAGAATGTTAGATCACAAAAAAAGTTATTTTTTTTACAATTCAGAACTCATAAACTCCAAATTTTGGCCTTTAAAAAAGTTTGCACGAGCAATTTCAATGAACCTATTCAGGTGGTCATATCTAATATCTTCACTTTTTTAAAAAGAAAAATAATTCTTAAAATTTCAATACATAAAATATAACTGTCAAAATTAAGATCATCTCTCATAACTTTAAGTTTGTAATTTTTTCTTTATTTATTTAATTTATATCTCATGACCATATATTTTATTAATTTTTTATAAGTGAAAAATATTATAACAATTAACATGGGATACACGTGCAACACACGTGATTAAAAACTAGTAATTTTATAAGTGGGTCTGAGGTGAAGGTAGAGGAGTGTACGCGTTTCTTACTCCTACCCTTGTGAAGATAGAAAGGTAGTTTCTGATAAGTTCTGAATTAAATGATGTCTTAAAATTTTAAAATCTATATATATATAATAAAACTAGGTAAAAAGAGTTTACGATTTGTTTGTGACAAAATTAAAGAATGAAGTAAATAAAAAAAGGATGTTCTATTTGTATCTAACTGTAACAAGAAAACTTAGTTTTCCTACCATCGACCTTGCCGCCAGAGAACCTTACTATTACATGTTTTGGTGGTCATGGCCACCACATTGTCAGGACAGCCTTCGCCTGAGGATGACCAACCCCATAATGTGCTGAAATTAAATTTGGACTATACGTTGAAGTTGTGCCCGACACCATTTATTACAAAGCCTGTCAATTACCTACACGGTGAGCCTAGAGTGGTCTGGGAGGAGGATGAAATAACCCAAATGATTTATAAAGAGAATCTACAATACACTATTATTGGGAAGTTTTCATATGGGTGGCCGAATATCCAAGTTCTTAGAAAAATGATTCCTAAATAGTGCGAGTTGAAAGGAGGATGCAATATTGGTCTTTTGAGTAATAGACATGTATTGATAAGGGCATCAACTATGGAAGACTATGTGAACTTGCTTTCAAAGCCAACTTTTTACCTATCCCATAGACAATGGATGTACCTAATGCGTACTTTAAAGTGGGATCCTTTATTTGATCCAGAAGAGGAAACAACAACAATAATAGCATGGATATCTTTTCCATCGCTACCACCAAATTTTTTCATGAAGAAAGAAGTTTTTTCATTCACTGCAGCAGTAGGAAAGCCTTTGCAAGTTGATATGGCAACGAAGAATCAAACTAGGCCTAGTTGTGCCAGGGTCAAGGTAGAAATAGATCTTTTGGGGGTTTTCCTAAAAGAATCAACATCGATATAAGGAAGCAGACAAGAGAAGTGGTAGAGAAATGGATCAGGATTTAATACGATCAAATTCCCAAATATTGTAGAAATTGTAAGATTCAAGGTCACAATGAACAAGATTGTTTTGTTCTACCGCCGGAGTTGTACCCTAAAAGGAAGGATGATGATCAACAGAAGGTTGCAATGGATTAAGGACATATGAATCTAGCTTAAATAGTAATGGAGAAAACAGAGAAGCAATTTTTAGCACATAGATAATAAGGAGAAAACATCCTCAATGAATATTGATATATTCTAGGCTCAAGAAAATTGGAGATATGGGAGGGTGAGACATCACAAAGGTTGGAAAAGGGATCAGGTGTGGAACCAAAAATAATTCCAAAATATACTTAATAATGCCAATCAGTTTGAGGTTCTAAAAGACCATAAGGGGGAACATAATGAAATATAACAGCCACGGGACACAAAGAGCACATATGACAGGAAAGGTGGAGAGGGAAAAGGACAAGACATTTTGAACCCATGTAACGATAGAGATAATGCAGTTGATACTGCTTCTCAAAGGTCAGTGACAACACATAAGGCAGTAGAGAACAAAGAAATAGAGGATCATACGACAATTGTAGTAAGGAGGCCTGAAGAGAGCAGGAGGATAGAAAAGGAACATAAGGAATCCAAAGTAATTGAAGGTACAAAAGTTGGTGAAAATGGACAAGGGAGGAAAGTACCAGATTTACAGTAACCTTCAGTTGTGCAGAAACAACTTTTACAGTACCTTACAGAAGAGGATGACATTCAGGAAAACATAAACAATGCATTCCATGCAAGGGATCTATCACCAAGGAAAATGGATGAAATGATGAATAGAGCCAAAAAAGGTAAAGCTGGGCAATCTACTATACCTTTACAAGTTCAAATAAGGAGTAGCAAGGATAGACAATCTAGTAGTGATCAATGATCGAAAAACTACTATTTTGGAATATTAGGCCTGTTAACTCTCAAAATTCATTTGAGAGGTTAATGGAACTGAACAGAAAATATCAACATTCATAGCATTAATGGAGCCTTTTCAAAGACCTGAGGAGTTGGATCAATATAAAAGAAGATTGGGGGTTCAACAGGGTTTAGCAATAATTCGTCAAAAATATAGGTATTTTGGAGAGATGACTAGGATGACCGAATTATCAAGGATACAACACGACAGATAACCATGTCTTTTAATGGTTATAACAGGAACTTCAAGAGCACAACAATTTATGACAGGTGCAATGTATTAGAATGGCTGAAATTATGGGATAATTTGGAGGAATCGACAGCATGTATTCAAGAGCCTTGGATTATGGGTGATGATTTTAATGTGATCCTTAGTGAAGATGAGAAACAAGGAGGGTTATCTTTCATGCAAAATGAGGCTGTGGATTTTGCTTTATGTCTTAGCATTTGTGCATTATTGGAGATAAAAACTAGTGACAGCACCGCTAGGCACTAGCTGGTGTGTCTCCTACAACATCTTTCACAAATTGGGATATGGGGCTCCACTGATTGGCTCTCCTGACCTCGAGAGCTTGCTGCCCGTCCTCTCTGATTACGCGTAGACCTGGATAACACACTTAATTTGACTTCCCCACCTAGCTACTCTAGGTTGGGGGGTCAAAAGTATATATATACGCACATGGTGGAATGGAAGAGTGGAGGATGATTGCATTTTTAAAAGATTGAATTGAGTTATGGTGAATCAAGAATTGCTGGATTTACTACCTTCTAGTGAAGTCCATAACCTAATAAGACAAGGGTCGGATCGTGCTCCTCTTCATATAATTTGTAACAATAAAGAAGAGCCAGCTATTAAACCATTCAAGTTCCTAAACTTTTGGACTAAGCATACATAGTTTAAGGATCTGGTGAAGGAGAATTGAAAAGCTGATTTTGTGGGGAACCCTTTTATAGAATTTAAGGTAAAATTCAATAGAGTCAAAAAGTCACTAGCACTGTGGAACAAACAAGTTTTTGGTAATATTTTTTTAGCAAATTGCAACACTGTAAGATATTATCAAAGTGAAGGAAATTCATTTTGAATGCACCTTTCCCTAGAGAACAAGATGGAATTGAGTAAAGCTGAAGTAGATTTGAAGAGGTATAGGCATATGGAGAATGAATTCTGAAAACAAAAGGTAGGAATGAGATGGTTCAATAAAGGAGATAAAAATTTGAAATTTCTTTCACTCCCATTTCAGGGTAGGAGAAGGAAGCTTCATATTAGTGAAATACAAGGGGAGAAGGGATTCTGTGAATTCCTCAAAAGAAATAGGGGATGCAACTATTTATTTTTTCTCTAAGCAGTTCATAGATAAGGGAGTGGAGGGAAATTTTGATATGCTAAGGAATGTTCCTTCTCTTATCTCACAGGGACAAAACGAGGAGATGACTAGATTCATTACTCACACAAATTTGGTCCTACTGCCCAAAAAGGAGAGGATTGTGTGTTTCTCCAATCTCAAGCCTATTAGTTTGAGCACATTTACAAATAAGATTTTATCCAGAGTTTTGCATGACAGAATGACAAACTGTTTGCCACATATTGTTTTAAGGAATCAAACTAGCTTTGTCAAAGGAATAAGTAATTGAAAATGTTCTATTAGCACAAGAAATCATTAGAGATCAATTTGAGAGATAAGTGGCATAATGTTGTGGTGAAGCTTGATATGACAAAAGCATACGATAGAGTGTCATGGATTTGTCCTACTAAGGATCTGAGGAAATTTGATTTCGCAGAGATCATTATTGAGATGGTATGGAGATTGATATCCAACAATTGATATTCTATTCTAGTTAATGGTCATTCTTATGGATTCTTTAGGTCCTCCAGAAGTTTGAAGTAAGGGGATCCTATATCATCTATGTTATTTATTTTTGCTGCCGAGGTATTATCAAAGGGATTGAATAGTCTACATGAAGACCCTGGTTTTAAAGGTTATGGGATGCCAAAGTGGAGTCCAGATATTAACCACCTGATCTATGCCGATGACATAATTCTTTTTTATTGAGAGGATAGAAAATCAGTGAAAAAAATGATGAGAGTGTTGGCAGAATATGAGCAGGTATCTGGACAAAGGATTAACAAGAGAAAAAGTTTCTTTTACATTCATGAGAAGACACCTATGGTGATAGGGCATAACCTCAAGAGATTGACAGGGATAAATCAGGGGTCATTTACTTTTATATATCTGGGATACCCAGTGTTCTATGGCAGAAAGAAAAAAAGCATATTTTGAGGAGTTGGTGATAAAAATCTCAAGAAGAATTTTGATGCGGCAACATAAGTTCTTAACTTATGGTGGCAAGTTCATTTTGATTGCTCATGTACTCCAGTCTATCCCGTTTACCTCTTCTTAGCAATGAGTCCTCCTAAAGGGACTATTGAGCAGATTCACCAACTGTTTGCTAAGTTCTTTTGGAGTATATCAAGTGAAACCAAAGGAAAACACTGGATAGCTTGGGACGATATATGATATCCTAGGAGCGAAGGGTTTGGGATTCAAGTCTTTGCATGATGTATCAAAAGTTTTTTTTTTTTTTGCAAAACTTTGGTGGAACTTCAGGGTTTGCACAGGCTCACTATGGAGTGCTTATATGTGGAATAAGTATTGTAAGAAAGCTCATCCTACTGTGGCATTTGGAAGAGGGGCATCTCATATTTGGAAAAAGATGATAGCGGTCAGAGAAGAGGTAGAACATGAAATTCCGTGACAGATTAAAGCTGGGACAACCAGCTTCTGATTTGATAACTCGAATACAAGTGATATCAACCGGTAACAATTGATATAGTAGAGCTAATGAATACACAAGTGAAATTAGAGTGAATAGATATAAGTGATACAAGCGCAAACGAAAGTTAGAGCGAATAAATACAAGTGATACAAGCACAAACGAATACAAGTGAAATCAGAGCAAATACAGACGTTTATCTTTTTAAAAAGAAATTGTATTGCGTATGAATACAATCACCCGACACCTTAATTATTTTTAATTATTTAATTTTTTTGCCTAACACCTCAAACACTTGCTACTAATGATAAATAGCTAAATTATAACTCCATATTATCAATAAGGTTCCTGTATTGAGTATACTCTTACAGTAGCAATATCGAGAGATAAAATTCAAAAAATGTTCAGAATTAATTTCATATCTTCTTGTTGCTAAACACCATAAAAAAATCATAAAAATTGACTTACTGGTTCTATTCTATTCTCTGAAGTGGATGTTACAAATTTTCACCAATCGAAGCGTGGAAATGATTGTGGCATCAATCGTGATCGTGATCGTGGTCGAGAAAGAAATTTTAATCATTGCAACAAATAATAACCTTCATCACTAGTAGTGTAAGAAGAAGGATGAAAAGCAAAGGCGGCACAAAATAAAATTCACAAAATAAATGCTATCAGTGTGAAGGGAAAGGGCATTGATCATGTAGTTATACGCCTAAACATCTAGTTGAGCTCTATTAAGCATCTCCAAAGAAGATGGATAATAATAATAATAATACTAAAATAAATTTTATTTCTGAAGATAATATTGAGCGCATACATCAAGATGTAGAACAACAAGGAACATTATACTATACCGAGGAGGTCAACAACAAGTATGAGGAAGTGGAGATTAAAGATTTCATTGTGAATGAAGGATGGAACTGGGAGAAACTAAGGAGCAAACTGTTCGGCTGGTTCGGTTGGGGTTAAAACCAACACGCAAGTGCACGTGGTCAAACAAGTAATAAAGTGGCTAAGTAAGCCAATTATCGAACCAAGGAGACTCTAGATAAGTAAAATTGCTTCAGTATACTATATTCTAGCTTACTTCTAATTATGCTGACAACAACGTAACCAAAAGCTAAATAATTTTTGTTTATAAATGATATACTAAAACTATCAACAACTATTTACTGTGAATTGAAACTATGGATATGAGCATGCCAAGGTTAAGAACAAGTAATGAACTTGATTATAATCATAATTTGGTTATTCTTCTCTTCCTGTTGCTAGCCAAGAACATTAGCCTAGAGATTAAAACTCTCGTATTTAATCTCACTTTAGAATCATAAACCATTCGTCTACATTTCTGTGATCAAATGCAATTTATGACCTAGCACTACAATTCCGGTTCCTAAATTGACTAATACGGCTTTCAAGTATATTTCTATCAGGAAAGCACATCAAAACCCAATTTTCCCAAATCAAGTTAAGAACAATACCCTATTAATTCACAACTTTCCAATTTGTTGCTCTCTCGAGTGAAATTGGACTTTTTAGATGTACATTAATGTCGGCCACACACTAATGCAGTGGAAACAAGAATTAATAGAACAACATAGAAGAAGAAGATGAAAAATCATACAATTCAATAATCAAAATTCATCACCATTGTTCATAACCTCAGCAAGGAAGAGAATTAGCCACTCATTTGTGGATTAATCATCCTAAAACAAGTGTTAATCATACAAACAATTGATTGAAAGAAGAAAGAAAGAGAGAAAAACCCTTAGCTTTTTCGTCCCTCAACTGCCTCTAACCCACGTCCTTGTTTCACCAAGTCTGAATTCATTAAAAATAAGCCTAAGTGTTCTATTTATACTATTGGAAATTTTTTCCGGAATAACAAGCAACGTGTCGCGGAGGCCAACGCGGAGCACTGCCTCCGTGACACGGCGTGGACGCGGACCCTTACTGGAAATCTAGGGTCCGGGAATATAGCCTCAATGTGGCACGGAGGCCAACGCGAAGGTTTATCTCCGTGCCACGGAGCTGTCGCGAGGCTTCACTGGAAATTGCCAATTTAATTACCCTCCAGGCAGTGTGCCTCCGAGATGGTAGCGTGGCACGGCTCCATCGCGGAGCCCCTTTACATTGCGCATTCCAATGTCTTTTCCGTGCTCGCATCCAAGTCCAACTCCGATATTGTCCCAACATGTATTTTAGCTCCTAAAAATCATATTTTACCTGCAAACAAATGCTAATCATATTGGTTAGTATAAATTCACATTTTATTACCAATTACATGAAAATGTATACACATTGCACAATAAACAAGGCGAAAATGATACGTTTGAGTATCACTTGGGCATATAAATCTGCCCAAGATCACTTACCCCACACTTAAATCCTTGTTCGTCCTCGAACAACACATACACAACTCATGCAAATTACATCCCAACCTTCGCCACTATGGTGCGACAAAATTTATGCTACGGTCATACCGATTATTCAATTTTTTTGCAAATCATCAAGAAAACATGCATGGTTTTAACAATGCAATGACCTTTAATACATCAAGACTTCCTAGACTTCAAGAATCGACTCTCGATATCGGCAAACTCATGCAAATCAGCTAATCAAGATATCCGACACGAAAATCAATCTTTCCTCAAGCATGTGCCCTCACAACTCAAGAGAATCTTCCCCTTTATATTCATGCAACACACAAACATTCAAGTAGGGGCATGTAGAAATTAATTTCACTCTCTCTCCCAAAAGAATTCACATGCATCATGTCATGACCCATAGGCTTGCCCTTAGTGTATTACTCCACTAATATAAGGAAATGCGATGTAAGATTAAGTAGGACTTTAATGGGTTGTAATGGAAGCTATGGAACTAGTATATATTGGATTAGCCAATAATAGTCACTAGCATCCTTAAGCGCCTTTTCAACACATTCCCATCAACTCATGACATTGTTTTTTTCTTTTCTTTTTTTTTCATCATCCCATTCATACTGGTTTATTTTCGTACTGCCCATTTCATCAAACACATTTGACACAACAACAAAGGGTTGTCATGTACCCTCAATATCATTTAATTATGATGAGTGCACCCTCCACCTTTTTCTTTTCTTTCCTCACTCTGCTTTTCTTTTTCTTTTCACCCTTCTCACTCTTTGACACTTTGGAAATTTTTTTTCTTTTCTTCTTAAGCGCTTAAGAGTTTTGTATAGACTTTACGGCTAATGAAAAGAAGGAATAAAGCTTAGTTTATACATTTTTGGACAAAAGAAAGAAAGAATCGGCTAAAGGCTCAACAGGCTGACTAGGGTATACAGTCACATAAAAATGAGAGTATGACAAGAAAAAAATATAGAAACTCTCGGTTAAAAACAAAGAAATGCCTACATCCTTTCTAACACTACACCTCCTTCATTTCGTTTTGTACACACACCAGGCAAGTTCTAGACACTTTACAATAGCATGGAATAACAATACCTCACTTCACACTTCATTCACATGCTCGATTCAAGATGCATTCACAGACTCTTTAATTAACCAATTACATGAATTCAAAAATTAAGCCTCAATCACACCGAATCGAATTCTACAGCCTAGGTAACTCAACATATTTACAAAATTGCATGTTTTCATACGAATCACTTTTACATTTTGAACATCAGTTACAACACGCAACCAAAATTTCACAACCAGATAGTAACTACAGGTTCAGTGATGCAATCGACCAAAGAAAAAAACTTAAAACAAATTAAAATCACTACTCCTACCGACTACATTTTCCTTAAGACGGTCGTCATCCATCCATCATAGGGAACGGTCACTAACTATGACGTCGGTTCAATGGGACTATTCTCGATAAAAGAACCAAAAACAAACTCCGAGAAACCCAAAAAAAAAAATCAAAAATTTTTGCAACACATCGATCATTTCGATGGAAAAGTATTTACACAATATTTTAATATGTACAAAATATTTTCGCAAAATTTTGAAAATTATCGATCATTTCGATAAAGAAAAAAATATTTACAAAATTTACAAAATTTGCACTGGCAACCACAACCTTTCACAACACACATCATTTACCACAAAAATATATACAGATACAACACAAATCAGTTCACAACCACAGGGAAACATAAAAACATACATGCAAAACAAAGGAAGAACATACAGCAGATTAGCCCAGGTCCCAGCACCTAGCTACTCCCCACCCCACACTTAAATTGAACACTGTCCCCAGTGTTCACAAAAATTAAAATCACAAAAATTACGGGTGGTGGAACTCCCTGATCAGTCGAAATATTCGACTTCTTCATCTGGTACTACTGCCACGTCACCTATGTCTGAGTCTCCTCCCTCGTCGTCATCGGACTCCACATCGGAGTCCTCCCGATGTGTCTCCTCGTTCGTGGGGACATCATCGTCAGTGGGCTCAACGAAGGCTGGCCCCACTTGGCACAAAGCTCTGGCGTTCTCGCCAAATGGGTAATCCAGCTCCAGCTGCCATAATTCATCCTCTGTGGCTGATCTCCCACCAATCCGAAGCTGAAGCATCTGCATACCAAACATTCGTGCCATGTACTGATCGTCACAAGCATGTCGCTCGCCCAGTGTCAGCACTGGCCCGTGTGTGGTGTCGGGGGCCTTAGTTTTGGTCACATCAAGGGCCCTCCGCTCCAACTACGGGATGTAGTCCAAAGCCTCTTCCTCGACGTCGAGGCACCGGAGGAAGGTGGTGATGAGTCCGCCGAACCCATATCTGTGGCCCTGGTGTAGTCGGGCTCTCTTAATGGCGGATATGATAACCGCCCCAACATTAATCTCTAGCCCTTTCATCAGGGCATACACTAGGCAGACACGGTCCCGGGTCACATCCGTCATGTGAACCCCCGGGATCAAGCACGAACACACTATTTTCAGCCATATTCTTGCCTCCCTGTTCATTTGAGAATAAGGCAGAGTCTGGTGGTAACCCCTCTCCTTATGTCTGCTCCATCGAGCTGTGGATCGAGCCCCACACAAAGTGTGTTTGATATCGGCGTATGGTGGGGTGATGTTCAGCTGGCGGAGAACGTGGGCGTCTGTGTCCCGCGCTCCAACAATGGCATTAAATTGCTGGGGTTCCAGAGTGACAATCTGCCCTCTGATTTTTATTGTGTGGCTTCTGATGGCCGGGTTCCAATTTGCATAGAACTCCCGGACTAAATGTAGGTTGCACTCCTTGGGCTCCTGAAATATAAAGCTGAGCCCAGCTGCCTCAATCCTTTGCACAATACGGGGGAACTCCTGTGCTAGTGGTTCCCGTGCAATATGCTCCTCAGGGAAGTACTTATTCTCATTATGTTTAGCGTACCACTTCTTCCCTTCATCGGTCACCCACCTCATTCCGTATTGGCGGCGTTGACCGCGCGGAACAGCTGGTGCAGCTGGGACTGCTGTGCCCAATCTCATGCGTTTTCTCCCGGTGCCTGAAGTAGAAGCACTTTTACCCTTATCCTGCCTACTCGCCATTGTACCTGTCAACATAAATAAACAAGCACAATGTCAAGCTAAATACATGTTAACTTCGGCTAAGGTCGGGTTAAACTAAGTTTACCCCACACTTAGTCCTTAGCTACGTTTACGATACTACGACAAGGATTACTTTATTTACACTAAAACAAATAACTATACAATTTATTGCTTAGTGCGTTTACAAAAGAAATTCGACAGTATAACTTTTTGCGTACTACTCAGACTTCATACAGCTAATCCCAATCCTATTATCGCTAGCAATTCAACCATCGCACTTAGCAACGAAAACAACAAACAAAAACAACGACAAATTTTTTATATACATACGAATCCAAATAATCAAACCAATTTGAACAATTTTCACATTTTATCAAAAACAAAGAATTCGTCGTCTTTTATACTCTAACAATATTTACCACAACTTATCTCAATTCACAAACACACCCCGGCTTATAATTCACCAATTTAGCAAGTTACCCAATTCGATTTCAACAACCCAAGCCCTAGAAATCAATTTTACAATCACATTCGAATCATTCACACAATCAACAAGTTCAAACGCTAATTACAACATTTCGAACATCTATCAATCAAAGAATAATTCAATATCATGCTAAATTGCTACTTAGGATGATATATCTCACCTCACATGCTCAAATTCGATTAGAATTGACAAAAACTTGAGAGAAACGAGGAAAACATACCTTTACATTGAATAACCGAAGAAACTTTACAAATTGTTTGCTTAGTAGCGTGGCACGTTGGTTGGGAGAGGGAATTTAGGTGCTTGGTCGCGGAGAAGAAAGGAAATGGGGAAAAAGGGCAAAAATCGGGGTTAAAAAGAACAAAAACGCGCGGGTCACCCGGCAACCCGGTGTGACCCGGCACTAAATATAGGGCAACGTGTCACGGAGGGTAACGCGGAGCCCCTCCTCCGTGACACGGAGATAACGCGATGGCTCACTGGATTTTTTTGAAAAAAAATTCAGATTTAACCTCAACGTGTCACGGAGGGTAACGCGGAGCCCCTCCTCCGTGACACGGAGCCAACGCCCCAGTGCACTGTCTCTTCATTTTATTCATTTTTTCATACCTTGCCTTTTCCTTCCCGATTCCATGCATATTTTTCTCCGGTTGACCTCAAAATCACCTTACTAAACAAAATTGGTTAGATTAATAGATTTCCCTAACTAAAATGAAAAATACTAACTAAAACAAAAAATTTGAACTAAATCAAGAAAAAGAAAATTAAAATAAAAACTATTTACACTTTACTAAACAAAAGAAAAATTATTTTTCACGGTTTGCCTCCCGTGCAGTGCCTGGTTTACCGTCGCGGCTCGACGTCCCTTATGCTCAATTATCCACTAGGGTGATGGACAATTTTTCACGATCATTGTCCTCCCCCCAGTAGTGCTCAACCTTATCAGGTGGTCTTCCTATCAACTCTCGGGATTCACTCATTTGATTAGCCTTCCCATGATCAATCACATTGATCACCGAGAGTTCCTCATTTACAATCGGGAGCTTGGGTGCTTTGTACACATCGAACACTTCTACCTTATCATGTGCTCGCATTGTAAGTTGACCCGCAGCCACGTCAATTAATGCTTTTCCGGTTGCCAAGAAGGGTCGTCCCAAAATAAATGGGACTTCATCATCTGGTTCAAAATCCAGAACAATAAAATCAACCGGAAAAATGAGGGATCCCACTTGCACAAGCACATCCTCAACAATTCCATCCGGCCTAGCTAAGGATCTGTCTGCTAGCTGCAAGATTACGGTTGTAGGTCTAGGGCTTCCCAGACCTAACTTTTTGAATACCGAAGATGGCATCAGATTTATGCTCGCCCCCAAGTCACACAATCCACGAGCTCGGATACTCTGCCTAATAGTCAGCTGGATAGTAAAACTTCCAGGATCTTTCTGCTTCGTGGGCAGTCTATTTTGAATTCGAGAAGTGCATTCCTCCGTCAAAGCTACCGTGGCATACTTAGTCAGTCGACTTTTGTTGGCCATGATGTCTTTAATATATTTGGCATATTTTGGCACTCCCTGCAAGACATCAACAAGAGGTAAATTAACATGTACCTGTTTAAGCACCTCCATAAATTTCTTGAAACACGCCTCCTCCTTGTGTTTCTTGAGTCGTTGAGGGAACGGGGGTGGAGGTCTTTCTGCTTCTGCTTCTTTGGTCTTCCCCCTATCAGAACTTTGTTCCTCCTCAACATCTGCTGCTCCTGACTTTTGAGGCGGCCTTTCTGGTTCCACCTCCTTCAACTGCAAATCGCTCCTCGTGGTCACCGCATTTACCTGCTTCGGATTAGCATCCGTGTCTCTAGGCAGTCCTCCTCTGGGCCTTGTGTTTTGGGCACTAGCAAATTGCCCAAATTGATACTCAAGAGCCTTGGTCGCTAATTGATTATTTTTCACTTCGGCTGCCAATTTAACATAGTTAGCCTGCAATTGCGCCTGATTAGCGATCATGGTCTTGAACATCTCTTCAATGGTAGGTGATGGTGGTGGATGAGGGGCATTGTGATTTCTGAATTGAGATTGGTAGTTTTGTTGCCCTGCTTGATTCCTGTGCATACCCTGACCCGAACTTTGGCCTTGTTGGTTGTTGCTACCCCACGAAAAATTTGGATGGTTCCTCCAATTTGAGTTGTTGCCACTACCAAACTGCTGCTGATTTCTTTGTGAATTACCCACAAAGTTAACCGAATCTGGGTTTGCTCCACAGCACTCAGCTGAGTGCTCACTGCTACCACACACTTCACACCACATTTGCTGGACCGCATTGACTGAAGCTGACGGCTGGTTCAAATTCATATTGCTGAAGTGGTTGTTCAACTGATTCTGCAAGGCAGCTATCTGTGAAGCGATAGCTGTAAATCCATCCACTTCAAGCACTCCTGCTGCTTTCCTTGCTCTACCTCGTGATGAATCTGCATTCCATTCTGGATTGCCCTGTGAAATTCGGTTGAGCAAAGTGTACAGCTCCTCATAAGTCTTTTCCAGCGCTTGCCCTCCAGCTGCTGAGTCTAACAAAATTTTAGTATGGGGTTCCAAACCCTCAATAAATGTGTGTACCAACACCTCATTGGACTGATGATGATGAGGACAGTCCCGCAACATGGATTTAAATCTTTCCCAGGCTTGATACAAATTTTCTCCCTTCCACTGTTTGAAACTTAGAATTTGACTTCTAAGTCAGGCTGTTTTACCAGAGGGAAAAAATCTTATCAAAACTTTTCGTGCAAGATCATCCACGTTGATATAAAATTTGGTGGTTCAGCTTTTAACCACCTCTTGGCTTCACCAAGTAAGGAAAACGGAAATAGGGTGAGCCGAACATAATCAGGTGACACTCCAGCGGGTATATAAGTGTCACTTATCTCCAAAAAATTCTGGAGATGTTGTTGTGGGTCTTCATGAGGGAGACCGGTAAATTGCCCACTTGTGTGCAAAAGTTGCACCATATTCTGCTTTAATTCAAACCTCCCTCCAGGCTCTGGTTTGCGGATACTAGAATGTACATTGTTGGCATGTGGGATTGCCACCTCGCGAACCGGCCTTGCTGCTGCTTCGTCGGGCACTAACACTGCCCTCACAACCGGTGGATTTTGTTGCTCCATAATAGACTGTCTGAGCAACTGCAGCTTCTTTTGTAGAGCTTCTCCGCATTTACTATGAAATTCACGTTCAGGCTCTGAGTAAGATTCCACCAGCTCCTTGTCCTTTGCCAGTGTTCACAGAAATCAAGTCTGCAAAATACAGGCTAAGACCAAGTTGTCAACACTTAAGAAAATAAAACAAAAATACAGTAAATTTACAATTAACACAATTTAACCAATTGCCTAGTCTCCCCGGCAATGGCGCCAAAAACTTGTTCGGCTGGTTCGGTTGGGGTTAAAACTGACACGCAAGTGCACGTGGTCAAACAAGTAATAAAGTGGCTAAGTAAGCCAAGTATCGAACCAAGGAGACTCTAGATAAGTAAAATTGCTTCAGTATACTATATTCTAGCTTACTTCTAATTATGCTGACAACAACGTAACCAAAAGCTAAATAATTTTTGTTTATAAATGATATACTAAAACTATCAACAACTATTTACTGTGAATTGAAACTATGGATATGAGCATGCCAAGGTTAAGAACAAGTAATGAACTTGATTATAATCATAATTTGGTTATTCTTCTCTTCCTGTTGCTAGCCAAGAACATTAGCCTAGAGATTAAAACTCTCGTATTTAATCTCACTTTAGAATCATAAACCATTCGTCTACATTTCTGTGATCAAATGCAATTTATGACCTAGCACTACAATTTCGGTTCCTAAATTGACTAATACGGCTTTCAAGTATATTTCTATCAGGAAAGCACATCAAAACCCAATTTTCCCAAATCAAGTTAAGAACAATACCCTATTAATTCACAACTTTCCAATTTGTTGCTCTCTCGAGTGAAATTGGACTTTTTAAATGTACATTAATGTCGGCCACACACTAATGCAGTGGAAACAAGAATTAATAGAACAACATAGAAGAAGATGAAAAACCATACAATTCAATAATCAAAATTCATCACCATTGTTCATAACCTCAGCAAGGAAGAGAATTAGCCACTCATTTGTGGATTAATCATCCTAAAACAAGTGTTAATCATACAAATAATTGATTGAAAGAAGAAACAAAGAGAGAAAAACCCTTAGCTTTTTCGTCCCTCAACTGCCTCTAACCCACGTCCTTGCTCCACCAAGTCTGAATTCATTAAAAATAAGCCTAAGTGTTCTATTTATACTATTGGGAATTTTTCCCGGAATAACAAGCAACGTGTCACGGAGGCCAACGCGGAGCACTGCCTCCGTGACACGGCATGGACGCGAACCCTTACTGGAAATCCAGGGTCTGGGACTATAGCCTCAACGTGGCACGGAGGCCAACGCGGAGGCTTATCTCCGTTCCACGGAGCTGTCGCGAGGCTTCACTGGAAATTGCCAATTTAATTACCCTCCAGGTAGTGTGCCTCCACGATGGTAGCGTGGCACGGCTCCATTGCGGAGCCCCTTTACATTGCGCATTCCAATGTCTTTTCCGTGCTCGCATCCAAGTCCAACTCCGATATTGTCCCAACATGCATTTTAGCTCCTAAAAATCATATTTTACCTGCAAACAAATGTTAATCATGTTGATTAGTATAAATTCACATTTTATTACCAATTACATGAAAATGTATACACATTGCACAATAAACAAGGCGAAAATGATACGTTTTAGTATCACTTGGGCATATAAATCTGCCCAAGATCACAAGCTTTCTGAGGAGATGAAAAATCACATTTGTGGAGTGTATCCCTCCAAAAGTAGCTAGTAAGAAGGATAATACATGGTGGATGGGGAACTCAAATGGTGTATTTTCAGTCCAATCAACATATAAGTTAATGAGGAGGAAAAATGAGGAGGTTGGGTGGTTGTCAAATGTGTTACACCCCATAAATTTTAAATAAATAAATAGCCTAATGTCATGTTGGTTAAGGGATTTAGAAAGCAAAAAAAAAAAAAAAAATTAATAAAAAAAAATACAAGTCGGCCTCTTCATCTAATTAACCCATTTCCAGCATAGAAACAGGGGAGAACAAGTAGTAAGGGTAACCCATGTCAATATCTATATATTTCCTTTCGATTACGCGATGAAACGCGGTCTAAACTCCGTTCCGGCTTAGGTACAGGTGTATAAAGCTGCAGAGAGCAATCCTACGGAGTTGGTTTCGTGAAATTTGGCCGACGAAACGTCGTGCTACCGAGGTAAAGTAAATAAAATTACTTTAAATTAGTACCAATGTGTTCCTAGCGTTGCAGTGAGCATTTATCCCTTCTGGACTATCAAGAAATAACGAGTTTTTGATCGTTTTTCGAAAGGTTAAAGTTGGGATAAGTATATATATCAAAAGTAATAATTTCTCCCGAATATTAATATATTTAGTTCTAATTGACGTGTATATGAATGTAGTTGGGAGAAACAGCAGAAGTACCGACGGAAATCACATCGATCAGTCGGGTACTCAAAAACCAGGTGTGTAAAGTTATTCTTTCGGCAAGCCAGGAAGTATAGCTTAGAAAGTAAATAGAATAAAGGCTATTAACCGATACCAGCGTACAGGAACGATTTTAGTACAATTTCCAGCAAGCATGCTAGTATATTAATTACGTATCATGCGATAATCAGAATAATAGATATTCAGGCAATACGTATCATATCTGTTGAGATTGTATCCAGTAGTAGATGGTACATTTTATGTTATTGAGCTATATCCAGATATAATCAGATAGACAGATAAAGGCCAGGTAGCAGTTAGTCCAGCAATCAGAAATAGTGTAAAAAAGAATATAGTACCAGTTATTTAATACAAACTGGCCTTGAGATACAAGAAGAGAATATGATTAGTATTTTTCATTTGAGCATGCTTGCTGTGTATGTGTTTTGTATGTTGAGACTTGTTGTGGCATGTGGGCACCCTTTAGCATTCCCACCGCCCCTGGGTTATAGCTGTGTCGATACCAGATTCAGATACCGCCACCAGTTGGGCGATGCCGTCCGACTAAAGGACGATGATGGCCGACCACCATGATAATACGGTCCAGACCACCCTGCTTGCAGGGGTAGTTCAGTTTACTCTGCGCAGAGCTAGCACATCCTGTTTACAGGGGCAGACCACTCTGTGTGCACACCTGTGCCCAGAGGCAGGAGTCTTCGGACTCAGACACAGTTTATTGTCAGAGGCCAAGGCCTGAGCTACGTACCCAAGGGGGCCGGTAGGAGGAGTTCACAGTTATCAGATGAGTGGAGTGACTTGTTTTTGGTTGGTTTAGACCCGGGTAGGGGTAAATAGATTGCTTGCTTGGTTGGCACCTTTCAGCTTATGGGGGTCGGTCAGGTATTGTGTGTATTATTATGTATATTGATATGTGCTAGTAGGTACTGATAGACAGAAGGACGACATGTCTTCAGGTACGCTCAGTTAGTTACAGAATGTATAAACTCTCCCCAGTTATCCTCAACTAGATAGACTCAGCTACTTCTTGCTTAAATGTCATGTTATTGTGCTATTCGTTCCAGTTGCATATTTCAGTTTGCTTTACATGCTCAGTACCTATGGTACTGACGCCCAGCGGGGCGCTGTATTGCTTGCCTACAGGTACTTACGGACGAGGAGCCGATCCCTCGTGATTCCAACCAGCCAGTGTGTCATCAGCTCCTGTCATCCGGAGTCTGATCCCTAGAGGTGTAGCTCCTTTTATTTTGTTGTGCAGTATGGGTAGGTCGGGGCCCTGTCCCGATCATTTCTATTAATTTCTTACAGTATTCGTAGAGGCTTGCAGTCTGTATATATTCCCTGTGGTTAGTTGAGCCGGTCGTGTGAGGCCGTGCAGTCTGCTGTAGCTGTTTAGTATTTCAGTTTATGTTGGCCGTGTGGGGCCTTAATTTGACAGTAGTGGTGACCTTGCCGGTCACGTAGTTTTACAGCAGTTTTGTGTTGAGTTACAGATAACTAGACAGCATGGTGGCCTTGTCGGCCCGCATAGGTTCCTTGTTATAAGTCTGTTTCTGGTTAGCTGTTGGTGCAGGTACAGATGGCTACAGGCCAGTTGGCCGGAGGCTGTATTTACAGCCATTATATAGCTGATTTGTTTCTTGAAATAGAGCTAAAGCCAGCCAAAGCACCAGATGTGCTCAGGCTGGACCATTTAGTAGTCTAGAGTCTAGCAGGCACTAGGTGCCCGTCATACCCCCCAAGGTGGGGTGTGACAAACTTGGTATCAGAGCAGTTCGTGTCCCAGGGAGTCTGCAAGCCGTGCTAAGTAGAGTCTTGTGTATGGATGTGTTGTGCACCACATACTATAGGCAGGAGGCTGCGAGGCATGTAAGGATTGTCACTCTTCTTTCTTACTCAATCGTGCTATAGAGCGGTACAATATAGAGTTGACTTTTGAAACTCACCACCCTCTTTGCTTACAGATATTATGGCAGACCAGTGGCACCCAGCTACAGGTAGGAGATTGGATACAGCTGCGGGCGAAGGCACCAGTAGGATGCCTCAGTTGCAGCCAGATTCCGCCCAGTCTGGTAGCAATACGGAGGCGTCATCTCGGCCCTCCCAGCAGTCTCCGCCTCGCCAGATACCATTTAGGGCAGCACCGCCTCCCACAGCTCCTGCACCCACTTCATCTGATCAGGAGCTGCGTAGTGCGGTGGTTATGTTGACTCAGATGCTAGCTGCTCAGCGTCATCCAGCACCACCTACAGTAGTATAATCCCTAGGGGGGCCAGGTAGTTCCAGGGTTAGAGAATTCTTGGCATTGGGACCCCCTCAGTTTACTGGATCGGATTCAGCGGAGGACCCTCAGGATTTTTTGGACCAGATGCAGCGGATCTTTAGAGTCATGCACGTAACCCCAGCAGAATCAGTTGAGTTAGCAGTGTTCCGGTTACGGGATATTGCTGTTTTCTGGTACGAAAGTTGGGAGAGGTCTCGGGGAAGAGATGCAGCCCCTCTCACTTGGTCCAGCTTTTCAGAGGCCTTCCTGGACCACTACTTACCCCGGGAGGTCAGACAGGCTCGGATGGACCAGTTCTTACATTTAGAGCAGGGGGCTAGGAGCGTCCGTGAATATTCCTTACAATTCGACTCCTTAGCCCGCTATGCTCCAGCATTTGTGGACACCATGTCGTCCAGAGTCCACCGCTTTATTATGGGCCTGAATCCAGAATACATAGAGACGTGCATGACAGCTACTTTGAGAGAGGACATGGACATAGCCAGGGTGCAGGCCTTCGCACAGACAATTGAGGGCCTGAGGCAGCGACAGCGGGGTGACAGACAGGCGACTTCAGAGCAGCGCCGTAGGAGCAAACCCACTGAGATTCAGGGGGAAATTCCTAGGGGGCCGAGACCAAGGTTTTCAGATAGGCCACCCAGATCTCTACCACCGGTACAGCAACAGAGGGGCAGGTTCATTCGCCGGGGTCAGTCGGAGTCTGGTAGCAGTTCACGGACAGTAGCCTCACCTCAGCAGCGGAGGGTGGAACAGAGTAGATTTGCATCCACCCCTTGTCCTATATGCCACTGACTACATTCTGGAGCCTGCAGGCAAGGCTTCCCAGGGTGTTATTACTGCGGACAGGAAGGGCATTTAATGAGAGATTGTCCAGCCAGGGGATAGGGTAGTCAGGATGATCTGGATAGAGCGTCAGCAGGGCCACGAGTTCCAGCAGCCTCAGCAGGGCGCAGACCCTCAGGTTCAGGGAATAGGGGCCGAGGTAGACCAGGAGCCTCTGGCTTAGGTGCAGGCCCCAGCCGTACCTATGCATTACCGGGGAGGCAGGATTAAGAGGCATCTCCCGACGTGGTCACAGGTACACTGATTATCTGTTCATATCCTGTTTATGTATTGATTGATCCAGGGTCTACATTGTCATATATCACACCGTTTGTGGCCCGAAAGTTGGGTATCAAACCAGAATTGCTTCAGCAGCCCTTTTCAGTGCTTACACCGGCCGGTGACTCGCTTACAGCTAAAAGAGTTTACCGGGGGTGTACGGTAGAGGTTGCTGATCGTCAGACCACAGTAGACTTAATAGAACTTGAGATGGTCGACTTCGATGCCATTATGGGTATGGACTGGTTAGTGCCATGCTATGCCAACTTAGAATGTTGGACCAAGACGGTCCGATTTCACTTTCCGGGGGAAGCAGTGCGAGAGTGGAAAGGGAATACACCTACACCAAAAGGTAGGTTTATTTCCTACCTTAAGGCAAGAAAATTAGTAGCAAAGGGATGCATTTGCCACCTAGTTAGAGTCCAGGACGTTCGGGTGGAACCTCCGACTCTTCAATCTGTTCCAGTGGTCAATGAATTCCCTGACATATTTCCAGATGAGTTGCCTGGTATCCCTCCCAAAAGGGAGATAGATTTTGGGATTGACTTATTGCCAGGGACTCAACCTATATCCATTTCCCCGTATCGCATGGCATCAGCTGAGCTTAGAGAGTTGAAAGAGCAGTTAAAAGATTTGCTCGACAAAGGTTTTATTAGGCCTAGTACTTCCCCGTGGGGTGCGCCAGTTCTGTTTGTAAGAAAGAAAGATGGCTCACTCCGTATGTGTGTGGACTACCGGCAGCTGAATAAGGTAACAGTTAAAAACAAATACCCGCTCCCGAGAATAGATGATTTGTTTGACCAGTTGCAGGGGGCCAAATGTTTCTCTAAGATAGATCTGAGGTCTGGATACCACCAGGTCCGGGTTCGGGAGAGGGACATTCCAAAGACTTCTTTCAGGACCAGGTATGGTCACTTTGAATTTCTAGTTATGTCTTTTGGAGTGACGAATGCTCCCGCAGTGTTTATGGACCTGATGAACAGCATATTCAGACCGTATTTGGATCTGTTCGTGATAGTATTTATCGATGATATTCTGGTATATTCTCGTTCAGAGACAGATCACCGGAACCATTTACGAACAGTACTCCAGATCCTTAGAGAACGTCAACTGTACGCCAAGTTTTCTAAGTGTGAGTTCTGGCTGAACTCAGTTGCCTTTTTGGGGCACATCGTGTCGGATGCTGGTATACAGGTAGACACACAGAAAATAGAGGTGGTCAAGACATGGCCCAGACCTACCACTCCGACCGAGGTTCGCAGTTTTTTGGGTTTAGCAGGATATTATCGGAGATTTGTCGAAGGATTCTCCACTATAGCAGCACCTCTGACAAAGCTAACACAGAAAGCAGCGAAATTTCAGTGGACGGAGGCCTGCGAGCAGAGTTTTCAAGAATTGAAAGACAGATTGACCTCCGCCCCAGTACTAGCATTGCCAGAGGGAACAGATGGGTATGCGGTGTATTGCGATGCTTCAGGTTTGGGATTGGGTTGTGTGTTAATGCAACATGGTAAGGTGATTGCCTATGCTTCTAGACAGCTGAGGAAACACGAAAAGAACTATACGACCCATGACCTGGAACTGGCCGCAGTGATCCACGCTCTGAAGATTTGGAGGCATTATCTGTATGGCGTCCATGTAGACATTTTTACAAATCATAAAAGTCTGCAATACATTTTCACACAGAGGGAGTTAAATCTGCGGCAGTGTCGCTGGTTAGAATTGTTGAAAGATTATGATGTAAATATTCTCTATCACCCGGGAAAAGCTAATGTAGTAGCAGATGCCCTGAGCCGTAAGTCAATGGGGAGTTTAGCGTATTTGCGGCTCGAGAAGTGGGAATTAGCCAAGGAAATTCATCAACTAGCTGGTTTAGCCGTTCGAGTAGTGGAGACAGAAAATAACAGAGCGGTAATTCAGAATTCTGCCGAGTCATCACTAGTTACAGAGGTAAAAGAACGGCAGTACGAGGACCCTGACTTAGTCCAGCTCAGAGATAGAATTCATAAAGGTAAGGAGTCAGATTTCCAAGTGACCAAAAATGAAGTGCTACGTTGTAAGGGCCGTCTGTGTGTCCCGAACGTACTAGGGCTTCGCCAGCAGATCATGTATGAGGTACATTACGCTCGTTATTCCCTCCATCCAGGAGCAACGAAAATGTACCACGATATCAGAGACATCTACTGGTGGCCAGGTATGAAATCTGAAATAGCTGAATTTGTATCTAGATGTCCTAAGCAGGTGAAAGTGGAGCACCAGAAACCGGGCGGTCTGACACAGGATATAGCTATGCCTATGTGGAAATGGGAAGCGATAAATATGGATTTTGTAACAGGATTACCCCGTACCAGACGCAGGAATGATTCTATTTGGGTAATAGTTGACAGGCTGACAAAATCAGCTCATTTCCTGCCCGTGAAAGTTACCTTCTTAGCCGAGGATTATGCCGAGTTATATATCAGAGAAATAGTTAGGCTACATGGAGTGCCGGTATCCATTATTTCAGATAGGGGAGCACAGTTTACAGCTAGATTCTGGCAGTCGTTCTAGAGGGGTTTGGGAACGCAGATTAATTTGAGCACAGCATTCCACCCTCAGACAGATGGACAGGCTGAGCGGACTATCCAAACGCTCGAAGATATGCTACGAGCGTGTGTACTAGATTTTGGGGGTAGCTGGGATGAACATCTGTCGTTGATTGAATTTGCCTATAATAATAGTTATCATTCAGCTATCCAGATGGCGCCCTTTGAAGCATTATACGGGCGAAAATGTAGATCGTCGGTGGGCTGGTTTGAAATGGGAGAATCAGCGTTGATTGGGCCAGACACCATTCAACAGTCAGAGGAGAAGGTAAAGCTTATCAGAGAACGCCTGCTGACTGCTCAGAGCCGCCAGAAGTCGTATGCAGATATGCGGCGTAGAAATCTAGAATTTGCGATAAATGACTGGGTATACCTGAAGGTTTCTCCGATGAAAGGGGTGATGAGATTTGGCAAGAAAGGCAAGCTTAGCCCGAGATTCATTGGGCCATATCAGATTCGGCGGAGAATAGGCCGAGTTGCATACGAATTGAACTTGCCTCCGGAGTTAGCATCTGTTCACCCAGTATTCCATGTATCTATGTTGAGAAAATTTGTAGGAGACCCTTCCACAGTTGTTCCAATTCAGGATGTCCAGGTCACCGAAGAGTTAGCATACGAAGAGGTTCCAATAGCTATCTTAGATAGACAGATCCGTAGATTGAGAACTAAAGATATTGCGTCTGTCAAAGTATTGTGGTGTAACAGGAACCGAGAAGAAATGACCTGGGAAGTTGAGGAGGACATGAAAACCAGATATCCCCACTTATTCCAAGCATAGGCAAACGGGAGGTATGTTAGAACTATTTTTTCTTATTAATGCTTATACTTCATATATGAAAGCAGGCGGTTGATTATAGACAATTTTAAACATGGATGTTATTATATCGTGTAGAGTACCTGTATTGGACCTTTCTGCTTTTCAGGAATTTTGAGATAATCCATAATACAGGAGAAACTCTGCCAAAATTTTTCTAGAAACAAGTTGAGTAAGTTGAGCAGTCCTCTAGACAGAATGTCATTCGAGGACGAATGTTCTTAAGGGGGGGAGGATGTTACACCCCATAAACTTTAAATAAATAAATAGCCTAATGTCATGTTGGTTAAGGTATTTAGAAAGCAAAAAAAAAAATTTAATTAATAAAAAAAAATACAAGTCTGCCTCTTCATCTAATTAACCCATTTCCAGCATAGAAACAGGGGAGAACAAGTAGTAAGGGTAACCCACGTCAATATCTATATATTTCCTTTCGATTACGCGACGAAACGCGGTCTAAAATCCGTTCCGGCTTAGGTACAGGTGTATAAAGCTGCAGAGAGCAATCCTACGGAGTTGGTTTCGTGAAATTTGGCCGATGAAACGTCGTGCTACCGAGGTAAAGTAAATAAAATTACTTTAAATTAGTACCAATGTGTTCCTAGCGTTGCAGTGAGCATTTATCCCTTCTGGACTATCGAGAAATAACGAGTTTTTGATCGTTTTTCGAAAGGTTAAAGTTGGGATAAGTATATATATCAAAAGTAATAATTTCTCCCGGATATTAATATATTTAGTTCTAATTGACGTGTATATGAATGTAGTTGGGAGAAACAGCAGAAGTACCGACGGAAATCACATCGATCAGTCGGGTACTCAGAAACCAGGTATGTAAAGTTATTCTTTCGGCAAGCCAGGAAGTATAGCTTAGAAAGTAAATAGAATAAAGGCTATTAACCGATACCAGCGTACAGGAACGATTTTAGTACAATTTCCAGCAAGCATGCTAGTATATTAATTACGTATCATGCGATAATCAGAATAATAGATATTCAGGCAATACGTATCATATCTGTTGAGATTGTATCCAGTAGTAGATGGTACATTTTATGTTATTGAGCTATATCCAGATATAATCGGATAGACAGATAAAGGCCAGGTAGCAGTTAGTCCAGCAATCAGAAATAGTGTAAAACAGAATATAGTACCAGTTATTTAATACAAACTGGCCTTGAGATACAAGAAGAGAATATGATTAGTATTTTTCATTTGAGCATGCTTGTTGTGTATGCATTTTGTATGTTGAGACTTGTTGTGGCATGTGGGCACCCTTTAGCATCCCCACTGCCCCTGGGTTATAGCTGTGTCGATACCAGATTCAGATACCGCCACCAGCTGGGCGATGCCGTCCGACTAAAGGACGATGATGGCCGACCACCATGATAATACGGTCCAGACCACCCTGCTTGTAGGGGTAGTTCAGTTTACTCTGCGCAGAGCTAGCACATCCTGTTTACAGGGGCAAACCATTCTGTGTGCACACCTGTGCCCAGAGGCAGGAGTCTTCGGACTCAGACACAGTTTATTGTCAGAGGCCAAGGCCTGAGCTACGTACCCAAGGGGGCCGGTAGGAGGAGTTCACAGTTATCAGATGAGTGGAGTGACTTGTTTTTGGTTGGTTTAGACCCGGGTAGGGGTAAATAGATTGCCTGCTTGGTTGGCACCTTCCGGCTTATGGGGGTCGGTCAGGTATTGTGTGTATTATTATGTATATTGATATGTGCTAGTAGGTACTGATAGACAGAAGGACGACACGTCTTCAGGTACGCTCAGTTCGTTACAGAATGTATAAACTCTCCCCAGTTATCCTCAGCTAGATAGACTCAGCTACTTCTTGCTTAAATGTCATGTTATTGTGCTATTCGTTCCAGTTGCATATTTCAGTTTGCTTTACATGCTCAGTACCTGTGGTACTGACGCCCAGCGGGGCGCTGTATTGCTTGCCTACAGGTACTCACGGACGAGGAGCCGATCCCTCGTGATTCCAACCAGCCAGTGTGTCATCAGCTCCTGTCATCCAGAGTCTGATCCCCAGAGGTGTAGCTCCTTTTCTTTTGTTGTGCAGTATGGGTAGGTCGGGGCCCTGTCCCGATCATTTCTATTAATTTCTTACAGTATTCGTAGAGGCTTGCAGTCTGTATATATTCCCTGTGGTTAGTTGAGCCGGTCGTGTGAGGCCGTGCGGTCTGCTGTAGCTGTTTAGTATTTCAGTTTATGTTGGCCGTGTGGGGCCTTAATTTGACAGTAGTGGTGACCTTGCCGGTCACGTAGTTTTACAGCAGTCTTGTGTTGAGTTACAGATAACTAGACAGCATGGTGGCCTTGTCGGCCCGCATAGGTTCCTTGTTATAAGTCTGTTTCTGGTTAGCTGTTGTTGCAGGTACAGATGGCTACAGGCCAGTTGGCCGGAGGCTGTATTTACAGCCGTTATATAGCCGATTTGTTTCTTGAAATAGAGCCAAAGCCAGCCAAAGCACCAGATGTGCTCAGGCTGGACCATTTAGTAGTCTAGAGTCTAGCAGGCACTAGGTGCCCGTCATACCCCCCAAGGTGGGGTGTGACAAAATGTTTGGATAAAGGGACTGCTTTTTAAGATATGTTTCCTCTTGTGGAGAGTATTGAAGGGGAGAATTACAACTGATAATGTTTTGAAGAGGATGAGGATGTAAATAGTATCCAGATGTCATTGTTGTGGCAGTGGATACCAGCAGAAGACTATTAACTATTTATTTCAAACAACTTCTATAACTAATAAGCTGTGAAAGAAATTTGCTACTTGTGCAAGTATAAATATGAAGGAAGTGAATTTACAACAAGTCATTGTCAGTGGTGGAAACTACAACTCCCATCAAGATGCAAGGAATATTTAAGGTCAGTCCTGCTATTATTGTGTGGGAGCTCTGGAAGAGGAGGAATGCTAGGAGGCATGAAAATGATGTGAATTTTCAATGAATGTTTAAGCTATGTCAACAAACTGTTCAACAGTTTCTAAAGCTTAAATATCCTTGGATCAAAATTCATTCTCAATGGGGAGAGATGCTCAATTATCTTCAAGTATATAAAGCTAGACTCCACTACAGAATTGTTAGATGGGAGTTTCCTAGGGCTCAGTGGATCAAGTGTAATATTGATGGTGTATGTAGGGGTAATCTCGGAGAGAGTGCATTGGTTTTTTCTTAAGGAACACAGAAGGGGAGTTGATTTATGCAGAGGAAAAGGATATTGGAGTAAATACAAATATGCAGACAGAAGTGATAGTTATGTGGAATGCTTTGAAATATTGCATGGATCTAAATGTCAACATTGTTCTAGAGACTAACTCTCTCGGCCCAAAAGAGATGCTACTAAAGGAATGGACGATCCCTTGGGAGATAGCTAACAGAATGGATGATATTTATAGTATGCTGAATCAAGTAAACACACAAATTCAACATACTTTCAGGGAAGTGAACCCGTTGGTAGATTCATTAGCTAACTATGTGCTTAATTGTAATGGCACACACAAATTCACAAGTTTCATTCAACTACCAACTACATGCAAGAAGATCCTTAATATATAAAAAGCTCAAATTTCATATCTGAAGGTCAAAACAAGAAGGATAAAGGATACATTGAGCTAGCAAGGAACACTGTCATTCATTATAATTCAGAGTAAGAATTTTTACATCATAAGTCTTGCTGTAACAAGGGGCTTACTGTGAAAATAAACTACCTAGGACAACATACAAAAAGGATTCTCCAGCAAAAAAGAGGGCAAAAGTCAGATTCCAACATAGTTCTCGTACCCAGAGATTTTTGACTGAAGAAGAAGATTAGGGCGACGTGATATTCCCTATCTAAGCTTCAAGGTGTCATGATTAGTGGGTTATGTGATTTGGCGCCACCAAACTACCACCATTAACCAGAAAGCCACCTGCACAGAACAAGCTGTTAGGAACAACAATGATGCAAGGAGAAATAGAGATATGGAAGCTTACCTCTTTGTGAGCTGCTTCACCATTACAAGGAGAGGTGGTTGATTTATCAACCACAGATAAAGGAGGACGAATTTCAAGTTGAAGGAGATCGGTGCCATGCTTGATTAGGAAACCCTATCTTCAGGTGTTTTCAGATAATGTAACGATCGGTCTGAATGACCGGATAAATAGATAGATATGGTAGGTTCTTTTTTTAGACCAGGTACATAACTTGTTTTTTCCTGGTCAGGTCAATAGAGTCATGAAATTCTTTGTTTTTGATTTTTTTATAAAAAAATGGATTTATCTATTATTGGGCTTGGAACAATTTATTGAAATAAAAAGGGGCCTGACCTCAAGTTTTTTTTAAAATAAATTTTCCTCATTTTTGTTAATCTATAATCACACCTCTTCATCTCCGTAACTTCTACTCTTAATTAATAATTGATTAATAATATCATAACTCACATTAAAATACTTTAATATAGAAAAAATATTACCTCCTTTCCTCTTCTTTGAGTCTATTTAATTTGTATGCAATAATGAGTATTGGAGAATACCTAAATATAATTTTGTAGTTAATTTTACTTTTTTAGAGTAAAAATGATAGAGAGAGAGAGAGAGAAGGAAGTCATGCTTTAATCCTGATTCAGAATGTTAGCTACTTCGGCCTTAGAAAAAAACAGTTCATGTATTGAGATTACTATCAAAATGAAAATAGGGTTGTCAAGAAATGATTAAATTTGGTGAGTTTTTAAATATTTTGATAAATTCTTGAAAGTTTGGTCCTTAAGAGTTGTGCAGTATATGCTCTGTTGACGATTCATTTGTTGTATAGTTATATAAAAATAACGCATGTGTTGGCTATAAGAGAAGGGTGTTTGAGATCCGTATTGCCCTATTGGATGATGATAATGACTAGAAATATTTGCGTTCTTCAAGGTAAACTTTGATTTATTATTCAAAATTAATTTAGAAATTACATCATAAGTTTTTATATTTAAATAATATTTGTAAATATATAATTTATTTTATTTATTAAATATCAATTTTGCTTATTACAAATACAAGGTATGTACAGTCTAATAAAGAAGATTCATATATCTATATCTTTTATAATTGTGGTGTATAAGAGAATGATATGGCATAATTCTTTAGCCAAGAATTTGTCATTTTTAGCTTTTTTCTCCCTTTTTACTTTCTCAATTTTTGGTCTTTATAAGATTTTTTTCTCATTTATTTTGTGTTATGTTACAAATCCCAAAATTCACTTCCTTAATTCTCTTAATTATACTTTTATTTTTTCCTTTTCTTTAAAAAAATTAATCATGTTAATAATAATTTCACATGAACATATTAATCCTCTCAATAATAATTTTTCATGTATGTAAGATAAGAGAAAGGGAAGGAGAAGGGAAAAACTAGGAATAAATAGGAGACTTGTCACCTCTCTTTAGTCAAAAAATTTATTTATTTTTCTTATTTTTTAAAATTTTTTTCCTCATTTTTCTCAATTAACCGGTAGTTAATATTGAAATTACATCCCGAAATTAATTGTCAGGAGAAATGATCATAATTTCTCCTTAATACGTAATTAACAAAGAGAAACAAAATATATTTCAAATTCCTTTTAAAGTCAATCATTTCAAACCAAAGCAGATCTATATGTATATATATTTCTTATAATACTTTGACAATTTGAAACTTGAAAAGGCAAAAATATAGACAGTAAATTTTTTGTCCTTAAAATCTTAAAGATGCAGTGACCTTGTGAAGCTGCTGCCATGCATTACCTTTGAAGCTATACCTTGAATTTTCCTTCAGAAATATGAAATGAATATGAATTTTCTTTGCATTTTGTGCTTATGAGATTGTAAGTAGTTTGATATTCTCCTTTTCTTTTCATTGTGCTTATGGGTTGTAACGTTTTAAAATTTTAATCTTCTCAGCTTTTTTCTTAACATTGTAGTTATGGGTTATCAAAAGACTTTAAATTTTTATCTTCTTTAAAAAAATGTCATTGATTATCATGAGGGTGGTGGCGCATGAAGATGACATTGACTATCATGAGGATGGTGGGGGCATGGGACAACAAGTGTCTAGGCTTGTAAAGAATGTCCTTCCATTTTCGGCCTAAAATGAAATTGGATTAATGGTGGTTAGTTCAAAAATGCAATTAATTTTTTTGTTAAATAATTTTTCTTAAAAATTATATCTATCTTTTTATTTTGTGTCTCTTTTAACTTCATAAGTAACTTTTATCAATTTTTTAAATTATAAAATAAATATTCGATCTTTTTATTTTGATAACTTTAACACAAATCTGCTTATGCTTGGTGAGATTAACTATAACTTTATAAATGATGAATGACTATCTGCATCATGTTACATGCTCATCAACTTTAAGCTTTAATTTGTGTCCTAATTTAAAGAATTAAGTGAATATTATATTATGTTTGTAATTCAAGAATTCTATTGACATTGATATAAAAGAAATCGTTATAGCTTAAAATATTGTGTACTAGATTTTTTTTTTTCGTACAATGAATTTTTTATTGCAAGATCTGAATTTCGATACTCACAAAAAAATTATGAAATGTGAGACTATTTATTTCATTATTGCCTTTAAGGTGAATTTAATGACATATTCTTATTTTGGCTTATATTGAATTCTTGGCAATTATATATTTCTTTATAATTATTTTACTTTAATATTATTGAAAATCATTTACAAAGTCACATTGATAAGTCCATATATCTTAAAATAATGAAAAACAAAAAGAAATAAGGTATTCCAAAATAGACAGGTCAGAAAAGAAAAACAAAAATATTCCTATTTGATTTAATTGGTATGTTAGGATGGATGGATTCTCATTTATGGGTTATCCTCCCTCGAGGAGAAAATGATAAAAGTACAAAAAATTAACTCATCAATGATAAAAAAGAATTATTATAAATTATATTCATTTTATTTATTCTTTTCAAGTCGATTTCTTTTTTTACGTGCTTTTTAGTCTTTAAAGAAAATTAATTTTGAAATCGTTTTTTTTTCCTTTTTTAACTTCACCTATATGTTATTAATACAAAACTCAAAGTTAGAAAAATGCATCCAACTAAATATTAATCTAATGCATTTAAATTTGAAGAACAATTAAATATATTTTAAAAAATCTCATACTGCACTTCAATATTAAACATAAAAAATTATTTTATGAATTTGATGAGTTCACCAGTGATAAAATAATTATCGAAAAAGCATTGAATGTTTGGTTCATTAGTCATTCATATGACTAGCAATAAATGTCGAGGATTGAAAGATCTTTAAATACATTTATTTTGTGTGGTTAATATTGCTCAACTCTTCCATAAATGCCTTATTACTCTTCCAAATTTAATTTAGAATGAAAAATAGTCATTTTTAGCTTTTGTTTTTTGAAAAATAGTCAACTGTCAATTTTATACGTAAAACTTCATAGGAATAATTATTTGTCAAAAATATAATTGGAAAATGACTAGTAAATACTATTTCTACATACGGGTATTGATTCAGTTTAAATTATCATTTTCGGTTCAAATTCTATACAAATATTGTATAAAGACAATATATGAATAATTTTTTTTTATATATATATATTATTTCTTGCGGAAATTATACTTTTAATTCAAGACTTACAATATTTAAATCTTAAATATTTCAATGGCTCTAATTATGGGCGGAGCTAGAGGTGCATAAGGGGGTCATTCGAACTACTTTTTGTTGGAAAATTAGAACGCATATATAAGAATGTTGAAATATATATATATATATATATACATACATACATACACACACACAATAAATAGAGATGTTACTACAGGATGGAAATGTATTTCTATCATCATATTATCATTATGAATACATATGTTGACTACTCTTGCGATGGATATAATATAGATATTGAATTTTTTTTATGGAGATCGTATCTATGCAACTGTGGCTAGGTATGTTATCCACATGTTCAGAGGAAAAATAAACGAGTTGGGACTGTATATCATGAATAGTTTTATGTTGGTCCAAATAACGCGAAATATAAGACCAATAAACACAAGTTGAGACTGACATTTACTAATAGAATAACCGTGAATAAAATAAATGATCCAGAATTTGCTATGCATATCTTCAATCTACAGCCTTATAAGTAGTTGATTGACCAATTTGATGTTGACGAGAATGATTGATTTGGTAATTATCGAATTCACTTTTTATTTACATTGATTTGTTTTAGCAAACTGATGAATTTAGATCTCCATTACTATATCTGATCTTGAACGTTTTTTGACGTGCAATGATGATGCCTAAGAATGTAAATGGCACCCTAGAAAGTGTGGTGAAGTTTAATTTGTTTACTTAACATTTTTATAGATCTTTATTTAAATTTTCTCATCATATATATATATATATTCGATTAAGATTTTAATGTTTTTGGATACAAATTACTTATCATATAATTTTTTTCTTATTTTATTTTAATTTTCTCATATTATGAAATATTCTAAATTTTATGTTGAGTTTTATATATGATTTTTTAATTTAAATTTCATATATATCAATTTAAATTACTTTTTTCATATTTAACTTAGAATATTTCGCACAAGTATTTTTGGTTAAATAATTTGAAAATCATATTATGATATTAATCATATTTTAATTCTTTTTTATAATAGTGCGTAGCGCTGGTCTGCATCTTCGCATACATGTCTATTTCACCGAGCCTCTCTCCGAGACAGTGCCCAGATCGTTACGCTTTTCGTGCGGATCGGAACTTACCCGACAAGGAATTTCGCTACCTTAGGACCGTTATAGTTACGGCCGCCGTTCACCGGGGCTTCGGTTGTCGGCTCCCCTGTCATCAAGTCACCAACTTCCTTGATCTTCCGGCACTGGGCAGGTGTCAGCCTGCATACATGGTCTTACGACTTTGCGGAGACCAAATACACTAGATATTATAGGAGAGATTGTTAGTCACGGAGAAGTGCAATCACACAAGCAAGACGGTTTGACCAGTATTTTTATAAAAATGGAGTTACAAGATCACGAGTAAACTCGCAAACATTATTAGAATTAATATATATATTTCAATGTCATTATTTTTCTTAATGTGAAGTTGTGTTTTTCAAGTAGGATAAAGAATATTTCGGCTACCTTTTGGGGTGAACTTATAGGACAAATTATGTCATATTTGGAAGGATGCAGCGATAGCCCTGTTGTAGTGGCTATTCAAGAAAACATAAGCCAAAGGAAATGTTGACATTTATTTCATTAGTTTTTGTTGGTTTGCTTATTGGTCAAGTGAAAGACAATTTTTGTGATTATTTATTCATTTGATAATTTTATAAATTTAAAATTTTTTAATAATTTTTTTCTTAAGTATTATCCGTGCATCACGCGGGTACTAACACTAGTTATGATTTTACGTAATTACTGTGTACTTTAATACTTGTACAACTTAGAGGGGCCCCTTCTAGTAACAGTTTCGAGAATTTGTCGCATCAAATTATAGTTTTTCTACTTTAGATGTAATCAACAAAATGTTAAATTAAATCGTACTAATCACTATCGGGGTTATTAGAGGACGTTTGGTTTAGCTTATAAGTATTTTTTAATTTTTTATAGTAATTGATTTTATCAAAAAGTGCTTTAAAAAATTTATAAGTGCTTTAAAAAAATCAAAAGTCAAAAGTTGGTAGATACCAACTTTTTATATTTTTGACTTATAGTCATTTAGGTTTGACCATACTATTTACATTTTTATCTCATAATATTTTTCTAATTTCGATAATACCCTTCCTCAAATCTTTGACAAAATTTTATTTTTTTGTACAAATTAGAAAAAAATAATTAAAAATCTAAAAATAAAAAAAATGAGTAGTATTAATTCATTTAAATTATTATATTCAATTTTACAAATAAAAAATATAACTATACTTCTAATAAAAAGTAAATGGGAGATTTTCCTAATTTTATTTAAATTATATATTTTAAAAATTAAAAATAACTTAAATAATTAGTTATATTAAAAATAAATAAAAATATAAATTAATTTAAATTTTAATTATTTTAGACATAAAAATATTATAATAATTCATTTTTTATAGTGTTAACAGCTTTAAGGGCATTTCAGTCATTTGACTCAAAATAAGTGTTTAACAACACTTATGTACCAAACATATCAATAATTTTTTTTCAGCTTCAAGACTTTTATCCAAACACATAACTACTTATTTATAAAATAAATTTCAACACTTAAAAAATATTTTAAACACTTATATTTAAAAGCCATTTTTTTCGGCTAAACCAAACCATCTCTTAGTCTTTTCCGTGGTACAATTCTGCTTTCACCTGGCATAAGGCACATTGGTAAAAATAATTCAACAGTTAATAATTGGTTAAAATTGTGGTACCTTGTTAATGAAAGGACCAAAATCATAAAGCTCAGGTAATTTAAAGATCAAATATGTTGCTACTTGTGTTTTAAATTATTTGTCTTGATTTAAAGTATGTGAATTAAATTAACTAATATTTTATGTAAATTTAGATATAAAATTTTTAACTTTCTTAAAATAAAATTTACATATTTAGAAACAATATAAAAATTATTATAAGTCACAAATCACAATAGTTAACGATTCAAAATATTGCATCAATCAGGAAAATCTTTTAATATTTTTTTCCATTGCACACTCGCAATTAATTAAAATTAAAAAGGAAAAAGGTATTCAAAACTGTTAATTTAGGATATCCTCAAAGAGCCAACTTATCTAATGTGTTTGAATGACAAAAACTTTGTAAAATAGAAGCAATAACAAGAGACTCATCATCATCATTCATCTCAATCTCCATGCAATTATTATTTTCAACCACTTCCAACTCCGGCGTGCATGGCGGTGGTGGCGGTGGCAGAGGTGATGGTGATGGTGGTGCCGGTGCCGGAGAATTATAAAGGGAAGGAAAAGACGAAAAAGGGTACACAAAATTAGTACGTGCATTTTCGATGCCACAAAATGCAATAGAAGAAATATCATAAGCGAAAGCAGCTTCTTCAGCAGTATCGAATGTGCCAAGCCAATGCCTTTGTTTTGTATTTGGATTTCTAATCTCAGCAGCATATCTACCCCATGGCCTTTTCCTAACACCATGATATTTTGTTGAATGTCTTGAACTTCTTCTTAAATTTCTAAAATGCAATTGAGGAATATCAGTAGCAATATTTTCCATTTTTTTCTTTTTTTTTTAAATTTTAAATTAATGGGGTGAGTGTGGAAAAATGAGATGGGGTTTATATACTGGTGAAAATACAGAAGCTTAATGTTTGTTTATTGACAAGATAAGACAGCACTGATTAGCACTAAGATAAGTTGATTAATAAATTAATGAGTTATAAGATAAGAGTGTTTTTTTGTGTCTTATTTGTGGTTTGGTCAAGTGGAGCAAGTGGGAAGCATTCCCCATGTCTTATATATTTTAAAAGGTGTTTAAGTACAAGTTGCATTTTGTTTGTTTGTGTTAACTTTTATTCCTACTTTTCTCTATTTTGACATGATTACAGCAAGCATAATCCGGAATTTCTGCACTTCATATTTTTTTTATTTGTTATTCTTTCGATTATCAAACAGATTTTATGGTCCGATTCTTTTTTCAATCTCATGCACAACTAAAGCTTAATGCATCGAGCTGTTCTTTTTTTATCCTTTCGATTAAATTTGATCTCTGTGTCTCCCTTCCACTATCACTTGTTTCCCTTGATCACATGTTCATCGGCAAGAGCTTTATTTGTTTAGAACTTTAGAACAATAATAATTACACCTTAATTCTAAACTAGTTGAAATTGACTACAACATTCATCGTTCATTAGCCTCCATTTGAACAATGTCATCACAATAATAACTAATTTATCTTCTAATACAAGTTAGAAGCACCTAAAATCAACTAATTCTATATGAACGTACGACAATCTATCACCTTTGGAACTAGTTATGTAATGTAATACATAGACGTCGAGTAATCATTTTTTCCATACAAGAAAATAACACTTGCATGGAAATTATGTTATTGGGAATGACAAAGGGTAGACCACTTTACTTCCTTGAACCCCATCCTCATCTTACTTCCACTTTTGGGTTGGAGAGAGAAAAAGGATTTACCACATAAAAGGAATCTTTAATTCGGTTTAAAAGATACATAAGTTGTGAGATAAATAAAAAAATTATTTATTAAATAGTCATCAAAGAAAAGGACAATTGACAAAAAATTCTGCCTTGGGCGTACGTCAATTGAAACGATCGAAAAGGAAATGTGAGTTAATATATGCTCTAAGGTTTGAAAATATCATAAAAAAATTTTAAAAAGAAGAATCCCTTAATTACATAATTCGAAAATGGAATAGTAGGAAAAGCAAACAATTTGTACTAATCCAAATTCCTAATCGATATGTAAATTCAACTTACGTACAGCTCTTTTGTGAGCAACTATTCCTCAATGGGTCTAAAAGAGTCCAAGAAAATTTTCATAAAAGAAAAAACAGCGATTATATACAGTATAAAGTCTAGAGGGATAAATTTGATGTGTTTCCGCATTTGCAGCTCTGAGAACAGCATGGCTAACTAGTTGATAGTCTAATTGAATTCCTCTGAATAAATATTCTACAAAGAGTTAGCAATACTAACAAATTTACGAGTCTTTATTACGGTAAGGGATGCAAAAAGGAATTTATCTGTTCATTGTTTAAAGTTAAAAAATTTTTAAGTTTCTAGAGAGAGAGAATGAACTCAGCTGACCTATTATTTTAACAATCATTACAAGTAGAAACCAAGTATGCTGAAAACCTAACAGGTAGTAGCTAAAATGATAATGCAATGAATACATTTTGGCAAAGGCAACTACAATCCAAACAAAATGAGCTAATTAAATCAGATCATATGAAGACGTAGAAAATATAGTCCCAATCTGTACATTTATGACAAAGGGCATGTACAGGAAAATTTCTTCAGCGACTGAAACAAACGATGTGTTGCAGCAGTTGGTCTATGTGAGCTTTCGCCATATTGAATGTTTTGCCGCTGATAAGGCCTTCACCCTTGGGAAAACAAAACCTGTTTTTGGAGGATTTCCATCTACCAGGGAATGTTCATACATTTCTTTGCATTCTTGAACAACCTGTTTCACAAAGAAATCCCCATTAAGAAAGCAATTAACAGAATTCTACAAAATATTCTGGAGAAGTCTATAAACATGGTTTAGGCATAAAGAACACTGACAACTGACAAGTTTCTGCTTTTATATATACCTAATATCTTTTTATATAGAATGGATATTTATCAGAAGTATGGCGAAAGAAAAACAGTAAATCTACCCCGAGAGCATGATAAATAATCACAACTTACTAGAATAACATGATAACTTCATTTAACGCATTGGCAGGAATTTAATGTAGAAAAGAGTAAACAAAAGAACTGCTAATTAGTAGCAACATCTGATTTTTGATAAGTTAATGAGTAGTCTTCCTCAGATAATTCAACTTTTGCAATAAAGTTTTAAACATGTGTCACTTAGATAAATATATATACCTCTTTCGCGTCTTTCCGTGGTATGCCTTCTCGCAGACTCACAATCTTTTCAACCACTTCTGGCTGCAATTAAGAGTAACGATGCTCAATAACAGGGATCATTAGGAGGCAAATTAAAACAATAAATAATGATTTTAACCAACAGCTTCCACATATTAAATTCAGCTTTTGACTGAGACGTAGATTCATAATGATTCATAATTCAGTTTTTGAAATATCTCTGCATGTATAAGAACAGTCTTAGAAAACTTTACCGGACAGTCCGGTTGCTGTTCTAAAATATTTGAGTAAACCAGTGTGAAAGAATCAGGGCTCTCAGATGAAGCAAGCTCTCTCAAGTCACCGAGTATCCTTACTCTGCTCTCTACTTTCTGCAGTGAAGTGAAAATTTGAGATAAGTTAATACAGATCATGTACTCCTTGTCTGTTGACATACAATATCTTTGCCATCAAACGACAACTTGCTAGTTACCAAAGTTAAGACAGCATAAACACACACACACTGTGTATGTGCGTGTGATTTGAAGCACCAGTAATGCAGATATATAAATTTCAATTGGAAAAGTAGGATCAGTTAATTTTTTTTCTATAACTGAGAAATACCCGAGGGCGAGATGGTGCATTGTTTGAAATTCGGTGCATAATGAGCCTGTCTCTCTATCATCTTCCACTTAAATACTAGGCACTTTTGTTATGATTCGAGCTAATGACGCGCGGTTAATTCACAAACATGCATTGTCGTCTCTTTTCTTTTTTATAGGTTGTTACACGCGCTGCACTCTTATACTAGACCAAAGCTCCGGGCAATAGGATCTTTTAAATTATGTCAGGATTTTATTAGAATAGCTTGAAGACTGAATCCACATTTTAATGATATATTAGAAGTAACCTTATTTTTCAGTTGACAAGAAAAGCTTTAATTAAAAATAATACATCTAAAGGGGACACAACCAATACACATTCATTGTTGAATTGCAAAGAAACTATCCACACAAAACCCTCAATTAACTGGTCCAACAATTATAAAGACACCTAGTGGCATGCATTTACTGGATTCAGTAAAGTATATTCTTCCTTAATTTCTGTTTTTCATTCACATTTGATAGAGTTTGGTACTTTATATCCAGGCAAGCAACATAATACTTCTTGGATCCAATTTCAGAAGTATAATATTCACTCTATCCTTCACGTTCTATAGAAGATATATTAGAAATTATGTATGGCCTTTTCATCTCTAAAATGTTGTAACCAAGTTTTCCTTATTTACAATTACATGATGTTGTAGTATAAAGTTGAGGTCTCATCTCCACGCACCTCGAAAGATAGTAAAACATAAATGAGGGATTAAAATCTAGTGGAAACATACATGAAATAAAGCCCTTATACAATATAAAATGTTTTACAATTATTTTTTGGGAAAAAGGTCAAAAATGTCCTCCGTTAATAATTTAGTCCAAAACTACCCCTACTTACTTTTGGGTGAAAAATGCCCTTTTCCTAAAAAACATATTGTTTCTTTTATTTTAAACCAAATGCTTTTCCTAATAAACTATTATTTTTATAAAAATAATGTGTTCTAAAAACAATATGCTCATTAGGAAAAGGGCACTTTTGACCCAAAAGTAACAATGGGGACATTTATGGACCAAACTATTAACAGCAGAGGCATTTTTGGACCAAACCATTGGTGGCAGGGGCATTTTTGTTCAATTTCACATAGTTTAAGGGCGTTTTGACCCTTTTTCCATTATTTTTTTAATACGCTTTAACGTTTCAAACCTTAGTTATAGCTTAGGTTGTGTATCTGAGCAAACATCATCTTCTTTTCTGCAAATTGGTCAGCATCTTCTTGATGCCTTTTAATGAAATTCTCATTAAAAAAGTTTCTCTGTGAAGCCTGATACAACTTTGAGTCACAATAAAGCTCTTAAACTCATTATCCTGGATCACAAAATCACTTTTGTCATTATTTTAAGTAAAGTATTTACTTTTGTTTGCAAAATCATTTATAAATCTCTCGCTGGCAAGTTGGTGCTAACTTATCCAATGTTCTCCTAGAGTTGAATCTAAAACCGAAAAATAAGAGATTCCACGTAATCTATTTGTCCTTTCATTCTTATTTTCTGTTTAACGCTACCAGATTGAACATAGGATGAATATATTGGCACCATTTTAGCCATAATTGCCCCCCCCCCCCCCCCTCCCTCTCTCCCCCTCTCCTGCCAATAGTAAATTAAAATAAGTAGACCTTATAAAAGTTAATTAAGGCGGCAGTGTTGTAGCACCAAAATTGGAGTTTTAAGTTCTACGTTAAGCCAATTATAGAAGAGAATTGTATAGTATCTGTGACTCTTTTGTTATTTGTGAAGGTATTAAACTCATCAACTAGAACAGGAAATTCACATAAAAGGATTTGGCAAGCTTTCTGAAGACAGAAAGCCAATACTCATCCATATCTGAAAATCCAGAAGTAAATGGGATAAGAAAAGAAGTTAAAGATGTGCACATACGCTGAGGGGCATATCTATTTGTCACGCTTGCCAACGAATTAAGTGCACTATGTGCATGAGTTTCAAAATTCCCCAAAACTTAAACATATATATCTCAGGTAATAGTAAGAGCTCAATAAGAAAGTTGTTGGGCTTACAGATACGCTAATGTACTCCCGAAAGAAATCCATGAGAACCTCTTCATCAAGCCTCATCCTCTCAATCGTCTCTTCTTTAATATGGTTTTTCTACCATGATGAGACATAAAATAGTCAACTAAATTGCGTTACAACCCAAAATAAAACCTGTATAAAATAAATGAACTGTAAGGAACTTTTCAAAGAAACCTGGGTAAGTAAATGATCCACATATACAACAACAGACTCCTCCAGGCAAGCCTCAACAAAACGCCTAAATGATCTTTCTTCAATGTACCTTTAAAAATTGTGAAACACACAAAAGTTAAGAATATACATTTCGCTAATCTGAGGATATCACTCAATTAGAAACTGTCGCAGCTGCTGCAGCATGAATATAGAATATTTTAATAGTTCACATGAATAGGATAAAGAGCATTCCATGGAAGGAGCATAACAACAGGATGACGCCTCTCAAAGCTATTATAAGAGCTAAGCACAGAAGAAAACTCACATCTTAACATCTGTGAAGTAGTCGCCAAATGTTGCCACTAGGAACTCCGTAACCTGTCCTTCCAACCAATCTGAGATATGAAACATAGAATATTCAAGTGAATGCTAGAGTTTTAGAATTATGACAACCTGAATCATTTGCATAATATCTGACTTGGATTAATTAATTGACAGAATGCTTCACATTCTTTTTTGATAGGCAAGAAGTTGATAGAAAGCTTCACATTTGGTACAGTACATAATGGTTAGACTCCTTCCTCTTTGGCTAGAAATATCTTGCTTCTAGCGTCCATTGCTAGGTTGCAGAACAGTTCATAACAGTTGCAAATCTTGTTTCTAACGTCAACTGCTAGGCAAATTCCGTAAGTTAGTTTCAAATTGGTTAAATCCATCTTTTCTAGCAATCCCTTTAATTTTTTAATATTTATTTTTTTGAGATTGGTAATATTAGCATTAGGGACAGAGAAAGACCCCAAAAACCAGCAAAAAAAAAATTCTAACCGATGGAGTTGCCTTAACAAGTCAATCAAACAAACCTCCTCTAAAAAGCATTATTTACACCAAAAGTGAAACAGAACTAGACACTTCATCTCACATCTGCAAGTGACTGCTCCTATCTTCAAAAGCTCTGGAATTTCTCTCCCTCCAAACCGGCCACCAAATGCAAGCAGGAACCAATCTCCTCCAACTCATCTGTCTAACTATGCCTCCTATACTGTTCCAGCTCTTAAGGAAATCAACAGTTTCTGCAGGCATACACCATTTAATCCCCACAATGCTAAGAAAGAGTTGCCACGGTAAAAGAACAATGAAGAATCAACGGCTATTAGTCTGTGTGTTGGAACCACAAAACAGGCATCTAGAACACAACTGGAAGCCCACAAAACAGGCATCTAGAACACAACTGGCAGCCCTTTCCTTTTAACCTTTCTTGAGTCAAAACTGCTTCTCTTGCCACTAGCCAGGAAAAACAGAGAACCTTTGTACTCCCAAGTCCAGTCAACAAACTGTTGGTCAGAAACAGTGTTTTCAAAGGCGTTTTCGGGGCGAGTCCCGGGGCGGGGTTTACCAAAAACGCACCGGGGCATAAAATAAAAGGCCTAGATCCATAAAGCATAAGCCCCAGAATTTGGGGCGTAAATCCTGGGCGTAAAAGCGTAAGTTTCGGGCGTTAATTTTTTTTTTTTAAAAGTATTTTTTTATAAATAATATCTTTATTACTGTGTAACGATATTTATACTTTATGCTATCATATTTTCATATTGTAGTCATTTTTTTCTAGAATATATCAATAATTAAAATAACTCTCGTAGAAAATGACGTTATAAATAGTTTTTTTAATGATGATGCCTAAAAATGATAGAATAGAGATTTCATAGTCCTACGCTCCTGACAAACTTTATTTATATTTTTATATAGCTTTTACAATGTTTATTCTTATCCTTCTTTGAAATATATATATGTATAAACTAATCAATGTAAATATTGATTCAAAGTGAGAAGAACTATAGGAGATCGATTATCTCGGCTATTATCATTTTTTATTTTTGTTATCTTTGTTCAATAATAATTATAATATTCAGATTTATTTGAATTTATTTACAGAATTATTAAAAATATAATTTTTACTTATTTTCTTAGTAATAAAATTATAAAACTAAAAATACATGAGATATACGTCCTGTAGATCCATGGGACTTACGCCCCATGTCTCGGGGATTACGTCTCACCCCGTGCTATGTAAAACGCCTCGCCTCGCTCCCCCGCCTTTTAAGACACTGGTCCGAAATATTTATTTTGAGATATGCAGATTTGACTGAAAAAATCCCATCCTTGCTTGATCTCCAGTTTAATCTATACTCTGCATCTGAAAATCCTCCAAGGTCTTGAAAAACTCCACTACTCCAATTTCCCAGTCATTCAGAGCCCTCCTGAAGGTAATGTTCCACCCTCGCAACCCCTTAATTGTGTTCAAACTAGCCATTTGGAGAGGTTGAAATGCTGAACAAATCAGGAAAGAGGACTTTTAAGCATCCATTCCCTAGCCAATTATCTGTCCAAAACAGTGTCTTTCTTCCATTATTCGCCTGAATATTAGAGTTTGCAAAGAAGGTTTCCCACAGAAGTCTGATGGACTTCCAAACCCTTAACCCATATGGGCTGTTAACAGGATCTGTACACCTTATCCCTTCTTGTTCATATTTGTCATTATTACCCTTTTCCATAAGCTATTAGCTTCCACGTTATACCTCCATAACCATTTTATTAGAAGGCTGATATTTTGATCTCTTTCAGTCTCTAATTCCCAGGCCACATTTTGATTTAGTGGTGATCTTTAGCGATCCCTTTATCCCAACTCAATGTCCCAGTTTGACTAATTAGAGTTCATTGTTCGTTGAATCAACAAATTGTACTACTCAAAAAATGCTTACTTTAAGCTTATCGATGTATCCTCCAAGGTTGTGAAAGGGAGGACGAACCGGGAATTGAATCAAATGCATAGCATGCCTGCCCTGTTAGCAGAAAACGAGCTGCTATTGATTGAATCAGGAAATTGGAAAAGGGACCATGATGCGTTCTGCCTTTAGACTAGTAGAGAAATAGTTTGGACTTGATGCGACTTTTGGTTTACCACAACTTCCTAAAGGTCCCTCATCACGAAATTGAACATTCACTTCGTCGCAACTGGGAAAGGAAGAGAAATAATCAGCCTCTATTTCTCTAAAGACAGGCAACTAATGTACCACCAAAGTTTATGAATACAGCTGATGAGGCCTCTACATTGTAAGAGCTGAAATTGGACAACATTTAGACCATAGGGGTCCTTTCGCTTCTAACATAATGCTTAGTTGTCCGATGAAAAATAGACATGATAGCAAGGAATGACAATTGTTGTAAGACGTTTAACAATAAATTTCTTTAATATCTTATCCATTCTACTAGCATATTGCCACAAGATCTCATCAAACTAGAACGATAAGCAAGTATGTACTGCAGGTCAAAAATAGGTAGGACCATCATGCCATGAGTTAGGGATGACATTGTTTAAGAGAAGTGTCTAAAATCTTTCAATAAATTTTGATTGTGACATACTTCAATAACTTTCTGAGCCTCTTAAAGATTCGGAATTAACAACATGATGGTCAGAGTTACTGACAGTCCCATCCAATGCAAGAATAAGAAAAAACACAGATTCTTTTATCAAAAGACTGGATTCTATTTCGGTTTTTCTTTGGTTAACAAAGAAATGAACGACATTTTAAGACAAGTCACACAACTAGTGATTCCACAGAATTGTGAAATTAAATTTCACTAGTAGTATCTTAATGTGTTATCATTCAATTCACAATTACTTGACCAACTTTTCTTATTTGTTTTCCAAAATATCAATTCAAACTACGTAAGGTAATTTTATTACTCCCTGTGTTCCATTTTAATTGGTAGGATAAGATTTGCACACCCATTCAGAAAAAAATTTAATAGGGATGGTAATTTGACTAATACAACCCTATTAGTTTTTTGGAAACATACAATAATAATTCTTTTCACATTTTAAAATGACTTTAAGTACTAAGGGTAGAATTGAAAAAACATGGTCAATTATCTCTTGAATTTTGAAATAGCTATTTTTAGTATACCTAGCAATTAAAATGGAACGGAGGGAGTATTATCTTAATCTTGACGTGATATATTTTCAAAATAATTATCCTATGAGTAATTTTCAGTCAACATTTTATGATACTAAGTAAAGACTTCTCTTACTATATTGTACTTCCTTTGTTTAAAATTGGAAGTACAAATTTCATTTAGGAAAAATGTTGAAACTGTATATTATGTCATGTGAAACCATGCATCAGTTTTTGTCTTCCAAAGTAACAACAGAAAAAGCGTTTGTTGTGAGAAGAGCAAATGACAAATGTGTGTTATTTATAATCGCCTGTCATAAATACACCAGACCTTTCTCTTTTTCAGAGAAGAGTTGACATTTATTTTTTAGACACCAGAAGGAAAGGTGGAGACTTATGTTGGGGATCTTGAGTAATAAACTCAGACTTTCTTCTCTTCAGCTTTGAGCAGATACTTTAATATATGGTAATCATGATGACAAGTATTATCAAAATACAAAAGAAACAAATACATGTATACAATCAAAATAATCCAAATGGGACAACAAAGGAAAATGCTCAAGAAAATACAAGCAACTGCACAGGCACTGTATGATGTAAAATGATTAAAATCTCTTTGCAAACATAGCAGAAAGACTCCAACAGTTTACAACTGGAAGATGCAAAAAATTCTAAGATAAATGTTCCCAACAGATAGAGCAAGAGCTCCTAGCAACAGAAAGAAATCTGAGAACATCTCACCTTTCTGATACAATTTAACGAGCAATTCCTCTACTCCTGGATCTTCAAAGATAACACTGACAGTTTGATGAACAGCTTCCTGCAATTAGTGAGAGCAAGTCAGATACGAAGTATTTGTAAATGGTAGCATATGGTCGAGAGTCTACTCCTTGAACTTACTCCCCATTCTTGCAATAACAAGTGTCAAATCCACTAGTCTTCCCCTTCTCAAAGATCATTTGTTCACACAAGACTTGAGACCTCTAAGCAACAAACACTAACAATCACTTCCAGTGGTTGTTCAATTTGGGCTTACACAAACCAGGCTTTTGGATTTATGTCGTTGAGTACTTGGTACTGACTTTTAAATATAGTGTGCCGGTCTGGTTTTATTTGTAGGGTTTGAGAAGCTAAGTCTTCAGTGGGCTAACTTGACACACGTGAGTTATGTGTTGGACTTAACTGTCAATCAATCCACCAATTATGCTTCAATTCTAAGCTAATTGGAACAAAAACAAGCCCTCCTTATCCTAACAATAGAAATAAAAACAAGCCCTCCATTTCCTTTAAGCTATGGTCCATTTCATTCCAACACTAGCAAACTAACTTGTCTTTTGAAGCAAATTAAGAGTTCCCTAACACTATAAGTTCTTTAAATCTCTCACTTAGTCCCTTATCTCACACTAGCGTACAAGTTCCAAAACAGACGAAAATACTACTGCAAAACACTCAACCTAATATAACTATTTTTTTTATCAAGACACAACCTAATATAAATATAATAAACTAAACGTTAAAATCATTTTTGCCATAATGGATCATTTGCTTTTATTTTTCTCTGTTCCAAGCTAACTACCCATTGATTCCAAAAGGCTGTAGGAGTTTTGACAAGATCCGTCCATGTCTTTTTTTGAAAAAAAAAAAAAGCATTTCCCTCCATATGATTTCAGATGAATCTTGTACTTTTTGACCACTTTCAACCATTATTTATCACACCTGTGGACCAATCTATTTTGAGGTCTAAATAAGGTGTGGCCAAGCCATCTCAAATAACCTCTTATTTAATCCTCCATGTATGCTACTCGGCGCCTCAATGTAATGTGATCATTTATAATTGTGATGTGGAATATCTATATTTCCATTCCTGAGAAGCTACGTTCTATAGGATCCTATAGTAAGTTGAAAAGGCAAGGGACCATTTGTTCCTGATAGAGATTTTGGATGAGTTATACATTTTACATGGGCTACTTCAATTTTCTAAAGTGTTGCACCTCAAAGGGTGCGCATAACGAATACATTTTTTTTTTAAAATATTGTTTCAGAAGAGAGACATGCCATGCACATGATGATTATTGACTTGAGACCTTAAACCTTGAGCAATATTGAATTAATGCACCTACATCTGGCTAGAAGTGTCAAATGAGTGGGTTGGGCTGAATTTAGACAGGTCAAAATGGACTGAATTAATACATGAGTGGGCTAATTACATAGACAGAAATGCGGGTCATAACCCAACTCGACCAATTCTTACAAAGTTTGAATTGCTTTATTTGTTTTTTTAAAAATTTTGTAGTACCTAATAAAACTATTTTGTTTCCTCTATTATGGTTAATATATAACACATCAAGTTAAAAAGATATATTTTTAAAAATATTTTGAGAAGATTTCTCACAGATCAATTTATGCTAAATATTAACCCAATTTTTGTCGGGCAGCTAACAATGAGCGGGTTAAGACGGGTTGGACGGGTTATGTTTTCATGGCTAATTTTGCCACCTCTACATTTGACTTATATCTAACTTCCAATAGGCCGTCTCTTAAACTCCTCCAAAAAATTGAGTGTGAAATTAACTCTAGAGATTGTTAAAAGAAAAAAACAATCATTAAAAGGAGATAGGTTGCTCACTTAATTGAGTGCAAAGGGGATGCTTTGTCTCAATTAATGAAAATAGATAGTGAAAGATTAAAGAACATGGGAGAATTTTTAGCAGGCACAACACCCGAAGTCAAGTCAATGGGGCAGAAGCAATTGAAAAGTTTGATCCTAGGATTAAGTACAAAGACGGGCAACCAAGGATCAAGGGGAGGGAAAATCTCAAAGTGGATTAATGAAGATAAACATTCTATTCATGGAATGTGAGGGGACTGTAACAATGGGGAGAAAAAGGGATTAATCAAAACACTGCTCAATGAATGGAGATGCGAAGTGGTGGTTCTACAAGAAACAAAAATAGAAGGGATATTACCAACATAGCTAGACACTTATGGGGCAGCAGATGGGTAGATTTTGCTAATCTTAAGGCAATTGGCATCAGTGGCAGTATCCTCATTATGTGGGATAAAAGAGTGCCAGAAGGGTGGTTGAGTCTAGCAGTCAAAGTATCACTTGTAAGCTTACAGACTTTAGACAAGACTTCACATAATTCATCACATGGGTTTATGGATCAACCTGCAAAAGGGAGAGATTAGAGTTATGGTGGGAGTTAGCAGCTTCAAGGAGTCTAATTAACGGACCCTGGGTGATTTGCAGTGAGTTTAACAATACTAGATTTTCTAGTGAAAGGAGCAACTATCACAATCTCACAAAAGCTATGAAGGATTTTTCTTTTTCAATAATCAATGAACTAGAGCTAGTAGATCCTCCTCTTAGTGGGGGTCCCTTCACATGGAATAAGGGAAATAACCAAGGCATTGCTTCAAGAATTGATAGGTTTCTTTTTTCAACTGAATGGGATGAACAATTTAGTAAGATCGATTTGCTGCCGAGAATTGCTTCAGATCACTGCCCTATCCAACTTGCCTGTGGGGATTGGGATAGAAGGAAATCTTATTTCAGGTTTTCTAATTGGTGGTTAGAGGTAGAGGGGTTGAAACAAATGGTTAAATGTTGGTGGCTCTCTTTTGCAATTCAAGGCCACCCAGACTTTGTTTAGCATCAAAGCTGATTGCTGAAGCCAAACTAAAGGAGTGGAATGCCAACAATTTTGGCAATCTGGCAAGGAGAAAATCAAAGTTGTCAGCCCAACTAACAAACCTTGACGTTTTGCAGGAACAAAGAAACCTTAACGATGATGAATTGATTCACAAAGCCAACTTATCATTGGACTTTAAGGAAATTTCTGAACATGAAGAATCTTCTTAGAGGCAAAAATCAAGAATTGTATGGTTAAAGCAAGGAGATAAGAACACTAAGTTTTTCACAGAATGACAAATGCTCAGGAGATTAAACACTATAGACACACTAGAGATCAATGGGGAGGAAGTCAGTGACTCAAATGCCATCAAAGAAGAAATCATCACTTTTTACAAACAACTCTATTTTGAATCTGAAACATGGAGGCCTAACTTTACCATTCAGAAACAAACCACAATCACAGATGAGGAAAAATTATGGTCGGAGAGGCCCTTTGAAGAGCAGGAGGTGCTTCACAATATCAGATTATGTGCTGAAGACAAAGCCCCCGGCCCCAATGGCTATTCAATGGGATTTCTCAATGTTTGCTGGGATTTTTTAAAGGTGGATATTCCTCAGACTATGGCAAATTTTCGCTCTCATGCGCTTTTTTAGAAAAGTCTTATTGCTACATGTATGGCTCTTTATCCCTAAAAGAAATAGGGCCAAAGAACTAAGAGATTATAGGTCAATCAGTCAAATTAGCAGTATTTACAAAATTATCTCCAAGATTCAAGCTGAAAGAATGATAAGAGTGATCGAAAAGATTGTGAACAAACACCAAATGACCTTCATTAAGGGTAGACATATTATTGATGCCTCCCTCATAGCAAATGAATGTGTCGATACTAGACCGAAGGATAAGAAACCTGGAGTCCTGTGTAAACTAGACATCAAGAAAGCTTTTGACCATGTCAACTGGAAGTATTTGATCAATGTTATGAGGGCCATGGGTTTTGGGGAAAAATGGCTTTAAATGGATTTATTATTGCATCAGTAAACTAAAGTTTTCAATTCTTATTAATGGATCGCCTGCAGGATTTTCCAATCCAAAATGGGATTAAGGCAAGGAGACCCTCTCTCTCCTTTTCTTTTCATCATAGCCATGGAGGGTCTTCGCAGTATGTTGAGAATCTCTACAACCAATGGTGATTTGAGGGTGTTTTCTGTTCAAAATAGAGAAAACAACTTAGAGATCTCACATCTTCTTTATGTAGATGATGCTTTGATACTTTATGATGCAAAACCTTCCAACTAATTCATTTGAGGTTGATTCTTACCGTTTTTGAAGGCATCTCTAGACTTCATGTTAATTGGAGGAAGAGCCAAATGTTTCCTGTCAATGAAGTTCCAAATTGCATTATTCTAAACTGGTATTTCGGGTTGTGAGTTGGAAGCTCTGTATCATGGACTCAGACTTCGACTAAGCACACCGTGCGGCACTTGACAACTCGCTTACAAATCTTTCACGATCTTGCAAGCTCAAGTAAGCCCTTTCAACTCTAGATCACTAAGAGAATGTTGGATAAGGAAGATAAGAGAAATTTGCTAAGAGAAGCTTTTAGTAATGTAGAGAACTTGATTAATATACAAATGAATGGGCTCCTATTTATATTACTCACTAAGGGACTAATATGCAAATAATTATTATTGTACAAGTCCCTACATATTTACAAATAAATTCCTTTCTAGAATTCTCTACATGTCTAGAGTTTTCCAAGGACTTTCCTAGAAATTCCATAAGACTCTAAGGTCTTCCATGGGAAATCTCTATAGATTTCTAGAAAACTCTACCAAGTGTAGGATTTTTGCTTATGTAATCCTTCACATGGCAAAGATATATGCCAAATGGCTCCTACGTGGCATGATGACATTGAAAGTCCTCACACTCTCCCCCACCTGGTGTTGCGACGACCGCAGCACAGTGCTGCTGCATAAACTCTCGAATCTTGTCCTTGAATTGTCATAAGTCCTTGAATTGCCCTTCCCAGTGGATGAGGAATCTGGCAGTAACCTTTTGTCCTTATTTTCGCCTAGCTTGATAGTCAATGATAGTCTCAATCTCCCAATCATGCGAGGCGGTGATGGTAATCGGTGCCCTACTTGACTGACCCCGAGTAGGGTCATCCTGGTCGTCATGGTATGGCTTGAGCACGCTGGCATGGAAGATAGGATGAACTTTGAAATGACCTGGTAACTCCAACTTATATCTTGCCCACCTTGGCAACAATCCTAAATGGCCCTTCATACTACCGTACCAAGTTTTGGTGCATGCCTCGTAGTGTCTTAAACTGCATTGGACTAAACTTCACTAAAACCATGTCCCCAACTTTATAATCTGTGGGACGACGCTTGCGGTCAGCAAACTTCTTCATCTTCTTTGCTGCATTGTCCAAGTAGGACTTAGCACTTGAGCTTGCAAGATCGTCAAAGATTCGTGAGCGAGTTGTCAAGTGCCGCACGGTGTGCTTAGTTGAAGTCTAAGTCCAAGTCCGTGACAACATGGTATCAAAGCCAGGGTTAATACTGAGGGAATGGCAAATGAGGAGACATCAATGCTGCTAGCACCACCAACGTACGATAGGATGTTGGAAAAAGGCACTGAAAGGGAAGAAATATTCATAAGACGAATGAGGAACTGTTGTCCGACCATACATCAAGCGAAATGCTGATGTCCCACTCACCTTCAACCACTGAGGCGAGTGATGACGAACATAATGGGCTTCCACAAACGTCACGCCCGGATTAGAGTGGATCGCAAGGGTTGACACGACAAGGCAAGTTGTGAAGATATTCGGCAAACGTTTGAACGAGGTTGATGACAAGTTCAAGACTCTTGAAGACTTCATCCTTGAGGAGAATGATGACATCCGAAAGGAGTTGGAGTGGTGCAAGCATATAGAATTGAAGATGAGAGAATCTATCACTTCCTTGGAGTGCAGGCTCATGCAAGCGTTAAGCACGATTAAGACCATGAAGGCAAAGATAGACACTTGAGGGAGAGATTGAAGCTGGAGGGTCTGTGGCATCCGGCAAAGAGAAGGTGGCCAAGGTTGAGGCACCTAAACCACCAATGTTCAAAGGTGCTCGTGATGCACAAGAGGTGGAGAATTTCTTTTGGCATTTGGAAAATTATTTCAAATGCACAGGATGAAGAGTGATGCGAGCAAGATTAACACTGTTGTATTGTACCTCTCGAATATGGTCATTCTATGGTGGAAACGGAAGGAGTCCAAGATGGAGAAGGGGCTTTGCGCAATCGACACATGGGAGAAGTTCCAAGCTAAGTTCAAGAGAGCTTTCTTCCCCAATAACGTCATCTATGAGGTGAAATGCAAGTTTCGGGAGTTGAAGCAGATGGGAAGTATACGTGCATACGTGAAGGAGTTCACCATTGTTACACTTTAAATTCACAACCTCACAGATGAAAATATGTTATTCCACTTCATGGACGAGCTGCCAAATTGGGCCAAGACAAAGCTGGAACGCCGACAGGTTAGTACTATCGATGAAGCCATCGTATAGGCCGAAGCTTTGACTGACTTTAGGCATGACAAAGGCAAAAGGAAGGAGACAAGAAGTAGTAGTGTCAAAGGTGGGGGAGATCGTGGCAAAAGCAAGGAGTAGCAGCCGCACCCCAAGTATTATGACCCCCACAAGTCCGATGGCAGAAAGCTTGGACGTCAAGGCTATGCTTAGAGGAAGGCGCAAGCCACAAAAGGAGACGGTTGCTACATATGCGAAGGACCACATGGCTTCAAGAATTGTCCCGATTTAAAGAGATTTAGTGCCACGGTACGTGAACGAAAAGAACATCCCCGAGAAGAGAGTTCAAGCGCAGCACAATTGGGTATGATAGGATTATGTGGTGTTGTTAAGAAACAACCAATCTAACCCGACGAAAATAACAATCAGTACGTGGACCTCACCATCAACAACAAGCCTGCTCGTGCCCTGGTGGACACAGGAGCAACCCACAATTTTGTGACTAAGGCCGTAGCAAAAAGACTAGATTGAAGCTTGCTCCAACTAACTCTCGTCTCAAGACCGTAAATGCTGAAGCTCAAAATGCTCGTGGTATAGCCAAAGGCGTTGGTGTCAAATTGGGCAATTGGGAAGGTACGACAAACTTTACAGCCACAACAATGGATATCTTTGATATTGTTCTAGGGCAAGAGTTCTTTAGATGATGTGATACCTTGATCGATCCATACCTCCAACATCTCGTGGTCATGGAGCGAAAAGGAGCTTGCATGGTTCCCACAATAACAATACCACAAGGACATAGCCAAACACAACTATCGGCTATGCAGCTTGTAAAGGGGCTCAAGAAGAGGGAGCCCACGTTCATGGCAACCACTGCAAGTTTGGAGGAAGACAAGGCTTCCCAAGAGACGCTACCGCCTTGCATAGAAAAGCTACTCGAAGAGAGCAAAGATATTATGCCCAACGAGCTGCCAAGGCACTTGCCTCCTAGGCGTGAAGTGGATCATACGATCGAGTTGGAGCCTGGAACCAAACCACCCGCATACTCCCCATACCGCATGGCTCCGCCCGAGTTGAAAGAGCTAAGGAAGCAATTGAGTGAGTTGCTCGAAACCAGTCACATCCGCCCGTCCAAAGCACCCTATGGAGTGTCAGTCTTGTTTCAAAAGAAGAAAGGTGGATCATTACGCTTATGTATATACTACCAAGCACACAACAAAGTGATGATAAAGAACAAATATCCTGTCCTGCTTATTGCTGACTTGTTCGATAGACTTGGACAAGCCAAGTACTTCACTAAGGTTGATCTTCGAAAGGGTTACTACCAAGTGCGTATAGCAGGAGGGAACGAACCAAAGACGACGTGCGTGACGAGATATGAAGCCTATGAGTGGTTGGTGATGCCCTTCGGCTTGACCAATGCACCCACTACAAGGCATGCACCAGAACTTGGTACGGAAGTATGAAGGGCCATTTAGGATTGTTGCCAAGGTGGGCAAGATCTCATATAAGTTGGAGTTACCAGGTCATCTCAAGGTTCATCCTGTCTTCCATGCCAGCGTGATCAAGCCATACCAAGAAGACCAGGATGACCCTACTCGAGGTCAGTCAAGTAGGGCACCGATTACCATCATCACCTGACATGATTGAGGCTATTATTGACTCTCAAGCCAAGCGAAAACAAGGGCAAAAGGCTACTGCCATGTTCCTCATCCACTGGAAAGGGAAATCACTAGAGGAAGCCACGTGGGAACAACATAAAGACTTATGGCAATTCAAGGACAAGATTCGAGAGTTTATGCAGCAACACTACATCGCGGTCGTCAACACCAGGTTCGGGAGAGTGTGAGGACTTTCCATGTCATCATGCCACATAGGAGCCATTTGGCATATATCTCTTCCATCTGGAGGCTTACATAAGCAAAAATACTACACTTGATGAAGTATTCTAGAAAGCTATAGAGATTTCCGATGGAAGACCTTGGAGTCTTATGGAATTTCTAGGTAAGTCCTTGAAAAACTCTAGACATGTAGAGAATTCTAGAAAGGGACTTATTTGTAAATATGTAGCGACTTGTACAATAGTTATTATTTGCATATTAGTCCCTAAGTGAGTAGTATAAATAGGAGGCCATTCATTTGTATAATCATCAAGAAAATTAATCAAGTTCTCTACATTACTAAAAGCTTCTCTTAGCAAATTTCTCTTATCCAATATTCTCTTAGCGATCTAGAGTTGAAAGGGCTTACTTGAGCTTGCAAGATCATCAAAGATCCGTGAGCGAGTTGTCAAGTGCCGCACGGTGTGCTTAGTCGAAGTCTAAGTCTGTGATAACAGCCTGCCTTGTCGTGTCAACCCTTGCGATCCACTCTAATCCAGGCGTGACGTCTGCGGGAAGCCCATTATGTTCGTCATCAATCGCCTCAGTGGTCGAAGTTTAGTGGGATGTCAGCATTTCGCTTGATGTATGGTCAGACAGCAGCTCCTCATTCGTCTTGTGAATATTTCTCCCTTTTCTGTGCCTTTTTCCAGCATCCTGTCGGACGTTGGTGGTGCTAGCAGCGTTGATGTCTCCCTCGTCTGTCATTTCCTCAGTATTAACCTTGGCTCTGATACCACGTTGTCATGGACTTAGATTACGACTAAGCACACCGTGCGGCACTTGACAACTCGCTCACGAATCTTTCACGATCTTGCAAGCTCAAGTAAGCCCTTTCAACTCTAGATCGCTAAGAGAATGTTGGATAAGGAAGATAAGAGAAATTTTCTAACAGAAACTTTTAGTAATGTAGAGAACTTGATTAATTTTTTCTTGATGATTATACAAATGAATGGCCTCCTATTTATACTACTCATTTAGGGAATAATATGCAAATAATAATTATTGTACAAGTCCCTACATATTACAAATAAATCCTTTTCTAGAATTCTCTATATGTCAAGAGTTTTCCAAGTACTTCCCTAGAAATTTCATAAGACTCCAAGGTCTTCCATTGGAAATCTTTATAGTTTTCTATAATACTCCAGCAACTGTAGGATTTTTGCTTATGTAAGCCTCCACATGGCAAAGATATATGCCAAATGGCTCCTACGTGGCATGATAACATGGAAAGTCCTCACATCTGCCTACAAAATACTTGGGTCTTTCTTCGGGCTCAAAAAACAAAGTTGCTGATATATGGAAAAGGGGTACTTGATAGATGTGAAAGGAGACTTGCAAGGTAGAAAACCCAATACTTGTCATTAGGGGGAAGGGTCATTCTAGTCAATAGTGTTCTGGACTCCCTTCCTACGCATGTAATGTCTTTTTTCCCCATTCCAGACAATGTGAGAAAAAGCATAGACAAGCTAAGTTGAAACTTCATATGGGAGAGGAACAGGGATAGCAAATGCTTGTCAAGTGGAAGATTCTAATATCTAAGAAGAAGTGGGAGGATTGGGAATAAAAAATCTCAGAATACAGAATATGAGTCTTTTATTGAAGTGGCTTTGGAGATATAACGAGGAGCAAGCATTATAGAGACAAGTTAAGGATTGGGAATAAAAAATCTCAGAATACAGAATATGAGTCTTTTATTGATGTGGCTTTGGAGATATAACAAGGAGCAAGCATTATAGAGACAAGTTATACAGCGCAGACATGGACAAATGGGTCACTGGACTACCAAACCAGTGACATCTGCTTATGGAGTGGGGAATTGGAAATCCATCAATAACTTATGGGAGGTGTTTATAGAAAACACATGGGTCAGGATCGGCAATGGGAGGAAAATCTCCTTTTGAAGGGATGACTGGTTAAGGAATGGGCCTTTGAAAGATCAATTCCACAATCTGTACATTTTATCCTCCTCTCCTAATGCTACAGTTGAAGAACTCTGGACTCCACAAGGGTGGAATATTCTCTTCAGAACTCTTAAATGATTGGGATCCTTCTAGAGTTACTGATTTCCTCAATAAGCTTGATGATTTTTCAGGCCTAAAGGAGTAGGATTCTCTCACTTAGAAAGGTGGTACCAAGTCTGTTTTCTCTGTCAAAGCAGCTTACAACTACTTAATTGATTTAGAGCAGTCTAATAACCCATGGCCATGGAAAGAGATATGGAAGGCAAAAGTTCCTTTGTTGTATGATTTACTTGGTTAGTAGTAAGGAAAGCTCGTATCACTCACGATAAACTTCAAAGCAGGGGTTTTCAACTCTGTTCTAGGTGTTTTATATGCCAACAGGAAGCTGAAACCAATGGGCATCTTTTCTTGCATTGTTCATTTACCAGACAACTATGGCAACTTTTAGCAGCTCTAGCTCGAATTGTTTGGGAGATGCCGCAGAGTACTTTTGACCTAATATCTAGTTGGAACAATATACAAGGAGAAATTTTTCACAAACAGTGGTGGAAGATGGTTCCAGCTTGCATATGGTGGAAAATTTGGAAAGAGAGAAACGCAAGATGTTTTGAAGACAGGAATAGTTCAATCCAGAAGATCAAGAGTCCCTGCATTTCTATTTTTTATTTTTGGTGTAAAGAACAGTTAGTTGAGGATGCTGAATCATTACTAGACTTTTTGGCATCTTTGTAAGTTTTGTTCAGGGGCTGTTGTAGATGTGGTATACCAGGCCCTTTTTGGGTGCTGATGAATACAACATGTTACCAATTTCAAAAACTAAATATTAAAGTCGCACACATCCATAAAATGAAGCCTTAAATATACCTTTGCAACCTCTAGAAAACCTTTGCAAGTGTCCTCGAAATTAACCTGAGAAGCAATCAAAGAACTTGACATAAGAGAAGTTAACTTAGAGTGTGAGAAATACAAGTTTTAGCGCAAATAACTTAGGACTTAACAGATAATCACATTGACAATAGCTAGACGTGAGTGTCAGATATGCAATTTCTAGGCCTAATAACTACTCCCTCCATTTCAAAATAAGTGGTGTTCCAGCCTTTTGATTTTGTTTCAAAATAAGTGGTGTTTTACATAATCTAGAAGACATTAATATTCTTCCAATTTTATCCTTATTTAAATAGAGAGAGTTTTACATAATCAAGAAAATATTAAAGAACTACATTTTTTTCAAGACATTTATCAAGGGTAAATGAGTAAAAAGCATATTTTCTTTCTAGGAATGAGTAGTTTTCTTAAGGGGTGTGCCCAAGCTAAAAACACCACTTATTTTGAAACGAAGAGTGTAAGAATTAACAAGTAATCACATTTCTAAGAATTAACAAATAATCACATTGACAAAACGATTTGAATGCAGAACTCTTTCACCATCTCTAACATCCATATTTTTTGGACAAAGCATCTCTGAAAACCATATACTTAAAACAAATCATAGCCTACAACATCAAAGAACAGAAATATGTGCTGGTCTACATCAGGCATTAGCAGGTCTATGTTTTAGATTATCTTAATCATAAACTATGGTAGTACAGAGCCATGAAGGCTGTACACTTTTACAGTGCAGAATTTCAGCTCTCACCGACAATGAAGGGAAAATGACAGGAATTTCTTGAATGTGGAGGCTTGTGAGAAGGGAATCTTTCGTCGAACCATACACACACGCACACATATTCACACGGAAATTTAGAAACTTCTTAGATGATCATATTTCTGCACCCAACTTCTGATTCTTCTATGTTAAATCGCCTCATGATTTACTCATATGAAGCGAGCTATTCTGATTGTAGGTCCTTTCAGGACTAGTAACCCACATCATTACATTTGTGATAGAAGAACAAAGTGATCCTTTCACATTTCTACTTTTCTTTGGCAAGAGCTTGTGGCAGAGACTATCCGACTATTTGACAAATTTTATGTGCTTCCACTTCATTTCTTGAGTCATAAACTGGAAAACATTGGGCTCTCATTGCAGGAAAAAGGTAAAATTTTCTCTTTCAACATATGTTATTGGTTGTCATATTAAGTTTTTGGTTAGAGCCCAATGTCAATACTTCTACGGTAAGTATCTTTCAGAACATGGTTAGAATAATGTGCTTTCCTCTTCTACATGGTGTCCTTTTTATTGATATTTTTTTTTTATGATCAGTAAGTATTTACCTATCCTCAGCGAGATTGGATGGTTTAGTTTATCAGAATTCAGAAGTAACATTTTCCTACAGTTGTGGACATCAGTCCTCCTGTACCTTCTACCTTATAAATAAGACTCTAAACCTATTTCCCCCCCTCCCCCACCCCCCTCCCCCCCCAAAAAAAAAAAAGACTCGATTTTCTTATCCAAAAAGTAAAAGTAAACTAACACCTGCAAGATACACAAGACCACGGCAATATTATAAGAAGAAGAAGAAGAACTAAATACATGGACATATGAACCACTTCTGCGTATTATCCTTTAATCAAAATTGACATAAATAATAAAATCCTACCAAATTAAACCTAGATGTAAACTAACAGACAAGATGGTTGAAGATTAAAAACAGGCAGGAAGCACAGAAGATTTACACAGCAGACAAGGAGATGAAAGTAATAAGGACCTGTTCAGCATAGTTCTGTGGGAGAGCTTCAAGAGTACTAGAACTTAGCTCCATCGCGAGATCATAACAGCGAAGATTGTTGTTAATCTGTTGAGAGTCCAGCTCTTAGCATAGTGGCAAAGCACCAGCATAATTTAAAGATCTTTCTACTTCACAATAAACAGTTCAGATTTCCAAATTTTACAAACCATTGCACATAGGGATTCCAGACCAATTTCGGAAGCAGGTTCCTCCAATCTCTTCCTCTCAGCTGCTTGAAAATCAATCATTACCTGGAAAGCAACATTATCAAGTAATCATCAGATAAGTTTCTTCTCAGAACCCTGAAAATAAAGCTGTTGCCAATCAAAACTTCATCAATTCATATGAGTAGATTATCAGCAATATAGCAGAAAGAAGAGAGAAATAAGAATAAGTCCATTTTCTGGACAAGATTTTCGACGTCTAATTAAGCAGGTTATCATATAAACACACTCATAAAAGAGGGGGGGAAACAATTATCATATAAACACAAGATTCATTCCCTCCTTTTCTCTCCTCATCAAAGCATAACATGGCAACTAAAACAGGAAAAACAGATATTGCTTCTTGAGCAAGGATATAGAAGATAAAGCATTTCAAGAGAACTACTTCTCTCAACAAAGTCCAAATAATATTCAGTCCTCATGAAATATTTTCTAAAAGAACTAAAAGTACTTGAGAATCACTTGATATACAAATTTGTTGAGAGAAACTACTTCCGAAAAAATGCTGACAGAACTATGCACTGTTAGGCTGAAAGGAAAGTTTTAGCAAACAATCCAGAGAAATTTGAGTTTGATTTGTTTAACACACGCATGATTACGATGCAACAGAATGCAAAGCTTTGAAGATTTTTCCTTGTAGATGTATATAATGAATTAGTCAGCTAAATCCACTGAATATAAGTCCAAAATACAAGACAATAGATCTTAGAATTTTGAAATACTACAAAAATTACTCCAGCTGCTATAACTTGACTAATGGAAAGATTTCTAATAAATAGAACAAGTCCTCCCACTCTCTGATAATAACATACAAGACAATAGATCTTATAATCTTGAAATACCAGAAAAATTACTCCATCTGCTAAAATTAGAACGCTAATGGAAAGATTTCTAATAAATAGAACAAGTCCTCCCACTCTCTAATAATAAGGCAGCATCTAGTAAGATATCCTCAGTTCAGTATATAAGCGAGACAGTGATGTCTTGAGAAGAAAAGGAGGGAAGAGAGAGAGAGAGATGACGGACTGAAGCAGAAGATCCAGTAATGCTGCAGAAGTCATTCTGTTCTTAAATTGACTTAATATCAGTTCTCATATAAAATGACAGGAACAAACTTACCTGAATGAGTGCCAAAGCAATCCTATATAACATGACATCAGTGCTATTTTCTCGTACAATCTGCACCTGCTCCCCCAGGATCCTAAATAAGTCAACGGCAGCAGGCGTATAAAGTTTCCCATCATCAGTCTTTTTAGGTGGCTGTACTTTGTCTGCCTCAAGGATATTCGAGTACCATTTCTATATTACGAAATGAAATGAAAGTGTCAGCATTTTGTATGTCCTAAAATATATGAAAAGCAATAATGATAATAAATCGAGTTTAAACCTTTGTAGTAGCTTGCATTCTCTCAACATACGCATTCATGAGAGGATCCATTGCACCACTCTCAGAGCAAACTTGAGCTAAAGAATCATCAACTCCAAGTCCAATTAGACTTTCTTGGTAGTCGACCACCCAACCTGTTACCTAATTCATGGATTCAGAAAACACCTCAATTCTGAATCACAGCAACATCTATTGCAAAGGGGGGAGGGAGACAGAATGCATTCACACACCCATACAGAAAAGATTTATTGGGAAGATGAATATGTTAATGCTGAGAGATGATGATGGGAAGTGATTATAGTTAATTATGCGTAAGCCAGGAAACTGAAATTTGCTTTTGCAGAATTATGTAGCTCATGGACACAAAAACTCAGTTACCAAAAGAACCAGAAAGGGGGATAGGAAACCAAAGTGAAACCCTTAGACTTGACTGTCTTTCTCATGATGGAAACTCTATTACTGGTTGAAAGAAGAACAAAAATGAGCCATGAGCCTATTGGGTGAACTATTAACATGGACAAGGAACTTCGGACTACTGCCACACGGGCCACAATTGGATGCTATAGCACTATCCATGAAAGTTTACGAGAAGGTTGGGATGCACAATCCAGTAACATTGATATTAATTAGAAGCAGGTATAAGAAGGTAAAATTGAACCCCTAATTGTATACAAGTCAAAATAAAGAAACAAACCCACAAGTAGTAAAAGAAACGATCATATTTGACCAAATTTTGTCTCAAATCTATGAGCCTATGACCACAACATAGGGATTAATGTCAAATATTCTTTAGATACGGAATAACTGGTTGAAATGCTATTTTTACAACTTCACTATCCAATAGATATAAAATTTCAATATTTTCCAGCTTTTAATCAAACAAACAACAACTCCAAGTGCCAACATACCTTAAATTATCCAAAAGAAAAGAAAAGAAAATGCCCATATGATTAAAGTTGTATTAACTATAAAATCTATATACTCATCATATTACTAGCTTGGTCACTCAGCTTTCTTAACCACTGAACAAATCAGACCAAATTTTGACCTTAAAGTGATGAGCCTATGACCACAGCATAGGAATTAATATCAAATATTCTTCAGATTAGAAAAACTGAGGATGCTTTTTTATGACTTCCATATTCAATAGTTTATAAGATTTCTGTATTCTCTAACTTTTAATCAAACAAAAAACAGTTTCTCATTCCAAAGTAATCCTTCAGTAATCCAAAGAAAATGCCAATATGATTAAAGTTGCATTACCTTTAAAATCTCTATATTTGTCATATTATTAGCTTGATCACTCAGCTTTCTCAGCCACTGAACAAATCTCTCCGTATAAAGATTTACCAGGAGCTGGAAAACTTCATATCTGAGACCATATAAAGTATCAGTTAGAATGAACATAACAAGATACAGAACAGAAACAGAAGTAAATCATGTGTTAAAAGATATTAGGGGATAGACTCCTCTGAGTTATTTTTTTCCTTTTTTGGATACCTCTGAGTTGAAAGTGCTGCATGATTAAGACCATCCTATTTAGCACAAGCAGTAGCTTATAGCTAAAAAGCTTTTTGAAGAAAATCGTGCCGACAAGATGCATGTGAAACTTCTCTATCAACATAAATATTAAGAACATGATGCTGATCGACTATATACATTGAGTTATATAGAATATTATACTTTATCAGTAATAGAAACCAATTAATAGCAATAAGGAGCATGTCAGATTGTGACTTATGTTAAAGAAGAGCTATGTTGCCAAGTACTTCCAAAATAAAGGAAAAACTTCCATCATAGTCTCTAATGGATTCTCCCAACATAATCTCTAATGGATACAACAGAGCCAAATTTCAGATAGTGACTAATGTTAGAGATGAGAGTTATTTTGCCAAGTAAGTTCCAAAATTGAGGAGAAACTTCCAACATAGTCTCTGATGGAAGCAACAGAGCCAAATTTGAGATAGTGGAAATGTCCTGAGGACAATCTTAAAGAGTATGAGTTGGAGGTTATTCTTTAATCTAGTTGCTCCCCACAATTGAAAATAAAATGGCATTACAGAGGTGTAAAGAGCAGAGGACAAACCTTGGAGGAAAACAAGGAGCCACATAGTCATATATCTCTCCAAGCTCTTCCCCTATCTGAAATTGATGTGATTGCATGTCAATACCAATATAAGAAAGGAAATCTGCAATTATGAGAATAAATCAATAAACACATATCACCACAAAGTTTAATTTCCTCTACTTTGTCATTTATCTCTGGCAGGAGGATGTTATCTCTCACCTTGAATTCTTCCTCCTACTGTCTACAAATTCTCTTTTTTTATCAAGCAAAGAAACAAATGGGATCAATTCCAAGAATGCTTTATCTAGTCATCTTCTCAAAAATTTTATGTTAATATAATATGTTTAACCCATCATGACATGTCTTACAGAAAAAGTATCCTAATTTTGTTCAAACCAAAAGATTAAGAAAAGCATGGCATGCACCTCCATGGAAAAAGGATTCTTATTGTTTGCTATGCAGATAAGAACTTAATTCTCATAACATATGTTTTATTTTTATCATCACATCCACCTTGTCTATGATTGTTTGCAATTTCATTATTTAAGGAGCATAGCCAATTGTGCATCTTTTCTCAGAGTTCCATTTCTCCTTTGTTTTCTTCTCACTATTGTATCCTTCGTAAATCCTTTAGGGGTCGTTTGGTATGGACATGGGATAAACAAAGTTATCCCACCATATATATGGGATAGCTTATCCCATCATTATAGTATAAATAGTGGGATAAATAATCTCGGAACTAACTAATACTCCTTACCAAATGCAGCATTAAAATACTCCTGCATTTTATCCGGGGATTATTATCCCTTATCCCACGCACCAAAAGACCCCTTAAGGTGTTCCTGGACCATTCGCTATAACTAATTAGGTGAGACAACAGTTTTTCAATTCAAGCAGTTCTTTGACATGATGGCAGTTTAACCTCAAAAGAGACAAGATAACAGAGGTGGCAGACTTTGCCGAGTCGGAGAGAAATGATAGTCTAAAACCTACAGGTACCAAATGTGCCAAATCACTCAGTCTCAGCTCCATCAGAAATCTCGTTGAGTCGTTGACAAGAAGTTAGTTAGGAAGGCATGATATCAGCAACTAAAATGGGGCATGTGCACGGAAAAGCTTGGTATTCTGTCAGCAAGATGAAGGATAATGGGGACAATTTGTGTCAATATGAATGACTATACCTGACAGACAACAGGTCAGGAGGTCCTTGATAAGCACCGAGAGTTTCATCAAACGGAAAGACTTCATGAAAGACGAATGTATGTTTTTTTACCATATTAAGTCTACTTTAGAATCATTCTCTTTCAGTTTGTCCATTATAAGAATTGTCTTTGGAGAAGTAAACAGTTTTATCTTCTAAATGCAGGCAAGTTGAACATGTCGACGTGTAAAAGCAGATTTTCTAACCACTCTAGCTTCTTCTATAGCTGTTTTAAGGTCTTCCTCATCGAGCAATTTGTCAAAACGTGCTTCAACGGACTTCCTTATACTTTCATAACATTTGTCCTTGTAGCCTTTTCCCTGAACCTTCAACTTCTGTTGTGTGAGATTTTTAGAAGAAGCTGTTTTCCTGCAGGCCAAAATGTTAGAATATACATTGATAACTTTGACATGTCTGATGCATGCAGAAAGTTAAACAAGTACAAAGCAGGCAAGATAGAGCACCTACTTGGCATTTCTTCGAGGATTTGCAATTGAAGCCATAGCACCACCTCCCTCAGCCTCAGCTGCTTCTTCTGCGAGTTGCTGATCTAGGATTTCTTGCATTTCAACAACCCTGAAGAAGGGTGAATAAATTACCAGTCTAGATCCCGTACTCATGAAATATATATTGATTGAGCAAGAAGGTACTACATTCAGTACATTGTAGATGTGCAATATCGGCAATGATTATGGGCGCATAAAAGGGCAGCTCCGACACGGTACAAGTATGTTAAATAGAAAGTGAAAAGGATATCTTATTAATCACTCAACATTGACCATGAAAATTTCCATTCAAGTTAACATACCTTATAGCACGGACGAGTGTTTGTGGGCTGCAAATTATGTCAAACAAACAAATAGCACGATCAGAATTTAAAAAATAAATAAATGGAATTTAAGAGATTCAGAACAAACTAGAAGAAGTCAATTAACACATGAAGAATAAGTTTAGTCTTTTTCTTATACGGTACATGAAGAAACTTGTACTGGAAATTATAAACAACATGCACAAATCATAATATTTCAACAAAGATAGAGGGAAAGCAAACTAGGTCTATGGAAGTGGTTATAGAGCGAACAATTTATAGTAAAGAACCAAGAATAAGAATATGAAGGAAAAACAAGAAGCTTAAAGTGATACTGTAGCTTCTGATCTAACTGATTGTACACGGACAAATATGTAGGATCTAGGTAACAGTACAAACATATTACATGGTGTTGTCTGGTCTAGATTCCTCGTTGCACTATTAATCTTGCACTCAGTCTCTTAAAGATTAAGATATGAAAGACACAAATACAATTTCATATATATTATCATCTGTTCGTTCATTAATTCATTCGTCCATATATATGCATTCTTAATTCCTCATGTTTAGTCTTCTATAAGCAAGAAACAAAAATATTTGGACATCAAAGTCAGTCTCAAGATGCTAGCCACAAACTTCTGAGTTACTCACCAAATCTAAAACTCCAACTTTAGAAAGATGCCACTGATTCATTGGTCAGATGAGCTATTTTATGCCTCCAACATGGTGATTCAACATTATTGAGGAGTATCCTCAACCTAGTAACACACTCTGAAAATCTACTAATAAAACAATTCAACAAAAGATCAGACTAATTTTTTACCTTACCTTTTCATCATGGCTCTTCACTACTTCACTATTGTATTTCCTTTTTATACTTGCATTGAAATGCCTCACTTGAGCCAAAAGCTATCGAAAAGAGTCTTTCTACCTTCACAAGGTAAAAGTAACGTCTACATATACACCATCTATCCCAGACCCCACATCTGGGATCACACGGAGTATGTTGTTGTAAACTAATCTGCAGACAGGCAGCAATACCGCAGTGTGTGGCCTTTCCAGCTTGATTCCTTCATACTAAGTTCTTAATACTTTTTAAATTTTCTGTAGAAGATATAAACAGCACTAGGATAGTGCAACAAAAGTTGCAGATTGTGCAAGTCCCTGATATATCTAACATCGAATCTACACCAGTTATACAGACCAGGTTGCACCAAAAAGCTAATTTCTTATATTTCCATGGTAGCCTATTCAACTTGAAAGGTGCATCATAACTTGTATAAGAAAAATGATATGCCAGATGTAACAGGCATCCAACAACTTGAAATAATCGGTCAGCCACCAGAATTCAAAGATAGTTAGGAGAATAATCTATAGGACATGAGCACCCAAGGTGTGGCCAGTGGTCAATGAAGTGGGTTGAGAACCATGAGGTCTCAGGTTCAAATCCAGCAGAAACAAAAACACTAGGTGATTTCTTCTCATCTATCCTAACCTTGATGAACAGAGTTACTTGGTACCTGTTGCTGGTGGGAGGTGGCAAGTATCCGTGGAATTAGTAGAGGTGCACACAAGTTGGCCTGGACACCACAGTTATCAAAAAAAAGAACTACAGGATATGCTCCATTCAAAAGGGGAACAAAAAAGAAATGGAGAAACATTAGGAGGCAGCCTAAGTTTTAAATACCTTTGAAGAGAATAAAAGGTCTATTATTTTATGGCAGTTGTTCAGTTTCACCATTGACATGTTGCTACTTGTTCTTTAAATTTGAGGGTTTTCTTTATCTTATCAACTTTCTATGTTCCCCTTTCAAGTATTTTCACAGAAAAGAAAAGAAAAGGAGTTAATCGCTACCCAGAGAACTTTAACAATAGCATATTTTATTTCCCCTCTGCCCTCCCTCATAGAACTAGAGAGTTAAGCGGTCACAGTAGTACAGTGAAGATCCATGATGTTGTCTTTATGCGTATCATTGTTAAAAGAATTAAGTGTTTGTGAAATTATATACTCCACCCAAAAACTTATCAAGGAAAAAAAAATTATGTACTCAACAAAAGAAGAGACTCTTTTACTTTATACCATTTACTGCACTTTCCAAGATTGGATATTGGTATTTCAGCTTCTTCTTCTTGGGGAGACATTGGTATTTCTGCTTATTGAATTAACAACTCCTGTTTATAAATATACCAGCAGTCACCTGCTTTTCAAATGAATCTAAATGAGGAATTCTGGAGATCTCTAATACGAGTAGCAATGGCCCAGTCTTTTATATAAGTTGTCCAGATAGGTATACTCGGAACATAATAATCATCAACATTAGGGGGAGCTATCCAATTATGTTACTCCGAGAAAGAAAGCAACAAGTAAAACCGTGCAATTTGAATCATATGGTTACTTGAGAATTTAGCTTGGATTTGAGATTACTTTTCTCTTCTTCCTTTTTTCAGCCTCTCCTAATTTTGTATGCTATTTGTTTGTATATATGGATTTCACTTTTCAGCATTAGATGCCCATCCCATTAACACCATTTATCTAACAAAAACAAGAAGGGTTAAAAAAAGGAAGAAGCAACAAGGCCTTCCACCAACCACACCAGAGGCTGAAGTTTGAAGAGAACTCCAAAAAATTATGTACTTTGTAATCATGCAACACAAAGTATTAAGTCCCAAAAAAGAACAAGATTATCCTAATGCAGGCAGCATGATTGGACAGCTTGATAAATGATTCTTTAAACAATCAACAATACCTATCCTTAGCCAGTTTAGAGAAATTCGCAATATGGGCCCACAGTGTCTTCTCAAAGGTCTCCCATGATCTATCCACATCTTCAAAATATTCTCTGACAAATTTCAGAAGTTTCAAATCAAAATGGTCAGATTCCAATGCCAACAACTAGTAAGAGGTCTTCTAACAATCAGCGGATGAAAAGCTTTTTGTATGTTTTATTATAATAATTTTCAATTCATTGCACACACAGTTTAAGTAGCATGTAATTGTTCGGATGAGATTGAGACAATAGCACTATTTGATGTTGCTGCAACATTCTTCCATTAATTTTTCTTTGATATGGTACGTTATTGCAACGTTCCGTCATCAGTCATCTTCAAAATTAACTACATCAGCTATTGAGAAATTGAAACTAGCACATCTAAGTTGATAGTCACTATTTTTCTCCATAAAGAGAACTGCAAGCCCTCGACTGCAGAGAATCTAACTGTGTTTATCCAACATGAAGATGGTTCAATTAGATTTTCTTGCACTGAATATATATCATATCAAGAACCAAAAGCAACACCAGGTAAATGTGAACAGTCGACAAACTTCAAAATTTGAGGTCAGAAAAGAGGCCTTATTCTATGATTCATACCTAAATGACTATACAATTAAGAAAAACAAGATACTGACCTTAGTCTACCGACCTCAAATGACTATAGAGTTAAGAAAAAACAAGATACTGACCTTAGTCTACCGACCTCTTCTTTATGAGACCCTGCAGCAGCTAGCGCAAACCGTCGCTTTCCATCAAGAGCTGTTAACCTCTGTAAGCAATTTAAATTAGATGCACCGTACTATCAGCGCAAGACTAGGGAGAGAGTTGATGATTAAGAGAGTCACAAGTCTGAGAAGAACCTACTTCATAGGTGTTAATTAGCTCCTTATCATCTCTAAGAGAATCCCGCGCTGCAGATGCCTCTACTGAAATTGACATCATTCCCTCTACATCCTACGAGAGACCAAGCAATTATATGGATTGATAATCAGCTAAGCAACAAAAAAGTTACAAGCTTTTGGACTAAACTAAGTAGGCGTTTGGACATAAAAAATGTGACATTTGAATAGTAGCATTTGAAGTTAAGTTGAAAAAGTGTATATGGAAATTGAAGTTGTGTTTGGACGTGCAGTTAATTTGAAAAAAGTAGAAAAATTGTGTGGAAAACTTGTCAAAACCATTTTCACTTAAAAACTTGTCAAAACCATTTTTCAAACTTGGACTTCGTTTTCAAAAAATAAGTTCAATGTATAACCAAACGCTATTTTGGAAAAAAAAAAATAAAGTTCCATGGACAAACGGCTCCTAAGTCACTGTTATAAAGATAGGTGCAACACTTATCTATGGAAGAAATAATGTGAGGTGCACGAGCGGAGTTCATTATAGCAGAAATACTAGTAACCTATATGACATTGTGCAGTGCCCCGAGCAGTGGACTGGACAACGACAGTGTAGAATGATTTCATGGAAGATATCATCTTTAAGTAAAAGGTCATATAAAAATTTCACTTACCCGCTTTAACTAAAAGCTTGGAACAAAAAAGATATAAGCAAGACATACCTTCAGAGTAGTGTTCAAGTTATTCCTGGTGTTACTGAGAATCTTTATCTGGTCATGATTTTCGATTAAAGTTTGGCACTCTTGACAAAGCCTGGTTCAAGAAGAAAGAACTCAGCTCAAGCTCAAGACATAATGCCATATGTAATTAAAATAGTGAATCATTATTATACTTTTCAATAGAAATGAAATTTTCTCGGAGCTGGTTTATAGTCTTCTGAGACAAGTTAAGTGCTTGCAGACCAGCTTGAGCTTGCTCAACCTGCATTCCAGAAAGTTATGCAGCATATAGGATTTAATATCTGGAGACAGAAAAAGTTTCTCATATCAAACATTTCTCTCACTGTAAGAAAAAATTACAAAATGTAAATTAGAGCTTCCAAAGCTTTCTAAGTCAAGATACAGCAAAAACCAAAGGAAATTGCAATAACATTATCTAGACATAAGAATGAATCATCTAAACATTAAGTGGAAACATCCACGTACCTGTTCAGCAACCATCGTACTAAGTTGTGCATCATTTGCCTGATCCAACATGAAACAGTACCATATCATAAGGAATGTAGTGCAGTTCAATTTAAGTTCAGACCACTAAGTTGAAACAACAAGGAAATAAGAAGCTTCTCTACAATAAAGCCACCAATAAACATGACCATGTGCAACAACATCAGCCATAATTGGACCTTCATAGTAGAAATGTTACAATGAGTGATAAGTGAAGCTAAGCAAGCCAGTTAACATCCATCAACAACTCGGTTATAATCATGAGAACAGATCCTATTGCTTTTAGCAGGTAATTAAATCACTTCAACCGATTAGAACAACATATCAAAAGCTGAAATTTAATTCGTGGTATTTATGACATTTTCTACATTACTTCTAGATTTTCAACAAAGAAGCAATGTGAAAAGCAACTGATATACAGGGATGATGACCTAGTGACCAAAACCTAAAAGTTCAGAACAACACATTTATGTGGCAAAAAAAAAAAAAGGCGACTAGCTATCCGCTACAAGATGCATGAGATATCTCTAAAAAAAATCCTGATCACTATTGATTTTTCCTCTAGATAAAATTAGTTAAAATTGAATTAAGAAATAATCATATTTGTCTCCAAAATTCACATTGCTCTATCATTTTGTACTTCAAAAAACTCTTCAACTACTTGGTAACACCCTCAACAACTCAAATGTTTCTTGTAACAGTTCCTTTACACAATTGAACTACAAATTGACAATAATTTCCTTAAACGGAACAAATAAAAGCAACACATATTCCAAATTTAAACCAAAAAACAAAATCACCATAAATAAACAAAAGGAAAGAAGCAGTGGATCTATCTGAAACCTGTTGACGAGCAATGTAATCGGCTTTGATCGACGAAATAGACTGTAAAAGCTCAGGTAAAGGCAAGAGCTTAGCGACCTCACGTACGGAGGCTTCTTTTGCCTCAATGCCAAGATCTTCAGCCATCATTTTCATAAGCTGAAACTATTTACAAATCTAACAGCTTAATTCACTTACAAAACCTGCAAAATTTTGAAGAACCTTTTTACTTAATAGAAATGAAATTGAAGATGGAGTATATAGAGATCTCTAAGCGTTGATTCAAAGAGTGTAAACAATCAGCTCGATTTCAATGGAGAAGGAAGAGTCTCTGCAAACGGGGTCGGGTTTCAGGGTAATGGGTTGGATTCTTTAGAAACTTATGCGGTTTGATATATTTTGGAGTTTGGACTATTCAAAGATAAAAATAAAAAGATATCCGATATAAAAAGGTCAATTCATCAAATGAAATGATGCCTTTACGTTTGGTAAAAAGTTGGGAAAAGGCACAAGTTTTCTGGTCATACTTTTAATTACATTTTTTATAGGATGCTATTATTTTAAAATAAAAAATATATTATTCTGAAGTATTGAGGTGATAAAGAAAATATGTTTATTTTTTTAAGATGGTGTGAGAGTTAAAAAATATAGGGTTCTTCTTCATTGTATTTCATCTCATCATCAAAAGAAATAATAGTTTGTCTCCTTCTCTTTTTCTCTATTATATTCTTGTTCTTTATTTATTATTGCATAACATTAATGATGTTCTTCCAATTTTACCTTTATTTAAGTTGCGAGAGTTTTACATAATCAAAAAAATATTGAAGAGTTACATCTTTTTCAAGATATTTATTAGGGTAAGTTAGTAAAATCATATTTTTCTGTTTAGGAATGAGTAGTTTTCATAAGAGATGTGATCAAACTAAAAACACCACTTATTTTGAAACGGAAGGAGTACATTACAAGTCTTTGATAAGTTTTTTTATTTTTGAAAATTTCATGGTTACTATCCGTTGAGGTAAATTTGCTCTTCATATGCATATGCAATAATTCTCAAATTACACTGAAAATATAAATCGCAGCTCAAAGCGATGAGCTCAACTGAGAAGGGACCAGATGGGGGAGATCCCCTGACATTCTTTTAGGATATCACACCCGTTGCACCAACTCAACCAATTGCTACACATTTTTTTTAATAGTAATAAAGTTTTAACAAATTTATTACTAGTAATATATTTTTACTGAGTAGTTTAAATCCTTTGAGTTGGCTACTCTAAAAGTCTAATTATAATAAGTGCTTGATCACTTTTTCGCCCCGTTTATAAATTCCGGTGAGGTAGATAGTAAAGGAGAACATTTATCTATAGAAATTAACATAATTATGGTTGCAGGGAAACTGTATTGTTTACAACATCACTATTCACTATACACTATAGCAGCAAATTAATTATATTAAATCACTTAATTATTGTCGTCGAGTTTAATTTTACATACATTGATGGTGTAAATCATGGAGTGAAACGCCACCAATATCCATGGTCGGATGGGCCAGAATACATCACACAATATCCAATTAAACCAGGTGCTTGTTTCAAGCAAATTAAAAAATCATGAGGAAGAAACGCAATGGTGGCACGCACACAATAAATAGGGCATTCGAAATTGGGACTCCTTATCCTTTTACCAAACCTCATGCCAAAATATCCATTATTATAAGTATCATGATATAAAAAGATTATGCTCATTTATTTCATCAGTATGACTTATGCACAGGCGAGTGATGGAAGGAAGATGTAAGGGAAGCGGTGGTTGAATTTGTAGCCTCAGGAGGTCCGGCTAAAACTTCTAATGCTTAGGGATCTTTATCCTTGCTCTAAGAATGATCAGTAAATTCATTGTTATCCGTATAATTTTCTGATCAAAAAAATTTAAATGAACTTCTTACGTCCCTCATATCTTCTCCCCATACAATAACACAAAACACCCAATGAAAAGTTAAAATAAAGTAATAATCTGCTATATATCACAAGTTAAATTGTTGGGGTGACTTAAACTCTAGTAATTAAGTAACACTATATGCCCCCCCCCCCCCGCCTCACAACTTTTTATTCTCCCTTTTTAGTGTATTTTAATTTTCTTAGCCCTCACTTTTATAATAGTAGGGCAGAAACTTTCAAGCTAGCGGTGAAATCTGGGAAGAAATATCTACAGAGGACTATAAATATTGCAATGAATGAACTTCTTTTCTTTGGAACTTCATTACCAAATCTTCCTTCTTACTACAAACACTTACAGCTGCGAATTTCAGTGCCAGCCTAAGAAGCTTATCTTTAAAAAATCATCTGTTTTTCGTCCCACTTAAAGTAAAAAACGAAAAAGAATGATTTCTGCTATTTCAGTTAATACACTTCCATGTTTTGCAAAAAGTACAAATGTTACATGCCAAGGGACAAAAGGTACGCGATTGATTTGTGGCTAGTATGAACAATATAAGCTTGGTCAATCTGACATATGACATAGTAAAGGCCTATTATTGTCACATCACATGTGTTTTTGGGAAGAAATTTTCTAGTTCTCTACCATTTGTGATCAATTACATAGCTGATAACTTGTCTTCGGTACTTCAAATACCGAAACTAGGGACAAAAGTGAAAGTACTAAAGTACTTTTTGCTAATTTTTTTTAATTATTACCATGATATTTTTGTTAGTACTATGATTTTATGAGTCCTAATTAATTATCGCAACATTAATTAGGAGTTTGGTTTATGGATTGCCATATTGATCGTTACATATCATAGTTTTTCTTGGATTATTGTAATTATGTGAAGCATAGATCATATATAATTTGATGATTTGAATTTGGATTTAAATTATTAGAGTATAATTAAAGTGAAGTAGATATTTTTTATAACATGTATATGTACAACTGTGAAAGTGCTCCAATTAAGGATTAGTTAGACTTGTGCTAAAGGTTTTTCTTTTTTCTTTTTCTATATGTAGTTTTTGTATTCCTCTTTCCCATTTTTGTTTCATCAGATATATTCTAAAGCCAACTAAACACAGTTAAAGGACAGAGGAAATTGATGAAACAGACTTTTAGCTTATTGGTGTTTTAGTGTTGGGATTTTTACCCAAATAGTTGGCCGTTAATGTTTATTTTTTCTAGGGATTATTTGGAGTCATGATAGTCTATAAGAACTTGGTTCTCTTGTACTGAATCAGTTTGGGGTTACATCATATTCTAACTTTATAATAACTCTAACTTTTGGAGGAAGAGAGAACTTCAGTGAAAATAGTCAGAGTTTTGGTCTCTTCCTCCAAATTGGCAAAGAAGTCTGCTATAATGTTACCTTCTCTAAAGATATGAATAAATTTAAAATTGGCATTCCTTGAGCTCCATTTTAGTCGGGGACTGTAAGTTCTCCACCATTTTAATCTTGTCCAACCAATTTGAAGGGATCGGAACATCATTAACAATAACAACAATAACATACTCAATATAATTTCACAAAGTGAGACCTGAAAGGGCAGAGCATGCGCAAACCTTACCTCTTCCTCAGAAATAGAGAGATTGTTTTTGATAGATCCTTGGCTCAAGGATAGATCTAAACATCAAGGAATTGTAAATTTATTATCATTGCAATCATTTTGTTCACTTGTTTAATGATAAACCAGCTTGAGTATATTTTTTGGTCTTCAAACCTGACCCTGCATACGTTCTTCCAAATTTTCCAAACAATAATTGTTGGTAGGAATTGTATAATACATTTATGGACATCATTGATTCCTTTGGTGATCCATATTTGCATAGCATGTTATCGTCAAATGTATAATATATATACAATTTATATATAATATGTATCTCTGAACACGTGTTTCGCACGTGTATATTCATATTAAATAATTAAATATAGAGTTGTGATAGGTGTAAATTCAAAATTATTGAACAGGCGTTTTAGTTATCTTAGTTTACTAATCATGCTTTGATGATGATTAAGTATAAAGTGTACAAGATCACCTAAATAAAATGAAAAAAAAATATTCCAACATTTATGCAAAAAAATGCAAGAATTACATAAAATACAAGTTACCACGATGGGCATATATAAGTCACGTGCCAAAAGTAAATTTAATCTGCAGGCTAAGGTCTATGTCCTTCTCCGTGTAATTATGATTTTTGATAAATATATAAGTTGGAGTGTGACACTCCGGCTTAGGATAAGAGGCCCACATCGGAAAAATACATGAGAGATGTTGGGTATATAAGTAAGCATGCCTTACGCCCTGTCGCGTTGTAAAGTCATGCGGACCTAGGCCCAAAGAGGACAATATCACTAGTAAGTTGGATTGCTACATATGATATCAGAGTTACTTCTATATCAGCCTTGTCAATGGTGCAGAGCAGCAGACCTTACACCGTAGTAACGCGTTTTAAAATTGTAAGATCTTAAGCCCAAAGCGGACAATATCACTATTCGACTGGGCTGTTACATGGAATCGTGCCTAACTCCTCCATTAGAAAAGGATGAAACCTTTTAAAAGTAAATATAAAATAACATTTGTCTTTTCAATCATATTTATTTCCGGCAAGTGTCTCTAAAAAAAGGTTATTGGTATATGTCTATACAGCATTTGTTTCTGGAGTTTTGATGTTAATCTTCATGGCGAAAAGAAGATTAGTTATGGTTTTGTAAATTGAGGAGCTCTTGATGTATAATTTATAGAGATAGAATTGATGTGTAATTAACATATATATCTTACGATCACAAATGGAAAAAAAATTGATCTATGTACTTGTTTAGTGTAGTTGTAAGAAGAAATTTGGTTTTAAATTAGGAAAGTATTATAGTAAAGAATGCTACTACTAAATAGGAAAAGAAAAACGTTTTGGTATTCTACTATAAATTTTGTAACTGATTGGAAAATTAGAATCTTTAATTTGATTTTAAAAAATAAGAAAAAAAATTATGGATAACGTATTAAGTAAACTCATCAATGGGAAAGTGGATAGACAGAGCAATAAGATATGGTAAAATCAGCCGATAAAATGATAATTCATTCAAGTTTGAATTGATTATTGATCCGCTTTTTTATTAGCTTGGTCATTTCAATCAGTTAAAATTTAAGTTTTTGCACAGATTGCCCCTATTTGGGGTGGACTTTAATTTTTGTCCCTCAAATTAGTGGTCTTTGATTTTTATCTTATAGCTCATTTAATGAAAATTTTATGTCCAAAATATCTTTAATTATGACTTAATTTCGTTATACAAACCTTTTTGAGAAATGCTTGCCTGGAGGCATAAATTAAGTGTTATTTAATTTGTAAGACATATCTTTAATCTTAATATTAAAAAAAAATGTGAGACACAAGTTAGTCCTAGAAGGCAAAAGTTAATGCTGCTGAACTTCTACCCCAGATACAAGTTTCTGTTGCTGAAATTTTGCCCTCTAGACACAAGTTCGTGTTGTTGAACTTATGCCCTAAGTCAGAAATTCATGTTGTTGAACTTATGTCACGCTGAAAAACTTCAGCCCCAAGTACAAATGCATACTGTTGGACTTCTGCCCCCTAGACACAAGTTCATGCTGCTAGAACTTATGCCCCAAGACACAAATTCATGTTGCCTGAACTTTCATCCCAAGCACAAGTCCATGTTGCTGAACTTATGCCTTGCTTTTATATTGTTAGGGGCATTTTGACCCCTTTTTTTGTTACTTAAAGTGCCGAAGGACAAAAATTAAAGACTACAAATTTGAGAAAAAAAAATTAAAGACTATCCCACAATAACGACATTTGTGCGAATGACCCAATAAAATTTAGGCTAATATCTAACCTAAATTGATTAATGAGAAATCTTGTCAAAATATATTCGAAGTGCATTTTATTTTATTTAATATGTTATATTTAGTCATAATTAAAAAAATTACTAAAAGAATAAATAAAATAATTAAAACTTAAATACAGTTGGCCACGTTGAATTGTGACCCACATTTTAGCATATTTTAGCCCATATAACTTTCGGATAAGTCAATAATTCATCTACTTTTTTAGAAAAAATTACTTAGATACACAATATTACCATATTAATTATCAATGATACCATTTTATTTTATGTTTAAAAACTACCATATTTTTATTACCAAATATACCAGATATGTATGAATAGTTGTAGAGTAAATCCTAATTAGAATTGATCCCTAAATAACCGTAATTTTTTCTATGAACTGCCATATCCGTTCTCTTAAAATTACTCTCACAAAAATTTTCTCTCATAACTGTTGATTCTCTACAATAAAAGACTTTGAAGATATAAAAATTTACACTCGAAAATATAAAAATTATAATTAGAGCAAATATTATTAGTGCATACAACAATAATACAATATATAATTTACACTAAAAAATATAGAAACTATTAAAATACATACATCAGAAATACAATCATAAATAAAATAAAATAGCAAATAAATCAATAAATACAAAAACTTGAACAATATACAGTGATTTTAAAAGATTAAAACAACAACAAAGTATACATCAATAATATATATATATTTATATGCAAAAATTATATTTTTATATATATTGTTCCTTTATACAACATATAATTTGCACTCGAGAATACAAAAGGTACCAAAATAAATACATAGAAATAAAAAAATTTAAAAAAAAATTAAAGAGCAAATATGTCATTAAATACAAAAAAAAATAAAAAAATATACAATGAACTTCTAAGATAAAAATAACAACACAATATACAACAATAATACAAAAAAAAAAAAGAGTCAATAAATTAGCTTAGTTTAGAAGAAAAATAGATACTGGGGGAGGAAATCGTGTGGTTTGAGAAAATATTGGAAGTAAAAATGGAGAACAGAAGAAATTGGAGATTGTGTGTAAATATTATAGGCGTGGATAATTTTTTTTCCATATATCTAGATATATACAAAGTAATAAAATTTGGAGATAGTAAATATATTTAGTTCTAGTATATATGATAAATTTATGTATTATTAGTAAATATTTTTTAAGTTCGATAGGAATGGTAATATTAGTCTAATAATATCCACCATATGTAATTTTTTCATTTATTAAATCAACTCATTTTGATCCGTTCAAATTCAGTCTAACCCGCTAATTTTCCACCTACAATAGCACCCATACCAGAACTTTGTAATCCAAGTTGATGTCGTTCAAATTACACCTCGTAATGAGATATAACGCGGTCTAGATGACAAATATAGAACCCAGCCTCTCATAATTATAAGTAAATTCATAGCATTCATAGACAAAAGCTCAAAATAATACTTACAACAATGATTGGAAGAACCATCACTTGATTAATGCAAAATAAGGAAGAACAACTCAACAATCGTTTCAAAGTTCAAAATAGAAGACACCAAACTTGTATCTAAAAACTCTAATCCAAAAACTCCCTTATTACATAAAAATAAAAGGGTATTTATAGTGGTAGATTTTTGTTTTTCTTGTTCCTTCTCGAATTTGACTTGGATTTTGAGCTCCTTTTCCTAGTTGAAGTAGGAGTTGACTTGATTTTTTTCCTGTTTGAACAACTTACGTGTCGTCCTTGTCATCGCGCAGTACAGCAGGGCGCCTTGAGCCTGCTATAGCGCCGGAAGAAAGCCGATTTGCGCATGTCAATGCGCCAGAACAAGGGTTGTTGCACGCATGTCATCGCGCATGTAGGCAGGGCTCCTCGCATGCCCCATTGCGTCGTATGTTGTGCCGCGTCGCGTGGTGTATACCACCAGGATGAAGGCGCCTCGCACCTGGTAGTATGCACAAGCTGTTGCCGCGTCGCACCTAGCCTTGCGCTAGTGTTGCTCCTGCCTCGCGCAGCTACGTGCCATCCTAGTGCCAGACTTCAACTTTTGCATCATTCACTCCAACTTCAACTTCATTCCAAACGTCTCAAACACACCCAAATCCATTACTTTTAGCCCTGAAAACATCTAATCACATGTGTTAGCTCTTTTCACAACTACATAATATAAACACATGCAAATACACATAATTTACTCTCAAAACATAGTAAAGTGCGGGCAAAATATATCTATGAAGTGCGTGAGTACGCCCTTCATCAACACCCACACTTAAACTGTTCGTCCTCGAACAATCTACTACTTCCCTTCTAACAATTAAATACAAAATTCATCGTACGAATAGGTCTACTTATACTTAGGATCATGAGACAAATCAATGAAGCTCAAACAATTCACTCGCATGCACATAGGATCAACATTAAAATGTCAAAATTCGAAATCACTTAGCTTTTGAAAATTTAACTCATCAAGACATATTTTCGGCCAACATGAATCATATATAATTTAGCAATCAATATAAACCAAAGTCTTACCATTGTGCCCCTCACAATTTTGGAAAGATGCCCTTTCTCACACAAGATATAAGTTAATATAAATTTGGGCATAAATAAAATAATTTTCGCTCACTCTCACAAAAAAACTCAACATACATGTAAAAGACGACCCATAGGCTTGCCCTTAGTGTAATACTCCACTCATATAGAATTTTAAATCTAGGATCACTTAGGACTTTAAATTTGGTTGTAATGTAGGGTAAGATACGGGTAGGAAGTATTTGGCCAAGATAGTGACTAATCTCCCTAAGCACTTTAATACTTCACAACACTTTGAATTTTTTAGTACTTTCCTCAATTTTTCAATTTTCTCCTTATACCTCCTTTTATTTTTTCAAGTTTTCAACTTAGGTGACTGGTGGGGATTTTTCTTTCAACATTGAGCTCATTCACACATTTTTTTTATCTTCAATTTTTCAAAGCTCTTTCTTCTTTTTGTTTTCCACTAACAATCACCCTTCTTGTTTAGCAAAATTTCACATTTTTCTTTTCTTCTAATTCACCACTTCTCCAATTATGGTCCTTTCTTACAATTTTTTTTTTTCCGTTAAAGTGCTCTAGGAGTGATTTGGATCAAATATAGGTCAACAGAACAAAAAGGATTTAAGCTTGTAATATGGCTATCAAAAGAATAGGCTAAGACTCAACATAGCTAACTAGGATAATTACAATCAAGGTAGGTAAAATAGGATAAAAATAAGGCTACCAAAGAAACGCCTATATCACTTCCTAAATCCATCATTCTTATTTTGCTTTAAACACACACCGGACAAGTTCTAGACATCAATTTATAAGCATGGAATATATCAAAACTTCCTCACACATTGACACAAAATGGTTTAACAATGGAAATTAAGATCACATAAACAACATATATTCATATTGCATGCATAACATAATTAAGCCCATTTTTTTTTTCTTTTCAAGCACACGAGTGAAGTTCCAAAAGACTAAGTATTTCTACCTTTTTCATGCAATTTTGAGTGAATTTACTAAAGTCTCAATAATACCTAAAGTGAAGCACCTAGCATTAGTAGGGTCCAAGTTTTTGTTCTTCCTAATGACTAATTTACCCTTAAGACGGTCGTCATCCATCTATCATCAGGCAAAGTCATGACTCAATGACTAAAATAATAAAATAAAATAAATATAGACTCTCTAATCGGTTCTAAGGGACTATCCACCAGAAAAGTATCGAAAACAAAAACCCAAAGAACCCAAAACAAAATAAAACTAAAACAAATACTACAAACCAACAAGCATGCATGATAAATCATAAATTCAAAAAAAAAACTAGGCCTACCATGTGCAAATTTAGCAATTAAGAAATGCATGGTAATATGAAGTTCAAATCTCCCACCCCATACTTAATTAGTGGCACTGTTCCCAGTGCTAAAGTAATAGAGCATGAAGTAAAAGAGTGAAAGAAGAACTCTCTGAGCTTCTACTCCTCGTTTTCAATGTTTAAGCTCAAATTTTTGTTGAAAATCATGACCTATCACCTACACACTTGAACAAAAACATAAAAATAAAAAAATTATCTTGGGCTTCCTCCCAATTAGCGCCTGATTTAACGTCGCAGCACGACATATGTATCTTGATTACTCAAACTTCATCAAGATACCTGTTGAAACCGTGCTCACATCTTGGCCTCTTGTTTCACCACGCCGCTCTGTGACACGTCACAAAATAAAAGAAAAATAAGAAATAAGAAATAAAGACTAAAAGTTAAACACAAATAATTAATCTAATCCTAAACGTATTCCCCGGCAACAACGCCAAAATTTAATGTCGCTCAAAATTACACCTCATAATGAAATATAATGCGGTTGATGTCAAATATAGAACCCAACAAAGGTTGGGGTCAATCCCACAGGGAATATGGAAGGATATAGAAGAATACTAGTACTTAAGCTTTTGAATCGATTATCTCCTAAGAGGGGGGAAATTTATAGAAGTAACAAACACTATTGTTGAGAGAAAGTGAAGGTTGATTCCAAATTAATGCAGCTAATTAAGGTAACTGTTCCCCATGACTTCATAACCACAAGGCGTTTTATACTAGTGATCCATTCCGGTGCTTATCATGCAATATCGGTAAGTTAACTTTATCTAAATGGTTAGTCCCCTATATTGATGATTATCACCACGCAACTTGGTCCGTCTATAGGTGTATACTTGACTAACCCTTACCCTTGATATCGGATTAGCTATTCCTGGACAAGGTCAAACTGTTAGATCAGGGTTGATGCCTCAAATCTCCGTTGTTAGTCCCTTTTTTCATTCATCACCCCCTTGATCCGACGAATAAGAATAAGAAAGATTCCAACGTTTGCAACCGTTAAGAAACAATTAAAATGAAGAAAAAAATAATACATGGATAAACCCCATTCAAGAATCACTAAGTATTTTACCTATGCGTGTTAATTCATCATGGTTCCCACAATCCTAGTTGTGGAGGTTTTAGCCTCTTATAATTATAAGTAAATTCATAGCATTCATAGATAAAAGATCAAAATAATACTTACAATAATGATCGGAAGAACCATCACTTGATTAATGCAAAAATAAGGAAGAACAACTTAACAATCGTCTCAAAGTTCAAAACATAAGACACCAAACTTGTATCTAAAAACTCTAATTCAAAAACTATTTATAATAGTAGATTTTTGCTTTTCTTATTCCTTCTCGAATTTGACTTGGACTTTAAGCTCCTTTTCTTAGTTGAAGTAGGAGTCGACTTGATATTTTTTCCCGTTTGAAAAACATGTCGCGTCGCCCCTGCCATCGCACAGCAAAGTAGGGTGCCTCGCGCCTGCTGTAGCGCCGAAAGAGAGCCGCTTCGTGCGTGCGAATGCGCCGGAACAAGGGCTACTGCGTGCATTCCATCACGCATGTAGGCAGGGCGCCTCGCATGCCCCATTGTGCTGTATGTCGTCCCGCGTCGCGTGGTGCATAGTGCCAAGATAAAGGCACCTCGCACCTGGCAGTATGCGCAAACTGCTGCCGCACCGCGCCTGGCCTTGCGCCAGTGTTGCTCTTGCCTCGCGCGGCTATGTGCCATCCTAGTGCCAAACTTCAACCTTTGCATCATTCACTTCAACTTCTTCAACTTAATTCCAAACGTCTTAAACACACTCAAGTCCATTACTTTTAACCCTGAAAACATCTAATCACACGCGTTAGCTTTTTTCACAAATATATAGCATAAACACGTGCAAACACACATAATTTGCTCTCAAAACATAGTAAAATACGGGCAAAATATGTCTATGAAGTGCGTGAGTTTGCCCTTCATCACAAGTCAATTCCTAATTTCTACAGAAACTTATACAAGAAAATGCATAACTCCAATGTGTTGGAATTCTATGTAGAAGTTAAAGCTCTAGCATACAGTGTTGAGTTTCACCCGTAAAGTTTTAAGGGAAAAGTACATAAAGTACCCCATAAAAATAAATTAATTATCATGATTTGACCCTTTTTAATACTCATTTAGGGCAAAGTATTTACCCGAAATACACCCTTCTATGCATGCCTCCTTTTTCTCTTTTTTGTTCTTCAATTTATTATTTTTGTTCTTCAATTTATTATTTTTGTCCTTCATTTATTGTTTTTGTCCTTTCATTTATCGCTTTGTCCTTTTCTCATTTATTATTTTTATTCTTTTATCTCCTTTTATTCTATATTAGAGATATTATTTGGTAATATTTTCATTATTTATTTCTTTGTTTTTTCTTTTTTCTTTTTTATTTTTTCTGTTGTTTCTCTTGATTCCTTTTACTTTTTTTGTAAGCTTATCTTCTTTTCTTTCTTTTTTTTTTAATTTTTTGTCTCTTTCTATATTTTTATTTTTTTAAAAAAATATAAAAATAAAAAATAACTAACTATTCTATATTAATAAAAATAAAAAATAAATAACTAGACTACAATAAATAATAAAAAAATAGTAAAGTCCACTAGTTTATTTATTAAAATATAAAGTGATGAAAAATTTATTATTATAATTTTTTTGGCTTTTACAAATGAAAATAAAACTTATTTCTAAAATATGACTCTATCTTTTGTAATTATTTTTACAAAAATTAACTTGCTGAAATTGATATAAAATTAAAATAAAAATATCAAAATTAAAGGTAAATTCTATGATACCCTAGGTATATGATACATACCATGCGGATATCATATAGGACTCAAAAATGCCTCACTGATGGATCAAAGTAGATCTGAATGCTACCATGTCAGTATATAGATATACTATGATGGTATCACGGAGGACTGAGAAGTGTCTCTCGTTGAAGGATGAAAGCATACCTCAATGATATCATATCAGTATATAGATATATTATGATGGTATCATGGAGGATTGATGAGTTTCATGAAGGGCTGAAGTAAACTTCAATAATACCATGCCAGTATTAAATATAATGTGATGGTATCATTAAGGACTGAAGTAGACCTCATTGATACCATGACAGTATATAGATATACCGTGATGGCATCATTGAGGACTGAGGATTTTCTCACTAAATGACTAAAGCAAACCTTAATGATTCCATATTGTATATAGATATACTATGATGGTATCATAGAGGACTGAGGATTGTCTCACTGAAGGATTGAAAAAGACCTCAATGATATCATGACAGTATATAAATATGTTCTGATGGTATCATTGAGGACTGAAACAGACTTCAATGATACTACTATATTGTATAGGTATACTTTGATGGTCAGACGCGGATCCAGAATTTTAAACTTGTGGGTTCCCAATAAAATAAAATAATTTGTAATAATAACTGAATAAAAAATGAATACTGAACTTTTTTATATATTTAAAAGTAACAAACCACTTAAATATAATATATTAAAATAAATATTGTCATTACAAATGTACCCGACGACTTGTCATATTTGAAAAAGATCAATGATCGCCTCATTAGGTACACTTTCAAATACTTCATCTTCTATATAACAAGCTAATAATCATTCAGAAATTCATCACCAATTCTACTACGCAGGTCATTTTTAATATACTTCATCGAAGAAAAAGCTCTTTCCGCTGTTGCAGTAGCGACGGATAATATTAAACTCAACTTCACAAGCAAATAACCAAGTCTCCAAGTCTTGTACAAATTTATTTTAACTAGTGTCTCTGAAAGATCTCCACGTCTTTTCAAGTTGGAGAATCATTGTCCACTTCTCGCACCTAGTCAATATAATTGTCAAGCTCAAAACTAAGATCCTCAAGCATGAAAACACTAAACTCATCCCTATAATATGTAGCAAGTTTCATAATCCTGCCTTTATCATAATTTGCAAAAGAATTATCTGGACTCAAAATAGTCATACCAAGAAGTAGATCAGTATTCACTTCATCAAAATGATTGTTAAGCTCTGCAAGTTGTAAATCAATAACAACATTAAAAAACTTTTAAACGCAATGATGAGAATATGTAACACTTGAACTCTTACACTTTAATTTTTCAAGAGCATAATTTTCATCCATTTGGGGGATCACAATATCATGCTTGGCACAAAATGAAGAAACGTCTTATACCAATGAATCCCATTTAGAATCTCTCATAGATTACAATTGTCTCTTTGTGAAACCAACAATGTTCATAGCACTTAGGATATCTTGATCTTTTCTTTACAAAGTCATATTCAAACCATGTGTAATTGTCAATTCTTTCAATATTGAATGCAATGTATACACAAACTCATAAGATCTTATGTCATCTACCAAACTTTTTACCATTGTTCTTTCTTGACAATTTGAACCATCCTTAGCAAGACCTCCAAGTACATGAACAAATAAGGGGATTAAACTAATAAAGTTACGCACTGTCTTAAAATGATAACTCCAACGGGTATCCCCTGTCTTTTGAAGTCCAAGTTCTTGATTCAATCCACTTCCTGTATGAACTTCACCGAGCACTAGCAATTTCACTAATTTTTCTGCTTGATCACCTCTAAGCATCTCTCTGCCCTTAAAAGAACCTCCAACAACATTCAAAACATTAGCAAGAATATCAAAAAATTCATTTACCTCATGATGTTTCTTTGCAACAGCTACAAGATTCAATTGCAATTGATGAGCAAAACTATGTATGCAATATGCCGAAGGAGAATCTTTCATAATTAAAGTTTTAAGATCATTGAGTTCTCCCTGCATGTTACTAGCTCTATCATAACCTTGTCCCCAAATTTGAGATGAACTCAAATTATGTTCTAAAAGCAAAGAATATATCACATCTTTCAATGACCGTACAAATGTATCTTTAACATGAACAACACTAAGGAATTGCTCAATAAGTTTACCCTCTTTGTTGACATACCGCAGAACAATGACCATTTGTTCTTCATGAGAGATATCGTTAGCCTCATCAACCAATATCCTAAAGTAATACCCGTTTAAGTCTTCAATAATTGCTTTTCCTGTTTCTTTTGCACAAGCACTCACAATTTCTTTTTGAATACTTGAAGAAGTCATAATGTCATTTTGTGGAGCATTTTCCAACACAACTTTTTTCACATCTTCCTTACTATCCGCATACCATTTTAAGAGATCTAAAAAGTTTCCTCTTCTTATGGAAGTTTCACTCTCATCATGGCCTCGAAACGACATTCCTTCTTTTAGAAGAAACCTTGCAACATCAATTGAAACATTCAAACGAACCCGATCGGATTGCTTGTCAGAACAAGTTAGAATATATTGTGCTTGATTATTTAAATCTAACATCATCTTGAAACACCAATGGTAAACATTATTTACTTCACCCATATGTTTATTAAGTCTTTCTATACCTTTATTCCAACTTCTAAAACCTTCCATTGTTAAATGATCACTTACTTTTTTTCTGTGTCCTCCCATCTCATTTTTAAACAAGTAACAACATTAGCAAAAGCTGCATCTTCTTCAATGCTATATTCTAACATCCAGAATATGAAGTGTTAAATCAATCAGGATTAAAATGACATGGCTTTCCACCAAAATCTTATATCGAATAAACAAAATGTTTATTAGGTTTACAGGGACCCTTTTGAATATAATATCCTCTCACTCTATCACATAGATTAGGAGGATATTCTGAAATTTATTTTCTTTTAGCAGGATTAGATTCAAGAGGACCCAAATTCAATATTTTATCTTTGTCTGATGAATGACATGGATTAACGTTATCAGGAATAACTGTCATGAAGGAGAGTTTGACGAAGGAGAATCTGAAGTGGTTTGAAGCTTGAAAATTTTTGAATCATCTCGACTCTAACTTCACAATTTCAACCTATTTAAATACATAAAATTAATTTAAAATAAATAACTAAAACCCAATAAATTAACTTTTACAATAAAATATTATAAATCAAAGAATTAGACAATGATATTAACTATAGCAAGAAGCAACATTGCATTTGAGGATCGAAGTTCATTATTTATGTAGTCTTATTTTTATGATGTGCTCTCTTTTTCCTCTTATAATTAATATAGAAAATAACAAGCTACAATTAAATAGTGATAATTAACAAGACACAATAGAAAAATAAAAATAAATATAAAATATAAGAGAAAAACAAATAAAAAGAGATTGTGGGAGAAGTATGTACCCGAGTAATACTGATAGTTAAACGTGGAATGGGGTGAAAATTGAAAGAAGAGGCAAAATAATTTTTTAACCCTAAGTTTTTCTTGTTTCTCCTTTTTTTGGTTTCAAATTAGGTTTGAAATATTGGGATTTAGGTAAGATTAATATTTTATTGGTTGATTTCTTTTTTTAGTTGACTGTGTTATATTTTTTATTAAAAAATAAAAAAAAGTGAAAAAAAGGCTCTGCTATTTAGAGATGAAACCTCTTAATATTCTAACATCCAGAATATGAAGTGTTAAATCAATCAGGATTAAAATGACATGGCTTTCCACCAAAATCTTATATCGAATAAACAAAATGTTTATTAGGTTTACAGGGACCCTTTTGAATATAATATCCTCTCACTCTATCACATAGATTAGGAGGATATTCTGAAATTTATTTTCTTTTAGCAGGATTAGATTCAAGAGGACCCAAATTCAATATTTTATCTTTGTCTGATGAATGACATGGATTAACGTTATCAGGAATAACTGTCATGAAGGAGAGTTTGACGAAGGAGAATCTGAAGTGGTTTGAAGCTTGAAAATTTTTGAATCATCTCGACTCTAACTTCACAATTTCAACCTATTTAAATACATAAAATTAATTTAAAATAAATAACTAAAACCCAATAAATTAACTTTTACAATAAAATATTATAAATCAAAGAATTAGACAATGATATTAACTATAGCAAGAAGCAACATTGCATTTGAGGATCGAAGTTCATTATTTATGTAGTCTTATTTTTATGATGTGCTCTCTTTTTCCTCTTATAATTAATATAGAAAATAACAAGCTACAATTAAATAGTGATAATTAACAAGACACAATAGAAAAATAAAAATAAATATAAAATATAAGAGAAAAACAAATAAAAAGAGATTGTGGGAGAAGTATGTACCCGAGTAATACTGATAGTTAAACGTGGAATGGGGTGAAAATTGAAAGAAGAGGCAAAATAATTTTTTAACCCTAAGTTTTTCTTGTTTCTCCTTTTTTTGGTTTCAAATTAGGTTTGAAATATTGGGATTTAGGTAAGATTAATATTTTATTGGTTGATTTCTTTTTTTAGTTGACTGTGTTATATTTTTTATTAAAAAATAAAAAAAAGTGAAAAAAAGGCTCTGCTATTTAGAGATGAAACCTCTTAATATTCTAACATCCAGAATATGAAGTGTTAAATCAATCAGGATTAAAATGACATGGCTTTCCACCAAAATCTTATATCGAATAAACAAAATGTTTATTAGGTTTACAGGGACCCTTTTGAATATAATATCCTCTCACTCTATCACATAGATTAGGAGGATATTCTGAAATTTATTTTCTTTTAGCAGGATTAGATTCAAGAGGACCCAAATTCAATATTTTATCTTTGTCTGATGAATGACATGGATTAACGTTATCAGGAATAACTGTCATGAAGGAGAGTTTGACGAAGGAGAATCTGAAGTGGTTTGAAGCTTGAAAATTTTTGAATCATCTCGACTCTAACTTCACAATTTCAACCTATTTAAATACATAAAATTAATTTAAAATAAATAACTAAAACCCAATAAATTAACTTTTACAATAAAATATTATAAATCAAAGAATTAGACAATGATATTAACTATAGCAAGAAGCAACATTGCATTTGAGGATCGAAGTTCATTATTTATGTAGTCTTATTTTTATGATGTGCTCTCTTTTTCCTCTTATAATTAATATAGAAAATAACAAGCTACAATTAAATAGTGATAATTAACAAGACACAATAGAAAAATAAAAATAAATATAAAATATAAGAGAAAAACAAATAAAAAGAGATTGTGGGAGAAGTATGTACCCGAGTAATACTGATAGTTAAACGTGGAATGGGGTGAAAATTGAAAGAAGAGGCAAAATAATTTTTTAACCCTAAGTTTTTCTTGTTTCTCCTTTTTTTGGTTTCAAATTAGGTTTGAAATATTGGGATTTAGGTAAGATTAATATTTTATTGGTTGATTTCTTTTTTTAGTTGACTGTGTTATATTTTTTATTAAAAAATAAAAAAAAGTGAAAAAAAGGCTTTGCTATTTAGAGATGAAACCTCTTAATATTCTAACATCCAGAATATGAAGTGTTAAATCAATCAGGATTAAAATGACATGGCTTTCCACCAAAATCTTATATCGAATAAACAAAATGTTTATTAGGTTTACAGGGACCCTTTTGAATATAATATCCTCTCACTCTATCACATAGATTAGGAGGATATTCTGAAATTTATTTTCTTTTAGCAGGATTAGATTCAAGAGGACCCAAATTCAATATTTTATCTTTGTCTGATGAATGACATGGATTAACGTTATCAGGAATAACTGTCATGAAGGAGAGTTTGACGAAGGAGAATCTGAAGTGGTTTGAAGCTTGAAAATTTTTGAATCATCTCGACTCTAACTTCACAATTTCAACCTATTTAAATACATAAAATTAATTTAAAATAAATAACTAAAACCCAATAAATTAACTTTTACAATAAAATATTATAAATCAAAGAATTAGACAATGATATTAACTATAGCAAGAAGCAACATTGCATTTGAGGATCGAAGTTCATTATTTATGTAGTCTTATTTTTATGATGTGCTCTCTTTTTCCTCTTATAATTAATATAGAAAATAACAAGCTACAATTAAATAGTGATAATTAACAAGACACAATAGAAAAATAAAAATAAATATAAAATATAAGAGAAAAACAAATAAAAAGAGATTGTGGGAGAAGTATGTACCCGAGTAATACTGATAGTTAAACGTGGAATGGGGTGAAAATTGAAAGAAGAGGCAAAATAATTTTTTAACCCTAAGTTTTTCTTGTTTCTCCTTTTTTTGGTTTCAAATTAGGTTTGAAATATTGGGATTTAGGTAAGATTAATATTTTATTGGTTGATTTCTTTTTTTAGTTGACTGTGTTATATTTTTTATTAAAAAATAAAAAAAAGTGAAAAAAAGGCTCTGCTATTTAGAGATGAAACCTCTTACGTTAAGAAAAGAAAAGAAAAGGAAATGAACTGAATAAAAGAAAAAAGAGGTAGATGCTATTAGGATTTGATCCCACAACCTTCCAGATGCAAGGATTTCTAAGGAGGCCTTCCTTGCCATTACACCATCGACACATTTGGTAACGAGTTTCTATCTGAAATTAATTATAGTCTTTTAATATTTTTCAATATAATTATAGGATTTACGGTAACGGATGCGGGTTCCCGGGAACCCGCATCCACTACTGTAGATCCGCCCCTTGGTGATAGTATCATCAATGGCTGAAGAATGTCTCATTGAAGAACTGAGTAGAACTCAATGATACCGTGACAATATATTGATATACTGTGATGGTATCATGAAGAATTAAAAAATCTCATTGAAGGACTGAAGCAAACCTCAATGATACCATACCAATATATAAATATGATGTGATGGTAACATAGAGGATTAAAGAGTGTTTCACTGAAGAATTGAAGCAAACCCTGATGTACAATGACATTATATAGATATACTGTGATGATAGCATTGAAGACTGAAAAGTTTCTCACTGAAAGACTGAAGCAAACCTTATATATCATGCTAGTATAGATATACTATGATGGTGTCATGAAGAACAGAAGAGTGTTTTAGTGAAGGACAGAAGAAGACCTCAATGATACTATGACACTATATAGATACATTGTGATGGTATCATTGAGGATTGAAATAGACTTGAATGATACCATAATATTATATAGGTATATTGTGATGGTATCATTGAGGACCATGGAGTGCCTCGCTGAAGGACTGAAGTAGACTTAAATGTTACCATGATAATATATAGATATATTGTGATGGTACCATTGAGTACTAAAGCTGACCTAAATGATACCATGATCGTATATAAACATATTATGATTGTATCACTAAGGACTGGGGATTTTCTCCCTAAAAGACTGAAGCTGACCTTAATGATTCCATCCTAATATATAGATATACTATGATGGTATCATGGAGGACTAAAGAGTGTCTAATTGAATGATTGAAACAGTCATCCATGATGCCATGCCAATATATATATATGGTATCATGGATTACTAAAGAGTGCTTCATTGAAAGATCGAAGTAGTTCTCCATGATACCATGCCAGTATATAGATAAACTGTGATGATATTATGGAGGACTGAAGAGTGTTAACTGGAGGACTAGACGATACCTTAATGCTATCCAAAAATTTAAAAAAAAAGGCAAAAAATAAATGAAACTAGATTTTGGAAAAAAATAAAATAAGAATTAGATAAAAATTTTAAAAAAGAAAATAAATAAGATGAAAAAAGAAAAGAAAAACAGAAAAAAAGAAAGGAATCAAATTGAGAGGTGAAAAAAAAGGAGTAGAGAAATAAAAGATTGAACAATAAAAAAAAGTCAAATTTGAACATGAAATTAGATTATGGTGAAAAAAATAAGAATAATGATTTGAAAAAAAATATTTTTTAAAAAATATATTTTTTATTAATTTTACATTTTAATAAATAAGCTAGTGATTTTAGTATTTTTTATTAATTACTTCTTATTGTGATAAAATTATTTAATTTTTTATATTTTTTATTAGTGTAAATATAGTTAGCTACTATATTATTATTTTTAATTAAAAAAGTAAAATAAAAAAAAACAAAAAGAAAACAGAAAATAGAAAAAAAACTTATATTAATTTAAAAAGGAATAAATTAAAGAAAAAAAGAGAAAAAGAAATAAAGTAATACCATGATAGTGACAACTAAGAGACAAAAATAAAAAAGGTGCAACTTTAACATTAGCATGACGTCAACACGAAAAAGAACAAATAAAATGGGGTATTTTGTGTAATTATTATGGATGGTATCAAAGTAAAAAGACATTCTTATATAAATACTTTGCTTTTTACGAATAATTATGTAAGTTTCTCAAGTTTTACATTCTAGGATAATATTCTGAATTTTTACTCGTATAGATTCAAAATTCAGGATAATGTGTTGAGTTTTTTTCGTGTTTTAGCTAAGATAATTTTGTTCAACCTTTTATCTTTACATTGAAAATTGACTATTTTTCAATTTATCTTACGAACATTGGTTATTTTTCAATGATAGAGTCCAAAACAGATTACCGTAATATTTTTCACACGTGAAAGACTATGAAGTTACGACTAAAACCTTTGAACTCGGTTGGGTCCCTTCACCTTGACCCCTTAACAGGACCCAAAAATGAATTGTGGGTTATATTTCGACTTCTTATATTTTTATATATTTTATATTTTTATTATATTATATACAAAAAATAAACATTTAATAACAAAGATACAAATTCAATAATAATAATTGAAAGAAGTTCATACATCATAATTTTAAAATTTTAATATTGATGAAATTTAAAATACATAAGAATTTTACATTAAATGTTAAGAAATAAATTATTAGAAGAAAAAAAAAAGAAAACTGAGTTTTGCGAGTATATAGCTTGTTTGGCCAAGCTTATGGGAAGCCAAAGGTGCTTATTTTTTTTCTGAAAAGTGCTTATTTTAAAAAAAATGAGGTATTTGACCAAGCTTCTGGAAGAAATAAGTGCTTTTAGAGAGTAGCAAAAGTTATTTTTCAGAAGCTAAAAAAAGTAGCTTCTCCCCCAAAACACTTATTTGAAAAGCACTTTTCTAAAAAATATACTTAGAAGCAGTTTTCAAAAGCTTTTTCAAACACTAATTGCTACTAAAAGTGTTTTTTAAATTTATTGGCCAAACACAAATTGTTTTTCACCAAAAGTACTTTTTTGATAAGCACTTTAAAAAAACACTTCTCAAAATAAATTGATTTGAGAAGTTTGGCCAAACAGGCTAATAGTCAACAAACGAAAACATATTATATATAATATAATTGTTATGAAATAATAAAGAAAGAACAAGAATATCGTAGAGAAATAGAGAATGAGAGAAGTTCTTATTTCTCTTGATAGGATGAAATACAATGAAGGAAAACCCCTCTATTTATAGGGATAATTTCTCCTAACTTTTCTCCAAAAGATAGACTTTCACAATGATATAAACACATGTATCCAGTACAATACAAACACTTTTATAGACATTCACTACAACATAAATATATTTATAACAATAATACTTTTTTTGTTGGATCTCAATTATTTAAAAAAAATATTATAATAATTTTTTTATATCCTAAATCTAATAATACGTATCCAGTCCCAGGAGCCTCTATGGTAAATTGTAATACCATTTTTTGCTTTATTTATTTTGGAATTTGAAACTCTGAATAACAAAAAAACTCACATTTTTACAAATCTAAATTGACTAGTTGAAATTTTAGAACTGAAACAAATATTTTATATAAAAATAAAATATTTAAATAATAAAAAAATATTTTAAACAATGCATTGAGGGATGACATACCATCATATATTGCACCTTTAAAAATTTACCAAATTACAATAAAAACTAGTCTTTCTTACTTTATTTAAACTAGTGAATTTGACAGTAATTCGTGCGATTTTGCATCGTTATTAAAATAAAATTAATATATGATAAAATATTAATTTCATAATTTTTATTAAAAAAAAATAATTTTTATTAATATAATATTTATTTATGATTCTAATATTTTTTTATTATGACTATTTTAATATCGTATATATGAAGTTGTTTGACAAAAAATTGTAAGAAACACATTCCAAGCTAAATAATGAACAACCAATTTAACTTACTACTTATGAACCTGAAAAGAAAAAAAATAGAAAATAAAAAGATAATGAAAAAAATAAAAAACATTAAAAATATGATGACGTAATTTTTCCTTTAAGGTAAGACTTCTAGAAAATAAAAAATCTTAGAAATTGATGTCGTTCATCTTTCATCTTCTTAAATGTCTAAATTTTAATTAAGTAATTTATTTAGACACTTATTGACATCTTAAAGTGACATATAACAAAAAAAATGAAGATAATGAATTATACACAAGGGAAGAAGGAAAAATTGAAATAAATTGAACGAGAAGAAAGGAAGAGAAAGAAGTCAAAAAAGAGGTATTCTTGTTCATAAAACTATGTGACATCAACAACATTATATAAATGTATAGATTGTATATATATTTTATAAGGTAAAAGTTTATATAATGAAATACATAAGTTTTATGTAGCAACATAATAATTAGTTGAAGACCATTTTATGTTGCTCTTGATGCACAAAGTGTAAAACTTTGTAATAGAATTTTATTCTTGGAGGGTACATATCTTCTATTTGAATTAATTAAAAATACTAAAATAAACAACAATAAGTGTATCTATATATATATTTGTAAATTATCCAAACTTTTACTTTTTCAAGCTAATTGACAATCACTCTTGATGAATCTTTCACCACCAATAAAATTCTTCATGTTGATGAACCTGTACCAACCTAATTTGATCAATTCTCTTTGATGAATCTTACACCGCCTTCAAACTTACTTCTTCATCTTGATGAACTTGTGTTTGACTATTACGATAAATATATCTATAATGTTCATCAAAGTGATGGCTATATTGCTATATCATCTTTTCTATGTCCTTTCTTTTGGTTATTAAACACATAATCGATGAAGGAAATGAAAGAAAAATCGAAAAAGGAGGAAAAAAATACTATTTTTTAAAGAAAAAATAGAAAATAAAAATTGAACATTCAACAACTCTTGATTGTTATTTATAGATTGGTCAAGCTATAAGAATTAGGTAGAAGGGAGTTGAGAAGACATGTTGTTTTAAGTAGGAAATGCAAATAGATGAAGATTTTTTGTAACTTATGATATATAATTAGATATAATAAATATGATAATTTTTTTAATTATTAAACAAATTGATTAATGATAAAAAATTAAAAAAAAAAGATAAAAGATAAATAATTTTTTAGGACACTTTATCTACGCCTAACTTTGTTATATAGATATATTTTTTATAGGAAATCTTTTAATAAATTTGATTATTTTATTTCTTTCTCACCAAGCCTTAATCCCAATCAAATGTACCTATCTTTCTAAAGAGTACTTACAATTGCGAAAATAAAAAGATATTGTATAAAATATCTAACTTTTCAAATGATGCGTCTTACATAAAGGTTTGCTCAATATGTATGCTAAAATATAGCATCAAAAAGTTGATGCCCAAAGACTTAACACTCTACCGTACATATAAAACCTAAGTAAGTTATAATGAAACAAAGACAACATGTGATAAAAATAATAAAAAAACATATGAATCACAAAAAAGATATTAGTAAAAATAAGGTCAAAAACTCTGTCAGTGCATGATCACTAAAGCGCACCGTCCAAGGGGAAACGAGCTCGTTTACCATTCCTAGAGGCGTTAATGGCTCAAGAGAACAAAATGAAGAGTTAAAAAAAAAACTAAGAAGGGTGAATCTACAAGTAAACCAACAGGTGAAGGCAATCCCTCACCAGTAGCAGTTAGCATACGTAATGGCCGAGGAGATATTGAAAAAGCAAATAAATGAGGAAACTAAGTATCTGCTTGATGGAAGTAGAACAAGTATAATAGTACAAGAAGGTGGAATAACATTAAACGATGGTATAATAACCCAATGGACGAATCAAACTTTGCGGACTGTGATAGTACAACAAAGTAGCAGCCGTGGGAAAATATCTCGGCAGATAAAGATGATTTGATGGCGGAAGAATCACATCGAGGATTAGTTTGGGATAATTTCGATATTTGGAAAATCTCTAATGCAGGTTTCAAACTTCGAATTTGTACCTCCTAAGGTAATCGGTGAATCGAATGTTTGTGAAATTGATTTGTAAAACATAGGCTCATAAATAGCTTATAGAAAAATGCAGTTGTGTGTTATATTCTAGGGGCACACTCCCATTCTCAGTACTTAATGGGTATATACTAGAAAAATATGGCATTAATAAGATTTCAACATTAAAAAATATAATTGTATTAGTGTGATTTAATTTTGAAATAGGGAAGAATGAAGTGATACAAGGGGGCATTTATCACTTTGATAATAACCCTTTCATAGTGAAAGCATGGAGTCCAGATATGGAGTTCACAAGGGAGGAGTTATGATACAATAAAAATAAGATAAAGAAAGCTAGACACAAATCGGAAGGAAAGACAACTTTTGCTAATGAACAAATACCTCTACTCGACAATCCAATAGCACCTAGCCTATAAGGAAATCTCAAGAGAATTGAATTATCAAGAAACTCTCATTTCTAACCAAGTAACAATCTAAGCTAAGCAAGCTCTCAAACCCTCAACAAGTGTATTCTTCAATGCCATGAAAATCCAACTATGAAATAAAAAAGAGTTATTATTTATGCTACGCTAGGAAATAGAAGACCTAACTAGTAACAAATTATACCCTTAATGAAATAAGGACCTTATTTGATTGTTTTCCTTTCGTTGAATCAAGAAATAATCATTTGCAATTTTAGCCCATCTTCTTCACTATCATGGCCACTTTGTGCTCCCACCTTACTTTCGTCCTCCCAGGCTATCATCCACGCATAGAACCCTTGGGAAGGCTTCCTTGTGAAAGGCCTTGAGGCACCTTGGGTTGCATCAAGCTATTGTAGGCAAATCTTTGATGGTAGACCAAAATACTGAAAAGAAGACATGATTGAACTTTGCTAGACTACTTATATAGGTTGAGATGGATTCTAAGCTACCTGAAAAGGTGTCGATTATGAATTAAAAGGGCACCTTAGTCGAGTATAAAATTTTGCATGATTGAAAACCTTCATTATGTCAATATTATAAGAAGTATGAACATGAGTAGGAGACATGTAGGAGAAAGAAGACAGACCAAGAAATCCAGTAGCTCAGGAAGAAGTTAAACAACAAAAAGATAATAGGAATAAGAAGAATCTATATGTTGTTACACAAAAGAAGGGATGCTACCAAAAACTGTTGCTGCACACACAGACAAATAGAAGGAAAACAGGGTGGGTAACCCCTCTACCCACAAAGAATCAACAACTAGGGCAAATGGTTGGGTCTTTGAAGTTTTGATGCTTGACAACAGACTGATGAAACAAGTGAATAAAACTGGTCCAATGAAGTGTTGAGCAGTCTATTTAATAAGATGTCATTATCCAGAAGCAAGGGCGCGGAAATCATGGAGTTGATAGGAAACAATCAACAAACTCATCTAAATCTACACGTGGATATATCAGGAGAGTTAGAGTCTAACTATGATACAATCATTGTAAGAAGTTAAGTTATATGAAGAGTCCAACACGAGGATGAACTCTAAAGGTGGGCAAAGTCCGTAAAGAGTTTGGAAGAAACATGAAGTCTTTGGAGATGTGTGTATATAATGGAGGATGATATCTCAGAAGAAATGTACACTCACAAAGAAGAGAAGAGCAGTTTGCTTTCGGTGAGATTATTGTCGATAAATTTGTCTAGTAATGTGTCAAGCTAGAGTTAGCTATTCTTGTACTAGGAGATTGTAATTGAGTTGTAATTATTGTATTCTTGATTCAGTGAGTCATAAACTGAATTGAGAAGAGTTGGTCTTCAAGTAGGTGTTACTAGGAAGAGATTGTTGTTGGAAGTAGAAAGATTAGGAATTAGAGTTTATAATTTCTTAGATTGCAAGAGTTGTAATCAACCTTTTGAAGAGGCTCTTGAAGTTAGTTAAGTTGGAGAAAAATCCTGTGGAGTACAGGTCGTGGTTTTTCACCTTTGGAGCCGGGTGTTTTCTACGCTAAATTATTGTCTTATTTACTTACTGTTTTATTCACGCAAGTGGAATACGTCTGACGACTTTTTTCATTCGTAGGCAAATAGTTAAGACCAGTCCTTAGGTCGTGCAAACTAACAAGTGCTATCAAAGCAAGTTTATCTTAAAACACTAACACCTAATATAGATCATGATGAATTTTGCACCACCCATTGGACATTGTGAAGGACAGTCAACCACCCGACCACCTCTTTTCAATGGCTCGCACTTCATTTGGCGGAAGGCTCGCATGGAGAACTTCATCCAGGCTGAGGATTATGAATTATGGGATAGAATTATCCCCGAACCTGTTATTCCAAAGAAGATGATGGATGGAATCGAAGTGCTGAAAATGAGGTCCGAATTTACAGCGGATGACTTGTTGGCCCTCAAGAAAAATGCCAAAGCTAAGAATATCCTTGTGTGTGGGTTGGTTCCTGATGAGTACAACTGGATTTCGAATTGCTCAATCGCAAAACAAAATATGAGACACCTTGATCAATGCTCATGAAGGAACAAGTCAGGTCAGAAAGTTCAGAGTAGCCATGTTGTTTACTGAATATGAAACATTCAAGATGAAAGAAGGTGAGTCTCTCCAAGAAATGATTACTAGACTTACTTCACTGGTAAATGAACTATCCTCACTAGGAAAGGTGTTCACCATTGAAGAACAAGTTGATAAAGTTCTAAGAGTGCTTCCTAAGGCAGAATGGGATGTCAAAGTCACTGCTACTCGAGAAGCCAAAGATATTTCTACCATGACGCTAGATGAATTGGTAGGAAATTTGAAGACATACGAGATGAATATGGATGATTCAAAGAAAGAAGAGTCAGTCAAAGAAAAATCACTGGCTCTCAAGGCTTGTGACACTGACGAATCTAATGGTGATGATGAGTATATTGCCTTCCTTGCTAGGAAATTCAAAAAATTTCTCAAAAAGGAGAAGGGATATGACAAAAAGAGATCAAGTAACAAAAAAAGCTCCAATGAAAAGTCTTCAGCTGGATGCTACAAGTGCAACAAAACTAATCACATGATCAAGGATTGTACACTCTAGGAAATTGAGTGGAGAAAAGAAAGAGCTAAAAAAGAAAAAGCTAAAAAGGAAATGAAGGAAAAGACAAAAAAGAAGGAAAACTATGCAATGATTGCTGCTTGGGGATCTGAATCTGATGAGTCAGATGCTGAAGTTGATGAAACTGCCTTCATGGTAGTAGTAGATTCTGATTATGAAGAAGATGACAAGAACTCTCAGGTATGTATCTCTGACCTAAATGAAGACATTCATTATGTGTCTAAAAAGAAACTGATATTAATGATGAATGTTGCAATGAAAAAACTTTAGGAAATCACCTCTGATAGAGATCAATTGTTTAATGATCTTTCTAGTCTAAAATTGGAATTCATTGATCAAAAAAGGGGTAAAGAAGTCACTGAGAAAGAAAATTGTGCACTGAAGAAACACATAGTTGAACTTGAGTCAGTAAATGGGAACCTGCAAAAATCTTCAAGTCAAACAGATAAAGCCAGTGAAAAATTGAAGAAGATTGAGGCTAAACTGAAGCACTGTAAAATTGATTACTTTTGTGAAAAGGAAAAGGTAAGGAAGTTGAGTCTGGAAGTCTCTAGGCTAAAAGGTGATCTTGAGAAAGAAAATAGGTGGACTAAGTCCTCTAGGATTATAAATAATCTAAGTAGAAAGGTTCAAAATGAAAGAGCTGGAATAAGTTTTCTTAAAGAATCAAGTGTCACTGAAGATTTGTGTTACCTGTATGGTCAACATGGTCACCCTACCACTAAATGTATAGTAGCAGTAAGAAGCAAAAATAAGAGTATCTTGTTGGCTAAAGAAATTAAATGTAAGAATGCTAGTAGAAACAGGTCATCCAACCTGTTGCCACACTAGGCAAGAAGAAGTTTGATTCATCCCTTTTATCATAAAAAAGGACTCAAGCTTGTCTGGGTTCCTAAAACTAACCCCTATGTTATTTTGCAGGTAAGAGTGAAAGGGAGCAAATATTGGTACATGGATAGTGCTTGTTTAAGACACATGATAGGAGATAAACAAAAATTCCTTTTACTCACTCCACTAAAAGGGGGAATGTATCTTTTGGTGATGAAAAAAAGAGTACTGTCATGGGGATTGGCAAGATTGGAAGCTCAGAAAGAAGGACCTTGGAAGATGTGTATCATGTTGATGGACTGAAACATAATTTACTGAGTATATCTCAGTTGTGTGATAAAGGAAATAAGGTAACCTTTACCTCTGCAGAACGCAAAGTCAAAAGGCCGGACAAAAGAAATTGTTCTGAGTGCAAGCAGACACAAAAATGTATACAAGACTGACATCATGGGAATGCTTGATACAAATCTGACTTGCCTTAGTGCAATAGACTGTGATCCCCTTCTCTGACACAAAAGACTGGGGCATGCTAGTTTGAAACAGATAAACAAACTTGCTTCAAAGGACATGGTCATAGGGTTGCCTAAGACTAAGTTCAAAAATGACAAAGTTTGTAGTGCTTGTGTAAGGGGGAAGTAAGTGAGGTCATCATTCACATCAAAAAATCAAGTAAGTACAACCAAATATTTGGATTTGTTAAATATGGATTTGTGTGGACCTATGAGAATAAGAAACAGAGGTGGAAAAAGGTACATCTTTGTTCTCATTGATGATTACTCCAGGTCTACTTGGACTCTGTTTTTAGTCTCTAAAGATGATGCTTTTGATACTTTCTATGTCTTTGTAAAAAGATTGGAAAAGAAATTAGGCTCTTTCTTAATTTCCATAAGATCTGGCCATGGAACATAATTTTAAAATGCTAAATTCTTAGAGTTTTGTTCATTAAATGGAATAGATCATAACTTCTCTGCTCCAAGAACACCAAAGTAAAATGGAGCAGTTGAAAGGAAAAACAGGACTTTAGAGGACATGGCTAGAACTATGATGATTGCAAGTAATCTTGCAAAAAATCTATGGGCTGAAGTTATAAGAACTGCTGCTATATTTTGAATAGATGCATGAATGTACCTTTATTAGAAAAGACTCCTCATGAATTACTAAAGGGTAAGAGACCAAACATTTCTCATCTTAGAATTTTTGGGTGTAAACCTTTATTATTTATTCATAATAATGGGAAAGATAATTTGGGAAAATTTGATGCCCGAAGTGATAAGAGAATCTTCTTAGGTTATTCTCAATATAGTAAAGCTTATAGAGTGTTGAATAAAAGAACAAACTGTGTTGAGGAAAGCGTGCATGTTATTTTTGATGAATCTTGTGTTATGCTTCAGACTAACATGCATGATGAAAGACAAAATGATGAACATACTCAGGAATAGGTTGTTGTACCGGTTTCATTTGTGGAACAAGATGGTGGCTTGAAGAAAGGGGGAACAATAAGTAATTAATCTAAGTTATCATCATTGCAGCAAGTCAACTTAAATGCAGAAACCTCACAAGGACTGCAGCTAAAGAGCTACAAGTATCAGGATTCCCATCCAATCGAAAATGTTCTCACAGATCTTACCTCTGGAATTACTACCAGATCAGGATTAAAAAATCTGTGTTCCTTCAATGCCTTCCTGTCTAAAATGGAACCTAAAAAGGTAAAAAAGGCCCTCCTTGATGAAGACTGGATTTTGGCTATGCAAGAGGAATTGAATCAGTTTGAAAAAAGCAAAGTTTGCATTTGGTATCTCCACCTGAATGAAGGACTGTAATTGGCACCAAATGGGTATTCCGGAATAAGTTAGATGAGAATGGAATTGTCAAAAGGAACAAGGCTATGCTGGTGTTCCAAGGTTATAGTCAAGAAGAAAGAATTGACTATGATGAGACATTTGCTCCTATTGCAAGACTTGAGGCAATCGGACTACTCATAGCTTTTACAGCCTTCAAGGAAATTACTCTTTACCAAATGAATGTGAAGAGTGCATTCCTCAATGGTTATCTGAAAGAGGAGGTCTATGTGAAGCATCTCCCAGGGTATGGAAGTTCTGAATTTCCTAATTATGTCTACAAGTTAGATAAAGCTTTGTATGGGTTGAAGAAAGCTCCAAGAGCTTGGTATGAAAGACTCTCAAAATTCCTTCTGCAACATGGACATACAAGAGAAAAGATTGACAACACATTGTTCTTAAGAAAAAAAGGTAAGGATCTGCTGATTGTGCAAGTGTATACAGATGACATCATATTTGGATCTACAAATAGTGACATGAGTGACATGACCCAAGAGTTTTCCATTCTCATGAATGGAGAATTTGAAATGAGCCTGATGAGAGAGTTAAATTTCTTCCTTAGATTACAAATCAAGCAGACTACCACTGGAATCTTAATTCATCAGCAAAAGTATGTGAAGGAGTTGCTTAAAAGATTTAATATGGAGTCTGCCAAAGAGATTGACACTCCTATCGCCATTGTCACAAAATTAGACCTTGATGAAACAGGTCCATCCATAGATCAGACATAGTACAAATGTATGATTAGTTCTCTTTTATATCTCACTACGAGTAGACCTGACATTATTTTTAGTGTTGGCTTGTGCTAGATTTCAAGAAAATCCCAAGGAGTCACATTTCAAAGCTGTCAAAAGAATTTTAAGATATTTGAAGGGGACAACTGATCTGGGATTATGGTATCCTAAGGGAAGTAATTTTTCCTTAGTAGGATATGCAAATGTTGATTATGCAGGATATTTGGTGGATAGAAAAAACACTACAAGGATGGCACACTTTGTTAGACTATGTCTGATCTCGTGGTCCACAAAGAAGCAAAACTCAGTTGCCTTATCCTCTACTGAGGTTGAATATGTAGCAGCTGGTTCATATTGTGCACAGTTATTATGAATCAAGCAATAGTTATTGGATTTTCATATTGATATGGGATGTGTTCCAATCCTGTGTGATAATACTAGTGCCATCAACATTGCAAAAAATCCAGTTCAACACAAAAGAACCAAACATATTGATATAAGACACCATTTTCTTAGAGATAATGTAGAAAAGGGTCATAAACATATTGATATAAGACACCGTTTTCTTAGAGATAATGTAGAAAAGAGTCATATTTCAATTATATTTTATTCCACTAAGGAGCAAATATCTGATATTTTTACCAAAAAATTAGGCAGGGATCTTTTTGAAAAGAACAGGTTACAATTGGGGATGATTAAGATTGCATAGGTCACCTTCAATGATTGGTTAGATTATGCAAAATTCCTTGTTTCATTGTTATCTATGTTATTTATACTAGATTTGCACATTTACTTGTGTGTCCCAAGTCCAGGATAAAATTTTAAAATTTGACAAGGGTTGTGTAATAACTTGTGTAGTGTTATCAAGATCTTAAAAGACAATCATTCATAATCATCAGGTATGTTCTTTTCACTTAATGCCCTAATGCTAATGAGAAAAAGCTATGCCTACGTGCTCCATTCCTATACAAATTGTGATAACCGTCAATTCCTTATCCTTCCTGTAAAGCTGAAACTACCACCCACTAATCATCACGTCTCCCACTGACACCATTGATTAGCAGTCACATCCCACGTTTCATCTTCTTATTTTTCTTTTATAAAATTGAAGCTTGGTTGTTTGTATAGCCATTCAAAATTAATTACCTCCCCTAACCTTCCCAAAAATTTTTTCCATGGCTTCATCTTCTTCCTCGAGTAGTTCTTCCGCCACCAACCCTGAAAATTGTCTTCTTCTCAAGAACTGGTGCTTCACTCATCTGAAAGCATTTCCTCCCATATTTCATTCAAGATGTCAGATTTCACGGTATGGAATACTTCTAAAGCTCAATTCTTACACTCCACAACCTTTCCTCCATTCAAAACTGGGTCTATCCTAAAAATCTGTGATATTGCTCCTCTTCAGTCAGCACCTAATGATGACACCCCTATTGCAGATTTGATTCCTCAAAGGGTTCGCACTAGGTTAAGAAAAAATTTCAATACACCCGTGCTTATCCCTAATGATGAACCTGAAGATGAATCTAACCATGAAACACCTCCACTTACCAGTTCCACTCGCATCCCTCTCTCTCGTACTCGTAAATAACAGGAAGATGACCATCTTTCTCAAGCTCTTCAAAAGTGCTCTACCTCCTCTTCTGGTGAAAAGCAATCCTCCTCTTCCAAGGATGTCTTGCTTAAAGCTGTTCGAAAATCTACTGTCATCAAGAAGATCATACCAAAACCCATCATATTTTGGTCATCAAAATCACTTTCCCAAACTCCCTCTTCTGCAAAACAAACCCCTGCTGCGTCTACTACCACTTCTTTTTCACCAACCCCAATCACCCCAAAACCTCCTTCCAAACCTACCTCAAAATCTCCTTCCAAATTCTCCTTCAAACCTATCACAAAACCTACTTCCAAAACTTCCTCGAAACCCTCTCCCCAAGCCGCCTTCTAAACCATTCTCCACGCCTACTTCAGCAGCTCCTTTTCCCCTTACAAAAACCAGAACTTCGAAATGGGTTACTCGACCTGGTCCATCTCTTGACTCTGATTCAGATGACTCTGATGGGGATGTGGCTGGGTTCGATACTTCTGATCTTACTAATAACCAACTATCCCACTTGGTTCATTTTCAAAAATGAGTTGTTCTCAGGGGTAGGGTGGTGACTGATTTTGGTGGTCCAGAAATGGAGGTATTACTTGAAAAATTGGAGGTTCAAGGTTGGACATCCCTACTTCTTCAGGGTGATTTTTAGAGAAAGTTTGGTAGACCGGAGGTAGTTGAGTTCTATGCTTATGGGGTTTCAAATGGTTCCCTCTTTTCTTCCACTGTCAGGGGTGTTTCTCTCCATTTAGTTGCTGAGGATTTGGCCCCTATTTTGGGAATTTCCGGTGGTGGCTGGGAACACTATGTCAAATTTGAATGGCCACCACTGGACAATTTGCCCTTTGTTAGGGACATATGCAGAAAATTCTCGGTCCAACCTAGTTTTGTTCAGCATCGCCGCATTTAAAAGAGAGAAATGTCCCCCCTCCATCAACTCTATTTTAATATTGTTCACAAGATGCTCATTCCTAAGAAGGAAAGAAGGACTGAGGCTAACTACCTTGACCTAACCTTGATGGAGTTGCTTGATATGGAGGCCAAGATAGATTTTCCAAGTCTTATGGTGAAACATATGCAAAGGGTTCTTGCCAAAGATGATAAAGGACATGATCTTTCCTATGCTTTCTGGTTGTCCTATGTCTTTGAGGATTACTCCGTCCCTGTTCAAGTTTGGACCTTTCAAACTATGAAGGATATCCTCGATGAGGTGAAACATGTTGACTTACCTGCTTCAATGAGGAGATCTGACACTCCTTTTCAAAAAATGCGAAACGCCTTAGTAGAGAAAACTGCTGAGCTAGAGGCTGCCCAAGTTGCTCATGCTTAGGAAAAGGTTGCTGTTGAAGCTAAGATCACCGAGTTGGAGGCAACTCTTGCATCTGAAAGGGCCGCAAATGTTGATACCATTAGACACCTTTCTCAATTACTTCCCTCTGCACCTCCTTCCTAGAACCTCCTTGTGTTGTTTCCCTGTTTTGTTAACCCTACTATCAATACTTAGTTGTTTTTTGTTTTTCAGTAGTGTATTAATGTGCTAAGGACCTATCTTTGCTTCAATGAATTGCTTTTGATGCTTAATTTTCACTGCCTAGTTACTGCCTTCTATTGTCTTTTGAAATTGTTATCATGCTTGTTTTGGGATTGCCCTAGTGGTAATAGGTTCGTCTAGCATTTTGGTATCAATGATTCATTGACTCAGCTTTTCAATGATGCCAAAAGGGGGAAGAAAATGAAAACATATTGACCATGCAATATTCATAACCCACTTGGCTAACCTGTTTCATTTGAGAGATGTTTTCCTTGTCGGTAAAATCTGTGTGCAAATGGGATCGTGTTTGTCATCATCAAAAAGGGGGATTTTGTTAGGAAGTTGAAGTTTTGATGTTTGAAAATAGGTTGATGCTACAGGTGAATAAAGTTGGTCCAATAAAGTGTTGAGCAGTCTATTTAATAAGATGTCATTATCCATAAGCAAGGGCGCAAAAATCATGGAGTTGATAGGCAACAATGAACAAACTCATTTAAATCTACACGTGGATATATTAGGAGAGGTTGAGTCTGACTATGATACAATCATTGCAAAAAGTTAAGTTGTATGAAGAGTCCAACACGAGGATGAACTCTAAAGGTGGGCAAAGATATTGCCGTAAAGAGTTTGGAAGAAACATGAAGTCTTTGGAGATGTGTGTATATAATGGAGGATGATATCTCAGAAGAAATATACACTCACAAAGAGAGAAAAGAGAAGTTTGCTTTCGGTGAGATTATTGTCAACAAATTTATCTAGTAAAGTGTCAAGCTAGAGGCTATTCTTGTACTAGAAGTTTGTAATTGAGTTGTAATTATTGTATTCTTGATTCAGTGAGTCATAAACTGAATTGAGAAGAGTCGATCTTCAAGTAAGTGTTACTAGGAATACATTGTTGTTGGAAGTAGAATGGTTAAGAATTAGAGTTTATAATTCCTTAGATTGCAAGAGTTGTAATCAACCTTTTGAAGAGGCTCTTGAAGTTAGTGAAGTTGGAGAAAAATCCTGTGGAGTACAGGTCGTGGTTTTTCATCTTTGGAGCCAGGTGTTTTCCGCACTAAATCATTGTCTTATTTACTTACTCTTTTATTCTCGCAAGTGGAACACGTCTGACGACTTGTTTCATTCATAGGCAAACAGTTTAGAACAAGTGAGATCAACAAACTTTTTCCAGGTATTAGAAGAACAGACAAGATCAAGCCAACAGGTTCTAGTTGTCAAATGCCATGGATGATAGTAGAGGACTTTAACTCAGTCCTAAAGGTAGAAGACAAGATTGGTGGTAATGTTATAACTCTGGGTGAAATAATTCAGTTTCATGACTGTGTGGAAACATGTAACTTGATTGAAATGCCCCATAACGGAAACAGGTATCCATGGAATGATAGAATAGTGACGCGAGGATTTATTCAAAAATAGATTGGGAATTTGTGAACTAGGATTGGTTAGATAACATGCCTACTTATGTTGCAACCTTTCTGCCAGAAGGGATAAGCGACCATTGCCCTGCTCATATCAAATTGCTTAACTCCAGGAGAGTGATGAAGAAATCATTTAAGTTTTGCAACATGTGGACCCAACACCCTCAATTTCTTACTATAGTTGATAGTGTTTGAAATTGGGAAATGAGAGGTCGCGATATGTTGCAAGTGATAAAAAATATAAAGATGCTAAAGAAGGACCTAAAAATTTTAAACTGACAAAGTTTCAACAACATAGTGGCTGAAGTTGGGACTGACATAATAGCACTGGAACAGGTTCAAAAGGAGTTGCAGAGGAATCCTGAAGATTAGAATTTGCAGTAGTTGGAAAAAGAGTGTTATCAGAAATTCATACATACATCTTACGTGACTGAATTATTTTTAAAGCAAAGGAGTATAGCTAACTGGCTAAGACTAGGTGATGACAATACTAAATAATTTCTCTATTATCAAACATAGGAGACTTCAACAAGCTATAAAGCATGACAAGATTTATACTGAACCAGAGCAGGTGGCTAATTATGACAGGATTCTCTTTGGATACACTGCCAATTAGATATTTGTGTTAAAGATAGTTAAGTAGATGATTAGATTAAAACTAGTTAAAGGGCAAATCTGTAACTACACGCCCTAAGTTAGTTATAACTAACTTACTGTTAGGAGTTAGTTAACCAGACTAATTCCAAAGTTACTTATTAGAATTAGCTACTAAATTCTCTACTTACTGCTAGTCTATAAATACATGTATCATTGTATTGTATACGATTAAGAGAATACATTTTCAATCATTGATTTCTCTATCTAAAAAGAGTTTTTATCTCTCTATTCTTCTGCTTCTTCTTTCTTACGCTCCTCTTCTTTCTTCTTCTTGATTTACAGTGCATTAAGGCACAAATTATTACATGGTATCAGAGCTATAGATGAGATATTCAGCTGTGTGCAGATTCAAGAATTGATCAAAAAGCTTCTGTATGAACTGTTGAACTTAGGAAGAACTCAAGTCTATAGCAATGGCTATCAATGGTGGAATTCTGGGTAATGATGCTGGAGCAAATTTAGGAACATAAGTCAATCCAAGCTCCAATATGGATTACAATCACCCGTCGTTTCTTTCACCATCTGATGTGAGTGGTATCCAGATTATTTTGTTTCAATTGACTGAACTTGAAAACTAATCAATGTGGTATCAATCGATGAGAGTTGCTCTTCTAGGCTGCAATAAATTGGGACTTGTAGATGGGACATGCAAGAAAGAGGCATTTCCAGAATCCCCATGGAATCACTAGGAAAGGATAAATGCAATTGTGCTATCTTGGATCATGAATTTTGTGGAAAAAGGACTTCTTGGGGGGATCATGTATGCTTCAAGTGCTCAAGAAGTTTGGGTCGATTTGTTTGAAAGGTTCAATAAGGTATATAGATCTAGAAAATACAATCTTCACAAAGAAATAACCACTCTCACTAAAGGTACAGATTCAATCTCAATCTATTTTTCAAAGTTAAAGAATCTGTGGGAGGAGTTTAAGGCATTGCAGTCTACTCCTAGTTGTAATTGAAAGATCCAAAGATTTTGTGATACATTCAAAAACTGAAATTGTTCCAGTTCTTGATGGGGCTTAATGACTCGTATAATCAAACTAGAGGTCAAATTCTGTTGATGTGTCCTATGCCCTCTATTCATCAAGTATGTTCTACAGTAGTAAGTGATGAGGGTCAAAAAGTAGGTTCTGTGGTTACTAGTCTTTTGGGTGCAAACCCTACTTCTGGTGGACAAGAGGTAGCCATCTTCACTAGAAACAGTGGAAGCTAGAATGATCATACTCAAAGAGCAAAAAAGAATTATAATATTCGGTGTGAGTTTTGCAAGATTAAAGGATATACTAAGGAGGCTTGCTGGAAGATAATAGGTTATCCTCCAGACTTTAAGTTCAAGAAGAAAACATATCAATTTGCAAGTAAAAAGAATGGTGGTCAAGGTTGGTCTTCAACGGCAAAATCTGGAGGTCCCTCAGCATATAATGCAATAGATGCTAGCAGACCAGAAGAATAAGGTGGTGGTCCTAATGGTCAGATTGTAGGCCCTTGCTCAGGAGTTCAAGCTATTCAAGTTGATCCAGTGGGAATTAGAGGTATCAGAAAGTATCAGTACAACCAAATATTGAAGATCCTAGACAAGAATCCTGGAGGAAATCTGTCAAACAATAACTACTCTTCTAATATGGAAGGTATATCTAATTACTCAGTGAATGCTAAAGTGAGAAGAGTGTGACTGATAATGCAGGTACACGTACTTGTCTGATGGTAAGTGATAGTAGTCAGAATTGGATAGTAGACACTAGTACTACTAACCATATGGTGACTGACTTAAGAATGTTGGATAAAAAGTCTGAAAACTGAAAAGGTTGAAAAAGTGTTGTTATCTAATGGTGATGTCTGTGGTTAAACACATAGGGGCAGGTATAATTGGAAACTTCAACACAATAACAGATGTGCTTCATATTCCTCAGTTCAAATTTAATTTGTTGTTAGTGTCAAAACTAACCAAGGAGTTACAGACGTCTGCTTCTTTTTTCCCTGACTTTTCTGTGTTTCAGGAAATATCTAGTGGCAAGGTGAGGATGATTGGTAAAAAAGATGATGGCTTATAAATTCTACCAAGTAGTTTCAAAGAAGACAATGCATCAACAAATTATTGTCAATGTCTATAAGATGATAGATCAGATGATTCAAACCTAGGCACAGACCTATGGCATAAAAGATTAGGACATGTATCCACTAATACTCTTCAAGTGTTGATTCCTACTAAGACAGTGCATATTGCTAATCATATCATATTATTATATAAGTGGGAAGTTCCTAAGTTAAAAGTAAGATTACCAAATTTTTCCTCCACTAAATTAAAATTTAATTAATACATAATTAAATATTAATATTTTATCATATCATATCATATTTATATATTTATTACCATATAAGTGAAAAACCAAAAAGTGAAAAAATTAAAATAAATAAATAATAACAAATAAATTGTCAAGCCCCACCTTGGGAGGCATGACTGGCACCTGGTGCCCTACTAGGATTTGAACTAACTGAGCTGACTGAGCCTATGCACTTCTGGTGTAGGGCTGACTTTAACTCTGAAATAAAAAAAACAACGGGCTATATCTTGGCTGTAAACACTGCCCCTCGGCCGACAAGGCCTTATAGCCACCTGTAAGAGAAAACAACTAACCAGCAACAAACCATAACATGGGATCCTATGCAGGCCGACAAGACCACCATGATATCTAGTTATGACTGAAATGGAAATCAGATGTTATTTTAGGCCCCACACGGCCAACTCGTAAAATAAGATGTACATGGGCCCTACACGGCCACAATAACTAATCAACTGACAACTGTAGCCTGCAAGCCTCTAAGAATACAAATAGTAGTTAGGACAGGGCCCCGGCCTACCCAGGTACTGTACAAACAGAAGACTGCACTTGCTACTACCTGGCGACTCTGAATGAAAAGTGCTGGCCTAACTGCTGACTCTGAACAACTGTTTTTGAAGATCTTGAACCCTGTCTGTCTAAACCTGCAGACAAGTAATGCAGCGCCCAGCGAAGGGCGTTGGTACAATATGTACCGAATATATAAGGCAATAAACAAGCTGAACAAAAGCTGTGAAATACTGAAAGTGAGTAGAAAGGAGAGGCAGAGAGATTAACATGTATGCCCACTGACTCGTAATCTGCATCTAACCAACACTACATGTATGTAAGTTAAGACTGTATAGTTATGCATTTATAGACTATAACTAGTAGACAAGAATACAACCAAGAACCAAGCACATCTCAATTTAGATACCCTATCCAGGTTTCAATGACTCTACTGGTACTGTGGCCAACCTACCGGTCTCCTGGGTCTAAAACTTGGACCACTTGGCCACTGAATTATAGCTGTGTCTGAGTCCAGTGGACTCCTAATATCTGCACCCTGGGCAGAATGTTCGACGGGGGTGTATATAAGCCAACCATGGCATACGAGGACCTAGGACCCCATCTTCGTCCCTCGCGGACAGTATATCACTCCGTAGAGTGACGTCATCTCGCCCCCGGCGGGCGTCGACACAACTAATAACCCTGGGGTGGTCATGGAAGGCTCCTAAATGAGGGCAACCTCAACCCGAAGGCTGTACTAATATGTCAGTATAGCGACTCAATAGGCGTAACTAGCTTTCTGGGCCTAATACCACCACTGCTCGTCCCCTAGGATAATTTGTAAAGCTGCTAGCAGGCATGCCGTGCACCTGTATCTGATCAGAGGATCCTGATAGTGATCATGATCTCTAATAGTCTGCACTGAATGGGGTGAGATATGGAGTGACCTAACAATACTCCGAATGTCCTACTCGGACAACTATAACTCATAAATAACTCTGGGGACATGGATAACTAGTTACTTGGTCCCTCCGCTTGGAACGACTGTAGGGTTGATACTGGCCGAATCTGCCTCCAAGCGATCGGTCCTTAGTTCTCCACAGGAAGCTTATTGACCGCCTTATCCCGTGGGTAGCATTGTACTGACATAGTACTGCAAGTCCCTTAAACCTCATCTTGGTCTGCTCGGATCTTATGTTCTCTTCTAGGCGATTCTCAACCTTATAGGTAAGTCTATATAGACTTAGTTATTCTTGGAAATTTGTATATGATAAGAACTGGCTGGGATGCTGGCCCGACCTCTAACAGCTGATAAGGTCCCCTACCTTAGGTTACCCATGACCTAGTTGACCTGGACGATTGAGATGGATTCCTGGGCGTCCTATATGACGGAAGCTAGGTCAACTAGAACTGATAACCACTAATAATCACAATGACTAATTAGGTAGAAGGTTGTTACTAACTTACTAGTCAACTCTGGGTTGCTGTTTCTAAAACATGGCTCTCCTATCTAGGTTTCTGGCCCTTGGACGTAGGAATGCGCCAATGGCCTCTAGGAATGCTTTCCTGACAATACAAGCGCCCAACAGGTAGTTAAACCGCCTAACTACGCCCATACTATTCAACCTATTGATTCAGGCTCGATAACTCTCACGAGCTTCTAAACTCTAGGGTTGACAACAAACATATAAGTTTACCAACAAAATGAATTGGGAGATAGAAGAGTTTCTATGACGCTTCTAGTGCGTATCACACTCAACCCACTCCCTTCCAACGAGGGATCCTGTTGTACGATCTGTATACGTTTTCTAGCAGCTAACCAGAACTTGCGTAACCGTATTTTACTAATTGCATCTAATCACAGCATATCTGATCTTTATATATCAACAACAACTAATTATAACCTGTCGAGTTACCATCTAATGGTAGCAACTATCTGCAACATTTGTGATCGTTATTTCTATTCGAAAACATAAGTCGTAACACTGTATGATGAGAATACTTGCCGAGAGTTAAGCCTTACATACCTTGTTCGTCATTTACTGATTAACTAGTGAATACCGTCTCGTATACAATACTCTCCTCAACTGTAACGGTATTACTAGAAAAACATAGCTAGTTTCAATACTAAATTTAATAAAACGATAACTTTATATAGTTATATTAACTATATTTCAACTTAACAAAATACGATTGAAAACTCGTAATTTCTCGAAAATATAAAAGGGAGAAATTCTTACTTTAAACGTGTGATCGTATTGGCACTAGTTTGGAGCAACTCCAATAACTCTGGCTCTGCGGGATGATGATTCGTCGGGCGAATTTTGTGAAAATAACTCCATAGCGATGCTCTATGCAGCCTTATACTTTGATACCTGAAGTTAATTTGGATTTAGACGACATTTGGTGGCGTAACCGGATGAAAATTATCAATCTTCTTCATGGGTTCCCTTTACTGGCCGAGTTTATGTGTATAAAATGAAAGGAAACCAAGGGATGGAACTTATATATACTTGAGGTGGCAGACAGGGCAACATGGCATGCCCCCTGTCGCACCAATTTATGGACGTGCCACGCCGGTGGTCGCGGAGGGGGATGCTCCGTGCCACGTTACCCCTCTAGGCAACTGGTTCGGCCTCCTCCCGCGAAAACTCGACTTCGCCCCTGTTCGACCTTTCCCCGACCCCTTTCCTCGTACATATGACACTCTAAAACTCTCAACCAACGTATAAATAGGCTGACTAAATGTTAGAAATTTACGGGGTGTAACATCCTCCCCCCCCCCCCTTAAGAACATTCGTCCTCGAATGTTAACTTCAGCCTTACGAATCTCAACTCTTGTAACTACTTATTCTGGAAATATTTCGGCAGAGTCACCCTTATAATATGGACTATCCGAAAATCCTGAAACACAGAAAAGTCCAGTACAAGTACTTCACACACTACTATGGCATTCATTTCACAAAAGACTAAAGTCAACTATCCCACATATACATATATATAATACAACTTATGAAACAACAATAATATACCTTTAGCTGCACAATCTGAACTAAGTCTGGATAACTGCGGATATCTGGTTTTCATATCATCTTCTGCTTCCCAGGTCATCTCCTCTCGATTCTTATTTCTCCATAATACCTTAACAGAGGCGACATCTTTAGTTCCCAATCCTCGAATTTTCTAATTTAGTATGACAACTGAAACCTTTTTATAGGTTAGTTCCTTAATAACTTGAATGTTCTCAACGGGCACAACTTGGGATGGGTATCTTATATGTATTCCACAAGATTAACATGCAAAAGACTTAATGGACCAATTTCGGTTTTGAAGGCAATTCTAGACCCTATGCCACTTTGCCTGCTCTCGAGGAGATATAATATGGCTAATGAATCTAAGGCTAAGCCTGCCTTTTCTCTAGTTCTCGTGGTGCCCTTCATCGACAAAGATGCTTATCCTTAACTGTCTACGCTGTACGTTAGGGTAAGACTTCCAACAATCCTGGGCTATCGGTACCTATTTCTTGATAAGTTTAACTTTTTTTTTCTTTCTGTTGGTCTGTTATAGTGTACCCTGGTTCACTACCTTTTATTTATCTGCTTCAGGTCATCATATAGAGGGCCTACCCCTCCATCCGCAACAGATCTCTGGCATTTGAATCGAGTGCTCTACTTAGCTATTCGTTTTGGGACGAGGAGTCATATTCAACTTAACATGCATCCCAACTTACTCTAAAAGCCTTTCTAAGACTTAGCTGTCCGTTGTGCCTTTCTGTCAAAATTTGCTAACTACCTGGGCCTGACACAACCGAACTACTCTTTAAGCATTTAGTTCAGCATAACCTTTAGTTGAAATATAATTCACCTAGCAAAATATGAATCGACCTTTTTATCCTTTCTACACTGACTCAAGTGAGGTCAGTTTACACCTGGTACGAGGTAACCTTCTAACTGTGATTAAATTGACTATTCTCCATTCCTTTTGCAGGCACGACCATTTCCTGGATGGGCCTGCTCGATTTTTACTGTCCAATCTTCCCTGGTTGGTCGTTGAGGCTTTATGCTATAACTTAATAATGTATTCCTCCTCTCATGCCATCAGTAGGTCTTTCTTACACCCTGATACGTTTTCATTAAACTCTAGGTGAAGGGAATACAAACATGATATACCTTAGCTAAAATCTGCTGATGAAGTTCGGTCACCTTTGGGACACAGAGGCAGCCTCTGGGTCTTTCGACCTAATCCCTTATTATCTTGAAGGCCAATAACTTCATATTGGGCTTGGTCTCCGGATTGTACTAAGGTAGAGTCTTTGTGTCGTCGCTCCTCTACCTCTACAACTGGTGATGATATTGTCGTCTTGTGGGTTACAAATTCATTATCTTTCAACTGTCAGCCTGATGCTCCTTTCCAGACATTCAGGAATGGTCCTACGCTCTGTCAATTTACTCTTAGCTTGGGGTGACTTTTATTTCCCCCAGAGTCAGATACTCATGCCTTTCCCTTTACTTTCATGGGCTGAGTTCTAGAGTTCGTGCCCTCTACCCCTTATGGTTAACGACACTACTGACCAAGTCTATTGACCGGTATCGTTTTAACTTGTTTCGGGCCAAATTTGCTTATATGATCTTTGGTCCCTCAACATACCCAACTAGGGCCATGGCCATCATTCCGCCGGTACATTCTACTGTCATTAACACGCTGCAGCAAAATTAGCCTAATTATGACCTGAGCTCTACTGTTGCTAGGGGTCTATCACTTGTAGACTCTCACATGTACTTTGAGGGCTACTGGTAGTCTTATCTGCTCTCCTAATTAACTACCGTGAAGGTCTAGATGATTTACTTAAACGCTAGGGGTCTCCACCACTTCCTAACGCTTCTCGGAGTCAACAAAATCCAACCTTCCTTCGCCATTTACTTTGGGCAACATCGCCTCAATTCTTACGCTGTTTGCTACATTGAAAACAAAACTAGGAGGTGAGAGTAGCCTTTTCTTACACACCGAAATTGAAGTATGGGATTGTGCAACATTCGAAGGGTTGGAGGTAAGAATTCTGCAATTTCCTCCTTCTTTGCACCTTTCAGATAATTCAACATTAGCCTTTGCCCCTGACTAATTCTAAATATCTAGTAAGTAAGCCAACTCATATGCACATATACATATACTATACTCCTAACCTCCTATTTTGGGGTTGTAGGGAGAACTAGGAATAGCACTGGCATATTTATCACATTACGAGGTTTCTGGTACCTCGGGGAGGTGATGGGGAAATGTGAAAGGCATCTACTTCTGTTGTTAAGCTAACTGTCTCCCAATTGTGACGCCTTATTAGTACCTCCTCCTGCTGCTATAGTTATCTTGCAACTAAATGGTGCCTGTGTTATATAGAAGATCATTCTAGACAGACATAATAAAGAAAGCTTAGGGACTCAACCCTATACAACTCTGCTCTATAGCACGATCTGAGAAGAAGGAGGGGTAACCACACTATCATGCTTCGTAGTCTCCTGCTTATAAAATGCGGTGCACAACACATTTATAAGCAAGACTCTACTAGACACGACTTGTAGACTCCCTAGAATACGAACTGCTCTGATACCAAGTTTGTCACGCCCCACCTTGGGAGGCATGACTGGCACCTAGTGCCCTACTAGGATCTGAACTGACTGAGTTGACTGAGCTTATGCACTTCTAGTGCAGGGATGACTCTAACTCTAAAACCAAGAAAACAACGGGCTATATCTCGGCTGTAAAAACAGCCCCCCAGCCGATAAGGCCTTATAGCCATCTGTAAGAGAAAACAACTAACCAACAACAAACCATAACAGGGAATCCTATGCGGGCCGACAAGACCACCATGATATCTAGTTATAAATGAAATGGAAATCAGATGCTATTCTAGGCCCCACACGGCCAACACGTAAAATAAGATGTACATGGGCCCCACATGACCACAACAACTAATCAACTGACAACTGTAGCCTGCAAGCCTCTAATAATACAAATAGTGGTTGGGATAGGGCCTCGGCCTACCCAGGTACTATACAAACGGAAGACTGCACTTGCTACTACCTGGCGATTTCGAATGAAAGGAGCTGGCCTAACTGCTGATTCTGAATCGGTGTTACTGAAGATCTTGAACCCTTAGCAAGTAATGCAGCACCCAGGGAGGGCGTCAGTACAATATGTACCGAATATATAAGGCAATAAACAAGCTGAACAAAAGCTGTGAAATACTGAAAATGAGTAGAAAGGAGAGGTAGAGAGATTAACCTGTATGCCTGCTGGCTCGTAATCTGCATCTAACCAACACTACATGTACATAAGTTAAGACTGTATAATTATGCATTTATAGACTATAACTAGCAGACAAAATTACAACCAAGAACCTCATCTGGTCCTCACAAGCCGGAAGGTACAACCAACATAGAATAACTCGTTCAGGCCCCCATAAGCCCTGGAGAGCACATTTCCATCTAGATACCTCTATCCATATTTCTATGACTCTACTGGTACTGTAGCCAACCTACCGGTCCCCTGGGTCTACAACTGGGCCTACTAGGCCCCTGAACTATAGCTGTGTCTGAGTCCAGTGGACTCTTGATATCTGTACCCCGGGCAGAATGCTCGATGGGGGTGTATATAATCCAACCACAACATATGAGGACCTGGGACCCCATCTTCGTCCCACACGGACGGCATACCGCTCCGTAGAGTGACGTCATCTCGCCCCTGGCGGGCGTCGACACAGCTAATAACCCTGGGGTGGTCATGGAAGGCTCTTAAATGAGGGCACCCCCAACCTGAAGGCTGTACTAATATCTCAGTCTCGCCACTCAAAAGGCGTAACTGGCCTTTTGGGCCTAATACCACCGCTACTTGCCCCCTAGGATAATTTGTAAAGCTGCTAGCAGGCATGCCATGCACCTGTATCTGATTAGAGGATCCTGATAGTGATCATGATCTCTAATAGTCTGGACTGAGTGGGGCGAGATCTGGAGTGGCCTAACAATACACCGAATGTCCTACTATGACAACTATAACTCATAAATAACTGTGGGGTCGCGGATAACTAGTTACTTGGTCCCTCTGCTTGGAACGGCTGTAGGGTTGATACTAGCCAACCTGCCTCCAAGCGATCGGTCCTTAGTTCTCCATAGGAAGATTATTGACCTCCTTAGCCTGTGGGTAGCATTGTACTGATGTGGTACTGCTAGTCCCTTAAACCTCATCTTGGTCTGCTCGGATCTTATATTCTCTTCTGGGTGATTATCAACTTATAGGTAAGTCTATATAGACTTAGTTATTCTTGGCAATCTGTATCTGATAAGAACTGGCTGGGACACTGGCCCAACCTCTAACTGCTGATAAGGTCCCCTACCTTAGGGTACCCACGACCTAGTTGACTTGGACGACTGAGCTGGCTTCCTGGGCGTCCTATATGATGGAAGCTAGGTCAACTAGAAATGACAACCACTAATAATGACAATGACTAATTAGGTAGCAGGATGTTACTAACTTACTTGTCAACTCTGGGTTGCTGTTTCTAAAACATGACTCTCCTATCTAGGTTTCTGGACCTGGAGCGTAGGAATGCGCCAACGGCCTCTAGGAATGCTTTCCTGACAATACAGGCGCCTAGTAGTAGTTAAACCGCCTAACTGAGCCTATACTGTTCAACCTACTAATTCGGGCTCGATAAATCTCACGAGCTTCTAAAGTCTAGGCTTGGCAACAAACATATAAGTTTACCAACACAATGAACTGGGCAATAGAAGAGTTTCTATGATGCTTTAGCGCATATCACACTCAACCTGCTCCCTTCCAACGAGGGATCCTATGGTACGATCTGTATACGTTTTCTAGTAGCTAATGTCACACCCCGCCTTGGGGGGTATGACTGGCACCTGGTGCCCTACTAGGACCTGACATGCTGGACTGATAAGCCTGGGCGCATCTGGCGCCTGGTTGGCTCTAACTCACATTTCTGGAAACAAAGGGCTATATAACGGCTGTAAATACAGCCCCTGGCCCGCCTATAGCCTTCTATACCTATACTAACAGCTGACTAGAAACATCTCAATTCAGGGGAACCTATGCGGGCCGACAAGGCCACCATGCTGTCTAGTTATCAATAACTTAACATAACATACTGAAGAGCTACGTGACCGGCAAGGTCACCACTACTGGCAAACTATTGCCCCACACGGCCAACATAAAAGAAAGCAAAGGGTAAAGGCAACTATACAACTGCACGGCCTCACACGACCGGCTCAACTGACCACAGGGAATATATACAGACTGCAAGCCTCTAGGAATAGCAATAGAATTGATCGGGACAGGGCCCCGACCTACCCATAATATACAACAAAAGGAACTGAACTACACCTCTGGAATTCAGCCTCCGGATGACTGGAGCTGAATACTCGACCGCTGACAGGGAGTCACGTAGAATTGCCTGCTCGTCTATGAGTTCCTGTAGGCAAGTAATGCAGCGCCCTACCGGGCGTCAGTACCGCTGGTACTGAGTATGTAAAGCAATGACTGAAAAAGATATCTAAAATCAATAACATAACTGACGAAACTGAAATAGGAAGAACTGGATTATCTGTCTGAAGATATAAGTCGTACCTGTTCTCAGTCATACTGGGAGGAGTAGGTGTCATATCTGGAGACGTATCATTCTACTACTAATCTACTCATGTCTAATGTAACATAGCATAACATACATAACATAACATAGCACACACAAACCTTACCCGGCCCCCATAAGCCGGGAGGTACATCCAACACAGAATCTACACCCCTACCCCAGTCATCCCATCTCCTATAGTGGTTGTAAGCATCCTGCCGGTCCCTGGGTATGCACTTGGGCTCGCTGAGCCCCTGACTATAACTGTACCTGAGTTCGAAGGACTCCAAAATCAACACCCCGGGCGTACCCGCTCGACGGGGGTGTATAAGGGCCGACCAAGGCACAATATGGGGAAACTGGCATCCCATCTTCGTCCCCTTGCGGGACGGCATGCCACTCCATAGAGCGATGTATCCTCGTCCTCTGGCGGACAAGTCGATACAGCTATTAACCCTGGGCGGTCATGGATGCTAGGTAATCCAACCCCAATCAATACAACGGTCTCAACTAGTCATGCTGTCTGTGTATCTCTAATGCTAAGGCTAATAGGGGTAAGGTATCGTATATATACCTGCTGAGCTAATAATAGTAATCTGTAAGTGCCTGATACGTGCTGAGGCAGTAAATATAAATACGAATATAGTCTCCTGTCAAACTGTACTGGAGCAATGCTATACAAGATGGTGTTTCTGCTAAAAGCTGTACTGTTTACTGAGTTTCTGTATTAACATGACTTCCTATTTCTAACATGCTTTCTAAACTTTACTTAGTTGCTATTCTATGTCTGAAATGCTTTACAGATACTGTACTACTTCGCGGGGTTTCAGCTGAACACAATAATATCTTAACATGACATATTACATCACATACTGAATATACTGGGCAATCTTAATCACTTACGTCCGAATCTATATCATACTAATAAGTCTCGTACACGTTACAACCCAAAGCTTCTTACATTGTACCAATATTCATAATAATGCAATACTCGACTTCTGAACATTCTACTGGTCTGTAAATTACTATACTGTCTCAATGTTACTCAACTTGCCGAGGAAACTAACTTTACATACCTTATCTTTGACTATTCGTCCGTCGGACGAGGCTCGGCTGGTACTTCAACTATTTTCTCCCAACTGCATTCATAAATACGTCAATCAATACTAAATACAGTTTTATTGTAAAGAGCAACGTTACTTTCGATATAATTTATAGCCTAAACTTAGGCTTATCGAAAGACGGTCGAAAACTTGCTATTTTTCAGCGGCTCAGAAGGGAGAAGTATTCACTTCTCAGCTAGGAACACATAGACATTAATTTAGAGCAATTCTACTTACCTTAGTTCGGTGGCTCGCCGATTTGTCGGCCGTATTTCACGAAACTAAATCCGTAGAAATGCTCTCTGCTGCTAAATACTTTGGTATCTAGGATTAATTTGAGTTTGGGCAGCGTTTGGCAGCGTAATCGGACGAAAATATATTATTTTCCTTCGTCTTCCTCTGCTCACTGCGCTTTTCTGGAAATTTATAAGTGATATTTGATTTTAAACCGAAGTGGGGGCTTTATATACTTGGGCCTGAACTTGGGCAACGTGTCACGGAGCCATCGCGGAGGCCTCTCCTCCGTGACACGCTGCCATCACGGAGGGGCTCTACCTCGGCTCCTCCCGCGATGGTTCGACGAATTTCTCGTCCGATCTTTTTCTCGGCCTTTCTCTAGCACGTATGGCCTTCTAATATGCCTAACCGACGTGCGAATAGGTCGTCTAGGTGCCGGGAATTCTACGGGGTATAACATTCTCCCCCCCTTAAGAACATTCATCCTCGAATGCACACTGTTATCTAGAGGACTGCTTACTTTGCTTTCTGGAAAAATTTTGGCAGAGTTTCCCCTGTAACATGGACTATCGCAAAAACCTAAAATGCAGAAAAGTCCAACACAGGCACTACACACAATGTTCTAAGATTCACTGGACAACTAAATATCACTTCTTCTTTATCATTTACAAATATACAATCATAAGGTACTGTATAAGTAATGATACGGACATACCTGTCGTCTGACTAGGCCTGAAATAGGTGAGGGTATCTGATTTTCATGTCTTCTTCAGCCTCCCACGTCATTTCCTCCCGATTTCTATTACGCCACAATACTTTGACAGATGCAACATCTTTAGTCCTCAGCCTGCGAATCTGTCTGTCTAAGATAGCTACGGGAACCTCTTCATAGGCTAACTCCTCTGTGACCTGAACATCCTGAACTGGAACTACTGTAGAAGGGTCCCCTACGAACTTCCTTAACATAGAAACATGGAATACTAGGTGAACAAATGCTAATTCTGGAGGCAAGTTCAACTCGTATGCAACTCGGCCTATTCTTCGCCGAATCTGGTATGGCCCAATGAATCTTGGGCTAAGCTTGCCTTTCTTGCCAAACCTCATTACCCCTTTCATCGGGGACACTTTCAGATATACCCAGTCGTTTACTGAAAATTCTAGATTTCTGCTCCGCCTATCTGCGTAAGACTTCTGGCGGCTCTGAGCGGTCAGTAAACGTTCCCGGATAAGCTTTATCTTTTCCTCGGACTGCCGAACAATGTCTGGGCCAAGTAATGCTGATTCTCCTATCTCAAACCAGCCCACCGGCGATCTATATTTTCGCCCGTACAATGCCTCGAAAGGCGCCATCTGAATAGCTGAATGGTAGCTGTTATTATAAGCAAATTCGATTAACGAAAGGTGTTCATCCCAGCTACCCCCAAAATCTAACACACATGCTCGTAGCATATCTTCGAGCGTCTGAATCGTGCATTCCGCTTGCCCATCTGTTTGAGGATGGAATGTTGTGCTCAAGTTAATCTGCGTCCCTAAACCTTTCTGAAACGACTGCCAGAATCTAGCTGTAAACTGTGCTCCCCTATCTGAAATAATAGATACCGGCACTCCATGCAATCTAACTATTTCTATGATATATAATTCGGCATAATCCTCAGCTGAGAAGGTAGACCTTACTGGCAGGAAATGAGCTGATTTTGTCAACCTGTCAACTATTACCCAAATGGAATCATTTCTGCGTCTAGTACGGGGTAACCCTGTTACAAAATCCATGTTTATTACTTCCCATTTCCACATAGGTATCATTATCTCTTGAGTCAAACCACCCGGTTTCTGGTGCTCTGCTTTCACCTGCTGACAATTAGCACATCTAGATACAAATTCAGCTATCTCAGTTTTCATACCTGGCCACCAGTAGATGTCTCTGATATCGTGGTACATTTTCGTCGCCCCTGGGTGAAGGGAATAGCGAGCGTAGTGTACCTCATGCATGATCTGGCCACGAAGTCCTGAGACATTCGGGACACAAAGGCGGCCCTTACAATGTAGCACATCATCCTCGGTTATCTGAAAATCTGGCTCCTTACCCTTCTAAACTCTATCTCTGAGCTGGACTAAATCGGGATCCTCATACTGTCGTTCTTTTATCTCTGCAACTAATGATGACACTGCAGAATTCTGAATTACTGCTCCATTATTTTCTGTTTCCATTACTCAAACGGCTAGATCAGCTAACTGATGAATTTCTTTAGCTAATTTCTGTTTCTCAGGTCGCAAATACGCCAAACTCCCCATTGACTTACGGCTCAGGGCGTCTGCCACAACATTGGCTTTTCCCGGATGGTACAGGATGTTCACATCATAATCCTTCAACAATTCTAACCAGCGACATTGCCGCAGATTCAACTCCCTCTGAGTAAAAATGTACTGTAAGCTCTTGTGATCGGTATAAATATCAACATGAACTCCGTACAGGTAATGCCTCCACATCTTCAAGGCATGAATTACTGCGGCCAATTCTAGGTCATGGGTGGGGTAATTCTTTTCGTGCTTCTTTAGCTGTCTGGAAGCATATGCAATTACTCTACCATGCTGCATCAACACACAACCCAACCCGATACCTGACGCGTCACAATAAACTGAATACCCTTCTGTGCCTTCCGGCAGTGCTAGTACTGGGGCGGAGGTTAATCTGTCTTTCAGTTCCTGGAAACTCTGCTCGCATGCCTCCGTCCACTGAAACTTTGCTGCTTTCTGTGTCAATTTAGTTAAAGGTGCTGCAATGGTTGAGAATCCCTCAACGAACCTTCGATAATACCCTGCCAACCCCAGAAAGCTACGAACTTCAGTCGGGGTGGTAGGCCTAGGCCATGACTTAACTGCTTCTATCTTCTGCTTATCTACCTATATACCGGTGTCTGAGACAATATGCCCTAAAAAGGCCACTGAGTTAAGCCAGAATTCACACTTCGAAAATTTAGCGTACAACTGGCGGTCCCTGAGAATCTGGAGCACTGTCCGCAAATGAGTTCGGTGATCTGCCTTAGAGCGAGAATACACCAGAATATCATCAATAAATACTATCACGAACAAGTCTAGGAAAGGTCTGAAAATACTGTTCATCAGGTCCATAAAGACTGCTGGGGCATTCGTTAATCCGAAGGACATAACCAGAAATTCAAAATGCCCATATCGGGTCCTGAATGCTGTCTTAGGAATATCCCTCTCACGTACTCGGACCTGGTGATATCCGGACCGCAAGTCAATCTTAGAATAGTATCTGGCTCCCTGTAGCTGATCAAATAAGTCATCAATTCTGGGAAGCAGATACTTGTTCTTTACTGTAACTTTGTTTAGCTGCCGATAATCTATGCACATTCGGAGCGAGCCATCTTTCTTTCTCACAAACAAGACTGGCGCACCCCACGGGGAAGTACTCGGCCTGATAAAACCTTTATCTAACAAGTCTTTCAACTGCTCCTTTAATTCTCTGAGTTCTTCAGGAGCCATACGATAAGGAGGTATTGATATTGGCTGAGTGCCTGGTAGCAAGTCGATAGCAAAGTCTATTTCCCTTTCTGGGGGAATACTAGGTAACTCATCAGGAAATACGTCTGGGAATTCATTTACCACTGAGACATACTGGAGTGTCGGAGATTCTGCTTGGACATCCTGAACTCTGACAAGATGGTAAATGCACCCCTTAGATATCAACTTTCTCGCCTGAAGGTAGGAAATAAACCTACCTTTTGGCGTCACGGTGCTGCCCTTCCACTCCCGTACTGCCTCCCCCGGGAAGTGGAATCGGACCGTTTTGGTCCAACATTCAACATTAGAAAAACATGGTACTAACCAATCCATACCCATTATGGCATCGAAGTCTATCATTTCTAACTCGACCAGATCTACTGTGGTCTGACGATCAGCAACCTCTACTGTACACCCGCGGTAAATTCGGCTAGCTGTGACAGAGTCACCAACGGGTGTGGATACTAAGAAGGGCTGCTGCAATGATTCTGGTACAATACTAAACTTCCGTGCCACAAATGGTGTAATATAGGACAAAGTAGACCCTGGATCAATTAACACATAAGCAGGGTGTGAACAGATAGTTAGCATACCTGTCACAACATCAGGCGACGCTTCTGAATCTTGCCTCCCTGGTAAGGCATACGTGCGGCTTGGACCTGCACCTGTACTGGAGGCCCCTGATCTGCCCCGACCCCTGCCTACTGAAACTGAGGGCCTGCGCCCAGTCGAGGATGCTGTGGCTCGTGATCCTGCTGATGCCCTATCCTGTCTATCCCGGTCCTCTCGACCTCTGGCTGGGCAATCTCTCATCAAATGGCCTTCTTGGCCACAAATATAGCATGCGGTGGAACCATACCTGCATGCTCCAGAATGGCGTCGACTGCATATAGGGCAAAGTGGTAGGGTATACCTACTCTGCTCCGCCCTCCTCTGTAATGGTGAGTCTACCGTCTGCGAGCCTCTACCAGGCTCTGACTGCCCCCTGCGACTGAATCTACCTCCCTGTGACTGTGGCGGAAGCGGGGGCCTGGGCGGCCTGTCTGACAATCGTGGCCTGGGTCCTCCCCGGGCCTCTCTCTGTAACTCAGCTGGCCTATCCCGGCGACGCTATTCCTGATTAAACCTTCTGATTTCCCGATGTCGCTGTCTGATGCCCTCAATATTCTGGGCAAATGCCTGGATTCGGGAAATATCCATGTCCTCTCGCAGTGTGGCCGTGATACAAGTCTCAACATATTCTGGGTTCAGCCCCATAATAAAACGGTGCACTCTGGATGCCATGGTATCCACGAAGGCCGGTGCATATCGAGCCAAAGAGTCAAACCGCAAGGAATATTCCCGAACACTCATGGCCCCCTGCTCTAGATGTAGGAACTGATCTACCCGGGCCTGTCGGATCTCCCGCGGCAAATAGTGATCTAGAAAGGCTCCTGAAAAGCTAGACCAGGTGGGAGGGGAAACATCTCTCCCTCGGGACCTCTCCCAGCTTTCATACCATAACACCGCAATATCCCGTAATCGGAATGCTGCCAATTCAACTGATTCAGTAGGCGTAGCATGCATAACCCTGAAGATTCTCTGCATCTGATCCAGAAAATCCTGGGGGTCCTCTGTTCGGTCCGTGCCTGTGAACTGTGGGGGATTCAGGGCTAATAACTCTTGGACCCTCGAACTACCGGGCCCTCCTGACGATTCTGCAACTGTGGATGGCATTTGCTAACATTGAGCAGCCATCATCTGTGCTAACATAACTACAGCACTCCTAACCTCCTGGTCGGAAGGTGTCGATATAGGGACTGCTGAAGGTACTGTCGCCCCAAATGGCTCCTGACATGGTGGAGACTGCTGAAGAGGCTGGGATGAAGCCTCTGTAGGGACCTCTGATCGGGCTGTCTCCAAATGAGGGGGAGGCATCCTGCTGGTGCCCTCCCTTGCTGCGATGTCTAAGCTCCGACCTGTGGTAGGAGGTTGCTGGTCTAACATTATCTGTAACCAAAGAATATGGTAAGCTCTTAGAGACTCAACCCTATACTGCACCGCTCTATAGCACGACTGAATCAGAATAAAAGACAACCATCCTATCATGCCTTGCAGCCTCCTACCCATAGTATGTGGTGCAAAACACATCCATGGACAGGACTCTACTTAGCACGGCTTGCAGACTCCCTGGGATACGACCTGCTCTGATACCAAGTTTGTCACACCCCGCCTTGGGGGGTATGACTGGCACCTGGTGCCCTACTAGGACCTGACCTGCTGGACTGTTAAGCCTGGGCGCATCTGGCGCCTGGCTGGCTCTAACTCACATTTCTGGAAACAAAGGGCTATATAACGGCTGTAAATACAGCCCCCGGCCCATTGGCCTATAGCGTTCTGTACCTGTACTAACAGCTGACCAGAAACATCTCAATTCAGGGGAACCTATGCGGGCCGACAAGGCCACCATGCTGTCTAGTTATCAATAACTTAACATAACATACTGAAGAGCTACGTGACCGGCAAGGTCACCACTACTGGCAAACTATGGCCCCACACGACCAACATAAAAGAAAGCAAAGGGTAAAGGCAACTATACAACTGCACGGCCTCACACGACCGGCTCAACTGACCACAGGGAATATATACAGACTGCAAGCCTCTAGGAATAACAATAGAATTGATCGGGACAGGGCCCCGACCTACCCATAATATACAACAAAAGGAACTAAACTACACCTCTGGAATTCAGCCTCCGGATGACTGGAGCTGAATACTCAACCGCTGACAGGGAGTCACGTAGAATCGCCTGCTTGTCTATGAGTACCTACAGGCAAGTAATGCAGCGCCCCACCGGGCGTCAGTACCGCTGGTACTGAGTATGTAAAGCAATGACTGAAAAAGATATCTAAAATCAATAACATAACTGACGAAACTGAAATAGGAAGAACTAGATTATCTGTCTGAAGATATAAGTCGTACCTGTTCTCAATCATACTGGGAGGAGTAGGTGTCATATCTGGAGACGTATCATTCTACTACTAATCTACTCATGTCTAATGTAACATAGCATAACATACATAACATAACATAGCACACACAAACCTTACCCGGCCCCCATAAGCCGGGAGGTACATCCAACACAGAATCTACACCCCTACCCCGGGCGTACCCGCTCGACGGGGGTGTATAAGGGCCGACCAAGGCACAATATGGGGAAACTGGCATCCCATCTTCGTCCCCTTGCGGGACGGCATGCCACTCCGTAGAGCGACGTATCCTTGTCCTCTGGCGGACGAGTCGATACAGCTATTAACCCTGGGCGGTCATGGATGCTAGGTAATCCAACCCAAATCAATACAACGGTCTCAACTAGTCATGCTGTCTGTGTATCTCACATGCTAAGGCTAACAGGGGTAAGGTATCGTATATATACCTGCTGAGCTAATAATAGTAATCTATAAGTGCCTGATACGTGCTGAGGCAGGTAAATATAAATACGAATATAGTCTCCTGTCAAACTGTACTGGAGCAATGCTATACAAGATGGTGTTTCTGCTAAAAGCTGTACTGTTTACTGAGTTTCTGTATTAACATGACTTCCTATTTCTAACATGCTTTCTAAACTTTACTTAGTTGCTATTCTATGTCTGAAATGCTTTACAGATACTGTACTACTTCGCGGGGTTTCAGCTGAACACAACAATATCTTAACATGGCATATTACATCACATACTGAATATACTGGGCAATCTTAATCACTTACGTCCGAATCTATATCATACTGATAAGTCTCGTACACGTTACAACCCAAAACTTCTTACATTGTACCAATATTCATAATAATGCAATACTCGACTTCTGAACATTCTACTGGTCTGTAAATTACTATACTGTCTCAATGTTACCCAATTTGCCGAGGAAACTAACTTTACATACCTTATCTTTGACTATTCGTCCGTCGGACGAGGCTCGGCTGGTACTTCAACTATTTTCTCCCAACTGCATTCATAAATACGTCAATCAATAGTAAATACAGCTTTATTGTAAAGAGCAACGTTACTTTCGATATAATTTATAGCCTAAACTTAGGCTTATCGAAAGACGGTCGAAAACTCGCTATTTTTCAGCGACTCAGAAGGGAGAAATATTCACTTCTCAGCTAGGAACACATAGACATTAATTTAGAGCAATTCTACTTACCTTAGTTCGGTGGCTCGCCGATTTGTCAGCCGTATTTCACGAAACTAAATCCGTAGAAATGCTCTCTGCTGCTAAATACTTTGGTATCTAGGATTAATTTGAGTTTGGGCAGCGTTTGGCAGCGTAATCAGACGAAAATATATAATTTTCCTTCGTCTTCCTCTGCTCACTGCGCTTTTCTGGAAATTTATAAGTGATATTTGATTTTAAACCGAAGTGGGGGCTTTATATACTTGGGCCTGAACTTGGGCAATGTGTCACGGAGCCATCACGGAGGCCTCTCCTCCGTGACACGCTGCCATCGCGGAGGGGCTCTGCCTCGGCTCCTCCCGCGATGGTTCGATGGGTTTCTCGTCCGATCTTTTTCCCGGCCTTTCTCTAGCATGTATGGCCTTCTAATATGCCTAACCAACGTGCGAATAGGTCGTCTAGGTTCCGGGAATTCTACGGGGTATAACAGCTAACCAGAACTTGCATAATCGTATTTTACTAATAGAAGCTAATCAAAACATATCTGATCTTTATATATCAACAACAACTAATTATAACCTGTCCAATTTCCATCTAGTGGTAGCAACTATCTGCAACATCTGAGATCGTTATTTCTGTTCGAAAACATAAGTCGTAACACTGTACGATGAGAATACTTGCCGAGAGTTAAGCCTTACATACCTCGTTCGCCGTTTACTGATTAACTGGTGAGTATCGGCTTGTATACAACTACTCTCCTCAACTGCAACGGTATTACTAGAAGAAAATAGTTAGTTTTAATACTAAATTCAATAAAACGATAACTTTATATAGTTATATTAACTATATTTCAACTTAACGAAATACGATCAAAAACTCATAATTTCTCAGGAATATAGAAGGGATAAATGTTTACTTTAAGCCTTTGATCGTATTGACACTAGTTTGGAGCAATTCCAATTACTCTAGCTCGGCGAGATGACGATTCGCCGGGCGAATTTCATGAAAATAACTCAGTAGCGATGCTCCCTGTCACGCCAATTTACGGGCGTGCCATGCCGATGGTCGCAGAGGGGGTTGCTCTGTGCCACATTGCCCCTCTGGGCAACTGGTTCGGCCTCCTCCCGCGAAAATCCGACTTCGCGCCCGTTCGACCTTTTCCCAGCCCCTTTCCTCGTACGTATGACACTCTAAAACTCTCAACCAACATACGAATAGGCCGACTAAACGTTAGAAACTTACGGGGTGTAACATAAATATAAAATAATAAATAATAAATAATAATAATGATAATAAATAATTAAATAATAATAATATACTAAAAGTGAAAAGCCCTTATCTTAAAAGTTGAATTACCGTTTTGCCTCTGTAGTAAATTAAAATATAATAAAATATTTAAATTAAATTGTAATATTATACCATCGAATATCTAATCAACACACACGCACACACACATTATATTATTATTATTATTATTATTATTATAAGTATTATTATTATTATAAGTATTATTATTATTATTGTTTATTATTATTATTATTATTATTATTATTATATTTATTATTATTATTATTGAACCAAGTAAGTGAGAAGGATTGTTTCACCTGCCAGTAATTATTGTAGGTTACACTTTTATATTTTTTTAAATTAGTATTTCATATATTACCCTTTCACCTTCTAATTATTTTATCTTCTAAGCTTCTACAGGTTACAATAGTATTTATACACAATCTTATAATGAACATCTATACCATTAAGCAGACTCAATATGAAAAATACATGTCTTTGTGTCATGATCATACTCTACACCTTTTAATAGGTAATATGAGGTTGTTGAATTTTTCTTCTTCTTTTTGATAGTTTTTCATATATTTTTCTGTTGTTGGTATTTTGGGCTTGTATAAAATGTCTACAAACTTGATATAAGAAGCCTCAAACCTGCAGATTAAATTTACTTTTGGCGCGTGACTTATATTTATGTCCATCATGGTAACTTGTATTTTATGTAATTCTTCTCTGCATAAATATTGAAAAAAATTATTCATTTTATTTAGGTGATCTTGTCATGCTTTATACTTAATCATCATCAAAGCATGCTTAATAAACTAAGATAACCAAAACGTCTGTTCAATAATTTTGAATTTACACTTATCTTAACTCTATGTTTAATTATTTAATGTGAATATATATGTACGAAGTACGTATCTAGAAACTAGTTATACTGTAAGTGGTAAGCTCCTAACTTCAAAATTGAGTTATTATTTGCCCCTCCAATAAATAAAATAAATAAATAAATAACTATAACTATATTAAAAGTGGGAACTTCAACAACTAGCCATGGAGATTTGTTAAGAGTTAGCAAAAGTGAGATTCATTTTATTTTTCCGTCCCTTATCTTTGATCCATCTTGTTCACTTTACATATTTTTTTTCTTTTTTAGTGTTGATTCTGATATTAATATATTATATTAATAACCATATTTTATATGTGATAATGTTTTTGTGCAATGAGTAGGTATCATCTTACAAAATTCAAATAAGTGGTTGAAGTGTTGAATGGATATTTCATGATATTTTTACGCAGAAAAATTTTGTTTATGTGATCATCTACGTATCTCGATAAAAAATTAATCTGCATATTGAATACTTTATTTTTGTAGACAAAATCCGTGTTTGAAACAAAATCCAAGGAAGTTACAAGATCATAATATTTAAAAACTCATGCTTATCGACTACATGTTAGTCCCTTCAGTTGTAACTAAACTATTGAGCAAGAATTGCATAGTGAAAAACCTAGGCAAAAGCTTCACTCTTCACATATCCCATACATGCATTTTTTGAGATATTAAAACATTAAATTTTTTGAGTATGACATTTATTTAAAATGCAAATATTTAATTTCTTTTTGGAGTGTGGCTATTGGTGTTCTTGAATAGTATGATTTTAATATTTTATATTTAAGTCTCAAAGATGTATGACTAATTTTATAGGATTATGCCATGTATATTTCATTGACTTTTCTGCTTTCAATAACTTAAATTTTTTAATTTGGTTCTGGTAGCATATTTAAAAAAGAATATATTTAATAATATGATGAAGTGTATAAGCTTGTGTTTTTCATGTACGATTATTTATTATCATTTTCTGAATATTCATTATAAGTAGATATACAAAGAGCACGTTCTTTGAAATTTTAGACCTCTGAGGGAACCAATAAGCCAAGGAAGCTGTTAAATATTTTCATTAAGTTAAATAATTTTTTTTGAAATAATTATCTTAAGTGTTTTTATTTTCAGATATTTTTTTTTGTAATATACACATGGTGCACATGCCAAATCATTTACACAATAGCATATGCAACTAAATAGTTTAATTCTTCATATTCGCACGAATTAACGAGATTCAATAACTTTTAACCTCATCTACTAAATCATAAATCAAGGATCGTATTATATGATTTTTATAATAATTCATGTTTTATTATTTAATTTTTATTTTATTGTGCAAAAACATGTCTTAAAATCTTATATGGGTTTTATAATTTTGTACTAAATATCATGTTTTTAAAGAAAAAAATTGTTCTAAATGACTCAACATTAGAGGCAGATGGCGAATTTGAATTTTATGGGGTCAATTTTTTACTAAATGACTCAAGGTTCATGTTTATTATTTGTTGCATTTTTACTGAATTTCATGTATAGATTTATTCACAAAAGTCAAAAGTACTGAATTTAGATAAATCCAATACTATAACACTTAATCCATCCCAGTTTGGGATACACGTTCGACGCACGTGTCGAGAGACAAGTATTCTGAATAAGTGCACAGTTTGCCCTTATGCTAAACAAATCAGGCTTTTTTACTAATAGTAGACATACATCTGAATACAAATTTGATCTAGTTCATATGGATGTTTGGGGGCCTTGTAAAATGCCTACTTTTGATAGTAATAAATACTTCTTAACTGTTGTGGATGATTATAGTAGAATGACTTGGATATTTTTGCTTAAAGCCAAATCTGATGTGTGTGTTGTTGTCAAGCAGTTTTTAATATTTCTTCAAACTCAGTTTGGAAGAGGTATCAAAATAATTAGAACTGATAATGGGACATAATTTGTCAATGATGTTTGCTGTAATCTGTTTAAATCCTTAGGTATAATATATCAGAAATCATGTATCTATACCCCTCAACAAAATGGAATAGCTGAGAGGAAGATAGATACATATTAGAGGTAACCGGTGCTGTTAGATTTCAAAGAGAAATTCCAATTAGGTTTTGGAGACTGTGTGTATAGGCTGCTGCATACATTATAAACAGACTTCCAAGTTCTGTGTTAGGAAACAAAACACCTTATGAGTTAATGTACCATAGGAAACCATCTCTTAAACATCTAAGGATGATAGATTGTATGTGTTATGCTAAAGTAACACAGAAAACAGACAAGTTAAAGTCTAGAACCAGACAAGTTCTTCTTATGAGATACGCAGAAACTCAAAAAGACTATCTTCTCTATGACCTCACTAATCATGTGCTTTTAGTAAACAGAGATGTGATTTTCAAAGAAGATATGTTTTTTTTCAACAAAGTCGGCCAATTCATGCACCAATATATCTAGTGACTAATGTAAATCTAGACAATAGAATGATGCAGTTCAATCATATAGAAGAAACTGTTCCTAACTTACGTCCTATTATGACTACTGAGCCAACTCAAGAGGTTGATCTATCAGATGTAGGTTCCTCAAAAAGTATGCCTCAACAAGATCTACTACAAGGTCAAGTACTAATAGATTCTCATTCCACTCAAATAACACATGCTCCTCCAAAAGCTAGGAGATCTACTAGAGGTAAGAAGACACCAGTCTGGATACAAGACTTTGTGTCTCTTAATATTCAGGAAATACCATATGCAATCTCAAACTATCTGTCCTATGAGAATCTATCCAAAAATTACAAAGCATATTTAGTTTATGTCATGACCCGAACGGAGGACCGGATCGTAGACATGGGACATGGGATAAAGGACCCCGAGAGACCCCAAGTTGATCTGTGGCATAAGCATTCACTAACTCATTCAATAAACATGAAGAAAACATAATTATAAACTCAGTGGAAGTCTCATACATCAGCACATCAGAATAATATCCGAAGATATACATACATAAGTCTGAAAGCCTCTAGTCTGGACGAGCTGATGGGATAAGACCCCCAACTAGCTCAACAATACTGAAACTGAAAATACATAAGAGATAATTGAAAATCTAGTCCTCGAAGGATGAGGACTCACCGATTAGTTAGGTGCTAACTCTGATAAGCGACTATGAATGGGGCTGAACCTGGAAACCGGTCCTGCATCATGAAACGATGCATCATAGAAGGTATGCGGTTAGTACGTGGAATGTACCAAGTATGCAAGGTAAGTAAAACATCTTAAGTAATATAAATTATTTAAAACATTTCATTCATATCATAAGCTTTCAAGTATAAGTAGAAGGGCTACATGCATTCATTCTGAAATCGTAATCTTATCATGACATGACCATGCTTAGCTCTAGAACCTCATGACTGACTCGAATGACTCAAAGCTGAACATAACATTTATATCAAAAGTTGAACAATGAGTCAAACCTTGCTTTTAGAACATACATGCATAAGGTAATCATAATGAGTAATGAATATGCAAATCTGAATGATATAGGCAGTGGGAGACTCGTCACTTAACCGACATACCACGATAGAGCTTACATGGTCCCAACTATCACACTCAAGTGGGTAGAGCCGTCTATAACCTTTTCAGGGAGATGGACGATACCATGATATTGAAATCAAGCTCAAGGGCCAATCGGGCCGGGGATAGTAATAGTATCAACCTATGTTGACGCGTAGTTCAGGGGCATAGGGTGATCGACCCTTAACCCGCTCGGTGCTAGACTATTCTCCCAAAAACATGCAATACTCTATATCATATATAACGAAGCTCAACATCGTCTATTGACGAAGCTCACATTGTCTATTGACGAAGCTCAACATCGTCTCTTGATGAAGCTCAAGATGAAATCATGCATAGCTCAATAGCGTATGAAACGAAGCTCAACATTGTCTATCGACAAAGCTCATAATGAAATCATGCATAGACTCGACATCATATGAAAATGAAGCTCAACATTATCTATTGACAAAGCTCCTAATGACATACATCTCAATTATAAATTCATGCATATGGGGACTTTATTTTGAAACATATCACAAGCTCAATCATAGGTGGGATCATCTACTCCAAATCATGTAGTAAACTACATGTGGAAACATTTAACTCAACATACCACAAGCTAGAGTTTATAATAAAAATTGGAAAATTTCACTTCAAACAATGTGGTAAGCTTATGTCGGGAAAATCATCACTTTAAATCAATATGTGGGCATTACCCAAAGCTTTATCATACTTGGATCTACTCAATTCATTTTGAAAACAACATCATAATCATGGATAGCTTTAGAAACATGCATTTCATCATCAAATCTCAACATCATCACACATTCATCATAAATCACTTCTTATATGAACTTTTCATCCACGGGCATTTTAGATTCAAAATTTGAAAAACAATTTTGGTAAGGAAAAATAATTTAGAATTCGCCCAAGCTTCATAATTCATCAATATAAATATAATTTAATCATACCTATGTATAGAGATTGAAGAATCATGCAATTAGGTAAAAATTCCATTCTTGATCATAGACATTTCATCATATTTTGATAGAGATTGGGCATGGGTGTGGAAGGAAGACACCCATTTAAAACCCTACATACCTGGAAGGGATGATTCTACCACCTCACTGATTGCCCAAAGAGAAATTGGAGGAAAACCCCTTAGAAAAGCTCTTGATCATCTCCTAAAATTCATAAACTTGCATGCATGAAAGAAATACACTTAGAATAGATTTTTCCCTACTAAAATCCTCCAAAATGAGCCTTAAATGACGTAGTATAGGGCCTTAGGACTAGGAAATAATGGAAATGCCCTTACTGAATTCGCTGAAAATTGGTCACTAGACCAAACAACGGGTGAACCAACGGGCCATTGGAAGATACCACGACCAGTGGTATCTGCTCGTGCCAAGCTGTTATACCCCGTAGAATTTCCGGCACCTAGACGACTTATTCGCACGTTGGTTAAGCATATTTGAAGGCCATACGTGCTAGAGGAAGGCCCGGGAAAAAGATCGGACGAGAAACCTATCGAACCATCATGGAAGGAGCCGAGGCAGAGCCCCTCCACGATGGCAGCGTGTCACGGAGGAGGGGCCTCCGCGTTGGCTCCGTGACACGTTGCCCTTGTCCAGGCTCAAGTATATAAAGCCCCACTTCGGTTTAATCTCACTTAAACTCATTATAATTTCCAGAAAATGCAGCAAAACAGAGGAAGCCGAAGAGGGAATATATATTATCGTTCGATTACGCTGCCAAACGTTGCCCAAATTCAAATTAACTCCAGATACGGAGGTATTTAGCAGCAGAGAGCATTCCTACAGATTTAGTTTCGTGAAATACGGCCGACGAATCGGCGAGCCACCGAACTAAGGTAAGTAGAATTGCTCTAAATTAATGTCTATGTGTTCCTAGTTGAGAAGTGAATATTTCTCCCTTCTGGACCGCTGAAAAATAGCGAGTTTTCGACCGTCTTTCGATAAGCCTAAGTTTAGGCTATAAACTATATCGAAAGTGACGTTGCCTTTTACAATAAAGCTGTATTTAGTATTAATTGGCATATTTATGAATGCAGTTGGAAAAAAATAGTTGAAGTACCGGCCGAGTCTCGTCCGACGGACGAATAGTTCAAGGATAAGGTATGTAAAGCTAGTTCCCTCGGCAAGTTAAGTAATATCGGTGCAGCATAGTAATTTACAGGCCAGTAGAATGTTCAGAAGTCAAGTGTTACGTTTATTGTGAATGTTGATACGGTACTAGAAGCATCAGACTGTAACTAGCGTGGAACTTACTAGTACGACATAGCTCCTAACACAAATATTAGAAACTGCTCAGCATGCTCAGTATGTGATGTGATACGAGATGTTAAGATATTATTGTATTCATTTGGAACCCCATAAAGCAATGTAATATCCGTAAGCACCTCAGAAATAGAATGGCAGGCTAAAATAAAGTTTAGAACGCATGTTAGAAATAGTAAATCACGTTAATACAGAAACTCAGTAAATAGCATAGTTTTCAGTAGAAACACTATCTTATATAGCATTTGCCCCAGTACAGCCCAGCAGGAGACTATATTCATATTTATATATATTTATCAGTCACCGCACGTATTAGTTACGTACAGATTACTATCATTAGTTCAGCATGTAATATATATACGATACTTTACCCTTATTAGCCTCAGTATGTGAGATATACAGACAGTATTACTAGTTGAGACCGTTGTATTGTTTGGGGTTGGACTACCTAGCATCCATGACCGCCCCAGGGTTGATAGTTGTATCGAATCATCCGCCAGAGGACGAGGATACGTCGCTCTATGGAGTGGCATGTCGTCCCACAGGGGACGAAGATGGGATGCCAGTTTTCCCCATATTGTGCCTTGGTCGGCCCTTATACACCCCCGCCGAGCGGGTACGCCCGGGGTGTTGATTTAGGAGTCCTCCGGACTCAGATGCAGTTATAGTCAGGGGCTCAGCGAGCCCAAGTGCATACCCAGGGAATCGGCAGGATGCTTACGGGGTTGATAGGAGATGGGATGACCGGGGTAGGGGTATAGATTCCGTGCTGTTTGTACCTCCCGGCTTATGGGGGCGGGGTAAGGTTTATGTGTGTTGTGTATGTTATGATATGTTGTGCCATGTTATAGTAGATACGAGTAGTTCGACAGTAGGATGATAAATCCTCAGGTATGACTCCCGCTCCTTCCAGTATAATTGAAAGAAGGTATGACTTACATTGTCAGACAGCTAATCTATTCCTTCCTATTTCAGTTTTATCAGTTACACTGTTGTCTTTAGGTTTTGCTTTCAGTTATTGCTTTGCATACTCAGTACCAGCGGTACTGACGCCCGGTGGGGCGCTGTATTACTTGCCTGCAGGTACTCATAGATGAGAAGGTCACACCACGTGATTCCTGTCAGCATTCGAGTATTCAGCTCCTATCATTCGGAGACTGAATTCCAGAGGTGTATTTCATTTTCTTTTGTTGTATAGTACGGGTAGGTCGGGGACCTGTCCCGATCATTTCTATTGCTATTCCTAGAGGCTTGCAGTCTGTATATGCTTTTCCTGTGGTCAGATGAGCCGGTCGTGTGAGGCCGTGCAGTTGTATAGCTGTTAGTACTCTTTCTTTCTTTTATGATGGTCGTGTGGGGCCATAGTTTGCCAGTAGTGGTGTCCTTTCCGGTCACGTAGCTTTTTAATACTTCATGATTGAGTTACAGATAATTAGACAGCATGGTGGCCTTGTCGGTCCGCATAGGTCTCCCTGTATTGGTATGTTTCTGGTCAGCTGTTAGAACAGGTACAGAAGGCTATAGGCAAATGGGTCGGGGGCTGTGTTTACAACCGTTATATAGCCCTTTGTTTTCAGAAATATGAGTTAGAGCCAGCCAGGCACCAGATGTGCCCAGGCTTAGCAGTCCATCAGTTCAGGTCCTAGCAGGGCACCAGGTACCAGTCATACCCCCCAAGGCGGGGTATGACACAAGCACTTCCCCAACCACATCTCGGATTCGAACCATGATCATATAGGACGAGTCGTTCTAGAGTCCTACAGGTCGTTGAACTAGTAGTTGTTTCCTTCTTCTGAAAATCTGAACTCCTTCACAACGAGCCTCACCACAACTCGTTGTATCCTACAACAGGTCATGGTTCCCATCCGTCGTCTCCACTGTAAAGATCCACTGCCTTACCACGACTCCAGACAACGGGTCGTTGTAATGCTCGTTGTTACCACTGCCATCAGGCCTGACTTCTTACCATGGTTGCTTCCAACAACTCGTGGTTACATACCATGAGTCGTTGTGTCTCCCGTCCTGCAACTTTTTTCCAAATTTCTGTAATTTTGTATTTTAGCTTCCCCGGTCTACTTCTAGGCACTTGGGGGTATTACAGATTATATGTCTGCTGAAGTGGAACCAAAGTCCTACTCTGAAGCAGCTTCTGATCCTAAATGGATACAAGCTATGGAAAAAGCTATGCAAATAGAAATTGAAGCTCTTCAAGGAAATCATACCTAGGATATTGTTTCTTTGCCTAAAGGTAAAATACCAATAGGATGAAAGTGGGTATACAAAATCAAATACAAGTCTATTAGTGAGGTGGAAAGATACAAAGAAAGAATAGTGGCTAAAGGGTACAACTAGAAGAAGGGATAGACTATCAAGAAAACTGGTGAAAATGAAAACAGTAAGAACTATCCTAGCTTTGGATGCTCAAAACAACTGGCACATACATCAGGTGAATGTGTTTAATGCTTTTTTTCCAAGGAGATTTAGTTGAGGAAATCTACATGGAACTTCCACAGGGTTTCAAGAGTCAGAGGGAACAAAATCCAGTATGCAAACTCATGAAATCCCTGTATGGGCTGAAACAAGCACCTAGGCAATGGAATGCTAAGTTATCTCAAGCACTGCTGAAGTTTCAGTTCAAACAAAGTGAGTATTATCAGTCGATGTTTATCACAAAGACATCAACTAAAATAGTTGTGGTGTTGGTGTATGTGGATGATATGCTGATTACGGGAGATAGTTTATAAATGATTGAGGATGTCAAATAAAAATTAAGTCAGACTTTCAAGATGAAAGATCTAGGAGAGTTAAAATACTTCCCAGGAATAGAATTTGCCAGGTCAAAACAAGGCATATTGATGACCAGAGGAAGTACATTCTTGAACTAATTTCCGAAGCAGGAATTAGTGCTTCCAAACTAACTGTTACACCTATAGATGTAAATCAAAGACTAACTACCAGGCAGTTTGATGATCATATCAAGAAAAAGGAAGAAACAAGCAGAACATATCATGATCCACTAACTGATCAGCATGCCTATAAGAGATTAATTGGCCCATTGCTATACTTAACCATGACCATGCCAGATATCTCATAGGGAGTTTAGACACTAAGCCAGTTCTTAAAGCAACACAAGAAATCTCATATTGGAAACAACATTAAGAATAGTCAGGAATGTTAAGAGTCAACCTAGACAAGGTGTTCTGCTATTTAGCAGTCTAGATAAAACTATTACTGCCTATTGTGACTCAAATTGGACATCTTTCCCTCATTCCAGGAAGTCTGTAACTGGTTACTGTATCAAGTTTGGAGACTCTTTTATAAATTGGAAATCAGAAAAAACAGAATAGAGTGCCAAGGAGCAAACAGAATACAGTGTCAAGGAGCTCAACAGAGCTGACTAAAGAAGTATGGCAACAACACTCAGTGAAATAATCTGGTTACAAGAACTAATGAAGGAGTTAGGAATTGAGTCTAATCTATCAGCAGAAATCTACACTGATAGTAAAGCAACAACCCAGATAGCTGTTAATCCTGTGTACCATAAAAGAACAAAACATATTGAAGTTAATTGTCACTTCATAAGAGAGAAAATAGTACAAGGAGTTGTAGCTACCAAGTACATCTCTACAAAAGAGCAACCTGTTGATCTGCTGACTGAGGGACTTCACAAGGCTCAGCATCACTATCTATGTTCCAAGCTAGAAGTGTACAACATGTTTTCACTACCTAGCTTGAGGGGGAATATTAAAGATAGTTAAGCAGATGTTTAGATTAAAACTAGTTAAAGGGAAAATCTGTAACTACAGGCCCTAAGTTAGTTATAACTAACTTACTGTTAGGAGTTAATTAATCAGACTAATCCTAAAGTTAGTTATTAGAATTAGATGCTAAATTCCCTACTTACTACTAGTCTATAAATACATGTATCAACGTATTGTATACATTTAAGAGAATACATTTTCAATCATTGATTTCTCTATCCTAAAAGAGTTCTTATCTCTCTATTCTTCTCCCTTTTCTTTCTTACGCTCCTTTTCTTTCTTCTTATTGATTTACAATGCATTAAGGCACAAATTATTACAATTTGGGACTCCCACTCTTATCCAAGAAGTGGAGCAAGGTAGACTGCTATCAACTAGTAGACAGAATCACTGCTAGAATCACAAGTGCCTACTCAAAAAGTTTATCATATGCAGGAATACTTTAGGTGATAAATGTAGTACTATTCTCCATTTATAACTTTTGGGGGACAGTGTTTATTCTACCCCAGAGTGTATTGAAAGAACTAGATACAAAGTACAGGGAGTATCTATGGAAAAATTAGATGATAGAAAAATTGTGGCTCTAGTCTGGGATAAAATATGTGCTGAAGGAAAAGTTTAAAAGTTAGTTAAGTTAGTTAGTTAATCAAAAAGGTAGTTACTTGAAGTTATCCAGCTCTAGTAATCAAGAGCAGTTACTAAGGCTGCTATTATACAGCCTATATAAAGCATTATATTGTAGTGTAAAGTACAACTTTTTCTATGATAATTTTTGTATATGATCTCTTCTACAATATTCATTCATATTCATCTTCATATCTTTTTGCTTTCTTCTTCTTCTTCTTCTTCTTCTTGTGATAATGTTATTGAGCTAAATTCATCACTAGTGAACTAATTTAGAACAATATGTGTATCTAAGAAATTAGGAGGTTTAAATATAAAAATTTGCAGCTTATGGAATATGGCATCAGTTGGCAAGTTGATTTGACAATTAGCAGGGAAGGAAGATATACTATGGGTCAAGTGGATACATGGATTACATATGAAACAGAATGAAGACGCATGGACACATAACCTTCCTACTGACAATGGCATGATATATTTTATGATACTTATCACATTATATTCGTATACTGTCATGGTGTCTTATGCGCAGAAAAACCTTTAAATTCATAATAGGGTACGAAGTATAATTCTTTTAGGCCAATTGAATATTTCGGGTAAGTAGTATAAACAGTCCATTTTAATCTAATTAGTTTAGTTTTTAATTTATTTTAGGTACTTTTTTCGTAAGAATAGTTTGAGCGTAAATAAAAGTTTAAGGCTCAACTATTTTTAAAACAAACGCTAGGAAACAAGTAATTGAGCAGTGAATTAATTTAAACCCGCTACGAAAAATAAGAAAAAGAAAGAAAAACATTTGAGAGGGAAAACCACTAAGGGCTCCAGCGACAAAACAGTACAAAGAGGAGAAAAAACAAATATATTTGTAGGGGACTAAGGTAGACCAAGTGATTACTTTATTTTTTGTTAATTAATAAGAGAAAAGTACTCGATAATTTTCAGGACCCTCCAGCCTCCAGGTGATGATTTTGTACATCACTTATTTTCGTATTAAGTTAATATTGTACGTCCATTAAGAAAAAAATAATTAAATTTAAACTATTTATAATTTGTAAAGATTAACATTGAAGAAACGTGTTGGCGTTGAAGTGAATGTAATCTAGGTTAGCGCAAATAAACATTTTTATGATATTTACTCAAGCCGAGCTAAAATATAAATAAATAAATAAAAATATACAATCAATAGTTTTGATTGAGAATAGAAATTGAATATGATCAAATTAGACAAATTGTTAGTTTTAGTTGAAAATTATATTTAAATCTATCTAAATAAAATATAGAATGAAATTTTGACTTTACAAATTCAAAACTTAATAACCTATAATTAATTTAATTACTATCTCTGTTTTAATTTATATGAGCGTGTTTGACTGAACATGAAATTTAAGAATAAAAGAAAGACTTTTGAAAGTTGTGATCTAAAATAAGTGATAAATATATGTGTAACGATTATAAATCTCATTAAGGATAAAATAAAAAACTTAAAACTAAATTATTATTAAATATAAAAATTTGTCATTCCTGTGTAGTATTATTCATTTGTAGGGTCATATGGCTCCAAAGATGAACCTATATTATTTTGGAAATATGACTTGTGAATGACCTCTTTATTTTTATGTCTCGGTTAATGAATCATGTTAAATTTTAAATCAGTAGTATTTATTTCAGTTTAATTAATAAATTTAGTGGATTATAATATATGAGTTGAAGTGAGATAATGCCTATACTATAAAGATTCACTCAATGAAAGTCGACAGATATCGAATATTATGTCATATGTCATTTTATTTTAATGTGTCACATGACACTCATAATTAATTTGGAAGATTAAAAACCGTTTCATACTATATTCCATATTTAATAACTAATACTTGATTCAACTGCTAGTATAATTAAAAAGTCCTATAACCTCATAATTATCACTTCTAATTTGGTTGATGAAGTATGGCCATGTAATCAAAGTGTGATTAACAGCCGACTATGGTTTCTTGAGCTTGAGTTGTGTGAAGTCAGTAGATGATCATTCTTAGACTTTAATTTTGAGCCTAAGATGATTTTATGACCGTCTGAGACTTATTTTTTTATTGTAAAAAAGAAAACACTACTTTTATTTTATTTTTCTCTCTAAAATCAAACTAACTAATAAAGCAAAATAAGATAAAATAAAATAAAAATAATATTCATAATCATAATCATTAGTATAATCTTAAGTGAAAAAAAGAACACGGGAAAAATAATAAAATAACATCCAAGTAAATGGGAGAAACAAATTAAGAAAAAAAAATGGCAACTAAATGGTCACGATTTTGTGTCCCAAATGTGGCCAAATGTGGTCACCATAATAATTATTTTCTTTCAAAATAAAATTAGGTCTTTATTATTTTCTAAACTCTATTATGGCTTATTTAATCATATTTTTGAAAGGCTAAAAGTATTTTTTCTTTTGTAAATATTTAATCTAAAAAAATGAGGTATTTGTCCAAACTTTTTTTGGGAGAAAATAAGTATTTTTGGGAGTAGCTGAAACTATTTTTCAGCAGCTAAAAGAAGTAGTCTATCTCCAAAAACATTTATTTGAAAAGTACTTTTGAGAAAAATACACTTAGAAACACTTTTTAAAAGTTTGGTTCAAACATTAATTGCTACTCAAAAGTGCTTTTAAATCTTTTAGCCAAACACAAATTGCTTTTCATCAAAACTACTAATAAACACTTTTAAAAAACCGTTTATTTGTTCTTCAAATAAACTGATATTAAAAATTTGACCACAGGCTATAAAAGCCAAGTGCAATAAAAATTCTTTAACTGCTAAAAATATCAAAAGTTTATTATAAATTAGAATAAATACAATAAAATCTCTCTTTATTTGTTTATTTATCACTTTAAATATATCAAATGTTCTAATTTTGATTATCTTTAAAAGTTTATTATAATTGGAACAAATATAAAAAGATCATTTTTTTGATATATTAATAAAAATAAATATTTATTATAAAATATTAAATAATTAAAAATTAATTACTATAACTGACAATAGAGGTGTGTGCCATGATGCATGGCCCAACTTACGGTTAAAATTAAATTGGCATCAATTTTCAAGTTTAATCCACATTAAATTCGAAGTCTTCTTGCTCCGCCACGTTCACTTTTCACTTGAATCAAATATTTTAATTTTGTTATAAATATATATATGTATTACGGTGAATGTCTATAAAAATATTTTTATTGTAATGGATACATGTATTTATATTATAGTGAAAGTCTATCTTTTGGAGAAAAGTGAGGAGGAATTATCCCTATAAATAGAGGAGTTCTCCTTCATTGTATTTCACCCCATCAAGAGAAATAAGAACTTTTCTCCTTCTCTCCTTCTATCTTTCTCTACAAAATTCTTGTTCTTTCTTTATTATTTCATAACAAATTTTTAATTTCTCTCTATTCGTTTCAAATTATTTATCATGTTACACGCTTCAAAATATTAATTAATTATTTTAATTATTTCATTTTTTATGAATAGTTAGATAATTATAACATTATTTTATAATTGAGATATTGGTAAGTTTTAAAATTGAATTATTTTCTCCGTTCATTTTTAATTGTTTAATATTTCAAAAATAAATTTTTATCTTTTTTTTGAAAACAACTAAAATTTAAAATTTGAGTAATATATATACAACTTACTATATGTATTTGTGTGAATAGATACTGATAAAAAATTTGTAAAAAGAAAGAATAAAATATTAAAAATAAACCTATTTATAATGTGAATAGAATATTATGACCACTCTAACCAAAATCCCTGTGGCCAAAAGATTTATCCTATAAATATATATCTACTAACATAAAGTCAGATTTACATTAATGCTATCATGATCAAACATTTTAATACAACTCCAATAAGCTATATAAAATACTCAATTTTATTTCATGAAACAAAAACAAAGACATATATATATATATATATATATATATATATTAACAAATTAATTAATAAAATCAGTAATCAAATGTGTTGTTTTTCCTTTTGTCCTCTCATTAGAATAGGTTAATAATTCCAAAAGATTAATTAATTATATTGAATTGACTCCAAAAATATATGTGATCAATTAAACTGGCACATGCCAAATAAGGCCACAATCTTACATGTATTATATAGTGCCTACCAACAATTATTGTTTGGAAAATTTGGAAGAACATATGCTGGGTAAGGTTTGAAGACAAAAGAAGATGTCAAGCTGGTTAATCATCAAATAAGTGAACAAAATGATTGCAATGATTATAAATGTGCAATTTCCTAATGTTTAGATCCCTTCAAATTGGTTAGACAAGCTAAAATTGGGGGAGGACTTACAGTCTTTGACTAAAATGGAGTACAAGAAATGCCAATTATAAATTTATTTATATCTTTAGAGAAGGTAACACTATAAAGCTCTTTCTCTTCCTTCAAAAGTTAGAGCTACTATAAAATAAAAATATGATGGAATTGCAAATTTCAGGTTCAGAAGCAAGAGAAACAAGTTCTTATAGACCACCATGACTCCAAACAATTGTGCCAATTTTTTGATTTCTACAACTCTTTATTTAGTAGTCATCTTCATTTATAGATGGGCTACTCAAAATCCTAACTATTTTTAACAATATTGTAATGCAAGATGGATACGTCCAATCTTTACTTTGTAATAGAGGCTAAGATTTATGTCCTCCTGTGTGTAATTATGATTTCTTATAAATATAAAGGTTGGAGTGTGACACTCTCGTTTATGATAAGAGTCCCATGTCAAAAACTACACAAGAGATATTGGATATATAAGTAAGCAGGCTTTACACCCTAACGCGTTTTAAATTCGTATGGACCTAGACTCAAAGAGGACAATAGCACTAGTAGGTTGGGTTGTTACATATGATATCATAGTCACTTTTGTGTGACCTTATTGATGTTGCAAGGCAAACCTCAATACTGAGTAAGCAGATCTTACACCCTAATAACACGTTTTAAAATCCTAGAAACCTAGGTCCAAAGCAAATATTATTACCAATGGATTGGCTGTAACATGAAGTCGTGCCTAACTCCTCCATTAAAATAAAAAAAGAAGATGAAACCTTTAATAATAAATATCAAACAATATTAGTCTTTTCAACTACATTTGTTTCTGGTGTCTCCCAAACTGTTATTTATATATATATTAGTACGGTATTTATTTCTGGAGTTTCTGATGTTAATCTTAATGGTGAAATAGAAAATTAGTTATGGCTTCGTAAATTAGAGAATTCTTAATGTATAATTTATACAGAGAGAATTGATGTGTAACAACATATATATCATACATTTAGAAATGAAAAAAAAAAAAATTAATCTACGTACTTGTTTAGTGTAGCTGCAGGAAGGTATTTGGTTTTGAATTAGGAAAGTATTAGAGTAAAGAATGCTACTATTAAATAGGAATAGAAAAACATCGTGGTAATCTACTTGTGTATGGGTTCGAGCTTTTAGGATAATGTGTTAGAATTTTTTTTTGTGTTTTAACTAAGGTAATTTTTGTCTAAGTTTTATTTTTACATTGAGAATTAACTAATTTTTAAACTATAACATTAGTTATTTTTCAGTGATGGAGTCCAAAACTGATTATTCGCGCTTTTCTTCACACGTCGAAGGCTTTGAAATTTACAATTAAAATCTTTGGACCTAGTTGGGTCCCTTCATCTGATCCTGACTCCTTAATAAGATCTAAATAAAATTGCGGGTTATATTTCAATTTTTTTTGTTCTTTATATATTTTATATTTTTATTATATTACATACAAAAAATAAACATTTAACAAAAGATACAAATACAACAATAACAATTGAAAGAACAAGTTCATACTTATAATTTTTAAAATTTTGAATAATTGATGAAAATTTAAAATACATAAGAATTTTACATCAAATTTAAGAAATAAACTAATAGAAGAAGAAAAAATGAAAGAAAACCTCATTACTTTAATAATTTTGGAATTTGAATAACAAACAAACTCACATTTTCACAAATCGAAATTGACTAATTGAAATTTGAAAACTGAAACATATATTTTATATAAAAATATAATATTTCAATAATTAAAAAATATTTTAAACAATGCATTTAGAGATGACATAACATCATAAATTGCACCTTTAAAAATTTAGAGAAATACTATAAAAATTAGTTTTTCTTACTTCATTTATTAAGTTTTTTTGGATAGAATTTTTTTATTAAGTTTGATTATTTTATTGCTTCTATTTCTTCTCACCAAGTCCTAATCCAAATTAAATGCACATGATTTTTTTGAAGAATATTTATAATGGAAGAACTAAGAAGATATCACATAAGATACTAATTTTTTAAATGGTATGTCTCACATGAAAATTTGTTCAATATGCTAAAATATAACACCAAAAAGTTAAGGCCCAAATAGTCGAAACATGTGATAAAAACAATAAACACATAAGATTAAGAACATGAGAAAAAAGATATTAGTGAAAATGACGGTCAAAATAAAAATTATATATAATTATTTTTGGTCAAATTCCCAAATTTCACTAATAAAAGATATTTTATTTGTCAACTATTAATATATGATAGAACAATGGATGAGATACGAAGAATATAAAATACTTTTGAGATTATATGAATTGATTGACAAAATTAATGAGTGATATCCAATTTATGAAAAATGAATTAGTAATAAAAAGTTTTGAATAAAAATCCGTGGGATGTATGGTGTGAAAAAGATACTACTACATGTAATACCATTTCTCATATGTTATCACTGAAGATTCTAAGTTTTATCTTTTCTATATGCTAATTAACTTAACAAAAGAGGATATTGATGATACGTTAAACCGGAGAAATTCAAGTAAACAAGAATGATATAAGCCAAAGTTAATCAAGGTACCTTAGGAAGATGAAGAAATTGTTTTTAAGGAGGAGTCCGAGAAGAAAGATTTTACTTTCTTATGCAACAACAAAATATAAGATAAAATGATTATGAGAAACGAAATATTTTCTATTTTATCAACACATTCTTTATTTTTATTCTTGATATTTATTTATTTATTTATTTGATTATTCATTCAACAATAAATTTTAAAAAAAAAGAACTTTTCTCCTTTATTCTTTTTGTTCTTAATCTTATTATTTTATAACACGTTATCAGATACTCTAACTAATTGATAAATTAGATAATAATATAAAGGCATCAATATTTTCCATACTGCCTGGTCGTTCCATAGAAATGCAACAGAAGCAACACTTCTGGAAGTGAAGTATGCATCTTGAAATAAAGATTTACATCAATAAGGATGGCTAATTTCAAGAAAAACAACACCAACAAAATGCGGCCAACACGGTTTATTTCTTATCAATTTTTAAAGTTTTTTTTTGCACTTTGACAGTTATGTTCTTGATGTTATGTTACTACATATCAAGGCTTGTTATTCTTTCTCTTATTATAATGAGTTGCTTAAAAGTTTTTCTCTTCGGATATATTCATTATTTGTACCTATTTCTGTCGATTATGGAGATTTAGCTATTATACGGAAGGATAACGACTCAGATATGCATACCTCTATTTACTCTTAAAATAATAATATATTAAAAAAAGATTTTAAGCCAACATAATTTAATATGATTAAGACACGTTTAGATGATTATGTTGAATGAGAACTTTTGGTAAATTTTAGAGCTATAAATCCATTTCCTGAAGTGAATGTGATAATATTTAATAAAATTTATAAACATGAAGATAATCTTGGTTGTGAAGTTATCATGACTCACCTCTAGAAGAGCAGAATAATTGAGAAGAAGTATTCTGAATATTCTATATTTTATTCTTAAAGTGGTAAATTTATAATTTACTCTTGTGTAGTAAAACTTGCAATCTACCGAAACAAATGTTTTTGCCAGCATGGCAGCAAGGAGTCAATTGAATGATCAAACACTCCCAACACAATAAATACTCCGCAATTTAATCCTGAAGTAGGAAGACTCTGTAATAGTAAATCTTGTAATTTACTCCTGAAGTGGTAAGACTCAGCAATAGTAAATCTTGCAATTTACTCCTGAAGTGCTAAGACTCTGTAATAGTAAATCTTGCAATTTACTCCTTGAATAGTAAGACTCTGCAATTGTAAATCTTGCAATTTACTTCTTAAGTAGTAAAACTTGCAATCTACTTCCAAAGCAGTAAAAACTTGAAATAATGAAGTTTAGAACTCAATATTTACTTTTTCTTTCATGACTGCCAGCAATGTCTAGATTTGTTTTCATGATACCAGAAATATCTAAGCAATATTTGGTAATATAAATTAATGATCAAGGTCTCTAGAAGAGCCTAATTGTTTGTCTACAAGAATCATGACACTACTAGTGTCCAAACAATATCTTATTGTGAAAATAAAGTGAAGTCTCTCGAAAAGCTTATATATGATAATATAATTCATGTTAAATCGTAATATATGAAGTTGTTATGATCGAAATACGAATAATAGTAAATCTGAAGTTTACCAATAATAAAAATGGTTATCATATTGACACTATAAATGATTGAAAGATTAAATATCTCCAAATTACTATGGTTAAGAAATATGTATATGAAAAGTTACCCGATTTGTACTATAGTAAACCAGAAGTTTATTGATGTGAAGTTAACCTAAAGTTTACTAAAATACATAACACATCATGGTAACCTGAAGTTTACTAGTATATATAATTTTATTTGTTGACATGACCATTTTGGTCATCCTGATATAATGTGTTAATCGAGTATTCAAAATATATTGAAGAATTAGAAGATTTTTTAAAAAATCTTTTGTGTTGCTTGGTCTTAGGATAAATTGATTGTACCAGCTAATGTAGGGAGTGAATCCCCTAAATTCTGAAAAATATAATAGGTGAATATGGGCATGTTCACATGTCATGTGATATCTTAAATAGATGCATCTATAAGATGGTCACTTGTGTGTTTATTGTCAACCTATAGCTTGATATTCACAAAGTTGTTTGCTCAATATTAATTGATTTAAAATGATAATTTTCAGATTGTGTAATCAAGACAATTCATCTTGATAATGCTGATTTATATCCAAGATGGTTTAACATTGAATGTTTTCGATAAATAGTTGAACCATCCCTTATGAGAACAAAGCTTAGTGGCTGTTGACACCCAATTTTGACCTCCCTATACCCGTATATGCTACTTATATATATATATATATATATATATATATATATTACGTAAATATTCGACTTGCATTTATATTTATAAAATAATTAATTATCATAATATTGCGAAAATTGTTTCAAGTTACATATATATGTACATATAATTCATATTAACTTTAATTTTTGATATTAAATAATTATGTCGTATATAATATATTTCGTATTAATATGCGCCCTTATTTTGAAAAATATTCTTTACTTAATAGATTATTTACATAATTTTACTAAATTTTATAAATTTATTTGCATTTATAAATTACTTATGTTAATAATATAATTTTTATAATATTCGATAACTTAATTTTATTTTTAGTCATAAAATTATTTATATTTTTAATTATATAATATTTACATAAGTCTACTAAAATTTAAGATTTATTTATTAATAATAATATTTATATGAATTTTTATAATTTAAACTATTTTTATTATTTATTTATTAAATTATCTACAAGTATAGTATATTTATTAATTTAATAGCAGCTAATGCAACTTTCCTCCAATTCATTTAAATTTTAGCTATTTTCTATCAATTCATACCAATTTTAGTCACTTTTGATCAATTTTGGCTACTATTTAAATTCAATTTCAGCCAAAATTAATTCCTAACCCAATAACCCATCTGGATGACCCGATTAACCTGCGATCCAACCTATCTATCCTAGAATCTAATCCTAGCAGTCCATCCCATCTAATCTAACGGTCCTGATAAAACCCTACCAATCTTCCTTTAATATCCCCTCACACCCCCAAAACCTAAACATTTCCCTCATTCCCTCATCTCCTGTCAATGTCGCTGCCCAACTCCCTCTCTACAAAACCAGCCCCTTCTCCCCCTTACCTTCTCTTCTCCGGCGAAACTCCGGCGACATTTCCTCTTTCCCCTTCTTCTCTCCCTTCTTCCCTCACCTTTCCCCTCACCCAAACAACACCAAACCATCCACCACCGCCGTTGTACCTTTCCCCTCTCTTCTTCTCCCTCGCTGCCGACCGAAAAAACAACCACCGGACTGTGCCACCAGCCTCCCCCTTCCCCTCACCGTCGCACGAACCCCGGTCAAAAACCACCATCGCCGCACTCTCTCCCTCGCCAGTCTCCATCTCTCCGGCCAGACAAACCAGACTCCACTGATCCCCTCCTCTTCCATCGCCCCTTCTCCCTCTCTCTCAGACCTCGCACACCCCCATACCCAAATACCTTCCATTATTTCCGGCGAAATCAGTGAGGGTGCACATTTAAACTCCGATCGAGTTAGGCGACCGTGAAGGCCTCACCTAATTTATTTATTTATTTATTTATTAATTTTTGTTCTTTCATGCTGTCTCACCTTAATTAATTTTCAAATTTTAATCAAGTAATATATGAATATTGACTTCAGATTAAATATGTAGATGTCAACATATGCGAAAATACCCAATTTTCATGAACCCCAAGTCTTGTGAGATTTCTCAACAATAATTCATATGCTTATGTTTTACATGCCTAAATATGCGCCTAGTGATGTATTTCATAATTATGAGATCCATTACCTCTTTGGTTTGGTCATTTCATTTGACCATGATCTAATTTTCTCTCTCTTTCATATTGGTAGTACTCTTCACAATAAATTTCTACATGTAGATTTACTTTATACGAATTGTTCGTAGAATAATATGACAACTTTAGGCACTCATCTACTCGGTAAATTTCGATAGCCTTTGGATGATGTATTTTATTCGATTTTGATAGCCCCTTTGTGTGTCAGTTATAGTGATTTCAGAATTTCACTTCTTACATAATCACTGACAACTTTCGAATCTTGTAATGTATGATAAATTTAGGTATTTTGGTGCCCTTTGTACATCTTGAATGATTTGCTCCCTTCCTTTTTTTTTTCAAATCTGATTCTAGACAACTTCCTAGCGTATCTTCTCTCCTTTCTGTGTTCGATTCATGAGAACCATAATACTTTGTCTTTTTGGTGATATCTTGATTGATTTTACACTATTACTGTTAAGGGAAATATCGTCTATATTTGGTAAACTTGGATTGGTGGTGTATTGTGTTTTGATTTTATTGTTTTAATAACTTTGAATATTTGTCAATTTTCGGGTAAACTTAGATATTATCCTCTTTTTATTTTTATTTTTAATTCAAGAAATGTATCAGCGCGCTAATTATGATAGTTTTGAAACATCTTATGCTTGATCCATGGTGGATACCATAATCAAAGGTTTTCTTACTTGGAATAATTTCTTTGTAATCTAGTGACAACTTGGTACTTGTTAAATATAGTAACTTAATATATGACAACTTGGTATTGAAATATTTTTAGTTAGATTGATATGATTTCTGCCTAAATGACTCAATGTTATTAGCTAATTAATTATCCTAATTTCATAATCGGAAATCTATCCCATGATTGATATTATTGAATATTTCTTTACCCCTTTATTCCATGTTAGAAATAGGTTTTGATGATATGACAAACCTGCTGGAGAACCAGGTCGCTGGTTGCATCTCTATCAAGCAAAGTCAACCTTGTACTGCTGATAAAAAGTTATGTGCAGACCTGCTGCTGCTGTCGCAACACAGTGGCAGGCCTGCGGCAATGCTTCCATTTATCCATTGGACAAAAGACTACCATTTGAAATATATACCTTGTCAACAACAATGGTGCTTCACTTTTTGCACACAACACAAGTGGGACACTTCCTGACTTGAAAAAAGGCTGAAGACAAAACTTCAACATTTGAAGGACTGCAGCTGATCAAGAGTGGATTGTTTCTCTAAGTCTAGAATGTTGAGTTCTTGTCTATTTGTGCTAAAATATGTAAACCTACTCCACGTTCAAGAGTGGGTGTTGTAGGTCGTTTTGAGTTGTATTTTGTGATTTCATTCAGGCTAGAGTTAGTTATCTTCAGTCTTTGTAGTATAGCTATTGCAAAGTCTTGTAATATAGATATTGTGAGAAGATGAGGGATTAAGTTGTTGAATCCCTGATTTACTAGGAGTTGTAAATCAAAACATTGCCCGGTTGTTTAGTGAAGTTTGGAAAATCCTACCGGGTAGGTCGTGGTTTTACTCTCTTGGGCAAAGAGGTTTCCACGTAAACATCGTGTGTACTTTATTTTTTGTTTCTGTCTGTGCAACTGGATAAAGAACCTGGTTCTACCTTGTTATTGGTGGACGCACGTAAATTATCAGTTGGTATCAGAGCTGGTTCTTTCTAATCGGTTAACACCTAGAAAGTATTGACTCTAATGGCTGCTCCACCTAATCTCGAAGAAGGAAAATCCACTACTCGACCTCCCAGATTTAATGGACAGTATTATGGCTAGTGGAAGAAAAGGATGCATGATTTCATAATGGACGAAGTCTCAGAACTTAGGGATGTGTGCTCGATTCCAGTCTAATCCAAAAGAATCTCACTTAAAGGCTGCTAAAAAGATTTTGAGATATCTTAAGGGAACTTCAGACCTTGTGCTCTTCTATCTTCCGGTGATAATTTCAATTTGGTTAGGTACGCTGATACTGACTATGCAGGCTTCTTGGTTGATCGAAAGAGCACATCAGGAATGGCACACTTCCTTGGTTCTTCACTAATCTCATGGGGGACTCAAAAGCAGAACTCAGTTGCACTATCCACTGCTGAAGCTGAATATGTCTCAGCAGCCTCATGTTGTGCACAACTATTATGGATCAGACAGCAACTTGAAGATTATGAGATTCTTGTAGACTGTGTGCCGCTCATGTGTGACAATACCAGTGCCTTGAACATGGCAAAGAATCCGGTCCAGCACAAAAGAACCAAGCACATTGACGTACGCCATCATTTCCTCAGAGATAATATACAGAAGGAACTTATATGCATGCAGTTCTGCAACACAGAAGACCAGGTGGCAGACATTTTCACAAAGGATCTGGGAAGGGAGCATTTTGAACGAAATAGAATGAAGCTGGGCTTGATTAGATCCAGTATGTAGTTTCAATTCTTGTGTTTCTCTTCTCCTGCTTATGGCTAGATCTGAGATGCAGGTATACTGCGGAAAACTTGGCAAATGTAGCCTGTATAACTTAGTTCTATACTGTTGCGGGTATGCATGAACAGTGAGGAAACAAGTTGTAAGGATGTAAACAGAATATTCACTCATCAGAAGTTTAAAGCTCTGAGGGAACTCTCAAGGAACCAAGTCCTCAAACAGGTCAGCTTCTTAGTCATACTCTAAGATGTTTTCAAACACATATTAAAGTGTGCCACGTCATTGCGCTTCCCTCCATTCTGACACCGATTCAACTTCTCTACCAAGTCACATCCGTCAGTTTTGCTACCACACCAGTTCCCTCATAAATGCTTTGAACTCTTCACTCCTTGTTTACAACATTCTTCCTGTCCAAAGCACATTTTCTCTCTCTCTCTCTTCACCATCTTCACTCGAATCTCTTCTGTCTTTCCATTATTGTCAATGGCCGGATCAACTTCCCCTCCTCCTTCCATCGAAGGACACCCACTTCCAGATGACCTCATCTTAGACGCTCTCATATCCTCAAATCTTTCTTCTTCCCAGGGGGTGCTGACACTCACGCCTGTCCTAGTCCCAAAATTCCCTCTCCCAAGGCAGTCCTAGTTGACTCTGTTGTTCTATCTCCCGAAGAGGGCAAGGCATGGAGTGACGCTGCAAGGATGACTGTCGTCAGTCCAGTGGTAACCAAAGACGGGTTGGATTTTTCCTCTGAAAATTTATTCGAAGGTGCACTGACTGCATACAAAGAGGGTACGTCAAATATTCTTCAAAGTGAGGCTAAAATTATTGAAGGTATTATAACGGCTCTGGGGTCTCGAGAGAAGGATGTTGGAGGGGATTCCCCATCAGCAGAGGAGTGTTGACCAGGTTCTATGGGTGACTGTCCTTTTATTCACACCAGCGGGGAACCTTCCTCTCAAGAGGTCCCGCCAATAGTTGCTTCTCCAAATGCGATGGCACTCCTACTCGGCCAGGCGTAGAGATCCTGGTTCCTCCGGAACCTATGGCAACTACTGTGGAAGCTTCCTCATCCCCTGAGGATGATGAAGTTCCCATTCATCTTTTAATAGAAAGTCGCGCACTGTCTCACGAACCACTGTTCGTGGGAACCTCAAGAGGACCCACTACCAGAGGGTCAGTCAAGAAGTCCTTGGACCAAATCTTGGAAGAGAGCCGTCAGAATACTTTGAAAAGACGTCGTGTTACTAGACAAACTGTGCTTGAGGAAGAATCTTTGTCGTCTCCTGTTGTGGATTTAGAGTGTGGTACTTCATCCCATTCCATAGACGAGAGCTCTAAAGCTGAGAAGAAGGCTCATGGTGGTGGCGGGTTCTCTAAGAAAGAAAAGAAACTTGATGCTATTGGGAAAACTGTTGAAGGACCAGGTGCTCCCGTGGTGCGTTCTAAAAGTAAGCATATCATCGCCAAGAGCTCCAAAGGTAAACGTCCAGTTATAGCCCCAGTGGGAGATGATGTTAAGGCGCGGGTTGCTAACATCAGGAAACAAAAGATCTTAGGCGGGCAAATCTTTGATCCAGATATAGCCGGGATGCAGGGTATGCAGGAACTCATTGAAATTATCGGTTATCAGGGGTAGGAGCATCTATTTTCTCTTCCGATGCCCATCATGTATGAAAGCGAAGTCACTGAGTTCTACGCATCTTTGCGTTTCACTGATGATGATGAATCTGTGTTTGCCACAGTTGGGGGTATTGACTTGGCGTTTGATTCAATTTCTCTTGGAAAGATGCTGAACGTGCATACTACAGGGGAATTTACGGTGAAGGATAAGCACGCAACGAGGGACTTTAGAAAAATAATAGGGAAACTTGAAGGGAACCTGAACAGTGATAGAATGCTCAAGAAGCAGATGAAATTGTCTATCAGCTGTTGTTTGAGTTTGTGAAGAAAGTTGTGCTACCTAGAGCTGAGCTTCGATCTGTTGCTACCCTGGCTGATTTGTTCGTCATGGAGGCCTTAAGCTCGTTTCAGCCTATCAGTCTACCGGCCATCATGATTGAGCATATGATCAAAATCATTGGCTAGCATATGATCAAAATTGTTGGCTCCAAGGATAGGAGACATGGGTTGGCCTATGGGTATCTGCTTACTCCTGTCTTCAAACATTTTGGAGTTCCTCCTGGACGTGGTACGATGGCCACTCACAAACAAATGTTCACTATCAGCACCCTTGAGGAATGTGAGTGTGTGGCTAGGCAAGGTGGTGTTTGGGGGCAGTCTACTGGCTTGAGCCTTATTGAGGCTCAGCGACGAGGAACAGAAGAAATTGAGTGCCTCACCATGTTGGTTTCCCAGAAGGATGCTGAAATAGCCCGTTCTTAAGGCCTCTCAGTCCAGTGCGGGACCTGGTGCGCTGTTGGATCTCCAGGAGCAGAATGCTCATTTGAAAAGTGTCAATGCTTCCCTTAAGAACCAGGTGGAGGAGCTAACCCTTCAAATGATTTGTAACCAACGGGCGGCAAATGAATGAATTGACAAACATCTGGCCAAGCTATAATCCTATACCATCTCCCCACTCTATTTCCCTTCGATCTTTCTCCATTTCCCTGTGGCGTGGCACTGTTAATGTTGTTTCTTACTAGCTTGTTATATGACTTTGACTGCTAATATTTCTGTTTGTGTTTCCCTCATGATTGGTTATGTGTCTCTGGTTTGAATGAATGTCTGTTTCTCTCCTTACTTCTTGCACTTCTTCATTCGTGTTTTGTTGCCCCAGTGGCCATAAGTTAACAGATTGTCGTCAACTTTTGTTTACTGTGTTACTGCATTTCTTTTTATGATGCCAAAAGGGGGGAGATTAGAGGGGAAGGCTAAAGGGGGAAAGGCTATGTGACAGGAGGAAACTGGTCCTTGGTGTGAGGGGCAATAAACCTGGGGGCTTGTGAGAACTGGTTCCTGGTCTGAGGGGGAAAAACCTGGGGGTTTGTCATCATTAAAAAGGGGGAAATTGTTAGAAATAGGTTTTGATGATATGACAAACCTGTTGGAGAACCAGATCGCTGGTTGCATCTCTATCAAGCAAAGTCGACCTTGTACTGCTGACAAAAAGTTATGTGCAGACCTGCTGCTGCTGCCGCAACACAGTGGCAGGCCTGCGACAATGCTCCATTTATCCATTGGACAAAAGACTACCATTTGAAATATATACCTTGTCAACAACAATGGTACTTCACTTTTTGCACATGACACAAGTGGGACACTTCCTGACTTGCAAAAAGGCTGAAGACAAAACTTCAACATTTGAAGGATTGTAGCTGATCAAGAGTGGATTATTTCTCTAAGTCTAGAATGTTGAGTTCTTGTCTATTTGTGCTAAAATATGTAAACCTACTCCACGTTCAAGAGTGGGTGTTGTAGGTAGCGTTTTGAGTTGTATTTTGTGATTTCATTCAGGCTAGAGTTAGCCATCTTGAATCTTTATAGTATAGCTATTGCAAAGTCTTGTAATATAGATATTGTGAGAAGAGGAGGGATTAAGTTGTTGAATCCCTGATTTACTAGGAGTTGTAAATCAAAGCATTGCCCGGTTGTTTAGTGAAGTTTGGAAAATCCTACCAGGGTAGGTCATGGTTTTACTCTCTTGGGCAAAGAGGTTTCCACGTAAACATCGTGTGTACTTTATTTTTTGTTTCTGTCTGCAGAACTTGATAAAGAATCTGGTTCTACCTTGTTATTGGTGGACGCACGTAAACTATCATTCCTTAGTTTACCTACTTTTACTTATTATAAATTCGGACCTCTCTCATTGAAAAGGGATCATTCGAACATATGTTTTTTCCCCACTTTTCGTGAGGACCTCTCCTATTCTTTTAAGTCTTAAACACTTGCCCTTAAGACTTTAATAGAATAGCATCCTAATATGATACATTAAGTAATATTAGAGTCTTGCCTTCGTTGCTGCACTAATACCACTATCAAACACTTTGCTACATGCTCAACGCTTTTCTATAATTCTTTGATCTTGTATACCCCCTCAACACAAGCATTGCTCAGAATCTATGAGATTCTTATGATCTTGATGTGTTGAGGTCCAGGTGGTGTTCTTGGTTTGTTGTTTTTCCTATTAAATTAATTGACAGGTTAGTATGTCTAATTTTTGCAAAAAAAAATGGTGATTAGTTACATGATAAACTTAATTATTTAATCTTTTGATTGCTATCGTATCATGACTATGTGTTTAATATGTTCTTTAACATCTTTATTAAGTTCACCTGAAATAAATGAGCTATGATCATGTACATAAGATTATTACTATTTGTCTATTATGGTATTTAACCTTTAAGCAGGCGTCTTTTGAATTTATTCCTGATCCACCGAAGAGTTGTCGGGACGGGAGAACCTATGGGAGTTTTAATTAAATTAGCATTACGTGTATTCTTATTGTATTATTTATTTATTTTCATCTAGTTGTGATAAGTGTAATAAACTCTCATAATAGTGGAAAGGGGTTTATGGGGGATGGGGATTATATTTCTTTATCTTTTTATTTAATAGTTTCACCTAGAAATCATATTAGAAATCATGCTTATAGGATCCTAAGTATTTTAATTCGTAATATCTTGCGTTTAAATCTTAGCAGCCCCGCCTATAGGAATAACAAAGGAAATTATTTTGATAGAAGCCATGCCTATAGAAATTTATTCCATGCAAGTATATGGTATTATGTAGAAATCATGCCTATAGGATCAAATGACTTTAATATCAGCATTTTCAGTTTCATGTGTTGATTCGCTAAGCCTCGTAATTATTTTGGTTAAACTTGTTTATTAACACTAAATATAGTTTTCTTAAAAAAAATGGTGAAGATGTTGATCTAATAAGGGTAATGTTCATAATTTTAAATATTTCACTTGTTAACATTAACGTTTGTGGTCGTGCTATTACCTTTGTGTTTAAATAAAAGATGTTTTCTGTGATTCTAATTTTTGTTTGTGATCACTAGAAAATATTTGGTATAGGTTCAAATTTAACATTTTGCACTAAATGCATGCCGACAGGAACTTCACTCTCATTTTTTCATTCCTATGTGCTACATACTTGAATCCAATATTTGTGTCTCATATTTATAGGATTTGCTAACACTTGTCTAGAATTCATATTTATAGATTTTATTTGCATGGAGGCAACATGAAGCCTTTATTTGCTGGTTGTTTATATTCCTTTATTTGGCGTTAACCACCCTTTAATAAAGCCCCAAGAATTCTAGATCCCAGCTCCAAAGTAGTAGTCCAATCGCCTCTTGGACATTAGGATTGGGACGGGTAGGCACCCGTTAGGGCGTTAGTCTTCTCCGCTTAGATCGCTTAGGCTTAATAATAATTAAATTAATTAGGTGGGTAGTGGAAAATGATAGTTTGTGCCCGCTGAATAATATGACCAACTTAAACAGGTTGCAAAATATTATTTTATTTGCACGGGGTGATCCCGTTAGGTTAAAAATACCCCCTTTTAAAAGGTAGAACTACTTTCGGCCTGATTCCCTTAAGGGATACGTAGCGCCTCTATAAGATGCCATAATTAAAATAGTTGTTTATTTGGTTGTTGTGTTATGTGTATTTTAATAATTTGTCCCGTTTTATTGTTTGTCTTTTTATTTACTTGCTTTGTTTGCCATAATTTTTGTATTTATTGTTAAATAAAAATAAAATAAGATAAACTAATTTTAGATGTTATTTTGCCTAAATTTCTTTCTTCTCGCTTGTATTTAATTATTTAGTTTAATTATTATAATATAAGCTAAAATTAATTTTATTTGTTCACTTAGATAATTTCCCCCACTTTTTAATGAATCCGGCTGGGAACCACATTTGTGGACCTCGAAAGGTGCCTAACACCTTCCTTTTGAGGTAATTTAAGCCATTGCCCCACTGTGGTGACCTAGTTAATTAAATAGACTTTAGTTTAGAATGATGTCCTAACGCATCTATTTTCGTTAGATGACGACTCTTCTCTTTTTAACCCAAAAGAGTTGTCACATGTCGAGTCCCGCTTTCCGCGAGGAAAAATGGGGCGTGACAGTGGGTTGGTCTATGATATGATATACTACATACAATAACATTTGTATGTTGACCAATAAATTATAATAAATTCTCCCTCCACTCAATTGGTTCAGGGCCAAGAACCAAATATTTTTCGTCAATAACTTTTGATGTGAATATGTGATTTATGAATCTATTTGCACATAGATGAATTCGCGAAAAGAATCAGGAGATATATATTAGTCCTTCTAACATGAGGGGGAGAGAATAAGCAGCTAAGAAATATATCGTGAATTATTATTAGTTTAATCCTCATTCAAAAATAATTCAAGTCAAATGCCTGAAGCATTTGCTGACCGAAAAATAATTTTATATTTCAGCTGCAAAAGCTCCTATTAAATTAATATCCCTAAAGGACAAAATCTACAATATGCATGAAGCATTGTATATTAATCGGTTTCTATCACAATAATTTTTGAAGAAAAAATGGAGAAAATAATCATAATAAGGAGGCAATATGCTCTTGAAGAACCTACGACATAATACTTCATGAAACCTCATGAAATACCTAGGTACCTACGGAAAATATTGAAGGCGATGAGATCTCAATGAATTATGTCTGATTGCAAAAAGATACAAATGATATACTGTCAATGATATCTTTGATATAATATAGAGCACAATATTGTAAAAGATTATGAGGATCTGAATCTACGTCTTAACCATGCCGATGTAGAAATAATTATCAAATGAAATGATGCATTGTGATAAGCATAAAACTTACTAGACCTGTAGTGTAGACACCAGAAGATGTCACACGTTTAAGTACTAATGAATGATGTCACTTGACAAAAATTATATAAAAATTACTGAAGAATTTAAAATTTCTGAAGCATTTATAAGTTTCTGTGAACTTGTTCCTAATCCTTATATACAGAAAATCAAATAAGGTGGATGTGACTTAATCACCCCAGTGCATTCATTGTCGAAGGATACAATAAGACTTTGTTTATCTTTGTATTTTTATAAAAAAGTATAACATTGAAACTTATTTACTTGTTTATGATGATGATATAAACCTCATTGGAACTCCAATAGAGCTTTTAAAGTCCATTGATAATTTAAAGAATAAATTTGAGGTGGAAGATCTTAGAAAGATAAAATTACGTCTTGGTTTGCAAATTGAATATTTGACAAATGATATCTTTATCCATCAATCTACCTATGCAGAAAAGGTATTGAAATAATTTTATATGGATGAAGCACACCCATAAAATACTGGATGGTTGTTTGATCACTTAATATGACTAAGGATCAGTTCCGACCTCAAGAAAAGAATGAGAAAATCCTTGGTTTTGAAGTACCATATTTTAGTGTGAATATTGATGCATTAATGTTACATCCCTTAACTTTCTATCGTTTAACGGACACATTCTGCGTATGTCAAGAGTTTCGGAGTACGACGCATGCAAGGAAGGGCCTGGCAGACGAATATACGAGCATGGCATCGAGCGAGCAAGAGGCCAGGGCCGGAGGCCAGGCACACCGGACGTCGTGCCATGCCAGCTAGCCTGGCACGTCGCGCCTCTTGGCCGGCGCTATGGGCGGCGCGTCGCTCCCCCTAGGTCATCGACCCTCCACCTATATATATAAGATCAAAGTGTTAGATGTTCATTTCAAACATTTCCCCCTCGGTAGTATAGAGAAAGTAGCATAGGTCGTCTCCATTTTTCATCAAATTACGCCACTAAACTCCGTCCAAACACAAATTCACCTTGGATAACTAGTTCTAGGCCTACGAGGAGCATCTCTGCGGAGTTATTTATTGAAAATTCACTCGGTGTATCGGAATCTGCCTAGTAAAGGTTGTCAAAATTACTTCAAATTGATTCCAAAACAGTTATAGGCAATAGGTAAGCAATTCTCCCTTCTAAACTCTCGATAAATTTCGAGTTTCGGCCGAATTAAACCTGAATTGAATTATAGTTAACATTATTGAAAGATATTGTGGTTTGCTGAGTTTTAGTATTGAAAATAGTCATATTCTCTCAGTGTAAGGGCTACAATTGAATGGAATCGCTGGCTACAGGCTGGAAACTAAGGATAAACGAGAATCGACATTCGAGGTATGTTAAGGCTTATTCCTTCGGCAAGTTATTCTCATCGTATAATGATACGACCTATGTTCTTGAATGGAGATAACGATCCTATATGTTGTGATTAGCTGCTATTAGTAGATTATGATTATACATGTTGTGATTAGCTGCTGTCAGCAGACTATAATTATATAGGCTGGGATTAGCTTCTAAAAAATGTATTGAGAATATATTGCAGTATCCCTCGTCAGGAAAGAGTATGTTAAGTACGTCTCACGCTAGGAGCGTCATAGAAACTCGTCTATTCTTCTGTTCACAGTATTAGTAGAATTCTGATATTTTGTTGTCATGCCAAAGCCTTAGAAGTTTATGGTTAGCTGTTGGGCTTGATTTGGAAAGTTGGATAGCATCGGGCACAACCGGGCGATATGACTTTCAGTTTGACGCTTGTATTGTCAGTGAAGCTCGCCCAGAGGCCGTTGGCGTACCTTAACGCCTCCAGGGACAGAATTTGGATAGGATGGTCATACCTTAGAGTCAGTGCACTAGGGTTGTCTAAAGAACTGAGTGACAGACTGTCATCTAGTTAGCCACTGCTAGTGACTGTTAGTTTAGTCGACTTAGTGCTTGTCATACAGGTCGCCCAGGAAACCATCTTAGTTGCTACAAGTATGATAGACCAGCTGATACCCTAAGGATGGAATCTTATTAGTAGTTCGATGTGGGGCCAATGACCCATCTTACTCGTATGGGGACCATGTACAGGTAGCCGCGAGGGGTTAGGTCAAGATAAACCTACCTACGAGGCTATGAATTGCCCAGAAAAGCCATATGAAATCGAAGCAGACCAAGTTAATGTCTAAGAGACTAGAACCATAGTAGTACGGTATTACCTTAAGGCGAAGAATTACAGTAAGCTTCTTGTGGAAGGTTAGGGTTGACTACTCAGGAGCATGTTCGATTAGTAGCAGCCCTGTAGTCGTTCTAAGAGAGGGAACTACATAGTTGGTCGCCTTAGAGCTTCTATTCGCTTATGAGCTATCATTGTCCTAGACATTCAGAGTATCGTTTAGGCCACTCCAGACCTTGCCCTATTCTATTTAGAGCATTAGAGATTATGATCACTGTCAGGACCCTGCGATCAGGTGTAGGCACACTCCGTGTGCCTATTGGCAGCTATACAGACTATTCTAGGGGCCAGTAACAGTCGCATTAGGCCTTAAGATCTAGATACGCCTTTTGAGTGGCTAGATTGAGACTAAAATATAGTATATTGGTTGGGATTGACCCCACCTAGGATAGCCTTCCGTTGACCAATTTCAGGGTTGTTAACTGTGTCATCGCCTACGGGGATCTTGATCGCTCAAAGGAGGTATATGATAATGACATTGTCTACGGGGCTATTGTTCGCTCAGAGGAGCTATAAGATGTTCGATGGGACCATAATCAGGCCTAGGCCATATTTACGTCCATCCACGTATGGACCTCTTTTTATACCGTACCGGTATCACTGACCATCCGGCTAGCCTTGTGTGCCAGGATGCAGTTACAGGAGCCCAATGGGCTCAGACACAGTTATAGGAGTCCAGAGGGCTCATATGCGGATCCAGAAGCCAGGTAGGTTGGGTATAGTACCAGAAGAATCATAAGAACCTTAATAGGGGTATATAGATTGGATTGTACTTACCAGGGCTTATGAGGGTCCCGGTAGGTTATTTCTGTGTTGCTTGCACCTTCCAGACTTATGGGGCCAGGTTAGATTCTTGTTTGTATACTTGCTTGCTAGCTATAACCTATGAATGTATAGTCGTACAGTTTTAACTCATATATGTATAGCGATTTAGTAGATGGATGCAAGTTATGGATAAGAAAGCTTATAGGTTATGCCATAGATAACAATGGCAGAAAGATATACACAAGTTTCAGTCAACTACCAATAGCATGCAAGAAGATCCTAAACATATAAAAGGCTCAGATTCCATATCTGAGAATTAAAACAAGAAGTATCAAAGCCATCGCGGATTAGTTACATGGTCAGTCATAAAGCCATCACAGTTAGGATATTTACATTAGACTTGAAAGATCAATTGCCTAATGTGGACACTAGCTACCTAGAGAAGCTTACAAAAAGGAGCTTCCAACAAAAGGGATGGATAAGGAGTCAGATCAATAGGTTTCTAATCGTACCTAGAGAATATCGATCGGAGAAGAAGCTAGGGCAACACGATCATCCCCAACTATGCTTCATGGCACCAACATCCTTGAGACACGTAACTTTCCCCCAATAAACAATCATCACCAGATCATCACCTGACCATAGTAACACAGGTGAGCAAACGGAGAATCGAAGAGAGGAACAAGAAAGAAGACAGAAACTTACTTTTTTGAGCTGCAATGTTGTTTGTACAAATGGGGGTTAATTGATTATCTACAAACAAAGAAAGGTGAATTGAGCGTTGAAGAAGGGAGGCATGACTAGATTAGGAAACCCTAGTTCAAGTGTTAGAGGAAGAAGGTGTAATGTCAGTGGTTTTCCGGGCAGAACCTGTTTGGAACTGGGCCGGTTATTGTAATTGGATCTTTGCAATAAAGTGGGCCTGACCCACTAATTTGTTTTTAAAAAAAAATGTAATCGAGTTTAGCCCCAAAGAACTTTTACAATACTAACTCAAGCCAAGCTAAAAATAATAATAAAAAGAGAAATTTTCAAAAATGACAACAATTTGGAAGAAATTAGGGTTAAGTGGCACAATTTAATTATTTACATAAAATGGCAATAATTTTTGTGTCATGCTTTGTATTTAGCGTCAGTAAGCATAACCAAATAAAATACAAAATCTAATAATTTGATTGATTTTAGGATTAGGTTTCAATTAGAATATCGATTATCATAAATTACTCAAGTGATAATTATTAAATTTAATTAATAATAGGATTTTAATAAAGGACAGAATCTTTATTTATCAAAAAAAAAAATCAAACATAATATTTCAAAAACTCTTACAGATTTTTTACATGAGATTACAGATTTGATAATATTTCTTTTAAAAAAATACATATGTATTTATATGTATTAATACTAAGATGTATTTCTTTTAAATTTAATATTTTCCACTAATTAATACAAAATCATCAAAAGAAACAACACAGTTATAAGTATTTGAAAAATAATCTGTATATGTAAAATACATAAAGAGATATGTATTTGACTGTATATCCCTGTTAATAATACATATTTTGCAAAAAAGAAATACATACCTGTTTCAATTTAAAAAAATACATACAGTGCTATGTATTTGATTGTATATCCTTTCTAAAATAAATACTGATTTTAAGAAATAAAAAATAAAATCAAACATAATATTTCAAAAAATCTTACAGATTTGAATTCAAAAAAAAAATTCGAACTGATATATGTTCAAATACAGAAAACTATATATTTAAAATTAAAAAAATAAAAGCAATAAAAGACTTACTTGATTTAGAGAAGAATGTGAGATAATTTAGCGAAATTTTCTGAGATTTAATTCTGGTCTCAGAATTGATTAACGTTGAAGGAGGAAAAAAAGGGAAGGGGATGAACAACACAGAGAAGAAGAAGAAAGTGGGTTTAGTAGGAAGTTAACTGAGTAAATTAAGGACCCACTGTTAAAAGGTAAAAATACAAAGTAAAAAATAAAAAATGGCAATACAAAGTAAAAAAATAAAAAATGGCACATTAAATGAAATAAAGTCATTATATGTAATTTTTCTAAACTATGACCATTATATGTAAATAGTTTCTTAAATGTGCTATAATATGTAATTTTCTCTAAAAAAAAATACTACATATATAATCTGATAGTTTAGATTGGGGTGAAAATCGTTTTCACTCCTCAATTTTACTCTAAAAATTAAACTCTCCCTTTAACTTTGAACAATAGACGTTCTCCCCCTTTTAACTTAATTAGTTTTTTAAAATATTTATTTTACCCTTACATTATCAACTTTATCTTCTTCCTTTTACTTCTTTAGAATCATAATATATATATTCCTTAATCTATGTAATAATTTTTTAACAAAAAATAAATATTAACTTTTAGGATAAAATAAAATAAAACTAATTGAGTATATAAATTAATGACGTTTAATAATGAAATAAATTAGCAAAATAAAAAATAATTTTATTAATAACAATCAAAACTCTAATGTTTATTTATACAAGTGAAAATAAAAGGTAATAATAATTTTATTAATATATTTCAATGCATGAAATATAAAAGGTTTGATAAAATAAATACAAATTTAAAGATTATTTATTCATAATATAAATTATAATTTATGAAATATCCTATTAATAAAATTTTATTTATTTATATTTACAATACAGGGTAAGAAAGAGGAGAAACATAAATACACACACATATGCATGCACATACATATATACACATTTAATGCATATAATATTTTAATAACAATAACAAAAAATACTAAATAAAGTTAGATTTTGTGATAAATTCATAGAAGTATTGTTCTACTTATAATATTAGTGAATTTAAATAACAAACTATAAATATCTAGGTTAAAGATTAAACATCATATATAATATAAAAAGGTATTACATAAATGAAGGATTGAAAATAAAAAAGGTAAAAGAGATATTTTAAAAAGTTAATTAGGATAAACAAAGAAAAATGTCTATAGTACAAAGTTAAAAAAATAAGTTTAATTTTTAAAACAAAATTGAGAGGGTGAAAACGATTTTCACACTTTTGATTGAGAATAGAAATTGAGTATGATCAAATTAGACAAATTATTAGTTTTAGTTGAAAATTATAATTGAATCCAACTAAATAAAATATAGACAAATTATTAGTTTTAGCTTTAAATCAATAGTATTCATTTCAATTTAACCAATTAATTTTATGATAATACATGAAATGAAGTTTAGATGATGGCTACACTACAAAGATTCACTTAATGCAACTTGACGGGTATCTAACTATTGAAATACTGGCATATTCAGCGAAAGACAATAATTTAGGATCAAACTTGCATTTAATATAGATAACACATAAATATAAATTTTAATCAAATATAAAATTAATATTTATCTCTTGAAGCATGACAGCGAATCAATCCTCTTGAAGCTATTGCACAAATCGTCCAATGCGTTGTCCAAGTCTGCGATCTTCTGCTATAGCCTCAAAAATCTCCAAGTAGGGAATACTTGTGTGGGAAAGTACTTCTTCTCAGAAAAGTCAAAAGTTCTTCCTCATCTTTCATGGAGGAAAAGAATCCTATTTATAACCACATTTTAGGGTATAAAACCCTAGTCCCAAAACGTATAGAAACCTTTCTTTCCAAATAATAGTCAAACTTTCCATCTAGAAGACCAATTTATTTTTAACCAAAATCTGGACAATTTTTACTTCTTCTTCTAGAAAACTGGTTTCTTCCTTTTTCAAGCTCATTAATTAATCAAGTATAACAGGAACCAAAAATTTAATTAGTGAGACTTCAAATTATGGTATTAATTCGCAAAATAAATGAATTAACCTACCATAATAAATTACAGATTATTCCACTAAAAATTCATAATAGCACTCCTCGGTATAATTTCAAAATCATTCATTAATTTTATTCAACTCCCCGTGTTAAGATTATAGATACAAATCAATCGAATTAAATTTCTGACTATTTAACTCATTGATTAATTTAATCCTTTATTCAAACGCTTAACTTATTTCATGTGACGGATACGAAATCCGCCTGCAGGGTTTTCACATGAAAACTTATAAGCAATCATAAAGGGGTATCATCAATCTCAAGGTCGAGACATGGATTTCATCAACTAATTATTATTTCACAAATGTCATTTGTTATCATTCAACCTATTGGAAACATTTTAACTCATGAAAGGTCGAGTTTCACCATTTGATAGATCAAAACAACAAATAAATTATATTGATTATAATAATTATATCAAGGTTAAGAGTACAAGTACATTTAATGATCTAGAAAATTTATTTTATTAAGTAAGATAAAATACTTTTCTCTACCTGGTCTGTTCAATACATACTAAATATACTAGTACAAGAAGTTGGAACTATATCATTCCCATAATCAAGATAAATTATATTTAATCTTATGCTACAATCGTACCGATGAATTTGTTCAATTTTCATCTTAGATTGTGAACTTATATAAACTTTATATTTATAAGAACTGACGATTTAATCTTCCGTGTATAAGCTAAAATCTATACACTAAATCATCTACTATATAAGTAAAGGACACATCGACTAATATATGATCTATTTAAACCTCTATTAAAATTGAATAAACAATTATTCTATAATAAATACTATATCTAAACACATGATTAATAGTATATATCTCTAACACTAGCATTGTGTTATGTTTCATTTCATTTGACGTGTGATATGATATTTATTATTTGTAAGATAAAAGGCCGTGTTATATTATACTTCCTTTTTAATAAATAATACTTGATTCCGCTTTTAATATAATTAAAAAATTCCTATAACCTCGTTATTACCACTAATAATGCAAAATAAAATAAAAATAAAAATAATATTCATAATCATTAGTGTAATCTTAAATCAAAAAAAGAATACAGGAAAAATAATAAAAGAACATGAAAGTGAATGAAGGGAATGGGAGAATCAATATATATGTGTGTGTGTGTGTGTGTATGTGTGTGTGTGTGTGTGTGTGTGTGTGTATATTATTGTGTGTGTGTGTATTAATGATACTAACATAAAACCAGATTTACATTAATACTATCATGATCAAATATTTAATACAACTCCAGTAAGCTATGTGAAATAGCAATTTTTTATTACATGAAATAAAACAAAGACATAAATATGCATATCCAAGTAACGAATTAATAAATAAAATCAGTAAACAAATGTGTTTTTTTTTTCCTTTTCTTTTCTTTCTGTCCTCTCATGATTAGAGTATCGTAGGTTAATAATTCCAAAAGATTAATTAATAGAGTATTAACACTTGGGCATATCAGGAGGAGGAGGAAGCAATTTCTGTTGGGAGCCTTTTCCATCTTTCACAATGAATGCCATTTCCATTCCCCAGCTCACGTGACGTTCAAAATGACAATGCATAAACCATACTCCTGTCCCATTTTTTTATTTTAAAAAGAAGATATTATTAGATAAAGAATTCAAATTATACACTGACACGACATAATTTTTTAATATAATTTAATTTATTTGATGTAATAAGTTATTTACCATGTTTTGGAGGTTACAAGAATCCATGCATGATATATAATGTTGAGTTTTAACTTCTAAAAATATATAACTATGGATCACCATTTATGTAAAAAAAAAATTGAGGATGTAAAACTTTTTTACATTGTCAGAAAGTCTTAGCATGTTGATCTAGTCAACATTAGCAACAGGTGATAATGTAGACAAAGATGATCAAAATTAAGCAATTTAATCAATATATTACCTGGATTGTCAGCTTTAAATCTGATGGCAGCCCACCCATTCCTAACATTAGCAATAGTATTCTGAAGAGGAGGATCAACAAGATTATACTTCAAAGGGTCTTTATCCTTGTCGAAATTTCCAAAACCTGATCCAACAACATAAAAACTATAGCCATGCAAGTGAATTGGATGGTCAATTCCACCTAAAAGACTAGTCCCCTGCAAAACAATCTCTACATTTGTTCCATATTCAAGAACATGAACCTCCGTTCTCCGGTCGGGACGTTGCAATTCCACGGGTAGAGACTCACCCGTAAAATTAAAATTAAAAGGCGGAAAACTAGGAAATTCATCGCCATAAACCCCTTTAATGTTCTTGTAATAAGCTCCTAGTATGTCAATACGAGGTAGCACAAAGCTTATGTTGTTCACACTAGCCGCGAATCGGTCCCCGTTAGGTCCACCACACGCTTCATTTGCGCACGGCAAGGTATTTACCGAAAACGTGAACAATAAATTGGTTGTAACGTTTAAGGGTACGTTCACGGGGTGTGTTTTATCGGCTAGGCTTTTGAACGTCCTCGTGAAATTAAACGAGGCGTTCGTATCGTTGGCATTCGGGAGATTTGGGAGGATCGGTGGTGATGAAGATAGGGTGTGGTTTCCGCGATACTGGATGATGGCGGTGGTGGTTGTGTTGTCAAATTCAACTCCGTTTACGCTATTATACGCCCTCGCGGCCATGTAATAGTTGTTAGGGTTTTGATTCGCTTCGAGCAAAACATCGATGGTTTGGCCCGGGGAAATTGTGATGTAATTAGTTTTGAATGGTTTAACGTAGGCAGCGTCGGTTCCTACGACGGTGAGTTGATGATCTGCGACGGCGAAGAACATGAGATTGTTCATTACAGCGTTCACCATTCTGAGCAAATATGTCTTGCCTTTCTCCACTGTTAGCTTGAATGTGTCTGTTGAAAGAAGAAGAGGAAGTCGATCTCAATAATTTTTCAATAATACTTGACATCATAAAATTATCACGCGATACAAAAATAATATATTCAATATAATTCTCTATTAGTAAAATTTACAGAAAATAATGTGTACCTAATCTTATTTGCGACTTGCGTAGACAGAGAGGCAAAGGAAAAATGACATATATAATTCATTGACTAGTTTGAATTTTATAAAGTACAGTTGAATATCATGACTTTTCTCATTTCTCCTTTTTGAATTATGGTAACGCGGTTAGGCTTTGAAAAGTAATACTCCCTCGGCTGTCTCAATATATGTGGCAGGATTTATGAGTGGTACGAAATTTAAAAAAGAAAAATTATAATTTAAAATAGGTTATGAATATTCATGTGACATCTAAATTATTTCAGCAGCGGATTTAGCCTTATAGCTACGATTTCGGGTAAACTCGGTAGCTTCTGCTCAAATCTTATATTTTTATTAAAAAATTTACTCTTTCTATATATATTTGATTATGAATTCAGTTATTATTGTATATTAACTTAAGATCATTGTAGGTACCGATAAAGTTTGCATTCTGAATATATAAAAATAAGAAGTTTAAAATTGAATTATTTTAAATAAAGAAAAATAATATATTTTTCTTAAATAAACTAATTAATATATATATATATAATATTAGTGAGTTTTAACTTTTACATATTGTTGGTGTAAAAGAATTGTCGTGTCACCTAAAAAAAAAAGTTATTAATTCTCTAGCCAGCTAAATATACTACTCCTATAACATAATAGTACAAAATTTATATTCATTATCGATACGAATATAAGCTAAATCCAGTCTTTAACTAGATGTTCTTATGACCTGCTACTATAAAAAATATTTTATATCATATTCTAAAATCTTAAGATAAATTATTTCTCTATCCAACTAGTCAAAATAAGAAGAAGAAAATTCAAGGGGGTTGGTATTAACTATTTTTTGTTACCATTTTTTGAGCAAGCATATAGATCTCCTGGTTGACCATTTATAAGGAAAGCATCAGATTTATTTGCGTCTCCTCCGCTTGCAAGAAACTCATTCAATATAGCTTGTACGTCACTCTTCCACCACTCCCCTGCATTTTGAAATATATTAAACATTAATCACAATTGAACAAAAAAGAAATAATAATAATAATATATTTTGCGTATAATTTCACACGTGAAATTTGAGAAGGCAAATGTATATGCAGCCAGGCCTTATTTCTACTTTGGAAGACAGAGAAGCTGTTGATTCCCGTGCATTCTTGGCTCAAGTAAAAGTATAATAAATCAGTTCGAAAAAGTGAAGAAACCAAGAAAAAATGTTACTCCGTCCGTCCGTTTTTTACTTGTTCGGTATTGTTTTGGCCCATCCATTTAAGGAGCAATATATAAAATGACAGTTTTATTATATCATCACCTTTTAATATAATAAATTAAACGATTTGGAAAATGTGTTTAAAATGACTGTAGTTAATAATATAAAGGTAAATTAGAAGCTAAGTATTAAATTATATCTTGATTTGCTAAACCTGATAAATAAAAATAGATATTTTTTTTTAATTTAGTAAATAGGTAAAAATAAACGAAGAAAGTTAAAAAGATGCATGACAAAACATACCAAAAATATGATAGTCACTGTAATAAAATAATACAATAATCATAAGTGAAAGAAACATTAAACAATAACAAGAAACTGTCAGAGTAATGTAGCAAAGCTGATTTAAATTGCCTAATAAAGTAAAATACAATTTACTCATACCTAATATGATGGGAACTTCAGCAGCAGGTTTAGGAAAAGGATAATTAGTTTTATTTGGAGGACGGATAACAAGGGCACCATTAACAGTGGCTCTTGACCAGTCACTATGAGCATGCCACCATAGGGTTCCTTCCTCATCTGAAAGCTTAATCTTTTGACTGAAGTTAGTTCCTGGTCTAATTGGACATTGAGTAATAAATTCAGGACCATCTGACCATGGGTACCTAGGTTGTTTCACTCCATGCCTGCAAGTTTTTAAGTTAATTCCATATAGTTAGTACACACTATGTATCAATTTGTATCCATATATATGTATTTGGAATTGTTGAAGTTCCTGTTCATGTCATCTAAATACACTTTAATATGATATTAGAGCATGTAAACGAATTTGTATGTCGTGTTTGATTCATCATGAAAAAGAATCACAATGGCACAATATTGAGAATATAATTCAGTAAATAAAAGAGTGAAGGGTCAAAAATATATTTAAAATATTCAGTTTTTTTGAGTTTTTTATCCGAACTATCAAGTGTTTACTTTTCATACTTGAAGTATCACCAAATATAATATTTATCAAAACACATCTCAACTATCTCATTTTTCTTACCTGAAATAGCACGATCGTTCAGGAACGAAAAGTGAGCATATGATGGTTGAGGTGTGTTTGATAAACATTTGGTGATAGTTCAGGTAGGAAAAATAATCACCTTATAGTTTGGGTAGGAAACTCATAAAACACTGGATGCTTTAATTAGGTGTGTTTTTGACCCTTTAAATAAAAGTATTTTCTCTCTGATTGTTTAAGATTCTTAGGTGAGATGATCACACACTTCGGACATAATTATACATTAATTGAAGAAGAATGTTTACCAATGGATTGTTATATTTTGGCTTCCACCGTTTTGGACATTGACAACGAGTGTATCTCCTGTATTGGCATAGAGAACTGGACCTGGAAATTGGCCATTGACAGTCAAGATGTTCTTCGAGCTGCAAAGCTTCGAGTATGGAGCTTCTTTTATCTGCATGGAATATATGGTTGAATTATGTTTGGTCTGACATAAAATGTTGTAATTTGTTATTCTTAATGGACTATGTTGATAATTATTGTTCACAATTTGATTAAAATGTTATGCACACCGGATAAATCCGCTCCTGTATAATAATTTACATACTACATAAAAAATATATACTGTACTAGACAAATCCGGAGGAATGGATCACAAGCTGGATTAATAAGATGTTGATAGGGAGCTAAATCGATTTCTGATTTCTCTTATTGAGACGCCATTTATTACACCAACATTGATTTTAATCAAAGAAAAAAAACTAAAAATAAAGAAAGTAAAGAGGGTATATACTTACGACAAATCGATGATGATGAACAAAAGCATGGGCAGGTAAAAGGCCGATTAAAAAAAGAAATCCTATAATTTGTTGAATGAAAATCATCACTTCCAACCTCTTTTTTTTTTTTCTTTCTGCAAATAAATAAATACTATTGTGAAATGAATTAAAAAGGGTAAGGATGTTAATGTATTTATAGAGGTAAAGTTACCAAAAGAGAAAAAGATGACAATATTGTCATAGCAAACTTCAAAACAACTATCATTACCATTAATTAATTAATTAGCGTCCAAAATATTCAAAGCTGTTTCTCATAATATGTCTGGTTTTTTATCTTTCAAAATATTGAACATATCCTTTCTGTCTTAACAGCCATTTCTGCAAAGAAAGTCAGCCCCTACCCTCCCACTACAAAATAGCTAAAATTTCAAAAAGTGAAAAAAGATTATTGACTTGGACACGCTAGATATCGCGTTACAATTTAATAAATAAGAAATTTACAATGTAAAAGACTTTTACACTAGTATTAGTATATGTGTGTATATATATATATATATTGTTCGGCCAATTAACTAATTTATTAATATGACCAAAATATAAACAACATATAGATACACTATTAATTGTGTATAAATATGTATATTATATATATATTTAGCATAAAGTATATACTACTTATACACTTTTGACATATTTTGTCAACTAAATGATCGAATGCTTCAGGAACATAATCATCCCAACCGCTCATAATTTAAGAAAATTTACCAATAAATATCCGACCTTAGAGTGTGAGAAAATACTCAACATTCTTATATATAATTTAAACTCAATTTGTTTTGAATTGTTACAAAAGTTAAACTCTTTTTTTTTTGGATAAGTTAAAATCCTTTTCTTTGTAGAAGTAATTTTAAGAATGGTCATTCAACTTTTATGTTATTCTATCAAAGTTACTTAACTATTTTTAAAATTAAAAAAAAAATCATTTAGTTTTATTTGTGTATCACGTAAGTTATTATATTAATAGTGTCTATATCCTCGTGGATTATTTGTATACGTGCAGTTTGCAATGTTTGAAAAATTCATTATCTGCACATTGTTTAGATGTGAAATTTGTAATCCTTAAAAAAGATGTATTTCTATTTACAGTTTTGAAAATTCAATAGCTCTCATCACAAGTCATAATACGTACATGAAAAAGGTTGAAATTCTATTCTTCAAAATGTTTAATTAGTCAAACATTTTTTTCATTTTTTAAAACTAATCTAATTATTTCTAGAATTAATTAGGTAAATTTCAATTTTGAAACCTGTTGTATTTCTTTCAATGTAATTTTCTTCTGATTTGACTTTTTCTCTTGAAATTTATTACTAGTAAAATAATCGTCTCTTGGTTTTACTCTTTTTTTTCTGTTGACATTTCAAAGGTGCAACTTTTATAGCCTTCATTTCTATTCTAACCTAATTTTGACTGAATGAAAAGGTGACAAAATAATAACCTAACAACAAACTATGTTGTCATTTGATCTTTTCCTATCGTCTCAACACTTAATATAGGTTGCGGTTCATAAGATATCATTAATAATGGGTCACAATTGATAAAAGAATAAAAATAAACTAGGGAGAATAACACATTCTTGTGTTTGCAATCTACGATTCAATATATTTAATCTTTTGATTCCCTTTGTGTAGTAAATATGTTGCATTTTAAATAATTTTAGAAGTATATATATTATTCTTAAAATATGGAGTAATGCTACTACAAGTTGAACGCAATACGTGGGTGATTAAAAGGTGAAACATTTAATTACAATTCTGACAATATGTAAATATCCCTAAGTAAGAGAGTTAAAAGTACACGTTTTAAGTAATTGAAGGTTAATTAAATATGTCTAACAAGTAAATATGAGATATATTAAAATTAGATTTATCAATTATCGAGAAAACAAAAGCGATATTGACCTAAACTAATAAATTGAGTATTAGATATATATGTGGACAGAATAATAGTATATTTGACAAAGATGTAACGATAAATTATTTGAAAAGGGTTTTGAATTGAAGAGTGAAAGGTGAAAAAAATTACTTGTATCTGGTTTTTCAAGTTATACTTGAATTAGTAGCTGTGTGAATTTTCTATCTAATCTATCATCAAATGTTTATCGAAATATATCTTAACTACTAGTTATTTATTTTTCCTACCTCAAATATCACCATCGTTCGAATAAAAAAAAAAACTGACATATAATTAAAATATGTCTCAACAAATAATTAATAATACTTTAAATAAAAAAATTAATATTTATAATTTAAATATAAAACTTAAAAAATTATAATAATTTAGATATGATTTTCCCTTAGCTTTGAATTGAATGAAGTGTGTTAGGACCTGCTATGCAGCACACATTTGACCCAATTCAAAAAAAAAAATGTCATTTGTTTCATATCTATATTTGAGTGGTCATTTCTACATTATTTTTTCCAAGCATTACGTGTCTCATAAATAGAAAGATTTCAACCAATTATAACTACAATACGAGGCACATGCCATATTTGTACAACCATACAAGTGAGTGCTTTTTCTCATGGATCTTCTAAGCATAGATACATATGATTATGAAAGTCTACACCACTTATATATTAACCTAATTGTTTGCCTAAGAATGAAATAGATTGTCTAATGTATTTTATTTAACCAGATAAATATAGTAAGTAAACAATATAATAATTTTACAGTGGAAAGTACCTGACTCAAAAGGTGAAAAACTACGACTTGTACCTCTACAGAATTTTCCCCAACTTCACTAAACTCAAAGAGCCTCTTCAAATAGCATATTGCAATACTTGTAACCTAAAGGAATTATAAACTCTAATTTCTAGCTGCTTACACTCCTCCCTAGGAATATGTTCCGGACGCCTTCCAGTATACTCAACTTGAAGACTAAATGTTCTTGATTCAGTTTATAACTCACTGATTTAAAGATTATATCAAATTACAACTCAAAGAAAAACTCCTAGTACAAGATTGCTAACTCTAGCCTATCACTTTACTAAGACAAGTTCTTCAATTGAGTTTCTTCACACTTCAAATGTTGCAAACTATCTCACTTTGCAATTTGCCTTTTTCTTTCTATATAAACAGTGGCGGATCCAGAATTTTCGGTTCATGGGTTCTCACTTTTTTTAATATAAAGTTACTACAACTCACATAATATAAGTGCACAACTGTTTAAACGCGATAATCTAAAAAGTTAATGAAAAAAATTACAATCATATTACCATTATTTAATAAAAAGATTTCACTTTTTAAAGAGAAAATGAATTAGTTTGAAAGATTTCTTAGCCAAATTGTCAAAAATTCTCAAGAAAAATAAGAGAAACGATTGGAGCTGATTTTTTTTCTTTGTATGTCAAAAAGAAATTACATAGACATAAAAAGAAATTAAAACTAAATATTTAGTAAACAAAGAAAGTTTAAAAAAAAGTATTAAAACAGAAGACTCAATATTTGGTCTTATAAAATAATTGTGTCTTGTCTGAGAATTGAACCCTCACACTTCCCTAAAATACAGCCTTCCAACAAGCAGTCTGACCAACGCACCCATTAGCCTTTTGTTTCACTGATGCTCTTGAGTTAATATATTTTTTTTCGAGCAATTTTTGTATAAATATTAGTAATTTACGGGGTTAATGGGTGCTCGAGCACCCAGTAGGCTGTTTGTGGGTCCGCCCCTGTATATAAGTGCGTATCTTTTTTTGAGAAGTCCCGCTTCTATATATACTCTTCAAAGAGTTTTTTTTTCTTTCAACCTCTTTGCAGCAACAACCCTTGCTCACTTTAGAGTTCCACTCCAAGTAGAGTCCTTTTTCAAGTCATCCTCTTTTTATTTGTTATAATCAAACTCTAACACTTTTAATTCAACCTATGTTTATTTCCTGAGTTTTTTTGATACGTCTTGTCCATTTTTTGATTTGAGCACATTTGTTTCTAGACAGTTGTAATCAAACTTCTTTAGACATTGTGTTTGGCGCTCCTTTGAAACAGCTTCACTCACCTGTTTTATCATCATTTTGTCAACTCATCAAAACTATATAAAACCCAACCAAATAGATATAACCCAATTAGAGCTAAAGAATAACTGAAATTGTTCTATTTTCTATTTATAAAAGAAAAGGATTTTTTTTTTAATAACCAACTTATATAATATCTGCACCCTTTTTAAAGTTAACTATAGAGACTAGACTCTTTGTAAACAACTTTTACATTTTCCTCAGCTACTTTTTTATGTGATTTTCTTCTAGGTTGACTATTTACTAATTAATTAGTAACAACGTGGATAAATTAGAGAAAGATCTCATTTTTTCTCGCTAAATTGCTGCTTCAAAAATAAATGCCACGTATGTGGAGGCAGAGTTAGGGGCATCCCAAAAAGTTTATTTAAATTTTCTCATTCAAAAAATTACATTATATATATCACTAAAATTAGTTTTTGTATTATATATAATAAATATGAAATTTTTTAATTTTTTTTTATATTTATTTTTTATATTTTAAATCTCATCAATAAAAATTTTAATTCCGGCACATACGAGATACCCAATTGTCGAATAGGGAAAAGTCAATATAAATTGCCAATCAGGTAGTAGTAGTATCGTGCAGGGAAAAATATCAATCAACTACTATATTGTTTGAAGAAAAACAAATAACAACTTCTTAAAGCAACTTTCGAAAACTCATCCAATTAATGTTCTAAGATAGAACGTATAAAATTTTTTTATTTTAATTATTATGATAGAATTTACATATTCATTAAAAAATAATTAATAGGGGTGATAATATGATTTATATAATTTTATTATTTTTCAATCTTTAAGACACATGAATTTGCTTCAATTCATTATGAGAATCAGTCTCAATTATTGGGCTGCTAAATTCATATTAAATTATCACTAATTAATGAGTTGTTTTTCACGTTGGAGTGATAAGCAAAGAAAATCAAACGTTTAAAAAGAAACCTATTCTATACAATGCTCAATGAAATTTTTTGCCAATATCGATGAAAATTTAAACTTTCAAATTTAATTGAAATAAAAATTTTAAAAAATTCACCAAAATTAACAATATAAATGAATACTTAACTAGCGTATTTGATAGGAGTAATACGAATATATGGATCTTCAACTTTACTGAAGGAGTCATTTAGTTTAACATTAATTGAAACTTTAACTTGAGTTTTGAGGTCCGTATTTATAAAAATATATTCATGCTAATGATTCTTTTAAAATCATATGGAGTATAAGAAGAGATGAAATATTAAGTGTATTAATTGAATTAGTTTGCATTGTAACTTTAAACCATATATTGTTTTAAAAACATACAACAATAAACTTTTTCACATTTTAGAATGACTTTAGGTACTAAGGGTAAAATTAGAAAAAATATGATCAATTGTCTCTTGAAATCTGAAACTAGCAAATATTTTAAAACATCTATTTATAATATACCTAGCAGTTAAAATAAAATAAAGAAAGTAATAAATTTACATAAATTTAAATAAGTCTAAGACATCAAAATAAATACTGAACACCATGCTGAAATCCCAAAAAATAAATCCTATAGCATCTTTCACTTATAATATATATAGATAGGATGGTTAATGTTTCTCGTATTGGTCATCAAGTACTGGTGAGGATCTGAGGGCGGGGTAAAATAATTATGCTGTTTTGTTATTTTGCTTTAGCTCATATTTTGTCTCTAAACATTTTTTATATATAATTATTTATATTTATATAAGGTTGATACATTATATATAATATTTTCATCTAAATGACGTATTATTTTATGTTGAGCTATATATTTTATAAAAATTTCACCTAATGACACCAATCTAGGCATCTAGCTAGAGGTACATGGTATGTATATTTACCCACATTATTATTATTACTTAATTATAATATAATTTATTAATATTTTTTTATCTCACTTTTATTCTTAAATCTTAATAAAATTATTTGTTTGATAAAAAGGAATATGGTTAAGTTCTTTCTCGGTGCTATTAACCTTTCTTTTAATTGTATTATATATATGTAATGTTTGGCACATCATTTTTCATTACAATTGCTTTGACCTCACTTTCCCTATATACTAAAGTATTATTCCTTTCATATTGTTTTGACAAGATGGGAACAATTAGTTATTCTTAAAATCTATAATATTAATACGTGTTTGGATATGAATTTGAAATTCTGATAATCATTAGTTTTGAGTAGAGATCAATTTGTACTTAAAATCTTATTTAAACATATAATTTCGTTTCAAATTTCTTACGTTTGCGTGTTGTTTTTTCTTTCCTTTTATTCTTTTTTTTTTTTGCAAAATATAAAATTTTGATTTTTCTTTTTTACAAAATATATATAAATTTATTTATGGGTCAAGTTTGTTATTTCAAAAAAATTAATATCACAAGCTTGAAATTAAAATTCTACCTTTTATGTGAATTTGAGATTTAAAATTAAAATTTTAAATTGAAATTAATATTCAAATTTGATAAACAAACATATATTTCAAATTAAAAATTTTAAATTTAAAGTTCAAATTGCATGCGATCCTTAAATCAAAGCTAATGTTATATTAAAATTTATATAACATGTAGTATATAGGAAAAGTTACAAAATATAATAAGATTAAAATAATATTTACACAATATGGTCACGGTTTCAAATAATTACAATAATTAGCCATAGTTTAATTTAATGATCATTTACTAATTTTAACCTTGTATTTGATTCTTTTTACGTGTATCATTAAATGTGGGGGGAGAGGGGCTAAGATTCATATCTATATTTTTAAATAATTATTATTTGTGACTGTGTTTATGTTTTATAGCATTTTTTTAAGGTCTTCCGCCCCGCCCCCCCCCCCCCCCCCTCTCTCCCCATTTTATTTCTCTCTCTCTCTCTCTCTCTCTCTCTCTCTCTGGTCGTCCTTACTTAAAAACCCTGATTTTTCAACCTGTCTCCCTCAAGAGTCCATTCAAGGCTAAGATTCATATCTATATTTTTAAATAATTGCGATTCATGACTGTGATTTTTGTTTTATAGCATTTTTTTTAAGATCTTTCTCTCTCCCCCCCCCCCCCCCCCCAATCTCCCCTTCTATTTCTCTCGTATCTCTCTCTCTTTCTCTTTGGTCATCCTTACTTAAAAATTCTGTTTTTTCAGCCTGTCTCCCTCAAGAGTCTATTCAAGGCTAAGATTCATATCTATATTTTTAAATAATTGCGATTCATGACTGTGATTTATGTTTTATAGCATTTTTTTAAGATCTTTCTCCCCCCCCCCCCCAATCTCCCCTTCTATTTCTCTCGTATCTCTCTCTCTTTCTCTTTGGTCATCCTTACTTAAAAATTCTGTTTTTTCAGCCTGTCTCCCTCAAGAGTCTATTCAAGGCTAAGATTCATATCTATATTTTTAAATAATTGCGATTCATGACTGTGATTTATGTTTTATAGCATTTTTTTAAGGTCTTTCTCCCCCCCCCCCCCCCCAAATCTTCTCTTCTATTTCTCTCGTATCTCTCTCTCTTTCTCTTTGGTCATAATTACTTAAAAATTCTGTTTTTTCAGCCTGTCTCCCTCAAGAGTCCATTCAAGTCATCGACGACTAATTTACCTATCAAATCTGATCAGAAATGAAAATTCTTGATCGAAGAATGAAGGAGTAGAATGATGATGTTTCTCTATTTTTGAGTCATTAAAGGTGGAAGACAATGGTAGAATCAGAGTTGTTTTGGGGTGTTTTAGTGGTGGGGTGACATTAATCGTTGGTGGAGAGACAGGGATGGGGGATTGATAAATAGCAAAAAATATTACATCAATATCCTCCCCGTTTCTCGTCTCTCTCCCTCTATTTCTTATCCCAAAAGCATTATTGCTTGTACATATTTTTTATGGAAACTTTTTCAAATTTGGATGCATTTTTATATTTAGCTTGTATTTTTATATTCTGAGGAAGGAGAAATTTTTAAGCATCAGTTTTTTTTTTCAAATTTGGATATTTATTTTTGTATTTCGCCTATATATTTTTATATTTTTATTTTGAATGAGGAATTTTTTGATAAAAATAGATCTTTGTATTCTTGTATTTCACCTTGATTTTGCACCTCGAAAACTTTTTACAGATCTTTGTTATATTTTTGTATTCTCACTTGTATTTCTATATTCTGAATGAGAAATTTTCCTTGATTCTACAATATATTTTTGTTGTTTGTATCCTTGTATACACCTTTGTATTTCACCCTTGTAAGTATATCTTTCGTCGTTAGTATACCAAGCGAAATTAAGTGAACGCATATAATCTACAATAACAAATAGATTCTTATAACTGCACAAGAGCAAATGAATACAGGCTAAATTAGAGCGAGTGGATACAATCAAAATGCATGTATTAATACATCAAATACAGGCGCATTCTTCTATAGCAAACTAGACACCATCTTTATTCTCTCTCTCTCACTCCTCTCTTTTTTTTTGTTATTTTCTGTATCATGAATGATACAATCGATAAAAGAGCGAATGTATACAGAAATACATATAATATATAGATATTATTAATACAATCAAAATAACATGTCATAAAGTAACTGATACAAATACCATTAATGTTGTAATATCCCGAAAGTGCCTAAGAGTATACCCAGGAAGCTAAAATGCAAAACTGCTGAAAGTTGAAAAAAAAATTGCAGGACAAGAGGTACAACGACTCGTGATATGTAACCACAAGCCATTGTTGGCAGTCGTGGGTTCAGGTGCTCAGGTGGCAGTGAAAGCAACGATTGGCCGTGGTAGGAGATGGGCTTAGCAGTTGGGGAGTTTAACGGGTCATGCAATGACCCGTTGTGGCTTGCAACGACCCGTTGTGAAGAGTCGTGGTAAGGGAGCCTAGATCTCCAGTGGAAAATAACGGATAGGAACCACGACCTGTTGTATCTTACAACGAGTCGTGGTGAGGCTCGTTAAATAGAAGTGCAGAGTTTCAGAAGAAGGAAATAATAACTGAACGAACGAATTGTTGAAACTTAGGACGATCCGTCCTGTATGTCCGTGGTTTGATTCTGAGATATGGATTGGGACAGTGCTTAGCACGGGCGGATACCACGAGTCGTGGTATCTTCCAACGGCCCGTTGGTTCGTCCGTTAGTTGGTCCAGTGGGCAATTTCTTACGTAATCAGTAAGGGTATTTCCTTCATTTCTTCATCCTAAGGCCCTATACTACGTCATTTTAGGCTTGTTTTAGTGGGTTTTTAGCAGGGGAAAACCTATTCTAAGTATGTTCCTTCCATGCATACAAGTTTATGAATTTAGGAGGTGACCAAGAGTTTTTCTAAGGGATTCTTCTTCCAATTTCTCCTTGGGCAATCGGTGAGGTGGTAGATTCATCCTTCCCAGGTATGTAGGGTTTAGAATGGGTGATTTTTTTCACAGCCATGCCCAAATTTCAAACTTAATCATGAATCCTCCGATTCAATTCCATGGGGTTTTACCCAAATGCATGAAAATGTGATTTCTCTTTAGAGGTTTGATTTAATTGAGTTTTATTTGTTGAATTATGAATGATGGACAGGTTTTATATTATTTTCTTGAAAATTTTGTTTCAAGCTTTTTAAATTTAAAATGCACATTGATTAGAGTTCATAAAAGTTACGATTTATGATGAATACTCAATATTTTGAGTTTATTGATGATGAAAAAGCATGATTTCAAGTTACCCATGTTTATGAGCATATTTTTTTGAAAGAATTGAGTATGTCAAAGTACTGGGCAATGCCCACATGTTGAAGAATGATTTACGATTTATGAATGAATTACATGATTTATCGATTTATGATGTTGGCCGATCAAAAGGGCCTTTGATTTTTGGCTAAGCATGTTTTAAAGGGATCAATGATGATAAATGTTATATTTTAGCCAATGAATCTTAATGCATGATATGTCATTGATTTGCGTATGAGCCTATATGCATGTTTTTGGGAGTCGTGTCTAGCACCGAGCAGCCTGACGTTCAAAGGACTACGCTGGTGTCTCATAACCACGTGCCACAGTGGGCTTCTTATGATGTATTGATAATTATCCCTCAAATGTGATATCACGCTTAATGCACGACCCTCGCCTGGCAAGCTAGGGTCGGCTTTGCCCACTTGAGTGAGATAGTTGGGATATCATGAAAGGCTCTACCATGATGATGTCGGTTATGACGAGTCCTCCCATTATTCTGCATGTCTTATGCATTGTTATGTTTATGTTATTGGCTCAAGTTATATTTTGATAAAGTTTACTTACGATTATGATCATGAATGTTTTATAAATGACTTGAAAGCCTTGAGCCTTATGTTTCCTTACGAAGTTTATGATACAAGCATGATGTCACTCCTCTATGTTTATTTATGAGTTTATCTTATTTTTAATTTCCATTCTATTTAACTTGCATACTCGGTACATTCCACGTACTGACAGCATACTTTCTATGTTGTATCGTTTCATGATACAGGGTCCGGATCTCAAGCTCATTCTCGTCCTTAGTCCATCTTAGCCCACACTCTCAGATTATTGATGAGTCCTCATGTTCCAAGGACCGTTTGACAGACTTTTATGTTAGCTTGTGTTTCAGTATTGCTCGGGTTAGTTGGGGATGTTGTCCCATCAACCCATCGTATGTAGTAGAGGCTTTCAGACAATATGTAGTACTCAGCTTATGTGTACGTCTAGTATTTCCTGATGTTATGTTATGGTTACGTTTATGTTACGTTTCATGTTCAGTATTCCGCTTATTTAAACGAGAATAGTTGTATGCATGTGTCATTGATCGACTTGGGGTCTCTCGGGGTCCCTTGTCCCGTGTCTACGATCCGGGTATACGTTCTGGTCGTGACAAATGTGTATTAGCGTATATATTGATTCAATGTATAAAATATATCAAAATTTAATTTATGTAAAAGGTATTCATAAAATAGTTTTTAATTTTTTTTCAATACATACTAGTATGAAATAACAGATATAAATATGAATCATAGCTATTTTTCAGAATTCAATTATGTGTGGAATATTGATAATTAATGACAACTTAATTTAAGGATAAATACAAATATAATTATAAATCACAATTATTTTTCAGAGTCCAATTACATGTGAAATATTGATAATTAATGACCACTTGAATTAATGATAAGTTCCATTTTTAACATATATAATTCCTTAAATATCTCAACTAATTAATGATATATTTATATCTATCTACAGATACCTAAATAAATACATCACATGGCCACTTTTTTTTTAAAAAAATATTTTGAATTTTATATCGTAGATATAATTCATTTCTTGTAAAAATAACTCGTAGTTGAATGACCGTAGGATAATAATTATTGTCTTTAATAAATATATATTTTGGTGAAATGGGCTAAAAAACCCTTATACTTATTTCGAATTGTCATACGGATCTCTGCAATCCACGAGATTTCATCCAGACTTCTAACATATTCAAAATAAATATTTTTAAACCTCTCTAACGATGTGTATTTCATAATCGAGTTGATGTCAGAATCTACATCAAATAAAAATATATCACGTTATTTTTATTTTTATAAAAAATTTATATTAAAACAACAACAACAACAACAATAACTTTTGTTGACTTTTTCTTTATTTTTTGCCTTTCTTTTCTTCTTCACTCTTATCGCCGGCGCCGCAACCTCCATTCATCGCTTCCGTCATAAAATTGCTATAAAGTATAAATAATAATTATATTACTATATCAACCTATTTTTTATTGTAATATTTATATAATTTTCTCTAATATGTATCTGATTGTGTTGGAAATTGATATCTTGAAGTTTGGCTTCTTGTTGCAGTGACACCAGAAATTCTTAGCTTTGGACTAATAAAATGGCTCCCTTCAGTCCCTTGTATATTCAGGTTCTCCTCGGACTCCAGTTTGGCACTAACTTTCCCTCATACTTTTACAAAATAGAAAATTACATAGAATATTAAAATTAGAATTTTAATTACAAGCTTTATCAATATATTACTTTATTTACTTATATATCAAATAAATTACAAAAATACTAATATTAAAATATATGGTAGTTATCACTGTTAACCAACTAATACTTAATTATTTTTTTAGCATAAATAATTAAGAAAAAATCAGATTTTGGCGTGATTATTGCACATCAAATTAAATTAGGAGTGTGATTTTTTCTCTCTCCTTAAATAATTAAAAAAAATAATTTTTTTATAGCATAGATATTTATGAAAAATATTTACTGCACATCAAATCAAATTACGAGTGTGATTTTTCTCTCTTCATATTTTTCCTTTTTTATAGAATAGATATTTATTGAAAATATTTACTGCACGTCAAATTAAATTAGGAGTGTGATTATTCTCTTTTCTAAAGTAATTTGTTTCCTTCTACAATATTCATCTCAATCAAACCGTAATTCTTCTTCTTAATTAACTTCTAAATCTTTATCTAACAAACAGTCGGTCTTCTCCAAATAATCAACTTCTAAACCTTCATCTAACAAAGAGTCCGTCTTCTCCTAAGATTCTTATTCAATGAAATTCAAATCTTTTCAATTTTTTCTTGTTTTATGTTGATTTATTTTTTGTTTTTCTTTGAGTTTTTATATAAGACAATATTGTTATCAAAATTAGTGGTTCAAATGTTTGCAAAATGGTTAGAAATTGATAATACATTAATTTTTTTTTTTTGAAAATGAATTTTATTTTATGAATCTGTATTTTGTTTGTTGATTTATTGTTTGATAAGTTGATTACATATTTGTATAGATTAAGGTTAAATGTTTGGTTCTCAAGTTGTTTACTGTCATATTTGTTATTTGTATTATAGTTGAAATTTATAAATCTCTAGAAATTGGTTTTAAATACTTTTATGCATGTTCTTTTAATATTTTTTGTCTTATGTTGATATGTTGGTATATTTTTGGGATTTATATAATGTTGGTTTATGTTGATAAGTTAGTTTGAAGTATCCAGACATTTAATACCAATTTCTAAATATTTATAAATCTCAACTATAATACAAATAATAAATATGACAGTAAATAACTTGAAAATCAAAATATTAACCATAATCTACACCAATATATAATCAAGTTGTCAACCATCAACAAATAAAATATGAATTCATAAAACAACAAAATTTATTTTCAAAAAAATATATTGTATTACCAATTTCTAACCATTTTGCAAATAATTGAACCACTAATATTGATAACAATATTACGTTATATAAAAAAAATAAATCAACAAAAGATAAAAAAAATAAAAAAAACATTTTTTAAAAATATTTGATACCAAATTCTAAACAAATCGATCTAAATTATAATAAGTTAACACATATGCTATAAACAACTCTAAAATCAAATTTTAACAAACAAGATATACTAAAAATGTAAACAAATTATCAACGATTAACCCAAACAAAGAAATATAGAGTTATAATTAAATATTTAAGAAAGAGGACAAAAAAATAATTAGCTTGTTTTAAATTAGTTGCGCGACTACGCAATTTGATTTGAAAACACTCAATAGTGGCAGTAAATATGAACAATGAAGAAATACTTGCGTGACCGCGCAGAAAAAAATTGAAAACGCGCAGTAGCACAGTAATTTTTTTTTTAATTCTGTCAGTAACTGAAAAGTATATGGAATATAATAGTTAATGTACAAGCATGATTTATAGAATTTTTAAATAATGATAAAAAAAAATTTTACCAAATCTGATAGTTTAGGTAATTTTTTTTTGCTATATTTGAAAACATGAAACTATTGACATTTTTAGTAATTATTACTCTAAAAATGTATATTTATGTTTTTTGCCCTTTGTAAAATTTGTTTCACATATTCTGCCATCAGCTTTTTGCGCAGACAACTTTTAATTTGGGGAATTTTTTAATTTCAATTTTTCAAATTTATAAATTGTAATTTTTTTCTTGTTGCTTATTTAACAAAAATATATAGGTCAAAATATCCTTTATTATGGCCTAATTTAGCTCGGCAAAATTAATTTCGTAGGGAGAACTTTTTAAATAAGGACGGTCTTGGAGCATAAGTTCTAGAGTATTTGATTCGCAAGTCAAGACTTTTAGAGAATATGTGCCTTAAGTTGTAACTTTTGTACTTAATTTATGCCTTATGACGTAACTTGTGTCATTGAACTGATGTCTTGGGCATAAACTTGTACAAGTTGACTTGTGTTTTGAGCTTAATTTCGTTTGCATTCAAACGTAACTTATGTCATTGCACTTATGTCATTGGCATAACTTATATCTTGAGAGTAATTTCTTTTACCTCGGAGCGTTAATTGTGCCACCAAAGACATAATTTGTGCGTTGAGCATAACTTATGCCACTAAAGGCATAATTTATGCCTTCAGCTTGCCTTCATACATAATTTGTGTAACTGCACTTATGTCTTGGGCATAACTTGTGTCTTTTACATAATTTCTTATGCCTTGGAGCAAAACTTTGTACAACCAGATTTATACCTTGCAAATTTTCTTTTCTCTTTTGATTTTATTTTTTTTTACGGGCATTTTTGAATTTTTTTTTATTAGTCAAAGTCTCAAAGGGTAAAAATTAAAGACAAGCAATTTTGAGGGGCAAAAATAAAAGGTCACCTCATAATAAGGGCATTTGTGTGAATGACCCTTCTGACATTACTTTATTTTCTAGAGGAATTTTCAGAAATAGTGACAATTTGAGTTAATTACTAAATATAACGATAGTTTGCCTAATTATTAATTCATAGCTACTATTTTGGAGTTATATTTGCTTGCTAGGAGGTTTCTCTGTCCACTATGTATTGTTGTATATGTTTGCTTTATATTTATTTGGTTCAATAAATCTATTAAGATTATGCAAATTAACTGTTTAATCAATAACTGAACTGATAATTGAATAGTTATTGGGTTAATGATTCGAGCTATTGATTTAACAATTTGATTATCTATTTACTGTCCCAAATTATTGGGTTGATGGTTTAGTTATCGATTTGACCATTTTTTTAACGGGTGAATCAATAATCCGATAACGATAATAATTCATTAAATTATAATTTTATTCTCCAATATATAAACCATCTTAGAAAGAAGATGAATAGTGTAGATGAAAAGTGAAGGGGATGTTATTTAAATTTAAATTTATTGTTTTAATTAGGTTATTTCTATATACTAGCTCTTTCTCTTTTCACCCATTATAATTATTATTTTAGCAATATGAAGATTTGTAGAAATAACACGTAAAATTTTTATGAAATATTTATGTTTTTAAATATAAATTAATAAAAAATCAAAATACTAAATTTATTAATTGATCAGAGAATATTAAAGATTTATAATATAATTATATATTTGATCAGAACTAATAAATGTTTATAAAACAAAAATAATAAAATAGTACTAGCACAAATTAAGTACATAATTTCATATGATGTCATCTTGAAAATTATTGTAGTATTTATTTCATGCATTCAACTTATTTTTGTGTATTTTAACTATCTTTATATTTCTGATTCTTTTTTATTTTTTAAAAATTGTGTACATTCCGATTCATACTTAATAGATTATGTAAATTTTAGAGAAATAACTTTATCTTAATTAAAATATCATTTATGTGATAATTAATTAAGGAAAATAATTTCTTTTGCATTCTTTAAACATTTTTGTATATGCAATTATTAATAAAATATAATTGAAATATTTTTTTGAAAACTCAAAATTATAATTTTTATTATATATAAATTAAAATAAAATAAATTATAATTATCAATTTATATATCACACATTTTACAAAAATATAATATCTTTAAAAATTTAAAATCAAAATTATCGAGTTGAAATTTCTGATACGTAACATGATCACTGTAATGTCGTACATTTCATCAATAAAGGAAAAGAAAAGATAATATTTTGGCCCAGTTGACAATGAGTCTTCACTCTCTGGACAGTAACTTTATGGATGTGCTTAAATTTCGAATTCTGGACTTGTTTGATAATAAAAAATATTTATTTATTTTTAAAATAATTTTAATTTTATTTAAAATTTAATATTTAATTTAAAGCTATATTTTAAATTTGAAAAATAAATTATAATCTATTTTTTAATTAACTTTTTATTTTTAAATTTGTATTTAAGTAATATATTTAAAAATAAACATTAAATTCAAATATTCTTTTAAAAATAATATAATCAAGCACAACTCTATCTTCAACTATAACTCCACAAATTTTAAATAAAAATAAAAAAATATTTAAAATTTATAATTAAATGCTTACTTATACCGACAGTGAAATAACCTATCTAAGTGAACATATGATCTTTTATCTTTTTTTAATTTAATTTTATTTTATAACAATAGTGTCCAGATCAATTTATTCATGTATCAAACTAAACTAAATGAATACAGAAAGAAAATTTTTTGATTTGAACTCGAGAAAAAGGAATAATAATTATTTTTTATAATTTTCTTTTCAATTTTTTGGGGCGACAGAGATTACATTGGACTTTCTAAATCCTAATTTCTATTAGATCTCCGCTCTTTAGCCAGTAAACCCTTATCCCCTTAGCCTTCTGTGATGTATGCTACTGTCTCTAATCGTTGTTGATGCTACTTGCTGTCTGATTCTGGATATTGTTTTAAGTTGGGAGGATTTTATATGAAAGTAGAGTATTTCTTTTTAGCCCTCTGCTTTTATGTTTCACGAAAATGAATTTAGTTAGTTAGCTTTGCTATATCAGCAGTTACTTATGAGCTGTTGAACTAGTTAGAAGAAGTTAGCAAATTAGATTCTCTCAGACATTGTATCATTACAGATTGAATATATTGAACTTTTCCTATCAAATTCTATTCCCAATCTCTTCCCTTTTTATTCTCCATAGTTGTCAACTCGAGTTTACTCCCTAAAACTCTTGTCCAGCTTCTAAAACCTCGGATTCTGCTTGAATCTCTGCATATTAGATAACATTAGTATATGTTTTGCGCGGATAATACACAAAAGTCTTGTGAGATTATTCCTATGCAATTTATTCAAAATTTTAAAGAAAGAGCTACTCAAGTTTAGCAAGTAAAAAATAATAGCTATGCGAACAAATCCGAAACATAACAAATAACCAATGATTAACATGAAAATTATGAGCATCTTTGAGGAGTTGAGACACTTTTAATTGATTTTGAGTGCAATTATTATGAACCTGGACTGATACTTGAAATAAATTGCTTGATTGTCCTCATCATTTATTGATAAGTCTTCTCAAAAGCAATTGAGCCACTAGTTATAATTTTACGATGCATTATGCAACTGAGTCACCACTTATAATTTTTCGATATATTTTAAACCCATGTTTTAATTCATTTTATCAAACATGAATTAGATGCACTTCAAAATTGAATTAAAGAGCAAAATGATTGAAGCGTCATGACATCTCCTTTTGTCCTTATGCATTCCAAAAAACTTTAGGAACAGAAGTTCTAATAATCTCATAGTAAAATTGTAATTATAATTAAGACACTAAAAAAATATATCAACTCATTGCAAAGTACAATTTTCAGTTCAATCTAAATAAAACAGATAATATCTATATATACTTAAAAAGGAAAAAAGTCCTCCTTAGGATTAAGCCAAGTATCATTGTAAGAGAAAGACACGTGGCAGCTTTAGGAAAAAAATAGTTAGGTTAGGTAATTAGTTATCAAATTTTTATATCACCAATATGAATTAAATTAAATCAATTATATCACCAATTAATTAAATCATTTGCTGCAAAAATTTACTACCAAACCTCTTTCATCGGTCTCATTTTCAAAATTCGTTGTGCCAACAAATTCGAACACTATACCACCAAACTCTGAAGCATTCATATTTAAATCAGCCCTAGCAAATGTTTGATTGTTTCATTTTTCTCTTTCAATTTGGCTTGTATAAAAAGATACTGATTTTGCAGGCGAATTATAAATTCTTCAGATGTTGATCAAAGCTTTAATTGAAGAGTTTGTGTTGAAACAGGGAGACCAAGAAAGTACTAGATCGAAAAGGATTCAAAATAATTTTTGTGGAATCTAAAATCATGGATATAAACATGGGTATGGACCTTTATCTATGATCGTGAGTCTAAACATCGAATTTGTTACACCTTTTTCTTCCTTCGACGGTTACTTTTTCTATAATGCTTCCTAAAGAATCTTTCATCTATAATAATTAACAACCAACAAAAAAGGGAGAACAACAAATAAAATGAAACAAAAAATATAACACACTAACCTGAAGATCGCAATTTTCAATGGTTAAAAAGAGCAAGGGATACAGAAGAGAAAAGCTCTAAGGAGTTTATGTAGAAAATTGATATTGCGAATCGTGCAAAGTGAAATGGGGTAGTTTGGGTCTGTATTTTCTTTTTAATGATTTTGTCTTTAGAAAAAGGATTTGAAATGTATTTAAAAATTAAATAAAATAAAATAAATAATTATCATCATGATTTATGAACTGTCGGAACTTGAATTTTGAAAAAATTGTAAAATAGTTTTAAAAAATTGTAAAAATTAAAAAAAAATTAAAAGAGTTATAAAAATAAAATAACTATCACAATATAATTTTTTTTTAAGTTAAATAATTTAAAGTTATAAAAGAAAAATATTTATTTAAATTTAAATTTTAAAAAAACTATTAAAATCAAATACAAACAATAACTAATTATCATCTAACTTAACTAATTTGTCCAAAAACTACCACGTATCATTCTCCTGCGATGCCACTTGGCTTAATCCTAAGCAAGATTGTTTTTCTTTTTAAGTATGTGTGTGTGTGTGTAGAGAGAGAGAGAGAGATGGATTTTTTAGTATAGTTTTTTATTTTTTTGGACTTAATATTTATCTATAATGTGTTATAAGTAAAGTTTATTTTCTGTCCTAAAATTGTCACTTGTCTTTCTCTTATGATGACACTTGGCTTAATATATTATAAGTAAAGTAGTTTTTAGTTAGGTAAAACTGCACGATCGATTATGGTTGCACATCTCTTGGATTCATATTTAAGTTTTTAACTTAATTTCAAAAAAAAATATTTAAAATATTTAATTATTTTTAAATACTTAAAAAATTAATTATTAGTTAACATATTGGTGATATAAAAATTTGATAACTAATTATCTAACTTAACTATTTTTTGTCTTAAAACTACCATGTGTTTTTCTCTTACAACGACACTTGGCTTTATCCTAAGCAAGACTTTCTTCCTTTTAAGTATAATATAGATATAGATTGGCATCAGAGCCATCGGTCCTTGTACGTGCTATCATCATGGTTGAACCCTCCTCCTCATCAGCAGGTGATAAAGAAATTAGGGAGACCTTTAAAGAATTGATGAAGGGACAGAAAGAATCAAGGTTGGACTAGAAAGGATGATGGTCCTACTTGAAAAAATAGTCAAACAAGAAGAACTCAAAATAGTAGCGGCTGCGGAATCTCAATTGACCTTTGATCAAAAAAAAGAATTGGAGTGATTGAAGGTATCAGACCCTATTAATAGTTATGAAAGCATTACCAACAACAATCATTGATCACCCTCACCTTGAATACTATGTAAAGGTCCAATTTTCTTTACTCAAAACCACAATATATTTTCCTAGTTGTCCTTATATTTCTCTTTTCAATACTTGTGGGTCAAAAGGGAATGGAATTGAAGGACAAACTATGGTGGCAAATTCCCAATTGAGTTGGTTAATTTTGGACTCTCTAATCTTTCTCATGTCCACTCAAAAGAAACCTCAATGAAGAAGATATCATATACTTGTAAGGTTCTCGATGAAATGCCTAAAAGAGATTTAGATGTAGATTCTCTGTATAGTAGCTCCATCGAAAGAAACAATAAAACTGAAGCTTTTGAAGACTTGTTTCTTGATCCATTCTTTATAGATAATAAAAGGGATGTCAAAACTTTTGAAAATATGCATCTTGGTTGGCTTTTCTTGGATGATGAGAGTGATATGGATCCAGAATCTTTAAATAGTGATTGGAAAGAAGTTCTCTCATGGCAAGCTCATTTTGATTTAATTATTTTCAAGGTCATGACTCTTGCGATTTATGGTTCGACTTTGAGAGATATGACAACTTGGGGCAAAATTTGGCCATGGAATGAGATTGAGAAATCACTCTTCCTAATAGCAGTAGAAAGACCAAACCTAATTATAGATGAAGGAGCAGAATTTTGGGTTGAGAACAATCAAATAATACAATTGAGGATGACAAAGTTTGATCATAATGTTCACCTTATGAACTGTTGCATTGCTGCACAATTAGAAGTCGTTAACTATCGAGATTCTAGTCCATATTCCATTCTTGAGGATCTCAAGGGAAATGGAGGCAATCAATTGTTTCCGTTATTCCACTCTTCTGGCCCTTTATTCAGGAACACGAGTACGACAGTTGAAGGAACTGCATGTTCTGGGCAGAATGGATGATCTTTTGCAGTCATCAATAGCTCGGGACAGATACATGACTATTGTGAAAATGAATTTAACCTTGGTGGGGCAGGTGAGAAAATGCCTCAGAGAATTACAGCTAAGGATCTTCGTAACAACATTGTGGAATCAATTGTTGATGGTCTGTCGACGCAAAAGTCAGCAAGGAGTATTGCTACACGAAAATGAATCAGCTGGTCAAGTTAGTTAGTTAGCTTTGCCATATCAGCAGTTACTTATGAGCTGTTGAATTAGTTAGAAGCAGTTAGCAAATTAGCTTCTCTTTCATTTCTATAAAAGGTATTGTATCATTACAAATTGAATCATCAATTGAATATATTGAACTTTTCCTATCAAATTCTATTCTTCATCTCTTCCCTTTTCATCCTCCATAGCTGTCAACTCGAGTTTCTCCGTAAAACTCCTGTCCAGTTTCTAAGCCTTGGATTCTACTATAAGTCATGTTTAATTTTACTTTTTATTGAACTAAAATTTGACCAATGAATGAATTTTTTTAGAATGACTTTCTGACACACGATATTATACTTTGTTATGAACTTTTACTTATTTGGTAAGATTGTATAAGAATTGGGGAGATTTTGATAGTTTTCACAACTTAGGGTTTTTTATGTTTATGAGAACAAAATGTAACTTAAGAAATCCAAATTGCACGTCCAAATAAAACTTCAATTTCATCTCATATGATTTCATATCGTAATTTCAAACTATGAAGACCTATAACTTCATCCTTTTATGTGACCCAAAAACCGATGGGAACAGAAAAACTTACCCGAGAGATATAAATAAAGACTAAATTTTTTTTTTTTTTTTGACCAAATCGGACTACACATATAAAAAAATTTTATAACTCGAAGAATTACCCTCTGTAGCTTTTATCAGATGTGTAGAAAATTTAAAAAGTACTACTCTCTTCTCAAATATGACACTTTTTTAAGAATTCTATGAAAAAGAATGTCATTTTTTTATATTTAAGAATAATTTAATTTTTTTATTTTTAATAAAATAATTTATAATTTTATAAATAATTAAAAAATATTTTAATTAAAAAAATTCAAAAAAAATATTAATAAATTTTATATTAAATTAAATAATGCCACGTAAATAAGAGCAGAGAGGAATACATTATAGGGCCACTTGACAAAAGCTGCATGTGCATGTGGCGGAAACTAATCTAATGTACTAGCAATACTGTTTATGTTCCCAGACTTGTTGTACGAAAAATTGATATCCATTGTGATATATTTTTCTGTTTGATATCTATCACTCTCCTAACTCAAACTCATGAAAATGGCAGAAAATTCATATCCTTACCCATCAACTCTGAACATAGACAATTTTGTAACCATAAAACTGTCTAATTCTTCAAATTATAGTCTATGGAAAGCACAAATGGTTTGTCTTCTTGAAAGTCAAGAATTAGTTGGTTTCATTGATGGAACTTTGATCCAATTACCATTGTTGTTAGACTTGAAGTGGAAAAGAAGTGATAGGCTTGTTAAAGGTTGGATTTTTGGCTCTCTTACTGAACAAATGCTTCATAAAGTGGCTGACAAAGTCAGTGCTAGAGATGTTTGGTTGGAATTGGAGGAAATTTGCTGCCATAATTCCCTTGATGATTTTCAAGGTGAGTGAGTTATGTGGTTTGATTTTTCTGGAAATAACTTTTTTCGCATGTTTAGAGAAGTCATTTTTCTAAATTAGACTAAAAACATGTTTGTTCAAGCGGTTGAAATGAACCTATTATAAATTTACTTATTAAAATGTTTTGAATATTAACAGTTTTTGTCTGACTAGTATTATCATATTTATTGTTTTAAATAGTTAAATAACCATAAAAATTATTCTTAATTAATTTGGTAAAGATAATTTTTTATATGAGTAATATTGTTCTAGAAAACTTAAAATTAAGGCATTTATCTTTAGGAGAAAATACTTTTTTCTTAAAATTAAAGCTGAAAAATAATATTTCTTATTATTAAAAGAAATACTTATTTTTAATATAAGTATTTTTGACGATTTAAAAATAGATCGAACAAGTTTATAAATATGCGACAAAGAATAGTGTTCAATACTTGACAATCCAAATTAGTAGATGATGGTGGATAAATAAAATTTATACTTAATTAGATATCTCTTTAAATATCTAGAATTTAATCTCTAAATAAAAGAAAAATTATATTAAAACACTTTCTCTAAACCTTTGTACTATGAAGATTCAAAATAATTGAAGTTCCAATACCGCTATCAAACAATCACGTGGAAACCAAAAAACATTACTCCACAACAACTTATCTCGTATTTGGGCCCCCGCTAAGCACAATTCTTGCCCGTGGGCCTGCTTTTTTTCCAATGGGCCCTATCCACTAAATCATTCGATTCTTTACTTTGTGTGTTTGTAATTTTTTTTGTGTGTGTGTTGAATCTGTGTTTTTCTTAAATTACTTTATTGATTTATTTTATATGTTACCATTTTTCTTTTTTTAATATAAGTCACTTTTAATTTTTTTTAATAGTGAAAACATATTAAGAGACTTAAATTAAGTTTCTTTTTTTAATAAAAATTCTTATAACCAAAAAAAGTGAAAAAATAACATTGAAAAATCAATAACTTCAAGTATCAATCCAAGATTCCAACCATATCAATAATGATTCTATTTTTTCCCTCACAAATTCGAAATTCTTTTGAAGTCACTTTCCTTTATCAAAAGTAGCTTTTCTCCTGTTCCACAAATGCCTTAAAATTTTTCAATTTCAGTTCAAAAAATAAAACCAAGATGTTGACATGTTGTACTCATCAATAAAGATGCAAAGAGCTACTATTTTACTTTCACTGAAATAAGGTGAATGTATTGGCTCATCTTTTAATAGATGTAGCCTCCTTTTGGCTTCTACTATGTTTTTCCAAGAAGACAAACTTCACATGATTGAGTGGAGAAATTGATTAAAGGCGTTGTGCAGATATATCCTAGAGGTAATAAATAAAAGATTTGAGTTGAATTTGGAAGCGTTAAAAATGAATTGAAAATAAGTCGTTGTTTAATTTAATTTAAAATGGTTTAAATTTACCTTTCGTTATGTTTTTGGATCAAAAATGCCCTTATCGTTATATTTTTGGCTCAAAAATACCCCCAACTATTAAAATGGACCAAAAATACCTTTCCTTTTAACTATTGTTTCAAAATAAGAAAAAAGGGATTAATTTTGCCCTTGAACTTTCTATATTTAATAACAATATAACTTTAAAATACTCATTTCACCATTAATGAGATGATTTATAACTATACAAACATCTATACTTATTTTAAACCATAAATATCAAAGTCTTTTTATATTTCAGTCAAATTATATCACATAAATTAGGACAAAGGGGGTACATAATAACCATAATATAGCAATATTAAGGTAACTAAAACATGAACAAGTTTGGTTAAAAATATAATTTTCCTTAATACACCATATCAAAAATGAATAAAAAATAATTTTAGTATAACTAATCACTGACATTTCTAACACTCTATTTGGTACTATTCTCTTAAACTCAACCAAATGATCCCTTAATCACATGGATATATACTTGAGTACAAAACGAACTTTTTTCCTCCTATACTAACAGTCTCACATCACTTATTATCAGAAGAAAAAATAAAATTCAAAGTGCCGTGCTACACAGAGCAAGGCGATTGTACTCTCTATTTTTTCTAAGCTGCAAAATTTATGTTGTTGTATTTAGTTATGTTGTTTAGATTTTTTGTAAAAATATTAACGCAGCTATACCAGACACACTATTTCTGAAAGTTATTTTTACAGAGTTAACATAAATACTTAGTACTAATTACCATTAACCATGCATTTAGCGATAAGTATGACAGAGCAACCAATATATGGGGAAACAGAGAGCACAGAATCAAAGGAAGATTACAAGTACTACTTGCCACTATGCAGTGATTGGGAAAAGGCACAAAAATTCTTGAAAAAAGACAATGAAGCAAGTAGAGCTCAAATCACATCCTTGTCACAAACAGCACTTCACATTGCAATGGGGTCGAAGAATGATAACAATGCCAAGTTTTTCATTGAGAAACTGGTGGATTCAATGACGGATGATGCGTTCGCCATAAAAGATATTTTCGGGGAAACGCCCCTTCATTATGCTGCGCGATTTGCCAACTTAGACGCCGCCAAAATTCTTGTCACCACAAATTCTAATTTGCCACATATTGTGTCCAATAATGGCCTTTATCCCATTCATTTAGCTGCTGAATATGGTTACAAATATGTGGATTTGGTTCGTTACTTTTTCAGTGTCACCAAAAATCCTGCTCCTTATACTGGTCGAACTGGTGCTAGGCTGCTACATCGATTGATATGTTCCGACTTGTACGGTGAGCTACCTATCTTCTACTCCCTCTATCTCAACTTATACGAAATTTATGAAAGAAGAAAAGACTCTCGACATTTGTAATTTAAAACAAATCACAGATATTTATGTGCTTATAAATCATCTCATTAACGATAAAATAGAAGATTTTTGAAGTATGTAAACTCAAAAGAAAATCGGATCACATAAGTTGTGATAGAAAAAATATGTGTTTTTTAAAGATATTTTTATATTTTCTTGAATAACTTTGCTATAGTATTTTCTTTTGATATTTCATAATGTTACAACATTAATTTATTTTTGCAGATTTTGCTACAGAATTAGTAAAAAGTTCCCCTGACTTAGCAAAATATAGTTCACATGGATCATCTCCTTTGACGCTGCTGGCTATGAAGACGTTTGATACAAATCGTGTAAGCTCGAGCAAGCCACTATCTTGTGAGTTTTTAATTCATTTTTTCAATTAAAAAATACCCTCGTGTTATCGTTAATCTAAAATTAAAATGAGAAGAATTAGCTAACCGCGTTTATTTTGTATTTTTATTACCCGAGACCAGGTACGTCATGGATTTCTAAAGCAAAAGCAAATGTTAATGATATTGAGAATGCAATCAACGAAACATTATTGGATAAACCAAAGGTCGATTGTACGTATTTTCTTTTTGTTTTATCTCTTTATATTCAACGTACATTTTGCGCGATGATAGAAATGAAAAATGAACGAGAAAATTTTTTTTTAGAAAAAAAGACAAATATATAAATTAGACCTTATAATTGTCGGGAAAAAGTCATTACTCTATAAGCGAATCTTAACCCGTTATATAAGTAAATTAGCTATAAAATTATTTTTCGTATCATTAAAATAACTAAACTATGTGTTGATTTCTCGGAAAATACAATTCAAGGAAAAGTTAAATTTTCAACACCAGAAATTATTGACACATACATCATTGCCACGTAATAAATTTGAAAAAAATTCACTTGTCATAACCATATTTTAAACTATAAATCGTTAAATAAAACATTAAAAATAAAAATATTCTTGTGTTAGAAACTGTATTGTCCTGCCTCTAGCCCGCCACCTATTTTAGTCTGTCATCTTCTTCTGCCTTTTCGGCATGTGGTGAAGATTTCTCCACGAGGTCTTGAAATAGTTGAAGGAACGTTTCGACATCTATCCCTTTTATGCTGCCAACACTTTGGCTTTCACCTGCTAAACATGTGTCATCTTCTTGTTCTATATCATCGGATGTTTCCATAGAAATATTATTTGACAACTCCATGCTCATATTTTTTATTAAATCCTTTTTGATTTCTTTCATATATGAAGCGAAGATTTCTGATTTGGAAATAGCTCATTTCTTCATTTGAAGCTTCCTGCTGATATGCGTGAAAGAGCTCATATCCTTCTTGACATGTGCCATCTCTGTATAGGTTTTGACATTTTAAATAGAAAGCTTGATAGAGTCTATGATCTCTTGTCCCTGGATTTTACCATCTGGAGTCTTGTTAATTAACTTATTTCAGAATTTTGTATGAAAAATTCGTTTGAGACATGAAAATCCTTCATCATTTGACTAGACCACCACTGACCATTTTAGGATCCGAGAAATAGAAAATTCTATAAAGAAATACATTATTAGCATTCTTTGGAAGTAAATATCATCCTTGGCAAGATTAATGATTTTGGGTGATATATCAACCCATTCTGCATATAACCTTCTATATTCGTCTGAAAGAATATTTAACGAAGGACCATATAAAGTCCACCATTGACAAAACCAATTAGGGATACGTTGTTTAAATACATTTGAACGTATTTTTATAAACCATAAATGCTTCTTATTAGCATTCTCATATAAAAGTATTTTATTAAAACTTTCTGTATAGTCCCAATAATTAAACTGAACAGCAACCTTTTGTTAGGGTGAATATATTCCCTCTTCTTTGGGGTGGTAATTCCCTATTCTTTTGGAACTATAATCTTTTTTATAATAATTTTTGAAAAGTTATAACGTTTTTGGTATTAGCTGGGTAAAAATATTGAAATTCAGCCGACCCAATGGATGCGAGTAGTATCTCATAATGCATCATTGACTATAAGCAGGAATAGCACAAGATGTTGTATCAAAATATCTGCCCATGATATGTCATGGATCATCTTTCCATTTTAGATCTAATTGTTCGAGGATAAGTATAACTTCCTCCTTTCCTTTGCGATTATAAACCTCAATATCGTCATTCCCTTCCTCTGTTATAACTGAGGAGTATGATGGTAGATTATTATTATTATCTTCACCCTGCTTGAATTTTATAAAACCCATGAACTCCTTGTACATTGGGTGGTCCGTATTAAGATCAAATGTTCCTGCCAATGTGCTGGCAATATTTGACGCTATTAACTTCTGGTTACCAATTTGGGCTAGGATATTGCCTCTGCCCTGGGTTCCTCTTCCTCTATTAGAGGAAAAGTTATCAGTTGGCCTCTGCATCCTGAAACATATAATAAAGAGTTATTAACTAGAAAATCAGGAAGACTATTATCTGTTCCCCTTTTAGAATAAATTTCAAAATCAAAAGGAGCCTATAAAGCTTACCATCATGCAAATATCTTTTTAGAAACATCATGTTTAACATTTTTATTAAAGATGAATTTTGCTGCTTGGCAATCATTTTTTATTAAAAACTTCTGATTATATAAATCACCTTGAAATTTCAAGGCACATTTTACTACAAAAAGGATTTTCTTAGTTACAGTAGCATAATTCTTTTGGCTATTATTTCACTTTCCAGGATAAAGCTGGACCAAGTATTTCGATTTATCATCTAGAGGAATTTGTTTTAAAATTCCATCATAGTCAATATCAGAGGCATCAGTATCTACAATTTTCTGCCAATTTGGGGTAGCAAGAGTGAGACATGAGAGATTATTAACCTTTGTCTTTATATTTTTTATTACTTGAGTATGATCAGCAGTTCAAGCTTTTGAATTTTTTTTTAAATCTATCATATAAAATAGACGTATCTTTTGTTAGATCCTTTATAAAAGGGACAATATAATACAAACTACCCAAAAATTTTTGAAGCTAGGTTTTATCAGTAATAATGTCAGGAAATTTTGAAGCAAATTCAATACTTCTTTGAATGGGAATAATTTTCTCTTTCTCGATATTATGACCCAAAAATCTGATATTTGTTTGAAAAAGATTCATTTTTGGTTTAGATATAATCAAACCATTTTCAATAATAATTTTTTTGAATAAATGAAGATGCTTAAAATGCATTTTCAAAGTTTTCGAAAATACAAGAATATCATCAATGTAAACAATTATAAAATTACTGTAAGGCATGAAAATATCATCCATGATTTTTTAAAATTTAGAAGAAGCATTTTTTAAACCAAATGGCATAACATTCCATTCATATTGTCTCACTGGGACATTGAAAGCAGTTTTATATTTATCACTTTCAGAAATCTAAATTTGCCAATAGCTAAATTTTAAACAAAATTTTAAAAATTATGATTGCATCATGCAATTTATCAATTAAATTCTTTTTATTGGGGATGAGGTATCTAATCCGTTTCAATTTGTTTAGGGATTTATAATTGATAATCATTCTTGGTACCCCACGTTCCTGCTCAACATATTTATTAACATAAAGGCTTTACAGGACCACTGAGGCTTAGAGGGTCTTATCAATTCCCTCTATAAAATAGAATCAATTTCATTTTTACACAATTTCAAATATTCAGAATTCATTTGGCAAGGTCTTGCCTTTATCGGAATATTATCCTCTAAAAAATCTTCTTCATATGAAAGACTCACCACATGTTTTTTTTCTTTCCCAAAAAATATTTGGGTGGTCTCCACATATTTGAAGAGAGAATTAATTTTTTAAATCTCTATTTTTTCCCGTACTTTGAAATTTCGTAAAGTCTCTTCTATTGTAAGATTACAAATCTCATTTTTCAGAAAAATCAATTTGTTTATGAATCGAAGAAATCATATCTTTGATGCTATTAACAAATTTTGAAAAAGGTTGAGATATGAAATCAACCCTTATTTTCTTTCCTCAAAAGTTTCGATTACTCCGGTTTCATCCCACAAATTTATGGGGTATATATGCCAGAAGAAAGCATTCCCAAAATAACTTCATTTGAAATGTTTTTTTATCAAAACAAATGATTCAGTCATACAAATCTTATTTGTACAAATATAAGCTTTGAATATTTTGTATTCGATACCCATTTTTTGTTCACTTGCATTTCGAAGACTATGAGTGATTTTTTAAAAATATCTGAAAGAAATTAATCCTTCTTCAATGCAATTTAAATCAGCTCCACTATCAATAAGAGCAGTAAAATCTCTTTTTAAAATATAATCAATAAAAATAGTAATTTTTGCTAAAGATTTGTGGGCTGTAAATAAGCTCAGTAGTTCTCAAAAATAATTCTTTATCAGTAGGAGAAATACTAGAAATTTATGAAAAATCATTTTCAATTAAAATTTGTATTTCTGGTCGTTTATTAACGACTTCTTTACCTTCAATATGAGAAATTCTCTATCAAGAACCATATTATGATTTTTTTTTCTAGAGAGAAAATCTCCTTTTTGAGATTCTTAATCTCTTCTCCAAATCTTGGATAGTTGAAGGAATATTAATATTATTATTATTATTATTATTATTATTATTATTATTATTATTATTATTATTACTAAACATTCGCCATTTGGCCCCTAAAAAGTATTTCCCTATTACTTCTAGCCCCTCAAATTATTACTAATGTATATTCTTGCATTGCAGCACCTGAATTGGAATACATCCGAGACAAAGAATGGAAACACCAAAATGCAATAAAATTAGCAGAATGCCGTTGCGAGAAACTGCAAAGTTTAAGCGACAACGAGATCAACTCCATTGTTGGTGGTTCTCTCCTCCAAGCTTCGCGTTTCGACAACTACAAGCTTGTTGAAATTATTGTGAATAAATTTCCTGCATCGATCTATTATTGCAACAAAAATGGGAAGAACATACTTCACCTTGCAGTAGAAAATCGCTGCACAAATGTCTATAACTTGGTCCGTCAAATGAGTCAACATTGGCACCACCTCGTGACTTCAATTGATTCATCTAACAATACTATGCTGCATTTGGCTGGAAAATTTTCTGATGAAAATAAACTAAATTGTACTTTTGGGGCGGCTCTTCAGATGCAAGAAGAAGTGCGGTGGTTTGAGGTAATTCAATTTTTTCTGCTATCATAAGTAATTAGCTATGGGTAAAGTTAGTGTATAAGTTATTAGTTTACAAAATTTAATTACTAGGCCAAATTGTTTTGGAAAATTGGCGTTAGGTTAGTATAGTAGAAAACAAGTTTGGGATTTTAAAATAAAGTAATGATTACTCTCGATATTTCATTTTAAGTGATACTTTTTTGTTAATTTAAAATATAATTTGATAATTTTTTATATTTAGAAATTATTTAACTTTAAATTTCACATATTATATGTCCCTTAATGACATGATTTTATAGACAAAAAAGTATCATGACATATTTAAGATTATTAGTTCTGAAAGTTTTTTTTCTTAAAATATGTGTCAAATTAAATATCATCAATCTGTGACGAACTCAAAAATTTCATTAAGAGTGTTCAAGATTTAGTATATATTTATAAAAAATAATATTTAACTGATATACATTGTATTATTTTTTATATATACAATATAATCTGCCAATAAAGGGTGTTCAAAAATGACCACCCTTTCATCCGTCACTGATCATCATATATGTAAAATGAAAAAAAAAAAAAAGATATTTCTTAATAAACACCATGTCTAGAAAGAGGGAAAAAAAAGGTGTATGAAAGCAAACAACTATTTTGAGTAACATTGCATATTTTTCTTTGATTGTGGTGCAGGCAGTGAAGCAGATGTTACCACCTTCTTATTATGAGCGTCCAAACGACAAGAGCAAAACTGCTCATCAACTATTTACAGAGCAACACACAAATTTGAAAATACAAGGAGAAAAATGGATGAAAGACACAGCAAGTCCATGCGCAATTATAGCAGCGCTCCTTGTCACCGTTGCATTTGCTGCAGCAATTACATTTCCAGCTGGTGGTGAAAACGCGCTTCCAAAAAACGGATTTTTCATCGCGTTCGCCTTCTCCAACACAGTATCGCTCTCCACTTCATGCATTTCCTTGTTCGCGTTCGTTTCTATTTTAACTTCTCGTTATACGGAAGAAGATTTTCTCCGCGTGTTACCGAAGCGCCTACTATGGGGACTTCTCACGTTGTACGCCTCCGTAGAAGCGATTATGCTGAGCTTTGGTTGTGCTCTGTATTTTGTGTTGAAGGACAACGAAATGGCGTTTTATGCGGCGTTTGTAGTAGCTGTTGTATTGCCTATCTTAGCATTTCAACATTGGCGAGGGCCGCTTACTGATCATTTGGTTTTTGTGGTCAGGAGAAAAAAAGACAATGCTTTGAAGGCATAGATCGATGATTGTATATATGTAACTTGCTACTGTTCTATTGTACCTCCCACTTGTACAGGGATTGGGCGTTTCTTCTCTGTTAATTAAGACTGAGACAGAGAGAAACAAATTGCCTAGTTTTAATTGTTTCTGCTGAAATTTGAATAAGAAATCTTGGTTCTCCTCCACTTTAATAATAACTCATAGTTAGTTCTCCTCCATTTTATTAATCACTACAACAATTAGCGAAGCTAGGTGCAAGAAGGTTCTTCTGAATCACTTAAAAAACATAACATTATTATGTATGTATAAGATGTTGAATTTTCTTTAACTTCTCTTGTTATTTCCTTATATTTTGAATTCTTTTTGTAAAAATTCAGGATTCATCACATACTAGGACGCACTTATCTGTGCATACTTATAATGTAACTTGATATTGTTCAATCAGTTGCTACCTCCTCCCTCCCACCAATATAGAAATTGAGTATTTATTGTCACCACAAAGACCAAATGACTTTATCAATCAAAACTTAGGTAGATGAAAAGAAATTGTCTAGTGTTGATTGTTCCTATTCAAATTTAATTTGAACCTGAAATGTCATAGTTCTCCTACACTTTATTAACCACCAAGATACTTGACAAAGCTAGTGGTGCAAGAGGGTTCTCAGAACCCCTTCACCGAAAACTATATGTTACATATATATAATAGATTAAATTATTTTTTTATGTATATATATAAAATGTTAACTTCTCTTAACTTTTTTAATTATTTATTTTTTTATATTTTGAATTCTCTTATTGAAAATTGAGGACCGGTCTAGGAATGGCAATGGGGCGGGGCAGATGCATGGCAGAGCGGATTTCATACCATGTGGGGCGAAGCAGGTATTAGGCTATGTGGGTACGGGGATGGGTTGAAATAGTTTTTAAAAGAACTAATGCGGAGTGGGCAGGTTGCGGGTTTAATAATAATTTTTTTTCAAAAACAATTTTTATCTTTTAACACAATAGAGCTCTTATTTTAAAAATGTGTTTCATTTGATTATTATTTTCCACGAATTTCTTCCTCTAATTTTCTCCTTTCCAAATTGTAATTTCTTTTTCAATTTTATGGTTTGACATTAAAGGTGTGGTCGATGTTACGGTCCAACTTTAAACTCGCGTTCAAAACCATTCCATAACTCGGCAATTTTATGAAAAAGACAGAGTCGCCACATAATTATTATGGAAATTAAAAAACCATTTTAAACGTAATTTTAAAAACCTTTATTTAGAAACCAGAGAAAGGATAAGGGTTCAAATAATTTTTTAAAGAAAGTGTTAGGTACTGTAAAAATCCGCAAACATAATTACCGGCGAATTTAAACATTTATGTCTAAAATAATATAACTTATTTGTAAAAAAAAAAAAGAATTTGAAAGTAACTAAATTAACATCTAGTTTATTGACTTATTTGAGATGAAATAACAATTAAAGATTTTTTTTTAATAAAATAATCAATTAACCCATCTTTGAATTTGAGAAAAAAAGTTTTTTTTATAAAAAGGACATTCCAAAAAAGCTTAATCGCAGAGGATTAAAAAGTTTAGTTCTTAAAACAAATCGGGAAGCTTAGACTTGATAAATGAATTAATCTAATTTCTTGATTTACAAACCTCTTGTTTGTGACTTGAATAGGTGAAACCCTTAAGTCATTTTTTGGACATTAATCAAATTCTAAAAGAAGATTTCATAGTGGTAAATTGGAAAATGGACCCAAATGGTTATGACCCGCAATATCATTAAAACAGTAACGATAAACGTTTATCATAGACGAAATATTATTATCTTCTTTCTTTTGTCAAACCTTTAGCGACTGTGGCTCGCGTTTTCTCACCGGAATTCATACTAGATTAAAGAAGAAAATAACATATATTCAAAGGATAAAATGTAGTGTTAGAAGATAGCGGAAATTAAAAAGACTTGGGCGTTCTCCGCCTCAATCTGATTGTCATTGTCTATTGCTACTGTTGTGAGCTTATCTGCTCTCATCTATTCATCCGTTACGGATTGCCAGGCTGACTCAAAGGATGATATGATGAAGGGATAAGACCCTTCTCCATTTCCACAGGCTAATAGTGTGGAAGATGAGATTTTCGGTGGATTTTGGGGGATGGTATGGGGTTGCTCGCAGAAGATAAGGGAGAGAGAAGAAGGGCGATGGGTTGAGGGGTCTGGGAACGTTGAAGAGGAAAAAAGAGAGAGAGAGAGAAGAGGTCTGCCATGAGAACACAGGAAGAGAGGCTCTGTAGAGATGAGTTGAGAGGACAGGGGAGAGCGCGGGAGAGAGAAAGAGGCGAAGGTGTAGGGGGTTAGGTCTGAAAAAAGAGCCCACTTTGTTGACTTGATTTGGACCGTTCGATCATCTTAATCGACGGTTAAGATTAAATTGTGAGAAAAATAAAAATAGTACATATAAAAGAAATCAGATTTGAATATATATATATATATATAGAAAGAAATAAAATAGCTAAAATTAAATCAATCTTTAAATAATCCTTTTGAGGTACAATTGAGATAAATTATTAATTAATTAACTAAGCTTTTAAAATTTAACAAAATAAAATAATAATAATTATAATTAATAATTTTTTGTAATAAATAGACTAATTGTTAAACTTAAGTCGTAAATGACTTGGGGTTTGTAAAACTAATACATATACTTAACATAACTTGTTCTCAATATAGAAATATTATTTTTTCAAACTAATCAAATAGGTATATTTAATATTTATTATTTATAAAATATATATAAAGATATGTTAGTATATTTTACCGAATGAGATGACAAAATAACACTAAACATTCAAGAAAATTTTTGATTATGCACTAAATGAATAATTTACTTGTTTGTATTTCGAGAAGCCTGAATAATTAATTAAAATGTGGAGGGTCAAAATTGAATGTAAATACTCGATTGATCAAAAAGTTTTTGAGAAATACTTTCTTATATTTTAACATTGAGAGTGTGTTTGATGAGATATTCACCTTAGTGGTCTCATATCAGCTGAACTTGCCCCTTTTAATCATTAATTTCTCTTGAGACCTGCAACTTACTGCCTTAAATTCGTTATTTTTCTTCTAAACCACAGAATATAAGAATTTTCCTTCTATACCACGGAATAACACACATATGGATGCAAACATGCCCCGAAAAATTAAACAATTGTTGGTTCTGATGTACAACAAACGAGGAAAAAAAGAATTACATATAATTGACAATATGTAAAAAAATTAATAATAAATAATTTATGTTTTACCAAGACAATATCTTCTATCAATCACTAATTTAAGTATGAAATACAATGTTCTCACTATTGAGGAGTGCTTATGTTAAAAAATTCAGGTTTGTTCTCTCCTTTAGTAACTATTCCAATTGGTAGTTTTATTTATGTTCATTACTAGCTGGCAGAGTATGAACTTATTTCCTTGTGATTATGTGTTTGTATGTTGGTGTGTAAATAAATAAATTGTGCGGTACAGGCTTACGTGTAGCAAATTTATGCGGGGTGGGACGGGTTGAAAACATCAAATTATGTTATGCGAGGCGGGGCGAGGCAGGGCGGTCGGATTGAAATCTTTGCGGTTTGCCCTATATCTGCACAGCACCGCACCCGTCCTAATGCCATCCCTAGATCGGTCACTTACTAGGACACACCTTTCCGTGCACGTACGCTTAACATTTATAATAGTTTCGAAGTTCTTGAAAGATAGTTGATGAGTATGGCCTATGACGCATTTTTTGTAAAATTATCTAGAACATCACACTCAAATTTTGTGAAATGTTGTGTTGTAAGAAATATATTATATATAAGAATAAAATATTAAAAATATTTATAGTCACTATTATTGATATCATGCATATAATAGTAAATTTTAAGTACAAATATCTAAAAAGAAAAAATTATATTTAAATGATATTTATTAGTAATGGTCATAACTTTACAAGGAAAGGCTACTGTTTTTTCTCTTCATTTATACTATATTTATTTATTTTTAATTAAGTTGATTAACAAATATATTCCTTCTTCTTGATATATAAAATTACTAAACTAATATGTACGTACTTTTATTTATAACAATTAAATAAAATTTAAATATCAAATATCAATATATATATAATAACACCTCGCTATAATAACCGTAAGATTTTCAAATAAACTTTATCAATATAGCAAGATTAAACCGTATATATTAACTAGGAGTCACCATCTCATATTCAATAGGGATAGAGAATAGCATTGTAAATTTAGCCTGCTTTATATTAACCATTGCAATATTAATACTCCATATATTTACTACTACAAGTTACTATTTTATCATCGTTATGTTTATTGTTAATTATCGATATTGAATCTTTTGAAATCTCTCTAATTATACGACGTATTTTAATCTGATCAACTTTTTATTAAATACGAGTCTCGACCTCATATTTATGATAAAGTTGAAAAAAAATTACTTCTCAAGGATAACTTTTTTATATACGTTGGATAAAACATATAACAATAATTATAAATATTTTCTCTTGTCAATTTTTATTTATCCACTATATTAAAAACTTATGTTTATTTTTATTTGTTCAGTTTAAAAAATTAAGATATAATTTATTATTTAGTTTCTAATTTACCTTTATTATTAACTATAGTCATTTTTCTATGCATTTCTCAAAATTTTAAATTTATTATATTCAAAGAGTGATATAATAAAACTATTATTATATTGATTATTTATTTTCTTAATAGGTTATGTGCCAAAGTAAATATAGAGAAAGTGAAGATGAACGAAGAAAAATATATATTAATGTTTAAATAGAAATCACTATAATTGGACAACAAGAGGAATTGAAAAAAGAATTGGGGATGATGAGTAATAAGTTATTGGGGGTATAATAAGAACTGATTTGACTAGAAGAGAACCTCCCTAGCTTGCTTTATATTAACTATAGCCTAAAATTTATTGGTTTTGAATTTATTTCTTGAGAAAAGACTAGTCTTTCATAACAAGAATTTATTCATGGCCTCTGATCAATATATGGTTCAAGAATAAACATTTATATGTATATAAAAGAGGCTAGAAGCAGGAATCTCTTCATCAATATGTCTGCTTCTAGCCAAGGATATTTTTGATATTTTAAATGCTTTCAGTCAAAGATATTTTTAGTATTTCAAAAATATTTTTGGTATTTTATAATTTTTAATTAAGAATATTTTTGGTGTTTTATAATTAAGGGTATTTTTAGACTGTTATATTTTATGATATTGTGTATGTATTATTTTTATTTGAAATAATTTTTTCAAAAATACAGAGTCCAATTAAATTTTTGTGCTTTCTCCAACAGCCGTGTGACGCAATATTTTTGCATTTGACAACTTTTTAATGGTAATATTTGCGTCACCCAAATATTCAAAGACAAAAGAAATTTTACAATAACAACTTTTAAACTAATATCAATATACAATATTGTAATTTTACAAATAAAGTGTTAGAATATATTTTTAAAAAAATTAAAATAACAATTGGGCTTCTGCATCACACGATATAAAATCTAGTTATATAAGAGGGAGTTAAAAGTTAAGCAGGTACCTCCCTATCAACATGCCTGTTTATTGACGGGGGCAAATTGTTAATTTCAAATATTTTAATTTTTGCTTTAAAAAATACATTTCATGTAGGTATGTGGATCGGGATAATTTAGTAATTTCACACATCTTAAGACATAGTGATTTTCTAAACTTGTGTTGCTTGTTGACGGAGGCAATTTGATAATTTTAAATATTTTAATTTTTACTTTAAAAATACATTTCACGTAGGTATGTGGATCGGGATAATTTAATAATTTTTCACATTTTAAGACATAGTGATTTTCTAAACTTGTGCTGCTTGTTGACGGGGGCAATTTTATAATTTTAAATATTTTAATTTTTACTTTAAAAAATACATTTCATGTAGGTATGTGAATCGGGATAATTTAGTAATTTCCCACATTTTAAGACATAGTGATTTTCTAAACTCGTGGGCATTATTTTTTTTTTTTTGTGCATTTATTCAAGTGAAATATTATATTTATAGATAACTATTTGTAACTTATCAGCTATACAATATATAATAAATAATATAATATTATTTATATTGAGCCGGACATTACCCGGCTCATCCTGACTAGTATAATGCATATGCAATAATCCCAGATATGAAAAAACAAAAAGTAGGTAATGTGATATATGTGTCTCATAGCTAAGGTCTTTTTGACACGTGACATAATCAGGTAATTGGGAGGAGGTGCACCGACACCCACTAGATTCGATCAACAATATATATATATATATATATATATAATGACACCACAATAATAAGAGAAGAAATGGTGTTGGTGGCAAAAGGCCTAATCTATCTCCTAAGTGGCTCAACATCAATTATATTATTACTAACTAAGAATTTTTTCGCGCTTTCTGTAATTATAATACATCTCATATTTATTAATGAATATTTTAATGTATTCAATGTATTATTAAAAATCATTTTGAGCTCTTAAATTATCAATAATATTGACAGTTATTTTTTCTCAAAAGAAAATGAAACAATCCCTAAACAATTGACATGATTCTTGAATATCTAATTTTATTTTGCAAATATTTTATCCTTTTAGACAATTAACTCTTTAAAATTTTATCTCAAGTGTAATTACGTATTTTATTTTTACGTACATAATAGCTTCTAATATACATTGTGTATACATGGTATACCTTTTCTTGAAAAGTTAAAATTCTAATTTATATAATCTTCTTATATTTTTAAAGCCAATTTTAACCTTCAAACTATGCAAGCAATCACTTTTAATTTTATATAATATGAACAAAGAAAAATACGTGATTTGATGATAGTTTTATAGAGTTGTGATTTGGAAGTGTCATTTAAAAAAATTATTTAATCAATTAAGAGTTTTAAGTCACCTAATAAATTCTATTGAAATTATAATTTTATTTTTATAAATTACGCATAAGAAGAAAATAATTTGCATAAAATATTGAAAAGATCCGTACATTTTTTCTTTATATGAATAAACAATCTAAAAAGTAACTACTGTAAACTACTACATTTGATATATATGATTCTATTTTGATTATAATCATAAAACATATTTGCATAGGCTAAAATCATAATAAATTTAAAGTTCAATATACAAAGTTTATTTCAAAGATAACTTTTGCTTTAATGTATAAATGGAGAATATAAAATAAGAATTTGTCAATTCTAAATTGTATACCTTATTTGAATTTTTTATAGATTTCTTTTGCTTTAATGTATAAATGGAGAATATAAAATAAGAATCTGTCAATTCTAAATTGTATACCTTATTTGAATTTTTTATAGATTTCTTTTGCTTTAATGTATAAATGGAGAATATAAAATAAGAATCTGTCAATTCTAAATTGTATACCTTATTTTAAGCATTCATTCACAAGTAAGCTACTGCAAATGCATAAATTATAGTTGCTCTACTAATTAGAGATATTCTTTTGATTGCATTCCTATTTCTTTTTCCCTTTCTATCTCTTTTTGCCGTTATATTTTTTTTCTTTCTTGTTTCCTTTCTTTTCCTTGTTACGACCCCCCCCCCCCCCCTACTTATTCACAAAAAATGAGATCACAATTATAAATATATAAAAAATAAATCTTCTCACGATAAGTATCTTCAAAGTATTTCAGCTATGAAAAATACATCTCTGTCAATTACAATTTTCACTATGTACCTTCTTCCATCTAAAAGCACAAGAAAAAAATTTAGAGTTATCATAGTCCAAAAATTTAACTGAAAAACTAAAGAGAGTAAAATATGAGAGTGGAGAGAAAACATATCCTTGCTATTACTTATATTATTTATTACATGTAACAGTACTGATACTAAAAACTTACCCAAATGTCATTCGAGAAAATCTATCCTTGCTAACTAAATAGCTACACTATCAAATTTTTTGTGCTTTCTCCAACAGCCGTGTGACGCAATATTTTTGCATTTGACAGTTTTTTATTACTTTTTAATGGTAATATTTGTGTCACCCAAATATTCAAAGACAAAAGAAATTTACAATAACAACTTTTAAATTTTTAACGTGTTCATAGTTTTTTCCCAAATATACTTTATTAAATTCATTTATTATAGAAATTTTTAAGAGATTATTTTTTTAGTGCTTGTAAAAAAGGTAAATTATTATAAATTCTGTTATAAACATATTTGTATTATAGTGAATGTCTATAAAGGTATTTGTATTGTAGTGGATACATGTGTTTATGTTATAATGAAAGTCTATCTTTTGGAGAAAAGTTAGGAGGAATTGTCCCTATAAATAGGGGGGTTCTCTTTCATTGTATTTCATCCCATCAAGAGAAATAAGAACCTCTCTCCTTCTCTCTTTCTCTATAATATTCTTGTTCTTTCTTTATTATTTCATAACACGTTATCAGCACGAGTCTCTGCCTTGAGCACTCACTTTGAAAGATCTGAGGTAAGAAAAATCAAAGTTTCTTTGAAAAGATGAAGGTTAGTATATTTTTATTTGATATTTATGTCTTTATTAATAATAATATTGATTTTGTATATGAATTTAAAAGAAACGACTTGTTGATTCACTTTGCAATTCATCTCTCATATTTGTTCCACAAGAACAATATTATGAAAAATATATTTGTTCTAGAAGAACAATATTGTGAAAATATATTTGTTCCAGCAGAACATATTTGTGAAAATATATAAGAGAAATCATCTATGTTATATGCATATCTCGATTTGCTCCCGAAGTAGCAATATCTTAAAAGAGGTTTTAAGCTATCATACCTTATGTGGTTAAGGCATATTTAGATGATCATGTTCCATTCCTGAAGAATGAGAAATTGAGAATTTTTGATAAATGTTACAAATATAGATCTAATACAGATCTAGTCCCTGAAATGAATGTGCAATACTTAATAAAATCTTGAAATTTACTCTCGAAGTAGTAAATCTGAAATTTACTAAAATAAATAATACATGTCATGGTAAACTTGAAGTTTACTAGTATGGATAAATCACAAAGCAAGTTATCCAATTATAAAGACATTTGTTTGATTGATTCTGGTACCACACATACGATATTCAAAGATGAGAAATATTTTTCTCACTTAAATATGGGCAAGATAAATGTTACTACGATATCTGGTAGTACCAATTTGATTGAAGGCTTTGGGAAAGCCATTATAATCTTGCCTAATGGGAACTAAACTCATCCTAAATAATGCTATGTTTTCTCCTAAGTCTAGGAGAAATTTGTTGAGTTTTAAAGATATCCGTGAAAATGGTTATCATATCAACACAATGGATGAGATGAATCTTGAATATCTTGGTATCACCAAGCATGTCTCTGGCAAGACATGTGTTATAGAAAAGTTTCCTGCTTTATCTTCTGGCTTGTATTGGACAAAGATTAGTGCAATTGAGGCACATTCTATAGTAAAGAAGTTTACTAATTCCAATACTTTTGTACTTTGGGATGATCGCCTGGGACATCCTGGATCTATAATGATGAGACGAATTATATAAAATTCAAATGGGCATCCATTAAAAAACTTGAAGATTCTTTCAAATGGTGAATTTTCTTGTAGCGCTTGTTATCAAGGCAAGTTAATTGTGAGACCATCACCAACAAAGGTTGAGATTGAGTCCCCTGCATTCTTGGAACGCATACATGGGGATATCTGTGGACCTATCCACCCACCTAGTGGGTCGTTTAGATACTTCATGGTCCTAATAGATGCTTCCTCTAGATGGTCTCATGTGCGCCTATTGTCATCTGGCAACCTGACGTTTGTAAAATTATTGGCACAAATAATACGATTACGGGCACAATTTTCTGATAATCAAATTAAGTCCATTCGCCTTGATAATGTTGCAGAGTTTTCATACCAAGCATTTAATGATTATTGCTTATCAATTGAGATAAAAGTTGAACATCCTGTAGCTCATGTTCACACTCAAAATGGCCTTGCCGAGTCACTAATTAGACGTCTGCAATTGATAGCAAGGCCATTGCTCATGAAAACTAGGCTGCCCGCTTCTGTTTGGGGTCATGCGATTCTGCATGCTACAACACTTGTTCGTCTCAAACCGACAAATAATCATAATTTTTCTCCGTTACAATTGGTTTTGGGTCAAGAACCTAATATTTCTCATCTGAGAATTTTTGGATGTGCTGTATATGTGCCTGTAGCACCACCACATCGCACAAAAATGGGTCCCCAAAGAAGGTTAGGAATTTATGTTGGGTTTGAATCGCCCTCCATTATTCACTACCTCCATTAACTGGAGATATGTTTACTGCTCGATTTGCAGATTGTCTTTGATGAGACAATTTTCCCAAAATTAGGGGAGAAAATTGAGAAATAAAAAGAGAAATTTTGTGGAAAAATCCATCACTGTCTTATCTTGATCCACGTGCTTCTATTTGTGAGAAGGAAGTACAAAAGATTATTCATCTGCACAAATTGCAAATCAAATGCCAGACGCATTTACAGATTTGAAAAGAATTACTAAATCACATATTTCTGCAGAGAATGTCCGAATTCGAATTGATGTCCCTGAAGGACCATCTACTAGTGTCATAACCAATGGGTCCAAAGCACGCCTAAAGCGTGGTAGACCATTGGGTTCTAAGGATCGAAATCCTAGAAAAAGAAAAATAAATAGTCAAGATGAAACTACGATAGAACCACATATGGAAGTTCAAGACTTGAGCAATTTTGATATCCATGAAGAAATCAATGAGCCTGAGACTCAAGAAAATGAGGAACTATCCATAAATTCAAGTGATGCTGGAATTAATCGATCAAAAATAGTAGTGGATTATGTCTTTGCATATAATGTTGCAACAAAAATCATGCAAGATAGTGAGGATCTTGAACCTCAATCTGTCACAAAATGTCGATAAAGAAATGATTGGCCAAAATGGCAAGAAGCAATTCAATCAGAATTAAATTCATTTGTCAAGTGTGAAGTTTTTGGACCTATAGCTCAAACACCTAATAGTATTAAGCCTGTTGGCTATAAATGGGTCTTTGTGCGAAAAAGAAATGAGAAAAATGAAGTACAAAGGTACAAAGCACGCCTTGTTGCACAAGAATTTTCACAAAGTCCTGGTGTCGACTATGAAGAGACATACTCACCAGTTATGGATGCAATAACATTGCGTTATCTTATTAGTTTCACTGTCCATGAGAGGCTTGAAATGCATTTGATGGATGTAGTTAAAGCTTATCTTTATGGATCACTTGATAATGAGATATACATGAAAATCCCTGAAGGATTTAAAATGCCTGAAGCATATCATTCAAAGTCTCGGAAAATGTATTCAATTAGATTGCAAAGATCATTATATGGTTTGAAGCAATCTGGACGCATGTGGTATAACCGTCTTAGTGAATATTTATCTAAGGAAGGTTATATAATGATGAAATTTGCCCATGTGTTTTTATAAAGAAAACAACATCGGAGTTTGTCATACTTGCTGTTTATGTAGATGACATAAACATTATTGGAACTCCAATAGAACTTCGAAAGGCAATTGATTATTTAAAGAAGGAATTTGAGATGAAAGACCTTGGAAAGACAAAATTATGTCTTGGTCTGCAAATTGAGTATTTGAAAAATGGTGTCTTTATTCATCAATCTGCCTATACATAAAAGGTGTTGAAAAGATTTTATATGGATGGCGCACATCCATTAAGTACTCCTATGGTTGTTCGATCACTTGATGTGAATAAGGATCCATTCCGCCCTCAAGAAAGGAATGAAGAAATTCTTGGTCCTAAAGTACCATATCTTAGTGCAATTGGTGCACTAATGTATCTTGCTAACACTACAAGGCCTGATATAGTCTTTTCGGTTAATTTGTTAGCAAGGTATAGTTCTGATCCTACTAGGAGGCATTGGAATGGGATAAAACACACAATGCAGTATGTAAAAGGGACTACCGATATGGGCTTATTTTATTCTAATAATTGCAGTCCCGATCTTGTTGGCTATGCTGATGCTGGGTATTTATCTTACCCACACAAAGCTCGATCTCAAACTGGCTACGTGTTCATATGTGGAGGTACTGCAATATCTTGGAGATCTACAAAGCAGTCTCTCGTAGCTAGTTCATCAAATCATGCTGAGATACTAGCTATTCATGAAGCAAGCCGAGAATGTGTGTGGTTGAGGTCCATGATACATCTCATTAGAGAAAAATGTGGTTTGAACTGTGACAAAGTACCCACAATTTTGTATGAAGATAATGTTGCATGCATAGCACAACTAAAGGGAGGATTCATAAAAGGAGATAAAACGAAGCACATCTCGCCAAAGTTTTTCTACACATATGAGCTCCAAAAGAATGGTGATATCAATGTGCAACAGATTCGTTCAAGTGACAATATGGCTGATTTATTCACCAAATCTCTACCAACTGCAACTTTCAAGAAGATGGTGCAGAAGATCGGGATGCAAAGATTCAAGGATGTTCTCATTAGGGGGAGTTAATACGCGTTGTACTCTTTTTTTCTTGCGAGGTTTTGTCCCACTGGGTTTTCCTTGTAAAATTTTTAATGAGGCAGCCAAAATGCGTATTATTAGATATGTGTAATCTTTTTCCTTCACTAGATTTTTTTCCACTGGATTTTTCTAGTAAGGTTTTAATGAGGCACATTATCTATCAAATAGACATTCAAGAGGGAGTGTTATAAACATATTTGTATTATAGTGAATGTCTATAAAAGTATTTGTAATGTAGTGGATACATGTGTTTATATTATAGTGAAAGTCTATCTTTTGGAGAGAAGTTAGGAGGAATTGTCCCTATAAATAGAGGGGTTCTCTTTCATTGTATTTCATCCCATCAAGAGAAATAAGAACTTCTCTCCTTCTCTCTTTCTCTATAATATTCTTATTCTTTCTTTATTATTTCGTAACAAATTCAAAATACTCCTCATCTCAGTATGCTTATATTTTTATAATTTTAATTTTATTTTTATAATGGGTGAGATAGTAATAATATTTCAAAAAAATTTAAATAGACATAATGCAAAGAGATTAAACTAATATCAATATACAATATTGTAATTTTACAAATAAAGTGTTAGAATATTTTTTAAAAAAAATTAAAATAACAATTGGGCTTGTGCATCACACGATATAAAACCTAGTTATATAAGAGGGAGTTAAAAGTTAAGCAGGCACCTCCCCATCAACATGCATGTTTATTGACGGGCGCAATTTGTTAATTCAAATATTTTAATTTTTGCTTTAAAAAATACATTTCATGTAAGTATGTGGATCGGGATAATTTAGTAATTTCACACATTTTAAGACATAGTGATTTTCTAAACTTGTGTTGCTTGTTGACGGGGGCAATTTGATAATTTTAAATATTTTAATTTTTACATTAAAAAATACATTTCACGTAGGTATGTGGATCGGGATAATTTAATAATTTTTCACATTTTAAGACATAGTGATTTTCTAAACTTGTGCTGCTTGTTGACGGGGGCAATTTTATAATTTTAAATATTTTAATTTTTACTTTAAAAAATACATTTCACGTAGGTATGTGGATCGGGATAATTTAGTAATTTCCCACATTTTAAGACATAGTGATTTTCTAAACTCGTGGGCATTATTTATTTTTTTCTGTGCATTTATTCATGTGAAATATTATATTTATAGATAACTATTTTTAACTTATCAGCTATACAACATATAATAAATAATATAATATTATTTATATTGAGCCTAACATTACGCGGCTCATCCTGACTAGTATAATGCATATGCAATAATCCCACATATGAAAAAACAAAAAGTAGGTAATGTGATATATGTGTCTCATAGCTAAGGTCTTTTTGACACGTGACATAATCAGGTAATAGGGAAGAGGTGCACGACACCCACTAGATTCGATCAAAAATTTATGTACACGTATAAATATATATATAATGACACCACAATAATAAGAGAAGAAATGGTGTTGGTGGCAAAAGGCCTAGTCCGTCTCCTAAGTGGCTCAACAACAATTATATTGTTACTAACTAGGAATTTTTTCGCGCTTTCTGTGATTATAATAAATCTCATATTTATTAAATGAATATTTTAATGTATTCAATGTATTATTAAGAATCATTTTGGGTTCTTAAATTATCAATAATATTGACAGTTATTTTTTTCTCAAAAGAAAATGAAACAATTCCTAAACAATTGACATGATTCTTGAATCTCTAATTTTCTTTTGCAAATATTTTATCCTTTTATACAATTAACTCTTTAAAATTTTATCTCAAGTGTAATTACGTATTTTATTTTTACGTACATAATAGCTTCTGATATACATTGTGTATACATGGTATACCTTTTCTTGAAAAGTTAAAATTTTATATTTATATAATCTTCTTATATTTTTAAAGCCAATTTTAACCTTCGAACTATGCAAGCAATCATTTTTAATTTTATATAATATGAACAAAGAAAAATACGTGATTGGATGACAGTTTTATAGAGTTGTGATTTGGAAGTGTCATTTAAAAAAATTATTTAATCAATTAAGAGTTTTAAGTCACCTAATAAATTCTATTGAAATTTTAATTTTATTTTTATAAATTACGCATAAGAAAAAAATAATCTACATAAAATATTGAAAGATCCATACACGTTTTCTTTATATGAATAAACAATCTAAAAAGTAACTAATGTAAACTACTACATTTGATATATATGATTCTATTTTGACTATAATCATAAAACATATTTTCATAAGCTAAAATAATAACAAATTTAAAGTTCAATATACAAAGTTTATTTCAAAGATAACTTTTGCTTTAATGTATAAATGAGAATATAAAATAAGAATCTGTCAATTCTAAATTGTATACCTTATTTGAATTTTTTTATAGATTTCTTTTGCTTTAAAGTATAAACGGAGAATATAAAATAAGAATATGCCAATTCTAAATTGTATACCTTATTTTAAGCATTCATTCACAAGTACGCTACTGCAAATGCATAAATTATAGTTGCTCTACTAATTAGAGATATTCTTTTGATTGCATTCCTATTTCTTTTTCCCTTTCTATCTCTTTTTGCCTTTATATTTTTTTCTTTCTTGTTTCCTTTCTTTTCCTTGTTACGACCCCCCCCCCCCCCCTACTTATTCATAAAAATTGATATCACAATTATAAATATGTAAAAGAAAATCTCCTCATGATAAATATCTTCAAAGTATTTCAGCTATAAAAAATACATCTCTGTCAATTACAAATTTCACTATGTACCTTCTTCCATCTAAAACCACAAGAAAAAAAATTAGAGTTATCATAATCCAAAAATTTAACTGAAAAACTAAAAAGAGTAAAATATGAGAGTGGAGAGATAACATATCCTTGCTATTACTTATATTATTTATTACATGTAACATTACTGATACTAAAAACCTTACCAGATGTCATTCGAGAAAATCTATCATTGCTAACTAAATAGCTACACTGTCAGATTTTTTTTCCCATCGAAGTGATTGCTATTTTGATCATTTTGAGATCTCACAAATGTCAGGCTCTCCTCTGGATATTGTTATCTGGATTGTGAGACAACTCTTTCTTTTAAAAAAATATGTCATTATGTGAAATTATTTATGGAGCATGTTGTTATGTTCCTAATTCTCATTATTGAGTTAATGTTTAACATAAAAATTGGAGTTATAAAAGCATATTCAATATATTTGTCTATGGTAATAAATATTAGTAGTTGAACTTTTGATTGTTAGAAACTTTTGAGTTTCTTCAAAAAAGTATAACTTGATGCAATAAATATAATATATTATTTTTGAATTATTAAATAAATTGATTTCTTTTGAAAAGAAAAATAGAATGAAGGAAAAACTTCAAAAAAAGGAGATAACAGATAATATTTTTCTAGGCCTTAGAGAGTGCCATATCACCTTGTCTATACCTAACTTTATTATTTATATACATTTGGGTTTATCTAACAGTAGAGTTTCTTTATTTTTTTTTATCAGACATATAAATTTCTAAACAAACGAAAAAGACTAGTGTACTTGTCATGCCCCACCTTGAGAGGAATGACTGACACCTAGTGCCACATTGGAACCTGACTGACTTGGTTGGCTTCTGCGCATCTGGTGCATGCCTGCAACTCAATTCAAGAAAACAACGAGTTGTATCTCGGTTGTATACACAGCCTCTGGCCGACAAGGCCGTATAACCACCTGTAAACGAAAACAGCTAACCAACAACAGGCAACAAAAGGGATCCTATGATGGGCCGACATGACCACCATGGTGTCTAGTTATAACAGATACGAGAACAAGCTACTGTATTAGGCCCTACACGGCCACACACGAAACATAGCTAATCTAGGTTTCACATAGCCAATAACAACCAATTAATTGACGACTATAGTCTGCAAGCCTTTAAGAATATAAATAGTGGTTGGGATAGAGCCTCCGCCTACCCAAATGCTATACAAATGAAAGATTGTAAACTCTACAACCTGGCAACTCCGAATGAAAGGAGCTGTCCAACTGCTGATTCTGGACCGCTGCTAATGGAAGTTCTGAACTCTATCTGTCTAAACCTGCAGGCAAGTAACGCAACGCCCAAGGATGGGCGTCAATACAACATGTACCGAATATGTAAGGCAGTAAATAAGTTGTTAAAGACCGAAAGTAAGTGGAAAGGAGGGGCAGAAAGATTAACCTATAAGCTGGCTCATTCGTAATCTGCATCTAGAAAAACACTACATGCACATGAGCTAAGACTTTATAATTACACATCCATAAGCTATAACTAGCAGGTAAGAATATAAACAAGAACCTAACCTGGCCCCCATAAGCCTGGAAGGTACAAGCAACAAAGAGATAACCTACAGGGACCCCCATAAGCCCTGACAAGTACACTTCAATCTATATACCCTTATGCAGGTTCCTATGACTCTACTGGTGCTATAGACAACCTACCTGTCCCCTGGGTCTGCAACTGAACCAGCTTGGCTCCTGATCTGTAGTTGTGTCTGAGTCTGAGTGACTCCTGATAACTGCACCCTCAGCACCAGGCTCGACGAGGGTGTGATGCCGATACGACATAAACGTAGTAGTCCAGCCATGGAATAGACTGTAATATGGCCCTTGGGCCTCTGCATCGTCCCTTGGGACGGTATATTGTTCCTTCGAGCAACGTCATATAGCCCCTTAGGCAACATCATATAGACGATAGGCGGCGACACAACTATTTACCCTAGGGTGGTCACAGAAGGCTCAGAGGTGAGGACAATCTCACCTGATATGCTATACTGACGTCTCGATCTAGCCACTCGAAAGGCGTATATAGCCTTCTAGGCCTAACGCGGCCACAACTCCCCCTAGAAGAATCTGTACAACTTGCTAGCAGGCACACCCGTGCACCTGTATCTGATCAGATGATCCTGGTAGTGATCATGATCTCTAATGGCCTAACAATACTCTGAATGTCATGTTCGGGCAACTATAACTCATAAGCAACTACAGGGTCGCAGACGACTTAGTCCCTTTGCTTAGAATGGTTGTAGGACTGCTAATGACCGGACATGCTTTTGAGCGGTCGGTCTCTAATCCCCCGCAGGTAGCCTACTGAAATTCTTATCCTGAGGGCAATATGGTACTAACATGGTTCTAGTCCTCCAGACCTTAACTTGGCCTGTTCGGATCTTACATGACTCTTTTGAACGATTCCTAACCTTGAAGTTAAGTTTACAAAGACTTAGCCACTCACGACAACCTATACCTGAGTATCTCATAGGGGCAGGCTGGGGCGTTGGTCCTGCCTCTAACTACTAATAAAGTCCCCCTCCTTAGGGTACCCATAGGTCTATTTGACCTAAAAAATTGGGCTGGCTTCCTGGGTGACCTGTATGAAAAATATTAAGTCAACTAGAACTAATAATTACTGGTAGTAGCTAACTAGATGGCAGGTTGTCACTCAGTTCACTAGACAACCCTAGTATCACTGACTCTAAAATATTGCTATCCTATCTAGATTTCTGGCCCTGGGGAGTGAGGGTACACCAATGGCCTCTAGGCGTGCTTCACTAACAATAAGGCGCCAAACTGGTGGCTATGTTGTCGAGCTGCGCCTATGTTGTTCAACTTACTAAATCAGGCCTAATAACTATCCACTAGCTTCTAAGGTCTAGGCTTGACAATAAAACATCCGATTCTACCAACATAATAAACTGGAGAACAGAGGAGTTTCTATGAAGCTTCTAGCGTGTGCCACACTTAACATGTTCTTTCCCGACAAGGGATGCCACAAAAATAATTTTTATACGTTTTCTAGAAGCTAACCACAACATATGTGATTGTAATTTACTGATAGCAGCTAATCGCAGCATATATGATCTTTATATACTAGTAGCAGCTAATCACAACATATAGTATCGTTATCTACGTTTAAAACATGGGTCGTATCGCTATACGACGAGAATAACTTACCGAAGGAATAAGCCTTATATACCTCGATTGTCGTTTCCCGAATATCCGTCAAGTTTCAACTTGTATTTGTTAGCTCTTTCCAACTGTAACTTTAATACTGAAAAATGGGTCTAATGTCAATACTAAATTCGGCAAAAATGGTAACTTTCGATATTAATAGCAACTATAATTCAACTTCATAAAATACGGCCGAAAGTCCATAATTTTTCGAGAGTTCAAAAGGGACTACTCGGTGGAGTTTCGATCTGTCGAGCGTATTTTGAGAAAATAACTCCGTAGTAATGCTTCCCGCAGGCCTAGAACTCGTTACCCGAAGTTAATTTAAGTTTGGACGGCGTTTGATAGCATAATCAAACAAAAAAACTATCAAATCCCTCGTGTTTCTCTTGACTTGCCCGAATATGTTCTTTAGAAAATGACTCAATGAAGTGAAAGAGGCCTATTCATACATGTGAGGTTGGTGGCAGGGGGCGCCTCGCGCCGGCCATAGCACCAGCAGGCCCTCACGCCGCGCCTCACCTTGCTCCAGTGGCCTGGCGCGCCGCGCTGGCCGGTGACCTGCTGGCTGACGGGTCGCGTTGGCCATTCGCGGCTTGACCTCGCCTAACCCTGCTTCCGAGGCTTTTTTCTACACGCGTTAAGCTCTTCTTACTCGTCACAAGTCCACGCATACACTTGCTAATTGTTAACATTTATGGGGCATAACAGTACTGACATGACTATCTCTTAATCCAAAATATGATTGTTTTGGGATTAAATGTGTACAACTAATACAATTTTTTTGTTTGAGGCTAAATCTAAAAGCTAACAAAATGTATATAACTGTGCAAAAAAAGTTACTTAAACTCATATGGCACGCAATATAAAAAGAGAATCCTTTGATTTGGAGCACATTCCTCCCTCGTTAAGAGAACTTTAACAGGTGTCTTGTTAACATACAAAATATAATATTTCATATCTATATAATCTTTGAATGAGTTTAGAGTTTTAGAAGAGTAAACTTGTCCTTTTCAGGACAAATATCTTATTTTTGTAGAAGTTTTCTGATGATAAGTGAAAATTTATCAACACTCACAAAAACAGTAACTACTCTAAGGGCACTTGGTGGCACTCAATCACTGCTTTTGGGACTTGTTGAGGAAGTGGACAAAGAGTCCCTAGAGCATGACCAAGAAGCTTCATTTTCGGAAAAACATCTGATAGAGGACCGGAATCCTCTATAAGATTCTCCTCCTCTACATGTTTTAAAGTCATTTAATGGTTTTAATTCAAATACGAAATTGAAGTCATTTTAGGATTCTAATTCAAACACAGAATTGAAAGGATGGTGAGTTGTGTAGGTGGTGTTTATAGACGGCTCAAAAGTAAGACCATTAAATCATCTACTTTATCCCCAAGAATTCCCCAAAACTTTTTTTTTATATAACTAGTCATTATATGTGTTTATATTTTATAGCTTTGCCGGAAAAGAGTCAATATCTTATTATATAACTTGCAAAATGTTCTTTCAAGTTAATAAATATTAATCATTTGTTGCAATACGACATCTTTGTTCTTGTTCTCAAAAATTTTATTGGTGGATAATAAGTTTTAATTAGTTTAATTCAAAGTTTTAAAATACTAAACAAAATTATACTGTCATTTAACTAAAAGCTTAAACATTTGAATAGAAAATTTACTTTATTGTTAACGTCATGAATTTATAAGGAAATAATGAATTTTTCTAAATATTAATGGTAATACATATATTAGTATTTTTTTAAAGTTGTTATAAAAAGACTTTTGCTGAAAAATTAAAATTAGTTATAAACTGAGATACTGAATAAAAATTTGATAAGATAAAAAGAAGATTTAATGCATTCAGATGTCACTGTATAGAAAAATTATAAATTTTATATAGAAAAGATTTGGAAATTATATTAACTCTATATAATTAATACATAACTTTTTCAATTATCCAAAATAAAAGGTTTCATTTTTTTCAGATTTTAGTTTGGGTTTTTCAACTATGTGAGCAGATTAAGTTAAGTTTTTATCTCTTATTAATTATTAGTACATATACCTAGCCTGTTGCTTCCATTTTTTTCTGTGTATGACAGTTTTAAATAATATTTTAAACTCAATTTTTCCAACTCAATAATAACTCTTTTTTGGTTCAAAAGTTGAGTGGTATATATTTTTTAGTAAGGACATAGGTCCTTCACTCGAAGTATTTATCCTTTTTATGTTACATGATAAAGAATTCATCCACAACCGGCTAGAGGGTCAAGATACTAAAGCCAGGGGTTTTAAGCTCTAAAATTTTGGGGCTCTTTTTTTTTTTTAATTTTTTATTTAGTGTTCGACATTTATATTGAATATTTTTATTAATTTGATTTTGAGACACATAAAATTTAATAAAGTAGAAATCATTATTTTCAAGATTTTTTTTTTATTATAAGGCTCAAGTCGAAGACCTCTAGTTAAAGGAAGACGGGACCTAACTTTTACCCATAAAAGATTTATAGGTTAATTTTTTTAAAAAAGAAATATTGGGCCAAAAAAACTAAATTCAGTTTAGGCCACCGATTGAATTAAGCCGTCATTGGATACATCTTCTCAATGTTGCAATTCATGTATTTAACACTATATGTTGTTGGTTTTTTCAATTCAGTACGAGTGTTTCGTACTTATATTGAGATTTAATTAAATATAACTTTATGTTAAAAAATTTTGCATTGAGAGAATAAAATACTTCTTGTAAAGACGATTTTATACTAGGGTTCAAAATTTGAAACTTTTGATGGTAGATGAAGGATTATTATTTGTTAGAGTGTAGTTATTCTAATAAATCACGGGAACGGACATGTGGTACTAAGTTTGAGGGGAGAATTATTAAATTAACGATAAAGTCTGACATTTGAAGTTGATAAGATAAAGAAATGATATATAAATGATAGGAATACCACTAACTGTGTGACCATTTGGAAAAATAAAATTGATCAAAAAAAAATTTATCGTTATTACTAAAATTAGTGGGAAAATTGATGAAATAAGTTAGTCCAGAAGAAATCGATCTAATCCGTCGATTTTTATTTTTTTTAATAAAAAAATTAAAGAACATACATCAACATAGTTTGTATAGTTAAATAATATAATTGTCCAATGTCACAGTGAATATTTGAATTCGAATCTAAATAGCTACATTATATGAGTTCATCAATTCGTGAAACTGATCAAAATCAAATCAATAATATATAGTTAATCAATTTTAACCCAACTTTTAATAGTGTATGTTAAAAAAATATTTGAGCTAGTTTAGCCTTGCACCAATATTCTCAATATCAATATCCAACTTATGTGATTTTCTAATTAATGTTATTTTCAAATTGAATGTTCTTTCTTCCCCCATCAATAAAGAATTTGTAAAGGTATCATAGTGGACAAACAAGGCAAGGAATTTTCAATTGGATAACAAAAAAGAAGAGTGGCAATTTAGCACATGAAATAAGGTTAATAATCTCAAAATAAAGTTTAGAATTAATTTTATCTCATATTTAATTTGAGATATTAATTAATCTCAAGATAATTTTTACATTAAAAAGTGAAATAGCTAATTCGATGGGACATTCTTCTCCTCAATACCCGATTTGAAGGGTCATTAATTTACTAAACGAAGGCGATGAAATAAAAAATAGTGAAATAATAGTAACATTGTTAGCACAGCGCAGAATATGGGCCACAATCAGAGCCGGACCCACATACAATCTACCTGGTGGTCGAGCACCCATTAACCCCCACATAAATTATTGATATCTATATAAAAACTACTCGAAATAGGATATATTAACTCAAGAGCACCTAGTGAATTAAAAGCCTAATGGGCGTGCTGGTCTGGTGGCTTGTTGGAAGGCAGTATTTTGGGGAAGGGGTTCGATTCTCAGGCGATACAAAAATATTTTACAAGTCGGATTCATTTTTAAATGACGTTTCCTATTTTCCTCTTTTTTCCAATGTAGATTCTTACGTGTTCTTTCTTCTTCTTCTTTTTCTTTTTTAAATTTTAAACTTACTTTATCTAGTTAATTTTTAGTTTTAACTTTTTTTTATGTCAATGTAATTTCTTTTTACTTAATTTAAATTATCGCTTTTAAACAATTGTGCACTTATATTATGTGATTTGTAATTTGTAGTAACTTATATTAAAAAAAGTGAGTACCTATGAGCCGAAAATTCTGAATCGGCCACCTGTCACAATATTGTCATGTGCCTCGTCATGAGGAACTTGCAGTAGCTGTGCAAATGCCTGAAAGAACAAGAAAAATGGACATCAGTTTGTTTCGAAAAAAATCAAACTGTCCAACATTTACTATATAATTTGATCCCTTCTTATCATATGATTTGGTCATTATTGATAAGTGATGCAACACAAGGTATCAAGGTAGATAGAAAAAATAAGAATGTGTTCTACTTTGGATATGAAAATTTTCAATCATTCGTGAAGAGCTCAAAGTGTCATGAAAGATTCATTAAGAGAATTTTTTTTAGTATTCATAACATGTTCAAATGGATTTATGTAGAAAGTGATCATATATAATAACCAAGTATCGGAGCATTTTTTCGACCATCATGAATTTGGAGGACTTAGAAGGAAGACTTCAAGGCCGTCAATATGTCAAGTGGCTATATGCATAATTTGACTATTTTTGCAATATAAGTATAAATAGTCTTTTAATGTGTTTGTGTCAGGTTTAGCTAACTTTAAAGATGGAGAAATGATATTTGTGTGAGTGTATGAGAGGATTTCCTATATCTCTTCCATAAACCTTTCTTGCATTGACTTTTAATTGTACTAGTCCTCTAGTTATTTGTTAAGATATCGGTTGATTCAGTATCGAATTAATTAATAATTATCAAAGGATGTATCAGCTAAATTTAAATAGAAAGAATGTCAAAAAAAAAGAGAAGTAAATAGATAAATAGTCTTTTAAGTCATAGTGAAGTGTCACATCATTTTTTTATGCCTAATGTGTGTGTATGTGTATATAAATTATCGGACGATGTATCGACTAAATCTAAGTAAGAATTTCATGCATGAGTTCATTTCTCTTCATCCCACTGGATTGAATTTAATAATTAATGCATTTTAATTATTATATTATCCCATCTTTTCTTCTAAAATCCATTCTCCCTCATTTTTATTTCTTAATCATATCCGCATTAATTATCTTATCGTGCTCGTTTAATTATTGTGGTTCATTATATTATTATTGCATCTTGAGTTACATCAATAAGTGAGTTTATAAATGCAATTCTCAGTTTGCTATAAATTATAACATTTCTTGCTGCTACACGTATCAATAAAAACATTCATCACCCACCAATTATATTATTTTACACTATCAATTTAATTTAATATCAGTAAACTTATTCGCGCATCGCATGATTAAAGAAAAAAATTACATATTATTATTTTCTTACAAATTAAATCGAGATAAAATACATAGTTTTCATAATATTGAAAATAAAATAAGTATCTGTTTAAATATAAGGCATACATAAGAAAGATAAATTAGAAACAAATTTATAAGAAAAGCATCTATATGAAAACTAAAAGGAAAAAATAAATTCAAACAATCTTATAATATAACTTTTTGCACATAATAGTTTTCAAGGAACAACCTATCAATAATGTTAGCGTTCATTTTACATATCGAAAAGAAAACGTTCATATTATAGAGAAAAGAGACAATCTATCAATAAAGTTTATTAGTCTAACATTCATTTTGTAACAAATGTATCTCGTAAAATCCTCTCACGCGACGTTCTTGTTTAAATATTGTTCCCTTCATTTTTCATTTAAATGTTATGCATAAAATTTTGTCCATGCTTTCAATCATAAAAAAATAAAAATACGACTAAACAAATTAGTATCATAAATTATAAATATATGTGTGTGTGTGTATTGATTAGCAAAGTTAATATTTACTAATCAAACATTTTTTTATTATTCTACTAAATTTTCATGACTCTTGACATCATACATAAAAAAGATTGATAAAAATAATTAGCAAAAAAAGAAAATCAATCACACTTGAGTAAAACAATACAAGAAATAAACGTAAATGTAAAATACAAAAAAAAAGTTAATGTATCACTTAGAGGATATAAACATGAGATGCCAATAGTTTATTTTCTTAATTAATTTTATTATAGAAACGTTTCTTTTATTAATTCTGATAAAGAGAATATGATAAGCTTCCATTAAAAAAATCATTGAGTGCAGTCATATCATAAAATTTGACTATAAATTCACTCAGGGGCCATTTGGTTATTGGATAACTTTAAAGTTATCCAGGTATAAAATAGTGTATAACTTTTATCATGTTTGGTACGTAGTATTTTTTTATCATGTATAAAATTTCACACACATAATATCAGGTTTGGTTAACAAATTAAAATCTCACATAATTAATACATGTATTACTTATGAGTCATATTATGTATTATTTTATGTGGGGTAGAAGGTGAAATAACTTATACTTGATTAACTAATTCATGAATAAAAAGTTTAAATGACAAATTTACCTTTTTACAAATAGCTGTTGAAATTAAGCAAGTCTGCAGTTTGTCCAGCTTCAGTGAACTGATATATATATATATATATATATATATATATATATTGTTTCTTTCACTATTTAGTTTGTTCGATCAATTTACATAAAATTGTAGTGAAGCATCACCTGGAAAGAGTATCTGAGTTGCACAACAAATGGGTGATCTATTTTTGTCAATACATCCCTCTCTATTTTCATGTACTCAGCATGAACTTTCTCCAAATTCTTATATATCCTTCCAAGTAACTTTTATGGCAAGAATTTCAGAAGTCCCAATCTTCCTCACCTGATATACTTTTCCAAGTGCATCTTGGCCAACAATCTTTAAGACTTCGAAATAAAAAAAAAAACTTTTTTATATACACATTTCACCTGAAGCTAGGCGAACTGTGTATATAATTATTATTTTTTAATTGTATCTGCTTGGTCTGGTTTGACGTCGTTAACAGAGGGAGGTCTAGTTCGCCAACTATTGGGCTAATTGCCCGATTTTGTTTGTGATTTTTAAATACCGTTTTGGTGCATCATGCCTAATAATATATCCTTTAGATGTCGGACTCTAATTTCATCACAAGATACAAAACTGTTACTCATGTAACATTTGGTGTATACATAACAAAATTGAAATTGATAAAAAATCTGCAAGAAAAACTCAGAACATTCAACAATAGGAACAAAAAAATTAATGCAACGAGGAGGGAATCTTTACCGTCCAACATTTCCTTTTCTTCTTCTATTCCCTTTAATTATAAGAGATACAATCGCAACTTAATAATGCGATTTTTATATTTATTTTATGTGTAGATATATTAATTTAACAATATGTATAACGTTGGTTTAATTATATAAGAAAGTTGAAGAAAGTAATGCCCGAAGTTCCTATCTAAATTGTTGCCTAAATAAAAAAACACACAAAAAAATTACAAGGCTAACCGTTACACCCCGTAAGTTTCTAACGTTTAGTAGGCCTATTCATATGTTGGTTAAGAGTTTTAGAGTGTCATATGTACGAGGAAAGGGCCCGGGGAAAGGCCGAATGAGTGCAAAGTCGGGATTTCACAGGAGGAGGCCGAACCAAGTTGCCCAGAGGGGCAAAGTGGCACGGAGCAGCCCCCTCTGCGTTACCCAAAGTGGCACGGAGCAAAATCAGATCGATGGGAAGAGTGCCACGTTGCCTTGTCTGCCGCCTCAAGTATATAAAGACCTCACACTTAGATATTATGTCATTATTCATATAACTTCGACCAGCAGAGGTAAGAACGAAGGAAAACCACCGGAAATCATCCGATTACGCCGCTAAACGTTGTTCAGATCTAAATTAACTCCGGTTAGTGAAGTATAAGGTTGCAGAGAGCATTGCTGCGGAGTTATTTCCGTAAAATACGCCCGGCGAATCATCGTCCTGCCGAGCCTAAGTTGGTGGAATTATTTCAAACTAGTGTCAATACGATCACGTGCCTAAATTAAGTATTTCTCCCTTCTAGATTCCCGAGAAATTATGAGTTTTTGAATGTATTTTGATAAGTTGAAGTATATTCAGTATATATATATATAAGTTATTGTTTTCTTCGAATATTGTAATAAAGTAGCCTTATTCTTCCATTAATATGATTTCAGTTGAGAAGGGCAATTGAATACGAGTTGATACTCATCAGTTAGTTCGAAAACGGCAAACAAGGTATGTAAGGCTTAACTCTCGGCATGTATCCTTGTCGTACAGTGTTACGACTTATGTTCTCGAATAGAAATAACGATCTCAGATGCTGCAGACGGTTGCTACCATTAGATTGTAATTCGATATGTTATAATTAGCTATTATTGATATGCATATATAAATATCAGATATGTTGCAAGTAGCTGCTAATAAGGATTACAGTTACATAAATTCTGGTTAGCTGCTAGAAAATGTATACAGATCTTACTGCAGGACCCCTTGCTGAAAGGGAGCAGGTTAAATGTGATTCGCGTTATGAACGCTATAGAAACTCTTTTAGTTCTCAGTTTATTGCGATGGTAGACTTATATGTTTGTTGTCAGGCCTAGACTTCAGAAGCTCGGAAGAGTTATTGGCCTGAACCGGTTGGTTAAACAGTATGGGTGCAGTTAGGCGGTCTAACAACCAGTTGGCGCCTGTATTGGCAGGAAAGCAACCCTAGAGGTCATTGACGTTATCGCACATTCCAGAACCAAAAATAGAGACAGAATAAGTATATTCTAGAGTTAGCGACACCAGGGTTCTCCAGTGTATTGAGTGATTGTTCGCCATCCCTTTAGCCTTATCAGCGATTGTCAGTCTTAGTCGACTTAACGATTATCACGTAGGACGCCCAGCAAGCCAGCCAATTGTCCGAGTCAGATAAACCCTTGGATACCCTAAGGAGGGGTCCACATCAGTAGTTAGTGACGGGCCAGCACCCTAACCGGTTCTTGTAAGGTATTCAGGTACAGAGTGCCAGGAGAGGGCCAGTCTATATAGAATTGCCTATAAGATTGACCAGAACAGTAATAGAGATCCGAGTGGATTCAGATAAGGCCTAAGGAGTCAGTAGTACTCTACTAGTACAGTGTTAACCACAAGTTAAGGAGATCGGTAAGCTCCCTATGGAGGACCAGGGTATCGATCGTGTTGAAGCAGGTTCGACCAAGCCCAACCCAATAGTTGTTTAATTAGAAGAATAAAGTAGTTAGCTTTCTGTGACCTCACAACTATTCATGAGTAGGATATTCAGAGAAGGACATTCAGAGTATTGTTAGGCCACTTCAGACCTTGCTCTATTCAGCCCAGACTATTAGAGATCATGATCACTATCAGGATCCTCTGATCAAATACGGGTGCATGGCGTGCTTGCAGACAACCATACAGATTATCCCAGAAGCGAGTAGCATTAGCATGAGGTCCAAAAGGCCAGATACGCTCTCTTTATATAGATAGATTGATGTATCAATATAGCATCTAGGTTGGATTTACCCTCAGTTAGAATCCTTCCATGACCGCCCCAGGGTTAATAGTTATGTCGTCGCCCGCCAGGGGCGAGGATAAGTCGCTCTACGGAGTGGCATGCCGTCCGTAAGGAATGAAGATGGGGATACAGATCCTCATATGTCGTGGTTGGCCTTATATACACCCCCGCCGAGCGTTTACGCCCAGGGTGTAGATATCAGGAGTCCTCAGGACTCAGACATAACTACAGTTCAGGGGCCAATTGAGCCCAGTTGTAGACCCAGAGGACCGGTAGGTTGGCTACAGTACCAGTAGAGTTGTAGACACTTGAGTAGGGGTATATAGATTGAGATGTGCTCGTCAGGACTTATGGGGGCCTGAACAAGTTATTCTGTGCTGATTGTACCTCCCGGCCTATGGGGGCCAGGTGGGGTTCTTGTATAAATTCTTGTCTGCTAGTTGTAGTGTATAAATGTGTAAGTATGCAGTCTTAGCTTATGTCCATGTAGTGTCAGTTAGATACAAATTACGAATCAGCAGGCGTATAGGTTAATCTTCGGCCCTTCTTTTTATTTACTTCCAGTCCTATTCAGTTTATCTATTGCCTTACATATTCTGTACATATTGTACTGACGCTCTCTTCTGGGGCGCTGCATTACTTGCCTGTAGGTACAGATAGACGAGGAGCAGGTCCCTTATAGTTTCAGTCAGCCGTACAGAACCATCAGCTCCCTTCTTCCAGGGCTTGTGTGATAGAGGTTTATTCCTTTTATTTGTACAGTATGGGTAGGTCGGGGCCGTGTCCCGACCATCTTATTACTCCTAGAGGCTTACAGATTTTGTTACTTCCCTGTGGTTATATAATATCGGTCGTGTGGGGATCACATGTGTTTTAGATGATGTGTGTTGGTGGGGCCCTGTTTAGCTGTTGATTGGCGGCCTTGTCGGCCGCATAGAACTCCCTATGATTGTTTGTCTTTGGTTAGCTGTTTACTTTCACAGGGGCTATAGGCCTTGTCGGCCGGAGGTTGTATTTACAGCCGCTATATAGCCCGTTGTTTTCTTGATTGCAGAGTTAGAGTCAGCCCTGCACCAGAGGTGCTTAGGCTCAGTCAGCTCAACAGTTCAGGTCCTAGTAGGGACTAGGTGCCAGTCATGCCTCCCAAGGTAGGTGTGACACTAACAAAGGTCAAGGGTATAATATAAATATATTTTACTTTTAAAAAGTATATAATATTTATTAATTTTTAATATGACAAATTAACATTCAAATAAATGATTTATGCATAACTAAATCCAACATAACTAAATCCTGCATAACTACTACCAGCATTGCTAATACCTGCATAAGTAATAAATTTCTTGAGAAAATAAACTAAAATCAATCAGACATAAATAAATTTCTCCATCTAACAAGAAATTGTTGATACGTTTTTTTTATAAAGGGAACTACTAATACATTTTTGTCATACATAATATCAATGTAATCTTTTTCATAAGCCTAGCTCAAAAGATACTTCTTTCACACCCTTCATGTGCTACCATTAAAAATATAATCTAGAAAAAAGAACTTGTTCTTGATTATAGATTGACCAGAACCATCCCACTAACAGAGAAACTAATACTAAAAATAATAAATAAGGATCATATTTACTCATAGTTTTGAGGGAAAAAACTTGATATGCCATCGAACTTTAGGAAAAGGTACATCCATGTCATCCGTTAAAAGTTGGGCTCATTTATGCCACTATCGTTACTCAAAGGGGTCATCTATGCTATTATTTTTTAACAGATTCAAAACTTGATTTTTTAAAATCAGATTGGACAGATGGCAGAATTTTAGTGGGCCAAGTCAATTAAAAACCCACCTATTAAACTACCCATCCAACCTAAATCTATCCGACCCTTGACCATTAAAACCCATAAATTTTTTAACCCCCATGATAAATCCCATCATCTTCTTCTTCGTTTTTCGGACCGTCTCTTCTTTCTCCGTATTTCTTTTGGTAAAAAATCATCTTTTGATTCTTCTCCACCGACTTCCATTCATCTACTTTACGATCACTCACATCCTTAAAAATTTATGATTTTCTATTGTAATTCTTACATATCTATGCGTAATTTTAGATTGAGTTTTAAATTATTTTTTTGTTATTGTTTTGATCGGTAAATTTGTTAGTGTTTTACCAAAGTTTTGTGATTTTTTGTTTTAGTCTTGTGGGTATGTGAAATTGGATTGAGATTTTATGTTTGTGAAGAAAGATTGTATTTTTATTATGTTTAGTTTGTTGGTACTTCGGATTGAATGAGGTTTCATGTTTCTGTTTGCTTTCTGATGTTTTTAAATTTTCTTTTTTAATGTGTTTTGTAAATTGAACAAACTAATTTTTTTTCTTTTGTGAAAGATTATACCTTTTTCGTGTTTAGTTTTGTGAGTAGTTCAAATTGAATTAGATCTATGGCTCCTTATGTGTATTGTTGTATTGTCTTGGTAAATTTTGTGTGTAAATTTGTATTTACATGAAATTTAATCAGATCCACTTTTTATTTTTTTTATTCTATGTTTTTTGGATTTGTATATTTGTATTATCTTGACTGAATGAGACAAGGAAATCAAAGGGAAAAGGATCACGAAAGAGCTCAAGCTCAGAATGCTAAACACAAGATGAAGATGATGGGGTTTTTCAATATGGGTCGGGTTAAAATATTTGTGGGTTTTAATAATCATAGATCGGGTAGATTTAGGTTGGATGGGTAGTTTAATAGATGGATTTTTTTAATTGACTTGGCCCAATAAAATGCTGTCAATTTATTGCATCTGTTAAAAAACAATGACATAGATGACCCCTTTGAGTAATGGCAGTGGCATAAATGAGCCCAACTTTTAACGAATGATATGGATGAACCTTTTTCCTAAAGTTCAATGACATATCTGAGCTTTTTTCCTAATTTTGAGGGTTTCTAATAGAAGGATAATTATACAGAAGTGGGTGAATAATGAGAGGAAAGATGAAAAGTGTGGAGTTATTATGGCCTAATAAAAATAAGAGTTGCAATCATTCATAATATGTAGTGAATGTTAATTATTTGAAAATGAATATGCATTTTATTATTATGGGAATTAATGAGGTGAAGAGAAAGGATTAATACAGGAGAAATAAATAAATGAAAATTGTGGCTTTAGAAGCATGCCACATCAGTATATCCATATCCTTCCTTCCTATTATATATATATATATATATATATATATATATTATCTTTTCTCTTTTTTCCTTAAACAAAAATTCAACTTAACTTTTCAGGAAAAAGATACCCCTCTTTATCGCTTATTCTACTATATTTAGGATTCATCTCTTATTATTTTTTTTGAATTTTGTTACACCCCGTAATTCTTGACATTTAGATGGCCTATTTGCATGTTGGTTAAGAGTTTTAGAATGTCATACATACTAGGAAAAGGCCCGGGGAAGACACAAGCGCCAAGTCGGAGCATCGCAAGGCAAATGCGACTTATAAATCGCATTCGACAAATACAACTTAAAGAGGAAGTCGGGAAAAGCCCCTCCGCGATAGGCAGTGTGTCACGGAGGCTTCCCCTCCGCGATGGCCAGCATGCCACGGAGGGGGGGGGATTCAGGTCCAAGTATATAAACCCCTCCACTTCGGTTTTTGTTGATAATTATCATAATTTTTCATAAACAAACCAGAAAATAGACAGCATGAGAGAATTCAATAAAATTCCATTCGTTTACACTATTAAACACGGTCCAAACTCGAATTAATCTTGGGTAGTGAAGTATTAAGCTGCCGGGAGCATTCCTGCGGAGTTAGTTTCATGAAATTCGACCGGCGAATCGTCGTCCAATTGAGCTAAGGTAAGTGGAATTGCTCCAAATTAGTGCCAATATACTCCTAGCCCTAAAGTGAGTATTTCTCCCTTCTGGACTTCTAAGAAATAACGAGTTTTCGGTCGTTTTCCGATAAGTCCAAGTTTAGGCTATATATATGTTCAAAGTAGCATTTTCTTCCGGAATATTGATGAATTTAGTTCTAATTGCTATAAATGTGATTACAATTGGAAGAAATAGCTGAATATTGGCCGAGTTACGCCAGTTAGCCGGAAAGCCGACAACTGAGGTATGTAAAGCTAGTTTCTTCGGCAAGTTAGTAATTCTAGTATAGTGAAATGTGATAAATTTCAGAAGAAAGTTCCAGAAGCCGAGTATTAAGTATATTTGTATTGTTATGTCATATTCAGAATAAAAGTCAGTAAATCGGTATTAAACCGCGAGATATTATTTCAGACTCAGTACAAGATTCAGTTTAATTCAGCCAGAGAATCAGAATAGAATATCAAAACATGAACAGTATTATTAGATTTATTATACATGTTATATGTGATTATTGTTGTTTGTTGAGACCTGATTGTTTTATGTGGGTACCCTTAGAGCTTCCTTGCCGTCCCAGGGTTAATAGCTGTGTCGACTCGCCCGCCAGAGGGTGAGGATACGTCACTCCAAGTAGTGGCATGCCGTCCGCAGTAGGACGAAAATGGGATGCAACATTCTCCATAGCAGGCTGATCAGCATTACAGTATACCCTATCGAGCGCTTGCGCCCAGGGCACAAATTATAGATTATAGATACAGATCTTAGATTATAGTTACAGGAGTCCTCCGGACTTAGATACAGTTATAGTTAAGGGCCCAGAGAGCCCAAGCTGCACACCCAGGGGGCCACCGGGGTGCTCGTAGTTGTTAGGTGAGTGGAGTGAATTTATTTTTAGATGGTTTGACCCGGGTAGGGGTATATAGACTGCGTGTTGATTGACACCTTCAGGCTTATGGGGGCTAGTATAGGTTCTTGTATGCTATATATATATATATATATATATATATATGTTACTCATTAAGTTGATAAATAGCAGGACGCCGCATCGACAGGTATGATTCTTATCTTCTTCCCAGTACAGTTAAGCTCAGTACAGATTCCGCTATTCCAGACAGTTTTAGCTATCCTCTGTCATTTCAGTAACTGCCCATTTACTGTTTATCTTCAATTTTGTTTTACATACTCGGTACCAGTGGTACTGACGCCCGTTTGGGGGCGCTGCATTACTTGCCTGTAGGTACTCATAGACGAGGAGCCGATCCCTCGTGATTCCAACCAGCACACAGAGTCATCAGCTCCAGTCATCCGGAGCTAGACAGCTAGAGGTTTATTCCTTTTCTTTGTTATACAGTATGGGTAGGCCGGGGCCCTGTCCCGACCATCTTATCAGTATTCTTAGGGGCTTGTAGATTGTATATTCCCCGTGGTTAGCTGTACCGGTCGTGTGAGGTCGTGTGTATGTTTTGGTTTGTTTATGATAGCCGTGTGGGGCCTTATTCAGTTGGTGGTGGTGATCTTGTTGATAATGTAGCAGTTTAGCACTTGTTTTCTTGATTCAGAAATAACTAGACAGCATGGTGGCCTTGTCGGCCCGCATAGGTTCCTTTATACTACTGTTGTTCTGGGCAGCTGATGTTTCTTACAGGTGGATATAGGCCTAGTCGGCCGGAGGCTGTATTTACAGCCGTTATATAGCCTTTCGTTTTCTCCAGGATTAGAGCCAGCCTGGCACCAGAAGTGCTTAGGCTCAGCTAGTCCAGTAGTCTAAGTCTTAGTAGGGCACCAGGTGCCAGTCATGCCTCCCTAGGCGGGGCGTGATAAACTTGGTATCAGAGCAGGTCGTATCCCAAGGAGTCTACAAGCCGTGCTAAGTAGAATCTTGTCTATGGATGTGTTGTGCACCACATACCATAGGCGGGAGGCTGCAAGGCATAATAGGATGGTTACTCTTTCTTCATATTCAGTCGTGCCATAGAGCGTTGAATCCCTAAAACTTATCATACTCTTTGTTTACAGATAAAATTACAGACTAGCGACATCCTGTCACAGGTAGGAGACTGGATACGCAGCAGGAGAAGGCACCAACAGGATGCCTCAGCCTCGTTTAGAATCAGCCCGATCGAGGGCGATACAGAGGCGTCATCTCGACCTTCTCAGCAGTCCCCACCTCACCAGGAGCCACTCGGAACGATACCACCTCCGATAGTTCCTGTACCCATACCATCCAACCAGGAAATTCGAAGTGCAGTAGTTATGTTGGCACAAATGATGGCTACTCAGTGCCAGTCAGTGCCACCCGTAACAGCAGAGTCATCAGGTGGGCCTGGCAGTTTGAGGGTCCGAGAATTCTTGGCACTAGGTCTCCCACAGTTCATAGGGTCGGATCAGGCAGAGGACCCCCAGGACTTCCTAGATCAGATGCAGAGAATCTTTCGGGTCATGCATGTGACATCTACAGAATCAGTTGAGTTGGCAGTATTCCGGCTGCGGGATATTGTTGTGTTGTGGTACGAAAGTTGGGAAAGGTCCCGAGGGAGAGATGTTGCCCCTACGACCTGGTCCAGCTTTTCAGAGGCCTTCCTGGACTGTTATCTCCCACGGGAAATCCGACAGGACCGCATGGACCAGTTTTTACATTTGGAGCAGGGGGCGAGAAGTGTATTGGAATACGCCCTAGAGTTCGATTCCTTAGCCCGTTATGCTCCAGCCTTTATGGACACCATGTCATCTAGAGTCCACCGGTTTATTATGGGTTTGAACCCAGAATATATTGAGGCATGCATGACAGCTACACTGCGGGAAGATATGGATATTGCGCTGGTGCAGGCCTTTGCCCAGACTATTGAGGGCCTTAGACAATAGCAACAGGACAGCAGACGAATAAACCAAGAGCAGCGCTACAGGGATAGATCAGATGAAATACAGAGGGAGATTCAGAGAGGACCCAGGCCCCGGTTGTCAGACAGGCCACCTAGACCCCCACCTCCATCACAGTAGCAAAGGGGTAGATTCAGTCGCAGAGGACAGTCAGAGTCCGGCGGTAGTTCTCGAACGGTAGTTTCACCTCAACAGAGGAGGGCAGAGCAGAGCAGGTACTCACCCCCACCTTGCCCTATTTGTAGTTGACCCCACACTGGAGCTTGCAGATATGGCTCCACAGGGAGTTATTTATGCGGGCAGGAGGGTCATGTGATGAGAGACTGTCCGGCCAAAGGTCAGGGTAGTCGAGATAATCAGGACAGGGCGTCAGTAGGGCCGCGAGCTCCAGTAGCCTCGGTAGGGCATAGGCCCTAAGGTCCAGCAGGTAGAGGCCGAGGTAGATCAGGAGCCTCGAGTTCAGGTACAGGCTCAAGCCGTACCTATGCATTACCAGGGAGGCAGGACTCAGAGGCGTCTCCAGATGTGGTAACAGGTATGATGACTATTTGCTCACACCCTGCTTATGTATTGATTGATCCAGGATCTACTCTGTCCTACATTACCCTATTTATGGCTCGAAAGTTTAGTGTTGCACCAGAGTTGCTTCATTACCCCTTTTCAGTATCCACACCCATCGGTGACTCCATTATAGCCATAAAGGTTTATCGAGGGTGTACAGTAGAGGTTGCTGATTGTTAGACTACAGTAGATCTGGTAGAGTTAGAAATGATTGATTTCGATGCCATCATGGGTATGGATTGGTTACTGTCGTGCTATGACAAAGTAGAATACTGGACCAAGACGGTCCGATTCCACTTTCTAGGGGAGGCAGTACGAGAGTGGAAGGGCAGTACAACTACACCAAAAGGTAGGTTTATTTCCTACCTTCAGGCGAGGAAGTTGATAGCTAAGGATGCATTTACCACATAGTCAGAGTCCAAGATGTTCGGGTAGAGCCTCCGACTCTCCAGTTTGTTTCAGTGGTTAATGAATTCCCTGATGTATTTCCAGATGAGCTACCTGGTATTCCCCCAGAAAGAGAAATAGATTTTGCAATTGATTTGCTACCAGGCACTCAGCCCATATCAATTCCTCCATATCGTATGGCTCCTGCTGAACTTAGAGAATTAAAGGAGCAGTTGAAGGATTTGTTAGATAAGGGCTTTATCAGGCCGAGTACTTCACCTTGGGGTGCGCCAGTTCTATTTGTGAGAAAGAAGGATGGCTCACTCTGCATGTGTATAGATTACCGGCAATTGAACAAGGTTACAGTCAAGAATAAGTATCCACTTTCCAGAATAGATGATTTGTTTGATCAGTTACAGGGGGCCAGATATTTCTCCAAGATTGACTTACGGTCCGGATATCATCAGGTTCAAGTTCGTGAAAGGGACATTTCGAAGACTGCCTTCAGGACCAGATACAACCATTTTGAATTCATAGTTATGTACTTTGGGCTGACGAATTCTCCCGCAGTATTCATGAACCTGATGAACAATATCTTCAGACCATACCTGGACCTGTTCGTGATAGTGTTTATTGACGATATTCTGGTGTATTCTCGCTCAGAGGCAGACCACCAGGATCATTTGCGGATAGTGCTCCAAATTCTCAAGGACCGTCAACTGTATGCCAAGTTCTCTAAATGTTAATTTTGGTTGAACTCAGTAGCTTTCTTGGGGAATATTGTGTCGAATGCTGGTATACAGGTAGACACGCAGAAAATAGAAGTAGTAAAAACATGGCCTAGACCTACCACCCCGACCGAAGTCCGCAGTTTTCTGGGATTAGCAGGGTACTATAGAAGATTTGTTGAGGGATTCTCCACCATAGCGTCACCTCTGACTAAGCTGACGCAAAAGGCAGTGAAGTTTCAGTGGACAGAGACGTGTGAGTAGAGTTTCCAAAATTGAAAGATAGGTTGACCTCCGCCCTAGTGTTAGCATTGCCAGAAGGTACGGAGGGTTATGCAGTTTATTGTGACGCTTCGGGTATTAGGTTAGGATGTGTGTTGATGCAGTATGGTAAAGTAATTTCTTATGCTTCCAGATAGTTGAGGAAACACGAAAAGAATTATCCTACCCATGACCTAGAACAAGCCGCAGTGATCCACGCCTTGAAGATATAAAGACATTACTTGTACGGCGTCCGTGTGGATATTTTCACTGATCATAAGAGCCTACAAAATATCTTCACTAAGAGGGAATTGAATTTGCGGCAGCGTCGCTAGTTGGAATTGCTGAAAGATTATGATATAAATATTCTGTATCACCCAGGAAGAGTCAATGTAGTAGCAGATGCACTCAGCCGCAAATCTATGGGGAGTTTGGCATACTTGCAGCCTGAGCAGCGGGAGTTGGCCGGAGATATACACCAGTTAGACAGTTTAGTCGTTCGTGTAGCAGAAATAGAGGACAACAGAGTGGTAATTCAGAATACCGCAGTGTCGTCATTAGTTGTGGAGGTAAAGGAATGGCAGTATGAAGATCCTGACCTGATTCAGCTTAAAGACAGAGTTCAGCAAGGAAAAGCGTTGGATTTTCAGGTAACTGAGGATGAAGTGTTGCGATGTAAGGGCCGCCTTTGTGTTCAAGATATTTCAGGGCTTCGCCAGCAGATTATGAGCGAGATACATTACGCCTGCTATTCTCTCCACCCAGGCGCAACGAAAATGTACCACGACATTAAAGAGATCTACTGGTGGCCAGGTATGAAGAGGAAAATGGCAGAATTCGTAGCCTAGTGTCCTAACTGCCAGCAAGTAAAAGCGGAACACCAGAAACCAGGCGGATTGACTCAAGACATAGCTGTGCCTCTTTGGAAGTGGGAAGCAATAAATATGGATTTTGTAGCAGGATTACCCCGTACCAGACATAGAAATGACTCGATTTGGGTAATTGTTGACAGACTGACAAAATCAGCCCATTTTCTGCCAGTAAGGGCTACTTTCTCTACCGAAGATTATGCTGAGTTGTATATTAGAGAAATAGTCAGACTGCACGGTGTTCCAGCATCCATTATCTCTAACCGAGGAGTGCAATTTACAGCAAAATTTTTGCAATCATTTCAGAGAGGCCTGGGAACACAGATTAATCTGAGCACAACATTCCACCCTCAGACAGATGGGCAGGCAGAACGCACTATTCAGACGCTCGAAGATATGTTACGAGCGCGTGTGTTTGACTTTGGAGGTAGCTGGGATGAGCACTTACCACTTATTGAGTTCGCTTATAACAATAGTTACCACTCAGCTATCCAGATGGTGCCCTATGAGGCTTTGTATGGGCGAAAATGCAGATCGCCAGTTGGCTGGTTTGAAGTAGGAGAGTCGGCGCTAATTGGGCCGGATATTATTCATCAGTTAGAAGAAAAGGTAAAGCTTATAAGAGAACGCCTACTGACTGCTCAGAGCCGCAAGAAATCGTACGCCGATGTGCGGCGTAGAAACCTGGAATTTAATGTGAATGACTGGGTGTTTTTGAAAGTTTCTCCAATGAAAGCGGTGATGAGATTTGGCAAGAAAGGTAAGCTCAGCCCAAGATTTGTTGGGCCTTATCAGATTCATCGAAGAATAGGCCAAGTGGCATATGAGCTGAACTTGCCTCCAGAATTAGAGTATGTCCATCCAGTTTTCCACGTGTCCATACTGAGGAAGTATATAGGAGACCCTTCTAGAGTTGTCCCAGTTTAGGATGTCCAGGTTACGGAAGAGCTAGCTTATGAAGAGGTTCCAGTAGCCATACTAGACAGGCAGATTCGCAAGTTGAGAACTAAAGATATTGCTTCTGTTAAAGTATTGTGGCGTAACAGGAACCGAGAGGAGATGTCTTAGGAAGAAAAGGAAGATATGAAAGTCAGATATCCTCAACTATTCCAGACTTAATCAGCCAGAGGTACGTTAGTATTGTTGTTTTATGAATTGCCTTATATTATGTGAATAAATGAAATAGTTAGCTTTTGTGACGAATACTAGTGTTGTGTGGAGTACCTGTATTTGACTTTTCTATGTTTCAGGATTTTTGAGATAATCCATATTACAGGAAAAACTCTGCCAAATTTTTTCTAGAATAAGTCAAGTAAGTTGAATTCTTGCAGGTAGAAGTTTACATTCGAGGAGGAATGTTCTTAAAGGGGGGAGGATGTTACACCCCTAAATTCTTGACATTTAGATGGCCTATTTACATATTGGTTAAGAGTTTTAGAATGCCATACAAGCTAGGAAAAGGCCCGGGGAAAGACCGTACAAGCACCAAGTCGGATCATCGCAAGGCAAATGCGACTTGTAAATCGCATTCGATAAATGCGACTTATAAATCGCATTCGACAAATGCAACTTAAAGAGGAAGTTGGGAAAAGCCCCTCCGCGACAAGCAGCGTGTCACGGAGGCTTCCCCTCCGCGATGGCCAGCGTGCCATGGAGGGGGGGGGGGTTAGGTCCAATTATATAAACCCCTCCACTTCGGTTTTTGTTGATAATTATTATAATTTTCTAGAAACAAACCATAAAATAGAGGGCACGAGAGAATTCAATAAAATTCCGTCCATTTACGCTATTAAACGCAGTTCAAACTCGAATTAATCTTGGGTAGTGAAGTATTAAGCTGCCGGGAGCATTCTTGCGGAGTTAGTTTCGTGAAATTCGACCGGCGAATCATCGTCCTACCGAGCTAAGGTAAGTGGAATTGCTCCAAATTAGTGTCAATATACTCCTAGCCCTAAAGTGAGTATTTCTCCCTTCTAGACTTCCGAGAAATAACGAGTGTTCAGCCGTTTTCCGATAAGTCAAAGTTTGGGCTATATATATATTCAAAGTAGCATTTTCTTCCGGACTATTGATGAATTTAGTTCTAATTGCTATAAATGTGATTACAGTTGGAAGAAATAGCTGAATATTGGCCGAGTTACGCCAGTTAGCCGGAAAGCCGACAACTGAGGTATGTAAAGCTATTTTTGCGGCAAGTTAGTAATTCTAGTATAGTGAAATGGGATAAATTTCAGAAGGAAGTTCCAGAAGGCGAGTATTAAGTATGTTTGTATTGTTATGTCATATTCAGAATAAAAGTCAGTAAATTAGTATTAAACGCTGAGATATTATTTCAGACTCATTACAAGATTCAGTTTAATTCAGCCAGAGAATCAGAATAGTGTCACACCCCGCCTTGGGGGGGGGGTACGACTGGCACTTGGTGCCCTACTAAGATCTGACCTGCTAGACTGTTAAGCCTGGGCGCGTCTGGCGCCTGGCTGGCTCTAACTCAGATTTCTGGAAACAAAGGGCTATATAACGGCTGTAAATATAGCCCCCGGCCCATTGGCCTATCGCCTGCTGTACCTGTCTTGGCAGCTAACCAGAAATATAGTAACTCAGGGAAACCTATACGGGCCGACAAGGCCACCATGCTGTCTAATTATCTGCTGCTTGATCAAAAAGCACAAAAAGAAGCTACGTGACCGGCAAGGTCACCACTACTGACAATTATGGCCTCACACGACCATCACAGAAGTAAGAGAGAGTAAAGACAACTATACAACTGCACGGCCCCACACGAACGGCTCATCTGACCACAGGGATTTCATACAGAATGCAAGCCTCTAGGAATAGTAATAGAACTGATCGGGACAGGGCCCCGACCTACCCATGCTATATATAACAAAAGGAACTGAACTACACCTCTGAAATTCAGCCTCCGGATGACTGGAGTTGAATACTCAACCGCTGACAGGGAGTCACGTAGAATCGCTTGCTCGTCTAGGAGTACCTGCAGGCAAGTAATGCAGCGCCCCACTGGGCGTCAGTACCACTGGTACTGAGTATGTAAAGCAACTGAAATAATATAACTGAAAACATCATCTGAAAGCAATAATATGACTGATGAAGCAGAAGTAGGAGGAATAACTTAACTGTCTAATGAAGTAGATCGTACATGTTCTTACTGATACCGAAGGAAGTAGGAATCATACCTTGAGGCGTATCATTCTACTACCAACCCACTCGCGTCTAATATAACATAGCATAGCATACATAACATAACATAACACACACAAACCTTACCCGGACCCCATAAGCCGGGAGGTACAATCAACACAGAATCTATGCCCCTACCCCGGTCATCCCATCTCCTATAGTGGCTATAAGCATCCTGCCGGTCCCTGGGTATGCACTTGGGCTCACTGAGCCCCTGACTATAACTGTACCTGAGTCCGAAGGACTCTAAAATCAACACCCCAGGCGTACCCGCTCGACGGGGGTGTATAAGGGCCGACCAAGGCACAATATGGGGAAACTGGCATCCCATCTTCGTCCCCTTGCGGGACGGCATATCACTCCGTAGAGTGACGTATCCTCGTCCTCTGGCGGACGAGTCGATACAGCTATTAACCCTGGGCGGTCAGGGATGCTAGGTAATCCAACCCCAATCAATACAACGGTCTCAACTAATCATGCTGTCTGTGTATCTCATAAGCTAAGGCTAACAGGTGTAAGGTATCATATAAATCACATACTGAGCTAATAATAGAAATCTATAAGTGTCTGATACATGCTGAGACAGGTAAGTATAAATATGAATATAGCCTCCTGTCAAACTGTACTGGGGCAAATGTAATACAAGAAGGTGTTTCTGCTGAAAGCTATACTGTTTACTGAGTTTCTGTATTAATATGATTTCCTATTTCTAACATGCTTTCTAAACTTTATTTAGTTGCTATGCTATGTCTGAAATGCTTTACGGATACTGTACTACTTCACGAGGCTTCAGCTAAACACAACAGTATCTTAACATGGTATATTACATTTTATACTGAATATACTGAGCAATCTTAATCACTTACGCCCGAATCTATATCGTACGGATAGGTATCGTACACGTTACAACCCAAAACTTCCCATATTGCACCAATATTCAAAATAACACGATAATCGATTTCTAAACATGCAACTGGTCTGTAAATTACTATACTGCTTCGAGGTTACTCAACTTGCCGAGGAAACTTAACTTTACATACCTTATCTTTGAATATTCGTCCGTCGGACGAGGCTCGGCCGGTACTTCTACTGTTTTCTCCCAACTGCATTCATACATACGTTAATCAATACTAAATACAGTTTTATTGTAAAGAGCGACGCTACTTTCGATTTAATTTATAGACTAAACTTAGGCTTATCGAAAGACGGTCAAAAACTCGCTATTTTCCAGCGGCCCAGAAGAGAGAATTATTTACTTCTCAGCTAGGAACACATAGACATAAGTTTGGAGCAATTCTACTTACTTTAGTTCGGCGGCTCGCCGATTCGTCGGTCGTATTTCGCAAAACTAACTCCGTAGAAATGCTCTCTACTGCTAAATACCTTGGTATCTAGGATTAATTTGGATTTGGGCAGCGTTTGGCAGCGTAATCGGACGGAAATATTTAATTTTCCTACGTTTTTCTCTGGTTGCAGCGAGTTCTGGAAATTTTTAGATGTTTTCTGATTTTGAACTGAAGTGGAGGCTTTTATACTTGGGCCTGGACCTGGGCAACATGTCACGGAGCCATCGCGGAGGCCTCACCTCCGTGACACACTGCCATCGCGGAGGGGCTCTGCCTCGGCTCCTCCCGCGATGGTTCGACAGGTTTCTCGTCCGATCTTTTCCCGGGCCTTCCCCTAGCACGTATGGCTTTCAAATATGCTTAACCCACGTGCGAATAGGTCATCTAAGTGTCAGGGAATTCTACGGGGTATAACAAATAGAATATCAAAACATGAACAGTATTATTAGATTTATTATACATGTTATATGTGATTATTGTTGTTTGTTGAGACTTGATTGTTTTATGTGGGCACCCTTAGAGCTTCCTTGCCGCCCCAGGGTTAATAGCTGTGTTGACTCGCCCGCCAGAGGGTGAGGATACGTCACTCCAAGGAGTGGCATGCCCTCCGTAGTAGGACGAAGATGGGATGCAGCATTCCCCGTAGCAGATTTATCAGCATTACAGTATACCCTGCCGAGCGCTTGCGCCCAGGGCACAGATTACAGATTACAGATACAAATCTCAGATTACAGTTACAGGAGTCCTCCGAACTCAGATACAGTTATAGTTAGGGGCCCAGAGAGCCCAAGCTGCACACCTAGGGGGCCGGCGGGGTGTTCGTAGTTGTTAGGTGAGTGGAGTGAATTTATTTTTGGATGGTTTGACCTGGGTAAGGGTATATAGACTGCGTGTTGATTGGCACCTTCCAGCTTATGGGGGCTGGTATAGGTTCTTGTATGCTATATATATATATATATATATCTGTGTGTGTGTGTGTGTGTGTGTGTGTGTGTTACTCATTAAGTTGATAAATAGCAGGACGTCGCATCTACAGATATGATTCTTATCTTCTTCCCATTACAGTTAAGCTCGGTACAGATTCCGCTATTCCAGACAGTTTTAGCTATCCTCTGTCATTTCAGTAACTACCCGTTTATTGTTTATCTTCATTTATGTTCAGTTCTGCTTTGCATACTTGGTACCAGTGGTACTGACGCCCGTTTGGGGGGTACTGCATTACTTTCCTGCAGGTACTCATAGACGAGGAGGTGATCGCTCGTGATTCCAGCCAGCACATAGAGTCATCAACTCCAGTCATCCGGAGCTAGACAGCTAGAGGTTTATTCCTTTTCTTCGTTGTACAGTATGGGTAGGCCGGGGCCCTGTCCCGACCATCTTATCAGTATTCTTAGAGGCTTGTAGATTGTATATTCCATGTGGTTAGCTGTACCGGTCGTGTGAGGCCATGTGTATGTTTTGGTTTATTTATGATGGCCGTGTGGGGCCTTATTCAGTTGGTAGTGGTGATCTTGTTGGTCATGTAGCAGTTTAGTACTTGTTTTCTTGATTCAGAAATAACTAGACAGCATGGTGGCCTTGTCGGCCCACATAGGTTCCTTTATACTACTGTTGTTCTGGGTAGCTAATGTTTCTTATAGGTGGCTATAGGCCTAGTCGGTCGGAGGCTGTATCTACAGCCGTTATATAGCCTGTCGTTTTCTTGAATCCAGGATTAGAGTCAGTCTGGTACCAGAAGTGCTTAGACTCAGCTAGTCCAGCTCTTAGTAGGGCACCAGGTGCCAGTCATGCCTCCCAAAGCGGGGCGTGACAGATATATCAAAATCTCTTGATAAATACTAAATATCTTATTCATAATACACATTACTAATTTTTGTGCACATACATTGGAGGTGTGTTATGCATTTATCAATAAAAAGAGTTTAAAACACAAAATAAAAATAAATTATGTGTACTAATAATTGATATCAAGATAAATATAATTTTTTTAAATAAAAAAATAAAATATTATTATATTGACGTAATAATTGAGTATTACGTAATACTTGTATTGTTATTTAATCTTCATATTAGTTTTAATTATGTTTTATTTCAGAGTTATCAGTTAATAATATCAAGTTATTATATTGATGCAATAATTGAGTATTACATGGTACATGTATTGTTATTTGATCTTCATATTAGTTATTTCAGAGTTATCAATCAATAATATCAAGTTATGCAGTATGTGTTGCAGTGGCCTCCGACATTTTGTCTCACAAAAAATTACAGAACTAATCTTACCAAGAGTTTTTTATTCGGGACCTCTGACCAGCATATGGTTTAGGAATAAGCATATAATGCACATGCAATGATCCTAAATATGAAAAAGGAAAAGTTGACAGTGTGATAAATGTGTGTCATAACTGATAATTACTAAATATCTTATTCGTAATACACATTATTATTATTTTTGCATATATATTATATGTGTGTTCTATATCTATCAAACAAAAGTGGTTAAAACACAAAATAAAAATAAATTAGGTTTAATAACAATTGATATCGAGATAGATATAATATTTTTTAAATAAAATATTACTTATATTGACGTAATAGTTGAATTCAAAATAATTATATAATGAACATGCAAAGATGAAAAACTTCGGTAAATTAGTTATGTAATTATATATATTCTAGATAAAGTCATAAAGAAATATCCATACTACGCACGGGCCCAACAATTCAACTTTAAAATAATTTATTAATATAATTGCTAATAAAACTGTTTGGCGACATATAATTTCTTTTTTTTTCATTATACTTTTTTTTAAAAAAAAAATCGCATATTATCTCATTATTTTTTACTAAAGTGAAAATAATACAAATATAAATTATTAAAGTACAATAATATCACAACATTCTATTCATTATAAATTTTTTAATTTATCATTTCCATCGAGAATTATACATTTTTTTAAAATTTGTATATTGCTCTATTATTTTATCTAAAATAAAAATAATTATAAACATAAATTCCTAAAATACAACTAACACTAAAATATTTATATAAAAAATACTAAAATTATCCGAACAAACGACTCCATTAAACCTGCTGCCAACAACTTAGTGACACTTGTGTAGTGTAATGTAATAATAATATACAGCAAATATACTAATTAAGTAACAGCCACTTTCTTGGACTTTCAGGCCCAACAGTTGACTCCATCACAATGTTAATGAAGCTGTGTTGATAATTTAATGTACAATTTGGATAGTTTTTTGTACAATTTCATGAAGCTGTGTTTGGTCCCAGAATTTAATCATGAGAAAAAAATATAATTTAAAATTTCAAAATTTTAATTTTATCTCATATAATTTCATATAATAATTTCAAAAAATAATTTCATCTCGCATGGTCAAACAGATTTTTAATACTAAATTTTATATTTAAAAATATATGAAATTAGTGTAAAATGTGTATATAATATAATAAAATTCGTATGAAGTTCATATTACATTTTTGAAAATTTAATACATCTACAATTAATATTGTATATATTTTCATGCAAATTTAAGACGACTACAACAACATAAACTTAAGTCATACAACTTTAACACAATTTTATTCAAAACCACATCAAATCTACATTAAATCATTCTAAATTTGAAATATAATCTCACCAAGGTGTTCTCTAACTTTTGGAACCACATCCATTTGAAAATTAATTATATTTTGCAAACCTAAGTTTCAACTTTGAAGTTTCACGCTTCATCCATGGTGGAATTGAAGATTTAACATGAGATTTTATTCAAAATCACATCAAATCATCCTAAATTTCTTCTATTTGAGATATAAACTACTCCAAATATTCTCAAACTTTTGAAACCACACTCAATTTAAATTTATTTTAATTTTTAAAATTAAATATCAACTTTAGTTTTAAAACTTTATCAATGTTGAAATTCAAAATTTTAATTTAGAATTTTTTTTGTTGATAAATTAAAGAAATAAAAAAGAAAGAGGCTGGTAAGTACTATAACAGTTGAACTGGTACATGTGGTTAAAGGAGAGGAGAAATACGATAGCACCCATGTTTATGACTTATATTACTTTTAGTACAATCCTTTATTGAGGTATCAATAAATAGAGTCAAATTTATAGTGCAGTCAATAATGCTTATTGTACAATTTATTTTGCACTGTTCGTCCTCCCTGGCCAATTCTATATAGAAGAAATATATATATATACACACACACACATATACATAAGATATCTTGATATGCTTTTTTTTTTTTTTATCGTTTCAATTATTTTATCATAACTAAAACTCTTGTTATTGACATGGATATTCCCCTTCAAAGTGTTACATACAATTGTCTCTATGAAATATATTGGGGCAAATTAGATACAACCCAACATTAAAAATTGTTTGATTATGTGATTTATTTATTATCATCTAAATGTATAAGATTGAAAAATATTTTCTAGTGAGTTTAAAATGATGTTCTTTATTTTTTAGAGGCAAAAAGCAAATTTTGGGATAAACGCTTGCTCCAAACAATTGATAGAATCTATCAAGATTTGCAAATGAACCAAAGAACATTCGATTGGGTTTATATATAAATGGACTCACACCATTTTTTATTTTTGTTGCACCGTATTCATATTGGACTGTCTTAATTTATTATACCATATACTTTTTTCGCTTGATTTTTAGAACATGCACAGTGGAAGCAAGCATGAACAAGATAACAATCTTACATGAATCACTATATAAAAACAACGAGTTAGATTACGAAATACTAACCTCTTGAAGCTTTCACACAACGCATCCAACTCGCTCTCCAGGTCTGCAGTCTTGTACTATGTCCTCAATAATCTCCCAGTGGAGAATACTTGTGTAGGCAAGTACTGCTTCTCAGAAAAGGTCGTATTTTTTCAAGAAAGAAAAAACTCTATTTATAATTACGTTTTTAGGGCTTAAAACCCTATTCTCAAAATGTATAGGATTTCTTCTTTCCTTGCACATCTACACTTTTTTTAAGGGTGTAAAACCCAAACGTATACTACTTACCTTTTATGAAGTTGTCCAAAATCTTGTAGGATTTTACTATTTCAAGAAAATAAGTTTCTTCCTTTTCCAAGTTTTTTAATTAATGAGGCATAACAAGGACCATAAATTTAATTAGTGAGGCTTCCAATTATGGTATTAATTCGAAATAATGAATGAATTAACCTACCATAATAAATTACAGATTATTCCACTAAAAATTCGTAATTGCACTCCTCGGTATAATTTCAAAATCAATTATTAATTTATTTAACTCCCCAAGTTAAGATTACAGATATCAACCAATCAAATTAAATTTCTGACTATTTAATTCATTGATCAATTTAATCCTTTGTTCAAACGCTTAACTTATTTAATGTGACGGATACAGAATCCACTTGCATAGTTTTCACATGAAAACTTATAAGCAATTATAAAGGGGTATCATCAATCTCAAAGCCGAGACATGGATTTCATCAACTAACTATCATTTCACAAATATCATTTGTCATCATCCAACCTATCGGGAACATTTTAACTCGCGAAAGAGTTTCACCCTTCGATAGATCAAAACAACAAACAGATGACATTGATCATAATAGTTATATTAAGATTAAGAGTATAAGTACATTTAATGATCTAGAGAATTTATTTTACTAAGTCAGACAAAAACTATTCTCTACTTGGTCCGTTCAATACATACAAAATGTATTAGCATAAGAAGTTGGAGTAATATCATTCCCACGATCAAGATAAATTATATTTAATCCTATGGTACAATCATACTGATGAATTTGTCCAATTCTCATCTTAGATTGTGAACATATACAAACTTTATACTTATAAGAACCGATGATTTAATCATCTGTGTATAAGCTAAACTCTATACACTAAACCATCTATTATATAAGTAAAAGACACACATGCAAAATCAATCTATTTAAAACAAGACTTTATTAATCCAATAAATAAAAAAGAAAGTCTTACATAAAACTGAAACATAACACGATACTAAACCGCATGGTTAATAGTATATCCTAACAGAGATGTGTATGTCTAGTTCATATATACTTTTTATTTGTATTGTTCCTGCCCCACGTAATTTAAAAAATTTGATTGAAGTACATTATTATATACTTTCGCCTGAACTTTCAAGCCAACTTCAAGCATTAGGGGTCAGAGAAAGGCATAGCAATCAACAAGTAGAAGATTTGAGGTTCAATTAAAAGCTATTCTTGCTACTGAAACTTTTTTTTTCATGCGTCCTGTTGATGATATTCTTCGATCTTGGCCTTCATACAATCGTCCAATTCGTGCTGAGGATGGAGATTCTTTTAGTAATGAAGTTGATGTGGTACAAAACACTCCTTTAAATATTGTTCTTGAGCTATTTAATTTTGTTGCTAGTTGAATGAAGTATTAGATACATGTTTATTTATTTTCTTAATTTTTTTTTTTACTTGTATAATTATCTATTGTCTTACTTGAGATTTGTCTGAAGGTTGTGCGGATTTTTTATTTAGAATTGAAGTAAGTTTGTTGTTGGAGATAGATATAGTTTGGATAGGAGACATAGTTGTTAGATGTATTTATGGTTTATATAATAAGAGAGTTGCTAAATGATTATAATTATATGGCCAAATAGTCTCCCATAAATAAAAAGACCATACTAACCTCCTTTTTTTAAAAAAAATGAAAAGGTAAGTTTTTACTATTTTTTGAATTCTAAAAGTAAGTGCAATTAAAATTTTTATTTGGTTGAAGCACAAATATTATTAGTTGAGTCAAGAGATTATTTAATTAATTTTATAATATGGGAATCACCATATCATCTCATTTTATCTTCTTCTCTTTCCTTCAATTCAATTTTTTTTTTGTTCCCTCAATTTCTCTTTCTTTTTTTTTCCGTCAAACTTTAAAACTAATTCTATTATATGCATCACCATAGAGCTCTTTAAGATATTTGTGGATAAAGTTCATCAGTGATCATCTAATTTAAACTTATCATATAAATTTTTGCTTATATAAAAGTCATTTAATTTTAAAGTTATCACACACACAAAAAGAAAATTATTATTTTTTATTTAAGAGTCATTTTATTTTAAGATTTATCACACAGTCAATTTTTTTTATTTTTTGTCACTTAAAATTCATTCAATTTTAATCAAGTTAACTAAAAAAATAAATTTTACCTAAATTTTGATATTTTATACCAAAAATATGAAATAACACTCTAAAATAAGTTGATTACATTCAGAATAATTTTAGAAATATCCCATAATATTTTGCTTCATAACACAAAACTCAATTGGAATATACTATATTATATTTGTTTTCCTTAATTTAATTTCTTTATAATAATTTTATATAATATCATTAGTATTAAAAAAATATATGATTTGACTATTTTTCCTTTACTAATACGCTTATTTGTATAGTAAATTTCATAGACATATGTTAAAAAATAAATAAAATATGTTTTGTATGATAAACTTTAAAACTAGAATAGTTTTATGTAATAATTTTTTTTTAAAAAAAATGGTGTAATCAATTTTAAAATTAGATGACTTTTATGTAACTAAAAAGATTAAAAAGTGATTTTTTGTATGATAAATTCAGAAAGTTAGATGATCACTGATAAAATTTTAGTCTATTTTTCAGTTTTACTATCTAATTTTTCAACAGATTTCATATCTACAAATAGTAAAAAATTTCCCTACGTTCTCATATGCACACTTAGCATTCTTGTATGCACACTTATTATTCTCATATACACACTTTTTAGAAAAATATATATTTTCATATATATACTACACATACACACATATTAATATAGACATAAGTTTATAGCAAATCTCATATCTACAAGTACGATCGTAGAAAATTTCAATATTCTTGTATGTACATTTTTCTACATATTTTCATATGTATACCTTTTTTTTAATATTTCATAGTATGAGCACGAATTTATAGCAGATCTCATATCTATAAATATTATTGCAGAAATTTCCAACACATGTACATATGGTGTATCAGATTCTCATGATTTTCATGTGTACACTTTTTCTTTTTGTGTTCCCATTTGTACACAAATACGTAAATACATATTTTTTTTTGTGTGCGTGTGTATTAGATTTCAATGTGTAGGCTGATTAACAACAACCCAAGAGAGTCATGTATTAATGTTGTAGTCTTGCGCTTTTATATTACACTGATTTGATAACTTGTGAATTGGTATTTATATTTGTTATTAACATGACCTCTAATTAGGTAATTTTATTGATTATTATGTTTAAATAAATTCAAACTACAGTTTAAATAATTTTTTTAAAATGTAATTTGAAAATATTTCAACAACAATAGTCAAAACTCAAAACACCTTAGACTCTATAAAAAACTGTCCAGAAAATGAGGGTCAATACCAACGGATAGAGTCAGTTTTTTGAATAAAACCGACGCAATACCGATGCACTTACATACAATAGAATTTGGTTGTTGAAATTTTGAAATCGACAGACATGGTCGTTTTAAATCGAGGGACAGTTGACCCAATCTGTCGATTTCAATAAATTAAGAATTAACATAATCTTTTTAAAAAAATCGAGAGTTAATGTCAGTTTGTCCGTCGGTTTTTCATAAATATATATAAAAAATATAGCTACTTGAAATCGAATATTACAATTGCAAAGGACACCATATGTCAACTGATAACAATGTCTAAACTCAACTCAATTCTCCGAATAGACCCTCAAAAATTGTCCAAAACATTTCAAATTTAAACGTAATATACAGATTGACTATATTGTATAACGCGTTTCAAACCTGTTAGAATTATCAAATCGCCAATATGAGGTCGTTTTGACTGAATATTGACCAGAGTCAATTCAAAGATTGTCAAGTTTCTAAAATTCCTCTCAACGACTAAAATCACTCATGAATGTCTCGAGATCTGTGCAAAGGCTCCAACCAAGTCATGATTCACCTTCCGAAGCTAATGGAATCGTCCAAACTCGAATTTGACCCCAAAAACTCAAAATATTGACTTTGGTCAAACTTTTAAAATTTCAACTCTCAAAATGAACTATCTTCTCCAAAATTCATCTGATCACCTTGAGAATTGTGCCACCCATGTTGCAAGTCATAAAATCACATATAAAGACTATGAAAGAGGTCAAAATACTGAAAATAAGTAAATTTTATAAAACAACTATGAAAGTCGTTATGTATACTTTTAGTTACGTTGTTCAAATTATTCTTTAGATGCTAATTAAGAACAACGTCTATCAGAAACAACCTCTTTGCTCTACGAGTTAGGAGCAAGATTTGCATATACTCTATCCTCTCCAAACTTCATTCATAAGTTTTCACTGGATATGTTACTATACCAAATAGGTATAACAAAAAGAGAATTCGAATTGATATCATTAACTCTTTTTGCGTGATTAAATTTTTATTTTTAGAAAAGATAATATTTTAAAATGAATATAAACCAAAAATATTTTGACAATATTGCAAAGGTCATATTGTTTTTATAGCATGGTCATCATTTTTTTTTCTAACAAGAAAAAAGAAAATACAGAAGTGGTAATATATATTTTCAAACATTTCACATATAATTTTGATTTTCGTAAAGGTAAAAAATTATTGTAAATGATGAAACCTTGAGGTCTGTTTTTTCAAAAAATAATTTTAATGAATTCGGAAGAATTCAGTTATTTATGAATTTATCTTTATAGTTGAAACAAAAATCATGTTAAGTCGCACAATATTAAATTTATCTTTGAAATAACTTTTTTTTTTGAATTTAACAAACTCCGAGTAGCTTTCAAATTAAATTTCAAAGAAATAAATAACTTGAATTATTACATTCATTAAATAAATAAATAAATAAATGTTACACATAAAACAACCTAAATGAAAGATTACACGGCTAATGTGAATAGCTCCACATATACGTGATGTATCAAATAAATTATTGTTTTAATTAAAAACATGTATCAAATAAATTCAAATTTACAACAAAACGTAAAAATTTTTTTAATCCTATTACCAAATTTGGCCTTGAAAAATTGCCAAATAAACCATCAGGGAGGCAAATCGTAAATAGAAACAAAAGCTGGGGTGTGAATTGTAAAACGATGTATCCTCGGCGGTATAATTTACAATTTTGCAAAGAACCAATGCTCGGAGCCGTTTCATGTAAAATCAAAAAGGATCCTTAATACTTAAACCGACCCAATTCGTAAAACCCTCAGACCCAGCTGGCGACCCGAAACATATAAATCAAAACTGAAGCGGCAAAATAAGAATCGTTAAACCCTAAACCCTAGTTATTGCCAAAGCTTTATCACCTTCACACTTCTCCTTTCACCTGTAGCATCTTTCAAGACCTTAGAAGAAAAAAAATTGATTTTGAAAGAGGATATTTAAGTTTTGCCCCAACTTAATTTCAATTTATATATATCCAGAAATTCTCCGAGGATCAATAGAAAAAAAAAGAATGTCATTTGATGGGAGTTTTCGTGTGGATTATGAGCTGCAGAGGTTCCTTTCTCGGTGCCCTGAGCTTGCTTCTATATCCCAATTCGACTACTTATTGAAGAAGGTACTGAAAAATCTAACATAATCCACTAATTTTTGTGTTCAATATCTTTTTTAAGTATGGAAGTTGCAGGCGTTGTTTGTTAACACAAAAATATAAAAAAACTTACTATAATATTTGTGTTCAACGCCTTTTGTATTTCTTATGAAAATTTCATCTTTTATTGTTAATAGGGTGATAAAGTTACAGAAGAAGAAGTGGTGAATGCTGTGGGAGAAATTGTGATACATCCGAAGTATACAATCCCCTTGGTTGGATGTTTTCGCCCGCTAGCTAGGAAAATTGTGGACAGAGCTGTTTCCTTGCTTAGTTTGGTACCCAACTTGAGGTGCAACCATGACGGTGACTTGATGGAGGTCGACCAAGAAGATGATTGTGGACAAATTGAAGATTTAGATATTGAAGATACTATTCATATAATTGATGTTTATGCTAAAAGAGGAAAGGGCTTGAAACTTCATGAGCTAGCTTGTCTCTCTTTTTGTAGAGCTCATGATTTGGTCCGTTCATTATTGAGGTAAAGTATTTCTTCTATTTGGTCCCTGAATCAAAATGAAGGTTGTTATTTCTTGTCAAGAATGTATCCGACGGAATTTGGATGATATACCATAAGTCAATAATCCACTGGGCTTAAGTGCTGCCTTATTTAAGTATTCTTTGTTTAGCTTTGCTGCTGTAATCCAGGAAAATATTGCATACATAGGAATTGCTTATGCACTTCTATCTCCATTGTTAGAGTAACAAGTGTTTTCCTTGGCGCAGGTCTATCTTGGGTTATTTTGAGTTTGCTCCTCCTCCATTTGAAAGGTTTAGACAGAGAAAATCAGTTATGGAGGTAGTTTTTTTGGTATTTTCTTTCTTAATATCTAACTTTTGTTCCATAATTTTTATATGTAATTCTCATTCTTAATTTGTCTTCCTCCTATCTTGTCTTTCAGAGCTAATTTTTGACACCATCCCTCTCCTTTGTTTTCTCCTCACTCTAATGCAATGGCTTGGTCGTGACATTCATGTACCAGATTGGATGCTAGATTGCTTCTGAGCATTAAAGATTGCAGTGATTTCTAACTTTAGAATGATGACCAACATGTCTTTGGTCTTTCTTGGTTTTACAAAATTTTAATGTAAAACCAACTTTGAATTGATAAAGGAGCGTGGCATGACCTCGAGTATGAGTATTATTTGTTTTATCCAGGAATTGTGGACTTATATGAGTTGTTGGGTTAGTAAAAACCTTCAAATTTGGCTTGTGTTTGATATGGGGTCTGTGCTAGTTGTGTCAGCAGCATTTGATGGGGTGTACGGTGTTGCAAAAGAAACAAATAAGAAAAAGAGGAAAAACTCCAATTTCTTACTAGAAGTGTCAGAATAATTCATAGGCAGGTCATGGGTGATCAATGAATAAAATAATACTTCCTCAGTCCCTCTGTCCCATTTTATATGTCCTTGTTTGATTGGACATGTAGTTTAAGGAAGAAAGGACTTTCAAAACTTAAGATCTAAAACAAGTCGGAGACATTTGTGTGGTGTGGGGCTATAATAATCTCATTTATTGTAAAATGAGAATCTTAAAGTTTAAAATTATTTTTTTGATAAGGTAAATAGTTTTATTAATTTTAAAGTTAATTGTTCTAAATATAGAAAGATGTCTCTTTTTAGGACAAACTAAAAAGAAAAGTGTGCCAAATAAATTTGGGACAGAGGCAGTAGCTTTTCTTCCATTAATATGGCCCTTTATGAAATAAGGAGATATTATTGTCTTGGTTGCGGTTTCTATGTCCTTTCCTAAAGTTCATAGTTATTTATAGTGATACATTCATAAGAGACAACTGTCACTGTGACTTGAATTTAAGGGTACTATGGTTGCTGGGGTTGTGACTTGGCTTGAATTTTTCTAGTGTTTTTCCCCCCCTTTTCCCCTTTAGGTTTATTTGAATTTGTACTTTCTTGTATGATAAATATTTTAAATTTAATGTGAAGCGAGTGTTGCTCACTTGCCTAATTTCTTTACTTGTTGTATTTCAAGCAGTCAAGTATCCCAAAATCATTTTGGGATGGTTTGTGCTCTCTTTATATGATCTGAGGGTCAAAAATTGTGTTAATGTGAAGCGAGTGTTGCTCACTTGCCTAATTTCGTTACTTGTTGTATTTCAAGCAGTCAAGTATCCCAAATTCGTTTTGGGATGGTTTGTGCTCTCTTTATATGATCTGGGGGTTAAAAATTGTGTTATGTAAAGTAACATAAAAGAAGAAAATATTAGAGCGAGGCCCAATTATATTCTTGATTACGTAATGAGCCCCTATGTTATACTGTCCACGTACTTGTCCTGGGTGTGTATGGGATGTTAAAGATCCCAAGTTCGTTGAGGGAGTGAAATGTTAGCTCCTTATATGATCTTGGACAATCCTCACCTCAGAGCTAGTTTTTGAAGTTGTTAGGCTCAAGGTTCATTTTTAACACAAGTTACACATTTAAATAAGTTGGACTTGAATTGAAAGAAAAGTTCTTTTAAAGTTGGATGAAATTCATACTTAGTATCTCTTTTTGAATGAAACATCATGTTATCAAGAAATTGAGTAACTTTGAATACTGAAATTTTTTTGTTAGTATCAAATCCTATTTCCAAACATGCATATAATACAACAACAACAACATACCTAGTATAATCCCATAAAGTGGGGTGTGGAGAGGGTAGAGTGTACGCAGACCTTGTGTGAAGAAGGTAGAGTATACGCAGACCTTACTTCCACCTCAAAGGCAAAGAGCTGCTTCCGATAGACCCTGTCAAGATAAATAAATCAAAGCAATCCAAGAAAGGAAATAACGGATGAAACAAGGCATGTCATACATCATCTGAAGTAAAAATACTACTATCCACAAGGTTCAAGAAACAATAGATAATATCAAAAATTTACGTGCAAGATACTACAAGAATAATACTATGACTACTAGTATGAGATGATTTACTAAACAATGCTGTACTCCCTCCTAACCTACTACCTTGATACATGTTCTCCACAACCTCCTATCTCGGGCCATGTCCTTGGTAAGGTGCAACTGCGTCATGTCCTGTCTAATCATCTCTCTCCAATGCTTCTTTGGCCGACCTCCACTTCTCTTGAAATCATCCCTCGACAACCTCTCATACCTCCGCACTGAGGCCTCTGGGCATCTCCTCTGCACATGTTTGAACCATCTTAACCTTGCTTCCCATATTTTGTCCTCCACTGGGGCTATTCCCATCTTATCCCGGATATCATCATTTCTAATCCTATCTCTCCTAGTATTCCTACACATCCATCTCAACATCCTCATTCCCACAACTTTCATCTTTTGGACATGAGAATTCTTGACCGGCCAATATTCTACCCTATACAACAAAGTAGGTTTGGCCACCACTCTGTAAAACTTGCCTTTAAGCTTTGGTAACGATTTCTACGTTGGATTCAAAATTTCCTTATTTTCTGTGGCTTTCTTCTCTCTATTTTGGGTATAAGTATTATTTTAACCCAATTTAGCATATCAAATTTTATAAGCTGCCTAACTATTCTCTTATTAGGATGGAGCTGGTTTGCTGAATGCAGTGCGAGTTTCATACCGTTTCCTTCTAGCAGAGCCTGAAGTTTTTGCCACCATTTGGGACTGGTCTTGCCTTTTGGACAATATAAGTCAGTTTCATGATTTCTACTTGGGTAAAAATGTAGAACCAAATAGAAGTGCATGTGACATAATATGGTGTGGGATAAGAATACTGTCAGTACTTTTGAAGTTAAATGACCGAGCTATAGCAAAGTTCAATCTCTCTTCTCAAGAAGCATGCTCCTGTTTACTACGGTAAGTTGTTGCATTCTAATTCATTGAGTAAATGTTACATTCTTTAAAGAGACAAGTGTATCAACTGCTTGATGTAAGTCGTAGCAAATCCTTAGTTTGAACTTTGAAAAGGCTATTGAATTGGAGCTAGATATTTGATACCCTATGCTGCTAATTTCTTGGTTAATGCTCTAGTTCGTGATATGAATATTTTCCTTCTTACTGGATTCATGCTATTCTTCCATGCTGAGTTTTGAGTAGTATGACATGCAGCACTTCATCCTATCATTGAAATTCGGATCTGAATCTTCTCATACGTCTTCTCACGAGTTGATGTTTCAAATCCACAGCTGGGAAGACTATTGTCAGGATGTAGCACTTGAGAAAGCAGGCTGGTATCTTGAATTCTCACATGAAAATAATCATGAATTAGCTGGTGGAAGCATGGGATTCAACCGATGTCATTCATTACAATCTTCACATTTTGATTCTTTAGTTCCATCCTCCTCAACCATTCTGGAGAATGGACTGTCAAAGGGGGACAAGAAGGTGACATGGTAAGAGCCTTTATATCATAGACCTGTAACTTTCTGGATTTCTTTGCCAATGCTGCTGATTTGTTCCCTAAATAGCATTTAACGTTGATCTTTTAAAAACATGCAGGGATTGTGGGAAACCTTTCATCTTGACTTCTGCTATGCAGAAGGGCTATGAGATGGTGTTCCTGGCTTTTAGTCAGAGGTGGCCCATTCTATTGTATGGCCCTGCCGGTGCAGGAAAAACTGCGTTGATTTCAAAGTTAGCAGAACTTCACGGGGGTCGGGGTATGTTGTTTGTTGCTCCATATTAAAATCAATCATCAGTAGCATATGTATATCTTTTATACGATGGACATGTTTTTTGTGCTTTGATTGTTGGCTGTGGATGTTATGTTGAGCTTGTAAAGTTAGTTTATCTCGACTTCAATACCAGAGGGATGTAAATAAGTAAAAAAGACAAAAACTAGTCATGAATAATTAAATAGGTTAAAGTACTTGTTATTGTTCATTTAAGATGTTGACATCTATGGAAAAGGTCCAGTATGTTATTTTCCCTCATTTTATGTGGTTAATTTGAGTCCTTCAAAAGTATTGAACAAAAATGGTAGCATGCATTTGAATAATTAAGTTTATTATATTCCTTTAGTCCCCGTTTGTTCTCACTTTATTGAGATTCAAATCTGGTCATTTGGATCTCAACTTTGTAGATGCATTTGCTTTTTTTCCTTTTACAACTACACTTATTTTTCTAAATAAGTCTGATCCATCCGATCTCATTAGGATGTGAAGATGTACTTTAACCACTGCTTTACATCTCCACCTCCAGCTTTCGCCACACATCCCACTGGAAACAACCACCACCATTAATCATCTCTGTTTACACATCACTGCTAGCCGCCCCCATCCCCTGTCACGATCACCATACAACCGACAACATTAACCAACCAGCCACCACTGCACAACCACCACCATCGACCACTGACCACCTCCACCTTCACTGATCTATTACCATCACTAGCCACCACCATCAATCAACTGTACGAAAGAATTTAAGCATTTGATGCTAAACCTTAAGGCTATAGGTCAGAGTAGCCCAAGATTATTTAAATTCCTTTGAAAATCCTTGCACAATCGATGAGAAACAAGAGTAGCATTCTCCGATGGCCTTCCGTGTGTATAACACGGTTCTGGGACTTGCACCTGGATTTGATATTTCCTTTTTTTTCCCCCTCCTTTTCCGGTCCTTTTTGAAGTAGATATGAGTGAGCCTGGAGTAAAGGGAGACAGATTAGGCTCATTAGCCTATTGAGGGGCCTCGAGCAATTTAAGTGGCTCGATGAGTTGAATATACTGTGTGTGTGTATGTGTGCAAGAGCAGTTCCATGGTTTGAGTTGAGAGGGAGAAATGAAAATAACAGAACACAAAGAGAGAAATGGGCGCACCAAAATTTCTCTGTGATACCTTGTTAAAGAACCTGAGTGTTCAACCCATAACCTTGAGATTTGAGTAGCCTAATACTGTTTAAATCCCTTTAGAAACCCTGGAACTGACGAGGAACAAGTATAACATTTTCTGAGACCTCCTTGCCAGCCTCTGCTGCATGACCTACATGAGCAATCACCTCCCACTGCTAGCTACCACTACCAATCACTACTGCATAGTCATCACCTCTGGCCACCATTGCACAACCAGCATCCCTGGCAGTTCCCGCAAAACGCAACCTCCCCCCACTACCATCGACCACCGACATTGCTAGTAACTTTTAGAGTGTGCTTCATCAAAGAAATATTTTTTATACTATGTAAATTAAGATTTTCTCAAATATTTTCTGGCTGTGGTATTTAACTGTCATATATTTGAATTTGTTAGTTTTTAACTAAAGATAGATCATAAAAACCAAGTAGTTTTAGTTATAGTGTTTAGATTTGGAGTTCACCCGTTTGGAAAATATGTGGGTGAAGTTGAAAAGACCAAGTATTTGATTGATGTTAGAAAATAGCATTTGGAAGTTAAATTGAAGTTCCATTATGTCACTGGAAATACTTTTTTAAACCAGTATTTCAAGCTTCAAGTTTTGAAGTTGAGATAATGGACAAAATTGTAAAACAAAAATTGATTTGCAAAAAATATTTCATTATATGCAAATGGCATCTCTGTCCAAAAGCCTACAAAAATATATATTGAGATTCAAACATCTTAATCTTAAAAGGAAATCAAACTTGGCCATAATGTATCTAAATGTGGTTTAAGCTTCTGTTGAAGTCAAAATTAGTCTAACTGTACTGAGGTGGCATCTGATAGGGTAGTACAGTGGCATCTGATAGGGTAGCTAATTTGCTTCCCATAGTGTTCATAAATATCTCAATCCAAATGAAGTCCCAAGTCTCCAATGTCCAGCAGGGAAGCATCCTCAACATTTTCAAAATTTCCCTTCCCCCGATTGAGTAATGTATGCCCCATGAATAGGTTTTCTTCATCTTCTCCTTTGCTTTCTCTTCTAACTTTGGGGATCTTTGTATTGGCCCACTCTATTGATATGGCACAATTTGAGGGACACTGTTGTTTTCATATTCTTGAACATATATTGCAAAAGACTCGTTATATCTTTCACAAGCTGAATGTGGTACCGTCACTCGATATTCAAGTTTCAGTTGACATTCCTAGATTGGAATTGATTTATGCATTGTCATAAGGTTTTGAAAATTTTAAGTTGGATAGGTTTGAATCCCAAGTTTGACGTTTACTTGTACTGTGATTATTATTGTCTATAGCCATCCACTTTCATAAACTGCTAACAACACTTTTGCTTATGGTGCTTTGAAGAAGCTCTTGGTTCGTTCTGACTGTGTCTGCTGTTTTCTTGTTGATAAATTAAAAAAAAAACAGTTTTATTCATTCACATGGATGAGCAAGTTGATGGCAAGATGTTAGTTGGCACTTACGTCTGTACGGAGCAACCTGGTGAATTCAGATGGCAGCCTGGTTCACTTACTCAGGTTTCTTACACATTTGAGAAATCAATAGGTATTTCATTATTCCTAATGTGTCATGGAGTGATGATTATTATGATGTGCAGGCTGTTTCCAATGGATTCTGGGTTGTCTTTGAGGATGTTGATAAAGCGCCTCCTGATGTTCAATGCATCTTATTGCCTCTGTTAGAAGGTGCAACTTCATTCTTCACTGGGCATGGAGAGGTATTTTTGAATATTGCCTTTATCTGTTCTAGAAGATTTAGTGTTATTATGCTTATCCTTTGATGCTTTTGACTGCATGCTGCTTTTTCTGAATTTTCTAATTAGCTTGATATGTTTATGGTTGTTATATCTTGACTATCTCTGACTTCACAATCCGCTAAAAGCATATATGAAGGTAAGTGGTGGCGTACTGTTTCTTTTTGTGCAGTTTCGTATAGCTCTTCAACTAGCTTCTTGGAAACATCTGTTTTATTTCAAGTTAATTAGTTGTTTGATTTTTTGTAAATTTCGACCATTTATGTGGAGTACTATTGTGTATCACTTAACAACATTATTCTTATGCCTATTTATGGATGTTTAAATCAATTTGATGGTGATTTTCAGTGATCATTTTGATGATTGAACTGTTCATTGCTCTGAAGTAGGGAAAGATAAGTCAATAGTATTCTTTAGTCTTTACATTTGAATGGAAGTGAAATTCTTTTTCTTCCCAAGTGACAAGTTATGATTTTCTAACTTGTGGTAACTATATCTTTCCATAAGGAATATATTCAGCAGTGCTTTAGCCATCATTATTCATATTACATTGCTTGACAAATCCCAGAACAAAAAGGATGTTAACAGACGGTGTCTTCATTTCATTCTTCTGTATCTTGGCTGTTTAGTTAGTTAACAGATGATGTTGCTGTTTGCCACCACGATTTGTTGTTTCAAAAGGCTAGGTACTTGCATCTTATCACTAGTTGATTGGTGAAATGCTACATTGCTTCTTGTGCATATTATTCTGAAGATGAAAGAATTCCAATACATATGAACCATTGCAGGGAATCCGAGTCCATGAAGGTTTTCGGTTATTTTCCACGATGACAAGCACTCAGCTAGATATATCTACGGAAGGTTGGTATCACTACTTATAAATTTTGGTTTTCTTATCCATGCTCTATGTACCTAACAAATAAAAATGAATATTCTTCATATATGAATCTGATTTTTTCTTAGTTGCTAGTATTTGGAGTCTGTTGTTAGTTTCTTCCCCCCTCCCCCTTTCCTCAGCCTATTTGTAAAATCAGCGCACACTTATGGTTTTGATGCTTGGTGAGACATATTCTGTAGTTGTAGTTCTTTTGTTTTCTGATAACTGGTTGGTGAACTTCTTTTGCTGCTTGAGTGCCTCTCAAAAGTTCTGGTCGACTTTCTTCCTACATGTTCGCACTTTGATTAAATCTAAGTAGAAGTGGGTTTGGGACCTTGAAGTTCTCAAAGCTTTTTCCAAGATACTTTCACTACTGTGTCAGTCACTTGGGTCTTTGGGTGGTTTGGTCTTCTCCAACAATTGTGAGTCTTTTTCCAATTGTTGGCTAGCATTCTCAGACTGTGAGGGCAAGCTCTGAATTTAGAACTGACGAGATTCTGGTATATGACAACTACAAGCTCGTCCTTAGAATGTGTCGATTTTCTTTGTAGCTCCTGTTAAAGGTGGGATGTTGCTAATGGCCGTTCTCTACCAATACTAATTTTTTGCTGTTAATGTTATTGATTTCGATAGGACTTCATGTTATTGCAAAGTGTATTTCTTGTTATCTATTTAACCCTTTTTCATTATTTTTGGGTTGCTTTCCATTATTAGCTGAAAGTGGCATCGTTCTTTAACAGGTAAGAGTTCTGTTAGTGCACTTTGGCGGAGAGTAATGATTGCACCTTCAAGTCATCAGGACTTGCTGAAGATTGTGAACAAGTGGTATCCAGAATTGGAGTCTCTTGCAACAGAACTTATAGGTATGATAGATCTAATTGCTCTTGATAGGTTGTTTACCTCTACAATATCTATTTAATTCTGTGGCTGCATCATGCAGGAACATTTAATAGAGTTAATGAGCTAGTAGAATGTTATTTTGGAACTGGTGCCTTTATAGGTTCACATGGAAGGTTTTCATTAAGGTAAGCTCTTTCACGACACGTCATCTTAATCTGTAGAATATTGTTGGCTTTAACCATGCATATCAATTGCAGAGATCTTCTCAAGTGGTGCAAGAGAATTGCAGGTTTAGGTTTTCATTTTGGCGGGGATGGTCTTTCAGCTTATGCACGTGAAAACATATATAAGGAGGTCTAACATGATAACTAATGTTCATATCATCTTTCCTTGCTAAATATTTCAGTTACGCTAAACAGGTGTACGATTTGACTTTGTAGGCTGTAGATATCTTTGCTGCCTTTTCAACTGCTGAAAAACGGTTGGCTGTAGTGAAAGAGATAGCTAAAATGTGGTCAGTAGGACCCGTGGAGACTTTGTATCCCATTAATAGGCCTGTTATTCAGGTATCTGTTATTTGGTAATGTGATATTTTCATAACTATAGCAGCTTCGTTTTCTTATTTGCAATGTCTCTGCAGGAACTGGCATCTGATCTACGTATTGGGAGGGTTGTACTTAAGCTTAACCACAGGGTTGTGAGTGAACAAACTCTGAACTTTTTTGTTTGTTTTTGATAAAGCATGATATTTTCTGTTGTTCCTTTTTGAAGTTCTTTATGATTGTTGTAGACCTGGGAAGAGAAGAAGCGTTTCGTTGAGATTCGTAATTTAATCCACGTACTTGAGAGCATAGCTTGCTCTGTTAAGTATAATGAGCCAGTTCTTTTGGTGGGTGAGACTGGTACAGGGAAAACCACTCTTGTACAGAGTCTTGCGTCGAGACTTGGTCAAAAACTTACAGTCCTGGTATGTTCCGGAAAGATCTATGAACAAGAAGATTTAAATATGCATTTAACAGCCTCACTGAACGATCTATATTATATTGCAGAACTTGAGTCAGCAAAGTGATATAGCGGACTTGTTGGGCGGATTCAAACCAATCGATGCTCAGTTCATCTGTATACCTCTTTATAAGGAGTTTGAGAACCTATTTACTACTACATTTTCTTCCAAGGTAATTCTCGAGATTTTACTTTTCTAAATGTAGTTTCGCGCAGCTTAAGCAATATAACAATCTCTTGTTTCAGGAGAATGGAGATTTTCTTGTACGTTTAAGGAAGTTTCTTTCTGAAAAGAATTGGAAGATGTTATTAGGTGGATTTCAGAAGGGTGTCCGAAAGATAATTGAAATAGGAAGACCTGGGTCTGGTACAAAGCGGAAGAGACCTTTGGGTGAAGAACTGATAAAGGCTTGGGAAACCTTTTCCCTGAAACTAGATAAAGCGCGTATGCAGATTGATTCTTCTGGTGGAATGATATTTTCTTTTGTAGAAGGAGCTTTTATTTCTGCACTTAAGAATGGCGAATGGATACTGCTTGATGAGGTGAACTTGGCTCCTCCGGAGACGTTGCAGCGAGTTATCGGTGTACTTGAAGAAGAGACTGGATCTCTATGTTTGACTGAAAGGGGTGATGTTGATTATGTAAATAGACACTCGAACTTCCGCATATTTGCCTGCATGAATCCTGCAACTGATGCTGGGAAGAGAGACTTGCCCATTTCGTTAAGGAGCAGATTTACGGAATATTTTGTTGATGATTTGTTGGATGATGAAGACCTTTCTTTGTTTATTAGTCAGTTTATTGATGAGGATCATTCAAATAGAGAACTAGTCAGTAAAATTGTGCAGTTCTATAAATCAGCCAAGAAGCAATCTGATGATAAGTTACAGGATGGTGCTAACCAGAAGCCCCAATATAGTTTAAGGTCTCTCTACCGTGCGCTAGAGTACACGAAAAAAGCAAAGAGAACTTTTGGACTTCCAAAAGCCCTTTATGATGGTTTTTGTATGTTTTTTCTGATAGCATTAGATGAACCAAGTGCTAAATTAATGAACCAATTGATTACTAAATATTTATTAGACGGTAAAATACCTCCGCAGATCTCATTTGATGCTTACTTGTTAGATAGAGGAAACTCAAGGTCTGATGATTTGGCGGAGAGCTATGTTTTGACTAAGAGTGTCAAGGAGCATATTAGAAACTTGGCACGTGCCATATTTGTTGCAAGATACCCAGTTCTACTTCAGGGGCCAACATCTAGTGGAAAGACTAGCCTTGTCCAGTATCTTGCTGCGATAACCGGTCATGAGTTTGTGAGGATCAATAACCATGAACACACGGATCTGCAAGAATACCTGGGTTCCTATGTTACTGATGCAAATGGGAAGCTTGTCTTTCATGAGGGTGCACTTGTTAAGGCAGTTCGAAATGGTCATTGGATAGTTCTAGATGAGCTGAACCTTGCCCCATCAGATGTGTTAGAATCTTTGAACAGGTTGCTAGATGATAATAGAGAGCTTTTTGTCCCTGAGTTGTGTGAAACTGTTCGAGCACACCCAAACTTCATGCTATTTGCCACTCAGAATCCACCTACCTTATATGGTGGTCGCAAAATTCTTTCACGAGCATTTCGCAACCGTTTTGTGGAGATCCATGTCGATGAAATTCCAGAAGATGAGTTGAGCACAATATTGACCAAGAGGTGCGAAATCCCAGAAAGCTATGCTAGGAAAATGATTGCTGTCATGAAGGAACTGCAATTGCATAGGCAGAGTACTAAAATTTTTGCTGGAAAACATGGTTTCATTACTCCACGCGATCTGTTTCGGTGGGCTAACCGTTTCAGGGAATTTGGGAAGTCCTACGAAGACCTAGCCCGTGACGGTTATTATTTGATGGCTGAGAGACTGCGAGATAATGACGAGAAAAAAGTTGTCCAGGGAGTTTTGGAACAGCAGTTGCGGGTTAGACTTGGTGAGGATGATATGTACAAGCAGGTTTATCTCTTTACCTCTCACTATTTAAGATGCAAAGTACATATTATAAAGTTTTGACTCTTATGGTTGTTATTGATGCTGAGAGATTCTCTAATTTTACAGAGTAACCAGATTTACGTCCCTTGACTTTTTCAAAAGATATTGCAGAAAATTCTCATAATGAACTTATTTTTTTGCTTGATAAAATGACTTTTTAAATGTTGAAAGAGCAAGTCTCAACACACCCTTTGTGCAGCTGATATATACAAATACGACCTTTCTAAGAAAAGAGCAAGTTGGTTGATTTGGCGTGGGCGTGGGGGTGGGGTGGGGGGGTAGGTACTACATTCCTTTTTTTATCTTTGTCAAATAAATAAGATTTTATGGATAATGGGCCGAAAATCCACCTGTACCCAAAAAAAAAAAGAAGAAGAAAACCTTACTGGATTATATGGTTTTCTATGAATGAGCAAATCCTTCTCTATTCGATTGAAGGCTCTCCTCCTATTTCTTTCTAACTGGGGAGGCGGACGGGGTGGGGGGGCTATATTATTTTCTTCCTGAATCACTAGCAATACTCGATTGCAGTATCTTCCTGGTGATGTTGCAAAGCTCATTACTTTTCACGAAAGGGTAGTGTGGAAATTAAGAAGAACGAGTAAAGAAATGGTATTTGATTAGATGGAAATTGGTGTGGGGTCATTGTCTGGTGATCAAATTTTATTTTCAGAGACAGGCGACAACCTTAGAAGGGAAGAAATTGTAGTTAGAGAGGAGCTATTGCATTAAGCGCACACGAGTCTATTCTTATTTTAGTTGGCTTTTGATAAATTCGTATTCCCAATTTTTTTTAATCAACTACTAAAGACCCTGATCAAAGGGAACTTTGCTGAAGTTGGCATGTTGAATAGTCGGATCTGAGTTATTTGTTAGATCGATGTCATATTCTTTCGATTGTCTTGAGTCAATTGTTTCAAATCAAAGATATGTCATGATGACCTTTCACTTTTGTGTGTGGATAAAGTAATTATTTACTGAAGTTGTGAGAAAAAGACACCCGTAAACAATAAATATACTAAGAAGTAAAGGTTGCCTGCATAAAAGTATGGTTCTCTACAGAAGACACACAATGATATATACACATGGGAGTCGAGTTAATAAAAATAAATGTCATGTCATAATCTGTGCAAAGTTGTATTCCACCATTTCAGATGGCCTTCTATTTCTTTTGAGTCCACAGTACCACATGAGTGCCAAGGGGATTGCATTCCAAGCTCTATTTCTCCTCCTATTCCTGAATGCCTTATTGTTCAGGATTTCATTTAGAACTATCTACCAAAGCTGGTTGGTCTGTAATGCATTAATAAATAGTTCACATCTTCCCGCAAACATTTTCACATGAAGCACCAAGTAATTACTAGTTTGCCTTTTTCGGATTTTCCGCTGTTATTATATCTAGTCTTGTCTAAGATGACTTAATTGGAGCAACATGATCAGTAGCAGCCACATTGATTATATGGAGAATGTTCTCCTCCTTGATTAACCTTGTAAAGGACTTCATGGAGAAAGATCGCTCTCCTTCACCTTCTCAAGAATGCTGTTTTGATAGGATAATATTCATTCTTCAGAGCAAGTGCCTCATACTTTGTAATTCCTCCATCTCTTAGGTCTTGTAAGTTACTTCTAAAACCTTTAATTACATATCCTTTCCCTGTTTTGTTCTTTGTAGACCTAGTGAATTATTGCCTCTCTCTGGCTCGAGTTATGAAAATCCACAGGTTATTTGAAACTTATGGAGTCACCACCACACCATTTATGTCTACAGAAACTAATCTCGTGTCGACTACATGCCATGCAAGTGAAGTAATGGCTGAACCCTTCCGGTTTCCTCATGCTGCTTCTCCATGGACCACATGCATAGGGTGTGATGATGTTGCTCGTCCTCCACCTCCATCCTGAATAGCAAATTTGTCCGCGTTACGGTTCTCTAAAGTGCTTGATCTTTATTCTTGAACTTCCATAGCCACTTCCCTAGGAGTGTGTTGCTGAAATCTTCAAATCTCTTACGTCAAGCCTTCCTATCCTGATGGGTTATGTGACCACCTTTCAGTTCACAAAGTGGAATACCTTGTTCCATCGAAATTGTTCCACTAGAAATTCCACTGAACTTTTCCAACTTCTCAGGAACACTTGCTGGTGCACTCATAAATGACATGTAGTATGTCGTGATGCATGAAAGAGTACTCTTGATAATAGTGGGTAGTGGATATGCCTAGAAAATGTTCCCAGGCACTCTTTTCGAGGCAAGACCTTTCGAGCCGTCTCTCCAACTCAACAACTTTCTCAGGGGGGATCTTCCGGCAACTACCCGGGACTCTACAATGGAGGAGGACATGATTTATTACAATGCAGGTTTCAAATTCTACGACATTACTAGAATTATATCAGGTAGAGAAACTTGGTTTGAATGGGCAGAATGCAGCAGGTTTTTAATGAGGAAAGTTACGATTTGTCTTAAAGTTATGAGATGATTGGTATCTATATTTATTTATGCAACAAAAGATAGTCAAGAGATAGAACATGAAGGATCATTTCTTGGAATTCTTTTGCACTCATAAATACAGTGAGAATGGTATGTACATCAGCTATTTTGCCATTCAAGGGGAAAGCAAATCTGTCATTATTACACCAGAGACCACATTAAAGGGAGGATGGGAGAAAATGGCCCAGAAAATATACAGGTTCATTAATGTACAAAGCAGCTAAGGTGGCAGATGCTGCCAGCTTCAAGCAACTTGAATCCTCCTTCAAAGAAGCCTTCAACAACAACCGATGGACAGCAGAGGTCGCAAAAATCTCACAGATCCATAGGGCTACCAACAAAACCTGCATCAATGGAGGCTCAACTATCTCCGACAAGGACTTATTGGGCAGATGCATTATCGGAAAATTCCGTGGATAGTCGCAAGAAATCCCAATTTCGGATGATGTCGGTAGTGGCATGTAGCACTTGGAAGACAATGTTTGGAGTTGATGTGTTTGCAATAAATGATGGGTAATTTCTCTTCGAACTTCCATTTAGGAGGGTGGCCGAACAAGTTTTATCTGGGGAATGAGTATGGAAGAAGCACAAGGCACAACTCCAATGGTTGCGCCCAACAATTGACCGGAAGAAGTAAGAAGTAAGAAGGGATTGGGTCTACATAAGACTACTAGGTCTCTCCTTGAGCCTAGGGTCTCAGAAAATCTTCTAGATGATAGGCGACAATGGAGTCGACATCGAGACAGAAGAAGAAATTTCACTGAAAAATCACTTGTACTGGGCACATATCAAAGTGAGAGTTGACGGTAAAAATGTTCCAAGGGAAATCGAGATAGAAAGCAATGACTATTCATACACCATTCGATATGGTGCTAGTCGGCGTTGACTGTAAAAGCAGGGTAAGGAAGGAGAGAAGCTCCATCGAAGGAACTGCGGATAAAAGGGTTGATAAACCCTATTTATCATATAAAATAGGTGACACTAGCAATATATTATTGAGCACGTGTGTACATTGAAAGAAGGGGGATATTTAAATTCCAGGGCACGTGAAAGGGGGGGGGGAGAGTTTCACTCACATCAAGCAAAATATTCTACCTAAAATAGTCTCAGATCATAATCCCGTTTTTATGACTTGTGTAGAGAGTGAGTGGAAGAAGTCTTACTTTTTAAATTTGAGACATGGTGGTTGGAAGTAGGAGACTTCAAGGACAAGGTAAAAGAATGGTGGAAATCTTTTTTGGTGGCTGGCAGACCAGGTCATATATTAGCTGAGAAGCTTAAAATGCTAAAAGCAAAATTAAAGGAGTGGAGCAAGGGCAACAAGGGGGATTGGAAACAGAGGAAGGACAACATTCTCAATCAAATTGCAGACTTGGAAAATATCCGAGAATAGAGGGCTCTCACGGATGATCAATTAATCCAAAAAAACAACTCTGGCAATGGAGTTTGAAGAGGTAGCAAAAAATGAAGAGATAGCCTTGACAGAGATCAAGGGTTCAATGGCTAAATGGGGATAAGAACACAAAATTCTTCCATGGAATTGCTACATCTCATAAGAGATTTAATTTCATGGAACAATTGGAAGTAGATGGAAACACTATCAAAGATCCTGAAACAATTAAAGGGGTTGTTAAGAACTTCTATAAAAATCTATACAAGGAGACTGAACAATGGAGGAAACTACATAATATATCAAGGATCACTGAGGAGGAGCAAATACGGCTGCAAAGAGCATTTGAGGAAGAAGAAATTCTGGATTGTATCAAAATGTGTGCTTAAGGAGAAGGCCGCTGGACCAGATGGATTCCCAATGGTGTTCAATCAAACTTTCTGGGAAGTGGTGAAGGGAGACATCATAAATACTATTCAAAATTTTCATTCCAAACAAGTATTTGGGAGAAGCTTTAATGCAACTTTCATTGCTCTGATCCCAAAATAGACAGGCGCCTCAGATCTGAAAGATTACAGGCCAATCAGCCTGGTCGTGTACAAAATCATTGCAAAACTGCTAGCTGAGAGGTTGAAAAAAGTGAACAAGTTGGTTAACAAGAATTAGATGACTTTTATAAAGGGAGGACAAATTATGGATGTTGCACTCATAGCCAGTAAATGTATAGATTCAAGAATGAAATGTGGAGTTCCTGGAGTAATGTGCAAGCTGGACATACAGAAAGCTTATGATAATGTGAAATGGGACTTTTTACTAAACACTCTTAAACAAATGGACTTTGGCAACATATGGCTGTAGTGGATTGAGAATGCATTAAAACAGTCAGGTTCTCAGTTCTTGTGAATGGGAGATTGAGACAGGGTGACCACCTCTCTCCTTTTCTCTTTATTCTAGTAATGGAAGGGTTTGACAACATGAAGAGAATTGCTTCACAAAATAGGTGGATCAGGGGATTTCAAATTGGTAATAGAGCTGGGGAGGAGGAGATATGTCATCTGCTTTATGTAGATGACACCTTCATATTATGCGAACCAGAAGCAAAATAGATCAACTACAACAGAGTGATATTGGTATTGTTTGAAGCTTTAGCAGGATTGAGGGTCAACTGGGGTAAAAGTAGTCTGTTCCCAATCAAGAAAGTTGCCCGATTCAGGGATCGACAAGCATAATAGGGTGCAAAGTAAAGGAGATGCCAACAACTTACTTGGGTATGACCCTAGGTAGCAAGCATAAGGCTATAGAAATATGGGATGACATTTTGGAAAAAACAGAAAGGAAACTAGCTCGATGGAAGGCTCAATACCTGTCTCTAGGGGAGAGACTGATTCTGATCAACTCTATATAGGACTCTCTCCCTACTTACATGATGTCCTTATCCAATGCGATCAAAAGTTGTCAAAAAACTAGACAGAATAAAGAGAAAAATTTTTGTGGCATGGAAACAAAGAAGGGAAGGGCTATAGCTTGGAGAAAGGGAAACAGTTGCATCTTAGCAAAGAGAAGGGGGGTTGGGAATTAGAAATCTGAGCCTCCCCTGCTGATGAAGTGGATGTGGAGATACACAAGTGAGTATGGAGCCTTATGGAAGGAAATGATAGTGGTAAAGTTTGGTGAATTAAGCTCCTAGTGCACAAAGCAATCGTTGAACCTTTTAGTGTGGGAGTATGGATATCATTCAGGAATATTTGGCCAGAGATGGAAGCAAATATGAAACTCAAGGTGGGTACTGGAACCAAGACCAAGTTTGGAAAGAAGGATGGATTGAACAAACACCTCTGAAGGAAGCTTTCCTAAATTTATTTCTGATTTGCAACAATCTTGAAGCTAGAGTGAGTTATTGCTGGACAACACAAGGCTGGACGTCTCATTCAGAAGATTGTTAAATGAATAGGAAGTGGAAAGGGCGTTATCATTACTAGAAAAGCTAGGAGGAGTCAGTATTGACACAACACCTCCAGATAGTGTTCAATGGAAGCACAACAAAGATGGGATCTTCACAGTTAGGAGTGAATACAAGAGAAGGCTACAGGAAGTGGCTGGGGGAGACTCTTTACCATTGGGATTACATTTGGAAAAGTTTGACTCCAACTAAAGTAAAATGCTTCACATGGTTAGTTATAAAGAAGGCCTGCCTAACCCAAGAAGTAGTACAGAGGGAAGGAATGCAATTAGTTCCCAGATGCTTTCTATGTAACATAACAGAGAGAACAAACACCTATTTTTACAGTGTAAGTTTATTGCTCAACTGTGGGAGTTTTTCTTCAACAAAACCAGCATCTGTTTGGTCATGCCAAAGCACATATCTGGTCTACTAAGTTGCTGGATTAGGAGGGGAGGCAACAAAAGTCGGAAAAGGTGGTGGAGGTTAATACCATCGTCATATGGTGGATAGTGTGGAGTGAAAGAAATGGGAGATGCTTTAAAGATAGGTCCAATTCCATTCAGAAAGTTAAATGGAATTGTATTGTATTTCTATTGTTTTGGTGTAGACAGCTTTGTATAGAGGATATAGATCAAATTGTATATTTAATAGGATTTCTGTGAGTTTTGTTCTTCTCTTGGTTACATACTTTTGGAGGTGGCCAGCATACCCTGAATGCTGAGGAATACAACTTTACCACTTTTGAAAAAAACACAAAAAACAAAGGAGATGGGAAATCTCGCAACTACAGCAGAAAGATTTGAAATTATAGAAAGTAATTCTCCGAGTGATTAAAGCCTGGAATTACATAGCAGAAGAACCACAGACCGTTGAACCAGTAGGTTCTTGGCAAATGTAAGTTAACGAAAAGGTGGATGAGATGAATTGCTTAGTAGAAGATATCTGTCCATTGGAGGTGCAATTCACAACTGAAGATGCTAACCCATATTCCAACACTCCAATTCGGGTACACAAACACATTCTCGGACTAAATAAAGAATTTGGGGTAGAATTTCTAGCGTGTGAGAAGGAGGCTCTAGTATTTTTCATGAAAATTAATAGCAAATAGCAGGAGAACATTGCCAAGCAACACCAATAGATGCAGACAAGTGTTTAAAAGATGGGAGACATTTTCATAAGCAATACCACTAGAAGTAGGGGTGGGATATCTAGCTATTCTTGATCAATGAAGATCAATCTAATTTCTTGGAATGTTAGGGCGGTTGAGCTGTATAAGAAAGCGGGGGTTGAATATGGAAGGTAGATGTAATATGTTTTCAGGAATCCAAGGTGGAGGGTGATATCAAGGAGATGGTGAAAGACATATTAGCAAATAGATGAGTCAAATTTGTCCAACTAGAGGCAAGTGGAACTAGGGGAGCAATAATCATAATGTGGGACAATAGAGACTAGGAAGGGGAGATTAGTAGTCTTGGTTGTTACTTAGTTTCTTGCAAATTTGCTGGTAAGAATCAGGACTTTTCTTGGTATCTAACTAGTGTATATGCACCCAATGACAGAAAGGAGTGAGAGGAGACATGGGCGGAAATTGGAGCAACTAGCGGTATATCCTTAAGACCATCGGTTCCATGTGGTATTTTTAACACAATCAGACATCCTCCATAGAAGACAAATTGTAGCAGAATCAATACACCAATGACAAAAATTTATTGAAGATATGGATCTAACAGGTGGTCAATTCACTTGGAAAATGGGGGATAGGCATACAATAGTTGCCAGATTAGATAGTTTCCTTATATAAGATGAATGGGACACAAGCTTCAAGAACACAAGTCAATCTATTCTTCATAGAGTGACTTCGGATCATTCTCGACTAATGCTGCAAATGTGGAGAGTGGAATCACCCTAAGTCTTACTTCAAGTGAGAACTAGTGGCTTCAAACATATGGTTTTGGTACTAAAGTCTAGAATTGGTGGGATTCTCTCTCTTGTTCCGAAAGTCTTGACTGTATTTTGGCCTTCAAATTGAAATCCTTGAAGGTATAATTGAAGGAATGAAGCAAAGTAATCCAAGGTTATTCAGATTACAAAAGAAGAAAGCACTTCCAACATTTGGCAGAATTGGAGGAAACTCAATAACGGAGGAGATTGACAAAAGAGGAGATTGCCACTAGATTGACTCTAACAATGGAACTTGAAGACATTGCAAGGAATGAAGGGACTGCTTGGAGACAAAAATCTAGAGCTCTTTGGTTGAAGCAGGGAGATAGAAATATAAAGTTCTTCTAAAGAACAACTAATGCACACCGGAGAGTTAATAATATTGACAAGTTTCTCGTGAGAGGTGAAACTTTGATAGATCTAGATAATATCAAAAGAGAGATTGTCTCATGCCGGGAAGATCTATACTCAGAACCAGAGGAGAGGAGGCCAAAATTCAACATGAGGGATTGCCCAGTGACCAATACAGAAGATAATGAGATGATGATGGCCCATTGGATTCACATGAAATGTTGGAGTGTATCAAGACATTTGTAGGGGACAAAGCCCCTGGCCCAGATGGGTATACCACGGCCTTCTTCAACCTGTGGTGGGAAGTGATCAACACAAATGCTGTAGCAGTTATTTAGAACTTCAACGAAGAAGGTGTTTTTGAGAAAAGCTACAAAGCCACTTCCGTGGAATAGTTTCTAAGAAAGTGGAGCAATTGCACATAATAGATGTGACAACAGCTGGAATGTAATGCTTAGGAGAAGTGTGCAGGATTGGGAAATGTAAAGTCTGCTTGAACTACTTGCTAGTGTGGAAAAATATAATATGAATGAGGGCAATGCTGACAGACTGGTATGGGGAAGAAACAACACCTTCATGGTAAAAGATTGTTACCATCAAATATGCTGTCAGAACCGCATCATTGATCTTTGGCCTTGGAAGCTTAATTGGAAGACCAAAATGCCTGCCAAATCATCTGCTTTTGTTGGATTTCTCTGCATGAAGCTTGTTTTACACAAGATAATCTCAACAAAAGAGGCTTCCCATTGGGCCTCCAACTGGATATAGATGCTATGTGTTAGAATAGCACAGAAACTGTCAATCACCTGATCCTTCGCTATGCTGTGGCCAAGGACCTATAGAATATGTTCTGCTGTATTTTTGGCTTGCAATGGGTCATGCCACAAAATGTGAAGGAAGCCTATGCAACCTGGGTTACATGGAGAGTTGATAAGTCCATTAAGAAAGTCTGGGTGATGATCCCTGGAGTTGTTTTTTGATGTTTATGGACTGAAAGAAACCGTAGATGTTCTGATGGGATCTCAACTCCAAACCACTCTCTTAAAGCTAGATGTTTACTTATGTTGTTCAGTTGGGTTAATTTAACACTGTATTTAGTACTGAACAATTTTTCGACTTTGTTAGCTCTGTAAGTATTAGTTTGAAGATTGTAAAGTAGCTAACAGCTTTTGCTTATGCTCTCTGTGAGCCCTTTTGTTTATTCTGTAACTTCTTCATCTGCTTGATGCTTCTTAATGAAATACCTTACTTAATAAAAAAAATTTCTAAGAAAGTGGAAGCAGTTGAATTGAGTGACATTATACCAATCAGTCTAATTGGGACTCTGTATTAGATCATTTCAAAGTTGGTGATCATTTCAAGAAGGAGAGATAGAAGATTGTCCCAGCATGATTGGGTGGTCTATATAGGTAGAAAGGAACCAAAGTTGTTTTGAGAACAAAAAATGTAACATTCAGAAGTTCAAGATGAATTGCTTAGGCCTATTTTATTTTTGGTGTAAACAGGAATTGTTAATACGTACAGAAGATATGTTGATGTTCTAGACAGTTTGTAACTAGCAACATTAATAGATCCCTTTTTGTAAGTGGCCACTTTTGAGGGGACTACACTTTTCTTTGTACCACACCTGTTGATATTTGTATAAACGTCACTATTATAAAAAAAGAGTACTCTTGATCAGCCTCCCTTGCCTCATTTTTATAGATATATCTTCTACCACACTTCGAGTCTCTTCTCAACTCTCTAAATCATTGGATATCTTGCAACCAAACACCTCTGCTGAGCTGCTAGCTTCTCAGTGTCGTGTATTGCTCCTACCGGGATAATCTCATACTTGATATTAATTTCAACCTGATACTTTCTGGAGCAAAACTAGTACCTTGACTTGGGTAGGATAATTTCAACCTGATACTGTCTGGAAAAAAACTAGTACCTTGACTCGGGTAGGATAATTGGTGTGTGTCAGATTTCCTTTCATCTCTTATATACTTATTTAATATTTCACCTTTTTTATGATTTGTGTTAAATGTTCTAAGATTTTTATATGGTTGAAATGTTGAATGATTCTTCTCGTTTACTTGGTTCTGTATACGCTCATGGTAGTATGTGAAAACAGATTGCTACCAAATTGCTTGAATACACTGAGTTCTAATTTTTTGGCTGCAGGAAGGAGATGGAGATAAGATCTTGGAGGTTGGCAAGCATTCAGGAGTCGCAGGACAGCTGGACAAGTATGTGCTGTAAAGTAGTTAATCTTGAAGTTCTTTTGGCTGTGTTTAGCTTCAGTTTTTTTTTTTTGGTTGCAGAATTGTTTGGACTAGAAGTATGTGGAGGTTGTACTTTCTTGTTGAGCGTTGTTACAAGCTGCGTGAGCCTGTTCTCCTTGTTGGTGAAACAGGGGGAGGGAAAACTACTGTTTGCCAGCTGCTAAGTATCATTTTGGGTTCGAAGTTGCACATTTTGAATTGCCACCAATATACAGAAACATCTGATTTTCTTGGGGTTAGCTTACGTGCCCTATTTCTTCTTTGATTGCAAAACTTGTGTCTAGTGGTCCTTGTAGATTCTATCATTTGATTTACTGTCAATGTTTATGTATTTTCATTTCATTCTTCCTATATATATCTAACGACAATGTATATATGGTTTCAGTACAACCTGTGTACTGTTCTGTTTTTTACAGAAATAGACACACTTGGCATTTCAAAAAAAAGAAAAAATCAAAAAATCGATATCTTACACATGGTTGTTTATTGTGATACCCTTACCAGGGTTTCTATCCTGTACGAGAAAGATCGAGAATTTCTACAGATTTCAAGCACCTTTGCGAGAAGTTAATGCATTCCAAGGCTATTGTGAACTATCCTGGAGATTCTGTATGTTTATTTCCATCCCATATTCTGGTATGAGAAGAGATTCTTTTTTTTTCATTATTTAGACACTGATGTTTCTCGTCACGTATATGCTCTGCAGATGATTTCTTCAGATATCAGTCAAGCTTCTTCCACTCTTCATAAGCTATCTGTTATTTTAAGTAGTTACAGGCAGTGTCTAGTTTGCCATCCTGATGTAACTAGTCAAGATGTCGACTACGTCGGACAACTGAATTTGGACTTGGTTCAACTGCACCAGAAATGGCAGACCATTTTTATGTGGCAAGATGGACCTCTTGTTGAAGCGATGAAGAAAGGAGAGTTATTTCTTGTGGATGAGATCTCTTTAGCTGATGACAGTGTACTTGAAAGACTGAACAGCATATTGGAGCCAGAAAGGAAACTGGTGGGTGTAACTTATATGGTTTATAGAGATAGTACACCGTTGATTTACATTTGAATTTAACTGCCATTCAAAATAAGAATGCTAAAGTCAAGTCTTATACTTCACAGTTTGAAATTAGATATTATTGCATTTGTATCAAATCTTGCATCTGTCATTTTCTAGGAGGGTCCCGCGCTGTTGTTTTGATGCAATTTTTTCTACTATGCTGTTTATGTATGTTCTAGATTTCTACATTTTTTATGAGAGAGCTTGCTTATGTTTCTGGTTTGTTTTGGCCCTGTGTTCCCAGCTTGACTCTCTTGCTTCCTCATTACATGCTACCTTTTCGTATCTATCTTGTTAAGCCCGGCCAAGTTTCTTTTGATTATATGTTTTCTTTTCGTTACAGTGCTAACTGTTCGTTCGTTGGATATCTGGTATTTCTGTAGTCTTTGGCTGAGAAAGGAGGGTCTGATCTCCAAAAAATAACTGCTCATCCTAACTTTTTTCTACTCGCAACAATGAATCCCGGTGGTGATTTTGGCAAGAAGGAATTGTCTCCTGCCCTTCGCAATAGGTTCACAGAGATATGGGTGCCACCAATTACTGAGCTGGATGAGCTTAAAAGTATTGCTCTGGAGAGGTTTGTAAATACTAGGTTTTTATTTTCCATCAATTCCTAAAGATGGCTTGCTTCTCATGAGCGGCTCGACTGATAAATGGTCTTATTTGATTTGACAAACTTTGTTTTGCAGCATTTCAAATGCGAACTTTAGTGTGCTGGTAGATCTTATGATGAAGTTTTGGGAGGTATGCAGTTTCCTTTTATTATATAACCTTAGTTTGTTGTAAAGGCTTTGCATGACTGCACAGCCAGTTCCACTTTTATCCAAGCACCGGTTGGGCTTATATCACGTGAAACTCATCACTACCTTATAAGGGTGTGAGACCATAGCATGTTGCCCCAATGAAAGAAGAGCTCTTATTTGGAGCCCTTTGGTTCTGAGCTGAACCATCTTCTTCTAAATTGCACCTAGAGCTGTACTTCGGTTGTGGTCATTGTATCTTTGATGATTCTTTGTCATTGGTTTAGTTAAGTTAGTTTGATTTCTGTTAGTGGTGTTACTCACTTGACACTGTTTGTAAAGGAATCTAGTCACAGATGCAGTATCTCCCCCTTATCCTTTTTTAACACCTTTAATCTTCATGGCATTTAGTTTGACATTCTTTTTCTTAAATTCAGTGGTTCAACAATTTACAAACAGGAAGGGCTCTTACCGTGAGAGATCTTCTATCTTGGGTATCCTTTATTAATGTGACAGAGAGAATTCTTCAACCAGAATCGGCGTTCCTTCACGGGGCGTTTCTTATTCTGCTCGACGGCCTAAGTTTGGGTATGTCAACTTGCTAGCTTTTCTACTACCAAATCTTTCTGTTATTTGGTTTAGCAGTATTTGAAATGTGGGTTTTGCATGTAAGGGTCATGACATCAACCGTCTAGTCCGTGCGTTTTTTATCTGTCAATGCACTGTTATCTTCTCCACTGGCTTTTTATTTACCTGTGAAAACTTATTGAATATGCATGCTTGGGGACGGATACCATTCTTATAAACATGGTTTCTGCCCAAGTTTAACTTATTACTATCTTATTGCTCAATTATATCAGCCATACCACTAGTTCAATTTCTAGAAATCCTTTCTTTGTATCTCGAGAAAGGATGGCTATTCTTGTATAGGTTACCATGAGACTTTTACAACTTTTTAAATATGTTCCTGCTGGTTGACAATCTCTGCTACCGGGGATTTTGTTTCTCTTTGTTGTTCGTTCTGTTAATACTTATTTTACTCAGGTACAAATATTTCAAGGACAGATGCTGCAAGGTTGCGAGAGAAATGCCTTTCATTTCTTTTAGATGGACTAAAGGTGTCATCTTATACTTCTTTACAGAATAAGCTATTTCCTTTTTTGATTGATCTATTTGAAAGATTTTACAGATTTAAATGTAAAAAACGTAGATACAGTTACACAGTATTTTGCAATCTTGAGTGGGGGCTCTTCGATTTGCTGTCTTCTCTAGAAAGGTTGAATGGTATAGGTCCATCTATAAGTGCTTTCTGTCCTCACAGAAGAGTTAGCTGGGCTCCTCCTTTTCAATAGAAATACTAGGATTAGACTATTGTGTCGAAAGCTGCAGAGAAGTAGAGGGGAACAGAGATGATCATATTCCAGTAATTTTTTAACATTTACTGCCCCTTAGGAAATGAAATACTACTACTTGTGTAATGTAATAACATTTACTTGCTGTAGCTTTCTTTTGTAATAAGTATCTCCTTTTGCCATTGTAGGAGCTCAATCTTAGTTTTGATTGCTCAAATATTGCCATGCTGGTGTCTTATGGTTGGGCTGATCCTGGAAGATCTGCTGTTATAGCGTGCACTGATACAATGCAAATTGACAATCGCTTTGGGATTCCTCCCTTCTATATTGAGAAAGGTATGGTGTACTGGGTATGATCTAAAAATGTATCATGAGAAGTTTGGCTGCTGATGTTGTTTATTGACTTAGTGGATTTGATAACCAGATAGGAAAATATCAAAAAAAAGAAATCACTGCTTTACTTCTTTTAGTCATTTGGGTGGAAGTTCTGCTCTCTAACCTTGCTGTTGCTTAAGAGTCAATCATGTTGTCATATGTTCGCCAGATGAACAGCTGAGGCTTGTTGATTCCCCTTTTGGGGTAATATTAGTAATCTTATAAGTGATGGAGTAGACTCCGTAGGCCGTACACCAAAAGTAGAGAACCTATGCCAGAATTCTAGGACTTGTTGATCCTTAATTAAATAAGTACTTGTCTTATCAGCATTGGAACGCTTCTTCTATTGATAAATGATTTATAACAATTTTAATGCATCTAATTTACATTGGTAACTCTTCTCGGGTTTGCCCTGGATTGTATTTATATACACACGCAGACACACATACATATACACATATGACATATATAATGATGTTAAGGATGTGCTTTCTTGACCTGCCTAAGCCTTGGCGACTGAGTTACCTAGCCACCTGTATTGGTGGGAGGTAGCAGGTACTTACTGAGTGGTTTAATCGAGGTGTGCATTAGTTTGCTCTAAACATCACTCTTATTTATAAAAAAAAAGGTATTTGAACCTATGCATGAATAATTCAACTGCTCAATTTCAAGTCCAATCTTCGATAAGGCTGTTCCCAAATTTCTTATGGTTTATGAATGGAAGTCTTGTTGTCATTTTGAAACAGTTTTCTATTTATTCAAAGGAGAGTACACCAGATGATGTACCGAGCTTTGCTCTAAACTATTAGATAGAATACTAAGGGTATCGTGATAATGTAGTAAAAGAGATTTCTGTTGATTCAGTAAAAAAGAAAGAGATAATTGTAATCTGCTATTGATCTTCTGATTTAACCCTTTCTTCATGCACATTTTGTTTTTGGAGTTTTGGTACGCTTTGGCAATGACTAGTAGCCTGATATTTGACTGGGAGCGGGTAGAAAGGTGGGTCATTGCTCCCTCGAGTTTAGAACATGTGGGGCAATCTGGGTTGGCCTACTAATTCACAGTGCATTTCTCGGTTATAAAAAAATAAAAATTGTTTGGTGGTGGAGGAACACTACAAATACTGCAAAACTTGCTGCACTATCTTATGTATTCATATTGCTGTATCGTAAGATTATGGAGATGACAAAGCCAACTTCACGATCCACCTCTATCGGGTATCTGTACCCTTGACCGTGTAGCATAGGAGGAACCTCCTTATGCTCTTACTCTACTATCAGTCAAAGATCCATTGTCACCCTTGGGAAAAAGGTCCATGTTTGTCATGAATTGTCTGGAGGTAAATTCTTTTTTTCCGGTCGTAATGTACATTAATACCCATGATAATCTTAGGGATCCCCATCCCAAACAAGTTTAAGGTTTTGCCTTTGAAATATCAAAGCAGCTTGCCATATGGGTCACTGCCTCGCAAGTGGACAATATCTTCCTTTGAAATTGTCATATTTCTTGGAAGAGCCACATTGTTGACCGTTAGAGTGGGTTAGAGTCCCATATTGGTTGGGGAATGGATCGGTGGTTTGCTTATATAGACTTGAGCAATCCTCCCCTCATGAGCTAGCTTTCGGGGTTGAGTTAGGCGCATGTACCATATCTTTACATGGTATTAGAGCCAAGTCCATCCCCGTTTAGGCTTCTGGTCCATACTCTAGTCGGGCTTGGGCGTGAAGGGGATGTTAGAGTGGGTTAGAGCCCCACATTGGTTGGGGAATGGACTGGTGGTTTGTTTATATGGACTTGGTAAATCCTCCCCTTATGAGCTAGCTTTTGGGGTTGAGTTAGGCCCAGATGCCATATCTTTACATTGACTAAACAAGTTGACTTGCTAACTAAATATGGCTGTACTAGTGTCTGAATAGTTCAGTTCTCAAAACTTATGCAATGTAAAACAAACATAATTTTTCTAAAGTTGAGGTAAATTTGTAGCTTCATAAAGAGTAGAGACATTTATGATTTGTTAGTACTGTATGAGGGAATAGCTGTACTGAAGAAAGGACTCTAAATTCCAGAGATAAATTTATTAGTGCTTTAATGATTGTAACTTATTATAGCCACTTGCACTTGTTTCTTCCGTGCTCCACCCACCGTTTTGATGTCAAAGTCTTGGTCTGAAGGCACTCCAGATACATTCAGGACAATCTGTAAAAACATGGGCTGAAGTAGTGATCTAGATATCAAGAGATGCCAATTCCTGACTAATTTTAGTTCCTGCAAGGTTTCGCACTCAAATGAGTGGAAAAACCTTGTATCTCACTATTTATGTATTTTTGGATTGTCTCAGCATGTTTCTGGGTTGACAGTTAAAGGTGGAGACAAACACTTATGCGTTGCTTCCTTTTTTCCTTTGTTGCGCTTAAATCTTGTTAGGTGGGAATTGTTTTGCTGGTGAAAAATTTGAGTTTCTAGCGCCAACAACCCGCAGGAATGCATTGAGAGTGCTCCGTGCCATGCAGCTTGCTAAACCTGGTACACTTTATTATTGAATAAGGGAATTGTTTTTCCCTTTTGTTTATGTGTGTATATATACACACATGCCATATTTGCAGAAACTCACTCAAAGAAATTCACTGGCCTATGAAGTTCTCTGACTTTGTCATTTCACTCTCTCTAGTTCTGTTGGAAGGGAGCCCCGGCGTTGGAAAAACAAGTCTAATTGTAGCCCTTGGCAAATTTTCTGGGCACACAGTAGTACGGATAAATTTATCAGAGCAGGTCAATAAATCTATTAGGTCCCACCTCAGATTTTTAGTAGTTCTTTCATTTTTGAATGTTGAAATATCTCTTGGGTAATTATGTATTTTTACTGGGTTTGGACGTTGACATACACAGACGGACATCATGGACTTGTTTGGATCAGATTTGCCTGTTGAGGGTGATGAAGGATTGCAATTTGCATGGTCTGATGGAATTCTTTTACAGGTGTGTTTATATTCCTTCAGTAGAATGGATCGCCTTCCTCAAATAAAAATAATCTGGATAAATTTGCTGTATTTCCAGGCTCTAAAGCAGGGATCATGGGTGCTTTTGGATGAACTCAATCTTGCTTCACAGTCTGTCTTGGAGGTTGAAATCTACACTTTTACCTTCATATTTTGTTAACTATGCAATTAGTTTCTTTTCAGTTGAAATCTTATTCTTTTGACTCCCTCACATAATTAACCAGATTTTTTATTTTACAATGAAAATAGGGGTTAAATGCTATTTTGGACCATCGGGCTGAGGTTTTCATTCCAGAGTTAGGTCGCACTTTCAAATGCCCACCATCTTTCAGAGTTTTTGCTTGTCAAAATCCTTCAAATCAGGGTGGGGGACGTAAAGGTCTTCCAAAGTCCTTCCTCAACAGATTTATGAAGGTCTGCCTTGCCACTGTTCAAAATTGGGCAGTAGTACAGAAGTTAATGAAAGAGTTAGTAGTAACTCTCTTATGCTTGCTGGTTTCAGGTTTATGTTGATGAGCTAGTTGACGATGACTATCTTGCTATATCTAGTTCGCTCTATCCAACAATTTCACGTTCTCTTCTCTCGAAGCTGGTTTTATTTAATAAGAGATTACATGAAGATGTAATGTTGCTTCACAAATTCGCTCAAGAAGGATCCCCTTGGGAGTTTAATCTCCGAGATGTAATTCGTTCCTGTGAAATCATAAAAGGTCTGTTCGTTTGTTCTTGATAGCCAATTCTCATTTCAGTCATACAGGATTGACCTCAAATACATGAATTTCGGTTTTCAGGTGCCCCCAGTATATCAGAATCTGATTGCTTTCTGAATCCTGTTTATGTTCAAAGAATGCGCACAGCTGTTGATAGAGTGGAGGTCTTAAAGCTTTACGAACAGGTATTCAAAATGAAGCCCAGCATAAACCCTCATCCGCGGGTTCAACTGAATTCCCAGTATCTGATTGTTGGGAATGTATCTATTGAACGAAATCGTTACCTGTCCCCTGGAGTGTCCAATAGCGAGCTTAAAATTTTGCCTGGCTTCCGCAATAGCTTGGAAGCTGTAGCACATTGTGTTAAGAACCAGTGGCTATGCATATTAGTTGGACCTGCATCCTCTGGCAAAACTTCATTGATACGGTTACTTGCTCAGCTGACAGGAAATGTACTTAATGAATTGAATCTTTCCTCTGCAACTGATATTTCTGAGCTCCTTGGAAGCTTTGAGCAACACAATGCTGTTCGTAAATACCGTCTTGCCATCACTTTGGTTGAGTCCTTTATAAATGAATATTGTGGTCTGCAGCTGGAATCTTCATTCAAGGAATTTATTAGTAGAAAAGAGCTATTTATTCTGTGGCTGTCCTTCTTATCAAGCATCAAGCACGACCCTCCAACAAGTTCTTGCTCTTCATATGTTGATACTTGGAGGACGAAGTACTATGAGTCTGCTTCTACGTTAGTTAACATTATTGAACATCTGAAGTTGGTGGTTGAGGAAACATCATTGCCTTTGTCTTGGTCGATGAAGGACTTGGATAAAATTCTTGCAATGATTAAGAAGTTTGAAGAAGGTCACTCAAAAAGGACACATTCCACAAAGTTTGAGTGGGTAACTGGCATGCTTGTAAAGGCTATAGAAAATGGAGAGTGGATAGTATTAGATAATGCAAATCTCTGCAACCCAACGGTTCATACTCTCTCTCTCTCTCTCTCTCTCTCTCTCTCTCTCTCCCATGTCTTCTGTTCTTTGTAGCTTCTCATTATTTTTGTTGCAATCTCTATAGTGTGTAAAATATTTAAGCTTAAGGTGCTGTGTCTTGTTTACAATGGTTATTAGGTGCTTCCCCTTGATTTGTGCAGGTTCTTGATAGGATAAACTCTTTAGTTGAACAATCTGGATCCATCACTATTAATGAATGTGGAACAGTGGAAGGAAAGCCAGTAATTCTTCGTCCCCACCCTCAGTTTCGGATGTTTCTAACAGTTAACCCTCTAAATGGTGAAGTTTCACGTGCAATGAGAAATAGAGGGGTTGAAATTTTCATGATGGAACCTGCTTGGTTGTTTACTGACAAATGCACTGAATTTGAAATCGAGCTTGAGAATGCAAAGAGATTTATCGTCCTTTCTGGGGTACCTTCCGGTAAGTTGGTTGATTTTATAGCCAATGCCCACATGAATGCCAAGGTTGAAGGTGCACTGCTCAAAATTAGGATCACACTTCTTGAACTTGCACGCTGGGTGCAGTTATTTCAGCAGCTTCTTACAACGGGTAACCAGTTTTCATGGAGCCTGCAAACGAGTTGGGAGCATACCTATGTTTCTTTATTTGGTGTTGATCGAGGGAAGAGTATTGTTGATCAAGCGGGAGTTCCTATTTCTCTTATACCAAAGTTTCAGGACTTTAACTCCTCTCAAGCTGGCTTGTTATCTTTGCCAGGGGGATGGCCAGCACCCTTGAAGTTGAGGGACTATCTGTTATATTCAAAAGAAACTTGTATAAGGCAAAATTGCATGTACCTCGAGTTCCTGGGAGCGCAGACTGCCTGTTATTCAACTTCTGCTGCATTATGCAATGCACTGGCTCCAACTTCTGTGGTTAGCTCACTTGTGATGGATACAAGGCTCTTGCATTCCCTGATGTTTCCTAGAGATTCAAGTTGTCAAGCTGCCGTTAGTGATGGGGCAAAAGAACTTAACTTGGATTTAGGCCGGGAAATGTTGTTGTATGCTGCAAATTGGGCATTTGAACAGGCTACTGAAAGTGATTACAAGCTTTATCTTCTGTGGTTTACCCATATTGGTTCTCTGTTACAGCAACATTCTTCATTCCTTAGTTTTTATGCCTCTATTCTGGCAAAGGAATTGGAACATCCAATATGGAGTGTGATTTTTAGTTGTCGCCGTGAGATTGTGTCGCATAACTTGGTCAATATGGATTCTTGTCCGATACCTTTACTTTCAGTAGAAGTGGTTGATTTAACACCAGCTGACAATGTGTTGAAATCCTGCAGTGGAGTTCTTCTGAATGCCATTAAGAGTGTTAAATTACTGAGACATAGCCATCTGCAGTGGAGCTCCGAGATAGGCTACAAATACAGTAGTGAAACACAGTTCTTTAAACCTGTTTTGAGATCTCTTCAGGAGTTGGAGAAGAAAGTGCTTGGAATGTTTGTCCAGTCAGCTTCTTTTGATGTGCTGTTCCAGTTGTACAGTAACCTCCTTGAACATCACACTCTACTATGGACAGGCATTATTACTTCTCAAAATGAGTTCTTGCTAATTTCTTTGAGATCTTTGATGAAGGAAGTTTCAAAATTGTCGGTTTTTTTCCCAAATGAAGTAGAGATGTTTCAGGTAAGTTGTCTTGGAGATCCTTATTCTTAGATTTAGTTGCTTCTTTGTTCTCCTTTTTATTTTATGACAATGATTTTTCACTCTGTTTCAACTTCTACTTATATAGAGAGATGTAAAGAATTTGGATGAGTTCTCAATAGAATGGCCTTCACAGTGGCAAAAGTCCTTGTTGTGGGTCCATGGTGGTCATCCATATCTGCCTCCTTCTGCTGAATTATATGAGAAATTGTGTCAGCTACTAAGCTTTTGTGAACGACTTTGGCCGGGAAAGAGAAAGATCTGTGAGCTAGGTAGCTTTTCTTTGATCATTTGGCTACAATTGCTGCACTACTTTCCAGTTCTCTGTCTGACTCAAAAACTTTTGTAGCAGTGGATGATGTACCCATTGAAGCAGCTCCATATTCTAATCCAGAACTACGATTCCTCGCCATGCAAGGTACACTTCTTGTCATTTGTTATTGTTGCTATCTCCTGTGAGCTGGTCACATTTCATTGCCTCACATTTGTGCTGTGTACAAGGTATGAAGTAGGTTTTCACTATTCCAATTGATTGTTCTTGTCAAAGTTTCTAGTCTTATTTTCTTTTGGTAATACGTTCATGAATCGGTTATCAAAGTAACAAGATAATGATCTAGTGGTGGTGTGATTGGCTGGTTAGTTATATATAGTTGTTGTGGCTCATAGGAATTAGTAATTTGGCTTGATTTTCAGTTAGCACAAAGATAGAGTTTGAGGTTTTAAATATTTTTTATGGATTCTGCTGTGTATTTGAAGCCTTGATTTTCTTGTGTAGACCTACAATAACTAATTAACTAAATAAATGTGTCTTCTCTATAATTTTTAAGCATTTAAATCACTCATTTTAACATGGTATCAAGGTAGACAGATTCTTGGAATCAATGTAGATTTAGCTAAAGGGAGGACACAATGGTAGAAAATCCATATAGGTGATATCTTCTAGTTTGGAATAGGTTTAGTCATATTAGAGAACTTCTATTGTTATTATTATTGTTATTGATATATTTTTCACTTTTATTTTATTTAGTATTAATTGGAGTGTTAGTATTCATACATCAGCCCGAACTTGTTTGGGACTGAGACATAGTGTATCAAGGTAGACAGGTTTCCTAGGTTCAAATCTCATTGCCACCCATTACAAATGAATCTTCACGTGCTTGGCCCAGGAAAAAAGATTCAAGCCCGCATGTGAGCAGGTGTGTTGAGAGCTACAATAAATAAATAATGTGACCATCTCTTCTAAAATCAATGCATGTGTCATCAACTAAGTGTTGTTTCTGGTGTTCTAATCTCTCCTAGCGAACTTTAGATCATAATATATAATGTCCTTAGTGATACGATGTTTTACTTGTTCTGGATCTTTATTTGACTAAATATGATTCTTGGTAAGGTGTCTGTATGTCATCTTATGTCATGGCAAAAGTTGATGAAGATGGTGTCAGAGCTGTTGAGCAGTTGGAGGAGATGTACCAGGTTTGCTTTTTACCATTTCCCGTCTTCATGTTCATTGTGTGGATTATTTAGCATTATGGCAAGTGAATTCATTTCTTATGCAGATGCTTTCCAGAAGGTTTGATTTTGAGAAACAGAAGTTGGAAGAGAATTTGAGTAGCATTAAGCAAACCCCAAGAACATCCATTTTACCTGCTTGTTGTGTCTTTTTACCTGACATGTTGTGTCAAAGATCTAGCTTTGATTGTTGGCTAGAGACTCTTCCCATAGTTGATGATGCCAGTTTTTTCCTTGATACAAGGCTACTTCAGCGACTTTCGGCAATTGCTTTAGCTGATGGGCAGGAACAATACCAAGTAAGATTTTTTTTTTCTTAACTATATCAACTACAGATTTCTTATGTTGGGTCTATCGGGAACAACCTCTCTATCCTACAAAGATAGGGGTAAGGTCAGCGTACATCCTACCCTCCCAGACCCCACTTGTGGGATTACACTGGGTTTGTTGTTGTATATCGATTACAATTTTTCATTGTGCTGCCCTAACTACCCCGAGATACATTCATGTGGTGCACCCTATAATATGGTATTGTCTTGTCCAATGAAACAGGGTTTAACTGCCATGGCTGGCCTTATTGAGTCTGCAATGACTTTTTCTATAAACTTCTCATCAAGGCCTCCAACTGACTTTTCACCTCACCAAAAAATTTTGTGGACCCTAGATGCTTGGGAATCTATCTATAGAGGTCAGTAAAATCTTTGTAAATTGTTCATTACATTATTATAATATCTGCATAATTGCTTTTCTCTGTTTGAAGCAGTGAGTGAACAGATATCCAGTTTTGTTCTTGAGATGTGGTATATATGGCATTTGTCTTTGTGGACTTTGTTGCCAACTGTTGCTGAGGTAAACAGGATAATGCATATTTACTGCAAATAGTTTTACATCTTCCAGTATAACATCTGTATTTATGTTGTTCCGGTCCTGCAGAACCCCTCATGGCATAAATGTGACGATATCCTTCCCGATGAGCTGTTTAAGCCTTCAAAAATGGCAGCAATTCAAAAAATCCTGTAAGTTAATTATTTGTTGGATGTGTGTAGTTGTAGGGGCGGCAATTTGGTTCTGATGGGCCATGGTTTTGTACCAGTTTCCAACTAAGTGCCGAATTTAGTACACATGCAAGATACAGATAAAGAGGGGGAAAAAGAGAGAGAATTGAGAAAAGAGATATATGTGTATATAATGTATAGAGAGATGGGTTGGGGGGACTGTATTGCTGTTCAGTTTTCAGTATGCTATTTTGGCTAAGATTCATGTATCTTGGATCTGGCATCTTCTATTTCTGTGCACTACGGTTTCTCATGGTACTGCAAACACAAAAACTGATGAATTCTGGATTTCTTTTAACAGAAGTTATGTGTTATTGATGAAACCAGCACTAAGTTGGTGTCGTAGATTACTTCCTGATAAGCCGAAACTAAAAGATAATTCCCTTCTAATAGTGCAGGGAGCTAAGAAAGTCTACCGAGTTTCAATATCATATACCAGTTCTAGATTAAGCCAATAAATGATCTGTAGTAGGCAGTCAGCTTTTATTTTTTAAACAATTAGGATCTTTATTTTCTTTTTTTCTTTTTTTCCAAATAAATTTTCCTTCAAATGCCTTCTTTGAAGTTGTAGTGGATAGTATGCCAGGTTTTCTTCATTTTCTTGCTTAGGCCATTCCTATTCCTGCAGCAGATAAACTCGAGTTTAGTCTAGCGCTCTAGGCATGATAATCCCAGAATGTTGGAAACTACACAGCATAGTTGTTTACCTGGTACCTGTGCTGGTGGGAGGTAACAAGATCCTTTGAGCCGAGTTGCGGGTAGCTGGTGCGGAAATAATGGTTATTAAAAAAATATTGGTGGCTGATACTGACATTTCCCTCTCCACATTAGTAGCATTATTGCTCTTTGGAGGGTTGTCTTGCGTTAGGCATGCTTCCTTTAAAATGCATCCTTCCTTTACAACAAACCATACTAAACATGTCACTTTATAGGGAGCTCTTGATCTTCAACTCTGCTCCCAAGGTCATGAAGGAATCGGGTTAGATCTGCTTATGCCCTTGTAGCATGATATAATAATGAAGTCACTCGCCTTCCAGAAAAGTTGATCCCCACATCCTCCTTCTCCCAGTCATTAAGGTGTCATCTGGAACATATGTTCCGGCTGTTCCCTTCTCTGCTGTCTGCCACAGTTGAGTTTGATTGTTGTGCCATGTTGAACAAAAATGGGAATTGCATCTTCAGTGGTAAGTGGTGTATCCTTTGTCATGCCGAGAAGATGTTTCCTTCCATTGCCAATCTTTTATCCAATGTTTTGAACAAAAGTAGTCACAGTGATCTGATCTATTCCTGAATTCCCCCTCCATTTGGTCCACGACCCAACCTTGTATGATACTCATTCATTAAACCGAATTTCCGTTTGATCACTGTGCATCATAGAACATTTTCTTCCCGGTTAAACCTCCATAGCCGTTTCATTTATGACTCTTGTTTTGTACTTGTAAGCTTTTGTCACCTATTCCTATAACAGTCAATGAACATGATACACCTAATTCGGTCTGTTTCTGCATCACATTACATTAGTCTATCATCTCTATAGAATAAGTGTGATATACTTAAGGTGCTTCGGTTGCCACATCTTTGATCCATCCTCGCTGAATAGCAAATTTGAGCATTTTACTTAGGCCCTCATGGATAGAATCTAAGTTGCCTTGACTCTTCACTTTCGGTGCCATACTTGTGTCGACACGACATGTGTGTGGGTGTGGGATCCGTACATGATCTAGTCAATTGATTTTGGGTACTTTGACCGTAATCGATAGAGAAATTTGAGACAGATACAATGATTTCTGGACTCAAAATAAAAGCTTGTTTTAAATCATAATTTAGGCATATATTTTTTTATCCTCGAGAGATATTTAAATTAAAAATTCCTCTAGAAGGGGCTTTAAAGATATTTACAGGTCAACATTACTGCTGAATGTGCAATGAACTCAAGAATTCTGTCATGACCTCTATATCATAGCCATGTTACACAAAAAAATAGTAAGTAGATGCATATGTACTTAATAATAATATTATAGATTCAAACTTTGCTCTCAAAAGTTTGTGCTTCCTTTCCTTCCAAATAGTCTACCATATTTTAGGCTTATTTTTATAACTCTATTTTTAGATATTTGAATTACTCTTAGCTGAATTCCCGTACCCATACTCATACCTGAGTCCGTACCCCCAAATATCAAAACTTAGATCATGAAGGATCCATCCTCTTGACCCGCACATGTATCAGACACCCGCATCTGTGTCTGAGCAACTTAGGCTAGAGTGAATAAGAAAGGGGAAAGAGGATCACCCTTGTCTTAAACTATGTGTTGCAAAGAAACCTTCAGCTAAGGCATTATTGAGCACTGATATCTTCACTGTGCTATCCAGTGATTTACCAGTTCAATTGTTTTGTCCCTGAACCTGGCTCTTAGAGCAATTTTACAAAGAAGTCTCATTTTACACATTAACATGCTTGTCCTAGGGGAAGTTGGTGATACATTATTTAATCAGTTCTTATACATTTTGGAGATTGTTTGCAATTTTAGTTCGTCGTCTGTTTCATTTTATATGTTGGTGTTTGACTTGCCATGGAGTTTAAAAAATAAAGAAAGAGTTCAGGCACAAACCAAAAGTACCCTTAGAACTTGTGGCCTTAAAAATTGCCATGACATTTCGTCATTATAAAAGCATTTCTCTAAGGATAGAATCAGAAGTTCTAATTTCAAAATTCTCTAGATATAGAAAGGTGTCATTCTTTTTGGAACAAGCTAAAAAAGGAAGTGTGTCATATAAAAGTGGAAAAGGGAGTACCTTTCATTTGAAAGACTTCACTAATTTTTTTCAAAGTTGAATCTTTTTTTCCTAATAGAACTTTTCATCAAGCACAGGTACGGTTCATTTGCTATCAGAGATTACCCTGTGCATAGCCTCAAAATGAGAGCTGCTTCCCGTTATCTTTGGCAAGGTTCTCTGGAAGTAGACACAAAAAGTTTTCTATTATCGACCGCTCGGTCCCTCTTCCAGCAGGTATGGTCTTGTTTAGTTTTGATTCTTACTCTTCTCCAAATTGATGCCGAAGTGAGAATTTATGATCTATACTTACCTGCTGCGTGTGCTTTCAGATGATATTTGCACACCGAAAGTCTTTCGAAGCTGAGAAGTTTGCTAGAATCGAAGCTTTCTTTCGTTTTGTTTCACAGAAGACCATCTCGGTAGTTCTTTTCCTTTTGGCCCATTAAACGTTGTCAACATTTTCTTCCATAGATGCTATCCTATGACATAGAAGCTAAAGATCATTTATCTTATTTAAAATAACATCGTTGTAACCCATTATGGGGTGTTGGTTTCCAATTGAACCTTCAAATCTCGGATATTTACTTATATATTTTTAAATCCTAAGTTTGCTCATAACTACTTTTCCTTTCCATGTCATAGCAAGACGATGTTGAGATCATGCTTTCCCTTCTTGCATCATCAAATCACACGACGATCTCATATAAAATGAAACCTTTTATTGAGCCTTTGCTTCAAGGATTGTATCTCCCATGCTCATCTGAGGGTGAGTGCATTAGAGTTGTCTTTTCCTGGAGTTTCCGTCACTGTATTTTTTTTGGGGTCTAAAATATATTTGTTTTATTTTTTTTCCTGTTTCTCTTGCAGACCTCATGAATAAGATAGGATGCGTATGGTTGCTGATTGGGGCATTCCGCTACCACCTTCTGATTTGCTGTATTGATCTGGATCCAACTGCAAAATACTGGTTAAAGTACTCAAGAGTGGTGGAAAGGATATCTTCTCTTCAGCTTGAAACTCAGGTAAGGGATAGGATAAGAATTGGGTTACTTGAACGCAAAATTAGAAAATAATGTGGAAGTGAAAGTATAAAGATTAAAGACAGGAAATTAAAGATAGGCGAAGTTTGAGAATAAAATCCCCAAAACCCTATTTGAACTTAAAATTAATTATGTTACTAGTAGAAATCAATTCAAGAACTTAGATCAAAAGGTGATCTAGACAAGAAATTAGAGACAATTATTAGTATAATATTAATTACCTTCTTTAATTTACGCATAAAAATAAAATATCAAGTTAAAGAATTAATTTACCTCTGAAAACCTAACTAGGATTCTTAAACTAGGAAAACAAGTAAAAATTTTACCAAAACAAAAAATAAGGGAAGAAAGTACCAATTTTGCTCCAAAAATTTCACGTTCCCATCAGCCACTTTTGGGAAAAACTCACGCCCCATTTCATCCACTTATTGGGTGTCAATTGAAACCTTTTTAGGCTTGATTCTCATCTATGTGGGTCCTTCCTCTTGGGCTGCATGTGGCCCAATATTCCTCCTCTTGGACTTGGACTTGGACCATGAAATACGTGTACCACATAGTCCATTCTTTTCCATAACTCTTGGGTTCATTCTTTAATGGAAGTATGCGGCAGCGGATGTTATCAGGATATCTTCTCTTCAGCTTGAAGCTCAGTGTTCAATCCTTACCTCTATTCTGGAGCTGTCTGCATGTACTCTACCTTAATTTATCCTTGTTCCAATATGCCTGTTTAACAATGTGGGAGGGGAATAGGGGAGGCATGTAGAATACTCAGATGTTTTGATATGCGTGTCATCCATTGAAATTAATTTTCTATTTGCTAGAGGTTTTACCAAATGATCTTGGAGATTTAAACAATCATACTGGAAGAATTATAAATCTAGATACATACATATTTGACTTCCTAAACTCTTTACATGTTTAGAGGAGATTGGTCCAATCACACTGCAGACGGTATCTCCCTTGTGCTGCATAGAACAATATTTTACTCTTTTATCGTCTTTAACCGAGCACCCCACCCCCCCAAAAAAAATGATGCAACTTGAACCAAATTGGTTAAAGTTAACATAATTCATTAAAGGAGATGGGTGGAGGTTTCAACTCTTTATTCAAATTCAATATATGGGTTGATGTTGTTGTTTCCGGCTTACAGTAATGCATACATTCTTTCATGGAAAAGAATCAAGTCCTGTCCATGCTAATCTCTGTGAATAATGTTACCAGAAATCATGTTTTGACCTTAATTTTTCAAAGGGCGTGCAAAGCCATTTCATAGGCTAGAGTCAACCAGGTTTTGCAAAATATAGTAATGGAGTTGGTACAGTGGAACATAGGAGCACTAGAAGTATTGAAAGGATTGATTGGCATGAAATTATTGAACTATCAACTGAATGTGTGTTGAGGTGTTTTTCCGGCTTAAGAATTGAAACGGGGAAACAATACAAAATTGAGTTGAATAAGCGCTCTGCATTTGTTAGGATGGCTTATATGATCTGATCATTGTTAGGCTTAATCAGGGAAGTACACCGCTGATGTTAAACATTCCTCTTTTTTAGAAATGGTAAGCGTAGATGTTAAATTATTTTTGTAAATAAGAATGCATGTTTATTTTGATCCCTCATTATATGGATGAATCACATTCGTGTGCCAGTTTTATGCCTTAATTCAATGTCTATATTCTATTGTTTCCACATTCCAGGTACGCAGTGATTGTGTCCATTTGGCTGGATCTTTTCAGTTGAGAGAACAAGATAGAGATAGATCTATGTTGTTGGAAGATCTTCATGCTGAGCGGAAGAAACTGCAAAGAAAGGTCAGGACTCTCTTAGATTACTTTTTTCTTATCCTTGGTGGTGGATTTTTGATCTCCGCTCTATAGTTGTTGAATAACTGTGAACAGTTGTTGTGTGAAGGTTTTACCTGCTTGCAACTTTCCATACATTGTCTTTTCTAAAGTAAGTTAAGTATTTGGTGACCGATATAGGGGAAAAAGGGGTAAAAATGAGTACCTATCCCCACTTACCTTTGTCCTTGTGCCTTAATTTAATGTGTGTTGACCGAACTACTTTCACTGTTTCTATTAACTAAAATGTGCTGTAGCTCCAACACTAACCAGCACTTTATGGGCAACAGTTTTTCTTTTAGATTCTTTTGATAATCAAGTACTGTTAGATTGCTACATCCAAAAGCTGGATTTTAAACCCATCTAAAAATGTGACATTACCTAACAAAAGCTTGGCACAAATTGTGTCTGTCCATACAATCAATGCTAAAATGGATTTACATCCAGCTTCTTATCAATAGTAACCAGACAGTTCTTAGTAAAGCTCATTATTTTCTATGCCAGCATGTTTTTTCTTGGGGGTATTAAATAAAGAACCAAATCATTGTAAATTAATTGTTGTCAGCACCTTTACTAGCATTTAGGATTGAGCTGAATTTCATGGAAGATTTCTTCATTTTAATGAGCTCTAAAATCTTCTGGTTTGCAATTGTGCTTGTATTTGACATTGCTACGTGCTGCGGTTAGAGTTGGTATTTTGAATCCAATTTTCATAAAGTTGTGATTTGACAAGGTAGGGATTTCACCGGGTATGTTGTTGTATATCTAAATATGTGCAAAATGATTTATGCCAATAAATTAGAAATATATTGGGCCAGACCTCTATCCAAACTGGAAGTAAGATTTTTAAATCAACATTTCTTCTAGAAATCACAAAAGTAGATATATGGAATATGATTTTGTTGTGGGACCTCCAAAATAAAAAATTAAAGGCCTTGTGAAATTGATTTGGGGTTTTAGAAAATCATCCTTAGAAATAGTAAGGTGTCTTAAAATCATCCTTAAAACTAGTGAGGTGTCTTACTTCAGCATTTGACTTTCAAATGGCTTATTTTGTCTTTGAGTAAGATGTTATGAATTGCTAGTATTATTGGTCCCACTCAACCCTAGCCTTTCTTTATATGTTTACTTTTAATAGAGTCGTAACATCCTTGGCTTCAAAAAGAGTGATAATTATGCAAAACTAGGAATTATGTTCTTATGATGATTTTTTCCCCTTTGATGGCAATTGTCATACTTCTGGTTATACTCATGTTTTCATCAGTTAATACTTTAAAGTTGTCAGCTCCTTTATGGTGTTCTCACTGAAGAGATTTTAAGTTTTCTGCTCTTTTTTTGCTTGAAATCTTTCACAAATTAAATCCTCATCAATGCCAGATCAATTTTGTATGATCTGGTGGCTGAAGTTTCTAGTATACCCCAAAGACTTCTGCCTGATTTGGTTTCATTAAGATTAAGATGTCTGAATCTGAATATACATTTAAATAAAGAATAGTCAAATGTTAAAAAAATATAGATTTAATAGAATAATATTAGTATTTGATTAAAAAATGAAACATTTATGTTATTAGTGATGGTTTGTAGTGGTCGTGGTGGTAATGGTTGGCGTTAGTGGATTGTGATTGTGGAGGTGATTGGTTTTTAGTGACGGTTGGTAGTGATTGTTGTGGTTGCGATGGTGAAGTTGATTGATGTTAGCAGTTGACGGTATTGATGGTGGTGGTTGGAGACTGTCTGCTGGTTGACAATATGTTGGTAGTTGGCGACGATGCTAGTTGTGATGGTGGAGGTGATTGGTAGTTAAGAATTGGCCGCAGTGGTGGTAGTGACTGATAGTGGCGGTGGAGGTGGCGGCGATGGTGATCCCATTGATTTTAAAAGTAAAAAAGATGATAAATTTCTGATTGTTACTGAGCAAAATGACATGTATCTTCCTCGGAAAACCAGTATATCCATCAATTAGAGGAGTTAAAACTATTACGAATTGAATAACTAAGATTTTCTTTTAAAAAAAGATTAAAAAACCCAGAAAAGAAGCCATTAGACCACATAATAAAGGCATAATCATGTCACGTGTCCAAATTTAATCTGCTGTTCACTGGGATCATTTATACAATCTGCAATTGAGTAAAAAAGGTGGTAACTTTACCACAGAGCTAGTGAATTGGGGCAAACTGATATTTCAAATATGTCAACCACGGGAAGAATCAACACTGAAAGTCCAGCACAAAAGTTAAAAAAATATCAATAACTTAAATATATTAGCATCCCATTTTGTAAAAGGGGGGGGGGGTTGGTAGAAGCATCTACGATGAGGTGTTTACTACTTCTCTTCTAGAATGCTCCCAACAATCTTTATATAAAACTGCATTTCTAGAATTCTCATTCTAGAGTTCTTTGAATTTTTTAAATTGCTTGAATTCTAGAGTGATCACTTGAACAATCTAAAACTAAGTTTGGCTCTAGTACCAGCTTTAGGAAATGGATCCTATGGCCTATTTCAACACTAAAAGCTAGCTCCCGAGGTAAGAATTGTCCGAGAACATATAAAATCTCTGCAGGCATTGCCTTGTCTAATGCAGGACTAACAGAGTTATACATTTATTCTTTTTTCTGCTGGTTGTTAGGTAGTGTATTTATATGAGCAAGTAGTTCTAATCAATCTTTATCATTTCTTGAAAACATGATTTCACGTGGTCTGGATTTATTCTTGCCTGACGGATTTGGTGTGCCTTCTGTCAGATTGTTTTCCGTTCTGAGCCTGAGAAATTCAAGATAATGAAGGAATATTGCGACGACTTCTTTAACAATGTTGTCCAAAAAGTTATTACTACTGTTGGTTGGACCCAGAATTTTAAAAGCACAAGTGTGGAAGAGATATCTGACGAAGTGCGCAACTGGCAGGTAATCCTTGTTTCTCAAGTAGATAACTGTCTATTGTTCTCTTTTTGTTTTGGTGTATTTCCTACATAAATAACTTCACTGGAAACTAGCTTACCCTAAATCTATTTCAAGTGATTGGATGAGGCTGTGTTGGAATGGCAATTTATTGTACAATGTCATACACTGGATTCATATTGCAGGAAACGGCTACAAAAGCCATAAAGCGGTTATCAAATGAATATTCTTCGTACATGGATGTAATTCAACCAGTCCAAACGGCTATATATGAAATAAAATTGGGATTGTCTCTGGCTTTTTCTGGTACCTTGAATGAGAAGTATCTGGAGGAGCTAGGGAAGTTTGATATGGAATCTGTTCTGGTATTGTCTTTCATTCTTTTATTTATTTTTGATAAGTGTCTTCTATTCTTTAACGTTAAACTCATTATTTATATATATATAAACTCATTTGCTTTTTCTGCAATGGTGGAAAGGCTGCTATTTATGCCTTTGTGAGATTCCCAAGAGGGTGTGCATCAAAATCTGTTTCGTTTAATGCTGCTGACAATAAGTGCACTGAGCTTTTGCGCTATGGTATTGAACTTCCAACAAGCATCTCAGCCCTGGATATAAATTTGCTGGATAATCTCATCAATTGTAAACAGAGAGTCAATACTGATAGCAAGGTTTGTGACTCTTTTATTCTTATGATTGTGTGTATCTTAATAATAGGAAAATATTGTTATGTCTTCCTCTTTCGGCTTCTCATGCTTTGCTCATTGAGTTTCTCTTCCAATTTTGACAGGTGTCATCCTTGCAACTGAGAACTGCAATGTATCAGAATGTTCTGGTTCGCGTGTTGCATTCTGTTGTTGATGCCCACTTCATGGATACGGCTTCCTTTAAGGTGAGGATGCTTGTTCCTGATTATTGGATGTATGTGCTTTGTATAGTTATCCCAATATTATATGAACTTAATTTGATATTCTTTTTCAGCTAACGGATAGGATATTTGATGAGTTAGCAAACAACTGGATGCAAATGAAACTTCAAGTCAGAACAACAGAAGAGAGTAAAGCTCAACAATTTAGGTTTAAATCGCGTGCATTCAAGATAGATAATATCCTTGAGATTGACATATCAGCTCTTGGTAGTTCAGCTTCAGATGAAAATTTCTCAGAATGGAAAGAGTTCCACTCTAGACAAGAATCTTCTGAGAAAGTAAGTATGCTCTGTTGGTTTCTTTCGTTAGTGCATCCAATTCATGGACTTTTCTTTGCTGCATCTCTTTCCATTGGATTATTAGTCTAATGTATCTTTACCCATATAGCAGAATTCTGATGAAGAACCAGAAACTATCATGGACGATTGGAACTATATTGAAGACTCCAGTTTGAATGACATGATCCACGTTCACAATGAGTTATTTGGCTCGACTGATATTTATCAATCTGTAAGTGTGCAATGCTAGTTGTATGGATCTTCTTTCAATGTATTAGAGAGGGAAGCTTTAAGCTGGAAAAAGTTAGTTTGCTAAGGAGCTAGAGTTCATTTGCTACAGTTTTATGTTGAGGTGGATTCATTTCATTGTCTGAGAAATGTTAGGTTCTGATTCCATGATGAGGTATCTCTCTTCAGGCATGTAGGTGCAACTTTACCTGAAAGATAATTACTGCCTTTTGATTTATTGGCACTCTTACATATTAGTCTTAATATCAATCATAGATGCATGAGCTGCATCTGAGATAGGAACCTGCACATCAATTTCATATAATTGTTTCCCACTTTCCTTATGGTATTCTATATAGCTGTTTGGAGGTATGCATTTAACTATGGGCTAGTCGATTTACTGTATTGTGCTTGTACGTCTGAACATGATATATGGTTCTTATCTCTCTCAACACGAGGATTTATTTTATGAATCCAAGATGACACTCTTTGCCTGCTAACATTTCAATGTTACATTTGTATGAGAGCTGTCAAACTCTCAGATGCAAAGCTGGTTGATACATTGCCGATTATGCAATGGTACTGAATTCACTTTTATTGTCAGGCTTTGAACTGATGCTCATGTAGGGAATTCTAATCTTATGTCAAATACCTATTCATTCTGTACCGGCTTTTTCTACTTGAAAAAGAATTAGCTTCTTTCTTATAGTAGTCCAAAAAATTTAGAATATGTGTTCTTTCCTTATGGACCTGAATTATTAAGCTAGATGAACTTAACTGAAGACCTGTTCCTTCCTGTTTTTTCTTAGTTCAGCCTAACTCACATGTGCTAAGTTTTAATCTCTGAACTTCCTTAGGGGGCATGGCATAAATTATTTAGATATTTCTATTTGCATCTGAAGCTTAGGTAGGCACATATAGGATGTGTGGCTGTGTCTGGATGTAAAAGTGCTTTAATAATGAATACTCTTAGAAATGCAAACACTTGTCTTTTTGTGTTTAAATACTGATCATGTGTTTGAATTCAGCCTGGATGTTTCCATGTATCTGATGCGAGCAGATTGTCTTCCTTTACTGATTCTTACTCGCTGGGAACAAAAATGATTAGAGGTAAAAACTTGGGAAGCGGTTATTCTGTATGCTTTGATTGTTGTTATTATGGGAAATTTGGCTAAGCTCTGTGGCATCTTTATGCTTGCAGATCTAGAAGGTTTACCATCTTCCTCTTTGGACTCAAAAATTGCACCAGAACACTTACTTCGCCTATGCTTAGAGCATCAAACGAAGTTCTGTTCATCAAATAAGTCAACCCTGAGATACAATTTTTACAAGGTTTTGATTGTTAATATCGTACTTCCTTTAAAATGCTTCTGCTTCTTTCCCCTCCTTTTGGTACACCTTATCAAGACATTCACTTCGAAAACATTCTTCATAATGATGTATTAGGAATCAAATTTCTCTATGTTGGCTAAAATGGTGGATCCATTAGCATCTCTTAAACAGCGAATTACGCTGCTTTTGGAAGAACGGGATGAATATGCTCTTCAAAGAATCTTGGATATAATTGAAATGATCTTGGCTATGCCTCTTAGCACCCCCTTGGCTAAGGTAGCGTATTGTACAATCAATTTTTTGTTTTGGAGAATCATTTTTCATTCTCTCTCTCTCATCACCCCCTTTATTCTCTTCGCTTTTGAGGGGATTGGGAGGTCATTCTGGTTATCTTTTATTTGCATGCTCATGATGTCTTGTGAATTGCTGGTCAAGTTCTCATTGTTTCTTTCTTTCCTTTCTTTGAAGGCGCTCTCCAGCTTAGAGTTTCTGCTTAGCAGAGTTCAGATGTTACAGGAAACTGTAGCAAAATTTCCATTATCTGGTAATTTGCAAAAACTTTTTTTGATAACCATCTGATAATGTTAAATCGTACGTTAGCTTTATCCCTCTCTGTCATCTTTTCTGCCTTCTTAAAAATTGTCTGTTTCCATAGATTATTTGGACCCCATATTTGCTCTGGTGTCCTCATGGTATAAGTTGGAGTTTGAATCCTGTCCTGCTCTGCTTGATGAAGTTGAAGATCAATTTGAGAAGAATGCGGGGAAGGTAACTTAACTTTTAGTTTTTTTCCTTGAATATTTACTCAACCAGCCTCCAAGTTTGCATGATTTTTGCTCTCTCTTTCTGAAAGACTTCAGAGCACTTGAACTGCTGGTATGAAATGTTGCTGGTTGTTAGAGTGGGTTAGAGTCCACACTGGTTGGGGAGTGGACTGGTGGTTTGTTTATGTGGATTTGGACAATCCTCCCCTCGTGAGCTAGCTTTTGGGGTTGAGTTAGACTGAGGTTCCATATCTTTACATGGTATCAGAGTCAGGTCCACTCCCATTTGGGCTTTTGGTCCACGCTCCAGTTGGGCCTGGGAGTGAAGGGGGTGGTTAGAGTGGGTTAGAGTCCTACATTGGTTGGGGAATGGACTGGTGGTTTGTTTATATAGATTTGGGCAATCCTCCCCTCATGAGCTAGAGTTAGACTCAAGTGCCATATCTTTACACCAGTAAACCAAAAGCTTGTTGTCACAACTACGCAGAGAAAGTCTTTATAATGATGTGAGCTGTGAGTCCAGAGAAAAAGCTATGTGTTAAGGCAGTCATGAAGTCTGGTGATCCACAATATAATGTTTGTAACTTTGGTCTGCCTGGCCATCAATGCATATAACAGAAACTAGTCTCTTCTGCTGTATAATGCCATCCAAACTTCGGCATGCGCTTCTGATGAAAACAATTCTATGCTATAAGTTGATAGCCTGTTAGAATTTGCATGGACTTATAGGTAACGATATTGAAAGGTTGTCGGCACTCCCGAAATTGAATTCTACCATAGGGCTTAATATTAGAGTGAGTAGCCAATATTATTTTCTTGGATGGGTGATGTAACAGTCAATCAATGAATTAAAAACCTATCTGATATAGTCATGTGACATAAGTTATCAACGAAATTCTTCGAGACTTGTTTCAATCAATATGACTTATCTGCTAGCTCTTGTTAAAAAAAATGTGACGGTAAGTTCTGTTGCACCTTCCAAAAGGGTTAAGTGGCAACCATGAGACTAGTTTTTTACACTGATATTACTTGTGGCTGCAATCTTGATAACTACGAGTTGGGAATTTCAACAATTTCATTTTGCAACAGTCAAGTGCCACCACATAATCAGAATTCTGTAGAAACAGTTTCCCAGGGCATTTCCATGCCATGTAGATGACAATCACCCCCCCCCCCCCTCCCCCCCCCAAACCAACTCTTAGAGGGACTCTCTATTTTCTTAATATCAGTCTTAGATGCATGAGTTGTATTTTCGAGAGACTTGTTCTTGTTAGGTTATTTGGTGGCTTAAACATATTTGAGTTTGATCAGACCATTAGCTCAAAGCATGTCACGGTGCTTAAAAGCAAGTGAAGTTTTACTTATCTGTAGTAGACCTCTCGGTAGGCTTATGGTCTTTCGATCTGCACATCTACTTGTCTTCCACTGTTGCAGAGACTTCTGGATGCTATCAAATTGCAGAATTTGCAGTTTATATTGTTAGATTACTTTTTCTATGGATCATATGTTGATTTTATCCTCAAAACTGCAGTTGTGGTTGCCACTATATTCAGTTCTTCGACGTGAGCAGTGTGCTGATACTGATGAATACAACCTATCTACAATTACAAGGCATGTATACTCTTGGTCTTCTCTCGAAATTTAATACATTTTGTACGCTAACACTTGTCAAACATTCAGCCTGAAGGAGTTTATTGAGATGTCCAGCATCGGTGAGTTTAAGAAGCGCCTTCAGCTCCTGGTAGCTTTTCATGGGCATATTACTACTGGTTTAAGGAATGAAACCTATTCAAGGTAGAGGAAAAAATTCCTTTTATGTATGTGAATGTGCTTAGATTTTGTAATTTCAAGACAGTATATGGGACAATGAAACATGGTTACCATGCATGAAGTGGCTACTTCTGTGTATATAAAGAGTTGAAAATGCTGATTGGAGAAAATCTGTGCAGCCTTTGTCTGCAGGAAAGTGTTAAAATCCTCTACAACAGCTTTGGCTTCTACGTGCAATTCTTGCCAATGTGAGCACTCTACTGCCCCACTAAGGAAGTTGATAATACACTTCAAGCTCTTTTCCATCATGTCTATTTACAATGATATTTCTTCTTTTCCTAAATTTCTTTTCTGTCTTTTTCTGGGCAAGGATTTTGGAGCATATTGGAACTAAGAGAAGGAAAATTGAGGAAGAGGTAAATGAGCTTGTTAAGCTATGCAGATGGGAACGCTTCGAAGATTACTTAAGCATAGAAAGCTCCAGGAGAACCAGGCAGAAGATCAGAAAGATCATGCAGAAATACACTGTGAGTCATACTATTTTATTGACTCATCTTAAAGTGGATTTGTCATCTCTCCATTTGTTGCTGCACTATTGGGACTAGAATAAGTGAAACCTATGTTAGGCGCGTCCTTCTGACTTGAGTTTTAGGTAGCTTTACCTGTTGATTTCCTTGTGCATCAGTAAAATAGGTATTCTGTTTTGCTCTAATTGCCTCACTTTCCTACTTTTCTACTTGCACATTCAACTAATCACCCTTACTCTGAGTTTGTCCTTTTCCATCTTGCTCTTTAGAATCTACTTTCGGGTTGATCATGATGTCAGTGTTCTGCTAGCTTTGATATAACCAAACTTAACTTTCTAATTAATTAATTGTTTCTTGCTTTTTTTTTTTTTTTTTGGTATTTATTTGTTAAATTTTATTTTTGGGCTTGTGAACATGTAATACAATTGTCAATTCAAATTATCTCAACATTATAAAACTATACCTGTGGCATTCTTTGCCAATTGAAATACTTTATCTTATGTAAATTTTTGTTCTAGCTTTTCTCATACATTTTGATTTATTTATGTAGGACCTGCTGCAGCAACCTGTTATGCTTCTTATCAACCAAGAAGCAAAACGAAGTGGGATAAATCCCCAAAGTACTGATGAACCTACTCACTTGGATTCTTTTGAAAGGAGCAGAGCCCTTCTAAATATTGTCCTACATCAGAAGCAGTCAAAAGTGGACAGGTGATCCTGTCTTCATGTTGATGTCTTTTATTTAGATTCCTTGAAATCTTATTAACTTCCTGCTTTTTAACGACAGCCCTTCATGGTTTTCTGATTGGTGGAAGAAAGTAGAGAATGCTGTACAAGGTTTGCACCTCGACGTATCAAGAGATACTGATCTGTCTAGGGTCGTAGAAGGTTTATTTTCTTCTTTTCTTTTGAGTGTGTTGGTTCAGGCAACATTTTATTCCTTATTTCCTATTGTTGAAGATTCTGAAAGTTGCATACTTCAAACTCAATCAGGAGTTGCAAGTGTCATCAAGGATTGTCAGGGCTTCAAGTCTTCATGCCTGTTATATCTGGATGAGTGGAAGCAACTCAGGCAAACAATTGAGGAAGTATGTGGTACTGCTATAGACTGTGTTGATGTTTGGACAGATGCAAGCAGGAAAATGGGGAAGAGAAGAGTATTCTCAGATTTTCTGAAGCTCTTGGATAGCTGTGGTCTATCAAAGCACAGAGCCTTGTTTATGAAGGTAAATATAATTTACTGCATGGTCTTCCGATAATATGTTCCTGCCCTTATATACCATCATTTCTTCATCCATGTATTCATTTCGAGTGAAAATTTTCTTTGTTGTAATTTATCATTTCCAGCTTCTGATCTCTTCTAGCTCTTATTCTGATGTCCTTTTCATTGTGTACAGGAACAATGGAGTGTAAATATATTAATGTGCTGGTTCCTCCAGCCGTCTTATGATGTACAACATCTACTGCTAACACAAGGCCCACCAGCCTCTAAAGATTCTGAAGTTAGTTGCGGACAGCTCCAAAGTTCACTAGATGAGAGTTTGGAATCCAAATGGAAAACGGCTAACCTGTACTATTTTAAGAGCATCAACTCGATGCATGTTTTGCAGCAAATTTGCCTGAGTTTCCATAAGGATTTTACTCTTGAGCAGGTAACATAAGTTAATTCTGCCTATCTTGGTTGGTTAAATTTAATTCTTTCTGGACAACACAAATAAAAAATATATAGGAGGGGTGTGATATGTTGATGGCCAACATAACATACAAAGTAATCTAACAATCCTGACTGCTGAAGCACCTAAATAGAATAATGGGATACAGAGTATCCATAAAGCCAATTCCAACTAATTTGGACTGAGCCATAGTTGATATATTGATTGACAAAACCGAGTTTTACTTGCTCGTTCAACTATATATTTGCTTTGGGTTGTTGTTTTAGCATTTGTACTTTTTTTTTTGGTTATAACCTCACTTTCTTGTAATGCAGGTTAACAAGTCAGGATCGTACATTGACCACCTCACTAGCATTCAACAAGAGCAACGGGAGGCTGCATATGCTTTTTCTCAGCAAGTCAAATGTTTGAAAAAATTGTTATTGCCTTTGGCAAGCTTATCTTCTGGTAATATCCCTTTCACAAATGTGACATGTGATCAGTCATTGGCCAACAATCAGTTCAGCATATACAAGTGTCTTTGGCAACAAAAGGTAGGCTAACTTCTCGGTCTGAGTTTTAACCAACACCAAACCCCTGCCCCCCACCCCCCCCACCCCCACCCCAATTTTGATGGGTAATTAAAAGTTTAATTCAAAATTTGCAGCAACTCTTTGATAACTTGTATGGCATGTTGTATGAAGAGCACTTGTTTGTACAAACTGTTGAAGATTGCCATTTGAATACTTGTCCAAGTGTTAAAGACAGCACAATGCAGATTCGCCTTTTCATTGAAAAACATTTGCCCATCATTCAGGAATCTAAGGTTTACATACTCTTTTATTTGTCCTTTTTTCAAACAGATTTCTTTATGTTGTAGTTATTCTTACACTCATACATGCTATTCAAATGTCAGTTGCACTAACTAGTTAAGGGAATTTGTGGCAGTGTTTGTTGGACAGTCACCTTGTTGGCTTTCATGGAGTTAGAGGAATGGAAGAGACTCCATTGCATCCTATTGCCATCACGAAGGACATGGAGCAGTTGGTATATAAGAATTTTGATTTAGTTAACGCATTTGAGGTTGACTTTCATGCTTTCCATAGGCAAGATGGAGTGGGCGCAACTGTTAAGGATATTCTGCTCGGAAACTTTGAGGAGATATTTGACAAGGTTTCACAATGCTCTATGCTTTACTTGCAGTAACTTCTAAATAGTTGGAGAACTTTAAACTGATTTTGCTGACAAGCCATCAAATGATTATAGTGTTCAATTGTGATATTTTGATTAAAGTTGCACATATTATTGGCTACAAAATGCTATCCAATAATAGGAACTTTTAACCATTTCAGACCAACTTCATACATAATCAATTTAATTCAAGGAACACGAGGGCCCAAGATTCCATCCGCTATACAGGAGATATCTCTGCACTTCAAGCTGAATTTTACAATGCCTTGGAGAAAACATATAGAGCTATCACATACACTTTGAATGGTCTTGTGCCTTTGATGAATGGTCGTGCTCCTTCCGATGATGTGAATGTCAATGCATGGAAAATTCTCCTCGAGTCAGCAACAAGGCATCTACAATCAGACCTTAGTGATCAATTAGTCAATACTATTCATCTTGGAGTAAGTGATATATGATCTGATTCACTAACCTTTATTTCAAATAAAAAAGAAGAGAATATACTATCTTATTCATTATATCTGCCAGGTATAAATGCCGGCTTCCAATTCTGAATTTCTCTCATTTGTATACAGGGAGAATTATTGAACCTTTACAGCACCGGAAATGCGAATTCCTATTCAGATGTCAGAGCACATGTAGAAAATCTGTATTCACTGTTGGATGTGATCATTGCTTTTAGTGATGGTCTTCTGCATGATTTTCTTATCATTCTTAGAATGGTAAGTTTTGCTTGATTGCCATATCCCGCTTCTGGTTATATATGATGTGTGCTTGAGGTCAATATATGATATGCTTCTTCCGATCAATTTTCCTCCCTTAGCTCCTTCCTAAAAAAATGATGTATTCGTTCTAGAATGTTATCATTGCCTCAAGTGATGGTCTTCTGCATGATTTTCTTATCATGCATTGTAATTTTTGCTTGATTTCCCTATCCTGCTTCTGGTTGTGTATGATGTGTGCTTAAGGTCAATATATGATACTCAAGTGATGGTCTTCTGCATGATTTTCTTGTCCTGCATAGGATTGTAATTGTTCCTTGCATAGGCTCCTGATTCTTGGTTATCTGCTTGATGTGTACTTATATTCTTGCTTGTTATGGTCAATGTATAGGCTGCTTCTTCCAATTAATTTTCCTCTTTTGGCGCCCTTTTGCACCCCTACCCCACCCTCTCCTCCCCAACTTTTCTTTTACAAGAGTAAATATTTTACTCCACTTGAAAAAAGAAGAAAAAATGTGTAATTTGGTAGCCTGGTTGAATTTCAACGTCCTTGGTAGATTGACTGGTTCACGTAGGATCCAAAGTTTTCAATCAATGTTTCATGTTATATTAGATGCAGTCAAAAACAGGTATTCATTAAAGTGCAGCAACCTGAGGGTATGCACTTCCCTTTTTTCTCTAAGAAATCATTGTGGGTACTGACAAGAGCAATAGGAAAAACAGTAAACTTGAACCTAGAAATAAATCTTAGAAGTTAAATAAAGGCCAATAATTAGGTACATCGATATTCTTGGTATAGTAGATGCTATCACATATACAATTATATTCAACTCTGTAGAATTGTATGATCAAAAGAGTATCTTCTATTATTTCACACATGAGGGGTTATTTCTTGGTTTCTTCCCATTGTTAATAATGTGATTATTTTTAGATAATAGTAGCTAGAGGCAAATCCCTAAACTCCACCTATGGGATTACACTGGGTTTCTTATTGTTTAGTGGTTAGAGACAACACTAGAAAGGAGTTCTATTAGAATCAAGTAATATTAGCCTGCCGTCATCCACACCAGAATAAGTTGAATTTTCTGAAAAAAACAACTAGTGGAGGAAGACCTTCTAGGGATAAGAGTCATAGGGCTTAAGAGAGCCAAAAAAGGATCTTTTGTGTATAATCCTGCATAATCTCGAATGTTATTAGTTCTGGAATCATCTGAATCTATCAGAATTTGGCCTTTTGCGCTAAATAGAGCTTCTTTCATATATTATTTTCTTTGACCTTCTTCTTAAAAGCCTCAACCTTCTTTTTGTTCTAAATAGAGCTTCTTTTATATATTATTTTCTTTGACTTTCTTCTTTTTATAAAAGTCTCAACCTTGCTTAAATATATTTTTGTGCCTAATAAAATTTGGGAAGTGGAAAATTAGGAGGTAATATGTTATTGAAAACTAGTTCCAAAGTAAACATGAGTATCTAAAGCTTAAACTGTTACATAGAAAAGAATGATATGTCTAGTCTGTCTTGGTGTTAGTTCTACTATGACTCAAAAAGACAGTATAAGATTGTCATCCGTTCAGCTCAACCTCTGTAAGGATTTCTATCGTGCTCAAGGTAGTAAAGTATAGATGGTATCATATAAGTGGAGCAAAAAGAACTTTTTGAAATTGGAGGGTGTGGGGGTGGGGTTGGGGGAATTAGGCTTTATGTCCACTGGGAGAGCTTTAGCCCATATTTTGAGTTTGTTATCCGCTTTAGCCCATATTGCTCATAAACACCTTTTATATACTATTATGTACTTTTATACAAGGTTGATACGTTTTGTATAATACTTTTCCCTCCAGATATAATATTGTATAAACTGAAAATATGGCTACATGGCGTATTTTATGTTGGGCTTTATATTTTTGAAAATTTCCCTTTCCTCTGTTTTGTTAGATAGCTAGGTCGAGTAAGACCAAGTGGATTAAATTTACTTATCAAGATCAACACACGCACACAGAGAGATCTAATTAAGCAGCTCTAGACAAGTTTAATAGTAAAATCAGTTTAGGCATACTGGTTCAGACACTTTATGGACTAGAAGACATTAGCAAAGACCATTTCCAAGCCCAATTTTGTCTCTATAGCTACTTTGTTTTGCAAATCATTATTTGTAAACTTTTCTCGATGATTTTGGCAGCTATCTTTGATGACCCATGTGCTGGCAAACATTTTTGCTTCACTATTTGCCAAAGGTTTTGGTACAAAAGAAGTGGACACAGATGATGCCAACCAAGATCTAATTCAAGATCAAAGTGGAACTGGTATGGGTGAGGGTAGTGGAATGAACGATGTCAGCGATCAGATAAATGATGAAGATCAGCTCATTGGAACTTCCGCTGATGTAAGATATGACAAGCATACCAGTTAGATTTCGCTTTTATTTTTCTCCCTTATCTTCTGTTTTCTCCTTAATTTACAATAAGAGTAATAAATAGTATGGGTCACCACCTTCTTGGTTCTGCTTTTGCAGAGAGATGAAGAAAACACTTTTGGTGATGCTCCAAGTAAAACTGACAAAGGAATTGAGATGGAGCAAGATTTTGTTGCTGATACCTTTAGTGTAAGTGAGGATTCTGCGGATGATGAAGAAGGCAATGAAGAAAATGAAGAATTGGAATCTGCTATGGGGGAAACTGGTAATCAGGGTGAAGCAGTTGATGAGAAACTATGGGACAAAGGTGAGGATAATCCTACTACCATGGATGAAAAGTACGAGAATGGTCCATCAGTAAGAGACTGCGGTATCGACCGAGAGCTTCGAGCAAAAGATGATGCTTCAGCTGCTGATGAAGCTGGAGGACTCGATCTTGACAAATCAGAGGAACAAGCTGATGAAAATGGAAATGATGAAACTTGTGAAGGGATGGAAAACATAAATATGGACAAAGAGGATGCATATGCAGATCCTACTGGATTGAAGCTTGACGAACATGATCAAGGTCCTGAAGATGATTGTAATATGGACGAACCAGAGAGTCCTGAACCGATGGTGGAAGATGATTTGGACCAGAAAGGCAACCCTGCTGATGAAAATAATGAGGGGGGTGAAAGAGCTGATTCAGATGCAACTTTTGATGAAGCAGACCCTGAGCATTTGGATGAAAGTTCTGGAGGAGCTGGTGAAGAAGGTGATCATGCAAATGACACAAAAAAGGAACCAACAGCACAAAATAAAGAGATGCTGCAGTCGGAGACTTCTCAATTTGTGGGTGATAATGTCCCAACTGCTGTGTCTGTGTCTGAGCCTAGAGGCGACTATAATCAAGCAAATTTAAAAGATGCAGCTCCTGAAGCGAAGGGATCTGATGTTGGTGGGCTTCAACATGACCTTGCTCCCATGAGAGGTTCATCTGATGCCTCTATGGTTGAAATCATGGCTTCTGATTCTTCAAATGGACAAAAGCTGGGCAGTGATCAACCTGAAAATCCTTTACCTCCAGCTGATTCATCATACCAAAGGATTCAGCCTAACCCTTGTCGTAGTGTGGGTGATGCCCTTGAGGGGTGGAAAGATAGAGTCAAAGTCTCCCTTGACCTCCAGGAGAGCGAAGCTCCAGATGATTTGGCTGCTGAAAATGCAAATGAATATTCATATACTGCTGAATTTGAAAAGGGAACAGCTCAAGCACTTGGGCCAGCAACTGCTGATCAAGTAGATAAAAGTGTACATGGGAACGATCTTGAAAGAGAAACTGTAACTACCGAGAGAAAAGATGACATTTCTGAAATAGAGATTGAGAGGCAGCTGTCTGAAACACTTACTATTAGTAATTCTGCTTTAAGTTTCAGCAATGACAAGGGAAAGGGATTGGAGATGATGAGCACTGAGGAGCAACAGGAATCAGCATCTGAAGTTGATACTAGAGATGATACCGCTGTCCCTAGTTTGTCGCAGAGTTTGGTTTCAGTGAAGAGGACCTTTTTCTCTGAGGACATAAATCGTCTTAGCAAGCTCTCGGTAGATGATGACGACCTGGGCAAGGCCCGTAACCTTGAGGAGGTATCCAATGAGATGAGAGAGAATGCTGCAACTCTCTGGAAAAATTATGAACTTCGAACTGCGAGGTTGTCTCAGGAGTTGGCTGAACAGTTGCGTTTGGTAATGGAACCGACTTTAGCTAGCAAGCTCCAGGGAGATTACAAGACCGGGAAAAGAATTAACATGAAGAAGGTAATCTTCAGTGACTCATATTTCCTTTTTATTGGAAAGAATAATATTCTAATCTTGTACTATCTCTTGCCAGGTAATTCCATATATAGCAAGTCATTACCGCAAAGATAAGATATGGCTAAGGAGAACTCGGCCTAACAAACGGAACTATCAAGTGGTAATTGCTGTGGACGATTCCCGCAGCATGTCTGAGAGTGGTTGTGGAAGTTTAGCCATTGAAGCATTGGTGACTGTTTGCCGTGCAATGTCTCAGTTAGAAATAGGACAGCTGTCAGTTGCAAGCTTTGGTAAGAAGGGGAACATTCGCGTATTGCACGATTTTGATCAGTCTTTCACTGGAGAGGCTGGTATTAAGGTTCGTCTATATCCACACATACATGCTTCTCCCAATCTGTCCCAGTTATTGGTTTGGGTCATTTTGATAGAAGTTGATTGATATATTCTAGATGTTTTCTCTATATACAGATGATCTCTAGTTTGACCTTTAAGCAAGAAAACACAATAGCAGAGGAACCCATGGTTGATCTGTTGAAGTACTTGAATGACATGCTTGATGCCGCAGCTGCTAATGCACGGCTGCCTTCTGGACACAATCCGTTAGAGCAGCTCGTTTTGATAATAGCTGATGGCTGGTTTCATGAGAAGGTAAATTTCTTTGGTGAAGTTGATATCTTTCACAATACCATTTACTCATCTTCTTTTACTTTTACTTCTACTGTAGGAGAACATGAAACGCTATGTTAGAGATCTCTTGAGCAAAAAGCGAATGGTCGCATTTCTTGTGGTGGATAGCCTACAGAAATCCATATTGGACCTTGAGGTAATCACTTGAGTTTTTTTAAAAAAACAAAATTCTTGCATTAGGTCCTTGTTCTTGTACCTTGTCATGGTTCTTGAAGTAAGTATGTTTCCCAGCATGATTGATTCTCTCGACCTTTTCCAGGAAGCTTCCTTTCAGGGCGGAGAAGTTAAGCTTTCGAAGTATTTGGATTCATTCCCTTTCCCTTACTATGTTGTGCTCAAAAACATTGAAGCACTTCCCAGGACGCTTGCTGATTTATTAAGACAGGTGATTATAACCGCAATGGGCAATTGCTCTCTTTCAATTCGAGATTTGTTTTACGATTTTCTGAATTATTGTTGATAATAACGCAAGTCGTGATCATGATCTTGGTTTTCCTCCATGCAGTGGTTTGAGCTTATGCAACACTCGAGGGATTAGGTTGTGCCCAATTTTATACATGTCAAAACCCCAATAGGAATATATGTGTACATAATACCTTTCTCGGCCTTTTGGCTCGGATCAAGTGTACAGATGATTCATCTATTCAGGAGAAGCTTGGTAAATCACATCCTCGCAATCCGCCTCTGACAGACAGTTCAAGTTTTCTTGGCTTGAGCTTTATTTTTCCGCTCTCGGAGGGGGCGAGGGGAGGGGTGTTTCCGTTTGGAACTTGCGCACTGTATAGCTCTGTAAAGGCAAAAATGGCCTCTTCCTACCCTTCTTATCATGTTGTAATTATGGAAACTTATCTTATAGTACGAAAGTTTAAATTTGCAAGCTTCATCTTCTGATCAGTTTTGAGTTTCGTGGCTACCAATTTAAATGATAAACAATCTGGTGTCTTTTTTTAATTCTTTTTGCTGATATAGCTTTTACAAAATCCAGGCGAATTCCAGATTTTAGCAAATTCAATCATGTAAATCTTGTTGCTAAACTTGGTGACAGGGTTTTCAACTTTGACAAGGTAAAAATCAAAAATCTTTGCTCTTACATGGATCACCTATTTTTGTCTCAACTCTATTCAAAAATCTTTTAATTCAGAATCCTATGCGTACTATATTAGTTTGAGAGAAATAGTGCTGTTAATTTCTGTATCTTTGTGCTTGCATTACACTGCAGCCCTAACCTTTGAATTTTTATCGTGTTTAAGGGTTTTTACTGAATTGTGAAATATAAATAATCTAATTTAAAGTTCAATGACTTTTAGGATTGTGGAATTTAATGATTTTCAGAGGATATCATATGTAGGGTAACATTAATTAAGAAAATACTTCTAAGTTTATAACGTTTCCATGAATTATATCTTCAATGGAAGTGATTGTATTTTTTTTGGAAACTTGATTTATCTTTTTTGTACTGTGCTTTTTCTTACATTATTTGATGAGGGAAACTGTGAATTGTAATTACACATAAAGTAAACGTATGACTAAGATACTATTTTTTTTTTTTTAATATGTAACAATGTGTTACACATGCAAACCTTATTCAAGCATGTTGGACAAATGTCGGCCATGCAAATCTCATTTATGCATGTGTGACACATGTCTATCATGTGTGACATGTGTCATTTAATGTGAAATATATCATATTTTTTTAATCATTTTATCATTATGTGATACCTCTTAATTATGGAATAGCCACTTATTTATGTACTTTCCATCACAATTGAAAAGTTACTTAATTGTTTAAAAAATTATTATAAATTTTAATCAATATTCTTTAATTAATCTTGATTATTTATTAAATTCAACTTAATTACATGAAATATATATATTTTATATCTCGTTTATTTGATTGATTCAACAGATAATAAGACTAAACGGTCATTGCTAGAAAGAACTTAATTTAGGGACCTCCTAACTATGAAATAGCCACTTAATAATATATTTTCTATCAAAATTGAAAAATTATTTATTTATCTAGAATCAATATATATGTAAAGGAAAGACTTTAACCCAGTGGTATACTTTATTGATTTTTTTTTCTTCTTAGATTTTTAGAGTTTTAATTTTAATTTTTTTTGTAAGGTGCTTTCTTGATTATATGGGACTTGTTAAATGATTCCTATCAACTTAATGTCTTTTTATCTATTACTCATGATCCAGATTTTAATATACCTAACAAACAAATAATCAAAAAAACTTTCAATCGTATATGTCAATTTATAATAGAAGTTAAGGAAATTTTTTATACATGACTAGAGTGTCTCATGGAGCAAATGTCAAAAGTATGTTTGGTTCTTTACAAATTTCTGTCTATTTCTTAGATGACACTTCAACTCTTAAAGGATCAAATCTACTTTTCGATTTGTTAAAATTTTGTGAACTAATTTGTCAATCATTATAATTTATTTGTTATGCAGTTTGTTGTATTATGATGGACTTCTCATTTTACTATTTTTTGTAGAATTACCTTTATCTTTTTATCATATAAATAATTTACGGATTTGTGATAACTTGAGGATCTCAAAAATAAATTTTGGAATTGAGGGATGTCTTGAAGATGAAAAAAGAATAAGATAATTTTGTGTTTCTACGAAAAGCTTCAAGTTACATGTATATAGGACCCAAATAATATTAAACAAGTCGGAGATTTGTAATTTTGTTGTCAGATACATGTATTCTCTTTTTTCTATGGGAGTTTTAAAATGATTTACCATCAATTTCATGCCATTTTCATATATTACTCATGATTCAAATTTTATGTTTTTATATCCCCAACAAACAAACAAACAAAAAAACCTTTCAATGATATATGTTAGTTTATAATAGAAGTTGAGAGATTTTTCATACATGATTAAAGTGTTTTGTGGAGCAAATGAGAAAGGTGTGTTTAGACCTTTGCAGATTTGTGTATATTTCTTTGATCACACTTCAACTCCTAAAGGAGCAAATCTACTTTTCGTTTTGTAGTTTTAAATTTTGTGAACTAATTTGTCAATCATTACAATTTATTTGTTAGGCAGTTCATGGTATTATGATGTGCTTCTCATTTTATGATTTTTTTGTAGAATTACTTTCAAGTTTTGATCATATAAGTAATTTACACATTGACGAAAACTTTGTGTCTCTATCAAAAGCTTCAAGTTACATGTATATAGGGCCCAAAAAACTTCAAACAAGTCAGAGATTATATATTTTGTTATGAGATACATGTATTCTCTATTTGCTATGGGAGTTTTTAAATGATTTACCATCAATTTCATGTCTTTTTTATATATTACTGATGATTCAAGTTTTATGCTTTTATATCCCCAACAAACAAATAAATAAAAAAATCTTTTAATTGTATATGTCAATTTATAATAGAAGTCAGGAGATTTTTCAAACATGACTAGAGTGTCTTGTGGAGCAAATGAGAAAGGTGTGTTCGAATCTTTGCACATTTTTGTCTATTTCTTTTATAACACTTCAACTCTTAAATGATCAAATTTACTTTTCTATTTGTTAGGTTTTAAATTTTATGTACTAATTTCTCAATCTTTACTATTTGTTAGGCAATTCATGTTATTATAACAGGCTTCTCATTTTACATTTTTTTTATAGAATTACCTTCATGTTTTGATCAAATAAGTGAATGGGTGTTTAGGTCTTTACAAATTTCTGTATATTTCTTAGATCACACTTTAACTCTTAAAGGAGCAAATCTACTTTTCGTTTTGTAGTATTAAATTTTGTGAATTAATTTGTCAATCATTACAATTTGTTTGTTAGGCAATTTATGGTATTATGATGGGCTTCTCATTTACTATTTTTTGTAGAATTACTTTCAAATTTTGATCATATAAGTAATTTATAGATTGACGACTACTTGAGGATCTCAAAATAAATTTTAGGATTGAGAGATGAATTGAAAATGAGAAAAAAAAAAGATATCTGTGTAATTTTTTCATCCAACTTTATATCTCTACCAGAACCTTCAAGTTACATGTATATAGGGTCAAAAAACTTCAAACAAGTCAGGGATTTGTGATTTTGTTATGAGATACATGTATTCTCTATTTTCTATGGGAGTTTTTAAATGATTTATCATCAATTTCATGCCTTTTTCATATATTACTGATGATCCAAATTTTATGCTTTTATCTCTCCGACAAACAAATAAAAAAAAATCTTTCAATTGTATATGTCAGTTTATAATAGAAGTTGGAAGATCTTTCATATATGACTAAAGAGTCTTGTGTAGCAAATGAGAAAGGTGTGTTCGGATCTTTGCAAATATGTGTCTATTTCTTTGATGGCACTTCAACTATTAAAATATTAAATCTACTTTTTGATTTGTTAAGTTGTAAATTTTGTGAATTATTTATCAATTATTATAATTTATTTGTTATGCAATACATGGTATTATGGTGGACTTCTCATTTTACTATTTTTTTTATAGAATTACCTTCAAGTTTTGATCATATAACTAATTTATGGATTGATAAAAATTTGAGGATCTCAAAGTGAATTTTGAGATTGAGGGGTGACTTGAAGATGAGAAAAAAAAAGATATCTACGTAATTTTTCTTCCAACTTTGTGTCTTTAACAAAAGATTCAAGTTACATGTATATATGTCCAAAAAAACTTTAAACAAGTAGGAGATTTGTGATTTTATTGTGAGCAATATTCACCTTCACTCAAGTTACATGTATATATTTTAGGTGATTATGCTAAGCTTAAAAAAAATACATGTCAATACTTTTTCTTTCGATTATAAAAAGGGAGAACCATTTCAATCTTGAATATGATTTTCCTCTTGCTCTTATATTTTGTGCGTCTTTTTTCAACACTTTTCTCTGAAGTAGGAAAATAAAATTACTGCAACATTGTTTCACGACATGCCTGAATTGATTTAAAGATTTACTTAATCCGAATAAAATGATATATTTTTTCACAAGACAATGTGTTTGATTTGGTATCTTATCAACTATATATTCTAAGAGTAAATTTGGAGATGTAACTTTTGATAGTTTCATTTAAGGAATCGAATGCAATAATTGAATTGTTGTTGTCTTTTTATTTTATAATAGGTTATGTCTTTTGTTTTTATGATGCGCGCGTGCTTGATGGACAATAATTTTCTTGGTTACTTATTTATTGGTAATATTACTCCTTATTTTAAGAAGCATGTATATTTTTATTATTTATTTTGTGATATTTGATTTTGATGGTGGTTTTGAATGTTTGATTAGGAACATGAAAGGAACAATGGAGAGAATTAATCCCACAAAAATTAGTAAATTACTTAAAATCTGAACAAGACAATGACCTTTATGTATTCACTTTTTAGCATGATAATATATATCATTCTCTTCTTTTGCTTGTTGTATGTTATTCTTGTGATTTTTTAGTTCTGGTAGATCCCAATAATTTTAACCATGACCATTAATTTCATCCATTATTTTTTCTCTATGTCTCTTTTATATATATTCTTAGCACTTATATGCTTGAAAATATTTGATGTAATTATACTTAATAGTACTATTTTGTAACCAACTTAGGGGTCATCTACTCGCTATCTTACTTGGATATTTTTTTTGCAGGAAATTTAGGAATCATATGATATACTAATTAATTATGATAATTAAGGTGATCAATAAGATTTGAACTTCTACTAATAGAAACGAAGGAAGGAGTACAAAAAAGAGGAACAAGGACGACTCTTATATAGGAGGTGTGGGCTTTTCATGTATTATGTGCCTTAAATTAGATATTGATGAAATATTGCTACTTATATCATTTCTAAAGGTTGGTTTCCAAAGAAAAAATTAGTTTCATTTATCAACTTGAATAGACATAATTGAATCAAGAATCAGTTTCAAAATTCAAGTTGGAAGAACTGGGATACTAATAAAGTCTATCATAACTTTTTATTTTTCTGTTTTATGTAAAATATGAAATTTATTAGTTGTATCTTTCCAGTTTAATCTGATAATGTTAGGATAAATTATTGTACCTCGATAAATAATGTCTCATTACAATAACTATAAGTTCTTATCCCAAACATACATAAGTTAGTAATACAAATATTATCGTGCCTATTAGTTTTCATTTATGATTATAACCTATGTTGCTCAGATCCTCCATAAATACTATTACTATCGTGTTGGATCTTCCAAAAATATATAGCTTTTGGAGGAGAATATTATCAAGATAAAAGAATATAGTTAGATTTGTTGTTTCAATAATTATATCTTACAAATCTATGCAAGTCCTGGTAAAAAGTTTATCCAATAGTTTCTTTTGTGTAATAGTTAATGGTCGTCCTACCAATCATGCTCTTTTTCTTTGTATGAGTAGATAATAGATCATTTGCAAATTATTTATGACTTTAGTGTATGTGTATAATTTTTTTTACTTTATAAAGTAACTCTACTTTTTTGCCATCATAAAATTTAATAGTCAAGTATAATCTCTTCAGAAATTGATTAGTCTGAAGTTATATGGTTTATAGGCTATCGAAATTATCTTAACGTCTTGAGTTGATATTGAGCTGCTTCACATAACTGCTTTACATTAAACAATTTTTTTTTTTACATTTTAAGTTTCAAGATATTTCATCTTATATTTATCTAGTTAAGATGTTTAAATATTTACTTTAACTGATAAATTCACATGCTTATTAATTATATTTGATGATGTCATTTTTCATGCATAAATAGTTAAAAGATATTCGTAGGAACATCTCAATCACCAAAATAAATCCAAGCATGCATAAGTAAGGTTATGCAATCATTCAAGTTATCCGATCTAATCATTTAGGGTTGCATATCTTAAAGTAGAAAATGAAATGCAACATGTATTTTATTGGCATGGTACCATCTTTCATAGAAAATTTCTTTTTGCTTGAAATGGATAGAGAATTCGAAAGTTCTAGCAGCACTGTTATTAGTATTTATTTTTCATGTATTTATTTGTTTAGCTGGCTTTCTCCTAACGATAATATATAGTAATATTTTTCACATTTAGTGCATCTATGGCAGTGCAAAAATAATAAAATAAAAAAAAAATATTATAAGTATGACGGAGAAGATTGTTATTCATATATAATATATTGTACATACTTTCCATCCTAATGAGAGGAAAGACGATTATATTTATGCTTGTGAATTTGCAATTCAAGATTGTTGTATCTTTTTATTTATTTATTAAGATTATTTTGGATACTATTTTGATGAGGGAGCAACAATGAAAAAGTGCATATTTTGTGTTGATTTACTATAATTTTGGAAGCTTTATTTATTCGATATTACTTTATAAAACTTTTAAATTTTACTTAAAAAGAGATTTGATTAGTTTAGACTTTAGACATGTCTTTTATAAATAAAAGTTAGTTGAAGTATTTTTCATATTTATTATTTTTCTATGAATTAATTTATATTAAATGATCCCCTTACCAAGTTCACTTCTATTTGTAAATGATCGCGTGAAGCGCGAGCAAATTAACTAGTATATACATATAAAGGAGACTTAGAAACATGCTGATGTGGCATGTCTTTAAGAGCTCCATTTTTTTTATTTATATATTTTTTTGAGTAATTTTTCATTTTAAAATTATTTTTTAAAACTCTTATCATATTATTATTTTTTTATTATTGTCATTATTATTATTATTATTATTATTATTATTATTATATAAGTGAAAGTGAAAAAGTGAAAAGTTAGATTACCATTTTGCTCCTCCACTAATTAAAATTTAATTAAACATATAACTAAATATTTGTTATAAATATATTTTCTATTTATGGTGAATGTCTATTTCTTAAAAGGAAAGTTAAGGTTTGTAATTGTGGGACCAAGTTAATTTTTTCCTATAACTAAAGGGGTTCTCCATTCATTGTAAAAGATCCCTTTAACTCCTCAAGAGGATCCCATCAAGAGAAATAAGAACTTCTCTCCTTCTCTCTTTCTCTATAATATTCTTGTTCTTTCTTTATTATTTCATAACACGTTATTAGTACGAGTCTCTACCTTGAGCACTCACTGTGAAAGATCTGAGGTAAGAAAAATTAAAATTTCTTTTTCGAAAGATGTATTACTTAACCACAGGAGTGATATTTCTTTGGTGATATTGTTGCTCTACGACTCTACTGTCTCAAAATTTGAAGGTCAGGGTATTGTTTTTCTCTTTCTTTTAATATGACTAACCTTACAAAACTTGATTTCGTTGTCCTTCAGAGTTCGGGCAGGAACTACCTTTTATGGGTGTTGGATGCTGAAATCCATATGGATGCAATGGGTCTCGGAGACACCATTAAAAGTGAAAATAAAGCATCAAATCAATATCGTGCTAAGGCTATGATATTCTTGCGTCATCATCTTGACGAAATTCTTAAAATTGAATATCTCATGATTAAGGGTCCACTTGTTTTGTGGAATAGCCTAAAAGAAAGGTATGACCACCTGAAGATGGTCATCCACTCAAAGGCACGATATGATTGGATCCATCAAGACTATAAGTCTGTTCATGAGTATAGCTCATCAACATTCAAAAATGTTTCTAAGTTGAAACTTTGTGGAGAAACTATTAATGATGTTGATATGATTGAATATGTGGTAGTACACAAAATTAATTGAGAGCTCCGGAAGAGCTAATGTATTACTACCTGAAGGAATGAAATTATTGTAGTAAGTATCAAAAGGAAACTTATAAGTTTCAAGGACATTGAAAAAAAATTGAAACTATAAATTATGGGAAGATCTAATATCTTCATGTTACTACAATTGAAGCAGGTTATAAATATTTATGTAAAAAAATTACCCGCCGTTTTTTTATTTGTAGTACATAAATATGGGTATGATGATGAAATCACATACGAAAGTAAACTAGAAGTTTACTGAAATAAGTTGGCATAACTGGTTGGCCATCCCGACTCAAATGTGATGCAAAAATAATTGAGAACTCACGTGCCTATATGTTGAAGAAATAAAAGATTCTTCAAGAATTCTCTTGTGTTGCTTGTTCTCGTGATAGAATGATCTTGATCAGCTAAGATTGGAATTATATTTCCTGAAATTTTGAAACTTATAAAAGGGTGAATATGGCCCATTCACCTACCATGTGAACCGTTTGCTAATAGATGCATCTATGGTATGGTCACATGTGTTTTGATATCAACTTGCAATTGATTTTTGTAAGGTTGTTGCTCGATATACTAAATTAAGAGCATAGTTTCAAATTATAAAATCATGTTGATAATGCTGATTCATATCTATGTTGGTTTAGCAAAAATTGAATGCCTCCAATTATAGCTAAATCATTGGTTATGAGAATAAAACTCCCAAATAAAATTTGGTATGAGATATGTTTATTTAACATATAACAACACCTGAATGCATCAAGCCAACAAGGTTCCCCTATCACAATTGGTTCAGGGTCAGGAACCAAATAATTCCATCTAAAAATTTGAATGTGCGATATATGATTCAATTGCCCCGCCACAACGCACAAAGATGGGTCCCCAAATGAGCTTGAGAAGTAAATGTTAGTTTTTCTAACATTAGGGGGAGAAGTGATTAGCAACTGAAAATTGAGTGTGCGATGAATTATCTAGATCCTCGAAAAAAAAAAGTGAACTTAAAGTTCAATAGATAATTCACTTGCAAAATATTGCAAATCAATTGCCAGATATATTTGCTAACTCTACTTTATAATTCAGTTGCAAATGCTCCAATGAAAGGTCCTTGAAGGACAGGGTATATGAGATGCCTGAAGCGTGATAGACCAAACGGTTCCAAATATAGAACTCCTTGAAGACGGAGAGGAGCAAATGATTAAGATGGTCATAATGATGAGGCAAGTGCTTTAAGAAAGCACCACGACATAACACTTCATAAAACCTTGGCAAAGGTTTAGGTACCTGAAAATGACGAAAAATGAAGAGATCTCAATAAGTTATGTCACATTGGAACTGATATCAAAATGATAGTCAACGATACCTTTGATATAATGTAGCGCTCAATATTATAAATATTGACGAGGATCTTGAATTCAAATCTATCAAAAAGTATGGACGGATAAATGATTGGTCAATTAAAAATACACAATTCAAGTATAATGCCAGTGGATATAAATGGATTCTTGTGGCATAAAGATTTTTCGTAAATTCTAACATTATTATATGGAGAGGCCTCTTGTGGTGGATGCAATTATTTTGAGGTTCCTCATAAGTCTGGCAATATATGAAAAACTTGATATGCGCATAATGAAATTATTTTCATGTCTAGAGAGACTGAAGGATATATGAAAATCCTTGAAAGATTTAAAAGAACGAGGAAATTCTTGGTCCTGAAGATATAGTCTGCTCCTATTAGGAGACATTGGAATGAGATCAAATACATAATGCGGTATCTAAAAGGGACCACGATATGAGCTTATATTATTCTAACAATTGCAGTCCCGATCTTGTTGGTTATGCTAATGCTGGGTATTTATCTGACCCACACAAAGCTCGATCTCAAACTAGCTACGTGTTCATATGTGGAGGTACTGCCATATCTTGGTGATGTACAAAACAGTCTCTCATAGCTACTTCATCAAATCATGCTGAGATAATAGCTATTTATGAAGCAAGCCGAGAATGTGTGTGGTTAAGGTCCATGATACATCTCATTAGAGAAAAATGTGGTTTGAAATGTGACAAAGTACCCACAATTTTGTATGAAGATAATGCAGCATGCATAGCACAACTAAAGAGAGGATTCATAAAAGGAGATAGAACGAAACACATCTCGCAAAAGTTTTTCTACACACATGAGCTCCAAAAGAATGGTGATATCAATGTGCAACAGATTCGTTCAAGTGACAATGTGGCTGATTTATTTACCAAATCTCTACCAACTGCGACTTTCAAGAAGATGGTGCACAAGATTGGGATGCAAAGATTCAAGGATGTTCTAATTGGGGGTAGTTAATACGCGCTGTACTCTTTTTTCTTTACGAGGTTTTGTCCCACTGGGTTTTCCTTGTAAGGTTTTTAACGAGGCAGCCAAAATGCGTATTATTAAATATGCGTACTCTTTTTCCTTCACTAGATTTTTTCCACTGGGTTTTTTCTAGTAAGGTTTTAACGAGACACATTATCTATCAAATAGACATCCAAGGGGGAGTGTTATAAATATATTTTCTATTTATGGTGAATGTTTATTTTTTAAAAGAAAAGTTAGGGTTTGTAACTTTGGGACCAAGTTAATTTTCCCCTATAAATAAAGGGGTTCTCCATTCATTGTAAAAGATCCCTTTAACTCCTCAAGAGGATCCCATCAAGAGAAATAAGAATTTCTCTCCTTCTCTCTTTCTCTATAATATTCTTGTTCTTTCTTTATTATTTCATAACTATATTAATATTTTATCATGTCATACCATATTTATACATTTATTACTATATAAGTGGGAAATAAATAAATAATAATAATAATAAATAATAAATAATAATAATAATAACGACAAAAACTGAAATGTTAGATTACCATTTTGCTCCTTCATTAAATAAAATTTAATTAAATACATAACTAAATACTAATATTTTATCATATCATATCATATTTATATATTTGTGATTGTATAAGTGAAAAATAAATAAATAAATAAATAAATAATAATAATAATAATAATAATAATAATAATAATAATAATAATAATAATAATAATAATAATATTTTTATATATAAGTAGGAAGGCAAAAAGTGAAAAGTTAAAATACTAAAATAACCTCCAAATATTGAGAGACTAATATATCCTTCAAATAATAAATAGGTTTACTACTTCATCATCATCTAACATTATGAAATATTTAATGGTCTAATAATATTTATTTCTATGCAATTTTAGCTTTTACTATATATAATATTATTAGAATAGTTTTAGATTGAAGGTAAAATAGTTGATCAATATTTCATGGACACTCACTTATACATATACATATACATACATACATACATACATACATATACAGACACACACACACACACACACACACACACACACACACACACACACATATATATATATATCCTTTGAAAAACAAAATTAATTATTCTTCGTTAATATACAAAAAAGTAATTTTAAAAAATTTTTTGATAAAAAAATATAAACGTAGGAGTTATACTAATACTTGATTCGTTTAATCTAATGATGGGTGAGGGACTTTTTATTTCAAAAACTTTTCACATTATTATTAGGGGTAACATTAAGGATTGTTTTTACTCCAATTTCTATTTTTAAAATATGATCCAAGGAATTAATTATCTCATCAATCTAATTTACTACGATTATAAATTATACATTTTGAATTTAAATTTTAACAATGTTATTGTTTTGTTCAATAGTTTAAGTTAGTATAAAATCTTGCATGATATTTCTGAAATTTCTTGTTCAGTTGTTAAATAATATATCATTTAGTACCATGAAAATCAAAATTATATATTTTTTCTTAAAAAAATTACCTACCATCAATTTTCAAAAATTTAATTTCTTTTGAATAACTCTTCTCTCTATTAATTGTTGACGTTACAAATTTTTCTAATAATTTATTACACCACCCACATATCCAGCAAAACATTCTTTTTAATATATTATTATTTCAATTAGAATAAATTTAATGGTGAAATACACGTAATTGTTCAATAAATCTATATATATCTATATCTATATTTATATATTATGTAATTCTGGTCTTAGGACCAGTGATATGACACACTTCTATGATCAGGAAACTATATTTTTCTTAACTTTTTGATGATTTCTTATTTCCTCAACTTTATGCATTATTAGTTTTCTTGATCATTAATTATGAATATCATTTGTTTATCTAAATAATAAATAGGTTTGCATTAAAGCCCAATTAGGGGTCAGTTGTTTTTTTTTTTTTTTTTTTTTTTTTTTTTTTTTTTTTGTGTGTGTGTACTATAATTGTGCTCAACGGGAAATCACGTGGCATAGTTCTTTGATCAAGAATTCATCTTTTTTTTAATACCTTTTTTCTTCCTTTCTACTTTCTCAATTTTTAGTCCTGTGACAATATTTATTTATTTATTTATTTTTATTATTATTATTATTATTATTATTAATAATATTATTATTATTATTATTATTATTTATGTCTTTTTGCTTTTTAATCTTATTTATTATTTATGTTATATTTAAAAAAAGCTCAACAACCACCTTTATGAACTTTTAATTCAACCAATAAAAAATTAAAAGAACGGAACAATTACACAAATAAGTAATTAAAGAAACATTTCAGTTACAATTCCTAACTCTTCTTCAATTTTTTTAATACAATTTTCTTTCAATTAATATTAATTGCTCGCAAGTATCCGTTATACATTCTAATATTATAAATGAAGTATTTGAGTCACTCAAGAGGATCACAAGCAATCACATGATTTATTTTCTTTTAGCCAAAAAGAAATTCGATTGCCAAGAAAATGATCAATGATTAATATTTAATTTTTTTTATTATCTAAGACTACTTGCTTTACTTTTGACGTTTTCATTCTCATTTTTGGGTTGATATTACTGTTATTTTGTTGATAGAGATTCTACAAGAAGTTTCAATTTTTCATTAGTTTCCGACTTTTGATCAAAGGGGCATGAGAGTTTGGTAAGTTTTAATTGTAACAAGTATCTATAACATCTTATATTTCTTTATATTAATATTACACTATTGTTTCTTTATTATTATCAATTTGCTGCTTGAATTATTATTGAGTTCATAATGATGAAATAAAATTATATTCTAAAATGTTGAGATTTTTCAGTATTTGGATCTAGTTTTGCTAAATTATCGGGTGTCGATAATGATACTTGTGTTCATCTTCAAGGTACACGTGTCACTCAGCAAACTGTTAAGACCTTATAGTACTACGTGTCACAACAATAAAAACGTGGCCAAGGCAAAAACAACCAACACATGTATATACAAGTGACAGCAAAACACATACATCACTTTGTATTAGTGAGTGTGTGTGTGTATATATATATATGGAGGGAGAGAGAGAGAGAGAACAAGCCATTTGAGAAGCCAAAAACAATTGAAGTGGGAAGAAGAAAAGAAATATTTTATATATATAATATATATATGGCATCATCAATTGGACCATGGATGGGGGGTGGTGGCGGTGGACGGCGTAGGGATAGTGGGTTTGGGAGCCCATTTTCTTTTGATATATGGGATCCTTTGGGCTTGGACTATGGTGGTGCATTGGGCTGGAGGCGTGGTGGCGATGATGAAGTGTCTGCCTTGGCCCATGCTAGTGTGGACTGGCGTGAAACTGATAAAGCTCATGTTTTTCGTGTTGATCTTCCTGGTTAAGCGTCCGATCCTTCTTTATTTCTTGGTTCATTTTTCTGATTACTTTCTTTTTTATGCATATCAATACATCTCTCTTCTTCTTTTTTTTTTTAATTTTCTTGGCCAAACTTTACAGGAAAATTGTCAACTTTTGAGTGGTAGCAAAGATTGAAATAAGTACTTTTTCTTGTAACATTTTCAGAATTTTGGTCTTGCTACTTTGATATCAGCGAAAGTAATTTTTAAATCAATGAACTTAACATAAATTGAAATTGATTGATTGAACATATACGGTTATTTACTTGAAAGAAATTTGGTCAAGCAAAAATTGTTACTAATTGCTACTCTATTTTGGTAATAGTGTTAAATATGAATTGTTTTTTTTTTCTTAATCAAGTACACTGATATTATTTTTCAAAATAAGTAGATTTGTGAAGTTTACCAAATGGGGCTTAGTTTTCCTACACTGGTAGGGTGTTAGTTGGTGAGGACATGTCTTCCTTTCATTTTAAATTCATTTAAGAAATCTATTTGAAGTTGAAAGTCTGAAAAAAGGGGCCAAAAAATTGAAGATTTGTGAAAATAATGGCAGTATGAGAGTAGTACTCTACTCTCTCAAATGAATATTTACATATTATTCTTGGAGTTCCCAAAAGTAAGGAAGGGTATTTAATATTATTTTTAAAGTTCCGAAATTTAATTTTAATTAAAATTAAAAGTGAGCACTCCGGTGCACTGAAGGAGTTGTTTGGTAGAATTTAGTGTATAAGAATAATATTAGTTAGTAATATCGGTATAACTAATGATGTTACTATTACTGATGTCTGTATTAGTTATGTTAAAGAGGTTATTTTTTACTTATGGTTTGCATTCTTCACAAATAAGATAGTAAGTATAGAAAATAAGTGAACTAGGAAGTATAGAAAATAAGATGGGAAGGATTTGAAAAAGTTTTTAATTATGATAATGCATTCATTATTATTATATCATGATTTAATAATATATAGTGTAATAATATGATGCTTGCCATTCTATGAAACGACAGCTAAAGCTTCAGCTATATGAAATGGCAGGGGTGAAGAGGGAAGATCTGAAGGTGCAGATTGAAGATGACAACATACTGGAGATAAGTGGCGAAAGAGTAAAAGAAGACGAACAGGGCAGCGACAAGTGGCACCGTGTGGAGCGCAGACGTGGCAGCTTCAGCAGAAGATTCCGGCTGCCGGAAAATGCCAACTTGGAAGGGACAAGTTGTGGGCTTGAAAATGGAGTTTTAACTGTGAATGTGCCAAAAAAGGAAACAGAGGAGGTTACAAGAAATGTGAAGTCCATAGATATTGCTTGAGGCCGGTCATCACTTGGATTTGGATGTTAGGGTCGTGTTTGGCCTTGGCTTATCTAGGCTTTGTGAATAGTAGTCAGTAGTGTGTGTGTATATAAAGTTTATGATGTGTGCAGGGCCTTTAAGTAAGTGGGACGTTAATGTGTGCTGTCAGTTACTGTGTTGTACAAATTAAAAATGAGGTCTGCTTTTCGTTCATAACTTAATAGTTTCTTGTACCTTCTTCAAAGTGCTTATAATTAGGAGTTCTAAAATTGCGTGATATTGAATAAAAAAGTATCTTTTAAGTGTCTTTTGTTTAATAATTTGATTTAAAGATGTCTTACTAATAATTTTTTTTATTATTATTGAAATAAAAATGAACAGTAACATTGTTGATTTATATATATACATACATGTTCAGGCACACACTCAAATTATTGCATTTTAACTGAAAAAAAAATCAAGAAGAAAAAGATTAATTTTTATTTTTTTACTACATGAAGAAATAGGAAAAAAAATATTAAAAATCATGTTTTATGGAAAAAAGAAAGCAGGGTTATGTAGATTTACAATTGAGTAGGTCGATCTGACGTTGATTTTGTTAAAAAGAAAAAATCAATTCTATTTAACGTTGTTCAAAATAGTCAATTTGGGCAGTTTTTCGCAGCGACTTATGTTTGGTCACCCAAATCAGCAAAGTTAACTGTCTGATGGTGGAGCGATCAGTTCCTGATTGGGTCTGTAACACTGAGAATGTGCCTGGATGCAATAATATTGTTCACCATCCAACCGGTCTGATTAGAAATGGACATGTCCTGCAGCTTTCTATCTTTGGTATATACCCACGCAATCCATAATTTATCTTTGCTTGCTCACAAAGATCTCAACAAGTTTCAGCAATGGCAAAGCCCATATGAGAAAATTTGGTAGTTGAAGATTAGGCAAAAGGTAAACCGAGTCTATTTGAATAGCCATCTATCAACTTGATGACCTCAATAGTCAACTAGAAGCATGTACGAAACAGTTGAGCCCAATACAATTGGATGTCAAAAATGACTTAGCACAAATCCCAAATCGTCTAATATTTTGACTTTTCCAGGCTGAGCAGCACCATCAAAATACACAAAACAGTCAAAACACTTGCACGGAGCTTACGACAAAACATAGATCACCTCTACAGAATAATAAAATGTCACAGGCAGTGTCGACGAAATGAGTATATTTTGATAGTTTGTCAAATCTATTCATGTTTTTGTGAGTTGGATGAGTGACTTTGTAAATAGATAATAAATTCATATTCAATTTATAAAAATATGAGTATTTATGAATAAAATGAGTTAGGCTAATAGGTTAAGTTTTCAATTTTTATTCACTTAAAATTTATAATACCACCAAAAATGCTATGACTTTCTTTTTATGTTTTTCTTTTATTTGAAAAAGAAATTTCTTCAAATATTATAACTATTATTTAGCATTTCTCAAAGAGTTTTTTTTTTTATTGCACACTTAAATATCAATTGAAAAAATAATGAATATATGATTTCTAAATTTTGTATCTTTTAGTTTTACAAATATGAAGTAATTAAAACTGCATTTAAAAACTTATTAAAAATTATAAATTTTAATCAATAATTTTGAAATACATCTTAATCACTAATCAGTCAATTTTTTTGTTGTAACTTTTTTTATTAATATATATTTTTCATTAAGTTTTTAATATTATTGTTTAATAATAAATGTCCATTACTTTTAGCTACAATTTCACCGTATGTGTAGTAATATCCACATCATCACTATCTTCTTATTGATCTTTCACACCTTTTGATCTTTTCCATATTTTCAAGGATTAATGTCATGTTTATGACAACCTTTGGTGCTTCTCAATATAATTTTATAAAGAAAGGTTTGTACACACTTGAAAGAAGAAAGTTATTTTATATTTTCTTCTCTTATTTTATGCTAAGAAACCTTTCCACGCTTCGTGCGGTCATTCAAGTAAAATTAAATATAACTAAAATTAAATATAACTGTTAATAATTTTTAACCAAAAGATTAAATTTTACTCATCGATCAATTTATTATTATAATTATATTTTTATGATTGATAAAAAATAAGAAAATAAAATTTAATATTAAATAAATAACCCTTCTTAATTTTGACTCTCCTATCACATATATCACAAGAATCATATGTCACTAATATGACAAATATACAAATTTTAATCCGCTTATTTTAATATTTTCTTAAGATTTCTAATAAAAAATAAAAAAATATTTAATAATTTTGATATTTTAATTAAGAAAAAATCAAAAATAAAATAAAGATATTCTTATTTGATTGTATCCTCGTTACCTTCTTGACATTTTGAAATTCTTTTCCTATTAATTTTCTTGATTATTTTCTCTCTCTCTCTCTCTCTCTCTCATATATATATATATATATATATATATATATTTATTTATTTATTTATTCATTCATTTAAATTATTTTCTTATCTGATCTTATCCCTTGTTTATCCATTTTTTTAATTTTTTTTATTTTTATTTACTTAATCCCTTCAAAAGAATCAGTAATTATTATTATCCTTCCTTAAAATAATCAAGTTAGTTTGCTTTTCTCCTTCTATTAATATTATAAAATTTCAAAAATTAACGTTTTTCGTATATTTTTCATAATATGCATGATCTATTATACACCATGAAATAACTTTATCAATAATTTTATATTTATAATTAGTTATCTTCTTTATCTCCCACATTTTTTAGTATGTAAAGATTATATGTTGATAAAGTATATCAATGAACAACTTTAATATTTCTATATAATTTTATATATTTTGTTCAGATCTATCTTATTTGTATATATACTATTTAATTTATATCATTCTTTATAAATAACAAAATGTACATAGTAATCTAAAAAATTCATACATTATAACAAAATTTTAAAAAATTATTTACTAAACAATAATCTACAAACTAGCAGTCGAATTATTTTGGATAGTAACATAAATAGATTAATATAAAAAGAATAAAAAGGGTATCATATAAATTTATAGGGAGAAATTAATATAAATAAATAAAAAGAAGAAAGAACAGTAGAGTGCAGTTATAATCATATAAGCAGAGGGGCCCAAGTTATAAGAGGAAACAATAGCCATGAGATGAGTGTTTAATTCATATATATTATTAAGAACTCAAACAAATAATATTAAATATAGAGATAAAGTTTTGCTCGTATTAGATATATTGAATTATTTATCTCATAAAATCGAATTATGTAAGGATGTCTAACAATTTTTATTATAGATATCTCTCGTATAATTTGCAAAATCAGATCAAGGAAGTCAAAATATTAACCAGCCAAAGAAGCAAAAGATGAAAAATATGAAAAAAAAATCAATTAATAATAAAGAAAATGATAACAAAAACTTAACACCTCAAAAAAAATCGAGGATAACCAACATATATAGATTAAAATAAATTTTTATTAGTGTGATTTTAAAGTATTATAAACTTGTGTCTTAAATAATTTGAGGTTATGAATATGAAAAGTTTGAGAGTTATGAATATGAAAAATTTAAGAGTTATGAATATTATTAATATCAATAATAGTAGAATTTATGTAATTGAAAAGGTATGAGTTAAGAAAATAATTTAGTAAAATAAAAAGTCAAAAAAAAGAAAATAATAGTATAATAAACTTGTGTCTTAAATAATTTGATAGTATAATAAACTTGTGTCTTAAATAATTTGAGGTTATGAATATGAAAAGTTTGAGAGTTATGAATATGAAAAATTTAAAAGTTATGAATATTATTAATATCAATAATAGTAGAATTTATGTAATTGAAAAGGTATGAGTTAAGAAAATAATTTAGTAAAATAAAAAGTCAAAAAAAAAGAGAAAAAAGATAAATAGTTTTCTTGGTCATAGAAAGGTACCACATCACCTCATCTATGCCCAACTTTATATTATATATAGATTGTTTCTCTTGTCCTTTATATTATTTTTTTATATTGTTCTGAGCTTTGTTTTACAACACGTTATCAGCACGAAATTCTAACCAATTCATCATCTCAAAGTTGTGTTAATTTCTCTTCAGAAGAAGGTGAGTTAATGGTTATGTTGTCATATCTTTTTGTGGAATCTTCTTTATATGATTATGCTTCCCGGTAACTCTTTTTCTATTATTTTATTGATTCCTAAATACTTTAGTTAACAAATTATTAATTGACTTTAGTCGTATAACATGGAATATACATACATACATACATACACACATACATATATATATATATATATATATGAACAATAGTACTTGTATTTTCATTATTGTTATTATTTCTAACTTTATTATTTTTATGATAGTTCTCATCATGTCAAATTTTATCAAAACTTGAGCTTGTGGCATTTGATATCTCCGAAAAAATTTACCTATTATGGGTACTTTGATGCTGAAATTCACCTAGACACTAAAAGTGTTGGTGCCACTATTATACAGGATAATGCAGCATCAAGTCAGAACAAAGTGAAGGTTATGATTTTCCTTCGTCATCATCTGAAAGAAGGATTAAAGGTTGAATATCTTACAGTGAAAGACCCACTTGAATTGTGGATTGATTTGAAGGAAAGGTATGACCACCTTAAGACAACGGTATTACCAAGGGCTCGTTATGAGTGTATTCACTTACAGTTACAAGATTTGAAAATTTTATGTGATTATAACTTTGTTGTATACAGAATTACTTTTCGATTAAAATTATGTGGGGAAGATATAAAAGATGAGGATATATTGAAAAAGATACTAACAGCTTTTCATGCCTCAATTCTGGTATTATAAAAACAATATTGTGAAAGGGGATTTAAAAAATATTTTGATTTTATTGCATGCATTCTTGTGGCTGAACAACATAATACCCTTTTGTTGAAAAACCATGAAACTCATTCCGTTGGAACTGCTCCATTATCGAAAGCGAATTTTATCGAAGCACATGACCTTTTTGAAAAAAAGACAATAAAAATATGGGTCATAATTGTCACACCCCACCTTGGGGGTATGACGGCACTTGGTGCCTGCTAGACTCTGGACTGCTAACTAGTCCAGCCTCAGCACATCTGGTGCTTTGGCTGGCTCTGGCTCTATTTCAAGAAACAAATCGGCTCTATAACGGCTGTAACTACAGCCTCCGGCCAACTGGCCTGTAGCCATCTGTACCTGTAACAACAACTAACCAGAAATAGACCTGTAACAAGGAACCTATGCGGGCCGACAAGGCCACCATGCTGTCTAGTTATCTGTAACTCAACACAAGACTACTGTAAAACTACGTGACCGGCAAGGTCACCACTACTGTCAAACTAAGGCCCCACACGGCCAACATAAACTGGAATACAAAACAGCTACAGCAGACTGCACGGCCCCACACGACTGGCTCAAATAACCACAGGGAATATATACAGACTGCAAGCCTCTACGAATACTATAAGAAACTAATAGAAATGATCGAGACAGGGCCCCGACCTACCCATACTGCACAAAAAAAGAAAAGGAGCTACACCTCTGGGAATCAGACTCTGGATGACAGGAGCTGATGACTTACTGGCTGGCTGGAATCACGAGGGATCGGCTCCTCGTCCGTGAGTACCTGTAGGCAAGCAATACAGCGCCCCGCTGGGCGTCAGTACCACAGGTACTGAGCATGTAAAGCAAACTGAAATATGCAACTGAAACGAATAGCACAATAACATGACATTTAAGCAAGAGGTAGCTGAGTCTATCTAGCTGAGGATAACTGGGGAGAGTTTATACATTCTGTAACTAACTGAGCGTACCTGAAGACGTGTCGTCCTTCTGTCTATCAGTATCTACTAGCACATATCATTATACATAATAATACACACAATACCTGACCGACCCCCATAAGCCAGAAGGTGCCAACCAAGCAAGCAATCTATTTACCCCTACCCGGGTCTAAACCAACCAAAAATAAGTCACTCCACTCATCTGATAACTGTGAGCTCCTCCTACCGGCCCCCTTGGGTACGTAGCTCAGGCCTTGGCCTCTGACGATAAACTTTGTCTGAGTCTGAAAGACTCCTGCCTCCGGGCACAGGTGTGCACATAGAGTGGTCTGCCCTTGTAAACAGGGTGTGCTAGCTCTGCGCAGAGTAAACTGAACTACCCCTGCAAGCAGGGTGGTCTGGACCGTATTATCATGGTGGTCGGCCATCATCGTCCTTTAGTCGGACGGCATCGCCCAGCTGGTGGCGGTATCTGAATCTGGTATCGGCACAGCTATAACCCAGGGGCGGTGGGGATGCTAAAGGGTGCCCACATGCCACAACAAGTCTCAACATACAAAACACATACACAGCAAGCATGCTCAATGCAAAATACTAACCATACTCTCTTCTTGTATCTTAAGGCTAGTTTGTATTAAATAACTGATACTATATTCTGTTTTACACTATTTCTGATTGCTGGACTAACTGCTACCTGGCCTTTATCTGTCTATCTGATTATATCTATATATAGCTCAATAACATAAAATGTACCATCTACTACTGGATACAATCTCAACAGATGTACTACGTATTGCCTGAATATCTACTATTCTGATTATCGCATGATACGTGATTAATGTACTAGCATGCTTGCTGGAAATTATACTAAAATCGTTCCTGTACACTGGGTATCGGTTAATATCCTTTATTCTATTTACTTTCTAAGCTATACTTCCTGGCTTGCCGAAAGAATAACTTTACATACCTGGTTTCTGAGTATCCGACTGACCGGTGTGATTTCCGTCGGTACTTCTGCTGTTCCTCCCAACTACATTCATATACACGTCAATTAGAACTAAATACATTAATATTCGGGAGAAATCTTCACTTTAGATATATATATTTATCCCAACTTAAACTTTTCGAAAAACGGTCGAAAACTCATTATTTTTCAGCGGTCCAGAAGGGAGAAATATTCACTTCTCAGCTAGGAACACATAGACATTAATTTAGAGCAATTCTATTTACCTTAGTTCGGCAGCTCGCCGATTCGTCGGCCGTATTTCACGAAACTAAATTCGTAAGAATGCTCTCTGCTGCTAAATACTTCGGTATCTAGGATTAATTTGAGTTTGGGCAGCGTTTGGCAGCGTAATCGGACGAAAATTATAATCCCTCCTTCGTCTTCCTCTGTTTTGCTGCGTGTTCTGGAAATTAAAATGAGTTAAATGATATTAAACCGAAGTGGGGGCTTTATATACTTGAGCATGAACTTGGGCAACGTGTCACGGAGCCATCGCGGAGGCCTTGCCTCCGTGACACGCTGCCATCGCGGAGGGGCTCTGCCTCGGCTCCTCCCGCGATGGTTCGACGGGTTTCTCGTCCGATCTTTTTCCCGGCCTTTCTCTAGCACATATGGCCTTCTAATATGCTTAACCAACATGTGAATAGGTCGTCCAGGTGCCGGGAATTCTACGGGGTATAACATTCTCCCCCCCTTAGGAACATTCGTCCTCGAATGTACACTGTTATCTAGAGGACTCCTTACTTACTTTCTAGAAAAATTTCGGCAGAGTTTCCCCTGTAATATGGACTATCGCAAAAACCTGAAATGCAGAAAAGTCCAACACAGGCACTGCACACAATATTCTAAGTTCCACTGGATAACTAGATATCAATCTTTCTTTATCATTTACAAACATACAACCATAAGGTACTGTATAAGTAATAATACGGACATACCTGTCGCCTGACTAGGTCTGAAATAAGTGAGGGTATCTGGTTTTCATTTCCTCTTCAGCCTCCCACGTCATTTCTTCACGATTTCTGTTACGCCACAACACTTTGACAGATGCAACATCTTTAGTTCTCAGTCTGCGAATCTGTCTGTCTAGGATAACTACGGGAACCTCTTCATATGTTAATTCTTCTGTAACCTAGACATCCTGAACCGGAACTACTGTAGAAGGGTCCCCTACGAACTTCCGCAACATAGAAACATGGAATACTGGGTGAACAGATGCTAACTCTGGAGGCAAGTTCAACTCGTATGCAACTCGGCCTATTCTTCGCCGAATATGATATGGCCCAATGAATCTTGGGCTAAGCTTGCCTTTCTTGCCAAACCTCATTACCCCTTTCATCGGGGACACTTTCATATATACCCAGTCATTTACCGAAAATTCTAAATTTCTGCGCCGCATATCTGCATAAGACTTCTGGCGGCTCTGAGCAGTCAGTAAACGTTCTCGGATAAACTTTACCTTTTCCTCGGACTGCCGAACAATGTCTGGGCCAACTAACGCTGATTCTCCTATTTCAAACCAGCCCACCGGTGATCTACATTTTCGCCCGTATAATGCCTCAAAAGGCGCCATCTGAATAGCTGAATGGTAGCTGTTATTATAAGCAAATTCAATTAACGAAAGATGTTCATCCCAGCTACCCCCAAAATCTAACACACACGCTTGTAGCATATCTTCGAGCATCTGAATTGTACGTTCAGCCTGCCCATCTGTTTGAGGATGGAATGTTGTGCTCAAGTTAATCTGCATTCCCAAACCTTTCTGAAACGACTGCCAGAATCTAGCTGTAAACTGTGCTCCCCTATCTGAAATGATAGATACCGGCACTCCATGTAATCTAACTATTTCTCTGATATATAATTCGGCATAATCCTCAGCTGAGAAGGTAGCCTTCACGGGTAGGAAATGAGCTGACTTTGTTAGCCTGTCTACTATTACCCAAATGGAATCATTTCTGCGTCTGGTACGGGGTAATCCTGTTACAAAATCCATATTTATCGCTTCCCATTTCCACATAGGCACAACTATATCCTGCGTTAGACCGCCCGGTTTCTGGTGCTCCGCCTTCACCTGCTGGCAGTTAGGACATCTAGATACAAATTCAGCTATTTCAGATTTCATACCTGGCCACCAATAGATGTCTCTGATATCGTGGTACATTTTCGTTGCTCCTGGATGGAGGGAATAACGAGCGTAATGTACCTCATGCATGATCCGCTGGCGAAGCCCTGAAATATTCGGGACACATAGACGGCCCCCACAACGCAGTACTTCATTTTCAAACACTTGGAAATCTGACTCTTTACCTTCCTGAATTCTATCTCTGAGCTGGACTAAGTCAGGGTCCTCGTACTGCCGTTCTTTTACCTCTGTAACTAGTGATGACTCGGCAGAATTCTGAATCACCGCTCTGTTATTTTCTGTCTCCACTACTCGAACGGCTAACCCAGCTAGTTGATGAATTTCCTTGGATAATTCTCGCTTCTCGGGCCGCAAATACGCCAAACTCCCCATTGACTTACGGCTCAAGGCATCTGCTACTACATTAGCTTTTCCTGGGTGATAGAGAATATTTACATCATATTCTTTCAACAATTCTAACTAGCGACGTTGCCGCAGATTTAACTCCCTCTGTGTGAAAATGTATTGCAGACTTTTATGATCTGTGAAAATGTCTACATGGACGCCATACAGATAATGCCTCCAAATTTTCAGAGCGTGGATCACTGCGGCCAGTTCTAGGTCATGGGTCGGATAGTTCTTTTCGTGTTTCCTCAACTGTCTGGAAGCATAAGCAATCACCTTACCATGCTGCATCAACACACAACCCAGTCCCAAACCTGAAGCGTCGCAATACACCGCATACCCATCTGTTCCCTCTGGCAATGCTAGTACTGGGGTGGAGGTCAATCGGTCTTTCAACTCATGAAAACTCTGCTCACATGCCTCCGTCCAGTGAAATTTTGCTGCTTTCTGTGTCAGCTTTGTCAGAGGTGCTGCTATAGTGGAGAATCCTTCAACAAATCTCCGATAATATCCTGCTAAACCCAAGAAACTGCGGACCTCGGTCGGAGTGGTAGGTCTGGGCCATGTCTTGACCGCCTCTATTTTCTGTGTGTCTACCTGTATACCAGCATCCGACACGATGTGCCCCAAAAAGGCAACTGAGTTCAGCCAGAACTCGCACTTAGAAAACTTGGCGTACAGCTGACGTTCTCTAAGAATCTGGAGTACTGTTCGTAAATGGTTCTGGTGATATGTCTCTGAACGAGAATATACCAGAATATCATCGATAAATACTATCACGAACAAATCTAAATATGGTCTGAATATGCTGTTCATCAGGTCCATAAACACTGTGGGAGCATTCGTCAGCCCGAAAGACATAACTAGGAATTCAAAGTGACCATACCTGGTCCTGAAAGCAGTCTTTGGAATGTCTCTCTCACGAACCCATCCATGGTGGTATCCGGACCTCAGATCTATCTTAGAGAAACATTTGGCCCCCTGCAACTGGTCAAACAAATCATCTATTCTCGGGAGCGGGTATTTGTTCTTCACTGTAACTTTGTTTAGTTGCCGATAATCTATGCACATTCGGAGCGAGCCATCTTTCTTTCTCACGAATAAAACTGGCGCACCCCACGGTGAAGTACTCGGCCTGATAAAACCTTTATCTAACAAATCTTTCAACTGCTCCTTTAATTCTCTGAGTTCTGCAGGAGCCATACGATAAGGAGGAATCGATATCGGCTGAGTACCTGGTAACAAGTCAATCGCAAAATCTATCTCCCTTTCGGGAGGGACACCAGGCAACTCATCCAGGAATACGTCAGGGAATTCATTGACCACTGGAACAGACTGAAGAGTCGGAGGTTCCACCCGAACGTCCTGGACTCTAACTAGGTGGCAAATACATCCCTTTGCTATTAATTTTCTTGCCTTAAGGTAGGAAATAAACCTACCTTTCAGCGTAGGTGTACTCCCTTTCCACTCTCGCACTGCCTCCCCCGGAAAGTGGAATCGGAACGTCTTGGTCCAGCATTCTAAGTCGGCGTAGCATGGCACTAGCCAGTCCATACCCATAATGGCATCGAAGTCGACCATCTCAAGTTCTATTAAGTCTACTGTGGTCTGGCGATCAGCAACCTCTACCGTACACCCTCGGTAAACTCTTTTAGCTGTAATCAAGTCACCGACCGGTGTAAGCACTGAAAAGGGCTGCTGAAGCAATTCTGGTTTGATACCCAACTTTCGGGCCACAAATGGTATGATATATGACAATGTAGACCCTGGATCAATCAATACATAAACAGGATATGAACAGATAATCAATGTACCTGTGACCACGTCGGGAGATGCCTCTGAATCCTGCCTCCCCGGTAATGCATAGGTACGGCTAGGGCCTGCACCTGAGCCAGAGGCTCCTGGTCTACCTCGGCCCCTATTCCCTGAACCTGAGGGTCTGTGCCCTGCTGAGGCTGCTGGAACTCGTGGCCCTACAGACGCTCTATCCAGATCATCCTGACTACCCTGTCCCCTGGCTGGACAATCTCTCATTAAATGCCCTTCCTGTCCGCAGTAATAACACCCTGGGAAGCCCTGCCTGCAGGCTCCAGAATGTAGTTGGTGGCATATAGGACAAGGGGTGGATGTAAATCTACTCTGTTCTACCCTCCGCTGCTGAGGTGAGGCTACTGTCCGTGAACTGCTACCGGACTCCGACTGACTCCGGCGAATGAACTTGCCCCTCTGCTGCTGTACTGGTGGTAGAGATCTGGGTAGCCTATCTGAAAATTGTGGTCTCGACCCCCTAGGAATTTCCCTCTGAATCTCAGCGGGTCTGCTCCTACGGCGCTGCTCTGATGTTGCCTGTCTGTCACCCCGCTGTCGCTGCCTCAGGCCCTCAATTGTCTGTGCGAAGGCCTGTACCCTGGCTATGTCCATGTCCTCTCTCAAAGTAGCTGTCATGCACGTCTCTATGTACTCTGGATTCAGGCCCATAATAAAGTGGTGGACTCTGGACGACATGGTGTCCACAAATACTGGAGCATAGCGGTCTAAGGAGTCGAATTGTAAGGAATATTCACGGACGCTCCTAGCCCCCTGCTCTAAATGTAAGAACTGGTCCACCCGAGCCTGTCTGACCTCCCGGGGTAAGTAGTGGTCCAGGAAGGCCTCTGAAAAGCTGGACCAAGTAGGAGGGGCTGCATCTCTTCCCCGAGACCTCTCCCAACTTTCGTACCACAAAACATCGATATCCCGTAACCGAAACACTGCTAACTCAACTGATTCTTCTGAGGTTACGTGCATGACTCTAAAGATCCTCTGCATCTGGTCCAAAAAGTCCTGAGGGTCCTCCACTGAATCCGATCCAGTAAACTGAGGGGGTCCCAACGCCAAGAATTCTCTAACCCTGGAACTACCTGGCCCCCCTAGGGATTCTGCTGCTGTAGGTGGTGTTGGCTGACGCTGAGCAACTAGCATCTAAGTCAACATAACCACCGCACTACGCAGCTCCTGATCAGACGAAATGGGTGCAGGAGCTGTGGGAGGCGGTGCTGCCTCAAATGGTGTCTGGCGAGGCGGAGACTGCTGGGAGGGCTGAGATGACGCCTCCGTATTGCTCTCAGACCGGGCAGAATCTGGATGTAACTGAGGCATCCTGCTGGTGCCTTCACCCGCTGCTGTATCTAATCTCCTACCTGTAGCTGGGTGCCACTGGTCTGCCATAATATCTGTGAGCAAAGAGGGTGGTGAGTTTCAAAAGTCAACTCTATACTGTACCGCTCTATAGCACGATTGAATAAGAAAGAAGAGTGACAATCCTAACATGCCTCGCAGCCTCCTGGGTATAGTATGTGGTGCCCAACACATCCATAGACAAGACTCTACTTAGCACGGCTTGCAGACTCCCTGGGATACGACCTGCTCTGATACCAAGTTTGTCACACCCCACCTTAGGGGGTATGACGGCACTTGGTGCCTGCTAGACTCTGGACTGCTAACTAGTCCAGCCTCAGCACATCTGGTGCTTTGGCTGGCTCTGGCTCTATTTCAAAAAACAAATCGGCTCTATAACGGCTGTAACTACAGCCTCCGGCCAACTGGCCTGTAGCCATCTGTACCTGTAACAACAGCTAACCAGAAACAGACCTGTAACAAGGAACCTATGCGGGCCGACAAGGCCACCATGCTGTCTAGTTATCTGTAACTCAACACAAGACTGTTGTAAAACTACGTGACCGGCAAGGTCACCACTACTGTCAAACTAAGGCCCCACACGGCCAACATAAACTGGAATACAAAACAGCTACAGCAGACTGCACGGCCCCACACGACCGGCTCAAATAACCACAGGGAATATATACAGACTGCAAGCCTCTACGAATACTGTAAGAAACTAATAGAAATGATCGGGACAGGGCCCCGACCTACCCATACTGCACAACAAAAGAAAAGGAGCTACACCTCTGGGAATCAGACTCCGGATGACAGGAGCTGATGACTCACTAGCTGGCTGGAATCACGAGGGATCGGCTCCCCGTCCGTGAGTACCTGTAGGCAAGCAATACAGCGCCCCGCTGGGCGTCAGTACCACAGGTACTGAGCATGTAAAGCAAACTGAAATATGCAACTGAAACGAATAGCACAATAACATGACATTTAAGCAAGAAGTAGCTGAGTCTATCTAGCTGAGGATAACTGGGGAGAGTTTATACATTCTGTAACTAACTGAGCGTACCTGAAGACGTGTCGTCCTTCTGTCTATCAGTATCTACTAGCACATATCATTATACATAATAACACACACAATACCTGACCGACCCCCATAAGCCGGAAGGTGCCAACCAAGCAAGCAATCTATTTACCCCTACCTGGGTCTAAACCAACCAAAAACAAGTCACTCCACTCATCAGATAACTGTGAGATCCTCCTACCGGCCCCCTTGGGTACGTAGCTCAGGAATTGGCCTCTGACAATAAACTGTGTCTGAGTCCGAAGACTCCTGCCTCTGGGCACAGGTGTGCACACAGAGTGGTCTTCCCCTGTAAACAGGGTGTGCTAGCTCTGCGCAGAGTAAACTGAACTACCCCTGCAAGCAGGGTGGTCTGGACTGTATTATCATGGTGGTCGACCATCATCGTCCTTTAGTCGGACAGCATCGCCCAGCTAGTGGCGGTATCTGAATCTGATATCGACACAGCTATAACCCAGGGGCGGTGGGGATGCTAAAGGGTGCCCACAAGCCACAACAAGTCTCAACATACAAAACACATACACAGCAAGCATGCTCAATGCAAAATACTAACCATATTCTCTTCTTGTATCTTAAGGCCAGTTTGTATTAAATAACTGATACTATGTTCTGTTTTACACTATTTCTGATTGCTGGACTAACTGCTACCTGGCCTTTATCTGTCTATCTGATTATATCTGGATATAGCTCAATAACATAAAATGTACCATCTACTACTGGATACAATCTCAACAGATGTACTACGTATTGCCTGAATATCTACTATTCTGATTATCGCATGATACGTGATTAATGTACTAGCATGCTTGCTGGAAATTATACTAAAATCGTTTCTGTACACTGGGTATCGGTTAATAGCCTTTATTCTATTTACTTTCTAAGCTGTACTTCCTGGCTTGCCGAAAGAATAACTTTACATACCTGGTTTCTGAGTATCCGACTGACCGGTGTGATTTCCGTCGGTACTTCTGCTGTTTCTCCCAACTACATTCATATACACGTCAATTAGAACTAAATACATTAATATTCGGGAGAAATCGTCACTTTAGATATATATATTTATCCCAACTTAAACCTTTCGAAAAACGGTCGAAAACTCGTTATTTTTCAGCGGTCCAGAAGGGAGAAATATTCACTTCTCAGCTAGGAACACATAGACATTAATTTAGAGCAATTCTATTTACCTTAGTTCGGCGGCTCGCCGATTCGTCGGCCGTATTTCACGAAACTAAATCTGTAGGAATGCTCTCTGCTGCTAAATACTTTGGTATCTAGGATTAATTTGAGTTTGGGCAGCGTTTGGCAGCGTAATCGAACGAAAATTATAATCCCTCCTTCGTCTTCCTCTGTTTTGCTGCGTGTTCTGGAAATTAAAATGAGTTAAATGATATTAAACCAAAGTGGGGGCTTTATATACTTGAGCCTGAACTTGGGCAATGTGTCACGGAGCCATCGTGGAGGCCTTGCCTCCGTGACACGCTGTCATCGCGGAGGGGCTCTGCCTCGGCTCCTCCCGCGATGGTTCGACGGGTTTCTCGTCCGATCTTTTTCCCGGCCTTTCTCTAGCACGTATGGCCTTCTAATATGCTTAACCAATGTGTGAATAGGTCGTCTAGGTGCCGGGAATTCTACGGGGTATAACAATAATAATGTGCGTGGGAGGGGCAATGGGAAGTGACGATATAATGATTATCGTGGGGGTGGGGGTCACCATAAAAGGGAGAACAATATGGATTCTCAAAGCAATCCTTCAAGAGGCCATTATCATTGTTGTGGCATGAAAGGTCACTGGAAAAATGAATATCGGGCGCCTGAGTATTTTACTAAGTTTTATCAAAATTCTTTCAAAAGAAAGGCAAATAGAGGTGATGCCTCATCTGCTAATGTCCAAATGAAGTCATACTTGGCTTTAAAAAAGGATGCTGACGTAGTGCATTCACAAATATATGAAAGCAAATTTGGTTTTAAAATATGATAATTTTGATGGCCTGAATGATATTACTCATTTGGAAGTTGAAGAGTTCTTTGGAGATCAAAACTTAAATTTGATCATGTTAGTAGGAAAAATAATTATGTTATTTCTTTGTCTATGTATTTTTAGTTGTTATGGTTTTTTTTTTATGTTGTTTTTACTTTTAGAGAAAAATAAGAAAAGAAAAGTACTAAATTAAGTTCTCTTACAATATTGTTAGACTTCTTATTTCTTATGATGTACTTTTATTTTTATGAAGATAAACTAAAATTATCAGTATTCAATTGGATTCAAGATGAGTAATAGAGATATATGTCTTCTGGATAGTGCTACAACTCATACTATAGTAAGAGAAATATATTTCTCTCATTTGATTATGAAAAATGTCTATATTAATATAATATGTGGTAGTAAAAAATTGATTGAGGTTTCTAGAAGAGCGACCTTATTACTACCTAGAGGAACAGTATTAGCTACTAACAATGCATTATATTGTAGTAAGTCTCAAAGAAACTTGTTAAGTTTCAAGGTTGTTTGCCCAAATGGCTATCATGTAGAGACTGCTAATGAAGGAAAGGTTGAATACCTTTATATTACTACAATAAAGGCTGAAAAAAATTTTGTGCATGAAAAACTACCCACATTTTCTTCTGGATTGTACCATACAAGTGTCGGAATAGTTGAGTCACATGTCGTAGCAAACAAAAAATTTACTGCTTCTAATGATTTTATCATTTGGCATGACCAGTTGGGCCATTCCGATTTTAACATGACGCGCAGAATTATTGATTCACATTGGTACCCTTTGAAGAATCAAAAGATTCTTCAATCAAAAAAATTCTTTTGTGTTGCTTGTTTTCAAAAAAAGTTGGTTATTAAACCATCAACAACTAACATTGGGACCCAATCCCCTACATTTACGAAACGTATACAGGGTGATATATGTGGCCAATTCACCCACCATGTAAACCATTTATATATCTTGATAGACGCATCTATAAGATGGTCACATGTGTACTTATTATCAACTCGCAGTATGACTTTTGCAAGATTTTTGGCTCAAATAATAAGGCTAAAAGCATAATTTTTAGATTATGCAATAAAGACATTCGTCTTGATAATGGTGGTGAGTTTACATCTCAGTCCTTTAATGATTATTGTATCTCCATTGGAATAACCGTTGAACATTCGGTTGCTCATGTTCATACTCAAAATAGTCTAGCAGAATCATTAATTAAACGCATCTAATTGATAGCTAACCATTCCTAATGAGGATAAAACTGTCTGTTTCAGTATGGGGGGCATGTCATTTTGCTTGTAGCGTATGAGGCCAATCAGTTATTATGAATTCTCCCAATTGCAATTGACTTTTGGCCAAGAGACAAATATTTTTCGTCTTAGAATTTTGGATATGCGGTATATATTTTAATTGCTCCACCATATAACACAAAGATGAGTCTCTAATGGAGGTTGGGAATATATGTTGGGTATGAATCTCTTTTAATTATAAAATATTCAGAACCTATGACTGGAGATTTATTTACGATAAGATTTGTTGATTGTCAGTTTGATGAATTAGCATACCCAACATTAGGGGGAGAAAACAACCAATTGAAAAAGGAGATAGATTAGAAAACATTATCACTATCTCACATAGATCCTCGAATAAATCAATGTGAAGAAGAGGTTCAAAAGATGATTTATTTGCAAAATATTGCAAATCAACTGCCAGATGCATTTATTAACCTTCCAAAGGTTACTAAATCTTATATTCCAGCTGCAAATATTTCAATGTGAGTTGATGTCCCGATAGGATAAATTATTAATGCAAATAGATCTAAATCACATCTGAAATATGGTTGGCCAATCGATTTCATGGATACAAGTCCTTGAAAAAGAAAAGAAATAAATGATCATAATATTGAGACAATTGCTCAAGAAGAGCCTCGAGACATAACAAATGGTAAGACCAATGAAGTGGTCCAAATACCATAAAATAATGTGAATGAATAAATCTCAATAAGTTATGTTTCCACGAGAAAAATATGAATCTGAAATGATACTGTAGTTGACAATATTTTTGTTAATAATGTTACTGCTGAAATGATGCAACAAGATAAGGATTTTGAACCAAAATCTGTCTGTAGACAGAATAATGCTTGGCCAACTGAAAGAACATAATTCAAGCAGAATTGACTTCACTTGAAAAGCGTGAAGTTTTGGTTAAGCCAGCAGGGTAAAAATAGATTTTTGTGTGAAAACAAAATGAAAAATGTGAAGTCGTAAGATATAAAGCGTGACTTGTGGCGCAAGAATTTTCACAAAGGCCTTGCATTGATTATGTGGAGATATATTCTCCTGTGGAAAATGCAATTACCTTCAGGTATCTAATAAATCTGGCAGTTTATGAAAAAACTTGAAATGCAGCTAATGGATATTGTCACAGTCTATTTATATAGCTCATTGGACCACGACATTTTTATGAAAATCCCTAAAGCATTCAAAGTGCCTGAATCACACAAAAATTCGCAAAGAAACTTGTCAAATAAAGATTTAGAAATTCTTAAACGGATTGAAACAATCCAGGCGGATATGGTACAATCGTCCTAGCAAATATTTACTGGAGGAAGGATAAAAAAAATAACCTTATTTGTCCTTGTATATTTATAAGAAGTTCTGAATATGAATTTGTTATAATAATTGTATATGTTGATGACTTGAACATCATTGGCACTCCTAAATAAATTTTAAAATTGTTGAGTGTTTGAAAAAAGAATTTGAAATGAAAGATCTTGGTAAGATAAAATTTTATCTTGGCGAACAAATTGAGCATTTGATAAATAAAATATTTGCCCATTAATCAATATACACTGAAAAGATTTTAAAGCAATTTTATATGGATAAATTACATTCGTTAAGTAACCTAATAGTTGTGAGGTCGCTTGACATAAATAAAGATCCATTTCGACCTCAAGAAAATGATGAACAGCTCATTGGTGATGAAACTCCATATCTCATTACAATTGGGGCACTAATGTATCTTTCAAATAATACCTGAGCAAATATTTATTTTACGGTAAGTTTATGGCATGATTCAGCTCCTCTCCAATAAGAAGAAATTGAAATGGTGTTAAATATCGGGTATTTATTTTGTAGTAAGTGTATGGCAAGATTTAGCTACTCTCCAACAAGAAGACATTGAAATGGTGTTAAACATATATTTAGATATCTTCAAAGAACTATTGACATGGGATGATTTTATTCTAATGAATTCAAGTAAAAAATGATTGGTTATGCAGATGCAGGATATTTGTCTAATCCACATAAAGCTCAATCTCAGATGGGCTATTTGTTTACATATAGAGGCACAACTATATCTTGGCATTCAATAAAGAAAATAATAGTTGTCACTTTTTCAAATCATGCAGAAATAGTTGTTATTCATGAAACAAGTCGGGAGTGTGTTTGGTTTAGGTCAATGACTCAACATATTCAGAAAATGTGTAGTTTTTCTTTGAAAAGGGATATTTCAACATACTGTATGAAGACTATATTGCATGTATAGCTCAATTGAAGGGAGGATACATTAAAGGAGATAGAACGAAACACATTTCACCAAAATTCTTCCTTACGGTGAAATAGATGTTCAACAAATTCGCTCGAGTGATTATTTAGCGGATCTGTTCACTAAAGCATTACCGACTTCAACATTTGAAAAACTTGTATATAAGATTGGGGTGCATCGTCTCCGAGAATTTATATGAGGTTTACATCATGGGGAATAAAATAGGCGTTGCGCTCTTTTCTCCTTGGCCTAGGTTTTGTCCCAATGGATTTTTCAAGCAAGGCTTTTGACGAGGCAACAAATAATACTTACTACAAGATGTGTGTACTCTTTTTCTTTCACTAGAATTTTTTCCACGGAGTTTTTCCTAGTAATATTTTAATGAGGCATATTATCTTTCAATGGGCATCCAAGGGGGAGTGTTGTAAACAGTATTATTTAATTATGGATGTTCATATCTTTTAGCTATAATTTCCACCAATATGTGTAGTAATATTACCCACGCCTCCACTACCTTCTCATTGATCTTCCACCCCTTGATCTTCCCCACATTCTCAAGGATTAATTTCATGTTTATGACAACTTTTAGTACTCCTCAATGTGATCCCGTATATAGAGATCTCGAGTATGATATTGTACACACTTGAAAGAATAAAGTTATTTTATATTGTTTTCTCTTATTTTATATTACTTCTCTTGTCATTTATATTATTTCTTTATATTATTTAGAGCTTTGTTTTACCGCATTAAGAATATATAACTCTACTAATATTAAATGTACATTTTTTTATTATAATTTTTTATTTTTTAATGCTATATTAGATAACAAATAATATAGTGTAAAATGAGCAAATCATGTATAACATTGATATTTTTTAAAGTGTATTAAGTACAATTTACTTCTAAAATGTAAATTTTTATTTACTTTGGACTTCGTGATAAAAATTCTCCCCTTGTTATTACATAAATTTCTTTTATATTGCAAAGATATAGAAAAAACTTTATAACTTTTGTGATGCAATAAGACTAAATAAAGTATTTTTATTATTTCTCATTTAAAAAAAGATATTTTTTAAATATTAAATTCTAAAGTAGAGTATTATTAACTCATAAAAATATGGATAAATTGTAATAACCCTAATTTAATAAAGGGTTATTTAGTAATTATGTAATAAAAGAAAAGAAAGATAAGAATTTAATAATAATAACAATAATAATACTACTAAGACCAAAGCCCAATTGAACTAAAGACTTAAAATTTTAAAAAAAAAATCAGAAATTTCTGTTGGAAAAGTTGTAGAACAAAGTAGAAAAATGTAACACGGAAAAGAAAAAAAATGTAGAAGAGAAGAGAAGAAAGGAAGAGATAAGGGATGAAAAGAAGAGAGAAAAATAAGGATTTTCGATCCAAATAATCAAGGTAATGATTCAAATTTTTTTCTTGAGTTTATTACGCGATTATAAATAAGTTTATAGGGTAGAAACAAGGAGAAATTTTGAAGAATTGAAAAAGTTTAGCCCTAGGATTTTTCAACCAAAATCATCAATTTAAAAGGGCAAACGTTATTAGAATTCAATTTCGGTTTATGTTATGAAACTCTCTCGTCGATGACATTCTCTTGGTGGTTATAGTTTGGGAATTCTGCCCCCATTGACCAGAGTTGACTTTTTCAGTCAATCATTTGACCACGAATTTGACTTTAGTTAAAAATTAAGAAAACATCTATAAAAGAGATTTTGATCATTCTAAACCATTTCTGTGTAGTTTAAGGTGATTCGGAGACCCGAGAGCATAGTTTTGAATTATTAAAAAATGTGCTTGAGTTGTGAATTCGAGGTAAGTGAGACTTTAAACTTTGATACTTGCTTTTTAAATCTGTTTTAAAAATTGTGTTTTGTCTACCTGGTCTATGTGTTGGGACAAGCGTGTACTTGAAAAAATCGGTGGTCTTTAACCAACCGCATATATGTTACTTTGAGAAAAATATTTTTTTCTGAAAAATTATTTAATAATTGATTTTTGGTGTAGCGTGGTTTCGAACCATGGCGTTGGGGCGTTGTGTATCTTCCTTCACTGTCGTGATATAATTACTAAAGGCATACATACGCTGTCGTAATATGTTAGGGGTCTTGTACTTGCTGCCGTAGTATACTATTGAGGCATTATATATGTTGTCGAGGACTAGTTGGGGTGTTAGGTTGATCTCTTTCATTGCCGTTTGATAAGTCATGAGTGTGAGTTGTGTTGATATATATATATATAGTAATTTTGTTGAACATTTGTTGGACTTTACTAAATTTTATATTTTGAAAATATATTGTTGTCCATATTATTTTTGTGCCCGTTGTGATTGTATTTTCTAACACTTGTTCTAGGAGTATAAAAGTGGCGGGTCGAGGATCTTAATGAGTTATATTTATATATAGCTCACTCCTTACTTACATGTCTATGCAGATATTATTACGGGAGGTGAAACTAGTGGCTGACGAGTCTGCTCGAGTAGATTCTGTTGCTGAGGTGATCCTTAGCATTGATTCATGGAGGTTATCGTTTCAGCTTCATCTACTCTTTTTATATATTTTCTTTCTTGAGATCATACTCGATAGCTAAACTCATCTAACTATTAGATGCTCCATGGTCTTAGTGTGGGATTTGGGCTCGAGATACACTACTTAAACGATCGTGTGCTTTTTTATAAATTGAAACTTGATTTTGGTTGGATAATCATTTCATTTTAATGACTATTGATGTGTTTGGAGTTGTGCATATTTTATTTCAGTGCTTATAGAAAAGGTTACGTTTATGAAAAGTAGGTTTACCTGGTGGTGGTGTATATTAGCGGGTGCCAGTCATGTTTAGGGGGTATTTTGGAATGTGACAAAGTTGGTATTAGAGCTTAGGCTTTAAGTCCCGGATCATGGAGCAGTTTTTGGTAGAGTCTTGTTCATGGGTATGTAGGCGCCCATACTTATGGCCTCGAGGCTACCGAACATTTAGGATGTTTTTTCTCCTTTCATTCTTTATTCGTGCGTTGAATGATTCAAGTCTAATATTGAAATATTTATTTCGCATATGGGTAAGAAACGTGCGTATTCATCTGCTAGTCGACTAAAGGCACCAATCAGACTAGGTGCGAGGTATGGTACTACCCCCGGTGGTAGTCGAGCTGGGGCCCATCAAATAAGGGCTCAGACTAGAGCACATGCCAATCCTCAACCTGAAATTGTGAATGGGAGTCAGCGCCGAGTTGTTGCTCTAGAGTAAGTACAGGAACAGGTTGTTCAGGATGCTCCATCAACAGTATCAACTGTTTCACCTACTGTTGTCTTGCCTACAAATGTAGTTATGAGATTGTTGAATGTGTGAGAGGCATTGGTGCCTAATCATAGTGGATTTCCAGTTCCTCAAACTACTTCGCAAGCGCAAACATAAGTTCAGTTGAATGTTGCAGCTACATAGACACCCTAGTTGACCCCTCAGCCGATTGTTCATTCAATTGCAACTACTAGGCAATCCAAAGACCTTAAGAATTACATGGATCTTAAGCCACCAGAGTTCGATGCAATGCCAACCTCTATTGAGCCTCAGAAGTTCATTTATTATTGTGAAAAGATACTAACTACACTGGGGTTGAAGGAGACTCGTGGTGTGAAATTTACCACTTTCCTATTCTCGGGGTTGGAAGAGGCATGGTGGACTTTAGTTTAGAGAGGTAGACAAGCAGGGTTACCACATATCACTTGGTCAGAGTTTTCAATAATGTTTAAGCACAGGTTCATTTCCTTGAGCAAATAAGACTACATGAGACATCAGTTTAATAACCTACACCAGGGTGCTATGACAGTTACAAAGTATGAGGCTAAGTTCACTGAGTTATTTAGGTATGTTCCATTTTTAGCCGAAGACCCGAGGGAGAAGGTGAGATGATTCGTGGATAAGCATCGTTACCGTGGTTCTGTGATACGAGATATGCGAGGTGGTACCTATTCATATGTAGTTGACACTGCTCTCCGTTATGAGTCCTATTTAAAAATGGAAAGAGCTGAGTGAGAAAGCAAAAGGGAACGTAACATGGGCGGATTCAGTAGTGCTCCATCTGGGGGCAAAAGTGTCCATCATCATGGTAATCCAGGCCTCCACAATCAGACAGTGGTACAGTTTTCGAAAGGTGATTACCCAGCTAGAAAGGGTCAACGACAGATGTAGAGAAAGGGTAACAACTCATATTAATCAAGTCCATATCCGAAGTGTCCTATTTATGGTAGGCATCATGGTTGTCGTTGCTATGGGGTTGTTGGTCTGTTATACCCCGTAAATTTTAAATGAACAAATATCCTAAGGGCATTTTGGTTAAGGGATTTAGAAGGCAAAAAAAATAAAATAAAATAAAATAAAATAAAATAATTTTGATAAATAAAAGTCGGCTTCTTCAGCCAAAATCAACATATTTCCAGCAAAGAAACAGGGGAACAAGTAGTAGAGAAGACCCACGACAAACATATATAATTTCCTTCCAATTACGCGACGAAACGCGGTCTAAACTCCGTTCCGGCTTAGGTACAGGTGTATAAAGCTGCAGAGAGCAATCCTACGGAGTTGGTTTCGTGAAATTTGGCCGACGAAACGTCGTGCTACCGAGGTAAAGTAAATAGAATTACTTTAAATTAGTACCAATGTGTTCCTAGCATTGCAGTTAGCATTTATCCCTTCTGGACTATCGAGAAATAACGAGTTTTCGACCGTTTTCTGAAAGGTTAAAGTTGGGATAAATATATATATCAAAAGTGATAATTTCTCCCGAATATTAATGTATTTAGTTCTAATTGACGTGTAAATGAATGTAGTTGGGAGAAACAGCAGAAGTACCGACGGAAATCACATCGGTCAGTCGGGTACTCAGAAGCCAGGTATGTAAAGTTATTCTTCCGGCAAGCTACGAAGTACAGCTTAGAAAGTAAATAGAATAAAGGCTATTAATCGATACCCAGTGTACAGGAACGATTTTAGTATGATTTCCAGCAAGCATGCTACTACATTAATCACGTATCATGCGATAATTAGAATAGTAGATATTCAGGCAATACGTAGTACATCTGTTGAGATTGTATCCAGTAGTAGATGGTACATTTTATGTTATTGAGCTATATATAGATATAATCAGATAGACAGATAAAGGCCAGGTAGCAGTTAGTCCAGCAATCAGAAATAGTGTAAAACAGAATATAGTATCAGTTATTTAATACAAACTAGCCTTAAGATACAAGAAGAGAGTATGGTTAGTATTTTGCATTGAGCATGCTTGCTGTGTATGTGTTTTGTATGTTGAGACTTGTTGTGGCATGTGGGCACCCTTTAGCATCCCCACCGCCCCTGGGTTATAGCTGTGTCGATACCAGATTCAGATACCGCCACCAGCTGGGCGATGCCATCCGACTAAAGGACGATGATGGCCGACCACCATGATAATACGGTCCAGACCACCCTGCTTGCAGGGGTAGTTCAGTTTACTCTGCGCAGAGCTAGCACACCCTGTTTACAAGGGCAGACCACTCTGTGTGCACACCTGTGCCCGGAGGCAGGAGTCTTTCAGACTCAGACAAAGTTTATCGTCAGAGGCCAAGGCAAGGCCTGAGCTACGTACTCAAGGGGGCCGGTAGGAGGAGCTCACAGTTATCAGATGAGTGGAGTGACTTGTTTTTGGTTGGTTTAGACCCGGGTAGGGGTAAATAGATTGCTTGCTTGGTTGGCACCTTCCGGCTTATGGGGGTCGGTCAGGTACTGTGTGTATTATTATGTATATTGATATGTGCTAGTAGATACTTATAGACAGAAGGACGACACGTCTTCAGGTACGCTCAGTTAGTTACGGAATGTATAAACTCTCCCCAGTTATCCTCAGCTAGATAGACTCAGCTACTTCTTGCTTAAATGTCATGTTATTGTGCTATTCGTTTCAGTTGCATATTTCAGTTTGCTTTACATGCTCAGTACCTGTGGTACTGACGCCCAGCAGAGCGCTGTATTACTTGCCTACAGGTACTCACGGACGAGGAGCCGATCCCTCGTGATTCCAGCCAGCCAGTGAGTCATCAGCTCCTATCATCCGGAGTCTGATTCCCAGAGGTGTAACTCCTTTTCTTTTGTTGTGCAGTATGGGTAGGTCGAGGCCCTGTCCCGATCATTTCTATTAATTTCTTACAGTATTCGTAGAGGCTTGCAGTCTGTATATATTCCCTGTGGTTAGTTGAGCCGGTCGTGTGAGGCCGTGCGGTCTGTTGTAGCTGTTTAGTATTTCAGTTTATATTGGCCGTGTGGGGCCTTTGTTTGACAGTAGTGGTGACCTTGTCGGTCACGTAGTTTTACAGCAGTCTTGTGTTAAGTTACAGATAACTAGACAGCATGGTGGCCTTGTCGGCCCGCATAGGTTCCTTGTTACAGGTCTGTTTCTGGTTAGCTGTTGTTACAGGTACAGATGGCTACAGGCCAGTTGGCCGGAGGCTGTAGTTACAGCCGTTATATAGCCAATTTGTTTCTTGAAATAGAGCCAAAGCCAGCCAAAGCACCAGATGTGCTCAGGCTGGACCAGTTAGCAGTTCAGAGTCTAGCAGGCACCAGGTGCCCGTCATACCCCCCAAGGTGGGGTGTGACAAACTTGGTATCAGAGCAGTTTGTGTCCCAGGGAGTCTGCAAGCCGTGCTAAGTAGAGTCTTGTCTATGGATGTGTTGTGCACCACATACTATAGGCAGGAGGCTACGAGGCATGTTAGGATTGTCACTCTTCTTTCTTATTCAGTCGTGCTATAGAGCGGTACAGTATAGAGTTGACTTTTAAAACTCACCACCCTCTTTGCTTACAGATATTATGGCAGACCAGTGGCACCCAGCTACAGGTAGGAGATTAGATACAGCAGCGGGTGAAGGCACCAGCAGGATGCCTCAGTTACAGCCAGATTCCGCCCGGTCTGAGAGCAATACGGAGGTGTCATCTCGACCCTCCCAGCAGTCTCCGCCTCGCCAGATACCATTTGAGGCAGCACCGCCTCCCACAACTCCTGCACCCACTTCATCTGATCAGGAGCTGCGTAGTGCGGTGGTTATGTTGACTCAGATGCTAGCTGCTCAGCGTCAGCCAGCACCACCTACAGCAGCAAAATCCCCAGGGGGGCAAGGTAGTTCCAGGGTCAGAGAATTTTTAGCGTTGGGAACCCCTCAGTTTACTGGATCGGATTCAGCGGAGGACCCTCAGGACTTTTTGGACCAGATGCAGAGGATCTTTAGAGTCATGCACGTAACCCCAGCAGAATCAGTTGAGTTAGCAGTGTTCCGGTTACGGGATATTACTGTTTTGTGGTACGAAAGTTGGGAGAGGTCTCGGGGAAGAGATGCAGCCCCTCCTACATGGTTCAGCTTTTCAGAGGACTTCCTGGACCACTACTTACCCCGGGAGGTCAGACAGGCTCGGGTGGACCAGTTCTTACATTTAGAGCAGGGGGCTAGGAGCGTCCGTGAATATTCCTTGCAATTCGACTCCTTAGCCCGCTATGCTCCAGCATTTGTGGACACCATGTCATCCAGAGTCCACCGCTTTATTATGGGCCTGAATCCAGAATACATAGAGACGTGCATGACAGCTACTTTGAGATAGGACATGGACATAGCCAGGGTGCAGGCCTTCGCACAGACAATTGAGGGCCTAAGGCAGCGATAGCGGGGTGACAGACAGGCGACTTCAGAGCAGCGCCGTAGGAGCAGACCCGCTGAGATTCAGAGGGAAATTCCTACGGGGCCGAGACCACGATTTTCAAATAGGCCACCCAGATCTCTACCACCGATACAGCAGCAGAGGGGCAGGTTCATTCGCCGGAGTCAGTCGGAGTCCGGTAGCAGTTCACGGATAGTAGCCTCACCTCAGCAGCGGAGGGTAGAACAGAGTAGATTTACATCCACCCCTTGTCCTATATGTCACCAACTACATTCTGGAGCCTGCAGGCAGGGCTTCCCAGGGTGTTATTACTGCGGACAGGAAGGGCATTTAATGAGAGATTGTCCAACCAGGGGACAGGGTAGTCAGGATGATCTGGATAGAGCGTCAGCAGGGCCACGAGTTCCAGCAGCCTCAGCAGGGCGCAGACCCTCAGGTTCAGGGAATAGGGGCCGAGGTAGATCAGGAGCCTCTGGCTCAGGTGCAGGCCCCAGCCATACCTATGCATTACCGGGGAGGCAGGATTCAGAGGCATCTCCCGACGTAGTCACAGGTATATTGATTATCTGTTCATATCCTGTTTATGTATTGATTGATCCAGGGTCTACATTGTCATATATCATACCATTTGTGGCCCGAAAGTTGGGTATCGAACCAGAATTGCTTCAGAAGCCCTTTTCAGTGCTTACACCGGTCGGTGACTCGATTATAGCTAAAAGAGTTTACCGAGGGTGTACGGCAGAGGTTGCTGATCGCCAGACCACAGTAGACTTAATAGAACTTGAGATGGTCGACTTCGATGCCATTATGGGTATGGACTGGTTAGTGCCATGCTACGCCGACTTAGAATGCTGGACCAAGACGGTCCGATTCCACTTTCAGGGGGAAGCAGTGCGAGAGTGGAAAGGGAGTACACCTTCGCCGAAAGGTAGGTTTATTTCCTACCTTAAGGCAAGAAAATTAATAGCAAAGGGATGTATTTGCCACCTAGTTAGAGTCCAGGACGTTCGGGTGGAACCTCCGACTATTCAGTCTGTTCCAGTGGTCAATGAATTCCCTGATGTATTCCCAGATGAGTTGCCTGGTGTCCCTCCCGAAAGGGAGATAGATTTTGCGATTGACTTGTTACCAGGTACTCAGCCGATATCGATTCCTCCTTATCGTATGGCTCCTGCAGAACTCAGAGAATTAAAGGAGCAGTTGAAAGATTTGTTAGATAAAGGTTTTATCAGGCCGAGTACTTCACCGTGGGGTGCGCCAGTTTTATTCGTGAGAAAGAAAGATGGCTCGCGCCGAATGTGCATAGATTATCGGCAACTAAACAAAGTTATAGTGAAGAACAAATACCCGCTCCCGAGAATAGATGATTTGTTTGACCAGTTGCAGGGGGCCAAATGTTTCTCTAAGATAGATCTGAGGTCCGGATACCACCAGGTCCGGGTTCGTGAGAGAGACATTCCAAAGACGGCTTTCAGGACCAGGTATGGTCACTTTGAATTCTTAGTTATGTCTTTCGGGCTAACGAATGCTCCCGCAATGTTTATGGACCTGATGAACAGCATATTCAGACCGTATTTGGATCTATTCGTGATAGTATTTATCGATGATATTCTGGTATATTCTCGTTCAGAGACAGATCACCAGAACCATTTACGAATAGTACTCCAGATCCTTAGAGAACGTCAGTTGTATGCCAAGTTTTCTAAGTGTGAGTTCTGGCTGAACTCAGTTGCCTTTTTGGGGCACATCGTGTCGGATGCTGGTATACAGGTAGACACACAGAAAATAGAGGCGGTCAAGACATGGCCCAGACCTACCACTCCGACCGAGGTCCGCAGTTTCTTAGGTTTAGCAGGATATTATCGGAGATTTGTTGAAGGATTCTCCACTATAGCAGCACCTCTGACAAAGCTGACACAGAAAGCAGCAAAATTTCAGTGGACGGAGGCATGTGAGCAGAGGTTTCAAGAGTTGAAAGACCGATTGACCTCCGCCCCAGTACTAGCATTGCCAGAGGGAACAGGTGGGTATGCGGTGTATTGCAACGCTTCAGGTTTGGGACTGGGTTGTGTGTTGATGCATCATGGTAAGGTGATTGCTTATGCTTCCAGACAGCTGAGGAAACACGAAAAGAACTATCCGACCCATGACCTGGAACTGGCCGCAGTGATCCACGCTCTGAAAATTTGGAGGCATTATCTGTATGGCGTCCATGTAGACATTTTCACAGATCATAAAAGTCTGCAATACATTTTCACACAGAGGGAGTTAAATCTGCGGCAACGTCGCTGGTTAGAATTGTTGAAAGACTATGATGTAAATATTCTCTATCACCCAGGAAAAGCTAATGTAGTAGCAGATGCCCTGAGACGTAAGTCAATGGGGAGTTTGGGGTATTTGCGGCCCGAGAAGCGGGAATTAGCCAAGGAAATTCATCAACTAGCTGGTTTAGCCGTTCGAGTAGTGGAGACAAAAAATAACAGAGCGGTAATTCAAAATTCTGTAGAGTCATCACTAGTTACAGAGGTAAAAGAACGGCAGTACGAGGACCCTGACTTAGTCCAGCTCAGAGATAGAATTCAGAAAGGTAAAGAGTCAGATTTCCAAGTGACTGAAAATGAAGTACTACATTTTAAGGGCCGTCTGTGTGTCCCGAACGTACCAGGGCTTCGCCAGCAGATTATGCATGAAGTACATTACGCTCGTTATTCCCTCCATCTAGGAGCAACGAAAATGTACCACGATATCAGAGACATTTACTGGTGGCCAGGTATGAAATCTGAAATAGCTAAGTTTGTATCTAGATGTCCTAACTACCAGCAGGTGAAAGCGGAGCACCAGAAACCGGGCGGTCTGACGCAGGATATAACTGTGCCTATGTGGAAATGGGAAGCGATAAATATGGATTTTGTAACAGGATTACCCCGTACCAGACGCAGAAATGATTCCGTTTGGGTAATAGTTGACAGGCTGACAAAATCAGCTCATTTCCTGCCAGCGAAGGCTACCTTCTCAGCCGAGGATTATGCTGAGTTATACATCAGAGAAATAGTTAGACTACATGGAGTGCCAGTATCTATTATTTCAGACAGGGGAGCACAATTCACAGCTAGATTTTGGCAGTCGTTCCAGAGGGGTCTAGGAACGCAGATTAATTTGAGCACAGCATTCCACCTCAGACAGATGGACAGGCTGAGCGAACTATCCAAACGCTCGAAGATATGCTACGGGCGTGCGTACTAGATTTTGGGGGAAGCTGGGATGAGCATCTTTCGTTGATTGAATTTGCCTACAATAATAGCTATCATTCAGCCATCCAGATGGCGCCTTTCGAGGCATTATACGGGCGAAAATGCAGATCGCCGATTGGTTGGTTTGAAATAGGGGAATCAACGTTGATTGGGCCAGACATAATTCAACAGTCAGAGGAGAAGGTAAAGCTTATCAGAGAACGCTTGCTGACTGCTCAGAGCCGCCAAAAGTCGTATGCAGATATGCGGTGTAGAAATCTAGAATTTGCGGTAAATGACTGGGTATACCTGAAGGTGTCTCCGATGAAAGGGGTGATGAGATTTGGCAAGAAAGGCAAGCTTAGCCCGAGATTCATTGGGCCATATCAAATTCGGCGGAGAATAGGCCGAGTTGCATACGAATTGAACTTGCCTCCAGAGTTAGCATCTGTTCACCCAGTATTCCATGTATCTATGTTGAGGAAATTTGTAGGAGACCCTTCCACAGTTGTTCCAGTTCAGGATGTCCAGGTCATCGAAGAGTTAACACACGAAGAGGTTCCAGTAGCTATCTTAGACAGACAGATCCGTAGATTGAGAACTAAAGATATTGGGTCTGTCAAAGTATTGTGGCGTAACAAGAACCGAGAAGAAATGACCTGGGAAGCCGAGGAGGACATGAAAGCCAGATATCCCCACTTATTCCAAGCATAGGAAAATGGGAGGTATGTTAGAACTGTTTTTCCTTATTAATGCTTATACTTCATATATGAAAGCAGGCGATTGATTATAGACAGTTTTATACATGAATGTTATTATATCGTGTAGAGTACCTGTATTGGGCTTCTTCTACTTTTCAGGAATTATGAGATAGTCCACAATACAAGGGAAACTCTGCCAAAATTTTTTCTAGAAACAAGTTGAGTAAGTTGAGAAAGTCCTCTAGACAAAATGTCATTCGAGGATGAATATTCTTAAGGGGGGAAGGATGTTATACCCCGTAAATTTTAAATGAACAAATATCCTGAGGGCATTTTTGTTAAGGGATTTAGAAGGCAAAAAAAATAAAATAAAATAAAATAAAATAAAATAAAATAATTTTGTTAAATAAAAGTCGGCTTCTTCAGCCAAAATCAACATATTTCCAGCAAAGAAACAGGGGAACAAGTAGTAGAGAAGACCCATGACAAACATATATAATTTCCTTCCAATTACGCGACGAAACGCGGTCTAAGCTCCGTTCCGGCTTAGGTACAGGTGTATAAAGCTGCAGAGAGCAATCCTACGGAGTTGGTTTCGTGAAATTTGGCCGACGAAACGTCGTGCTACCGAGGTAAAGTAAATAAAATTACTTTAAATTAGTACCAATGTGTTCCTAGCGTTGCAGTGAGCATTTATCCCATCTGGACTATCGAGAAATAATGAGTTTTCGACCGTTTTCTGAAAGGTTAAAGTTGGGATAAATATATATATCAAAAGTGATAATTTCTCCCGAATATTAATGTATTTAGTTCTAATTGACGTGTAAATGAATGTAGTTGGGAGAAACAGCAGAAGTACCAACGGAAATCACATCGGTCAGTCGGGTACTCAGAAACCAGGTATGTAAAGTTATTCTTCCGGCAAGCTAGGAAGTACAGCTTAGAAAGTAAATAGAATAAAGGCTATTAACCGATACCCAGTGTACAGGAACGATTTTAGTATAATTTCCAGCAAGCATGCTAGTACATTAATCACGTATCATGCGATAATTAGAATAGTAGATATTCAGGCAATACGTAGTACATCTATTGAGATTGTATCCAGTAGTAGATGGTACATTTTATGTTATTGAGCTATATCTAGATATAATCAGATAGACAGATAAAGGCCAGGTAGCAGTTAGTCCAGCAATTAGAAATAGTGTAAAACAGAATATAGTATCAGTTATTTAATACAAATTGGCCTTAAGATACAAGAAGAGAGTATGGTTAGTATTTTGCATTGAGCATGCTTGCTGTGTATGTGTTTTGTATGTTGAGACTTGTTGTGGCATGTGGGCACCCTTTAGCATCCCCACCGCCCCTGGGTTATAGCTGTGTCGAGATTCAGATACCGCCACCAGCTGGGCGATGTCGTCCGACTAAAGGATGATGATGGCCGACCACCATGATAATACGGTCCAAACCACCCTGCTTGCAGGGGTAGTTCAGTTTACTCTGCGCAGAGCTAGCACACCCTGTTTACAAGGGCAGACCACTCTGTGTGCACACCTGTGCCCAGAGGCAGGAGTCTTCGGACTCAGACACAGTTTATTGTCAGAGGCCAAGGCCTGAGCTACGTACCCAAGGGGGCCGGTAGGAGGAGCTCACAGTTATCAGATGAGTGGAGTGACTTGTTTTTGGTTGGTTTAGACCCGGGTAGGGGTAAATAGATTGCTTGCTTGGTTGGCACCTTCCAGCTTATGGGGGTCGGTCAGGTACTGTGTGTATTATTATGTATATTGATATGTGCTAGTAGATACTGATAGACAGAAGGACAACACGTCTTCAGGTACGCTCAGTTAGTTACGGAATGTATAAACTCTCCCCAGTTATCCTCAGCTAGATAGACTCAGCTACTTCTTGCTTAAATGTCATGTTATTGTGCTATTCGTTTCAGTTGCATATTTCAGTTTGCTTTACATGCTCAGTACCTGTGGTACTGACGCCCAGTGGGGCGCTGTATTGCTTTCCTACAGGTACTCACGGACGAGGAGCCGATCCCTCGTGATTCCAGCCAGCCAGTGAGTCATCAGCTCCTGTCATCCGGAGTTTGATTCCTAGAGGTGTAACTCCTTTTCTTTTGTTGTGCAGTATGGGTAGGTCGGGGCCCTGTCCCGATCATTTCTATTAATTTCTTACAGTATTCGTAGAGGCTTGCAGTCTGTATATATTCCCTGTGGTTAGTTGAGTCGATCGTGTGAGGCCGTGCGGTCTGCTGTAGCTGTTCAGTATTTCAGTTTATGTTGGTCGTGTGGGGCCTTAGTTTGACAGTAGTGGTGACCTTGTCGGTCACGTAGTTTTACAGCAGTCTTGTGTTAAGTTACAGATAACTAGACAGCATGGTGGCCTTGTCGGCCCGCATAGGTTCCTTGTTACAAGTCTGTTTCTGGTTAGCTGTTGTTACAGGTACAGATGGCTACAGGCTAGTTGGCCAGAGGCTGTAGTTACAGCCGTTATATAGCCGATTTGTTTCTTGAAATAGAGCCAAAGCCAGCCAAAGCACCAGATGTGCTCAGGCTGGACCAGTTAGCAGTTCAGAGTCTAGCAGGCACCAGGTGCCCGTCATACCCCCCAAGGTGGGGTGTGACATGGTCCTTGTTTTACTTGTGGTGAAAAGGGGCACATTGCTAAATATTTTCCTAAGGGGAATTTTGGCACTATTCAAGCTACAACACATCTGCAGTGAACTGCTATAGGTACACTTGCTCAGGCTCAGCCAGCTAAGGTCGCTCAACAGGGTGCTTATGCACAGGGTCGTCAGGATGCACAGGTTTCTCAGGGAGTGAGTGGACCACCGAGATGCTTCGCTATGGCCAAATAGGATATCGAGGCATCTAACGCAGTAGTCACAGGTATTACCATTGTCATTTCCCATGGGGCAAATATTCTTATTGATCCTGGTTCTATATATTCGTATGCATCTCCATCTTTTGCTATATCCTTAGAACGAAGAGCTAAGTCTCTTATTGTGCCATATATGGTTATGACCCCAGTGGGGGAGATTTTGATCGTGGATAGAGTTTATAGAGATTGTGTAATATCTATTTAGGATAAGAACACCATAGTTGATCTATTAGAATTACCCATGTCTGACTTTGATGTGATTATGGGTATGGATTGATTGTCATCATTTTATGCTTTAGTTGATTATTATGCTAAGCTTATATGTTTTAATTTTCTTGGAGAACTACCTTTAGTGTGGAAAGGCATGACTCCGATGACCCAAGAAAAGATAATATCTTATGTAAAAGCACGTTGAATGATTAATCATGGGTGTTTAGGTTTTATTTCTACTATTCATGATACTCGAGCGAAGGATGTTGCTATTGACAGTGTTCCTATTGTTCAAGAATTTATTGATGTATTTCCAGAAGATTTGCCTGGGCTACCCCCAATAAGAGAAATTGAGTTCAGCATTGATTTAGTCCCAAGAACTCAATCTATTTATATTTCCCCATATCGTATGGCTCCAACTGAGTTGAGAGAACTGAAGGTTCAACTCCAAGAGTTACTTGATAAAGGGTTCATCAAGCCTAGTGTATCGCATTGGGGCGTACCTGTGTTATTTGTGAAAATGAAAGATGGTATAAGGAGAATGTGCATTGACTACAGACAATTGAATAAGACAACGATCAAGAATAAATATTTGTTACCTCACATAAATGATTTATTTGAACAGCTATAGGGTGCTACTCACTTTTTCAAAATTGACTTGAGATCAGGTTACTATCAGCTAAGAATAAAGACCAAGGATATCTCTAAGATAACTTTTCAGACCAGATATGGGCACTTTGAATTTTTGGTGATGTCCTTCGGGTTGACTAATGTACCTGCAGTATTTATGGACCTCGTGAATAGGATATTCAAGCCATACTTAGACCATTTTGTGATTGTGCTCATCGTTAACATTCTGGTCTACTCTCAGAGTGAGGCAGAACATGAACAACACCTGAGAGTTGTGCTACAAACACTTAGAGAACGAAAGCTTTATGTCAAGTTCTCAAAATATGAGTTCTGGTTGGGTACAGTTTCCTTTTTGGCACACGTAGTGTCACGGGATGGAATCCAAGTTGATCCAAGAAAGATTGAAGCGGTTTGAGATTGGCCTCGACCCAGTGCTCCTACAGAGATATGCAGCTTCTTAGGACTAGCTAGATATAACAGAAGGTTTGTGGAGGGTTTCTCAAAGATAGTTGCTCTATTGATGCGTTTAACTCAGAAAGGTGTAGTACTTCGGTGGTTTGATGGACGTGATATGAAGAATATTTTAGAAATTAAAGAATGTGTTGACTACTGCTCCAATTTTGACCTTACCTACGGTGAAGGGTGGTTTTACCATTTATTGTGATGCATCTCGAGTCGGGTTGGGTTGTGCCTTAATACAGATCGGAAAAGTGGTGCCATATATATCTCGACAAGTAAAGAGTCCTAAGAAGAATTATCCGACTCACGACTTGAAATTGGTCGCAGTCGTATTTGCACTGAAGATCTGGTGTCACTATCTTTATGGTGAGCCATGTGAAATGTATACTGATCATAAGAGTCTACAATACATATTCAAGCAAAAAGATTTGAATCTGAGACAACGACGGTGGTTAGAGTGACTTAAAGATTATGATGTTACCATTTTGTATCACCCTAGGAAGGAGAATGTGGTGACGAACGCCTTGAGTAGAAAGTCTATGGGTAGTTTGGCCCTGTTCATTATTGAAAAGCAATCTATGGTTATGGATATTCAGGCATTGACCAATCAAGGAGTTCGAATTGATCATACAGTGTCGGGCAAGTTATTAGCAAGTATGGTGGTACAATTGTCCTTAGTTGGACAAGTCAAGATTCACTAATATGAAGATCCCTACCTTTCTAGACTACGAGATTGAGTGCAGGATTAGGGCGTTAAGTCATTCTCTATTAATGGTAAAGGTGTGCTTTGTCTACATGGTAGATTGTGTATTCCCCATTGTGGGTGATATAAAACAGCTGATTCTTGAAGAGGCTCATAGCTCATGATACTCCATTCACCCAGGTGCTACAAAAATGTATCAAAACTTGCGTGGATTATGCTGGTGTAAGGGCATGAAGGCTGATATTTTGAAGCATGTGACTAGTTGCTTAATTGTCAACAAGTCAAATATGAACATCAAAACCCTGGTGAAGGAATGCAAAACTTGATTATCCCAGAGTGAAAGTGGGAGAGGATTACTATGGATTTTGTTGTTGTTTGCCAAGTACTTTCAAGAAACACGACTCAGTTTGGGTGATTGTGGACAGACTCACAAAGTCAACACATTTCATACCAGTTCGGGTTACTAATACCGTAAAGTAGTTAGCAGATATTTACCTTCATGAGATAATTCGGCTTCATGATGTGCATATTTCAATAATATCTGATCGAGGTGCACAATTCACTGTTGAGTTGTGGAAGTCTTTTCAGAAGTCAATAGGTTTGCAAGTCGAGTTGAGTACAACTTTTCATCCGCAAACTAATGGACTGTCTGAACAGTTTATTCAGATCTTAGAGACATGCTTAGGGCTTGTGTGATTGATTTTGGTGGCAATTGGGACAATCAGTTGCTTTTGATAGAGTTTACTTATAATAACAACTACAAATTAAGTATATAGATGGCACCGTTTGAGGATCTATATGGTCGCAAGTGTTGTTCACCAGTTGGATGGTTTGAACCTGGCGAAGCATAATTATTAGGTCCAAATTTAGTTCAGCAAGCTTTGGAGAAAGTTGCATTGATACAAGAACAAATTAAGATAGTACAAAGTAGACAAAAGTCCTATGCAGATAAGAAAGTCCGTGATATGGAGTTGATGAAGGATGAGAAAGTCTTTATAAAAGTTTTCCCTATGAAAGGAGTTATGAGATTTGGCCGAAAAGGTAAGTTAAGTCCTAGATATATTGGTCCTTATGAGATTTTGGATCGGATTGGATTGGTGGCGTATAGACTTACCTTACCTTTGAGATTGTCCGATGTTCATCCTGTGTTTCACGTGTCCATACTTAGACGATATGTTCATGATGATAGTCATAAGATCCAGCCGAAGGACGTGGAACTTGAAGAATTCGACTTATGAGAAAGCTCCAATATCTATTATTGATAAGCGTCCAAGAATGTGGCTTCCGTCAAAGTGTTATGGCGCAATCATCCAACCGAGGAGACTACTTGGGAGTCCTAGGTGGATATCCTCACCTATTTGACACTATATATATGATTCTAAACGGATATCCTCACCTATTTGACACTATAGGTATGATGCTAAACCCGTTCGAGGACGAACATTATTTTTAGAAGGGTAGAATTTAATAACCCTAATTTAATAAAGGGTTATTTAGTAATTACGCAATAGTAGTAGTCAAGGTAATGATCCAAATCTTTTTATTGAGTTTATTACGTGATTATAAGAAAGTTTATAGGGTAGAAACATGGAGAAATTTTGAAGAAGTGAGAAAGTTAATCCTAGGATTCTTGAACCCAAATCATCAATTTAAAAGGAAAAATGTTACCAGAATTTGATTTCGATTAATGTTCTGGAGCCCTCTTGTCGAGGAGAATCTGTTAGTGGTCATAGTTAGGGAATTCTTCCCCTGTTGACCAGAGTTGACTTTTTTAATCAAACCTTTGACCACGAATTTGACTTTTATTAAAAATTAAAAAAACATCTACCGAAGGGATTTTGACCATTCTAAACCCATTTTTGTGTAATTTGAGGTGATTTGGAGACTCATGAGCATAGTTCTGAATTATTGAAAAGTGTGCTTGAGTTGTGAATCGAGTTAAGTGAGACTTTAAGCTTTGGTACTTACTTTTCAAACCTGTTTAAAAATTGTGTTTTGTCTGCCTCGTCCATATGTTGGAACAACCGTGTACTTGGCAGAATCAGTGATTTTTAACCAACCGCATATATGTTACTTTAAAAAAAATATTTAATAATTGATCTTTGGTGCGGCGTGGTCTCGTACCATTGCGTTGGAGCGTTAGATATCTTTCCTCCCTGTCGTGATATAGTTACTAGGGGCATACATGCGATGTCGTAATATGTTAGGCGTCTTATACTTACTGTCGTATTATACTATTGGGGCATTATATATACTGCCGAGGACTAGTCGGGGTGTTAGGTTGATCTCTTTCATTGCCATTTGATAAGTCCTGAGTGTGAGTTGTGTTTATATATATATATATATATATATATATATATATATATATATATATATAATGATCTTGTTAACCATTTGTTTGGAATTTACTAAGTTTTATATTTTGAAAATATATTGTTGTGCATATTAGTTTTGTGCTCGTTGTGGGTGTGTCAAAAACTCTTAAGACATAATATTGTAAAATCAATCTTATGTTTTACAAGGCATATTTTGTGCCTTGTGGCAAAACTTTTTTGTCTTGTTTTATAACTTATGCCTCGGTCATAAGTTCCTTTATGTTGTGGCACAATTTTGCCGGATAAGATATAAATTAGATAAATATTTAAGTTTTTAAAAATTGTGCCTTATATTCAATTTATGTCTTTTCAGAAGCAACTTTTCAACATTAATAATATTAAAACTTTGTCATATATTCAAATTTTTCTGGGGTAAGGCATTAATTGGATAAATTATTTTAGTTTTTTAAAATTGTGCGTTATAGTCAATTTTTGTCTTTTAAGGCGTAACTTTTGCAACATTAATAATATTGAAACTTTACCGTATATTCAAATTTTACCGGTGTAAGGCATAAATTAGATAAAATATTTTAATTTTTTGAAATTGTGCTCTATATTCAACTTTTGTCTTTTCAGACTCAACTTTTCAACCTTAATAATATTGAAACTTTGTTGTATATAAAAATTTTGTCGGGCAAGACATAAATTGGAGAAAAGTTTTAATTTTTTTAACCCGTTTCTTATATTTAATTTATGTCTTTCCAAGCGTAACTTTTCAACCTTTATAGTATTGAAAAATTATCGTATATTCGAATTATGCCAAGTAAGGCATAAATTGGATAAATATTTTAATTTTTGAAATTCTACCTTATATTCAATTTTTGTCTTTCCATGCGTAACTTTTCAACCTTAATAATATTGAAATTTTGTCGTATATAGTAATTTTGCCGAGTACGGCATAAATTGTATAAACATTTTAATTTTTTAAAATTGCGCCTTATATTCAATTTATGTCTTTCCAGGCGTGACTTTGCAGGCTTTATAATATTGAAACTTTGTCATATATTCAAATTATGTTTTGTAAGACATAATTTGGATAAACATTTAATATTATGAAATTGTGTCTTATATTCAATTCCTGCCTTTTCAATCATAAGTGTTTGATGTGTAGACTTGCCAAACTCTGTCGTGTTCTCAAAATATGCCGATTCAGTCATAAGTTGGATAAAATTTCTCCAAATTTGGCAATTTATTTTTTATTACAATAATTGTGCATTTATTTTTTTATTTTTTCCTCGTCTTTCTTTTTATGTATGATGCTGATGCTTTTCACTAAGCTTATATTTTTCATTTTTGTGATGGCGGTTATTATATCTTTCAATTCTATTTTGTCTAACTATTTTTCTATCATGGTAGATGTTTATTATTTTCTTAGTATTTTTAAATTTTAATATTATTTACTTACATACGTTCTTGATTTTTTATGTATTTGTTTATTTACAGGATGTAGATCAGTTGTTCAGGTTTGACTATTGATTTGAAGCACATGGTCACTGGAGTGGTGATATCAACTCTAATGATATAAAAATTTATTAGATGAAAAAAAAATTATGCCCCAAAAGCACAAGTCATGGCATAAGGCATAAGTGTAAAAAGTTTATTAGATGGAAAAAAAAATGAAATTATGCCCCAAAAGGCACAAGTCATGGCATAAGACATAAGTGCAAAAAATTTATTAGATAGAAAAAAATAAAATTATGCCCACAAAGGCACAAGTTATGGCATAAGGCATAAGTGTAAAGAATTTATAAGATGAAAAAAAAATGAAATTATGCCCCAAAAGGCATAAATCATGGCATAAGGCATAAGTATAAAAAGTTTATTAGATAGAAAAAAAAAATGAAATTATGCACCAATAGGCACAAGTCATGGCATAAGGTATAACTGTAAAAAGTTTATTATATGGAAAAAAATGTAATTATGCCCCAAAAGACACAAGTCATGGCATTAGGAATAAGTTAAAGATGCAGGTATTTATGCATAGGCAGAAAATTTTAGGCATAGACACAATTTAAGTAGCAGAATTTATGCCTTAGGCATAACTTGGGAAAAACTCATGCCCTGCGAATTATTTTTGTTTTTGCTGTTAAGGGTATTTTTAATCACTTAAAAGTGTTGAAGGGTAAAAATTAAAGACCACAAATTTAAGGGGCAGAAATTAAAAACCACACTAAAATAAGAACATTTATGCGAATGACCCCAACTCGATCCAAGATCTCGGGCCTTGTCTTTTTATGGCTTTAGGTCATATTTGCCGGGAGAAATGAAATTTTAGCTTTCAAAATTAGTTCAGGAATATAACATTTACAATCTCAAACTCAGAAAAAAGAATCAAATTTCAGAAGTTTCTTTTAGGAGTTTTAAGTTGCAAAATTTGATTTGAAAGTCTGGGGATATTGGCAAAACTATTTTTGGAATTTAAGCATCTATTGTTTCAAACTCTAGTAATGTAAATGTCACGCCCCGCCTTGAAAGGCATGAATGGCACCTGGTGCCCTACTAGGACCTGGACTGCTGGACTGCTGGACTACTGAGCCTAAGCACTTCTGGTGTCAGGCTGGCTCTAATTCTGGATTTATGAAAACAACGGGCTATATAACGGTTGTAAATACAACCTCCGGCCGACAAGGCCTATAGCCACCTGTAGGAATATAACAGCTACCCAGAACAACTGAACATAAGCGAACCTATGCGGAGCGACAAGGCCACCATGCTGGCTAGTTATCACTGAAAAGTAGAATCAAGTGCTAAACTGATCTGTGACCGACAAGGTCACCAACTGACAACTAAACAAGGTCCCACACGGCCATCACATGCAAACTAAAAACATACACACGACCCTACACGACCGGTACAACTAACCACTGGGAATATACAATCCGCAAGCCTCTAAGAATAATAAGATGGTCGGGACAGGGCCCAGTCTACCCATACTATACAAACAAAAAGGGAAGTAAACCTTTAGCTGTCAAGCTCCGGATGATAGGAGCTGAAGACTCTGTACGCTGGCTGGAACTACGAGGGATCTGCTCCTCATCTATGAGTACCTGCAGGCAAGTAATGCAGCATCCCAAAATGGGCGTCAGTAGCACTTCTACTGAGTATGCAAAGCAATAACTGAAAATAACTAAAAGCAAACAATAATACTGATAGATACTGAAGTAATAGGAGACGGGCTGAGACTGACTGAAAAGAGCGTAAAGAGTAAGAGTCATACCTGATAACATGGCGGTCTACTTTCTATCTATTAATAACTAACACAACATAGCATACAAGAACCTTACCAGCCCCCATAACACGTAAGGTACCAACCAGCACACAATCTATATACCCCTACCCAGGTCATACCATCCACCTAGTAACTATGAGCATCCTGCCGGACCCCTGGGTATGCAACTTGGGTTCGCTGGGCCCCTGACTATAGTTGTATCTGAGTTCGGAGAACTTCTGAAATCTGAAATCTGAAACCTGAAATCTGCACCCCGGGCGTAAGCACTCGACATGGGGTGTGGTATAGTGCTAATCAGCCTGCTATGGGGAATCTGCATCCCATCTTCGTCCGCTGGCGGACGGCATGCCACTCCGTAGAGCGACGTATCCTCACCCTCTGGCAGGCGAGTCGACACAGCTATTAACCTTGGGGCGGTCAAGGAAGCTCTAAGGGTGCCCAACACAGAATAATCATGTCTCCACAGATAGCAATAGGCACATGTAATATATATATTGGATCTGATAATAATATTTATGTTCTGGTATTCTGTTCTGAATCTCATATTGAAATGCACTGAATCTGATACTGAAATATACTGAATCTGTAAGAATATTTCTGGAATATTCTGTTGGGACTTATACTGTTTTACTGAATTTCATGTTGAACACTATATTATATTTCTAACATGCTTACTAAATTACATACTGAACATAATATACGACTTCTGAAACATTCTACTGAAATTCGTACTATTTTGCTATACTAGAACTACTAGCTTGCCGAAAGAAACTGGCTTTACATACCTCAACTGCCGACTTTCTAATTAACTAGCGTAGCTTGGCTAGTATTCAGCTATTTCTCCCAACTGTATTCATATTCATGAAAGAATAGAATTAATTCTACTATTATTTTGGAAATAAACCATATTATGGCTATACCTACTGCCTATTCTTCGACTTATCGAAGAACGGCCGAAAACTCGTTATTTCTCGGGGGTCTAGAAGGGAGAAATACTCGCTTTAATGCTGGGAGTATATTAACACTAGTTTAGAGCAATTCCACTTACCTTAGCTCGGCGTGAGGGATATTCGCCGACTGAATTCTATTCGCCGGCTGAATTTCACGAAACTAACTCCGCAGGAATGCTCCCGGCAGCTTTATACTTCACTACCCGAAGTTAATTTGAGTTTGGACTGCGTTTGACGGTGTAAACGAAAGAAAATTTAATCAAACCCTTCGTTCCCCTTTGTTTCTGTTCGTTTACTGAAAATTATATGAAGGGAAAATGATTTAAAACGAAGTGGGAGCCTTATATACTTGGGGCCTTTAAGTCGCATTTGTCGAATGCGATTTATAAGTCGCATTTGTCTTGCGACGCTCCGACTTGGCGCTTGTCCGGTCTCTCCCCCGGCCCTTTTCTTGCACGTATGGTATTCTAAAACTCTTAACCAACATGCGAATAGACCAACTAAGTGTCAAGAACTTACGGAGTGTAACAGTAAATTTTTTAATGTTTAATTGTCAAAAATTAATTTGAGAGTCCAGGGTACGGCCGACAAATGGTTTTTTTTTTAAAAAAAAAAGTAACCATCCAAATTCGATCCGATTCAATTCAAATTAGCAAGCGGATTACTTTTGATTACTACAAGATTTTTATAAATCTAAAAAGTTGTCACTTTTCATCTTAGGTCTAGATGAGATTGGCACTTGATATTATTTTTCTAGCTCAAACATATCTCTTAATGTGGCATGAAACATAGAGTATTCAGTTAACATGAAGGGACAAGGAAGACAAATCATGCATCAAAATAACGCTCTTCACAAAATCATTATTTTAAGTACATCATGTGACACAAAGGTCCAACCGAAGTAGGAAAACATGAAAATTGATAGTTAATGAAGCCTCTACTACAACAAGAGTATTAGATTTACCAGACAAAGCCTCCGGTATAACTCAAAATAAAATTATATTTGAGCTGAAAAATATAATCACCCCAAGAAAAAATGGGTTTTACCAAGAGTTGAACTGAGGTAATCCTACTGCACCGCTTGATCAATCGCCTCTGAAAAACTAATTTTTTGAAAATGAATGAAATATGAATATTATTCACTAAAAAATGGATATTCAGATGTATACACATATTATCAACACTTGTCTCCTTATTATTTCTCATGAGTTCTTATTTTCTAGATGTGTAAGTTTATTTTGATTTTTAATTTATATTCTCACTTGATTATTTCTAAATTCATGATTAACTTATTATTTTTAAATATAAATAAATAGAATATTTTATTTATTTTTAACCAATCATATTCGATCTGACTCACCCGTTTGCCACTTCTACACCGGGGTAATTGGCCCTCGCTAAATGAGCTCACATCCAGATTCTTTTCTGGAAAAGTCACATCGAAATTTTTTACTGCATTGTTTTGGGTGTTGATCTTGGAGTATGAGAGCAAGTTTGACTATAACAACATGTTTCGCTGCATTGGCATCTAACGGCTTTATTTTACTCCCTTCATTTTAAAATAAATAATATTTTTTCTATTTTATTTTAATTATTAAAATAAAATTTTCATATTTATTAAAAAATTAATAGCAATGATAATTTGACTAATATAATTTTTATAATTTTTTAGTACTAATGATAGAATTGAAAAAAACATGATCAATTATCTCTTGAATTTTAAAACTAGCAAATATTTTGAAAAGGTTATTTTTATTTATACCTAGCAATTACAATGTGGAGGGAGGATTTTGTTTTTTCTATTTTATTTAAAAATAAGTGGTGTTTTACATAATCAAAAATACATTAATGATGTTCTTTTAATTTTATCTTTATTTAAATAAAAAGAGTTTTTCATAATCAAGAAACTGCTAAAAAACTACATCTTTTTCAAAATAACTATTAAGGACAAGTTAGTAAACATACATATTACTTTCTAAGAATAAATAGTTTTATTAAGGGTAGGAATGTACATAAGTCGGGTTGGTTTGGTTTTTCATCAAAAAATTACTAAACCAATTATGTCGGTTTATTAAATCCATAAACCAACATAAACCGATTTTTTCGTGTTTTTCAATTTTTTTGATTTTTTTTAAAACTAAATCAAACAGTTTAAAAAATTAAACATAACTAAATTAGCCTTTATATTTGATTTTTTTAAAAAAATAAATCAAAAGTAACTTAATTAACCAAGAATCAAAAAAAATGCAAATGACCACTGAGGAAAAAAATGAAGAAATGGAGGCAGCTTAACAGCTTAACTCATAAGAAAAACAGAAAGAAGAGATACTAACAAACATGCAAAAGCAACCAGCAGCTGATAAATGAGTAGAGGAGGAGAAATCTCTGGAAAGTGAAGATGAAGATTGAAGGATTTATTTTATCTTGCTAGGTTTTTAGGTTAATAATGGGTCTTTATATTTGGATCATTTACTTACTAGTTAGTGTCTAATGAACAAATATTACAATTTATAAGTTTACAACTTATAAGCTCAAATATGAATATATATCTAATTTTTAAACATTGAAAATTAATAAAATTAATTTTAAAAAGTATTTATAAAATAGATTATAATTAATATTTTTATGTATAAAAATTTAAAAATTATATATATCATATTATTATATAAGTAGGAAGCCCCTAGGTTAAAAGTTAAATTACCATTTTGTCCCTCCATTTTGCCCCTCCACTAAATTAAAATTTAATTAATACATAATTAAATATTAATATTTTATCATATCATATCATATTTATATATTTATTATTATATAATTGCAAAGACAAAAAGTGAAAAGCTAAAATAAAGAAATGATAATAAATAAATCATAATAATAATAATAATAATAATAATAATAATAAAAGTATAAATCATAATAAAAATAATAATAAATAAATAAATAAATAAATATATTATTATTATTATTATTATTATATACTAAATGTGGAAAGCCCTTATCTTAAAAGTTGGATTATCATTTTGCTCCTATAGTAAATTAAAATATAATAAAATATCTAATTAAATAATATTTTGGCATTAAATATTATATATATATATATATATATATATTGAATAAAGTCATTTATTGAACCGAGTGAGGAGGATTGCTTCATCTGCTAGTAATTATTGCAGGTTACACTTTTATATTATTTTAATTATTATTTCATATAATACCTTTTCACCTTCCAATTGTTTCATCATCTAAGCTTTTACCGATTACAACAATATTTATACACAATCCTCTAGTGAAAATCTTTACTATTAAGCAGACTCAATATGAAAAATATACGTCTTTGTGTCATGATTGTTATACCCCGTAGAATTCCCGGCACCTAGACGACCTATTCGCACGTTGGTTACGCATATTTGAAGGCCATACGTGCTGGAGAAAGGCCCGGGAAAAGATCGGACGAGGAACCTGTCGAACCATCGCGGAAGGAGCCGAGGCAGAGCCCCTCCGCGATGGCAGCGTGTCACGGAGGAGAGGCCTCCGCGTTGGCTCCGTGACACGTTGGCCTTGTCCAGGCCCAAGTATATAAAGCCCACTTTGGGTTTAAATCATTTAAACACTTAAGAAATTTCCAGGAAACAGAGAGAGAAATCAGAGAAAGGAGAAGAACGAAGGAGGGATTATAATTTTCGACCGATTACGCTGCTAAACGTTGTCCAAACTCAAATTAACTCCAGATACTGAGGTATTTAGCAGCAGAGAGCATTCCTACAGATTCAGTTTCGTGAAATACGGCCGATGAATCGTCGAGCCACCGAGCTAAGGTAAGTGGAATTGCTCTAAATTAGTGTCTATGTGTTCCTAGCTGTGAAGTGAATATTTCTCCCTTCTGGACCTCTGAAAAATAGCGAGTTTTTGGCCGTCTTTCGATAAGCCTAAGTTTAGGCTATAAACTATATCGAAAGTGCCGTTGCCTTTTAAAGTAAAGCTGTATTTAATATTAATTGACATATTTATGAATGCAGTTGGGAGAAAATAGCTGAAGTACCGGTCGAGTCTCGTTCGACAGACGAATAGTTCAAGGATAAGGTATGTAAAGCTAGTTTCCTCGGCAAGTTAAGTAATCTCGGTACAATACAGTAATTCAAGGGCCAGTAAAATGTTCAGAAGTCATGTGTTACGTTTATTACGAATGTTGGTACGATATTAGGAGCATCGAGCTATAACCTGCGTGGAACTTACTAGTACAACATAGATTTTCATACAAGTGTTAGAAACTGCACAGCATGCTCAGTATGTGATATAATGCAAAATGTTAGCGTATCATTGTATTCAGTTAAAGCCCAGTAAAGCAATGTAATATCTGTAAGACATCTCAGAAATAGAACGACAAGTTCAAGTGAAGCTAGAAAGCATATTAGAACTAGTAAATCATGTTACTATAGAAACTCAGTATACAGCATGGGTTTCAACAGAAACACTATATCCTGTTCAGTATTAGCCCCAGAATAGTCTGGCAGGAGACTATATTCATATATATATATTTACCAGCCTCAGCACGTATTAAATATGTACAGATTACTATCACTAGTTCAGCATGTAATATATACGATACTTTACCCCTATTAGCCTCAGCATGTGAGATATGCAGATAGTATTACTAGTTGAGACCGTTGTATTGTTTGGGGTCGGACTACCTAGCATCCATGACCGCCCCAGGGTTGATAGCTGTATCGACTCGTCCGCCAGAGGACGAGGATATGTCACTCTACGGAGTGGCATGCCGTCCCACAGGGGACGAAGATGGGATGCCAGTTTTCCCCATATTATGCCTTGGTCGGCTTTTACACACCCCTATCGAGCGGATACGCCCGGGTGTTGATTCAGGAGTCCTTCGGACTCAGATGCAGTTATAGTCAGGGGCTCAGCGAACCCAAGTGCATATCTAGGGGATCGGCAGGACGCTTACAGGGTTATAGGAGATGGGATGACCGGGGTAGGGGTGTAGATTCCGTGCTGGTTGTACCTCCCGGCTTATGGGGGCCGGGTAAGGTTTGTGTGTGCTATACTATGTTATGTTATGTTATGTCATGTCACGTTAGATACGAGTAGATCAGCAGTTGAGTGATACGTCTCCAGGTACGACCCCTATTTCCTTTCAGTATAAATGAGAGAAGGTATGACTTACATTATTAGACAGTTAATCTAATTCTTCTTACTTCAGTTTCATCAGTTACATTGTTGTTTTCAGATTTTGCTTTCAGTTATTGCTTTATATACTCAGTACCAGTGGTACTGACGACCGGTGGGGCGCTGCATTACTTGCCTGCAGGTACTCATAAACGAGCAAGCGATACTACGTGATTCCTGTCAGCGATCGAGTATTCAGCTCCTGTCATCCGGAGACTGAATTCCAGAGGTGTATTTCATTTCCTTTTTGTTGTATAGTACGGGTAGGTCGGGGCCCTGTCCTGATCATTCCTATTGCTATTCCTAGAGGTTTGCAGTCTGTATATATTTCCCTGTGGTCAGATGAGCCTAGGGGTGGGCATTCGATTTTTCGGTTCGGTTTTTTAAAATTTCGGTTCGGTTTTTTCGGTTTTCGGTTTTTCATGTAGTGTACCGAACACTGAACCAAACTAATTCGGTTCGGTTCGGTTTTTTTCAAATTCGGTTCGGTTTTTTCGGTTATGGGCCTAATTAATGGGCTATTTTTTAACTTACAAAATGAGCTACTTTTTAAATTAAAAATGAGTTGTTTTATCTTTTTAAATTCAAAATAAATTATTTTAAGTTTGAATTCTAAAGTTTAATTCAACTAAGCTTAATTTTAACTTTTTAAATAAAGAAAATAGTGGGATCAATTGATTTACATTTAGTAGTACATACATAACATTTGAATTTTTGATAATAAATTTTCTCATATGCTTAACATCCTTATAACAAAACCAATAAAAAGTTAAGGGTTTTTTAAGATTTTAATAATCTATGGTCCCTAATTTCTTGTTAAATAAATATTATATATTTCATTTTTCTTTCAAAGCATATTAATAATAGTAAGAATTTTCTTAACATGCTAAAACTATTATAAAACTTGTTATTTGTAAAAAAAACTTAAGCAATTGTATCAATTATATAAATAATTCTCTAAATGTAAATGTGCTTTGAGATTTGGGTTGGGTGTAGTATTTTTATTTTTTTGAAATTAAGTTATAATTTTAAAAAAAAAAAAAAAAAAGTAAAATTTCGATTAAACCGAAAAACCGAAAAACCGAAATATGAAAACCGAAACCGAACCGAAAAACCGAAATTTAAAAAAAAAAAAACCAAAACCGAACCAAAAAACCGAAAAAACCGAAACTGAAAAACCGAATTAATTCGGTTCGGTTCGGTTTTTCGGTTTTCGGTTTTTTTGCCCACCCCTAGATGAGCCAGTCGTGTGAGGCCGTGCAGTTGTTTAGTTGTTAGTACTTCTGTTTCTTTCATGTTGGTCGTGTGGGGCCATAGCTTGATAGTAGTGGTGATCTTGCCGGTCACATAGCTTCCTAATATTCTATGATTAAGTTACAGATAACTAGACAGCATGGTGACCTTGTCGGCCCGCATAGGTTTCCCTGAATTGATATATTTCTGGTCAGCTGTTAGTACAGGTACAGAAGGTTATAGGCCAATGGGCCGGGGGCTGTGTTTACAGCCGTTATATAGCCCTTCGTTTCTAGAAATATGAGTTAGAGCCAGCCAGGCACCAGATGTGCCCAGGCTTAGCAGTCCAGCAGTTCAGGTCCCAGTAGCACCAGGTGCCAGTCATACCCCCAAGGCGGGGTGTGACAATGATCATACTCTGCTCCTTTAAATAGGTAATATGAAGTTATTGCATTCTCTTCTTCTTTTTGATAGTTTTTCAAATATTTTCTAATTTACCTTCTTATTTTGTTGTTGTTGGCTTTTTGGGTTTGTATGAAATGTCTATAAACTTGATAGAAGCAGCATCAAACCTGCAAATTAAGTTTACTCTTGGCGCATGACTTATATTTATACCCATCATGGTAACTTGTATTTTATGTAATTCTTGCACTTTTCTACATAAATGTTGAAAAAAAATCATTTTTATTTTATTTAATTTAGGTGATCTTGTCACACTGTATACTTAATCATCATCAAAGCATGATTAGTAAATTAAGGTAACCAAAACGTCAGTTCAATCATTTTGCATTTACATTTATCGTAACTCTATATTTAATTATTTAATGTGGATATACACGTGCGAAACACGCGTCCAAAAACTAGTATATATATATATGTGTGTGTGTGTGTAGAGAGAGAGAGATACATATATATTATGTCTGTTTGGGTTTGGACGTTGGGTTGGCTTCGGTTGGGTTTGACTTTTTTTTTGGTTAATACCTAACCAAACTAAGAATGGTCGGTTACTTTTTTCTCCAACGCCAAATCAATCAAAGCAAATCATAAATCGATTTTTTTTCTTGATTTGACTTGATTCCTCAATTGGGTTTGATTTGATGGTTTGACTTGTACACCCTAATTAAGGGTATGCCCAAATTAAAAACAACATTTATTTAGAGATAATTTTAATGTGATCCAATAAAATTTAGTAATTAATCATTTTGATGCAAAACTAATCAACAACGATTTTTTCTTTTTATAAAAAATGGATCTCAATGATGGAGTCAAAATAGCAACATGTTCTTGATAAGGACTAAGGAGTTAAAAAGTCGTGGATCTGCATATCTCCTTTGGTTCCATTAGCAACTATATCCATGGAATATAGATATTTTGGCTTCAAGTACGGTTTCAGCTTTGAAGTATTTCATGATTTGATTTGAAAATATATATCATTTTCAAATAGTCCATATAGTTAGGGGTATTTATCATTTGAATTGGATAGCGTGTCAAATTAAATATCGATCATGTGAATTTAAATCAGCGATAATACATATGACTCGTCATTCTAAAGGCTACCCCCAAGGGATTGGATGGCTGATATTTTTCACGAAAATATTCAAATTATTTCCAACTTCAAGGTGTTTCTCACTTGCTCAGCCAATTTACTTCCAAACACCCATATTACATACACTGTCAACAAACTGAGACTACAATGGGAGAAGTCAGATAAGGCCTTATTCAGAAATACAACAGCCAATTCAGCAAATACAACAACACAGCGTTCGGATTTCACAGGAAAGATAGCTAAATAGCAACTAATAGATGACCTCAATGGGCTCGAAACCTTTCTCAATTGATGCCTTCACAGCATCCACCACAAGTTGCGTCTTTCTACTAATTGTTGGCCACTTCTTTTCAGGTTTAGAACCTTTCTCTTTGATACTTCCGACCAGGTTAGAGAACTCCTTTACCATGAGAGCCTCTTGAGGAAGATCTGTGCTGACTTGTTGCTCACTTGGTGCAGGATAAATTGATGTAGCAAGTTCACCAAAACCCGAACTTTCCACTGTGTAAAATGGAGCAACATTCTCTTGAAACGGAATTACAAAGTCATGGACCCGCAAATTTCCTTTGGATCCACTAGCAACTATATCCATGGCCATATTGGTTAAGAACGAGCAATAAAATGTTGCTACCCTTCCATCTTTCCAACTCAAAGAAGCACCACAGGATAGGATGACTCCAGCTTCATTCAATTCTGGATCACGTAAAGCTGTCACTGTTTTGGGTAATTCATAATCAGTAGTCCACAAGATTGCCCGAATACTGTACCAACCAGCATCGCCTAGAGCACCTAGAGCATCAAGATCAGCCTTTATACGAATGTCATTCTTAAGAAACTCTGAGTTACCAAGATAAGCAAAAGTGCTGTGTACCTGTTAAAAAACATAAATAAATAAAATAAGACCATCTTCAAACGTACAGGAAGAGGCTGAGTCGATCCAAACTTGGATTAATGAGTAAAGAGAGGTTGGATAGGAAGAGGCAGTAAGCTCAGAAGCCTTTGGTTTCCCACAACTCTGATCAAGTGTTTTGTATCAGTTCTACTTTCTTTCTCTCTACACCTAATTTTTTTACCCTCCCTTTCCTTCTACTAACATTTTAGCGTTTAGAATTTTTCCTTAGGTTTAACTTCAATGTTTAGTTTTTCTACTTTTAAATCACTCACGTCTCCATCTGGATCTTGAGCGGAGATAACATATAACCAAAAGCATAGTACATTCGAGGAGGGCAATACTTGCCTCTAACTACATTACAACTTTGAACCGTGTCAATTTGAACTCATCTAGTACTACAGAAATGGAGAGAATCTCTTTTATCTTTGACAGATTACACTAGGTATTTCGGAAACAGTCTCTCTACCTAACAAATGTCGGAATAAGATCTGGATACATCCTATACTTTCTAGATTCCCCTAGTGGAATTATATTAGGTACGTATGTTGTTGTTATTGTAGATCACAAAAAGAATGCTATACTCAGTTAGCATTCATCTATACAAAGTCAGCTAATAAAATTTTATTTGACAAGTAGCATTTTCTTGGTCGGATCCTAAAAGTTGGCATTTGAGTTTGATCAATCTTAAGTGTAGCTTTTACATGCTTTGGAAAGGAAAAGGCTTAATTGGTAATTACCAAAAAACGCTCAGATGCTATTCTTCAGATTTTATATATGACAATAGTATTTTAAACTTTTTTTAGCTTTAAATTTGTTTGTTACCCAAGGAAAGTAGAAAAATTGCAAAAACACTGTTTTCATTTAAATTAGTACTACAATTTTAGGCTTAGGCTTTCAAGTTTCAATAAATGATATTGAATGCCTTCTAATTTTTTGTCAAAATATTTGATTTTGCTTTGGTATAGTTATTAAATTCTTAAGGTTCTTCCTAGTTATTCAATTCTACTGTCTTTTTAATATAGTTAGGTAGAAATTTGGTTTTTGTTATTTTGATCATATTTTGAAAAGAAAAGAACAAAAATATTTACCCTCCCGTTTTCAAAAAGTACGTATCTTGACAACTCTTTAATTTTAATTTTCTATAACATATTTAAAATCACAAAATTAAAATACATTTTGATACGTTACAAGTATCCTTAAAACCACACTCTCACTTCAAAATAAGGAAGTCCACAACAACTTAGTAGTATTTCTTTATCTTTGGCATTTCTAAAATGTGAACCTCATCTTCCATTCCAAGAGCATCTCTCTTTCAGCCTCATTGTTTCGTCTCTCCTCCAACAAAATCAGTTCATCTCATTACCACAAAAAACCCTCAACTGATTCCTCTATTTTCCTGTCTGATTAAAAGGATAAGCAATTACAAAATTTGGATCCCCTTTTTCACGTAGTTATTATTTCAGATTTTTTTTTGGTTAGAAAAAAGAATTGAAATAAAGGAAATATGAGCTTGAGTAATCAATCCGCCAAATAAAAAGTAGAAAAAAAGAATCAGAAGATGTACCGATTTGAGCTGTCCAAAACGCTGAGAATCAGAGAGGAATTCTTTCATCTTAGCAGTACGAGGATGATGCATCCACATGGTAGCATCCATGTACTGCACCCCATTGGATTCACACTCCTCCAGAATCGCATCCAGCTCCTTCATGTTCAACGCAACGGGCTTTTCCAGCAAAACATGCTTCTTCTTCTGGGCCGCCAACACAGCCCACTTCAAATGCAGACTTGTCGGAAGAGGAATGTAAACGGCATCCACTTCCGGATCATCCAGAACGGCCTCATAACTGCCGTAAATCTTCGTCGTTGACGGATACCCGTTTTCCTTAGCGAACGCCGTCGCTTTTTCGATAGCACGGCTGCCGACGGCGGAGATGGTGGCGTTTGGAGCAAGCGCGATGGCGCGTGATACTTTCCGAGCTATGTTAGCGCAACCTAATATGCCAAAACGTACCGGCGCCGCCGACTCTGCCATTTTCTTTTTCTTCTCAAATTGGAAACTTAAAAATGAATCTTTTAGTTAAAGTAGACAGAATGGAATAGTGATATTTATAGGGAACTGGCACAAGGGAGGTACACTCACCCCCCTTTCCGCACACACAAATAGACTTTATAGGGAACTAGAACGACTGACGGATATGAGCCTCCCCCCCATTCTTTAATATTTTAAATTACATTCTTTCTTTAATATTTTAAATTACATAACTAAAAAATAAATATTTATTTTTAATACAGTAAACCTACCGAATAATAAAGAAAACAAAAAAAGGAACCTGCTAGATAGATGTGCATATAATTGAGCAAAAGTTCAAAAATGCAACGAAGGAATCTATTAAACATTCTCTAATTTTCTAAAAAATAAAAAAATGTTATGCAAAATGAACCAAAGAAAATGACAAATACGTAAAATATACACATGAATGCAAAAAGAAAACCACAATATTGCAAAAGATAGAAATCAAACGTTAAAAACATACAAACGAATGTTAATAGAATCTCAAAAAACCGAACCTGTTCAATCATAGATAACAAAAAGAAAATGAGATTTGGATCTTGACCTCTTACAAAATAAATATAAGATGATAATTTTTTTAAAATTTTTTTATTTATAAGAATAAAAATATCATAAAATTAGAAAAAAATATATATAAATAGCCTAAAAAGCTAATTTTTCGGATAACAAAGGAAAAAAAATAATAAATTTTTTAAAGAAATCTTTATATATATATAAAAGAGAATCCTTAGGCCGGTGATGTGACACTCTCTTATTTCAGAATTCTTGCTTATCTTTTTCTTTTAATTTTTTTTGACTTTTTTTATAATTTTATTATTTAATTTATTATTTTTAAAAAAACTATCACACTCCACACCTTTTCGGCTCTCCCCAAGAATTATGACTTTTACTTTAAACTTCAATAGTCGCAACTTCACCCATAGTCATTAAATTTTTATTTTCCTAACTCATAATTAACATCAATGGTTTCAACAATCCTTTTTACCACTCTAATTCTTTTCGTATTTAAATTTCTTTCACAAAGCTGAACATAAAAAAATATTCCCACCAAAATATAATTATTTTGTGCTATCAATTTGATACAAAAGAACTACAATTCAAGGGCCGCATTTTTGGTCGACGCAAAGGAAAACAACACTTAGGCGGTTGCGGAAAGAGTATATCTCACGAGTTCACTTTCTTTCAAATATTCGTCAATGCACACTTTGCATTCATCCGCGAGGCGCATACTCAGAAGGTTTCAAACAAATTAGTGATGAAACTTGAAAAAAATGGAAGAATTTTATCGTCATGATTTATTTTTTTCAACAAAACATGAAAATAAAAAAGGCCGAGATAAAAGATTGAGTGTCTTTTTCCTATTTTATCAAAGTATTTTTTTCATCATTTTGTTGTTTCCAGATCCATAATTGGTTCTATCTTTTAAATTTTAGATAATTTACAAAGTAAGTCCTTTATTATCATCCTTTATAAATTCTTAGTCTAATATTAACTTTGTTTTAATAGTACTGGTCATCTTTATTTAGAGTTTGATTTAGTTAAAATTATTGTATTTTATAATCTTAAACATATTATTTACATTTTTTTTACTTATAATTTATTTTATGAATTATATTCATAAAATGATTAAAGATTTACTGGACTTACGGGAAGAGTATATCTCATGAGTTTACTTTCTTTTAAATATTTGTCAATGCACACTTTCAAATACCTGGAGATAGAAGATTGAGTGTTTTTTTTTTTCGATTTTATCGAAATATCTTTTTTATCATTTTGTTGTTTTCAGTTCCATAATTGGTTCTACCTTTTAAATTTTAAATAATTTTTAATTTTAAATTTTAAATAATTTTTAAAGTGAGTCCTTTATTATCATCCTTTAAAAATTCTTAGTCTAATATTAACTCTGTTTTAATAGTACTGATCATCTCTATTTAGAGTTTAATTTAGTAAACGTTATAGTATTATATAATTTTAAAGATATTATTCACATTTTTTTACTTGTAATTGATGTGGCACTCTCTTATTTTAGAATTCTTACTTATCTTTTTTCTTATTTTTTCGACTTTTTTCTGTAATTTTATCATTTCATTTATTTTTTTTAAAAAAACTATACCACACTTCACACCTTTTCGGCTCTCCCCAATAGTTATGACTTTTACTTTAAACTTCAAAAAGTTGCAACTTCACCCATAGACATTAAAGTTTTATTTTCCTAAATCATAATTAACATCAATGGTTTCAACAATCCTTTTTACGACTCATATTTTTTGGTATTCAAATTTCTTTTACAAAGCCTAACATAAAAAGAAAATTCACTAAAAATTAATTATTTTGTGCTATCAATTGATACGAAAGAACTCCAATCCGAGGGTCGCATTTTTAGGCGACACAAAAGAAAACAACACTTAGGTGGTTGCGGGAAGAGTATAGCTCACGGGTTTACTTTCTTTCAAATATTCGTCGATGCATACTTTGCATCCATCCGTGAGGTGCATACTCAGAAGGTTTCAAACTTTATAGTGATGAAACTTGAAGAAAACAGAAGAATTTTACCATCATGGTTTATTTTTTTCAACAGAACATGAAAATCAAAAAGCGGGAGATAGAAGATTGAGTGTCTTTTTTTTTATTTTATCAAAGTATATTTTTCATTATTTTGTTGTTTCCAGTTCCATAATTGGTTCTATCTTCTAAGTTTTAAATAGCTTTCAAAGTAAGTCCTTTATTTTCATCCTTTATAAATTCTTAGTCTAATATTAACTTTGTTTTAACAGTACTAGTCATCTTTATTTAGAGTTTAATTTAGTTAATATTATTATATTTTATAATCTTAAACATATTATTTATACTTTTTTTCTTATATTTTATATATTTTATAAAAGATTTACTGAACTTACGGAAAGAGTATGTCTCATGGGTTTACTTTCTTTTAAATAGTTGTCAATGCACACTTTGCATCCATCCGCGAGGCGCATACTTAGAAGGTTTCAAAAAAATTAGTGATGAAACTTGAAGAAAAAAGAAGAATTTTACCATCATGGTTTATTATTTCAACAGAACATGAAAATCAAATTCCGGGAGATAGAAGATTGAGTGTCTTTTTTCTATTTTATCAAAGTATTTTTTTCATCATGTTGTTGTTTTCAGTTCCATAATTGGTTCCACCTTTCGAATTTTAAATAATTTTCAAAGTAAGTCCTTTATTATCATCCTTTAAAAAGTCTTAGTCTAATATTAACTCTGTTTTAACAGTACTGATCATCTCTATTTAGAGTTTAATTTAGTAAACTTTATTGTATTATATAATTTTAAAGATATTATTCACATTTTTTACTTGTAATTTATTTTATGAATTTATGGATCCTTAGGCCAGTGAGGTGGCACTCTCTTATTTTAGAATTCTTACTTATCTTTTTTCTTATTTTTTTGACTTTTTTCAGTAATTTTATTATTTATTTATTTTTTTTAAAAAAAATATCCACACTCCACACCTTTTCGGCTCTCCCCAAGAGTTATGACTTTTACTTTAAACTTCAACAGTTTCAACTTCACCCGTAGACATTAACGTTTTATTTTCCTAAATCATAATTAACATCAATGGTTTCAACAATTCTTTCTGGGACTCTTATGTTTTTGGTATTCAAATTTCTTTCACAAAGCCCAACATAAAAAATATTTTCACCAAAAAATAATTATTTTGTGCTATCGAAATAACTCCAATCCAAGGGCCGCATTTTTGGGCGACGCAAAGGAAAATAACACTTAGGCGATTTCGGGAAGAATATATTTCACGAGTTTACTTTCTTTTAAATATTCGTCAATGCACACTTTGCATCCATCCGCGAGGCGCATACTCAGAAGGTTTCAAACTTTATAGTGATGAAACTTGAAGAAAACAGAAGCATTATACCATCATGATTTATTTTTTTCAGCAGAACATGAAAATTAAACCGGAAGATAGAAGATTGCGTGTCTTTTTTCTGATTTATGAAAGTATATTTTTCATCATTTTGTTATTTCCAGTTTCATAATTGGTTCTATCTTTTAAATTTTAAATAATTTTCAAAGTAAGTCCTTTATTATCATCCTTTATAAATTCTTAGTGTAATATTAACTTCGTTTTAACAGTACTGGTTATCTTTATTTAGAGTTTAATTTAGTAAAAATTATTGTATTTTATTAATTTTAAACATATTATTTGCATTTTTCTACTTATAATTTATTTTATGAATTTATAAAATGATTAAAGATTTATTGGACTTACGGGAAGAGTATATCTCATGGGTTTACTTTCTTTTAAATATATGTTAATGCACACTTTGCATCCATCCGTGAGGTGCATACTCAAAAGGTTTCAAAATAATTAGTGATGAAACTTGAAGAAAAAACAAGAAATTAACCATCACGGTTTATTTATTCAACATAATATGAAAATCAAATACCGGGAGATAGAAGATTGAGTGTCTTTTTTCTATTTTATCAAAGTATCTTTTTCATCATTTTATTGTTTTCAGTTCCATAATTGATTCTACCTTTTAAATTTTAAATAATTTTCAAAGTAAGTCCTTTATTATCATCCTTTATAAATTCTTATTCTAATATTAGTTCTGTTTTAACAGTACTGGTCATCTCTATTTAGAGTTTAATTTAGCAAACTTTATTATATTATATAATTTTAAGTATATTATTCACATTTTTTACTTATAATTTATTTTATGAATTTATAAAATAATTAAAGATTTATTGGACTTACGTTTTGAACTTTCAGATCTTAATATTTTTTCTTCTTCTTGCAGATATTAGCTTATGGGATATGAAGCCAAGTAATTATGCATTGTAATTATTTCAATTGCTATTTTACATGGCATATATATATATATATATATATATATATATATATATATATATATATATAACATAATATACAATTTCGATAAGATTTTTTCGATACTATAGATAGATAGATAAATAAATAGATAAATTTTCATGCGAGTCACTTTGTACGTATTAATATTTTTTATGCGAAGAAGCTTTAAAATAGTTTTTCAATTTTCTATAACTGTGATATTTCTCATATAAAAATATTAATATTTCAGCGTCTTAAGATTGTGCAGCTTCGAACATTAAAACTTGGCTTTTTAAAATTATTTCTTCATAAAAGTATAAAGATCAATAAAGGATTAAAATATTATTGCGACTAATATGAATTTCAAATCAGCACAATACTATATCTATCGTGTAATTAGTAAACGATATAAAAATAAAAGATTATTAAAAACAATAGTAGTTACACCATTCTAAGAATATATTTTTTAAGGAAAGTTTTTAGTTTGGAAATTTTTTAGTGTTATTCACATAAGGAATTTTTTGGGGAAAATTTTTTTAGGGTTTTATACATAATTATAATTTTATGTTATTTAAAAATATTATAAATATAATCAAATAATAATTTTTTTAAAAAAATAGAAAATACAGTTTTATTTATTATAGATTCTTTTAATGAAGGTAAAAATGTTCAATCAACATTTCTGAAGACATTTACATCTTTAATATAAAATAGATATAAATATAGACTAGTATAAGTGATGGATATGCTATATTTTGAAATAATATAATGCAACTGTTTAAGTGAGGGAAAGAAGTACTAGTTGACGAGCCGGATCTGGTGTATCACAACTCACAAGAGTTTTACCTTTTTTATTGACTCCTGCGATATTTTAGTAACAAGCATAAAGAAACATAACTTGTGTTACTAAGCTCATGTATTGGAGCATAAGTTGTGCCTTGAGGTATAATTTCTTTTTCCTTGAGACGTAATTTTTTTTCTTGAGGCATAATTATTTTTTCCTTGAGGCATAACTTGTGCCACTAAACTTATGTCTCGGGGCATAACTTGTGTTACTAAACTCATTCCTTGGGACATAAGTTGTGCCTTGAGGCTTAATTATTTTTTCCTTGAGGCATAACTTGTGCCATTACACTTATGTCTTGGGGCATAACTTGTGTTACTAAGTTCATACCTTGGGACATAAGTTGTATCTTGAGGTATAATTTCTTTTTCCTCGAGAAATAATTTCTTTTTTCTTGAGGCATAATTTTTTTTTCTTGAGGCATAATTTCCTTTTCCTTGAGGCATAACTTGTGCCATTAAACTTATGTCTTGAGCATAACTTGTGTTACTAAGCTCTTGGCTCGAAACATAAATTGTGCCTTGAGGCATAATTTCTTTTTTCTTGAGGCATAATTTGTGCCATTAAACTTATATCTTGGGGCATAACTTGTATTACTAAGTTCATATCTTGGAACATAAGTTGTGCCTTGAGACATAATTTCTTTTTCCTTGAGGCATAATTTCTTTTTTCTTGAGGCATAACTTGTGCCATTAAACTTATGTCTTGGGACATAAGTTGTGTCACTAAATTTATTTTTGATCATAATTTATACCAAATAAACTTATACCTTGAGGCATAACTTGTGCCTTAAGCATAATTTTTTTTTTAACTTTTTTTCTTTATGATTTTCATTTGGACTTATTGGCTCTTCCGGGTTTTTTTGTTTTTTTTTATTCAGCAGAAAATATGCAATTGAAAAATTCTACCAACTAAAAACTAAGGGCTCTTCCACTTGCATTTGAGTTTCACATTATAATTATCTATCAAAAAAGAACATGAATCAAATACTTTTTTGTAATACTTGCAGGACTCATATACTAGTATAGAGACGTTCATTTAATATGAGAGGAGAGTAGGCACCACCAATAATACAAAATTTGGATGTAAAAAATTAATAGAATTTGAGCAAGGGTATTGTCGAAGTTGAGGTGTGCGAATTTTTAATTTTTTGTATTAAGGGTATTTATGACCATTTTGTTATTACTTAAAGTGCCAAAGGACAAAAATAAAGACCACCAATTTTGAGGGGAAAAAATTAAATACCATCCCGAAATAATGGTATTTATGCAAATGACCCCCCAAAAAAGAAAGATGGCCCGTTGATATGTGTATTATATAATAAAAGTAATAAATAAAAAATAAAAATAACCCCCTACCTTTCATCTATAGGTAGCAAAAGGGAGGGTTGAGCAAAATTTGAACGGGTCAAAATGGGTTGAGCTAATAAATGGACGGGTTATTATGTTACTTGGGGAGAAATGAGTTAGATTGAAATGGGCTAAAATGCGGGTCATAACTTAACCTCCAAACTCTAATTATGTTTTAATTGTTTTATTTGTTCTTTTATAATCTTTTGATAACTTATAAAATTAATATTTTTCTTTATTATGACTAAATATAATATATTAAATAAAACAAAATGTCTTTTTAAAAATATTTTGACAAGATTTCTCATAAATCAATTTGGGCTAGATATCAGCCCAATCTTTGATGAACTGAAATGATTTGGGCTGAAATAAACTGAGCTAAAATGAGCAGGTCAACTATCAGCCCAAACATAAAAAAGTTGGACATATTATGATCTCATGTGCTAATTTTTCCAGCTCTACTTTCATCTACCACCTATCCAACCCTATCTTCTTCTTCAAATAAAAATATCTCCATTACTCTTTCATCTACCATTTATCCAACTCTATCTTCTTGTCCAAACTCTTTCACTCCTTTTTTCCTTCTTTGATCCCCCTACCCCACCCCCACTCCCTTTCTCTTTCTCCCAGCGTTATCTCCTTCTTCGAACCCCCATCCCTTTTCTCCTTCTTCGAATCACCCCCACCATTTCTCCTTTTTCGACCCCCTCCCCCCTCTCCATACACACACAAACACAAATTATTGATAAGTTGGTATCTTGACCAACTTATTTGTTCTTTAAACTTAGATTTTTATGTTGATTTAATGTGAAAAGAAGCATTTATCATGAATTTCTTTCATCTATATAGGATGATGCTATTCATAAGAGAATGAAAAGAAACCAAGTGAAAATAATCCTTCAAGTCAAGAAGCTCAAACACAAATAAGATAGAAAAGAATGAAGAAGAGCGTCCCAAAGTTGACTGTGGATCCGACGCACTTCAAGCCAGAAGGCTTCCCCTTAGCAATACCAACCGTGAACCACGGATATAAAATCGTGGGACGCGGATTCACCACGTTTCAGGCCAAAATGACCAGCTCAATGGCAGCCCAAACGCGTCCAAAGCGCGGACCATGGTTCACAAAAGTTTAGCCATTTTTTTCATCGAGAACGCGATCAAAATGCAGACTGCGGCCACGAACCCACAATAGGTATTGTGTCGGTGGCATTTTTGTAATTAAGTTATAATACGAATTAATTTCCTTTTCAAAGATTAGTAGGATTTTTATTTAAAAGGAGGATTTTTTAGAGATATCTATCGAATAATTTTTGAAAAACGTGAGAGATGGAAACCAATAAGTAAGCGTATTGTGACTTTTGTAAAGGAACCTTGAATTATCAATCTTACAGAGAATTTTCATTATCGATGTTGTAAGTTAATGTTCAATATATATTCTTTTCTTGTGTTTGTTATTATCTTAATCATGAGTGGCTAAAACTCCTAACTTAGATTGTGAGAATTATGCAATCGTAATGGTCGCAGGTCTACGAATTTAGAGATTTTATGAGGCTATATTTTTATGTTATTATTTTATTCATGTTCATGTATTTCTAACGGTTGCAAATATTAGAACTAGCCTTTGAATCTTTCTTGCTTGAAAAAGGAGAAAAGATCTAGAAAAATAAGTAATAACATGGACTCAAGGCTTCTAACTCTTGTCTAGTAGCTCATGTTGTAACTAGGTTAGTTAACCTGAAAAAATTGATCTCTGTGCTGAGATAATCACTCAAAGGCTTGAGTTGAAAAACTTTCAATAAGATTATGAATTCATCAGCTTTATAAATGTATTGCCAAATTATGATTCAATGTGTAGTAGACTTGTAGAAGTTACGAATCCATAGGAAACACAACCTAGCATTCTTCTATTTTTGAAATCTCTTGTGAACTATCCGTAATAATTGTTAGTAGACTTTTTACCATTCTAAGTATGATTTTCTTTTCCTCTTCTACTGAAATATTGACTAAATAAATTTGAATTTTTACTTTTAATAAATTTTGCACCTTATTCCCCGTGAAATTTGACCCCAACCTTGTTGAGATATATATTTGAGCAATGATCTCTTTATGCCTTTTTAACAGGTGTAAATTGGGTGTATCAAGCTTATCTATCAATTTCTTTACTTTATACTTTCAAGATTCATTTTTTTTTTTGAAAAAATTCTGAATTTTCTTAAAAAATAAAGACACACAATGGAGAAAAACAACCTCCATTTTTCTTGAATTAATTAGGAATTTAAAATTAATTAGTGTATAAAAATATAAGTAAAGAAAAAAAAATATTGTGAATAACAAAAAGTATCAAAATTTAAACAATGTTCGACGTGACTCTGACGTGGTGCTAATATGACAATGATGTGGTGCGTGTTTAATGCACTTCACATTGTGAGATTGGTATTTTTTTTTTTTGATGGTATTTAATAGATTTCAAACAAGAATAGAAAGGGGTGAGGAAGGGGGTAAATAAACACCCGTAAAATTTAAGTGTAAAAGTAAATTTAGTGTACATGTTGGGGAATTTTATGTGTTTAAGAGAAAATTATCTTGAATTTAAATGTTCAAACAATCTTCTTACTGTCCAAATATTATGAACAATCTTTCTCACTATTCAGTGTGTGTGTATATATATATATATATATATATATATATATATATATATATATATACATAAAAGGTGAAAATCATTTTCATCCCTCAATTTTATTTTAAAAATCAAACTCCCCCCCCCCCCCCTCTCCCCCCTAATTTTGAAAAAATAGACTTTCTCCCCTTTTATCCTAGTTGACTTTCTAAAATATCTATTTTACCCTTATTATTTTTAATCCTCCATTTATGTAATATATTTGTATATTATATATGATATTTATTTTTTAACCTAGATATTTATAATTTCTTATTTAAATTCACTAACATTATAAGTAGATTAATACTTCTATGAATTTGTCACAAAATCTAATGCTTTTTAGTATTTTTTTTATTATTAAAATATTATATGCATTAAATGTGTAAATATGTATGTGTATGCATGTATATATATTTATATTTGTCCTCTTTTTTATCCTCTTTCTTTTTTATATAAATAAAATTTGATTGTTATTAATAGAATATTTCATAAATTATCATTTAAAATTAATTTACTATAAATAAATAATCTTTAAATTTATCTTTATTGACCTTTTTTTTGTATTTCATGCATTGAAATATATTTTAAAAATTATTATTACCTTTTATTTTTACTTATATAAATAAAAATTAGAGTTTTGATTATTATTAATAATTTTTTCTATTATGCTAATTTACTTCATCATAGAACATCATTAATTTATATACTCAATTAGTATTTTATTTTATTTTATTTCGTCCCAAAATTTAATATTTATTTTTTTATTTAAAAAATTATTACATTGATTAAAAATATTATGATTATAAAGAAGTAAAAAAGAAGAAGACAAAGTTGATAATGTAAGGGGTCGTTTGGTTACTGGATAAGGGCCAAAATAATACATGAATAACTCGGTTATTCATGTATTAATTTTATACATTGTTTAATTTTTAAATAGGATTAAAATTATTCATGTATTAATTTTATGCAATGTTTGGTTGGTAGGTTCCAAATATTACATAAAAATTATTCATGTATTAATTTTATACAATGTTTGATTATGTTTTAGTAATCCTACATAATTAATACTCACATAACTTATGAGAAAAATCTATGTATAATTTTATGCGAGGTAGAAAGTGAAATAAGTTATATAAGTATTATTATACATGAATTAAAATAATAAAATTACACATTTACCCCTATCCATTTACTTTTAAAATCTTTTTTAATAAATTATTATTAATTTTTCTTTCACGTGTCAAATAAATTATTTAGTGAGAACTAATCAATTCAAAGTTTGAACAGCTCCAACTAATTAGACTAACTAATGCTCTAATTATTAGTAATTCGGTACTTTTTTAAAAATTATTCTTTCTGGGTATTTTTCTTTTTTACACCTTCAAACTCTATTAAACTACATTTCTTTTTTCTAAAGTAACACATACCTACACATAAATAAGTCAGTTTTTGAAAAAACCCATCAAATTTTTTAAAAATTCAGAATTATTTTTCAAGAATACCAAAATATAGCTACTTTTTTGGGAAAAAAAAACTTATATTCAAACTAACAAAATAAACTATTCCCTCTATTCTAAAAAGAATAGTGGATCATACTACACCATACAATTTTTAATAAATGATTAATTAAATATCTTCTATTTAATACTAATTAAATAAACTATTCGGTGTATATTTAAACCTCTACTTCTTCTGTTTTTTTTCTAATAAAAAGAAAATATTCAATTATACAATAGAATTCTATACTATTTATTTGTAATTAATATATATATATATATATATATATATATATTAATTAATTAACAATGTATTAAATATTCAATAATTCATGAATTGTAATTTCAACATAACCAAACTCTACGTAAATAACCTATATAACTAATACTTGCATAACTAATACCTACATAACTATTATATGAATAATTAAAATCTGGATAATTAATCTCTGCATAAAATAATATATAGATTCCCTCATAACTAATTCATATATTACTAATATATGCATAACTCTTACTCATAACCAAATGGCCCCTAAGGGTAAAATAGATATTTCAGAAAGTTAATTAGGATAAAAGGGGAGAGAATATCTATTCTTTAAAGTTGAAGGATTGAGTTTAATTTTTAAAATAAAATTGGATGATGAAAACGATTTTATCCCATATACACGCACATATATATAGATACATAAAATTTACGTCCAATAATTTCTTTTTATTGCATACATTAAATAATATTTAGATTACTCATTTGAAAAGGCCATTTTAAATCGTCCAAGTTACAAATAATTAGTTACTAAAATCCCTAATCCCCCACAACCCCAAATCCAATTAAAGAAAACAAAAAAACAAGTGAAGTACTAGTAATTAAGTGAAAACAATTATTTAAGCATCATATTAAGGATCCATTTGGACATATAATATAAAATCATGACATAAAATAAGATTAATATGAACTTTTGAGTGTTGTTTGAATATGCAATTTGAATTTTTTAAGTTGTATATTTTTTTATAAATACGAAAATTCACAAGTTGTAAAACAATTTAAATTTTTCTAATTCTTATACAATCTTACCAAATGAGTAACTCATTATTTATAAACAATAAATTAGAATATCTTAATGCGCCACATTGATAAATCACACTTCTCTATATTTCTTTTATAAATAAATATTTACGATCATAAATTTTTAAATGCACATAATTTTATAAAGATTCACTAGTCAACAATAATAGTAACCAGTTATTCTTTAATATGAACCTTTGACACGGTATAAACAATCTCTTCACGTCGAGCATGATTTTTTTTTTGTAATATTTAAAATGATGAATCTTTTTTTACAAAATATAAATTTATGGATCATATTTTACATTTTAAAAAAATTGAAATATCAAATCATGCATTCGGAGAATTTGAAATTTGAAATCATGATCCCAAACCGCATATTCAAAAGCAAGTGAAATAATTTAATTTTAATATTACTTTTTTAAAAAAAGTAAGATTACATATTATAAAAATATAGAAAAAATAATCAATAAAGCCCTAAAACTACGCGAACTTGAAAAAAAAATTCTTCGGTAATAGTTTGGTCCAAAAATATCAGTATGATCCAAAAATATCTTTATTATTACTTTGGATCAAACATGTCCTTTTTTCTACTAAACAAATTTTTTTTAACACATTATCTTTTTAATAAAAATATTATAACTCATCATTAATTTTCATAAAAAAAAGGATTAAAAATATCCTTACCTTATCATATTTAGTTCATGAATGCTCCCAATTAATTCATTGGGTCAGCATTGCCCCTATGATTTTTCTTTAGGCTTAAAAATACCCCTAAACTAATTGATCAAGAAGAACATCAACTTTTATATGACTTATGCATTTAATTTATTAACAAATAAAAAGATTCACCTGAAAATGCAACTTGATCAGTATATTTAAGACTAACATGTTCCCCATATTCACTTTTTTTGTGCGTTACACTCTTTAAAAATTGTCATTATTAGAAGTTGAGTCAACTTTTTACACTATCTTTCACGCCGTTTGATGTAGATCAAGACTCTGATCCAACTATTAGTCCTAAAGTGATTTCTGAATCTAGGACTATGCTTCAACTGAGGCAGTTGCTACAAAATTGTAGGCAAAAAGAGGTGCATTAGGGTGGTGAATATTTTTGGTAATTTTTTTTTTTTTTGTTGAATGAATGTGATTAGATAAACAAATTGTATTTTTTTCTGGTAAATATATTGTCTATTAAAGATTACATTTTTTGTAATGTGTTGGTTTTTATGCTGATTTTGATTTCACTTTAAGATATGTTTGATTTTCAGATGTGGAATGATATATCCAATTGTTAATAGATGTTTAGTTCCTGTATGTTGACAGCTTATTGTATTTGCTTTTAGTAGTTCAAACTAAATATAGATATTTAAAAATCTGATTTGATATTTTTGATTTGTTCGTTACTTTGGTCTTTTCAGTACATCTTATACTTGTACCTTTCAAATTAACTTTTGAAATTTTAATTTATCTCAAAAGTTTATGTCAAATATGACTTTGGATTAAGTTATATGTGGAATATATGGAATCTATTTTACTGTTAGTATCGTAAGGTGATTACCCTAATTACTTGGCTAATTCTGATGTGGTGGTGCACTGTAATACTATGAGAGATATTCTTTACGCTATGTCAAAGTAAATTGAATAGTTGATTCAAGAATAAAGAACCTTTCTTTGTGCTATATTTTAATCTAGGCATAATACATAAATAGACATTTAAACTTGGTCTCAACTGGTAATTAAGCACTCAAAGTTTGAGAGTGCACATCTAGATACTTCAACTTGGTCTCAACTGACAACTAAACACTCCAACTAGTCCCCACTATGTCTTGTAGGCACACGATGATGACGTGGCACATGACACAATGAAATCAAGTTGAGGTGTCTAGATGATCATCTTGTAAGTTGGAGTGCTCAATTGACACAGTGAAACCAAGTTAAAGTGCCTAAATATGCATTCTCAAAGTTTGAGTGCTTAATTGCTAATTGAAATCAAGTTTAAGTGTCTATTTATATATTATGCCTTTAATTTATTTTCTTTAGGGAGGAACATTAAAAAAAAAAAAGAAAGAAAGGAAGTGTATTTTGATTAAGAGTATCGGTCATGAATATTAGGATCAGGTTGGATTTTCAAAAGGGTGAATCTTTTATTTGTTAATGGGTTGCACTTGGGAGCTAAATTAAAGTTCATAATCTTCTTGCTTAGTTACTTTAGACGCACGGAAGAGGTATTTTCAGCGCGCGGAGGATTCGTTGAGAGTTTGTCTCAGCCGTTCACGTTAGAAATAGATGTTGTTAAGGATGTATTTGTTTTTCCTTTTTTTCGTCGAGATTGGATTCGAAGAACGAACAAGAAAAGGGCTACTGTTTAGGACAGATGCATGTGGGGCTAAAGTTGGTCTTCTTCCTTATTATACGCGCGTGCAAGAGATTCTGTTTAGTGTAAGGTGGGACTACGAGTGTAATAAGAGCATCTGTCGACAAAAGGATAATAAAGAAAGGAGAAAGTTTTTCAGCTTGCTGACTAGGATTGACAGCTAAATTCAATTTTCGAAACCCCGTAACATAAGAAAGTCGTGGGGCACATGCTTCTCAATACTGATTCATATGGAATTAGCACGATGCGGAGATCAAATTCTTGGTGGGAATCATCAACTTTATAATATTTTAATAACGGCTCACGTTTTTTTGATCTTTAATTTGTGTTCATGTTGGCGATTTCCGATGTGAATTCAGCGGGTATTTTTAAGCCTAAAGAAAATCATAACAACAATGCTGAACAGGCATTCATGAACCAAATATGATATAATAGAGATATTTTTAACTCTTTTTTAAATAAATAGATAAATAAATAAAAAGTTAAAAAGAATTCTCAACCCCTCCCTCTCCGTCCTCCCACCACGCTACGCCACCACACAACTCCACCATAACACCACCTTCAAAACTTCATATAAGAGCTCATTTTCAACTTCATTACCAAGCTATTTCAGTTTCGAGTTTTTCAATAGAATCACCGTCTTCTCGATCATGTGAGCCGCCTCTTTCCACTACCCTTCACTGCTTCCATTCATCTATCGCCTTGAGACCTTCGTCTTAACTGTGAACAACTAGAAAGATTAGATCTACACAGAAACATCATGTGAGATCAATGTCCAAATACCTGCTTTTTCACAGCTGCTCCACCCCGGCACCAATATTGGAATAGTAATAAATCAGCAAAAAGAAAAATTCTCTCAAAGACCAGTTATATTTGTTTGGCAAAACTTTTAAAATTAGTTTATTTTAAAAAATATTTTTTCTCAGAAATACTTATAAAAAATATATTCGTTTGTAAGAAACAATTTATATTTGGCTAATAAATTTAAAAAATATTTTTAAGCAGTAATCAGTATTTGATCAAATTTTTTAAAAATGCTTTTAGGGAGAAATTTATTTCTCTTTAAACTTAAACAACTTCTACTACTTTCTAAAAATATTTATTTTCTCTCAAATATTTGATCAAACACCTCATCTTTTTTAAAAAAATAAACATTTTTTTTGCCATTCAGGCCAAACAGACTATTAGTTGAATTGAAAGAGGGGGTATGGTATTGGTTAATGTAAAGGTATTGAAAGACTGAAAAATTCCATTGATAAGCTTGAGGAAGCTTCAAGAACAACAAACGGGTCGAGTGGATTTGTGAAATGATCCAAAATTGTGATTGGGTTTCCTTGGCTCTGTGCTGTAAACTTGTACTTGAAAATTCAAGTCAAATGGAGACGAATTTCAGCTTTTTGGGATAAACTTGGTGCTCAATTTGTGATCAAATACGGAGAACAACTGCTGTGAAAGTTTTTCAGGATTTACAAAAGTATCCTGTTTGATTTAATTTAATTTTTAATATTTTATTTCTTATGTATCATTCAAAAAATAATGTGAAATTCGACGCGCAGGAGGTTGTATTACACGCACATCGACTGGATAAGAAAGAATTTAAAATGCTTAATTTCAAAAAATTTAAATATTCAGTTAGCAAAATTAGAGTAGAGCAGCTGAAATAACAATGCGAGATAAGTAAAAAATCTCAGATCATTTCACCTTTTAAAATTTATTTTATATTATATTTTGAAAAAAACTCCGTACGAAACTTTGATCGTCTCTTTTTCCTAAATTTGTGGTTTTCTAAATTAAATAATAAATAATAAATAATAAATTCAAATTTAATTAAAAGTGCATCTAAATTCTAAATAATAAAATCGCTTCTTCAGATTTGGAAAAGTGCAACATTTTTTCTGAAGTGTCAAACAGTTCCCAACTTCTACACGCATCCGTTGAGTTCCTCAAGCCACGAATCTAATGCCGTTACCATTATCTAGTTTGGAATTCCTCTAATCAAAATATCAAAACATTGAAAAATCTAAAACCATAAATACCCCCGACATTAAATTAGAATAACTAAAAATGAACCTCCTTTTTCTAAAAAAAATAAACAAATAGTACTACTTTATTTTTATTCATTATTTAATATTCACTTGACATATTTTTAAAAATAATAATACTATAATTATTTTTTAATTTTTTATATCACTTTTTAAATTTAATAATTTATTCATTATTTAATATTGACTTGACATATTTTTAAAAATAATAATACTATAATATTTTTTTATTTTTTTATATCACTTTTTAAATTTAATAAATTATATTTTAAATTAAGTAAATAAAACTAATATTTTTTATTTTAATGATAATGGACAATATAATTTTTTTTTTGAAAAAAGTAAAAGTAAAGGTGTACCAAATGAATAGGTTTTTTGAAATTTTTTGAGATATCATTATATTATTGACTACGAGTACAATTTGCAGCCTTGCATAACGGTCCTAACAGACACATCGCCAAAGTACTATCGCTCCGCCACAAAATGCTAGCCGTCTCGCCACAACCGTCGCCGTTATTCGCCGGCACTTCATATTCCGACGGCTCTTTCAGCCGTCTTTTCTGGCGGAACAAGGTTAATTCCAGCTCCCGTCGCGTAGCGCCGCCGATTGCGGCAGTTGCGCGTGAGGTGGATGATTTCACGAAGTACTCCGGCTATGTTTTTGAGCTGAATCCGGCGGAGGAGGATTCTCTCACAGAGTACAATATCGCGAAAATTGCTGCGTTTTATCAGAAGAAACCGTTGATTGTACTTCGTAGGCTTGTCCAAATAGGTTCTACTCTCGGCAAGTGGTTCGCCGTCAGGTACATGGATACTGTTAACGAACGCGCCGATGAGATGTTCAAAGTTAGTATTATCTCTGAATATTTGTTAGATATGCATCTTCGTTATGTGTACTTGAATTAATTTGGTTTTTGTTTTCGTTGCTTGCAGATTAGAGCTGCAGAACTGAGGAAGATACTATTACAGCTTGGTCCGGTATGTGTTATTAATTGAGCTTGAATTTTTTACTGAAATAACTCACCCAATTAGTTGTATTTTTTTTGTCTGTATAGCGTTTTATATGGAATCGGCAATAATAAGCTATATCACTGTTACTAGTAAAGAAGACAGACTATTAAGTAAAGAGACCGACTTGAAAATTAGTGAGTGTACTGGATTCTGAGAATCCCACGAAAATGCAAGAGAAAGATGCATCTGTAAGTATTTTCCATCTATTTCCTACTAAACGTACTTTCCATCACATACTATAATTGGAAATTAGTGTGTGTATCATAGATAGACTTGGGCTTCGACTTGGGGCTTCAAATGTAGTACTTGAAAAAGTATGAAGACTCCTTACATTAAATTTTATTTTGGTGATTTTTTTAACAGTTAATTTGCAAAAAGACCCAACTTATTCTGAAAGTTTACAAGATTTTAAACTATATTAAATGTTTATGACCTGCAAAAGAACGTTCTTCCATTTGCAAATTAGTGAATAAAGATGACTGATGACAGGTTTGTTACATCCCAGGAACAACATTGTTATCTTTTCCCGTAGTTAGGCAATCAATCACATTCACTTTCTTGAGAAAGTATTTATAGTCAGTCTTACTTGAAGGGCTTGTAAACCATTTTTGCCAAATGAAAGGGTGGGAAGATTGTTTCATAGACAATTGCAAAGGAATTTCATTTCTTTTTGCTAATTGGGTCCCTCCTTTCTTGACTTGTGAGGAATGCGTCGAATGTCCTACTTGTATGACTTGTGAGTTCTAATGTATCAGTCAGATCAGATTTATCTTACCTAAAAATGTCAATTCTTCATCCTCAAGCCAAAATTTGATGAATGCTCCTCCAATATCTTGCTTCTAATCTTTTTCATTTGAAATTCAAGCACACATCGAATCACATTTTAGTACTGGATGAGAGAGAAAGATGACATGTTGAAATGTGCTAAATTGAAAATCAATCTGAACTGACAATATTTGTACTTCAATAAACAATTTTCGTACATGAATTGTATTGGATAGATTGGGTTTTCTTAGAAGGAAAGATACATGGTCTTATTGACAGTTGGATGTGCAAGTCATGCTATATATTTTATTTGTAGGAGGCTCTTTCTTGGGATGATTCTTCTCTTTTATTATAAATAAATTATTCTCGAAAATTTTACTTACTTCTTCTCCTTCAGGAAACATATCTTTCTTTAGAGTTAGTGAAAAATTCCATTTAGACTTTTCTGATTTACTCTGGTTTAATGCCACTTTTATTTTCTGATTTACTCTAGTCTTCTGAGCACTTGCACTAGTAATTTATAGGTATGTACTAAACATTTTAACACTAAAATTATTTGGAGCTCAAAGGTGCAATTGGCTACCAGTTCTATTCGTATTATCTGAAAAATAATGATTCAGACTTGTCCTTTTCCTGTCTCAAGACTTCTATCCTTTATTGTTTACAGCAATATGATACTATGTTCTGACTGTTCTACAAGTTTATTTTCCTGCAATTCTTCGTCTACTTCCTCTTTTTTTACTACAGTTTTTTTTATAACCATACTGTTGGGGCCAACTTGCGACTAGTCTTATTCTTACCTTTTTTTTCTTTTTTATAAATTTCTTGTGCAATCTTTGATATAATACCTGTACGACATTATCCCTTTGCCATTGTGATGAATTCTAAAATATTTTTTGCAGGCATATGTTAAAATTGCACAGGCTATCTCATCTCGACCAGTAAGTAACGCTCCTTTCAGCTATTCAGTTTTTCTCCAACTTTGTGGATTCACTTCCACCCAACACCCAGTGAATTTCTGGGAAACCTGAGGGAATTCTGTTTCCCATCGGATTTGTTGATCTTGTAGAGATCTCTGGTATTGAATTGTGTAGGACACTATACGGAGCTTTTGCTCATCATGCTTTATATTTGTTTTCTCTGACTGATTCTCTTTATAAAATTGGAATTAGCTCTCCTTTACTTTTCCTTTAGTGAATATTTTTCAACAAGTTTGAAATGTGTGAACATCACAAAAGGACTCACAAAATGAGAAATTGTTAACATTATTGCATGTAACATACTGGATCATAGATTTATTTTGTATTTAGTTACTTTTTGACTGGATGTGTGTGTTGGTTTCTGAAATTAAAAGCATCTTGGAAACATCTTTTATAATCTGTAAAGAGAAAGAGAAAATAAAGAGCATTGTTTACTATTAACGTGTCTGCTAATTGGAACTGCTTGACAATTAAAGGGGTTCCAAAATTTTCATTTATTCACTCTCCAAGCTTTGCAAATATTAACATCCTTAAAATCTCATGTACTAGAATTCTGAGTATGTATCCAAAATGCTCATTACCATGACCTGATTCATTTTATGCAACTAATTTATACTTCTTGTGAAATAGTAGGAGAATAACTGCAAGTAGTCTATGCAAGGATTAATTGTTTGAAGTGCACACTCATTGTAATAGCATCCCATATTTCGCTAAATCTAGTGATGTTAATCAGACTTATATTTCTTCTAGGATTTGATACCACCATCGTATTTGGATGAGCTATCTCAGTTGCAAGATCGGATAACACCTTTTTCCTCTGAAATAGCTTTTGAAACTATAGAGAAGGAGCTTGGCATGCCAATAGATGTGATGTTCTCTGAGATCTCACCTGAGCCTGTCGCAGCAGCATCACTTGGACAGGTCTGTGAAGCAGTGGACTTCTGTTTCTTAGGTTAAAATTAGGTGAACTCATATTCACTTTTAGTATAAGCCAAAGGTGAAAGAAACTAAATCTGAGTTCCATGTTTAAGGTCTATCAAGCTAGGCTTCGTTCTACCGGGGAAGTTGTTGCTGTGAAGGTGCAGAGACCTGGAGTTCAAAGTGCAATCTCCTTGGACATATTGATTTTACGTTACCTTGCAGGCTTAATAAAGAAGGCAGGAAAATTTAATACCGACCTTCAGGTACTATAATACAAGTAACTACCTTGCTGAGAGAGGAAAAATGAGATGGGATATGGAACACATGAATGATTTAGGTTGCTCTGCAATTTTTGTGTGCACAAGCATCTATTTTGAACATGACAAGACGTATTCCTTGCAATTACTAGTCCTGAGCACATTTTTTCTCGATATACAGGCAGTTGTTGATGAGTGGGCCTCTAGTCTTTTTCGGGTATGAATTTATATCTTAATCTTTCTAGTAAAATCTCATATTTTTGTGGCTGTCCACATACTTGCTCTCTAACTAGATGATAATTGACATCAAAGTTGTAAGCCCCATAGGAAGAAGCCCTTTGGTGTGAATGAAATTGTTTCTGTTGTCAACTAACTGGTCTAGTTTTATCTTTGGATTAAGGCATAGTTGATTGAATGTTGATTGTGTCAAAAATTTAATTTAATGTCTTCTACTTCAGTTCTATCTGTGAATTTCAACATTTACTGTTAGTTTATGAGTCCTAAAAAGCAGTCCTAGATTTCTGCTTTTTAGGTTCATATTCTTTGTCACGCAAGAGGAATTACTTTTTCCTTTATTAGCCCATATTTAAGTTGTGCAAATTATTGTGGGTTGGGAAAGACTGACAGAGCATAAGCGTAGGGACATCTGGACAAAGAACAGTTTCGGTCTATACATAGTAGATCTATTACGGAAATTATATTTCTTTTGAAAAAATGAATGGAAATTTATAGGGAGAAAAAAAGTAGGATCTCTACATTGATATTCATTTAATCAAGAGCAAACATATGATAGTGTCAAAGAAAAATCTTTTTGAGATGAAAGGAATTCATTAATATATAAATTACATACATATGCAAGATGTTCAGTCACAAGTGTGACAATAGTTGGAGGAGAGACCACGGGATTTCCTTTACACTAAGGATTTCCTTGATTTTGTACTTGCTTATCTTAGTCGTGGATGAGTTAACTAATAGTATGAAGGATGAGGGTTGCATGGTGCATAATATATGTAGATGATGCGATTATGTTAATTGATGAAAGTAGCAATAGAGGCAGCCAAAAGTTAGAACTATGGATAAGCACCGAGTCTAAGGTTTTTAGGTTAAGAAGTTAAATAGAGTATACGATCTACAAGTTTGGCTTACATAAAAAGAATGAAGATGAAAAGAGATTAAATGATTGGGCATCCATATAAGATTGGAGAATAAGTTATGACAATGATGCAAGTAGCACATTGAAAATAATATGAAAAGATCGCTTGTGATGGTCTTTCCATGTATTGCATAGATCTACAGACGCACGGGTCCATAAGTATGACATTATGACGATTGAAGATGGGGTCAAAGTTAGACCTATTCACATGGAGGATAATTATCTTGAATAATATAAAATATCTCGACATTAATGCAAATTTAGCTAACAATAGAGCAAACAGGAATAAGCTATCAATATAGGCGATACCAACTATAATTTTATCTCCAGAAAAAAAATAGACGATATCAACTACTGGTGATTAAAGTAGTTATAGTGTGAGATTTAGAGAGCCCTAATTTTTCCTGTAAGGTAAGCATTAATTATCGAAATAAAATGGACATACATAGTAAAATATGTATATATATAGAGGATTCATACAGCTGACCCCAACTAATTTAGGATTGGGGTGTTATTTGGTTTGATGGATTGATTTAGAAGTCTGTAATCTGATTTTTGTGAGGTCGTGCTGCACCCAAGAGTAATGGTGATGACGAGGGAAAGCATCCTTTTGAAGTGAGCTTAGAATAACATGTTAACATTCAACTACCTTTTCTACATGATCATTTCAGATACTTCTATGGTAAACAAGAAATTCTTTGACTAGTGCTAGTCTGGTAGTTTAACCCTTTCATATTGTCTTAATCTTTATTTTAACTGGACATCTTCATATATACATATATAGATAGAGATAGATGTATAAAAATCAAAATTAACAATAACTACTTTTAATAATAAGGAGGAATATTCTTAGTGCTTTATATTGAATACAGGTGATCAAATTGAATGCAGGAGATGGACTACAAACAAGAAGCACGGAATGGAGTCAGATTTTGGTAAGAATAATTAACCTGTCTGACTGCGTCTTGTATAAGATATCTGAAACCTGCATACATTTAATCCAGTCTCTCTTAGAATGTGATACTGTCTTTTGTGGTTAGCAACAAGATAAATGATTCGCTCCAATGTCTTTTACAGAATTTTCCATTGGGTTTTGAACTTTATGAAACTCGACTAGTTTTTATCATGATTTAAATATCCTAAATGTGTTAAATCTTTTTTTCCTTTTTATGGAACTGGGCTTATTTGTAGCATTCTGTACTGGATTAGCTATTGCAATCACTTCTGTTGATCTCATACCTTCTTGTCAAAGCTTTGTAGTCCATGATCCTTCTGCTGAAATACTAGGCTGACAATTTTCAATTTTATGCCTTTTCTCTTAAATTAATGTGAAGAACCTAGAAACCATTCTTACAACAGTAAGATATAACAAACATTTTGTTTATGCATATTATTCATTATTATGGATTAAGGCTTTGACCCTTACCCTTCTGCAAGTTGAGGGAAAAAGTCAAAAGAAAAGAATTTTTTTTGGCTAACGAGGTAATTAGCAGCTGGTAGGGAAAGAAGTATTTCTTCCTATGTTCTTTAATGAACCAATAAACAATCCCAAACTGGGAAACTTTTGGAAAATGGAGAGACAGAGTAAGGAAAATCCAGTAAAGTATTTGAAAGCATGACAAACATAATGAAAAAAACATATAAAGGAATGTGATCTCAATCAGATGTAACCTGCACAATTATTTAGGATCAGGTCCATCATGAACGTCCACTTATTGGATATGGAAATATGGTAAGCTGCTCAACAACTATCAAATGACTGTGTCAATAGAAAGCTCAACAACTATCAAATGACTGTGTCAATAGAAGGTTTCCATGCACCATGTTATTTTAGTTGATTATCATAGTTTGTAGCATTCTGATCTTTCCAACAATTACAAAAATTTCGTAATTTCCATCTAGGTTGATTATGCATGTGCCCCATCCAACGTCATTAGTATTAGATTGTATGCTACTATTTAATTGGTGATTGAACACTCATGCATCTACTAAGATAATCGGGAAATATCTTATTATATTCGCATATGATCTAACATTTCATAATTGTATGAGCAGGCAATTGTATGGTGCAATACAGGATGTTGTGGTTCCTGAAATGCATTTGGCACAGACAACCCGTAAAGTGCTCACTATGCAGTGGCTAGAGGTAAAAACGCCATATCAGGAGCTAAAAGCTTCAGTCAAGTGATAATTTCATTCTGGAGCTTTTGGGTTAGCCTGTGACAAGTTATGTTAGACGTTCTCTTATCTTTCAGCTAGCGTTCTTCCACATAGATATCTAAGTCAAAAAAGACAGGATTAGTTAAAATGCTGAATTAAAACAAAAATGATATTTGGAGATTTTCTTACTCAAAGGCAATGATTTGAGAACATTTGGTTTCTTTCTTATCCTTGCTCCTCTGATTGAAACATGTCTTTTTTTTAATTCCTGTTGGCTTTCTGAGAATCCTTGACATTCATTTCCTGTGGAAATAGAAAAAGATTTGATTGAGAGTCTCTCTAGATTAACATATTCACTAATTGATGCACATTACCTACTGGCTGGGGGGAGACAAGCAAATGGGCAGGATGAAAGAGTTACACCAAAAGAGGTTTAAATTATAGTAATGTTGACTTGGATAAACGTTTGAGAATCTTGTCTTTTCGTTGAAGATTTCCTCTTTGTCATATTGGTTTCATTCTGTTGAGCTATTTCAGATTTGAATATAGTAGCTCCTAGAAGTAACGTGTTCTCATTGGGTTCACTGACTTATGTATTCACTCAGCAATGGGGAGAGTGTCAAGAATCTTATTTTAGTTCCGATGAGTGGAATATCTCATAAACTAGTGTATGTTGTCCCCTAATGTTATGAAGCTTAGACATCTTGCTCATGTTACTACACCTTTTTCTTGGCTAGGGGCAAAAGCTGGCTGGGGTCAAGGATCTTTATTTGGTTGAGGTTAAGTCATGAAACTCATTTTCCTCAATGTTTGTATGTTGTTCAAATTTGAACCATACTTCAGAGTGAAATTGATGTTCACAGGTAGGGGTTTATTGTTCATTCAATCAACTTCTAGAGTATGGATTCTATCATGCAGATCCACATCCCGGAAACCTTCTTCGTACATATGATGGGAAGCTAGCCTACTTAGGTACTTCATTGATTTTAGTTTCTAGTCTTATGCATGTAAGATGTGGGCTATTAACTAAATATATCATGTTGGTAATCTTTTTCACATGCTACTTCTCTAAATATATGCTGGTTACCTTATGTACTACTTTCCATTATTTGATGGTAACCATTTGTATTTTCTATTTTTCATTTTTGTCTCTCACTCTAGCATTAGTTGCATTTTTCTTAAGGAGAAGGTTAAAACGTCTAGTTTTGTTTATTACCATTAGCTATCCTCAAATGCTAGTTTTAGATACTGTTTAATAGCTCACAAAATGAAAATGATGCTGGGAACTCATGGTAGCTATCTTCCTGGAAACTCAAAATACCTTATTGAATATCTTATGAAGTGTATACATGAAACTGGTTGTTAGTGATGCCAGATAACAAACTTCTCTGGGTTGTTTTTGGTTTTTCCTCATGTTCCTTGTAATTCTATCTGTTAGGGGCCGTTTGGTTACTGGATAAGGACCAAGTTAATACATGAATAACTTGGCTATTCATGTATTAATTTTATATATTGTTTAGTTTCCAAATAGGATAAAAGTTATTCATGTATTAATTTATACAATGTTTGGTTGGTAGGTTCCAAATGTTGTATAAAAGTTATTCATGTATTAATTTTATACGGTGTTTGGTTGTGTTTTAGTAATTATACATAATTAATATTCACATAATTTATGAGGAAATCTATGTATAATTTTATGCAGGGTAGAAGGTGGAATAATTTATGGGTATTAGTTATACATGGATTAAAATAATAAAATTACACATTTACCCCTATCAATTTACTTTTAAAATCTTTTTTAGTTCGCTACTTTTTAAAAAAAAATTATCACTTTCTTCTGTGTACATTTACCCAGAATTAGTTGTCACTTTTTTTTTGGTAATATGGATATTTTATATATATAATTAAACCATTATTGATCCACTTTTAAATGATTGGATATCCAACCCATTTAAAATGGGTCGAATCGAGCAGATAACCATAAATTTTATCCATTTTGATAGCCCTACTCCATAGTATGTAATGTGAGTGAGTAGTTTCTCGTCTGATACAATTAAATAGTATGATAATTTCGTGAAATTTTTGAGTATGTGGATAATAATATGCTTAATAATACAATAGAAGTAGTAGTCTTGTTATTCGTGTACATTTACACCTCCACTTTCTTCTGTTTTTTTAAAGAAAATATTCAATTATACAATAAAATTTTATACTATTTGTTTTCTTATTTATTTGCAAATAATATATATTAATTTACAACAAATTAAATATTTAATAATCAATAATTCATGTATTGTAATCTCTACATAACTAAACCCTACATAAATGATACCTACATAACTAATACTTATATAACTAATACCTACGTAACTAATACATGAATAACTAAAACCTGCACAACTAATCCCTACATAAAATAATACATAGATTTCCTCGTAACTAATTCATGTATTACTAATATCTACATAACTCTAACCCGTAACCAAACGGCCCCTTAGTGTTATAATCTCACATCGGTTAAGTGTTTGGGATTTAGTCTGCCTATATCGTCTCTAGATAATCCTCATCATTTGAGCTAGCTTTTGGGCTTAAGTTAAGCTAAAAGTTATTTTCTTAACATAGTATTAAGGCCAAAACTACCGGTGATGTTGGGCTATCTAATGTTGAGCTACCCAAGTTATAATACTCCACGCTCCACATGTCCGGTTGGAGGGGAGGGGAGGATTAGAATTCCACATTGATTAAGTGTATTGGTTGTAATCTCCTTATATGGTCTTGGAAAATACTTACCACTTGAGCTAGCTTTGGGTTGAGTTTAGACTTAAGGTCCATTTTCTTAACAGTTAGTCTTGTGGAAATTTGCATACTTTATCCCAGTTGAGTACCTTACCTTTAGCTACTTATCATCAATTTGTTTTACTTGAACTTTCTCTTAATCCCAGATTTCGGTATGATGGGTGAATTCAAACAAGAATATCGTGATGGTTTCATTGAAGCATGTCTCCATCTAGTGAATCGTGATTACAGTGCATTGGCCAAGGACTTTGTCACTCTTGGGTATTATTAATATCTTCACTACTCAATGAGAGATCACTTCTTAATATTAGAAAATTGCTTAGTGTTGATACATATATTCTTTGACAGGCTTATTCCACCCACAAGTGACAAAGCTGCAGTTACAGAAGCTCTAACAGGTTTTATCCTTTATATTAGCATTTATTAGCTGTACAGTTAACTTCTAGACCTGGAAAATGATCTAATTGTTGGATTCTTCTTTACTGATATGAACTTCCCCTTTTAGGTGTTTTTCGGGATGCTGTAGCAAAAGGAATCCGCAATGTAAGTTTTGGGGATCTTCTCGGAGATTTGGGATTCACCATGTAAGCGCTTTTCATGATTTCTTCTTTCGATTGAAATTGAATATATATTTTGTTTCCTGCATTAACCTTCTATTATGTGATGTAATTTGGTCTTATTTCACTTATGCTTAAATCATATCTATCTTCTAAGTTGGTACAGAAGATGTATATTTCCTGAGCTATGATGAGGATAAGCCCTGAGGAGGGGACTTCTCTAAATAAAAAATATAAGAAGAAACATATTTGAAATATAAGAATGATGTGAGTCTTCCACAACAACCATTGAGGCATTATGAGCTTCGTTGGGTCACAGAGTAAGAAGGTAAGAAATGGTTCAAAGAGTATAAAGAATCAAAGTATTCACATGATATGTTTGTTGATAGAAGAAGTTTAGCATATGTATTTCCTCACATGGTAGATAGATTGCACACTCTTGGTCTTGATTTTGTATTTAATGCTCCGGGTGATTGTAATTTAAATATGATGAGGGAATTTCTTGCTAATTGGGAACCAAAAGAGAGGTCAAACCAAGTCAAAATTAGAGGTCAAATTATCAATTTTTCACCTATTATTTTGAATAGATTGCTTGGTACGCCGAATGTTGACCCACAGCCTCTTGTGAACATTGTAAAGAAACCTCCTTATAGAGACATTAGACATACTATTAGTGCCCTAATTCAGTTGCAAGGTGGAACCGCCACCAATAATTTGGGTATCATATTTTATTCCCGTATGCTCATATGAGTAGAGAGGCACGTGTTTGGTTGAAAATTATTTGTGCTTGTTTAGTGCCTAGGAAGCATGTGACACATGTTGCTAGGGAGAGACTTTGTCTTGTCTATGCACTGATGACTTGGATGCCAATAAATGTTGGTGTAATTATTAAAAATGTGTTGAGGAGAGCAAGGGTGAAAAAGGGCCAAAGCTTTGGGTTTGGGGGTCTATTGGCTCGATTTCTGCATGGACATGATATTGAGGAGGAAGAGGCAGATTATAGACCTATATATGACCCTAAGGGAATTGATGTGACTAAGACTAAAAATCTCGAGGGTATACATAGTCCAGTCCTTTCTATCAATGAGCGCAATGCGCGAATTGATAACATGTTGAGTCACATGTATGGTATGCAAATGGTACAGCTAAGAATGAATGGAGTGACTGAGGAGCAGCTCAACATGGATTATCCTCTGAGCGAACATTCGCGAGCCTTTTGCAAAATTTGGCCTAGATTTGAGGAGCCCATTGATGATGACATGATCACAGAGGGATGAGATGGCAAGAGTAAACTCTGATATAGAGTCTAGTGATGCTGAGAAGGAGAATTCTGAGATGAGGGAAGTTGCTCTTGCCCCCACAGACGATGAGGACTAGAGGCCCAGGAGTTCTTCTTTTACTCTTTTACTTTATGCTTTATTGTTTTAGCACTGGGGACAGTTCTACTGATTAAGTGTCTGGTGGTATAAGTAAATTTCATTTCCATGCATGCTTTAATTGCTAAATCTGTATATGATGGGCCTAGTTTTTTTGACTTATCTTGCATACTTGGTTTATTTGTAGTAGTTTTTTATTATATTTTATTTTGTTTTGGGTTTCATCGGTTTTTATTTTCGGTACTTTTCTAGTGGATAGTCCCTTAGAACCGATTAGAGAGTCTAGATTTTTAATTTTGTAGTCACAGAATCATGACTTTTTCCGATGATAGATGGATAATGACCGTCTTAAGTGAAAATTAGTCATTAGAAGCAACAACTTGTGACCATACGAATGTTAGGTGCTTCACTTAGGTATCATTGAGACTTTATAATATTTACTCAAAAATGCATGAAAAAGGTACAAATACTTAGTCTTTAGGAACTTGACTCTTTTACTTGAAAAAGTGGGCTTAATTATGTTATGCATGCAATATGTGTATATGTAATCTTGATTGCCATTGTCAAACCATTGTATTATTGTGTGAGTAAGGAATTTTAGTATACTCCATGCTTGCAAATTGATGTCTAGAACTTGTCGGGTGTGTGTACAAAACGAAATGAGAATGATGAATCTAGAAAGTGATATAGGTGTTTCTTTGGTAGCCTTGTTTTTATTCTATTTTACCTACCTTGAATATAATTATCCTAGTTAGCCATTTTGAGCCTTAGCTTATTCTTTTGATAGCCATATTATTAAGTTTAATCCATTTTTGTTCTATTGACTTTTATTTGATCCAAATGACTCCTAGAGCACTTTGATGAAAAAATTTGCATAAAAGTAGCATAATTGGAGAAGTGAAGGGAAAAGCTAAAAACTGTGGAAATCAGAAGAAAAGAAAAGGGTGAAATTTGCTAAACAAGGATGGTGATCTTAGAGTGGAAAGAAAAAGCTTAAAGAAAATTGATGAATAAAAAGAAAAAGAATTATGAATGAGCTTAAAGTGAAAAAAATTTCCTACTTGTCACCAAAGTTGAAAAATTGAGAAATAGGAGGTATAAGGAGAAAAATAGGAAAATTGAAGAATGTGCTAAAAAATTAAAGTGTTGTGAAGTATTAAAGTGCTTAGGGAGATTAGTCACTATCTTAGCCAAATAGTTTCTACCCGTCCCTTAGCTTACATTACAACCAATATAAGTCCTAATTGATCCTTGATACAAAGTTCTATATTAGTGGAGTATTACACTAAGGGCAAGCTTATACGTCGTCTTTTGCATGCGTGTTGAGTTCTTTGGGAGAGTGAACGAAAATTGTTTATTTATGGCCATGTTCATATTGTTACACATATCTTGTGTTTGAAAGGGCAACTCCCCAAATAATGGGGGGCACGCAACTCTCCAAATAGTGAGGGGCAAAATGATAAGACTTTGATTTATCTTGATTGCTAAATTACATATGATTCATGTTGGCCCTGATATGTTGTGTTGAGTTAGGTCTAAAAGCTAAATGATTTCGAATATTGGCATTTTTATGTTGATCCTATATGCATACAAGTGAATTGTTGAAGCTTTATTGATTTGTCTAATGATCCTAAGTGTAGGCAGACCTGTTCGTAGGGTGAATTTTGTGGTTAAAGTGTAAGTAGACCTGTTTGTAGGGTGAATTTTGTGGTTAAATTGGAGAAGGGAAGTAGTAGATTGTTCGAGGACGAACAATAATTTAAGTGTGGGCTGGTGATGAACGACGAATTTATGTGTTTCTTAGCCATATTTTTACCCATACTTTACTATGTTTTGAGAACAAATTATATGTGTTTTATGATATAGTTGTGAAAAAGAGCTAACGCACTTGATAAGATGCTTTCAGGTATAAAAGTGATGAATTTGGGCTTAAATGTAGCTTAAAAGTGCAAGAATAGCAAAACGAGGTTGAAGGATCGAACATATAGAAGTTAGAATCGCGCAGGCACGCCTGTGCCATGGCCTGCGCGATGCGCAGACAATCTAGGGCATCCAGCAGCGCAACGCGCCACACCTATCCAGACTTTGCAATCCCAATTTGACTAGGAACTAAAGTAGCAAAACACCACACCTGTCCAGACTTTGCAATCCCAATTTGACTAGGAACTAAAGTAGCAAAACCTAATTCAAATTCAAAAAGGAACAACGACAGCTTCATCTACTATTACAAATACCTTTTATTTTATGTCTTAGGGGAACAGAGAATGAGAGCCGATTTTTAGTCCAGGTCCAACATACTTTATAGTTTATTTGCCATTAACATATTATTTCTGCCTATTCCCTGTGGGATCGACCCCAACCTTTGTTGGTTACTATATTTGACAACGACCCCTTTATACTTCAATTGCGAGGTGTAATTTGGGCGTGATCAAATTTTGGCACCTCGCAATTGAAGTATAAAGCAATCGCTGTTAAATATAGTAACCCAAAAGGTTGGGGTCGATCTCACAGGGAATAGGCAGAAATAATATGTTAGCGGTAAATAAACTAACTTGTAATCAATACTTTGAAAAGGGGTTTTGCAAATAAAAAGAATAAAATAATGCTAGAAATTAGAGTTATGTATCAGATTAATGACGCTAAACTAGGACTGTGTTCCCCATGACTTCATAACTTAGTAGACTTTTACTAGTGATCTATGCTAGTGAATTTTGTGTAAGAATTATATTTAGTACATCTAATGTTTCTCAACTTAAGACTACACTTATCTCCTTCCGGTCTCAAGGTGCATGTGTTAAGTGCGCCAATAGACAATAGATGCTTTCCACCCATCTCCTTCGGGTCTCAAAAGTGTGTATATTATAGCTTTACAATAAGTCTTGGATTTTGTGTATATTATAGCTTTACAATAAGTCTTGGATTTTAACTATCTTCGGTTAGAGCTCAAGTTAATTAGATGAGAATTATTAATCTCAAGTTGCCATTGTTAATCTCTTTTCCTAGCTACAACCTCCTTGGTCGGGCAAGTTGAACATACGGGTTTGTTTCAACGTTTGCAACCACTAAAATTTTAATTAAAATAAAGAGAATAACAATCCACTCAATTCACCATTCAAGAATCACTATTTTATTATGCCTACATTCGTTAATCCATCATGGTTCCCACAACCCTAGCCTAAGAGATTTAGCCGCTCATGTTTATGAGAAAACAAGTAAAAGATGTTGAAGAAATCATAATTAAATACTTTAATAAATACTTGTTCGACAAAATCTCCAAGCTAAAAGATTCCGCAAGAACTTGATGAATTTCCAGCAAGACTCAACTAAACTATTACACAAATTATGAATTGCAATTGAATTGCAAACTATAAAGTATGTTGGACTTGGACTAAAAATCGACTCTCATTCTCTCTTCCCCTAAGACATAAAATAAAGGGTATTTATAATAGTAGATGAAGCCTTCGTTGTTCCTTGGATTTGAATTGGGTTTTGCAGCTTCGGTTTCTAGTCGAATAGGAATTGTAAAGTCTGGACGTCTGGACAGAGCCATGCGCCGCGCCTCTGGATGCCACGCAGGCCATGGCACAGGCGTGCCTACGCAAACCCAACTTCTATATGTTCGATCCTTCAACCCCGATTTGCTATTCTTGCACTTTTAAGCTACATTTAAACCCAAATTCATCATTTTTATATCTGAAAGCATCTCATCATGTCGTTAGCCCTTTTTCACAAATATATCATAAAACACATGCAAACACACACAATCTCAAAACATAGTAAAGTATGGGCAAAATATGGCTAAGAAACACGTAAATTCGTCGTTCATCAGGTCATTGCTGTAATGAGATGAAGTGCTGATGGCCTTGAATTATCTTTGGAAACCAAAGTATTACCATGGGGAGTTGTGTGCATGTTGCACGTTAAAATCTGGGAAACCTTAGCATTCATGTTGAAATTACCTGTGATTATGTTCAGAGAGGTTCTTCTTTGTCTAGATAATGCGTTAGCAGAGATATGGTTTCTCTTATGATGGCACTAAATGCTAGATTAAAATTTATTCTTTGCAGCACTCTTTGATATTTTTAATTATTATGATTATCATTATTATTATCATTATCATTATTATTGTTATTGTTATTATTTGTATTTTTTCTGATGAGTTTTGCAAAACTCTTTGATTACAGGTACAAATTTAAGTTTCAAATACCTTCTTATTTCTCTCTTGTCATCCGAAGGTAATTTTGCGTGAAAAGTTTCACAACAAAAAGAATCATTAGGGATTGTTATGTTTTGTATTTGCTTGATCTCATTTATTTTGTTTGTGGCTGATGTTATTCACTGGTAACTTTGAGACATCTAGCCTTGCTGTGTTGGAGGGCATTGCTATTGGCATCAACCCAGAATACAAAGTTCTGGGCAGTACATACCCATGGATTGCTAGAAAAGTACTAACTGACAGCTCACCGAAACTGAAAGCTTCTTTAAGAGCACTTCTTTATAAGGTATATGCAAATGAGGTCTCTCATTCTCTTTGTTAGCACCCACTCCCAGCCTTCCCCTTGCTGAAGCAACTTGACAGACCTCGTACTAGTTCAGATTTCTGACCTCCATTTTGATTTTTGGTATCCCAGCCAAACCACTAACAATTAATTATCCTGGAGGAGGAAAAAGTTACAAATGTACACTAGTCGTATTCATGAGTTAAAATGATTTAATTGGATGAATCTTCAAGTATGTCACACTTGTGCTTTATCCACAAAAAGCAACTATTTCTCCTCCTTCCAGTATGTTACAGGAACAAGGGATTATTTTAAATTCTCAAAATAATGTGCAATGAGCTAGGTTTCCATCGTGTATGGATGTAGCTATGCTGGCAATGACTTTCTTTGCTCTCCTTTTTCTTTGGGTCTTTATTAAGCATAGTACTTGGTTCCAACTAACTGTGAATACTTTGAACGGCTTTCTTCTGAAAAGGAAATTAAAGACTAATTTATTAACCGTTAGGTAGAGAATATCAAGCTTAAAGCCTGAGAAGGAATACAGAAGTTTTACTGGTTGCCGATGCTATTTACTTAAAAATTTGATAATTGCAAGTGCAACTGTTAATATACTCGTGATAAACTCTAAGTACGTACTTTGATTATAGGATGGACAGTTCAGGATTGATCGACTAGAGTCACTCTTATCAGAGGTAAACTTTTTGATATGTTTGTAAGTATCACTTTTATATTTTGTAAGCATATGCCCGACAGTTACCAAGTGAAGTTAGAAGCCGCAGCTGAATTCTTGTTTTTCTTAATATATGAGAAAATTGGAAAATTTTAAGTATTTCATCCTTTCTCTCTTCATAACAGTCTCTCCGTGCCAAGACAGAAAGAACCCTGATAGAGAATCAAAATGGTGGGACTGATTCAAAGGTCGTTATCAAGCAAATTCTTTCTTTTACATTGGATGATAAGGTATTCTATCCAGAAAATATTACACTATTAGACAGACCAGACACTGGAATTCACTGGGGATCACACACTACTTATTAATTCATTTGTTTATCTTCAGGGTGCCTTTGTCAGAGAAATTCTACTTGAGGAATTTGCTAAGGTATGGACTCGGTGTTTAATATTACAGAAATGCAAGCGAACTTCTTATGAATGCTCAGCACTTTCTTTTGACTAAACTCAAACAGATGATGAATACTATAATTGCTCAACTCTTTAGGAAGTTTCAGCTTCATAATGTTTCAGTCTATTTTTTTGATTTCATCAGATTATAATGAAGACGAACAGTTTTTGCATCATTAGCACTTGTAACTGGTTGGTGTTTCTAATTCAGATATTATTGACAATTGGGCATTCCCATCTTTATTCTTTTCCAAAAAAATATAGTTCAGGGAGAAGTGCTAGACATAAATAGCTAACGGAAAGGTGAAGAGAGGTTTTGCTAGCATGCTGGTCGTTTGTGGTTGGAAATGCATCTAACAATGCAAGACCCATATCTTTTAGAAATTTACAAACTGCTTAACCACTGAATATGACATGGAAACTAAAATATCCTGTGTGGTTCCAGAAATCAGGGCTTTTGAGGTTAGAGTATACCTTTGGAAGTTAGGGGAAGAGCTAGGGTGGTGAAAGGGGTTCATCTGGATAGTAGCACAGTCAGAAATTTCATGAAGGGTATTCAGACTTTAAAAAGTAAATATTTGTTTTCTCAATGATTGGATGCAGCAAAATAGGCGGGCGGGGTGTTCAGACTTTCAAAAGTAAATATTTGTTTTCTCGATGATTGGATGCAGCAAAATAGGCGGACCACAAAATAAGAAAATAAATTATGTGGACATAGGGATTTGAACTTGGGCGTCCTACAATATAGTGCACCTTCGTACCATTGAGCTAAGGCTCTTACTTGTACAAGAACATGCGATTTCTTTTTATTTCAGGAGATTAGAGCAGACCACAAAATAATAACATAAAAAATGTTGACGTGAAGACTCGAATACGGGACATCCTATAGCTTCGTGAATACCTTTGCCATTGAGTTGCAGCTTTCAATTGATTTTAAGGGTGTGTGTTGCAGCTTTCAATTGATTTTAAGGGTGTGTGTTGCAGCTTTCAATTGATTTTAAGGGTGTTCAAAATATTATACATACAAATATTAGAGTAATATAGCCTATATATACAATGTAAATTTCCGATGAAGGATGCTCGACTGACCATCCTTACCCGACCGTAGCTCTGCCCCTGCATCTGGACCCTTTCAGCGGAAAAGTACTTGTATATAAGGTCAAATATGATATTTATGTGTATATATTGTATATTGAACCCCCTTGACACAATTTAGAGAATCTATTTTAAACCCTCTTAGTGAAAATCTTGTCTCCGCCATTGTCGGCAGTTTGAAGTAGTATCTCCATAGATGCTAATGCGAATAACCTAAGAAACTCAAATTGGTGAATTTCCAGTTCACTTGATGTTTTGAAAAGTGGATAACGTGATTCCTTTTCCGTGTTCGTTGAGTTTCTGCTGGTGTATCCAAAATTTCCAAAAAGCCTACTCGTTCACTGTTATTCAAGTCATCCGCTGGTTGTATTTGGAATTTACTCTTTATCGCAATTTACAGGGTATGGTTGCACTTGGTGTTGCAACTCTTGATTCAGTAACAAATGCAGTTGCAACTAGGATACCGTTCTCTCCCTCTCGACCATCTTCAATGACTGATGAAGATATTACTAATCTAAGAAATTTGCAACGTCTATTACTGTTGATATCAGGACTCAGGGAGAACGAGAACCCCAGCATGGTAAGAGAATCTTGCTAATAAAAATGGATGCATATAAAACCACCATGGTGTTACCAATCTCCATTTAAGGAAAAATATCAGCAGAAAGTGTTGATATGGATTTGCATGCACGTTAATATTTTTACCCTCTTTTTCACTTTTGATGTACTATCCACAGTTTACTCCCATAACATGCATGTATGCTCAAAGAAAAAACATTCAGCTACATGAACAACTAAGATATTGGAGCTTGGAGACAGCAGAGAAAGCATCAGTTTAATGATTAGAATCGTCTTATTTCCATTAGCTTGTTGTCACACGTCTTTCAGAATGCCATAGTTTCTTTGGAAATGTTTATGCGGCCCCTTAAAGACCAATTGCTTGCCTTGCGTAGTATTTTGACAACACTCTTTGTCTTAGTTACTGCTGAAAATCGTATTTATTTCGTGATGCATGCTAGAATATGGATGATAAGATTTTCCTGTCCAGCCGAGACTTCCACTTGCAGATATCACCAATTCTGGTCTCCAAGCTCCTAGGCTAGTTACTTATTCGGTAAATGGATAATCTCCCAGTTACTGAACCTGTTATATTATCTTTAAATCCTGTGCATCTATAATACTTGGTTTAACTATGGATATCCCATTATTGATCATTAATTCAGTGCCAAATTGATGTTTTTGCACAATTACCTGATATGTTGGTAAATCGTGGACTCCTAACTATTCTTTATAGAAGGTTAATGGAGTTATTTTGACAACACTCTTTGTCTTAGTTACTGCTGAAAATCGTATTTATTTCGTGATGCATGCTAGAATATGGATGATAAGATTTTCCTGTCCAGCCGAGACTTCCACTTGCAGATATCACCAATTCTGGTCTCCAAGCTCCTAGGCTAGTTACTTATTCGGTAAATGGATAATCTCCCAGTTACTGAACCTGTTATATTATCTTTAAATCCTGTGCATCTATAATACTTGGTTTAACTATGGATATCCCATTATTGATCATTAATTCAGTGCCAAATTGATGTTTTTGCACAATTACCTGATATGTTGGTAAATCGTGGACTCCTAACTATTCTTTATAGAAGGTTAATGGAGTTAGCACATCCAACGGGCAGATGATATCTTTGAATGGAGCACCTGTATCCCTTCAGCAATTTGAAGCTGTCCAAGAATTTCTACCCCTCCTTTCAGTTCTACCTGAGGTAAAGCTCAAGAGATTCGTTATCTCCATGATACAAACCAATTTTATAACTGATCGCATCTGTATGATAGCAATGACAACGAGAGAATTCTAATCCAATCCATTGGCTGGCGTTTATTGTGAAAAAATGATTCACTACCTTTTGAAAGAATGAAAGATGAAAGATCAGATGTCATGTGGCTTAACTGCATAAGTATGCCTGATGATCAGAAATTGTGCACACGGCACACCCCTTTTTTACCTCCCTTTCACTCAGGGGCGGATCTAAGGGGTGTGAGGGTTCACGTGAACCCCCTCCGCGAAAAATTACATTATATGTAAGGTAATTTTTTTTATTTTTTATGTAAATATATAGATAGATAGATTTTGAATCCCCTTCACACGAGTAGAGATTGACTTAGTGGTTTAGAAGGTTGAAAATTCATGTTGATTTATCAAGTTGAAATCTCAAGTACTACATTTTTATATTCCATTTAAATGGCTTGTGTTTTCAACGTTGTCCGCTCATTACTATATAAGCTAAACTTATTTGTACCAATCTCTTTTTCCAGTTTAACTGCTTTTGACAGCAAATGGTAATTCGTGAAACCAAACCAGCATATGAGACGCAGTTCCTTTATAACTAAAAGGTAGATGTGATTATATTTTTGCAGCTTCCACAAGATATGCAACAACAGTTACTTCGCTTGCCTGCTGATTTTGCTGGAAAGCTGGCTTCCCGAGTCGCTGCAAGGACATTAAAAAGGGTATTCTTGTGAAATAATTCAGCTTATCATGGAAAAAGCAAGACATTCCATATTGGTCCTCCTCAAAGAGCTTTTTGGGGTTTGTGTGGGGTTTGCAATTTATCTAATCAAGCTGGCTAGTCCCGAATGAAGAGATCTAATTGGTTGATTTTATCTTAAAAGGCAGAGAATCTCAGTCCCCGAACCTATGCAGTTGCATAAAACGCAGTAAGTTAATATATAGGAGTTATCAAACTATAAATAATAGTATGGAGGCAAAATGTTGTAATTCTCCCATTACAATTCACTCCTGATTTTTTATTTCTTGTTACCATTCGAGTCAAGTGTACAAAATTTGTATGTAAAAAACAAATAAGATGTCGTGAATGAGCATAGAATCTTGGTTACTCAACGTAAGTCTCTCTAATAGTAATTCTTCTTTTTATTCAAAAATTTGCTACATAAAGGTGTTGAAGTAGCTGAAATGCGCCATTTTTTCCTGGCTGGGAAAGGGAAGAGACTCTTACACAAGGAATTGATTATTTTGCTTGATGATGCATACACTCAGGGCGATGCAGTTTGCCGGATATATATATATATATATATATAAATTGAATGAATAAACGGATGAAATCAAGAAATAATTCAACTAAACGGAGAAAATCATGAGTAGCATTTTAGTAGCGGTAACTGTTTTTTTGTTTTTTATTTCCATGAAATAAACCGACTAAACCCGTCAATTGCCATTGGCAAAGGCGATGCATTATTTTCCTTATGAAACTGGAGCAAGAGCCTTTTATCTGCGTAACGCTCAGCAGGTCAATTTCCTCCATCACCAGAGAAATCTACATAAAGCATGAAATGAAACATGAAACACAAATTTCTGTCTGGACACTCTTGGATTTATAGTGTTAGTCTTCATTCAAGAAAATTACCATAAGAAATTAAACTATGCAATTTTTTTTTAATTAAAAATTATAAGTCTGCGGACAGATGAAAAATCAAATTTATATTTACAGAGTCTTAGTAATTGGTAGGTCTTTGAGAAACTAGAAATTACATAAAAAGAGAACTGTAGTCTGTAGGTGGCAATTTTTTACAGTCCACGTTATGGTCACACAACTTATAGCGATAAATGATAGTACTACATAATTATCTGCAATTTATTTGTCTTGGGACTCTTTTCATAGTCATAAAAATGGAAAATCATTGCATATTCTTCTACACCCCTAACAAACCAAATATTCCAACTCCAGCTAAACAATTAATTTACCAACACGATCGAAATATGTTGTGTATAAGTACGTATAATATATGTATAATTAGTATAAAATATACACAATGTAAATCTTTAATATAAGAAATGGCTGAATGACCCAGACCTGTAATTATCCCTAAACACTTGGAGCAATGTGGTATTTAGCCCATTGACCTAATCGAATGTAATATGTGCCTGCTAAACCTTAGAGCAAGTTTACAAAGTAGAAACAGCATGTATTTACCGCCAATATACAAGCTACGCATAATCAAAACAAGTTGACATCGATCATACAAAAAAATCACTATCTTCCACGAGACAGTAGCTCGATCATTAGATATTCAAACAAAAACAGATAAACACCAAATAATACTGGAAGCCAATTTTATGAGGATACTCTTCATTAGCTAAAACCATAATAAACAAAGAGAAACCGCAGATATATGTCGATTTTTATGCCGCCTCAGACGACTTTTTATGCGGAGTTACCGTTATATATCAATTTAATGTCTTTGTTTCAGGAGTTTCTTTGGTCTAGGGGCAGGGTTGGAGGGAGTGTAAGAGGAGGAGAACTGAGATAATCATACATCAAGTACATTTTCGGATTATTTGTAAGATATGCGCTTAGCTTTCCATTGATTCTGGCAAGAAGCCAGATGATAAATAGCAAAAGACAACTCTACACAAGTTTATGAGGATATTTATCTCCCCAGAATATTAGCAGAAGTTCCTATTAGCACCCACAAGATTGCACAAAGTACTCCAAGTAAAGAAAAACAACAAAATCCATATTTGGATTTGCCCGAACTACTTGTAGTTGCGTAGGTATTACCTGCAGCAACATTCATGTTCCCGACATTTAATTTCATCCTACTAAAGCTAGACATACGCTCAAATGCCCTGTTAACTACTAGAGCACTTTCAGCAGCTGAAGCAGGAGTTGTGGGTATAGAATCCACGAAAGCCCACAAATTAGAGGAGAACCACGACTGCGTACCATCATCCTTTTTGGCTAGATTTTGATTACCGCCCATAGGATGATTTGCCATATTATTATCATATACCACACCTAAACATTGCCAAAACTTGCTAAAGTTAGAAATAAAATCTAACACCAATATTTAACAGCAGAAGAACTCTTGAAGCTGGCTCAAACTCTCCCATTTCCACTTGGGCAAAAGAGTTCTTGCCATACTGAAGATGACATGGTTATTCAATACCATCCATCTGTGCAAGAGCTCCAGTAAGTCAGATATAACATAGAGAATGTGTTTATACAAATCAGAAAAGTATGATAATATTATGGCATTAGCCAAGCAAAACCGGCAGAACTGCTATATGGAATTCTTTGAATACCTGAAGAAGCTTGATGAACAACTGATTGATCTCCTGCAATGGAGTTAAAGACGTTGAATCTTTCATCATGTTCCCATAATTGATTGTTTATCTGGTTTTCATGATTCAGGTGCATCTGCGGGTTGTTCATCATGTCATTTTGGGAAGTGCTCATGTATGTAGCAGAATCTGGGTATGCAATGCCATTCACAAAGTTGTTCACATATGGTTCAGCATTTTGCCCCACCATTGCTGTCCCCACATTATCAAGAAGCAAAGGTGCATCATGATACAGGTCGAACTCACTTAGGCCATCGAAGTCATCAAACTGCAGAGTCTCCAGGTTTCCAGCAGGCTTGTCAAAGACTTGACCATTTGGTGTTTGATTATCAAAGTTTTGAATACAGAGTTCTGGATCATCAAAGTTTTGAACACTTGGTTCAGGAACAAGAAGGTCATCCATCTCCAGAAAATCTTCCAACAAATCCTCTTCCACCACGTATAGCGGCTTTTCAGGATTCACACGAGCAGATGAGACCTCTGGTGCCTCATGCAAATGTGACTGTGATGTGCCTGACTGTGTCAGGTCAAAGCTTACCATAGCATTATACTGCTGGCAGCTCGGCCCAGAAACAGCACAATGATTGTATAAATTAACTTCCCTAGGAGACTGATTTAGCAAGGTACTTTCGGTATCTTCCTCTTGTACTAGAGGCTCCAATGCAAAATTGTTATCTACAGTAAAAGGCTCAAGGAGCACAGGCTCGTCTGCAATACGGTTCAGCAGTTCCTCAAGTACATCATCATTAGCTGGAACTACATTAATGTGCTTTGCGGAATTCTCCTGCAGTCTCGGGCTCTCCTGCTGTACAGAGACTTTGGCATTCACGCACTCATCATCAGCCCAGTCCTCCTCTCTAAAAAGAGCACCATATTGCTCACCATTCTTGGGGCCAGGCCCACTCTTCTTGAAGACCTTGTAAAGTGCATAGTAGTCCTGTGCAGTCTGGCATCTCTTCAGCTCTTCTTCATCCATGGTGTACTCATGCATCACCCAATCTGTTCGTTCACCTACTGGTGCTCGTCCTTTATAAAAGACCAGTGTCTTCTTGACTCCAACAGCACGAGAATTGCATGTAATAATACGATCTCTTCCAGTAGCTTTCCAATACCCATGCTTTGTTGCCCTGTTTGACCGTGCTCCATTGGGATATTTTCGATCTCTGGGACTAAAGAAGAACCACTGCCTGTCCCCAGTTTTTAACTTAGACAAATCTGCAATTCAAATTCGCAAAAGAATTAGATAAATCTGCAAATCCAATTCGCAAAAGAAACAGTCCATTAAGAATTGAAAAGATTCAAACATGGTCATAGGTCTATCAACCAAAATATGACTATCAATCAGCACCAGTTAACATCAAGCAGCAGAAGAGAATAACATATCATTTGACATCTCAAGTAAGGAAGCAGGTCAAGAGAGCAAACAGCCATCAAACAAAAAGAAGCAGGAGGAATTTAGAATGAAATAGCTATACATGGAACATGATCATTTCCATTGATGTTGAAGAACCATAAATACACTTAATACATGTTAAGTACTGATAATGATAATTCCTCTCTTATCTTTCATCAATAAACAACCAAAAGCTTAAATATGTCTTAGATCTCCATTCTTATTTCTCCACGCAAACTTCAATCACAATAAACAAAAACACGTGACGACTCAAAAATAGAACCTAGCTACCCCCGCAAGCACCCCCCCCCCGCCCCCCCCCCCCCAAAAAAAAAAAAACACTCAGCTACAGTAGCAGAAAAGCCTTGGAAACTCAGAAGTATGCCAAAAGCACATTCTGTGATGAAACTAATTCCCCCAAATAAATATTTATCAAATAAACAACCACAAAAATTACAATAACTTAACAAGAAACTAGGAACTTCAACTATACAAAAGTTCACTTCCACTGCTTGGAACCATGACACTAGTATTCCTTCTATATATAAAATAGATAAGAAAGCGTATATGATCCATCACCAGTACACATCTTCATCCACAGAGAGAATTCAATAAAGAAAAATGGGAAAATTTCATGCCAAACATCAAAGTCAACACACAAATACTCCAGAAAAGAATCAATCAGTAACCAGATAAATGACAATCCTCAAAAGTAAAATCACAATATCAAAACAGTACAAAAACACACTTCACACATCAAAACCCTACAAAAACCCAGTTACCCAGATGATCAAATCAAGTCAACGACCCAAAAACTCACATCAAGATCTCATTTTTAAACTCATAAAAAAAAAATCAAAGAATACATACCAGGCAAATCCTCTGGGTCCCACTTGTACACGTCAGTCTCGGCGATTGCATCAAGCAAAATCCGGCGCCGACAGATCTTCCTCTTCAAGTAGTACAGAACAAGCTCCTCATCTGTCGGATGGAACCTAAATCCAGGTGGGAAAACACTATTTTCTCCCAAACAATCGGAAACCTTAATCTCTTTACAAGGCGTTGATGATGATGATGGTGCTGATGAATCCATCAAAAGCTTCATCTTCTTCAAACCCCAGAAAATAATCTTGAACAACCCACTTCAAAAATCAATAGAATATTTCCCTTATCTATGAATCTGAGGCTGTAATTATAAAGGAAAAAGTAAAAAATTTGAAACCCTAGCAAGCAAATTTGAGAAAGGCCAATTCTAAGAACTGGGGAGAATTTAGAGAATGACCCTAAGAGGTGGGGAGTTGTGTAGTTTCGTCAAATAAGAAATTGCGAAGAAAAAAAAGAAAGGGAAATACCCCCGCGGTTTTGCGGGGTCAGAATCTGGTGTGACTAAACTTTACTGATTTTGAGTGGACTTCTTGGATTAGTAAGGTTCGTTGAACCTTAGTGAAAGGGTTCAAATTCGTTATTTTGTCAATAATTGGAGGTAAAACATATTTTCCTTTGATTTTAATTTAACATAAAATTTAAAATTTAAAAAAATAAATAAATGAGCCAAAATGACTCTCAAAAATCGAAACATGATAATTATTTTGAAACCAAAAAAAGTAAAATGGAGGAAGTATTATAACATTATTTAAATTTTTTTTACTAATGACAAAAGTTTTTTAATACGTAAGCATTTTTTACAATAAAAGATGATTAAATTTACTCATAAACTATTAGAATTGACTAAATTTGTTCTTATACCTTGCAAAAAAAGAGGATCACTAACATCATCTTCTGTGATACTCACAACCTTTAAGTGCTATTTCTTTATTCAAACTCAAATGAATCACCCTCAAACCTTAAAGCATCTCAAATAAAACTCAAACAATGAACAAATTCACTACAGATTAAATTTTTAATTAGCTAAAACTACATCAACACAATTTTTAACTTTTAAAATTATTTGCAAAAATATTAAGACGATCAAAACAAGGTTACGATAGACATAAAATGGTGATAAAAATAAAGATGTGAATGAGATGGTATGAATGTAGTGATTTTGCGTGAAACTTGTGTGCTCTTTCTTCTGAGTGTCATTAGGGTAAAGTGATAGTGGTATACTAATGGTCTTCAAGCAATGTTTTTAAAAGTGGAGAGAATTAATTGTTATGGAAATAATGATTTATAGTGATGATGCACGAAGATTATAAAAAATAAAATATGTATAATTTTACAATAGTTTAGTCATAAATTTAGATCATTTTATATAATTCGAACTTTTACTTGTGAGAAATGTTCACATATTAGTAAATAAAAATATATTTGAACTAAGATTATAACGGTAGAAATATATTTTACCTCAATTATTAGCCAAACAACAAAGTTAAATCATTTTACAAAATTCAATAGCACATTTGGACCTTTTCCTTTTTAAGGTTTTGGCTTCAAAATTTTTAGATAATGAAACTTATTTTTTGAAAGAAAAAAAAGTTTAGTGATGAGAAAGTTCTACAAATAGAAGCAGGTGAGCAGACTAGTTTGAAAATTTTGCGACTTTTGTGGTTTGAATTCTTCTATATCTTAAAAAAATAATAGTTAAAAAGTTTGTCTTTTTTTTGAAGCAAATTCATGTATCTAATAAAGGGACCTAAGTGTCAATTTTTGCTTTTGTTTTTTTTTGGGTTTGTAGCACGATGGAGTAACACTGCTCCCCGGGGCACGGATATGATACGGTATTAAAAATTTTAATTTGATAATTTTGATTTTAAATTTTTAAAAATATAATATTATTGTTATATTAAATTATTTGGTATGATTTAAAATTTTAAAATTTTAACATTCTGTTTGAATTGTTGTTAAATATAATTTCATAATGAATTGTAACATAGTGTATAGTATCTTACTATAATATTTTAATAAATATAATATTCAGATAGATTATATTATTTTGATTGTTATATAATATCACACATTAATAATTTAAAGAATAAAACTATTTAAAAAATAAAATATGAAGTAAAATTACTATAAAAAAATAAGTTAAAAAATAAAATAGAATAATTAAATAAAACGGAGAGAGAGAGTATTTATGACAAGTAGATAAACGCCCTTCATTTACTGTCATCCGTTTTTCACTACTAATAAGTATTATTAGTAGTGAGGTTTGCAATAGTAGAATTTACGCAGACCTTACCTCCACCTCTGAGGTAGAAAGATTGTTTCTGATAAACCCTCGGCTCAATTATAGTTCAAAGCATTCTAGATAAAAGCAATAGAAGCACACGAAATAAGCAAGTAGTAACAAAAGTAGCAAAAAGTATTAGAACGGTAACTACAATAAAATAATATGATAGTAAATCGAAGGACAAGAAACTATAGGGGCAATGCTACAACTACAAGTATGGACTGATAACAGGATGACACATTGACATCAACTATACTTCTATTCTAATGCATGTACTCCACAATCTCCTATGTAAGACCATGTCCTTTGTAAACTGAAACTGTACCATAACTTATAAAATCAATCTATTTTTCTAAAAAAATATTTTTGATGAGCAATAATTTACGCTTAACCAATCAGTCAAGCTTTAAAAAAGTATTTATTTTTTCTCAAAAATGCTTTTAAATTTTTTATTTTATTTTTACTTTCTAAAAAACAGCTTAGATTGTTCTTTAAAAAATCTAACCAAATATCTTTTTTTTAAAATAATAAATATTCTTAATTTTTGGAAACCTTGATCAAACAGAATATAAACAATTATAGAGCTGAGACAGAGCATGATTTTGACCCCAAAAAGGAAAAAGAAAACTAATAATAGCTCGAGTTTCTTTTTTTAAATCTCTGATGTCATGTTAATTAATATCTAAGTCTTTTACTTTCACATGTTCATAGCATTATATTAGTGGTTGAGTCAAAATTACATACAAAGAAATTAAAGAGAAAAAATATTAAAATATTATTTATTATTTTTATTTATTTATAATATTAAAAATAAATATTTATTCAAATTAAAAAATTAAAAAATAATTTATTTCTTTATACTTATTTTATTTTCTTTATCAAGCCGTAATTATTTTCAATTCATTTCTCAATATTTAGATGATTTATAATAATTAATGTTGATATAATAAATTATTATTTTATTTATTTTTTTAAGAGATATATCAAAATTAAATATGAATAAATAAAATTCACACGAAAAGTATAATTTAAAGCAATTTATAAACCCTTGCTATTATGATAATCCTCCTTAAGAAACATCAAGAAAACTGATTTTATTTTATTTTCGTAATATAATTTTGCGATTAAGAGAATTCAGTGAACCTCTTACCAACACCTTAGTTACACACCTACATTTCCATTCTTCATGAGATTTTTATTTATTTATTCTTCTTTTTTTGCACATTTGAATTGGTCAAGTTCTTTCCATTTCCTCTATTCAATAATTTTTCTATTTTATTAAGTTAAATAAGTTGTCAAAGTTACAAATCAAATAATACCAATGTATTAAACGTTCTCAAACTTCACAACTAGTCGACCAAGTCTAAGAAATACAATAATTGTACTATCTGGAATAGAGAGAGATCAGTATATAATAATTATTATTTAACCATGAACAATAAGATATCTTTTAATAACATTTTATACATTGATAATTCTAATTAAAAGTATAATTTGATTGATAGAAAAGTCAATTTATCTCGTTGAAAAAAAGAGTAGCATCGCTCTTTAATCGACTGATTTCATTGCTCATATAATTAAAAAAAAATTAAAGATATTTTTGATTGAATATCAAAAAAAAATTAATATATTTAAATTGTCTTCATTGGATAAAGATTTAAAAATAAATAAAATTACAATCTATCTTTTTAAATAGTTAGCGTTCTTTTATATTATGCGTTTTGTTTTTATTTATTAAAGTTACACAAAATTTCTCTTGAATCGCACAAATCTATTAACCAATAAAACGAGGAAGATTAAATAATTTATAAGAGTCTTAGACAACACCTTAACTCCTGTTATAACCACGACTAAGTCAAACTTTATTAATTTAATTTTGACACTTTTTTGCTAAAATTTCTAGAAATTTGAAGGAAATGGTTTGTATGAAAATATATGTATATGCTAGCTCATTTTATCCACTTAGAGGTTGTTGATAGCTGGTTAGAATTAATAATACATAAATTAGTTATGAAGAAATTTATTGTATTATTTTATGTAAATATTAATTATGCAGGGTTAGCTATTTATATACATGTATAACGTATTCCACCTTCTATCATGCATAAGATAATAACATAGATTCTCTCATAATTTATACATGTATTTAAATTGTAAATCAAACATTATATTAACTTTATACATGAATAACTTACTTTCTACTTAGCTACCAAACGTGGTATTACTTATGTAGAATATAATATCAACATAGCTCACTTTCAAACCAACTACCAAACAATCTCTAAGTGCAAGATTCAATACATACCTAAAATAAATTATTAAAATAATATTTTTTATTTATTAGTTATATTAAAAATACGTTCTCATTTTAATAATTAAGAATTTTTTTTTCATATTTTATCTTTAGTATAAGCTACTTACTTTTTAAAATTTAAAATTAAACACTAATAATATAAATATTATATTAAAATATTATTATTTTTTAATAAGCTTATAAAATTTAAATTGAATAAATAAATAAAAATGGAGGGAGGAGTAGTGTGAACACACCACAAGAAGAATAAAGAAAAGAGTTTTGAACTTTTTAATCATTTCAATTTACAGTGAACCTTAACCTTCTTATCTACACAAAGTCAAGTCAAACGTCAATATTTAAAGGAGGAAAAAAATGATAGAGAAAGGATAAGAGATTCCACCATAATGCATACAAGTTGGACCACCTTATAAGTACTTTATGGCTTATTTACAGTTTACAAAGTATTTATAAGCAAATAAGTTAAAATTAAGTAGATATTTAAATATGTGATTTTATTAATTTAAAGTTATGAGATAAATTTTTCAAATATAAATTTGACTCACAAGTTTATATTTTATAAAAAAAATTATCATTTTATATATATCAACAGTATTTATCAATCATTTATTTCTGATGTAAATAAAATTTGTTGTTAGTATTAATACTCTTACCAATATTTGTTACCCATTATGATATTTACATACAAGTGACAATTGTCATAACTTGTGCAACTTTACTGTCACGCCCCGCCTTGAGAGGCATGACTGACACCTGATGCCCTACTAGGACCTGGACTGCTGGACTAGCTGAGCCTGAGCACTTCTGGTGCCAGGCTGGCTTTAACTCAGGATTCAAGAAAACGACGGGTATAACAGCTGTAAACACAGCCTCCGGCCGACTAGGCCTATAGCCACCTGTAAGATAACAACAGCTAACCAGAACAACGGTAGTATAAAGGAACCTATGCGGACCGACAAGGCCACTATGCTGTCTAGTTACTTCTGAACCAAGAAAACAGGAGCTAAACTGCTACGTGACCGACAAGGTCACCACTACCAACTGAATAAGGCCCCACACGGCCATCATAAACAAGCTAAGACATACACACGGCCTCACACGACCGGTATAACTAATCACAGGGAATAAACAATCTGCAAGCCTCTGAGAATATTGATAAGATGGTCGGGACAGGGCCCCGGCCTACCCATACTGTACAACAAAAGAAAAGAAATAAACCTCTAGCTGTCTAGCTCCGGATGACTCTATGTGCTGGCTAGAATCACGAGGTATCGGCTCCTCGTCTATGAGAACCTGCAGGCAAGTAATGCAGCGCCCCAAACGGGTGTCAGTACCACTGGTACCGAGTATGCAAAGCAAAAACTGAACGTAACTGAAGATAAGCAATAGTACTGATAGTTCTGAATAGCAGAAAATAGTTAAGACTGTCGGGGATGGCGAAATTTGAAATGAGCTTATCTGTATTGAAAAGCAGATGAAAGTCATACCTGTTGCTGCGGCGTCCTGCTATTTATTAATCTAATAAATAACATACATATATATATATATATAGCATACAAGGACCAATACCAGCCCCCATAAGCCGGAAGGTGCCAACCAACACGCAATCTATATACCCCTGCCCAGGTCAAACCATCCAAAAACAAAGTCACTCCACTCGCCTAATAACTACGAGCACCTTTACCGGCCCCCCGGGTATGCAGCTTGGGCTCTCTGGGCCCCTGACTATAACTGTATCTGAGTCTGGAGGACTCCTGTAACTGTATTTGATATCTGTTTCTGTATCTGTAATCTGTGCCCCGGGCGAAAGCGCTCGGCAGGGTATACTGTAATGCTGATCAGCCTGTTATGGGGAATGCTGCATCCCATCTTCGTCCTACTGCGGACGGCATGTCACTCATTGGAGTGACGTATCCTCACCCTCTGGCGGGCGAGTCGACACAGCTATTAACCCTGGGGCGGCAAGGAAGCTCTAAGGGTGCCCACATATCACAAACAAGTCTCAACAAACAAAAGTAATCACATATAACATGTATATTAAATCTAAAAATACTATCCATGTTCTGATATTCTATTCTGAATCTCTTGCTGAATTAAATTGAATCTGATACTAAGTTAAACTGAGTCTGGGAATGATATCTTGCTATTTGGTACAACTTTACTAACTTTTATTCTGAATATGGCGTAATAATACAAACATACTTAATATCGGCTTCTGGAACTTCCTTCTGGAATTTATTCTATTTTAATATGCTAGAATTACTAACTTGCCGAAGAAACTGGCTTTACATACCTCAGTTGTCGGCTTTTCAGCTAACTGGCGTAACTCGACCAATATTCAGCTATTTCTTCCAACTATATTCACATTCATAACAATTAGAACTAAATTCATCAATATTCTAGAAGAGAATACTACTTTGAATATATATATATCCCAAACTTTGACTTATCGAAAAACGGCCGAAAACTCGCTATTTCTCGGGAGTCCAGGAAGGAGAAATACTCACTTTAGGGCTAGGAGTATATTGACACTAATTTGAAGCAATTCCACTTATCTTATCTCGGTGGGACGACGGTTCGCCGGCCGAATTTCACGAAAATAACTCCGTAAGAATGCTCTCTACACCTTTATACTTCGGTATCTAGAGTTAATTTGAATTTGGACCGCGTTTGACGGCGTAATCGGTTGAATTTTTATATTAAAACTTCGTTCCTCTCTATTCTCTGTCGTTCTCTGGAAAAGAAATGAAATTAAAATGATTAAAACCGAAGTGGAGGGGTTTATATACTTGGGCCTGGACAGGGCCTCTATGACACGCCGCCATCGAGGAGGCCCTCCCTTCGTGGCACGCTGCCATCGCAGAGGGGTTCTGCCCCGGCTTCTCCGCAGTGGTTCAATGCAACGTTCGTCCGGTCTTCTCCCAGGCCTTTTCCTAGCATATATGGCATTCTAAAACTCTTAACCAACATGCGAATAAGCCATCTACATGTCAAGAATTTACGGGGTGTAACATCCTCCCCCTCTTAAGAACATTCGTCCTCGAATGTAAACTTCTACTTATAGGGGTCTCAACTTACTCGACTTACTTTTAGAAAAATTTCTGCAGAGTTTCCCCTGTAATATGGACTATCTCAAAAACCTGAAATGTAGAAAAGTCCAATACAGGTACTCCACATAATACTATAGCATTCATCACGTAAAAGACTAGAGTCGACTATCTCATCTATACATATAATATAAGGCATTTCATATGATAACAATACTAACATACCTCTTGACTGACTAGGCTTGAAACAAGAGAGGATATCTGATTTTCATATCTTCCTCTACTTCCCAAGTCATCTCTTCTCGATTCCTATTATGCCACAGTACCTTGACAGAAATAATATCTTTAGTTCTCAATCTACGAATTCTTCTGTCTAGTATGGCTACTGGAACCTCTTCATAGGCCAGCTCTTCCGTAACCTGGACATCCTGGACTGGGACAACTCTAGAGGGGTCTCCTATGTACTTTCTTAGCACAGATACGTGGAAAACTAGATGAACGAACTCTAATTCTGGAGGCAAGTTCAACTCGTATGCCACTTGGCCTACTCTCCGTCGAATCTGATAAGGCCCAACGAATCTCGGATTGATCTTACCTTTCTTGCCGAATCTCATCACCCCTTTCATTGGAGATACTTTCAAAAATACCCAGTCATTCACATTAAATTTCAGGTTTCTGCGCTGCACATCAGCATACGATTTCTGGCGGCTCTGAGCAATCAGTAGGCGTTCTCTGATAAGCTTTATCTTCTCCTCTGACTGATGAATAATATCTGGCCCAATCAGCGCTGACTCTCCTACTTCAAACCAGCCAACTGGCGATCTACATTTCCGCCCATACAATGCCTCAAAGGGCGCCATCTGGATAGCTGCGTGGTAACTATTGTTATAAGCAAACTCAATCAGCGGTAAATGCTCATCCCAGCCACCTCCAAAGTCTAACACACATGCCCGTAGCATATCCTCGAGCGTCTGAATAGTGTGTTCCGCCTGTCCATCTGTCTGAGGGTGGAATGCTATACTCAAATTAATCTACGTCCCCAGACCTCTTTGAAACGACTGTCAAAATCTAGCTGTAAATTGTGCTCCTCTGTCAGAGATAATAGATATTGGAACACCGTGTAATCTGATATTTCTCTAATATACAATTCGGCATAATCTTTGGCAAAAAAAGTAGCTTTTACTGGCAGGAAATGGGCCGATCTCGTCAGTCTGTCAACAATTACCCAAATTGAATCATGTATATGCCTGGTACAGGGTAATCCTGCTACAAAGTCCATGTTTACTGCTTCCCACTTCCAAAGAGGCACAGCTATGTCCTGAGTCAATCCGCCTGGTTTCTGGTGTTCCGCTTTTACTTGCTGGAAGTTAGGACACTAGGCTACAAATTTTGCTATTTCTCTCTTTATACCTGGCCACTAGTAGATTTCTTTGATATCGTGGTACATATTCGTCGTGCCTGGGTGGAGAGAATAGCGGGCGTAATGTACCTCACTCATAATCTGCTGGCGAAGCCCTGAAACATCTGGAACACAAAGGTGGCCTTTACATCACAACACTTCATCCTCAGTTACCTGAAAATCCAGCGCTTTTCCTTGCTGAACTCTATCTTTAAGCTGAACCAGGTCAGGATCTTCATATTGTCGTTGCTTTACCTCCCCAACTAATGCCGATACTGCGGTGTCCTGAATTACCGCTCTGTTGTCCTCTGTTTCTGCCACACGAATGGCTAAACTGGCTAACTGGTGTATTTCTCTGGCCAACTCCCACCGCTCAGGCTGCAAGTATGCCAAACTCCCCATAGATTTGCGGCTGAGGGCATCTGCTACTACATTGGCTCTTCCAGGGTGATACAGAATATTTACATCATAATCTTTCAGCAATTCCAACCAGCGGCGATGCCGCAAATTCAGCTCTCTCTGAGTGAAGATATACTGTAGGCTCTTATGATCAGTAAAAATATCCACATGGACACCATACAAGTAATGTCTCCATATCTTTAGAGCGTGGATCACTGCGGCTAGTTCCAGGTCATGGGTAGGACAATTCTTTTCATGTTTCCTCAGCTGTCTGGAAACATAAACAATTACCTTACCATGTTGCATCAACACACATCCTAACCCAATGCCCGAAGCGTCACAATAAACTACATAACCCTCTGTACCTTCTGGCAATGCTAATACTGGGACGGAGGTCAATCTGTCTTTCAATTCCTGGAAACTCTGCTCACATGCCTCCGTCCACTAAAACTTTACTACTTTTTGCGTCAGCTTAATCAGAGGTGCCACTATGGTGGAGAATCCTTCAATAAATCTTCTATAGTACCCTGCTAATCCCAGAAAACTGCGGACTTCGATTGGAGTGGTAGGTCTGGGCCATGTTTTTACTGCTTCTATTTTCTGCGTGTCTACCTGTATACCAGAATCCGACACAATATGCCCCAAGAAAGCTACTGAGTTCAGCCAGAATTCACATTTGGAGAACTTGGCATACAACTGACGGTCCCTGAGAATCTGAAGCACTGTTCGTAAATGATCCTGGTGGTCTGCCTCTGAGCGAGAATATACCAGAATATCGTCAATGAACACTATCACGAACAGGTCCAGGTATGGTCTGAAGATGCTGTTCATCAGGTCCATAAAGAATGTTGGGGCATTCGTCAGCCCAAAGGACATGACTAGGAATTCAAAATGGCCACATCTGGTCCTGAAGGCTGTCTTCGGAATGTCCCTTTCACGAACTCGAACCTGATGGTATCCGGACCGTAAGTCAATCTTAGAGAAATATCTGGCCCCCTATAACTGATCAAACAAATCATCTATTTGGGGAAGCGGATACTTATTCTTGACTGTAACCTTGTTCAACTGTCGGTAATCTATACACATACGGAGTGAACCATCCTTCTTCCTCACAAACAGAACTGGCGCACCCCAAGGTGAAGTACTCAGCCTGATAAAGCCCTTATCTAACAGATCTTTCAACTGCTTCTTTAATTCTCTAAGTTCAGCAGGAGCCATACGATACAGAGGAATTGATATGGGCTGAGTGCCTGGTAGCAAATCAATTGCAAAATCTATTTCTCTTTCTGGGGGAATACCAGGTAGCTCATATGGAAATACCTCAGGGAATTCATTAACCACTGGAACAGACTGGAGAGCCGGAGGCTCTACTCGAACATCCTGGACTCTAATTAGGTGGTAAATACATCCCTTAGCTATCAACTTCCTCGCCTGAAGGTAGGAAATAAACCTACCTTTTGGTGTAGCTGTACTTCCCTTCCACTCTCATACTGCCTCCCCTGGAAAGTGGAATCGGACCATCTTAGTCCAGCATTCTACGTTGGCATAGCATGTCACCAACCAGTCCATACCCATAATTGCATCGAAATCAATCATCTCTAGTTCTACCAGATCTACTGTAGTCTGACGATCAGCAACCTCCACTGTACACCCTCGATAAACCCTTCTGGCTATAATGGAGTCACCGATAGGTGTAGATACTGAAAAGGATTGCTGAAGCAACTCTGGTACAACACTGAACTTTCGAGCCACAAATGGGGTAACGTAGGACAGAGTGGACCCTGGATCAATCAATACATAAGAAGGGTATGAGCAAATAGTCATCATACCTGTTACCACATTTGGAGACGCCTGTAAGTCCTGTCTTCCTGGCAATGCATAGGCACGACTTGGGCCCGTACCTGAACTAGAGGCCCCTAATCTACCTCGGCCCCTACCTGCTGGACCTGAGGGCCTACGCCCTGCCGAGGCTGTTGGAGCTCGCAGCCCTGCTGATGCCCTGTCCTGGCTATCTATGCTACCTTGTCCCCTGGCTGGACAGTTTTTCATCATGTGCCCCTCCTGCCCACATATGTAATACCCTGTGGAGCCATATCTACAGGTTTCAGTGTGAGGCCGGCTGCAAATAGGGCAGGGTGGGGGTGTGTATCTGCTTTGGTCTGCCCTCCTCTACTAAGGTGAATCTACCGTTTGAGAACTGCCGCCGGACTCTGACTGTCCTCCGCGACTGAATCTACCCCTTTGCTACTGTGATAGAGGTGGGGTCTAGGTGGCCTGTCTGACAACCGGGGCCTGGGTCCTCTCTGAATCTCCCTCTGTATTTCATCTGATCTATCCCTGCGGCGCTGCTCCTGATTTATTCGTCTACTATCCCGTTGTCGCTGTCTAAGGCCCTCAATAGTCTGGGCAAAGGCCTGCACCCGAGCAATATCCATATCCTCCCGCAGTGTATCTGTCATGCATGCCTCAATATATTCTGGGTTCAGACCCGTAATAAACCGGTGGACTCTAGATGGCATGGTGTCCACAAAAGCTGGAGCATAGTGGGCTAAGGAATCAAACTGTAGGGCATACTCTCCTACGCTCCTCGCCCCCTACTCCAAGTGCAAGAACTGGTCCATCCGGGCCTGCCGGATCTCCCGTGGCAAATAACGGTCCAGGAAAGCCTCTGAAAAGCTGGACCAGGTCGAGGGGCAACATCCCTCCCTCGAGACCTTTTCCCATCTCTCGTACCACAACATAGAAATATCTCACAATCGGAAAACTACTAACTCAACTGATTCTGTGGGTGTTACATGCATGACCCGGAATATTCTCTGCATCTGGTCCAGGAAGTCCTGGGGGTCCTCTGCCTGATTCGACCCTGTGAACTGTTGGGGACCTAGTGCCAAAAATTCCCTGACCCTCGAACTGCCAGGTCCACCTGATGGCTCTGCTGTTACTGGTGGCACTGGCTGGCGCTGAGTGGCCATCATTTGCGCCAGCATAACTACCGCGCTTCGAATTTCCTGGTCGGACGATGTAGGTACAGGAACTGTTGGAGGCGGTGTCGCCTCGAGTGGCTCCTGGTGGGGCGTGAACTGCTGAGAAGGTTGAGATGACGCCTCTGTATCGCCCTCAGACCGGGATGATTCTAAGTAAGGCTGAGGCATCCTGATGGTGCCTTCTCCTGCTGCGGCATCCAGTCTTCTACCTGTGGCAGTAGGTCGTTGGTCTGCCATTTTAATTTGTAAACAAAGAGTATGATGAGTTTTAGGGACTCAACCCTATACTATATTGTTCTATGGCACGACTGAATATAAAGAAAGAGTAACCATCCTATTATGCCTTGCAGCCTCTTGTCTATAGTATGTGGTGCACAATACATCCATAGACAAGACTCTACTTAGCACGGCTTGCAGACTCCCTGGGACATGACCTGCTTTGATACCAAGTTTGTCACACCCCGCCTTGATAGGCATGACTGGCACCTGATGCCCTACTAGGACCTGGACTGCTGGACTAGCTGAGCCTGAGCACTTTTGGTACCAGGCTGGCTCTAACTCGGTATTTAAGAAAACGACGGACTATATAACGGCTGTAAACACAGCCTTCGGCCGACTAGGCCTATAGCCACATGTAAGATAACAACAGCTAACCAGAACACGGTAGTATAAAGGAACCTATGCGGGCCAACAAGGCCACTATGCTGTCTAGTTACTTCTGAACCAAGAAAACAGAAGCTAAACTGCTACGTGACCGACAAGGTTTGACGGCGTAATCGGTTGAACTTTTATATTAAAACTTCATTCCTCTCTGTTCTTTGTCATTCTCTGGAAAAGAAATGAAATTAAAATGATTAAAACCGAAGTGGAGGGGTTTATATACTTGGTCCTGGACAGGGCCTCCGTGACACGCCGCCATCGCGGAGGCCCTCCCTCCGTGGCACGCTGCCATCGCGGAGGGGTTCTGCCCCGGCTTCTCCCGCAGTGGTTCGATGCAACGTTCGTCCGGTCTTTCTCGAGCCTTTTCCTAGCATGTATGGCATTCTGAAACTCTTAACCAACATGCGAATAGGTCATCTACATGTCGAGAATTTACGGGGTGTAACAGTTACATAATATTTTTCTAGAATATCAAAGGAGTAATGAAATATTCATGGAATTTGAACATGATGATACAGTTACTAGTGATATTAACCAACAAACGACTCAAAGTAACAATGTTGGTTCATATTCTCAGTCATTTGATCGAGAAATGTATGCTCGGCATGAGAAAATATTCTATACTATGTCCGAGGATTATATTAAAGAGCAGTACACTACAACTCATATTTAATTTTACTTTCTATTCAACTAAAGTTCGATCAATAAATATTATATATATTATTAGAATGATTTTGTGATAGTTTATTCTACTTTATTATGAACTTTTACTTATTTGGTAAGATTGTATAAGAATTGGCAAAATTTTGATAGTTTTTGCAACTTGTGAGATGTTTATGTTCATGAAAAAAAATTACAACTTAAAATTTTAAATTGCATGTCCAAACAAAACTTTAAATGGGGAGAGATGTTATATTATCTACAAGAGCTCAAGCCTAGACTCTACTACAAAATTCTCAAATTGGAGATACCTTGTAGAGGATGGATAAAGTGTAATATTGATGGTGCAAGTAAAGTAAATCCAGGATTAAGTGCCTATGGTTTCTGCTTGAGGAAACATACTGGGAATTTAATATATGTTGAATCATAGAAGATTGGATTTACTACAAATACGATGGCAGAGGCTCAAGCAGTAAGACGTGCTTTTCAATATTGCTTGAGACTACAGAGGAATATTGTACTAGAAATGGATTCTCTAAATCTTCATAAAATGTTGATTAGGGAGTGTAAAGTATCATGGGAAATAGCAAGCATTAAGGATGAAATTCACAAGTTCACAATACAGATGAATATAGAATATCAATATGCATTCACAGAAACTAATCAATCGGCAGACTGCCTAGCTAATTATGCATTCACACAAGATGGAAAAACTACTTTTGAAGAATTTCAACAGCTACCATCATAATGCAGGAAGATTCTTAACCTTGATAAAGATCAAATACCACAAGTACGGATTAAAGCAAAGAAATCTATGATACCAACTTGCAACAAAGAGCACCGATTTAAAGTCATACATCCCACAGAATATTTACATACAGTTTGCAATGCAGAAGAGGGATTTGCTACCTAGTCTTATCTATGGTAGTGATAAAAAGGAGATCCCACTAGGGGTGGGCATTCGGTGTTTCGGTTTGATTTTTTCAAATTTCGGTTCGTTTATTTCGGTTTTCGGTTATGAATAAGGAACACCAAACACCGAACCGTTTTAATTTGATTCGGTTCATTTTTTTTAATTCGATTCGATTTATTTATTTCGGTTATTCGATTTTTTTGGGCTTGGTTGATGGGCTTTTTTCTGGTTGTAACATGGGCTGCATTTTAAATAAAATATAAATTATTTCAAGTTTTTTAATTCAAAATGATCTAATTTTAAGTTTTAACTATTGTGATTGTGAATCTTCCTTTTATTAATATCAATTATAAATTTATAATTAAAATTAAAATTATATAAATCGAGTACCTACCGCCTACACTTCAAAATGGCATAACTTACTATCTCAAATTCTCAATGACAAGTTGACAACCCAAACAAATTTAATATCTTTGGAGCATAAGCTGCATAACAAGGTCAGTTTATCAAAATATTAGGATTTCTTTTATACAATAATCTAAAGGCATACACAAATAGTAATCTGAAACTCTTAAATAAAATCAACATTCACATTCTGTGAATTTTAGATCTGTCAATACAGAAAACACGAGTTAAGGTGAGGGGGTAATCGATGAACACAAAAAAATTATACCCAAAATAAATTTATAAGAACCCATAAAAAAAGGGTTTTCCTTCCCAACAGTGATTGAAGACTGATGGGGAGACTTCCAAAGTCGTCGAGTCTAGTTGGGAATTGGGATAATGTTAATGGGATTGTTAATTTGTTATTCCCTTTTACAGTTTACTTACCTGTTGAGGACTTGAGGTTCGAGTCGAATGGTGAAGTCGACGATGACCGAAAGAGTGAAGACGAGCCTGGAGCCTGGAGGTGGAGTTGTGGAGCCGTGGAGGACTGGAGGAGTTGGCAGTCTCGCAGTCGCAGAGATGAGAGAAAGAGACGACTGACGAGTGACGACTCGTTGCTTAGAGGCTAGAGCGATGGCCGATCGATGGGGAGTTGGGGAAATGGGGGTGCCGACGGCGATGGATGGTCGACGGAAAGGAGACGTGGCTGACGGGCAACGGCTGTTGAGTGGTGACTGCCGAATGGTAGTGGTGATTGCCGACTGGTAGAGTGGTAGTGGTGACTGCCGCCGGTAGTGGTGAGTGGTGACTGCCGACTGGTGAGTAGGGAGACACCGTCGGCGTCGTCGCGTCGAGGTAGTAAGGGGCTGAGGGGCGAGGGCTGAGGCAGCGCAGAGGGGATTGGAAATTTGGAATAGTCGAATAGAGGAACTGAGGAAGGATTAGCCGATTAGTTTAGGGTTTTTAATTTTTATTTAATTTAATTATTTATTATAAAAATAAAATAAAATAATTTTAATATATATTTGGTTATTCGGTTTAACCGAAAACTGATGAATCATAACCGGAAAAAAATCAAAAACCGAATTACGTTATAAAAAAATCGAAACCGAACCGAAAAACCGAAAAAATCAAAACCAAAAAACTGAATTAATTCGATTCGGTTCGATTTTTCGGTTTTCGGTGTTTTTGTCCACCCCTAGATCCCACTAAAAGATGAGCTACTACAGGGAGATGAAAGAATACAAGCGAATATATAGAGTGGAGGACTGGAGCAACCTGTTTTCTCTGTCTCTGCACATATTTTCACCTGAATCTGCACAGCCGCCCTAAAAGTTCGCCGACAAAAGAAAGTTCACCTAAAATATTGACAAAAGTTAGAAAAGAAGGAGGACAAAAGCTAGAAGAAAAATCGAATACCTCTTTGAGCCACCAAATAGCAGTGAAGTGAAAATCGGAAGTCTATTTATCACCCAGAGTAGAAGGAGTTTCAATTGCTGGTTCAGATAAGGAAACATGGCATTAGAGGAATTAGGAAATTCTAGGCTGAGAAGACGAAGGGTAGGAGTAGGGTTTCCTATGTAATAATGTTTTCAGAGGATTGTGGATATAAATAAAAGAGCCAACCTCAAGTTTATTTTTTTAAAAAAAAAAACTTCAACTTCATGTCATATGATTTTATCTTGCAAGCCAAACAGGCGCTAAGAGCTCGTTTGGATTAACGGAGTGTAAAAATTATTTTCTTCATTTCAATCTATATATGATATAGTTTGATTAGACACGGAATTTAAAAAATATAATTTTTTTTAAAAAAAAATTGTGATCTAAAATAAGTCTTAGGTATTTGTGCAGTTATAAATAATCTCATTAAGAGTGAAATGGATATTTTAAAGTTAAACTATTACTAAATATGAAAGTATGTCATTCGTTTTGAAATTGATCAAAAAGGAAAGTGTGTCACATAAATTGGAATAGAGGAAATAATATGATTAAAGTATTGAAAAATATTTTTAACCATTAAAATTAATTTTATAAATAAGTGATTATATACTTGAATAGAGATGCTGAAACTGTTAATAATCAATTTACGTGTTTGATAAAAACATGCTGATAAACTGTTCTTTTATTAAAATAACTAAAATACTTTTAATTTATTATTTTCTTTTGCAAAAAAAATTACAGATTCAAATATTTTTCATGCAAATAAAAGGAAGAACGATGAATATGGAAGAACATAGAGTATGATCGCTGCCCGATCAACTAAAACTTTTCATACCTTACAGGCTATGAGGCATACATGTAGGAGTTACTAGCAAGGTCCCATAATAAAGGGGAAGTTAGAATTTTTTTTATTGAAAAAAATATTTTGAGAATTTAAAAAATATTAAGAATAAAATAAAATATTTGATCAAATCAAAAATGCTTATAAAATAAAAACTTATTAAATTAGTGTTTGACCAACTTATGATTTTTAACTATTTTTAACTAATAAGCACTTTATTATTAGCCAAACATTTAAATAAACTAAAAAAAATATTTATAATTCAATTTGACCCAACTTTAAGTTTATAAAAACCTTTAAGTTAAAAATCATGAGTTGATCACCCAAAGTTATAATTTTGTCAGTTTAATCATTTTATCTTATATTCCATTTTTATTTTGGTTTAAATAGTTGCAGCTTATACTTGAATAGAGCTACATTCACTCGTAGAATTGTAATATTACATTTTAGAAATGCAGTGTTTGATTCTAATTGGGGATGTGTTTGGTAAAGAGGAAAATATTTTAATATTTTTTTATATTTTTAAAAAATACTGTTCAATTTTTTCATATTTAACTGGATAAATTTTTTATTTTTTTAAAGAACGTTTGATTGAACCAAATGTTTGAAAAACGTTTTTCTAAAAAAATTAAGTTTCTTAAAAATAAGAACAATGACTTTTTTAATGAAAGTAGAAAAACCAAGTTGCATATGTGATATTCTAATAAGTCCATTATCTCCTCCCACCCACTCAATGCCCCCAACACACACCACTTGACCATCCCACCCCGCCACCCCTGTGGCTCCAATCCCCACCCTTCTCACTCTCGTAATATTTTGTTAGATTACGTATAAATATTTGTGAAAAAAAATGCTTATTTATCAAATACTAGAAAATAAGTGAGAAATTCACTCATTTTTCGGAAAAATATGTTCCTCCATACCAAACACACCCCAGGTCTTTCTCGTTTTCCTGCCTCCAAATTAAAAAAAAAATGAGGAAGTGAAAGTGCTACCAACATAACATTTTGTCAAAATTTTCAGAAAGAAAAGAATTATTAAGATCATGATAAGTAGAGACCTAGTCTTTCTATTAAAAAGTCAAATGTAACACTTAACGCTAGAAAAATCTCAAGTGAAATAAGAAATTTTCAACCAAAAAAAAAGAAAGAATGCTATTATAAACAATTCGAATTAAAGTAGTATTTCCTTTACCAAGTTAAATGATGAAGGAACGATGACTTACAATTTTTTCATTGTTAAGTTTTATAAAGATGGTCCAACAGTGTCCATCCACAAATGTGACGTCCCCCCATACACACATTGACTACATTGCCATATTTGATTTTGTCCTTGTAACAACATTTTTCTCATGAAATTTATAGAAAAAGGGACACACAGAGAGGCAAAAAAGTTTCGAACAAAGCATGACAAAACTAACCAGTAGATGTTATATCCTCCTCATGGGTAAGGGTGGCAAGGAACTGGGTCCGACCCGATCCGGTTCGGTTTCGATAATGGATTCAATTTCGGTAGAAAACGGTATGGGGGTATCGAGTAGGGGAACCGGTGCGGAATAGGCAAATTACTGATAGATCCGATTTCGGTACCGGCTAACGTTCAGAAATTTAAATTTTTTTTTTTGTGTAGTTACCGTTAGGAGCCGTTTGGCAACAGGTAGTGGGGCCCACCAACGGCTCCTAACAGCTATTCCCCCCCCCCCCCCCCCAAACACTCCCCTACTCCCCAACACCTCTACACTATAAATATATCTCATATTCATCCTTTTTTCTCACAAAATCTTCAATTCTCTCTATTATTTTCTTAAAGACTCAAACTCACAAATTCTCTCTAGTTTTTACTCTCTAATATTTTAATTTTATATTTTGTGGTATTGGCTAATTGGAGTTAGGAGATTCTTCTGAAACCATCTGCAAGCTTCAACTGTCATTTCTCAATTCCGCCTTTTAACGTTTGTGTTTCGGTATATTTGTTTCTACTTTAATCTCTTTATTTATTTACTTATAATTTTTTTGTTGATGTATTTATTTTGCTTGTTAATTTGTTATTTATTTAATATCTCTATTTGCTTATTATATTTTAAATATGGATGCCAGTAAATAAAGTAGAGGTAAAAGAATTATGGGTGCTACTAATAAGGGACGTGGAAATAGTTCTAGATCATTACCATCACCGCCACCGCCTAGATTTAGTAATGTAGATGAAACTTATGTTGATGAAACTTATTTACCACGTCAACAACCTTATGATGTTAATTCTACTACTCAATTAGACCATGATACCATAGATAAAATTTGTGCTAATTTTGAAGAAGACTTGGAGGATTCTCAAGAGGTACAAGAAGAAGAGTTAGAGGAGACCCTTACTCCTACTAGTCCGGTTACGAAATTACTTACATTTACCAGGGCAAATAGGGCCGAACGTCCTAAAGGATCATTAGTTTGACAATTTATGGAGCAAAATAGTGAAAAAACTACTGCTACTTGTTTAAAATGTAAGAAACTATTAAAACATTTGACTAGGGGATCGAAAGGTGGGACGGGGTTGCTAACTAAACAATTTAAGATCGTGTAATAAAGAACTTGTTCACCTAGAAGCTGTTGCTAAGACTAAAAAAATGGTACACCTTTGCCTGAAGGATCTATAGAAGTAGCAGGGTCTAACATGGTTCAAACTATTTTAAATAGGACTCACCCGACTGGCACAAGCACAAACATCACATATAGTCAGGAAAAAGATCGTCAAGAATTAACTAAAATGGTAGCTGTTTGTGATTTTCCTTTCAGTTTTTCTTCACATTCCGGTTTTATTCATTATATTCGGGAGGTGTATAATCCATCTTTTCAATATTTTTCTAGAAACACAATTAAAAACAATATTTTTAAGTATCAAGATGAACATTGTCATTATCTTCGTTGTCTCTTTGTATATTTTGATGGTAGAATATCTATTACTTCTGATATGAGTCGTAGTATTAATGGTAATGAATATTTTACTGTTACCGCTCATTGGATTGATTATGAATGGAATATGCAAAAAAGAATAATAGGATATAAATATATAGAAGAGAGTAAAACCGGTTCTTATATAACTTTTATAATAGGAGGTATTTTACAGTATTTAATCTTTGTGATAAAATAATGGGTGTCACTTTGAACAATACTTCTAATAATTTGAAAGCAGTTAATTTTCTAAAACCTAGACTTTGTCCAATTGATAATGATGTCTTTCATGTTAAATGTATTACAATATTTTTAATTTAATTATAAAAGATGGTCTTGATGCTTTTGGAGTTAGTTGTCAAAAAGTTAGACTTGCTTGTACTTGAATTTTTAAAGTGAAAATAAAGGCTAAACTTGTTGAATATACAAATTGTTGTGTAGAATGTCAACTTGAATATAGAAAAGTTCCAAAAGAAGTGTCTACTAGATGAAACTCTTTATATGAAATGCTTGAAGTAGCTTATGTTTATCGCAAGCCTATACAATTAGTTTATAATGCGGATACTTATTCAAGACTTTGTGATGATGATAGGGCTCAAGTTTATGAAATATTTAAATTTTTGAATACTTTTTATACAGCTACAAATGCAATATCTGGTCAATATTATCGGACCATTTCGTCAGTTTAGTAAATATTACTGCTATTTTAAGGGAATTTGCAATATTTAAAAAAATTAAAATGTTTAAAGAGCCTATTCAATATATGATTGAAAAATTTAAAAGATATTTTTTCCCTATTCCCTAAATTTGTTTGACTGCTACTTTATTCAACCCTTTTTATAAAGTTCAAGGTGTTGAAAAAATGGTTCAAGTTATATATACAAATTTAAAAATTCAATCGGATGAATTGCCAACCCTTGAGATGTGCAAGAGTAGTATAATACCTAAAGCTAGAAACTTATATAATGTATATAGAACAATCGAACAAAATCTTCCACTGACGCAACACGTTAGTGCTAGGCCTAGGGTAGAAGATGTTGATGACTTGATGGACGATTATCTTGGTCTCGAATCATCTAACAGTAATGAATTTGATTCATATATTTCGAAAGCACGAGATAGCATCCAAGATGCAAATGGAGAGCCGCAATTTTTGGCGTGGTGGAAGAACCATAGGGAACAATATCCAGGGCTTTCAAGGGTGGTTCGAGATGTCTTAGCCATTCAAGTATCTTCAGTAGCTTCAGAGCAAGCTTTCAGCGCAGGAAAATTTATTATTAGAGACCACCGGTATTCTTTGGCAAAAGACAATTTAGAAATATCGGTGTTATTCAGAGATTGAATAAATGCTGAATGAAGAAACTTTGGACTGTCAAAGTTATCGGCCCAAATTGAAGATGAAATAGATGAAGTATTTGGGGCAAATAGCGATGACGGCATGGATGCAATGAAGGAACAAGGAAGAGTACCAATTCCAAAAAATATTTCAGAGGACGAGATAATTAAGTTACGAAAACAACATTTTGGAGATTTTAGATTTTAGTATAATAATAGAGACCTAATTGAAACAGAACCCTTCCTAGAAGGTGGCTACGTAGACTAGGTACTCTTTTAGTTTTCTAAATATTTTATAATACATGTACGATTTTATTTATTTGAATAAATTTATACGCTATTCACCTTAAATGTTTTTAATAATTGTCTTTTATTAATGCAACTCATTTTATAGATATGTAATATTACTTACTTAAAATTTAATTTATATTTGATTTGCTAACTTAGTAACTTCATAAACTTATTACTATTTACTATTTTAACAAAACTTTAATAAGCTACAAATTTAATTAGTTTTGACTTTTGTAACAAAATTAGTTAGTTTTGTAAAAAGTTCATAAGTATTAACTTTAAAATATTTAATAAGTTATTTAAAATATTTAAAAGTTCATAAGTTATTAACTTTATACGTTATAACTTTAAAAAAAAATTATCAAAAAATATCTTCAAAAAAATGATTAACTTAAATTCTTAATAGACTAACGGACTAATAATTAATAAATTATAAAAAGAAAATTTAAAAAACATATAAAAAAATGAATTTAAAAAAAATAATTAGACTCGGTCCGATCTGGTTTCACACCGGTAATACACGGATCTAACTGAACAAGAGAAAATATTCGATAGACTCAGTTCTGATCAAAGTTTCGGTCATTTGAATCCCAAACCCGATCTGTTTATAAAAAAATCGATCCGGTAATTTCGATTTCGGACCGCTGCCACCCTTACTCATGAGTGAATGAAGTGTTTTTCTTTACAAGTTACTGAACAGAGGGGAGGATGAGGTTCAATTTTCTGGGGTTGCAAGCATAAGAAAGTTGGTAGAGCAGAGGCCTTTTCCCAAGATATTGGTTTTAAGCTCATGCGGGTGACTTTTTGTCTCGCAAAATGGCATGATAACTTATTTGTTCAGTGTCATGGCTATTAGAAATAGAAATTTTTTTAATCGCAAATTAGTGGGAAATTTGTGCTATAAAACATGATATTTTCATTCATTTTTCATCGAACCAGTTCATCAGAAAAAAATACATGGTGGGAAACAAATTCTCACTGAAATAGTAGGAAACTTCATGATTTTATCATATGAAAACACTATTATTTTTTCTTTTCCCACGGATAAAAGTGGGATAGAAACTTAATATTTTTCAGTGGAAAAGCCATAATAGTAAGTTTTTTCGAAGTAACTGAACAATTGAATCGGCTGGTAATCAGCTACACATTAATCTTCCTCTATTCTATCAATTTCATTCAGTAACAGAACATAAAGGATTGTCTCTTGACTATGGCACCTGCGGTGAGCCTCTCTCCTAGGGTTGGTTTTCAATGGGAAAATAGTAATTTTTTAGTAGAGTTCAACGGTTAGGGATGAGAGATTTGATCACCTTATATGAACTTGAACAATCTTAGACCTATGAAATTAGCTTTTGTGCTTGAGTTATCTGGATCACTGAAGGGTCACTTGCTCCTATATTTATCAAAGTAGGAGATATGGTGTCTGACTTATTAGCATTCTGTTGTACTTCCAAATCAGGGTGTTATAGATGTATGGCCAGTCAATATTGAAATGCCAGATTTACTTGTACAAACTGGACCCTACTTGTTGCGTATTTGTTGTAACAAAGAGAACTTAATTTCATATTCAGTAACTCATCAAATTTTGTCTCCAGTAAAATGTGTCTCAAAGGATCATTAAATAGACTACAATCCTAACTATTTTCACTTTTGAGTCAACCAAAGGAAAATCACAAGAAAATGATACAAAATCTGAAGTAGTTCATTTTCAAAAGTTAACAAATTATAAAGAACAATAGGAGGAAAAGGCCTGCCATACCTGCTTCAGTTAATGTTGATTTTGATGATGCTACATCCATGCAGGTTATTGATATATTTATATACAAATTTCACATCCACATGCATGTATCTCATCATCATATTTGACCATTTCAAAACAATATGAACCTTGTAAGACATTGTTAAGGACTCAAAACTATCTCTACCAGCACAAGGAGGATGAAGGATGAGCAAGTGCAGCAGATGGAACAGCATCAACTGCTCGTGAGCTACTGCTGCGGTACAGTCTTGTAGCTGGACCAAACTGATATGGTGGAGGTACAGTATTTGGCAACTCCGTAGAGCCTCCCAAGTATGGTGGAGGCCTATAAGCATCACCAGTTATGGTGTTTGGCAACCCTGCAGAGCCTTCCAAGTATGGTGGAGCCTATTAAAATCACCATTTTTAGTGTTTGGCAACCCCCTTAGAATTTTCCATGTATGGTGGAGGCCTACTATACACATTTGGCCCTTCCAAGTAGGATGATGGCCTATAAGCATATCTGTGGGAGGGCAGTCTGTCATACACAGTTGCATCACCATGAGATCCATCAACTCGACTCAGAACATTCGTGCCTGCCGATATACCTGCGTGAATACCATCAACACTTGTTGATATTCCTGCTCCAGGTCCAGACACGGCCACACCTCCCACAGGTCCTGCCAGCAAGCCAATGGCATTTTCATGTATCGAGCCTGCAACAAGTCCATACAATACCGAAGAGTACACAGAATGACCATAAATGTGGCCAGCAGTTCCACCGCCTTCTAACAAGGTGTTGTTACTATCAACATAATTAACAACTCTTTGTTGTTGTGGCGGCCATGAATTAGGAAAATATGAGCGTTTCTGTTCTTCGTCGTTCAACCACTCAGTTTCATCAATTTTTCTCTTTTGTACCATCCTTTGATCACCTTTCAGCTTCTTCCTCAATTAAGCAAGTTCTTTCTCCAAGCTTATTACTTTCCTACCGATTTACCACTAGGGAAGAAGTTTTGAATGATCAATGTTGTTACGTCCCAAACATTGGATGACAGATTTCAAACCACCCAAGTACCTCCTTTTTACTTCAATAATCTTCCGAACAAGTGAACCTTGTGATCCCTCCATTTGTTCAAATCTCTTAAGTTTGTTTAATAATGACACTTTAGACTCATGTAAAAATGATGTCAATAGTCTCTGAGGGTTAAATCTGTCCTCAAATCCAAAATAAAAGGCAAAATAAACGGCCTCAACTACCATATTTTGCTTCAACATTCGATCTATTATTTATGGAATCTTTGCCATGAGAACACTTGATCTCCTGAGAGAGCCAGAAATCATCTTGATGTAACTTTGGTGCAGCAAATCCTTGATATCCTTATTTCTAAATGCTTGTGGAATTTCGAAACACAAAATAAGCAAAAGCAAACCCCGAGCATCAATTTCCTGAGCCGTTAGTATACCTCCTTCGAAATTCAACCTCCTATACCATGCTAAAGCTGCCAGCTTCGTCTCTTCCTTCACCCCATTTTCAATCTCAACTACTCCTCCCTCGCCCTCGACTGCTCCCATCAGCTCCAAGAAGCACTCCAAAAGCAGTATTAGAGCCCGCCTTTCTGGATCAAAGGTGAACCCTCAACATAAGCTGCTCCCTCGAGAATAAAACATGCTCATATATTCTAATATAAGCCTTGCAGAATTAGGCGAGAGTTTCAATGCCTTATAAGAATCTACAACGCACTAGAACGCCCTTGTTGACGATCCTTTACTCCGACAGCATCTAGGGTTCCTCGAACAATGTGATATCTCACACCGGGTAAATCCTAGGGACTTTTTGTTTCAGTGTTTTTACACATGAGAGATGCCTTATCATGTACTTCCGCAGACCATGATTGTTCATTGTTTCGCAGAGGATTTCCACCTCCAAACAAGGCGATTCTCGCTTTGAACGAGGAAGGAATTTCAGTTCTAAACGAAATGATTTTTGCTCTAAACGTGGAGGGGATTTCAGATGTTTTTCCTCTCCCTCTTTTAGAGATGGTTTAGGCTCTGAACGAGGAGGGGATTTCAATTGTTCTTCCTCTTTCTCTTCCTCTTCCTCCTCTTCTTCGGAGGGTTCAGATGGTTCTGTCTCTGGGGATGGAGCTGAGAGTACCGCTGCTGGCGGAGTGGTATTAGTTGTGTGTACGGGTGGGCGCAGTATTAGTAGAATAAAGGAGTCGACTGAGCTCCGAACGGAATCAATATGTTGGTGTAGCTCACCGAAGCATTGTTGGAATGCCGAGAGGCCGTCGGAAAGTCTACGGAGATTGGCATTGGTGGATTTATGAGAATGTATGAAATGTGTTGGAGGTTGTTGCAATTCAGACTGTTTCTGCTGCCGCACAGGGTTTCTCGTTTGATGTTTCTGTTCTGCTCGGAGTAATTGGGTGGCCAATGGTGACGTAGCACGGGCGCCGGCGCTGTAGTCCGCAGGTTTATCCATATTATACATTGCAGTAGTAGTGGAGAAACAGAAGAAAAAGTATTGAAGCCCTACCAGAAGAAATGTAATATTTTTCTGTAACCACGTTATTTTTAATTTAAGATTATAAAATTTTAAAATACTTTTTATTTTCTTTAAGAAAGAAAAAATGATCCTTTAACGTTTGGATCTTAGACAATTTTATTTTTTTATGTAATCGAAATAATTCTTAATGCATATAAAAGAATTGATCATTTTAGTCTTCTATATATATTTTATAATAAAAAAGATCATTCTTAATGTATAAAAAAAGTGATCATTTTAATTTTTTATATACATAATTAAAACTAGCATTCAAGAGTGTGGCTTAACTGGTTTGAAGGGTGGTTATTCGTATGTATGACTTGGGATTGATTCCCCCTTTAATTTATACAGGACTTTACTTAGTGTGCACAAAGTGCCCACCCGTGAGGCAGAGATTTTGACAGAGAAATACATAATTAAAACTGCCCATAATGTATGAAAAAATTATTATTTACTCCTTAATTTTAAAAGTAAGAGTGCAACTAAAAAAAATCATGTTAAAGTTTAACGAACAACTCATTGCTTCCCTCACACGAGTGACTAGTTAAACTTAATAGAGTTTTTGATTTGCACCAAACTTTTAAGGATTAAAATGATCACTTCTATCATATATTAAGAATCATTTCGACTACATATCATATATGAAAAACTAAAATAATCACTTGTTCATATATTAAAAATCATTTCAACTACATGGTATTTTATTATTGTCATGATAAAATTTTACACAACCCTTAAAAATATAATTTAATTGTTATATTTTTTATTAATTTTTTAATCTTTATTTATTTACGTGTCTGTTAATTATTAAATAATTACTATTGATAATTAATTTTTTCTTGATATTTTAAATAATATTTGTCTTAAAGAAATCTGTATATATTATCGATTTAGAACTCAATAATTTAAAAAAAAAAAGAAATTTTAAATTCTGACTCTGCTGGTGCAGCAAGAAGTTATAAAAGTTTGATGTGGTTATTAGTTTTTGGTGCTAAGTTTGATGTGGTTATTAGTTTTTGGTGCTTTGGTTAGTCATTTAGCGATAACGTTTTGCTTTTCGGTAATTTTCGTTTTTTTAAAGAGCATTTGTCAGTAAAAGGACCAACATTTCTTGCTTAATTACAGTACCAGCTGAATTCGTATGTGAGTCTAACATAAAGCTAAAATAAACCAGGCAAAAGGCTGTGCTTCCAATACTTGAAAAGCCATAATTCAAATATTGATCATGCAAAATATGAAACTTTAACCAGATCAGCCTTTGAACTTTACCCACGGAATTTAAAGGAGCATGAGTCATATTCCGCAAAACGCTCTCTCCAAACATCACTTCTACGATCGGAGAACGCATTATATATTTACCTGAACTAATAGGTCATTGAGCGAATCCCATGTAAGCCCCAACACGTTGGTCTCTACCTAGGAATGTAAATGCTTGGGCTTGAGAAGCATATTCTAGTCCAAAATCACACAAAGCTAGCTTGTAGGTACAAATTGGTCAGCTTATTCCCCTCTACATCATAATAATCAACCCCCAAATTGCACCTATCTTTTCCTTAAAACTTGGTCAGAGTTTCCACATCAAACTGGCTATTAAGATGATCTAAATACAAATTGGAAGAGTTTCTTCAATTTGAATCATGGACAAAATTAATAAGCTGCTACTTTCCAAAAAGTATAACGGAAGGCAATTTATTGTCCAAGAAACAAACCATCATTACCTATCTATGAAAGATTAACTTTTTTTTCACAGGTTGAATGTTTTAGAAGAATGATAATTTCCTGAAAGAAGAGGTAACAAGAATATGATTAGATTAAAAGAAATTGTTGTCCTCCAAACTAATCAAATTGTAGAACACTGTCGTTATCCAGAGAAAAGATTCAAAATCATCCTTAATATTTGGACTAACACTTAAAATAATTTTTATTTTATAAGACGGAACACTAATAGTCTTTTAAGTTTTCAATATTAGAGCACTTTCAGTCAGACTAACGAATGTGCTAAAAAAACTAACGGATCCAACCACATGGGTGCACATGTCTCTTTTAATATCAGAAAACACCTAATTCATTTAAAGAATTTTTTTTTCTTTTCTTTTAAAATTTATTTAACGAATAAAAAAGTGGGAAACTATCTTTTTTCTTCTTAATAGAATAACCATATATATTTTTTTAACTGATAGTATAGGTCATATTCATTTACATTAGGCCATAGTAACGTCATTCTTAATTTTCATATAGATAACAATTTTTAAAAAATCTACAATAAAAAATATTTTTATTTTTTAGTCTTTTTAAAATTAAAATAGGATCAGCATTTTCTAATATGATCCTTGGATTTAAAGTTAAGATACATTTGCTAAGGTAATAAATTTTCGTGTTTTATGATATTATTATTATTGTATCTTAACTTTAAGACTAAAAATTATATTAGCAAATGTTTATTCTACTTGATACGGAAAAGATTAAGAAATAAAAATATTTTTTATTTTATTAAGAATTTTTTTTATTGTTATCTAAATAAAAATTAATGATTGGAGTTAGTATGATATTATATATATGATTTTTATTATTAATTAAAATAGTATATGAAGTTATTTTAGTTGATAATGAAATTAAAAAGAAAAAAAATCACTTTCAACCTTTTTATTCGTTAAAGAAATTTTATTTTGGCTCACAAGTTATTTGGAAAAGAAATACTGTTTGGAGGGGGGGGGGGGGGGAGGGGTTGAGACCAGCTCGTGACTGAATAACATTTAGTTTGTGGTTTGATTCATTAGTTTTTAACATATCCTTTAGATTTAGACTAAAAGTGCTCTAACATTAGAAACATAAAAGGACTATTAGTGCTCCACCTTATAGAACAGGAACTAGTTTAAGTGTTAGTCCAAACATTAAGGATGATTTTAGACTTTTTCTATGTTATCTACCTGCTACAGACCTTCCTTCTATGGGAAATACATTGAATATATTTATTGTGGAGCTTTCCACACCAATGCTTGTTGGGACAACGGAATAACAACAATAAACACACACACACAAATTAACTGCGAGAAAATAGAGAAAAAAACGGAACACAAAACGACACACAAGAATTTACATGGTTCGGTCTCACGACCTAGTCCACAACTGCAACTGGGAGAAATTTTATTACTCTCTCTCTTGTGGTATTTAGATTACAAGTACAAGCTATCTATTTACAGAAATAGATTAGGGTTATTAGGGTTTCTAACGGGCCTAATTAATCAGGCCTCCACAAGCCCAACAATCTCCCACTTGGAGGCATGATAATCTTCAACTGCCATCCACTGTGAGCACTTGTATGTCTAGTAATCTCCTCCTCATCTTCCTGGTTGCAGCGGCCTTTTCATCAGTTAACCTGAAGGCCCGTTGAAGCTTCCCCAAGCTCCAACATCAGTCACGGCTAAAACTGCCCCTGACTCGTCCTCTGTCCCTACCGACTCCCACTTGCACGAACTGCCGAATCCTGGGATACTCTGAGAACAAACAACACTCTCCATAGTTAGCAGGTAATCATCCGGAGAGACTTTGACAGCTGAAACACTGGTTCTCTTAACCCACTGTCTGGTAATTCTGGCTGAAGTTTTAACTGGCTGACTGCCGATGCTCCCACTGCCACGAGAACCCCTGACTGGTTTACCTGAACCTTTCCAAGCACGTTCAACCTGAATCTGACCTGTGGCTCTGGGTTTATCTCCTGCAAAACGAACCTTCTTATGCCCACGAGACTCTGTGAACCGGATTTTGTTTCTCTTCTGATCTGGGACAGTCACTCCCTCAGATGGTAAATGGACCATATACAGCGAACTCCGTTTCTTTCCTCGAGCTATGACCAAGTTCCCCTTCATCACCTTCCACTGCCCGTTTTCGAACTTAACATCGTGTCCCTCATCATCCAACTGCCCAACAGAAATCAACCGTTTCTTCAAGCTTGGAATCACTCGGACATCCTTTAAAGTCCACGAACCGACTGAAGTTTTCAGAATCATGTCACTCATGCCCGTTACATCAAGAACTTTATTGTTTGCTAGTCTTACCTTTCCAAAATCCCCTTCTTTCAGATTCTGCAATGCTTCACTGCTGTGGGTAGCATGAAATGAAGCACCAGAATCCATGACCCAGGAATCCACACTACTCTCCAAGCTACATATCAAGAGATCATTATGAGCATAGTCTCCTGCAATGTTAACTTGTTTATTATTCGGGCATTGATTCCTGAAATGCCCCACCTCCTTGCACGTCCAACACGTTACATCTGAGCGATCCTGAGTCTTCGACTGACTCCTTCTTCTGTTCCTGCTCCCACTACCTCTGCTATTTCTCCTTCCTCTGCTGACATTTAGCAATTCACTCGATGATTCCCCAGAACTCCTTCTTCTGACATCCTCGCCTAGAATGAGATCACGAATCTTCTCAAAAGTGAATCCATCGGGTCCCGCTGAACTGGTAACTGCTGTAACCGTTCCGGACCAACTGTCAGGTAATGATGATAGCAGTAGTAAGGCTTGAACTTCATCATCGAACTTAATGCCCACTGACGTAAGTCTGGCTAAGATTGAATTCATTGTATTTATGTGCTCGGTAACTAAACTGCCTTCCTTCATTTTTGTGTTCACCAATTCTCTAATCAGAAAGACCTTGTTTGCTGCAGATGGCTTCTCGTACATATTAGACAGCGCTTCCATGACACCTTTCGCTGTCTTCTCCTTCAGAATGTTAAACGCAACATTCTTGGTCAACGAGAGTCGGATAACCGCCATGGCTTTCCGATCCAAACCTGCCCACTCTGCATCAGACATCTTTTCTAGCTTGTCACCCAATACCATGTCTAACTCCTTCTGAACCAGCAAATCCTCAATTTGCATTTTCCACCAACTGAAATCTGCACCATCAAACTTTTCAACTCGATACTTCCCATCTTCTGCCATCTCAAACGACTAGATGAGGTACCCGGTACAACTGATCTTAGGTCTTGATAATTTCAAAAGAAAAATTGACAAAGCCAATACGCACCAACAAAGTTAACTCGGACCACCACCAACAAGAGACCAATTGAAAAACTTTTCTGCCTGAAAAAAATTTTCCGGCGAAACAATACCTGCCGGTGAAAAAAAAATTTCTCCGGCGACTCGATCTCCTGCTCGATCTACTGCTCGCGACGGCGACTATTCTTCTTCCGGTAGCAGATCTGCTGCCCCTTTTTTTCTTTCTCCGAAAAAAAATTTTTGGTGACTCTCGCTAATTTTTTTTCGTGTGTATAACCTCGCTCTGATACCACTTGTTGGGACAACGAAATAACAACAATAAACACACACACACAAATTAACTGCGAGAAAATAGAGAAAAAACGGAACACAAAACGACACACAAGAATTTACGTGGTTCGGTCTCACGACCTAGTCCACAACTGCAACTGGGAGGAATTTTATTACTCTCTCTCTTGTGGTATTTAGATTACAAGTACAAGCTATCTATTTATAGAAATATATTAGGGTTATTAGGGTTTCTAACGGGCCTAATTAATCAGGTCTCCACAAGCCCAACAATGCTTGCATAAGTGAGTTATCCAAAGTGGTAAGTAGGATTAAGAGGGAAACAAGTTCATACAGATATAAATGGTTCCACCATTCGGACCTCAGGCCTCAAAAATAGAGATGATCAAAAGATTGAACCTTTTTTTCTTTTTTCTCGGGGTATAGAGATATTAAAGAAAATGAGTTGAGGGTGACAAAAAAGTGTTGTAATTAAAAAAAGGTGACAAGTTTGATCAGATTTGGTCAAAACTTCTTTTAAATTATGAGTAAGTTAAATGGGGTGTAAAGTGTAATATTTAAAACTTGTTAATCTTTTAAAAAATATAAAAAATAACCCAACCCACTAATTCAAAACCCCCAACTCCTAACACACGACGTTTAGTACTCTTCCTCTCTTCTTCAACCGTTGTTCTCTTCCTCTCTTCTTCACTGTGTTTTATGTTCTTCCAAAGTAATTTTTCTTCAGAAATCATCGCACCAGTGAGCCCAATCGACGTCGGTGAGCCATCAACGCACACTACGCTTAGAGGTAATTTTTTTCACTTCTGTCAAAAATCGCTGTGTTGAACAGTTAGGGTTTTGGATTTTTTGAACTAAAAGTGGTTTCAATTGTTAAAGAAGAAGAAGAAGAAGATGAGTTTTGCATATTATGTTGTTGGATGACTTTATTTATTGTATTTGTTGTTTTTGTTGGGTTTTTTTAAAATATTGTCACTGGTAGGCCGAACTTGTTTTTCTTGTGGGATTTTTTTGTTGTAGTCGTGTTGTAGAAAAAAATATTGTGATGTTGTTTGATTTATTTTCCAATAGCTGAAGAAGTTGTTGCAGCAACTTCCGCACTTGTTTGAATAAATCAGAAGTTGCTGAGGTTGTTGCAACAATATATTATTGCAACCTCAGCAGTTGTTTGATTTTTTGAAACAAGAGGTTAAGTTGTTGCAACAACTTTCTCAACTGCTGGAAATAAATCAAACAGTTGTTGGAATTGTTACAACAAGTCGTTGGAGTTGTTGCAACAAGTTTACAATTTGTTGCAACAACATTAGTATCTGTTTGATTTTGTCAAACAACTGTTGAAGTTGTTGCAACAACTCACACACCTGTTGAAAAAAAATTATTATTTGCCAAATAAGAGCTGAAGTTGTTGCAACAACTTCCACAGTTGTTGGTAAAAATCAAACAGTTGTTGTACTTGTTACAACAACATCAACAACTGTTGGATAAAATCAAACAACTGTTGATGTTGTTGCAACAACTCTCACACTTGTTGAAAGAAAAAATCAATATTTGCCAAACAAGAGCTGAAGTTGTTGGAATAACTTATTGGTTTTGCCTTTGTACCCATTGTTATTTCATAATTTAGGGAGTAAATAGGGGTCAGTAACTGTTTGATTTACCACAACTATCGATAAATATCAAATAACTGTTGAAGTTGTTGCAACAACTTCAGCAACTGTTGAATAAAATCAAACAACTGATGAAATTGTTGCAACAACTCTCACACTTGTTGAAAAGAAAATTAATATTTGCCAAACAAGAGTTGAAGTTGTTGCAACAACTTGTTGGTGCTGCCTTTGTACCCATTGTTATTTCATAATTTAGGGAGTAAATATGGGTCAACAACTGTTTGATTTTTACTACAGTTGTTGTACTTGTTGCAACAATTTCAGCAACTGTTGGATAAAATCAAACAACTGTTGAAGTTGTTGCAACAACTCAGACACATATTGAAAATTTATTTTACTTGTTTGATTTGCACCAGCTGTTTTCATTGTTTATTTTTACTGAATGATTAAATTTAATTGTTGATTTATATTTTGTCTCATATTTTTACAGATAAAATGACTTCAAAAAGAGCAAGAAGTACCAGTAGAAGAGTTGTTGCTTCTAGAAGATCAAAAATAACTAAGACTCAAGCAGAAGAAACAAATGATAAACCTGAGAGTCCAGGCTATCTGGATGTGCTTGCTGATCAAGCAGGAGTCATAGCATAAAATGAAGCCGCATTAAGTCAGAAGCAACAGAATGACGCTTTAGAGGCCAAAGAAGCCTCTGAAGTAGATAAAGATGATTCCTCCCAAGAACAAACTGAAAGTGGACATGCTTATAAAGGTAATGAAGATGGAGAAGATGATGAAGATGGAAAAGGGGATAATGAAGATGAGGAGGATGATAAAGTTAGGGAAGGTGATAGTGAAGATGGGAAATGTAATAATGAAGATGGGGAAGAAAAAATTAATGATGATGATGATACTGATGAGAAAACCACAACAGCCGATGATAAAACAGAAGAAGAGAATGATGAGAATGTTCTCTCTACTCCTGCCGAGGCATCTAGTAGTGGAAGAGATCCAAGCACAACTTCCACTGAGATAGTTATAAAAAATATAAGGTTTGAAAATTACAACTTAAATATGTTGTTGGATGTGCATGGAGATTTAGAAGGTGATATTGTGGTTAGGTCAAGCATGGGTAGAGGATTTACAGAATTTAGAAAGATCTTAAGGGAAAATGATTTAGTAAAATTCTTTAAGAACAGATGTTTTGAAAAAATTTTATACTTATTCGATGACACCACTCCAAGATTTCAAATGACTACGATGTACAGTCTCCTACGTCACAAGATCGTTTGTGACAAAAAAAAAGAGATTTGTATTAATTACTGCTGCATGCATGTCTGTTTTGGCATGAAGGAGTTTGCTATTATGACAAGATTAAACTATCATTCTCCTCCTCGTGTTGGAGGAGCCAAATCGGCAACCAAGGGTGAGGATTTATTCAAGTTAGTTGGAAAAAGCTACAAGAAAAAGAATCTACTTGAACATTTGAAATCCAAAACAGTTTCGAAGAATGTGAAGAATTCACTGTGCTTAGTTTGGTTTGTGCACAGTGTTTTTTGTGCAAGAGATGTTGGGAAGAACATCTCTTCTGATTGGATCAAACTCTCTACAGACTATGAAGCATCCAATGCCTATCCGTGGGGTTGAGAAAGCTTCAAGCTCATAGTTGAATATTTGTTGAGGGAGTTAAAGCCAAACGTGAAGACCATCAACCTATATGGCTTTTCTTGGGCTTTCATGGTAAATTTTATTAGCTTAACTATTTAATTATTTTTGAATCCATCCTTGATAGTGATCCTCTATGACTTTGTTTTATCTAGGCTTGGGTATTTGAAATTATTTCTCACCTCCAGCATCAAGTTAAGGACTTTCCAGAGGAAGTGTCTTCTCAACGGATCCTTAGATGGTTGGCTGCGAAGAATAACAAAGTAGTTGGTCCCCCCCTCCCCAGAGACTTGGTAAGCCTCATTACATAATTATATACCCTTGAAATCTATTGTTGCAGCCTTAGTAGTTTTTTGATTTAGTCAAACAAGAGCTGAAGTTGCTGCAACAACTTCCTCAGTTGTTGGAAAAAATCAAGCAGTTGTTGGACTTGTTGCAACAACTCCAACAACTATTTGATATTGTCAAACAACTATTGCATTTGTTGTAACAGCTCATTCAGTTGTTTGATTTATTTAGAGAAGAGGTGAAGTTGATGCAACAACTTCTTCAGTTGTTGAAGTAAAATCAAGCAGTGGTTGGACTTGTTGCAACAACTCCAACAACTATTTGATATTGTCAAACAACTATTGCATTTGCTGCAACAGCTCACTCAGTTATTTGATTTATTTAGAGAAGAGGTGAAGTTGATGCAACAACTTCCTCAGTTGTTGAAATAAAATCAAGCAGTTGCTGGACTTGTTGCAACAACTCCAACAACAATTTGATTTAGTCAAACAGTTGTTGAAGTTGCTGCAACAGCTCACTCAGTTGTTTGATTTTGTCAGACAAGAGATGAAGTTGCTACAACAACTTTCTCAATTGTTGAAACAAAATCAAACAGCTGCTGGACTCGTTGCAACAACTTCAGCAATTGTTTGATTTTGTCAAAGAACTGTTGAAGTTGCTGCAACAGCTCACTCAGTTGTTTTATTTTGTCAGACAAGAGCTGAAGTTTCTACAACAACTTCCTTAGTTATTGAAATAAAATCAAGCAGTTGCTGGACTTGTTGCAACAACTCCAACAACCGTTTGATTTTGTCAAACAATTATTGTATTTGCTGCAACAACTCACTTGGTTGTTTGATTTATTTAGACAAGAGCTGAAGTTGCTGCAACAACTTCCTCAGTTGTTGAAATAAAATCAAGCAGTTGTTGGACTTGTTGCAACAACTCCAGCAACTACTTGATTTGGTCAAACAGCTGTTGAAGTTGTTGCAACAGCTCACTCAGTTGTTTGATTTATTCAGACAAGAGCTAAAGTTACTGCAACAACTTTTTCAGTTGTTGAAATAAAATCAAGCAGTTGTTGAAATAAAATCAAGCAGTTGTTGTACTTGTTGCAACAACTCCAGCAACTATTTGATTTTGTCAAACAACTGTTGCAGTTGCTGCAACAGCTCACTCAGTTGTTTGATTTATTCAGAAAAGAGGTGAAGTTGCTGCAACAACTTCCTCAGTTGTTGAAATAAAATCAAGTAGTTGCTGGACTTGTTGCAACAACTCCAGCAACTATTTGATTTTGTCAAACAGCTGTTGAAGCTGCTGCAACAGCTCACTCAATTGTTTGATTTTGTCAGACAAGGGCTGAAATTGCTGCAACAACTTCCTCAGTTGTTGAAATATAATCAAGCAGTTGCTGTACTTGTTGCAACAACTCCAGCAACTGTTTGATTTTGTCAAATAGCTGTTGAAGTTGCTGCAATATCTCACTCAGTTGTTTGATTTTGTCAGACAAGAGCTGAAGTTGCTGAACTTGTGTTTAATCAATTTTAGAAGTCATTTGGGTTCTTTTTTAGCATTTAGGACTCTCCCAAGGACAAATTTAGCGTTTGACTGATCGGCCAACTAGAAAAGGAGCTGACTTTCGATGGGGAGTTGTTGATTAATTAGTTTCTTTATTGAACATTGATGAGCCAGCAGGTTCCTATTGAAAGTCGGTTTAATTCTGAGCAACCTTCTCGGATATGAATCGAATTTCAATTAGTAGCTGTTGGTTCATCAATGTTCAATAAGATACTAATGAATCACCAGCTCCCAATCGAAAGTTAGTTTATTTTTGAGTTGGCGGATTAGTCAAATGCGCAAATTTATCCTTGGACACTCCTGAATGAAAAAAAAAGCTCCAAGTGGCTACTATTTTGGGTTATCACAAGTTCTTTCTGGATTTAGTTTCTATGAACAAAATCTGATTTTGTTGCAAGAATTTATACATGTGGACTTGTTGCAACAACAACTCTTAATTCACTGCCACAACAACTATTAATCTGTTGCAACAACTGTTGTAATTGTTGGACCTTGTCCATCAAATTGGATAGCTGTTACAACAGGTTCATAGTTGTTGGGTGGTGACTTGTGTTTAATCAATTTTAGAAGTCGCTTGGATTCGTCTTTAGCATCAAGCTCTCCCCTAAGGACAAATTACGCATTCGATGATCGGTCAACTTTGAGATAAATTGACTCTCTATCGGAAGTTGCTGATTCATTAGTTTACTATTGAAGATTGATGAACCAGTAGATTCCTATTGAAAATCGGTTTATTTCTGAGCAACTTGCTTGGAAATAAACTGACTTTCAATGAGAAGTTGTTGTTTCATCAATGTTCAATACAAACCTAATGAATCAGCAGCTTCCAATAGAGAGCCAATTTATCTCTAAGTTGACCGATCGCCGAATGCATAATTTGTTATTAGGGGAGCACTTGATGAAAAAGAAGCTCCAAGGGGCTACTATTTTGGGTTATCACAAGTTCTTCCTAGATTTAGTTTCTAAGAACAAGATCTGATTTTGTTGCAAGAATTTCTACTTGTGGACTTGTTGCAACAACAACTCTTAATCCGCTGCCACAACAACTATTAAACGGTTGCAACAATTGTTGTAATTGTTGGACCTTGTCCATCAAATTGATTAGCTGTTACAACAGGTTCATAGTTTTTGAATGGTGACTTATGTTTAATCAATTTTAGAAGTCGTTTGGATTCGTCTTTAGCATCAAGCTCTCCCCCAAGGACAAATTACGCTTCGGCGATCGGTCAACTTAGAAATAAATTGACTCTCTATCGGGAGTTGCTGATTCATTTGTTTACTATTGAAGATTGATGAACCAGCAGATTCCTATTGAAAGTTGGTTTATTTCTGAGCAACCTGCTTGGAAATAAACTGACTTTCAATGGGAAGTTGTTGGTTCATCAATGTTCAATACAAACCTAATGAATCAACAACTTCCGATAGAGAGCCAATTTATCTCTAAGTTGATCGATCGTTGAACGCCTAATTTATTCTTAGGGGAGCACTTGATGAAAAAGAAGTTTCAATGGGCTACTATATTGGGTTATATCTAGTTCTTCCTAGATTTAGTTTCTAGGACCAAGATTTGATGTTGTTGCAATAAATTCTTCATATAGAAATTGTTTGAGCAACTTAAGCAGTTGTTGCATTTTATTAGTTGTTTTTTTTTATTTTGTATTATTTTAATATTTCTATTTTTGACACATAGATTGTGCACCCATGGATTGTTCCAACAAAAGAAGAGTTAGAGATGGAATATTATAGTAATTTTGAGCACTTGAAATCTTACTCGAACCAAAAAATTGATAAGTTAAAGGGAGATTTGGTTGGAGTGACGGCTATCAGAAGGGATTTGGCGGGGGATGGAAAAGGATGATGCTGCTTTTAAAGCAATTAGTGAAGTTGTGGCGAGTTATGCAGCAGTTGATGCAATAAGAACAGATGATGATTATCATAGTTGTGGTGGTAGATATACTCCACTTGATGCTAGTGGTGCTGGTGGAAGATATACTCCAGCTGCTAAGGAAGTTCGACGTCAAGAAGATACTCCATATATGTTGGGTAGTTCTTCAGTTGTTGGTACCTCAAAGGTACCTTCTTGTGCTTGTGAGTTCCTCAAATGTAATAAGAATATGAATATGTTGCTTTCGAAGATTGAGGCTTTGACAGAAGCATAAGGAGTGACGGAGGATTCCATAAACAAGTTGATATCCAAGAGGGGTATCTACCCGTCTTCAAGGATATCAGAGCCTTTTACTCCTATTGCTGTGAAGAGGAGGAGAAATCAAATTTTTAGGGCACTGGAAAGTGCAAAGAAAAAGGTTGCTGGTACACCGAAGATGACGGTTGATCAACCAACGGAGCGACTACCAGTAAATCTTTACAAGTATGCAGATGATAAGAAGAAAAAAAATTTAACAGATGATCAAGCTCAAGAGATCAACCAAGATCCTGTATACAATGCATAAATTTAATTATCAAGAGTTTGATTGCATGACTAACATGGATAAGTGGTAGGAGGACTGGGTAAGTTTCTACAACTTATATTTATATTCAATTAAGTAATTGTTTCATTTTATTAAGCTTCTGCAGCAGATGCAGCATTCATTGCATCTGCTGCAATATATTTATTGAGTTGTTGCAATAAGTAACTATCTTTTTTTTTGTTTGTAGTATATAGATGAAATATTATGTCTAATGCGTAATGGACATACAGGCTACCCCGACCACTATAATCCGACAGATATAATTCTGGATCTCAACTTCTACAACTTTATGAAAGATGTGTACCACAAGTTGAGTGAGGAGAGTCTAAGTCGAGTGATATCCAGTTAAAAAAAAGTCTTGATGAACATGATTTCACTGACTACTTTCTTGATTACTGCAAAGGTGTCAGGCCCTACCCAGGAGGTGTCCTATGGCTTGGGGCAAAAAGAATATTCACTATGATGACCCTCAAAAAGAAATATTTTGTCGCTCTTGAATTCATGATCAATGATGGCGTGATAAATATTTATGATTGCAACATTCCTTGTTGCCCAGAAGATGAGTTCTTCCAACACATTCAGTCAGTGTTTAAATTATAGCCTATCTTGAAACAGAGTGGAATGTTCAATCACTTGCCTCTCAAGTTGCTCAACGAAGAGTGGATCTATGACCGAAAGACGGATCTCCCCAAGAATGAAACTGGGGCAGCATGCGGTGCTTATTCACTTGCCTTCATCGAGCATCAGATTACCAATACTTCGATGCATTTCCTATGTGACAATATTGTTGATCGAATATGGAGATAGGTTGTGGGGGTGATTGATAAGGAGTTAGTGTCATAAAGTGGTTGAGCAGCTGATTGTCTTTAGTTGAAAAGTTTGATGAACAATTTTTTGGATATTTTAAAGTTACTGTTTATGTTTAAGTTTTTTTGTTGAACAACTTGCCCTAAGGTGGGCTGAACATCATTATTTGAAGTTATGTGAATGTATGTGTTTTAATATTCAGTATATTTTGTGTTTTTTATACCTTGTTGAAAAATCACAACAAGTACATAACTTGTTGCAACAAGTCATCATACTTGCTGAGATTTCTCAACAACTACATAACTTGTTCAAACAAGTCGTGTTACTTGTTGGAAAATCCCAGCAATTAAGTCATGTGGTAAAACAGTTGTTGCAGCAAGTTGGTTAAGTTGTTTGAAAATTCACAACAAGTACATAACTTGTTGCAACAAGTCATGATACTTGCTGAGATTTTCCAACAACTATATAACTTGTTCAAACAAGTCGTGTTACTTGTTGGAAAATCCCAACAATTAAATCATGTGGTAAAACAGTTGTTGCAGCAAGTTGGTTAAGTTGTTTGAAAATTCTCAACAAGTACATAACTTGTTGCAACAAGTCATGATACTTGCTGAAACAAGTCCAACAAGTCTATTAGTTGTTGCAACAGATTTTTAGCTCTTACAATAATATTTTCACTCAATTCATCGTTAAATCTAGATTTAAATTCTTGAAATGCCTTTAATTCACTATCTTTAACAACAAATATGATTGATCCACGCAATTCATGATCAAATTACTCGATTAAAGTTGATTATTAATACAATTGCTCGATCGATCGTCTATTATGATCAAATTATACTATGTCGTTGTTAAAGAATATTATTAAATCTATCTTTGAATCCTTAAAATGCATTTAATTCAGTATATTTAACAATAAATATGATTGATCCAAGTAATTCATGATCAACTTACTTGATTAAAGTTGATTACGCATACAATTGCTCGATCGATCGACTATTATAATTAAATTACTATGTCGTTAAAGAATGCTATTAAATCTAGCTTTGAATCCTTAAAACATATTTAATTCACTATATTTAATAACAAATATTATGGATCCACGCAATTCATGATCAAATTACAATAGTTGTTTGAAAATTCACAGCAAATTTATGAGTTACTGTAACAGATTAGGTTACTTGTTTAAAAAAATCTAGCAAGTTCAACAGTTGTTGGCACCTGTCAAACGACTTGTTTGAAAATTCACAGCAAGTTTATGAGTTGCTGCAACAGATTAGTTTACTTGTTTGAAAAAGTCCAGCAAGTTCAATAGTTGTTGGCACTTGTCAAACAACTTGTTTGAAAATTCACAGCAAGCTTATGAGTTGTTGCAACAGATTAGGTTACTTGTTTGGAAAAGTCTAGCAAGTGCAACAGTTGTTGCCACCTGTCAAACAACTTGTTTTAAAAATTCACAGCAAGTTTATGAGTTGGTGCAACAGATTAGTTTACTTATTTAAAAAAGTCCTACAAGTTCAACAGTTGTTGGCACCTGTCAAACAACTTTTTAAAAAAATCATAGCAAGTTTATGAGTTGTTGAAACAGATTAGGTTACTTGTTTGAAAAAGTCCAGCAAGTTCAACAGTTGTTGGCACCTGTCAAACGACTTGTTTGAAAATTCACAGCAAGTTTATGAGTTGCTGCAACAGATTAGGTTACTTGTTTGAAAAAGTCCAGTAAGTGCAACAGTTGTTGGCACCTATCAAACAACTTGTTTGAAAATTCACAACAAGTTTATGAGTTGTTGCAACAGATTAGGTTACTTATTTTAAAAAGTCCAGCAAGTTCAATAGTTGTTGGCACCAGTCAAACAACTTGTTTGAAAATTCACAGTAAGTTTATGAGCTGCTATAACAGATTAGGTTATTTGTTTGAAAAAGTTCAGCAAGTTCAACAGTTGTTGGCACCTATCAAACAACTTGTTTGAAAATTCACAGCAAGCTTATGAGTTGTTGCAACAGATTAGGTTACTTGTTTGAAAAAGTCCAGCAAGTGCAACAGTTGTTGCCACCTGTCAAACAACTTGTTTTAAAAATTCACAGCAAGTTTATGAGTTGGTGCAACAGATTAGTTTACTTATTTGAAAAAGTCCTACAAGTTCAACAGTTGTTGGCACCTGTTAAACAACTTTTTTAAAAATTCACAGCAAGTTTATGAGTTGTTGAAACAGATTAGGTTACTTGTTTGAAAAAATCCAGCAAGTTCAACAGTTGTTGGCACCTATCAAACAACTTGTTTGAAAATTCACAGCAAGTTTATGAGTTGCTGCAACAGATTAGGTTACTTTTTTGAAAAAGTCCAGCAAGTTCAACAGTTGTTGGCACCTGTCAAACAACTTGTTTGAAAATTCACAACAAGTTTATGAGTTGCTACTACAAATTAGGTTACTTGTTTGAAAAAGTCCAGCAAGTTCAACAATTGTTGGCACCTGTCAAACAACTTGTTTGAAAATTCACAACAAGTTTATGAGTTGCTACAACAGATTAGGCTACTTGTTTGTAAAAGTCCAACAAGTGCAACAGTTGTTGGCACCTATCAAACAACTTATTTGAAAATTCACAGCAAGTTTATGAGTTGTTGCAATAGATTAGTTTGCTTGTTTGAAAAAGTCCAGCAAGTTCAACAGTTGTTGGAACCTGTCAAACAACTTGTTTGAAAATTCGCAGCAAGTTTATGAGTTACTACAACAGATTAGATTACTTGTTTGAAATTGTCCAGCAAATGCAACAGTTGCTGCAATAGATCAGACCAGTGTAACTTGTTAAAAATTCACATCAATTTTATGAGAATATGAATCAAGTACCCAAATAACAATAACAATAAGTTTTGTTATTACAAGTAAGATCAGATCTGTTCCTATGTAGTAGTTTGCTCCATGCATGTGATTCTTTTGTGTCTAACTCTTTTGCATATGGAGCATTTATTTATCTTTGTCGAAAATGATTCCCCTATCGGTGCGCTCCTTTTCATCTGCGTTCTTCCCAGTTTTCCCAGCTCAACAAACGGAGGAGGTATTTCTCTCTCTAAAATCTCCACAGGAACTTCCCAAGATTCTTCAGATGGCACGGGATTAATTTCCTCCAAGTATGCAATAAGGTACGTCTCTACCTTATAATACGAAGAGGAATACTCATAAATTCTCCTCCCATAGTCTTCATCATATTGGATGCGGAGTGCTTCCATAGCATGTGTACAAGGTATTTTATCCAGGTCAAACATTCTACAAGTACAAGATTTGCAAAGCAAGTCGGCCGTTGCAACTCCATCAGGACCGGTGACAACATACTTGTAGTTAGCAGTTTGATGGACCAATAATTTGTTCCCCAAATTGACATTTTTTGCTATGATTGCTTCTATCGACGGGACAAAGATGGTTGGTGCATCAAGAAACTTCATACGCCTTTAATGAAATATTGCTACAAACCTCTTATATATTTCATCAAAAAGGGCAGTAATTGAAAATTCTCTCTCATCCAAAAATATTGCCTTAACCGACTCAGCAATATTTGTCGTCATAATATTATACCTGTAAAAATTGAATAACTAAAATTTTTAATAATAAGAAATTTAATTTAATTAATATGTAACAACAACAACTAATACAATAAGGTGTACCTATTCCCCGGAAAGAATGCCCTACTCCATATGTGAAATTCAACACGTTCAAGATATTCGGCGACCCCAGAAAGCATATCCCTTATTTGATTGAAGTGATCACTGAAAACATCTACCTGATACACTTTTGCTGCTTCATAAAAATGGCAGACGACTTTTCCATTGTGAAATCTAGTTCGGATATTTTCCCCAAGGTGCCTCATGCAACAACCATAATGCGCTGAAGGAAAGACAATTGAAACCGCCTTTCTAATACTTGAATGTCTGTCAGAAATGTGCACAACTCTGGTGTATCATGTACAAAGCTGCTCGTTGGTTCAAAAAAATATTTATAGGAGGCATCATACTTAGAGTCTACTACATAAAATGCCATAGGAAAAACATGATTCTCTGCATCCTATGCAACTGCAGACTATAACACTCCACCGTACTTACTCTTCAAAAATGTCCCATCAACAGCTAGGACTTTTCTCATATGTGCAAAATCAAGAATACAAGCTCCATAGACCACAAAAAAATATTTGAACTTACCATTTTCATCAACCTTCAATGTTGTATTACTTCCCGGTTTACGGTCCTAAGCATATAGCGGTATGCATCAAGCACTGCATACTCGTGCTCGTGTGTCCCTCTTATTAAAGACTTTGCAATCTCACTGCTCTTCCAAACCTTCCAATAACTGACCTTGCAGCCCAACTCTACATGGAGTGAATTCTTCATATCCTTTGTGGACGGGCCTATACCCTCGGAAAACCTATTTTTGAAGTATTCACCAATGATTTTCGTTGTGGCATGTGGGTTATGACTCGTAAGATGCTGTGAACCATATGTGTGCGACTTTTCATATTTTTTGATGTGAAACCTATCAGAACTTTTAAGCTTCACAGCTCTCAGCCACCAGTTGCACTCAGGATATGCACATCGCACACAATACACAGAACGTGAATTGATCACTTTTTTCAATCTAAAATCTTTCTTTATGCAAGAAAGTTTCAGTGCAACATCTGGTTCTCGCTTATTCTTGAATGACATTCCGTTGTAAAAATTGGTTTCAGCATCTTGAACATGGCTGGACTGTGTTGATTGTGTATTGCTGGCAACTTCAGGAGTAGAAATCTGTTCACCCCCACCACTTTCTTTTTTTGGAATATCCATATCCACCCTGTCACATTCATCATTTAACATATCCTACAGATTTTGAGATAAATTCTAGTTCTCTGCCGATCCTGCAATCGTGTATACTTTCAAAATAGGTCTAGCTTCATCTTTCAAAAAAATACTCAAACTAACTTCATCATTTATCCTAAAAGGAGTCGCCCTCTGCTTTTCCCCATAGCTATGCATGTAAGTGATGGCAAGATCTTTCAACTTACAATTTAATTCACAATTGGTGATGATATTATTCACCAAATCTTCATACGTGATATCTCTGTTCACCATCATCGCTGCCGTCTCTACCATGTCTCTACCCTTCCAACGCCAAATATAACTGTTGTTGGATTCGATCCATTCACCATGACAATCAACTCCTATTTTTATTGTCTCCCCATTAATGGTCTTCAAGATACCTGGAGATATTTTATATAAAGTAAAAAAATTAGTCATTACAGGAGAAAAAAACTGTGATAAAATAAAACAACTGTTATAATGGTTGCAAGAACTATTGTAGTTGTTGAAGCAACTGAGTAAATTGTCGCAAAAATATTAGAAGCTTTTTTGCAACAGATTACTTAGTTGTTGCAACAACTAACAACCAAAGATATAGCAGTTGGTGCACTTGTTGCAGCAAGTGCAACAACTGTTGCAACTTCTTTATAAGTTGTTGTGTAAAAATTAGAAGCTTTTTTACAACAGATTACTCAGTTGTTGCAACAACTAACAGCAAAAGGTGCAGCAGCTGCTGCAATTGTTGCAGCAAGTACAACAACTGTTGCAACTTCTTTATTAGTTGTTGGAAAAATAAAATTTTACCCAGATGAATAATGCACACAAAACGATATTGTGAACTTACAAAATGTAATTTTTTGTGTTGTTACAATAAAATTCAACCCAAAAAATATGTGAAATCGGTGAATTTTTGTCCCACCAAATCTTCAACAAGAAGAAGAAGAAGAAGAAGAAGACGGAGAAGAAGATGATGATAAAAGGAGGAGGAACAACAATTGTAGCAGCAGTCGAAGAAGAAGAGCAGTTGATTTGGCGGCTTTTTTCCCTTTTGGGTAGTTAGGGTTTTATATAAGTTGGGTCAAAGTGTAAAATAAAAAGATGGGGGCTTATTCAATAAGTAGTGAAATATTTTTTAACACTAATCATACACTTGTCACCTGTACTAAATGATTAAAACTTGTGTCCTTTTTTTTTTACATTTTAGAACTTTTTTTTCACCCTTAATTCAAAGTCCCGAGATATTAGAAGGAGAAAGGTAGTGTTGTAAACGATGAAATGCTGATCTTCAAACCAAACGAAATGGTATTATAAATTAAGGTCCGGTCAGATGTATGAAATGCTGTTTTTCTGAGACTGTATCCATAGATGTCGTGCATGGAGTTCACATAAGAAGAAAATTCATAAAAAGGTGTAAAACCCGATGGATTTGAAAAGTACAAATTAACAAAATTGGATACCGGAAAAAAGATAGATAGCAAAACGAAAAGGAGCAAACAAAGGAAAGTACCAGAGGTACTCAGGCGAAGAGATGGCCGCTCAGTGAAATTGGTGAAAGGGATAGACAGGTAAGCCACAGAAGAGAACAACAATAATAATTACACCTCTGTCTGTCCCAAACAAGTTAGGAGGGTGTGAGAGTGAAATGGAGATAAAACGGGGGAAGAAAGCAGAACATGTGTATCACTAACCTGAATGACAGTTTTGACCTTGATCGACCAACTTGGCTCATAGATAGAAAAGTTTGGAATCTGCAGGGATATTAATATCAAATAACATTTGATCAAACTCTGGATAATTTTTGGCTTTCTGCCATATATTTAAGATAACAAAGAAAGAGGTCAAATCTGGTGAGAAATTCAAATACGGTCCCATGAATTACTATAAACCAAGAATATGGTATTTCAGTGAGGACCAGATCATGAAGTACTAGATAATGATCATGAAACACAACAAGATGTTGTCGAAGTTTTTTTTATCCTCTGTGTTATATCAAACCTGAAAACAGATGAAGGGAGATAAAAAAAGAGAGCAAGGCCATGGTCATATTGGCTCTCACTGCCATTAAAAAGAAGTGGGGGAGAACCAAGCAGTCAAGATTTTTCATATTACAACCATCACATCCTGCAAAGAGGACTTTGAAATGCCACGGATTTACGGCTACAAAAATCAATGCTAGCATTGTATGATCTGTATAGTCAGCATACAACCATAACGGGTGCATGATGATATTTATCCATTATTACCCGTAGCAAGGAATCCTAGCTATCTCATGCTTATTATTCCCAACAAACCATATACTGCTAACCAACAGAAAGCGACTTTTAATACCTGCAACACCAAATACACAACAAGTGTTGCAAGAAAATTGTTACCCGATATGAAACAAGAAATACCTATAAAATACACTCAGGTGAGGACCATATGCTTATTGGTAGTTATCATAAGGAACCTGAGCTCTCTCATTCATATTCATGCTAACAACCATCACCACTAACCACTGAATATACAACAAATAGTAAAGAAAACTGCTTCACAGCACGGAATGAGGAATATATGTAAAATACAAACACGTCATATACTTGTTATCCTAGATAACAGTAGGGAGATGGAGACAATCAAATAAATACACTGGTGTTTTGAAGGATGGTTCAATTAATCGTACCAATAACAAATAGATAAGTAAGGGATTTTTAAATCACACTATCACCCGGCAAATTCTTTCCCAATTAGTAAACTGAATCATCCAGATGATAATGATTTATACAATACACACCAGCGTACAACCAATCTAGGAGACCCCCTCCCCAAAAAAAAACCATCAATAGCACCTTTGCCTTGCCCTTCTCTGTTTTTTTAAAAAAAAAAATTAAAAATCTTATTAATATGCCAGATACATGCTGTTGCCTTGTCCTCAACTGAAAAAGAATAAGTATCTATAAAGCTAAACCTACTATTCTTGACCTTAGCACACCAGACAATACATAAACCAGAGAAGAAAAAAAGGACCAAGAAATTTGCTCAAATCATGCAAGAAACACCAAGTATTGTAGAAATATAATAATTTACCATACAAGGTACTGGGTTATCAGAAAGAAAAATTACGAACAAGATACTATATACAAATAACATGCTAACAAGCAAGAAGCTTTCTAACCAAACCATTTAAGTAACTACCCTCCACGTCATAAGATTCATTATCAAAAGTCCAGCCATTGAGTAAACAAGGAAATACCACAGAGCAAGATCACTTTCATCAGTTTGATAAATTTGACATGTGTTCTCTACATAATAACAGCCTCTCTACCTCTGAGTTAGTGGTAAGGTTTGCATACATTCTACCCTCCCCAAACCCCACTTGGTGGGATTACACTAGGTTGTTGTTGTTGTTGTTGTTCCCTACATCCACTCGTGGGATTACACTAGATATTGTTGTTGTTGTATTTTTACTAATGGGAATGTGTGCAATCACAAAGGGTGGGCTTGATGGTCGACGGGATAATTTAGGACAGTCCTGAGGTCCACTATTGCTTTTCTAAACACGTCAGGTCAATGTTTGCCCATTAATCCCCCTGTAACAAACAAACAACTAAACTTCAATCCCAAGGAAGTTGAGATCCGCTTTTGTAAATTCTCACTGTTTGTGTCTATCCATTTTAGCCCATCTTATCTTGTAACCTGACGATTCACTATACTGACTATTTTGTTGGTTATCTACTTAGGACGTACAATGTGAACAAGCTCACACAAGCGGAGTTCCCTCTGTAACCACTAGGAAATAAAAAGAGTGCATTTATGACCAAGCAAGATTTTGACTTCAGGAGCAACAAAAATATGGTATGAGTTGAAACAGCTGGACTGCATAGAAAAACCCTAACATATGGTGATACCTTAATGAAGTCAAACTTCACCTGCACTATGAAATACAAAAACAAAAACTGAAAAAATAGCAACTGTGGTTTCCACACAATGCATGTCTGCAAGCCCAGAAACTAAGATGCAAAGTGAGAATAACAGAAATTGAATTTAACATACTCAAACCACCTTTACCAGAAATTCAATTTAACAGAAATTGAATTCTACATCACAGCAATTGAATATAACGCACTCAACCTCCTACCTAAGCAACAAAGAAACAGAGATGAAAATTGATTCCCAAATCCCAAGTCAAAAGGATTGATTCATAAGCCGAAGGTCAACTACAAAAAAAATATCTTCTAGACAATAGATATGTGTATCATGCTCAGACTCTCAGGCTGAATGGCCAAAAATTAAACAATTCACAGAAAGCAATAAACTACAACGTTGGGTAGACTATCCATACAAGAAAATCTAAAATTTCAACATGTTGAAACTAAATGCAATAAGACCATATCATTTCATACCACCAAGGGAGCAACTAAAAAGATGCAGGTCCAACATTTACTCGTACGAATGGAGAGACAAACAAGATCTACAAGTGCGCGTGCCTGCAGGATTCTAGTCAACAATTGAACAGACAATCAAAAGAAGCAAACAACATATGAGTCCTCATTAACCTTATTTATCCATTTAATTTCATCTCGGGCGAAAATTACAAGGATGTCACACTTGGAAAAAGAGGATGATACAAGGAATTGAACCCATGACCTTGGATTTTCCATGGAACCGGTGTGACCAGCTGGACTGGATGAGGTAAAGGAAAAACAAAGAAAATGTTAGAAAATCATGTTTGTTGGAAGGGGGGAAAGGAAAGGAAGGAGAAAGCGAAGGGCAGCCAATCAGTTATTTATCTCTTTCGCCTTTTTTTTATATTGTAATTTTTTGAAATCTTTTCAAACAAATGAAAATTTTCCAGGTTGAATTTAAACATCACTATGCTAAGACGAACATTGGCCAGAGCACTTTAATTTAGTAGCTAATGAAACACAAACTTTTCCAAGACCATGTGCACGAGATCACTTCTAGACTGGGTATGCTATAAAAAGGGAAACTAAGGTAGAAATTATGCCTGCCCAGTGCAAAAATATCTCTTCCAGTACAAGGAGGATGAAGGATGAGCAAGGGCAGCAGATGGAACAGCATCAACTGCTCGTGAGCCACTGCTTTGGTATAGTTCAGTTGCTGGAACAGTATCAGCAAACTGATATGGTGCAGGTATGGTGTTTGGCAACCCTGTAGAGCCTTCCGAATATGGTGGAGGCCTATAAGCTTCACCAGCTATAGTGTTTGGCAACCCCGCAGAGGCTTCCATGTATGGTGGTGGCTGATTAGCATCACCAGATATGTTGTTTCGCAACCCCTTAGAGCTTTCCATGTATGGTGTTGGCCTATAAGCATCACCGTGTATGGTGTTTGGCAATCCCGTAGATCCTGATCCTTCCAAGTAGGATGACGGCCTATAAGCATAGGTGTGGGAGGCCAGTCTGTCATGCACGGCTGCATCACCACGCGGTCCATATAACTGACCAGTATGACTTCCTATTTGACCGGGTGCAACTAGAGTCCCTCCATGAATTCCAACACATGAACCTTCTTTCACTGATTTACCTGCTCCAGCTCCATCCATGACCACAACACCTCCTACAGGTCCTGCCAGTGAGCCAACAGCATTTTCATGTATCAAGCCTGCAACAGTTCCATGAAATACCGCCGGGGACAGAGAATAACCATAAATCTGGCCGGCAGTTCCACCACGTTCTGACAAGGTGCTGTTGCTATCATCAACATGATAAATAACTCTTTGTTGTTGTGGAGGCCATGGATTTTTATTTGGAAAGTGTGAGGGTTTCATTCTTTGTTACTGAGACTACTAGACGACTCATTCGCATCAATTTTTCTCTTTTGTGCCATCTTCTGATCACCTATATGCCTAGTCAATTCAGCAAGTTCTTTCTCACCTATATGCATATCCAATTCAACAATTTCTTTCTCCAAGTTCATTATTCTCACATCCATTTGCCACCCCGGAAGGAGTTTAGAAGGATCAATCTTCTGACATTCCAAACATTCGCTGACAGATTTCAGATTAGACAAGTGCTTCTGTTTACCTGCACGCACAGCAATACCTTGTTCAAGTCCCTTAGTTTTTTTCAAATATGACACTTCAGATTTATGTAAAAATGATGTCAAGATTCCACGAGGGTTAAATCTGTCCTCCATTCCAAAAGTATAGACAATGTAAACGGCCCCAACTACTAGATTGTTCTTCAACATCCACTGTATTATTTTTGGAATCGTTTCCATGAGAACACTTGATCTCCTAAGGACACCAAAAAATCCCCAGGAGCCACTTACCTATACCAAATGTCTGATATCCCGATCTATAAATCCTTGTGGAATCCCAAAACACCCAATGAGCAACAGCAAACCCCGGGTATCTATTTCACGAGCCTTTGATACACCTCCTTTGGATATCATCCTCCCCCGCCATGCTAAAGCTGCCTGCTCCGCCTCTTCTTTCGCCCCTTTATCAATCTCAACTACTCTTCCCTCACCCTCGGCCTCTCCCATCATTAACAGCAAGCACTCCAAAGTCAATAAAGAAGCCAGTCCCCTTAAGCCACTAAGACACCTCTTCCTCCCCTTGTTGATACATTCCAATGCAAGCCTTGCAGGATTGGGAGACAGATTCAATGCCTTAGGGACTTGTTCACGCAATCCATTTATATCTGAGAGATGCGTTATCATTTACTGCTTCAGACCAACACTGTCCATCGTCTTGCACAGGATTTCCAGCTCTGAAAGAACAGGGGATTTCACTTCCTCCTCCTCTTCCTCTTCCTCTTCCTCTTCCTCTTCCTCCACGTCTACCTCCTCTTCCTCTTCCTCTTCCTCTTCATTTTCCACCTCAGAGGGATCAGACTCGTAAGATGGTTCTGGTTCCGGCTCTGAGGTGGATCAGACTCGTAAGATGGTTCTGGTTCCGGCTCTGGGGTTGGGAGTGTCACCGGTGGCGGAGTGGTATTAGTTGTGCATGGCGGTAGGGTGAGCAGTAGTAGCATAGAGGAGTCAATTGAGGTCCGGACGGAGCGAACGTGTTGTTCTAGGTCACTCAAGCATCGCTGGAAGGCGAAGAGGGCGTCGGAGAGTTTGCGGAGATTGGCAATGATCAATTCCTGGGAATGAGTTGGTTGCAATTACGACTGTTGAGGTCTTCTTGGACTAATTGGGTGGTCATCGGTGGCTCTGAACGTGGAGTTGGACCGGCGGCAGCGGCGGGAACCATTGGCTTTTTCATCTTATTCATCGGAGTAGGTCTGTAAAAGTGGAGGAGGAGAAAAAAATTGAGGGTAGAGAAGAAGGGAGAAAATATCAAAATGAGTCCTTTTAAGTATTGGGTTAGGTTTAAAATTGTCCTTTGTATTTACCTCAGACCATATAAAGTCCTTACATTTTTTCTCCAACAGCATATATAGTCCTTCACAGACCACAGTATACTAAAAGTTAGCATATATAGTCTTTTAAGAAATCCAATGTCAAAATTGAAAATAGAAGTTTTTTATCTAAAAAAATTAATCTTAGCTTAAATTCGTATATTTTATTTTTAATCTAATAAATCAAACATCTATTAGTAATGTATTTACAGTAAATTCAATTATTATTTAATTTCAATATTACAATCCCTCCGTTAAATTCTAAACTAACACAACGTTGATATAGACGAAATCAGATGAATTTCTACTTTTTGCAATAATAATAATATATATAAGGTTCGTTTGGTACGAGAGATAAGAAATAAAAATTTCAAATTTAATTTTGAGATAAATTTATTTTACGTTTAATTGAGATAAAATTTTTAAAATTATAATATTATTTTTCAATCATATTAAAAATAAAATAACTAATTTAAAATAATTTATTTTAAAATAACTTATTTCTTAATCAAATAACGTCGTAAACTCTTAACTTGTCCAAGTTTTAAACTTTGGGCGAGTTAGCAAGGGCTAGCCCCTAAAAATAAGAGAGAGAAAATATACGTGATACTTTATTTATTTTAATTGAAAAAAAATATTCTAAATGACATTAGGAACAATGTATTCTTTATTAATGTTAAATAATAAACAATGTGTAAAGCCTTATATATACTTTATTGGTAATATCATTGAATAACTAAATTATTACATTTCAGTTTACCTCTAAATTGATTCAAATAAATTTGTATGTGATTTAAGAATACGTGAATTGAGAAGATCAGGTAGTTGAACATAATGAACTAACTTGCTTTAAAAAGTACATAATACCATAATATATAAGTGATAAATTAAAGATTGAAGATTATTAATAATAATAATAATAATAATAATAATAATAATAAAAGAAAATAATTGAATTAGTCTGAATTCCCATACGGTTAGCCAGCAGCGTCACTGATAAAAAAAAAGGATCGCAGCTTTTGTATTTCAAAACTTGAAAACTTGAGATTACAAAGTGCGAGTATATTGCTAGTGAATAAGTGAGAAATCAAATGCCTTCCAAGAGAGGGAGAAGGGGATATTTGTAACTAAGTCCTAGGAGACATCCCGCGTGAATCTCGGCTCCATAAAGACTCCTATGTGTACGTTGTGATTGTTATGCATGTTCGATAACACAACGGCTGGAGAAAATCCGGGATTCTTCATAAATGATTGAACTCTTGACTTCCATCTCGTTCGATCATTGTCTGATATTTGGTTACAAATTTTCTAAGTTAGATGGATCTTTGTCATGTTATCGATTTTTATAGTAACACTTTAAATTTTTAGCGAAATAAAGTTTTTTCTCACTAGTCATACTTACAAATTAAACTTAACGTTACTTTCGCTGATTCGCGTCTGACCTGTCTTATTTGCCACGTATCACCATCTGACTCGTCCGAAATTTATTCCATACAATCTCCTCTAAAGATTCTGTAGTCACACTACCTTATTCAGAAATTTGATAATGCACTAACTTCTCCATTCGTCAAAACCTAATTTGGGATCTCTCAATATAATTGTACTCTGTCAATTTTATAGATCTGCCTTTGCTTCACATGCATATGAAAGTCCCAGTGTTGAACTTCCCTTGCATAAAACAATTATTTACTATGTATTTCCCCTCGGATCATCTTTAGACATGATCTGTAGATGGGTGTTCTAAGGATGTGGAAGACTATCATAATGAATCATATTCAAATGAACTTTTATCTACTCAAAAGGAAAAAAAAAAAGAGCAAAAAAATTTCTTGGTGCCGAGCTCGATTAAAATGGGCTGAGTTAATAAATGAGTGGATTATCGACCAGTCCGAAAGTTACTTGAGCTGAAATGAGTTAAAATGTTGGTTATAACACAATTCAATTTTTTTATGCACTGAAATGAGTTCAGCTGAAACGGACTGAACTAATAAATAAGTGAATCAATAACATGTCCAAACTTAAACAGATCGAGAGAATTATTTTCTTTATTCGCTAATTTTACCACTTTCCCCAATTCGTGTCGAATGCTAACAATGTAGAGCGATCAAAAGGAACACTCCATGTTACTATGTAAATACAATATCAAGTGTGCCAAGATTGCACTCGCATGTGTCAACATTTGACAAAAGCACGGTGCACTTGTGTCAATCTAATTCTTCCGTCCTTAATAGAAGTTTTGAATTCATGTCATGAGTATTAAAAAAAAATTATCGGGAGAGTTTTACCTTTAATAAAACTTATGCGACACAAGTTCAAATTAGTTCAGATATCAAATATCGGATAGAAATTTTTCTTAAAAAAATATAAACCAATCCTATCATGTCTAACTTATCTGAGAAATTGCTTGTGTTTTCATTTGCTACTGAACATCTCTGGGAAATGTTTGGGGCTTAGCATTGTAATGATGTCTAAAACTCTATGGGAAAAATCGATTTGTTTGAAAAGATAGGGTCGCTCGATTGAAAAATAAGTAATTTCGAAATAATTAATTTTGACATTAATTATTTTATCTTTAATGTACTATAAGAAATAAATATAGGTTTATTCCATCTCGAAATAATTATTACGAGATTAGTTATTTCGAAATAACTTATTTCTCGACCAAATAAAAAAGAGATTTAAGAAAAGATAAATTAACAGATTGACTTCCCTTTGCTTTCTCCTCTTATTTCATTTCCCTACCTTTCAACAAACATTATTTTCTGGTTTCTTTAATGTGTAACTTGGAGACAAATGCAGAGTCAGTGTGTGTGTGTGTGTTCTTTTTAAATTTTGTTTCTCTTGTAACATGTGCATACATGTTTTATTGATATAGTTGCAATGTTAATTTTTTTAATATGTTTATGTTCTCAATCATCTTTTTGTATTACTTGTATTTAATATGTGTATATATAAAATTATTATTGCTTGTTATTCTCACTTATTAAAGATGTTAGTGTATTAATTATTATCAAGAAAATTATTATTTTTTTGTTTATTATAAAATATTATTACGTTCAACTAGTAATGTTTACTTTTATCATTTTAAAATAATATTTATTTTTTAAATAAATTAATTTATTATATAGATTTAAAAAAATATAAATATCATGATTTCAAAAAAGTAACAAAAAATTAAGGTTTATGATACAAGTGTGAAATAGACATTTAAAAAAAATCAATTAGTTAGGATAAAAAGAGGAGAATGTTTATTTTAAAAAAGTTAAGAGTGGAGTTTGATTGTTAAAATAAAATTGAAAAATATAAATAATTTTCACCCATTATAAAATTGTGTTAATAATATAAAGTATAGATTCCAAGTGCTTTTGGATCTCGGATCTTGGATAATTTTTTTCCAATTCTAAATTACTAATAAGCAAAAATGTAGCCTTCGTTCTTTTCTAATTATCATATATATTAAAAATAATTATTTTAAAATATTCATTAATTTAAAATTAAGAGAGAATTAATTATTTTTTTAAATTTTGCTCTTAGTATTAGATATTCTAGAATTAAGAGGTGTGTAAGTAAATAAAAATTTAAAATTAATAAAAAATATATTAATCAAATTACACTTCTAAAATTTTTATAAAAATTATATAAAATCTTATTCTGACAAATAGATAAGAATCGAGACAAAATATCAGCTTGAAAATTAAAGTGTTATTGGAGCTTTTGTAATCAATTATTAGACACTAATGAATATGGTAAATAAGCATGGAGAAAAGAACCCATATATTTTGAGAATTGAATTCAATAAAATAAAAATAAAAAGAATAAAAAAAAGGGGGGATAAAAAAGAAGCCAAAAAAGAAAATTCTTAACCAATAAACTGTGTGCGACATCGACAAGCTATAAATCAAAATTATCATCAAATAATTTTATGTTTAAAATCGTCAAGTCATTTTTAAAGTGGCTTTCTAGATACTATTACTTTACAAAATAAATATATTTTTAATTAATTTTAATTTCAATTAAAAAATTTCATCTCTCACGAGTGAGTTGAGTTAGTCCGTGGATTAAAAATTAACAATTAATAAAAAAATAAAATATTAAAAATAATTAGACTTTAATTTAAAGTCTACTTAAATCATCATTTTAATGGGCAATATATTGTCATTTATTTTTGTGTTTTATTGTGATCTATTAAAACATAACTATGTTGATATTTTTAGTTAGCTAGTTGTATTTAGGGATGAAAATAATTACCGAAAAAATCAAAAAATTAAAAAATTGGAATAAATCGAACTAATTCAATTTTTTAATTTCGATCTCTCGATTTGATTTTGGTTTTATTGTTTTAAAAACTTCGATTTTCGATTTAGAATACTGGTTTTTGGGTTTAACTCAAACTTTATATTTTTTTAAGAAATAAATTAATAAAATTATAACTTAATTTATTTAAAAAAATAAAAACATTAAACCCAACCTAATCTCAAAGCCCATCTAGAGAATTGTTTATATAATTGACACAATTGCTTAAGTTACAAATAACAAGTTTTATAATAGTTCTAGCATGTTAAGAAAATTCCTACTATTACTAATATACTTTGAAGAGAGATAAAATATATATAATATTTATTTAACAAGAAATTAGGGACCATAAAGTATTGAAATCTTTAAAGACCCTTAATTTTTTGTCAGCTCAATTATAAAGATATTAAATAGATGAAAAGAATTTATTATGAGATGTTATACATGTGCTAGTAAAAGTAAATCATTTAATCCTGGTAAGAATATGTAAATAAAAAATTAAAATATTGTCTAGTTATATATTTTTATTTAAAATTAAGCTTAGCTTGAATTGAAATTTATTTTAAATTTTAAAAAAATAAAAAAAACTTATTTTTAATTTAAAAAGTAGCTCATTTTTCAAGCAGAAAAATAACCTATTAATTAGATCCATACTGAACTGAACTAAATTAGTTTAGTTCGATATTCGATACACATTAATCAAAAATCGAAAATCAAAAAATCAAATGCCTGCCCCTAGTTGTATTATTACTTATTAATTATTTAGTTTGTTTTATTAATATCTTTGTTCGGTTTGAGTAGTATCATAACAAAAGTTATTCAGTTTTACCGAAACTCTATGTCCAACAAAATTATTTTCTTGTACGGTTGTATGTGTAAACGATATAAGTTTTATTAATTTCTAAAATAAAAAGTAAAGAAGCTAAAATTTTAAATCTCTAAATATTAAAATTTTCAAGGTTGAAGATATTTCAAGCTAAGTATTTAATATGGAAAGAAAATTCTCATTCTTTATTTTTTTGTAGAATTCTATGCTCGATTAAATTAAAAAAAATAAAATCTCTTACCTTTTAATAATTTAAATAATAAAAATTAATAATTTTTAAAAATCCCTTACAAAAATAAACGTCTCTATAAAAAAATTCACAAAACTTTAAAAAATTATGAAAAAACTAAAAAACTCATTCCAGGTTAACGAATTGAATAGTAATAATACATGATAAAATATTGATAATGATATCCTTTGGTCACTTGACTCACAAAATGGTCCCATGTGAGTCCCTGCAACAAATGCTTTCACAAACAATTCCAATTCTTCTAATAAAAGAAACAAAGCAACAAAATGATTAGCTCCTAAAAAGTCAAATGTAGCATTTACCATTAAAAATATCTCAAGTGAAATTAATTTAAATTAAAAAAAAAAAAGGGAATGAAGAAGAAACAAACAAACAGAGCAGAGCAAGCCATTTTTGTTGTTTGCCCCTTTTCTTGTCATCCCTTTCCCTTTTCCAACGAATCTCTCAGAATCATATTTCAAAAAAATTAGGCTGAATCTCACAACTGTCACCACTACCATTGCATTAACCCCAGCTCAACCCTCATATACAGTTATACACACATATGCCCCCCAGATCTGTTCGGAAATTTCCAATCCTTATTTCTGCAAGGTTCGGTTCCCCCATAATCTTCCCCACTTTATTTTCTATGCATACTCAAAAATTTCTTGGGGCTAAAAATTTGATCTTTTATTCAACAACTTATTGGGTTTTCTTTTATTTGGATTTTTGTTTCAGGGTATATGTAATGTGTGCTTGTGTATGTAGATCTTGAGCTGGAAATTCATAATTGAGAGTGTTGGATTGAGGGGAAAAGGGAAGGGTATATTTGAAAAAGGGGGGCAAAAGAAGATGGTGTTTTGGGAGGGTTATGTGAGTGATGAAGTGATGGGCACATTTGCCCCAATAGTGGTGTATTGGTTGTATGCAGGGCTTTATCAGCTTTTGCCTCCCTTGGATAACTACCGTCTTCACACAAGGAAAGAGGAAGATGAGAAGAATGTAGTTCCACTGGCTTCTGTTGTTAAAGGGGTTCTTCTCCAGCAGTTTTTTCAGGCCACTGTTGCCCACTTGCTCTTCTTGGTAAATTCCTCAGCTGTTTTTGTTTCTGTCTGTCTTGGTTGGAATTCTTTTGATTAATTAGGTAGCTGTGTGGCTGGGTGGGTAAGGCCTGTAGGCATGGATAGGTAGAGTTGCTCCTTTGATGGAATGTAGGTCACACCTTTGAGGCATCAATACAGCCCTTTTTGCAGAAATGCAAAGAGAAGGCTGTATACAACATACATCCTCCTCCTCCGAATTCTAGTTGGGAGCAGTTTATTCATGAGCTAAACCCAGTTATAACAAATTGTTCAGATTATATTTCTGTCGGACTTCTAATTGTCTTTCGCATTTAGTCATTTACTAACTTAAGAGGATAACTAACTATTTCATGACTTCTCATGTGTTGTGCTCTAATTAGTGCAGCGGTTATTTGATTTAGATTCGAGATTCTTCTATTTAATGTGACAATCAGACTTAGCTTATGCAGTAATTCCTTTTTTCAACAACACTGACCAGCAACAGATGTGCACCCCCCCCCCCCCCCATATTGCAGCCATATAACATTCAAATGCTAATTACGTTGCAATATTTGTTATGGTCCTTCAAAGAATATCGTTCCTCATGAAATTGATAGAAAAGGAGTAGTCAGAGAGGACAAAAGAAAGTATAGAAAAGATGTCTAAGACATGATAACCACTATGTTATATCCTCATGAGAGAATGAATCATTAAAGATGATGAAAGTATTTTCTTAACAAGTTAATGAATGCAGGAATGTTTACTTTCAATCTTTTTCTCTGGAAGCATTGTTAAGTTTTATAAAGATGGTTCAATAGTGGCCATCGACAAATGTGCGCCCCCCCCCCCCCCCCCCCCAATACACATAATAGTACAGTCTTTGACCCTTCAAAGGATTGACTACATTGCCATATTTGATTTTTCCCTTTTAAGAACATTTCCTCATGAAATTGATAAAAGTGGATAGAGAGAGGGAAAGAAGTCTAGAATATAGCATCTAAAGCATGGAAAAACTAATCATCATGTTATATTCTCCTGAGTGAATGAAGTATTTTTAACAACTTAATTAACAAAGGGTTGACAAGTTTCAAATTTTTGTCTTTTGCAAGCATAAGAAAGTTAGATAAAAAGAATGTTATATGAGATTGTACGCATTCTATAGATGACTTAAAATCAATTTGTGTCTTTGACCCTTCTATTAGCACAAGGAAGTGGTATGAAGAGCTAAGTAGCTTTTCTAGTCTTACTGAATAACATGCCTCATATGTGCTCCATATTCACTTCAAGTACGCTAATTTAGGGACACGGTCAGAGTTGGAAGAATTGGAAGAGATTCGAGGATATTAGACATCAAAGGGTGACTTTTCATCTCGCATCACCTATTGGAATTCAAAAGCAAACTATCTGAAGTATCAGTAGCTCCCATAATGGTCAAAGTAGGAGATATGGTGTTTGGCTTACTAGCATTTATTTGTATCTTCCAAATCATGGTGTTGTAATATGTGTGGCCAGTCAGTATTGAAATGCCAGGTTTACTTGTACAAACTGGACCTTGCATGTTTCTTCTTTTCTAATACATCGATACAGTTATTGAACTATAAGCTTCTAGAATAAACTTGCAGAATTTGTAATTTCAAAAGGCTCTAGGGACACTATATCCTATCATGTAGAAAGTTCAAGTTTCGCTAGATTTTAGTCACCACTGAGCTGATCAACCTAAAAATAAATGTGGCGCCGATATTGTTTCCCTGAAGACTATAATAACAAAGAAATGCTTATTCAATGGGTAGCTACTCACCTGGGTTTTCTCGATGTAGCCATTGGATAACACCAATACAATTTAACCATCTGGACGAATTCTTCCATACCCTCTCCCTTTGTTAGGCCACAACTTTTATATTGGTCTTATCTTTTAAATTTTTTTTTTCTTTTTTTTTTGAGACTGAACTTTCATATTGGTCTTATAGCATCTGCGGACCTATAGTATTGAAGAAAACGCATATGTTTTGGGAGTTTGTTTGCTCCTAAAAAGTGATATCTTATTTATGGTGAAATTCCTGTTTGCTCTTGTAATTGTGCTGGATAATGAATGATAAACCGGTGACCACTTTTTCCTACAGACATCTTTCAGTATGAGCTCTAATACAAGCAGATTCTGTTCGTAGGTCATATATATGCTAAGCAACATAAATCCATAAATGAGTCAAAGGAAGTACGAATTCTAGAGTCTCCTTAATGGGTTCATCAACTAACTAAAATTCTTTTTGCACTCGAGTGTCTAGTTTAGTGGTCAATGAAGTGGGTGAAAATTATGGTAGACTAGGGTTCAAATCCTAACAAAGGCTAAAATACTAGCTGGTTTCCTTTCATTTGTCTAAGCCTTGTCAGGCACAATTACTTGGTGCCTTTGTTGGTGAGAGGCTGTAGGTATTAGGTGAAATAGTCAAGTGGTGCAAGCTTGCTCGAGCACCACGATTATCATTTAGAAAAAAATTCTAGTTAAATTTCTTTTCTCCCCCCTTCAAAGATGGCTAAATTGCACATTACTGGGGCTTTCTTTAATATGAACTTTTTCATGTTTGTTTCTTCAACTTCTTAAATCCCCATGCTTAACAACTTGTTTGAGTATTTCTTGAATTTGGATAAACCTTGAATGACATAGCATTTCAGAAGAGGGTGAACAATATGTGTGGTCATCAGTCACTTTTTATGTATACATAAGTTTTGGGAATTTGTCCCTTTTTTGGTCCAGAAACCTACAAATCTTCCTGCCTTCTCTTTATCTGAATTAGTTGTTTTAATATGATTATCAAGGTTTTTGCACTGGGGTTCCATTAGATACAGTATAAAGGTGATTTTTTGCCTTTTAGTTAAGTTTTGCAGCTATCAAAAGTCTTCACCTATGACCTATCAATAAAAATGATGTATTGACCTAAATTATTTATGGTTGAGACACGTGGAATGATCTGTGTCCTCCAATATAGGGTGTTGGGCTGTTAATGCGACATCAAACTTTTTCTGGTACAGTTGTATTTGCTTTGACTTATAGATAGTTTCAAGGATGTCATCTCTATGATTTGATGTCTCTATGAGCAATTATCATGGATAGATCGAGGGGAAATTGTGTAGCAAATAGTTAATGATCTAACAGGAACTAATAAACAGAGTAGTTCTTGAAAGTCATACTTACATCTTGAACTTTAGAGATCTCTGCAAATACTTATTTTGCTCATCGACTTTCAGCGAATTAAGTTCTTGTCTCATGATCTGATATTCTGAGTTTGCTGAAGTTGTATTATCTTCTCTTCTTTTTTCCTTTTCCATTCTTTTTTGTTTATTTATTTGAGTAGTAAGAATTCGAATTCAAATTCCACCTGGTGACTTTGAGACTTGGAGGTTTCCTCCCAAAGTATTGAGGCTATTGGACTGTTTGTGATTATCACATCTTTTGCCATGTTTAGATGACCTCGTGTCATGGATTACCTCATTCATTTTATCCCCGTCTTTCATCTTTCATCAACCACAATTCTTACCCTTGCTTCACATTCATCAGCTAACACACCTTTTGGTCCAGTGACAATTTCTACCACTTTTCTACCACCAAATGCGTTATGAATTTCTGAGCCAAATGACCAATTTGTAAAACTTACTTGATATAACATCATAACGTCAAAACCAACATCGTATCTTTAATAGACTTGTTTGCCTAAATCCATCAGCTGGCAGCAAAAGTGCCTGTCTGGTTTCTCCAACAATATGACTCGGTCCTTAGTGTAGAAACTTGTATAGATGCTCTAGTACCTCTGCAGTTGGCTCAATCAGAATAGTGACCAAGCAACAAATGCTGGAAACTAAAGTCATTTACTGTAAAGGATTATTTCCGGTAGGAAATCACTAGGCAAAACTGTTTTGCTATCACTATTCATGTTGTCAAGTATCCCTAGTGCAACTGGCATTGATCAACAGGGGCTACTAAGAAAGAGTAAGTACAGTAGAGATATTGGCTTTGTATAGTTTGATAGGTTACGGAGTGGGAAACTATACATGGGGAAGATATGGTTGGTAGGAGCAACAGGAAATTGGGAGAAAAGCGTAGATAGGAAAATTGGTCGGGAAAAGGGGAGTAAGGGGGCCTCGGGTGTGAGTTGAGGTCAGAATGTAAAATTATGAAATGGTCAATCAGGGTGGTAGAAGTGGGCTCAGTTCTGAGGATGGATGGATTTTTAACAGAGTACTTTACTTTTCTTTTCGTTTTTCTTGTAATTCAATATTCTGGTTGATTTTATTAAGAGTAATGGTTCCCAGTGCACTTTGTGTTAGTTAAGTCTGGTCTTTCCGCGCTTGAAACTTTCTTCTTATTGAGGCATTTGTTTTTTTCTTTTGAGAAAGTTCTTATTTAGGCACATGTTAAGAAAATAGCATGTTGAGTGTAAGTGGAAAATGAAGACCAGCTGGTAACTTAATGAGTTCATAAACATAGAGTCACTCTCTGTCATATATTGTGGCTACTCATCCAAATCCTCAAAACATTGTTTTTAGTTCACCCCCAAGGACTACCTTGATGGCAGATGGGACCGTAACATTTTCTGTATCAGATGTGATGCAGAAATATATGCTTCTTTTTGATTCCAGGGTGGCATTGTTGGAAAAATTAGTTCTATAAGCTGGCTTGCATGTGTGTGCATCTCTATCTTTTTTGGCTGAAATCATGCCTTAGTTCTTCTTTGGCCCATTATGATTATAGATTGATTTGGTTGGAATAAGAGTAGGAAACAGAGGGCCAGCCAATGCTTATTTTGGGCTATGTTGCTTGGAATCTCCAAAATGATGCTGCACCCATGCTGGAGCTTCCAAAAAAACACTATTTTCGGAGGATCCGACAAGCACCTGGCGGAATTTTTGAAGAGTCTGAGCAACAATTTTGGGATTACTATGGAATGACCAGGAGTCAACACTCTAGGAGCTTTCAGTTGCATATATTTGCTAACCTTGTTTTTTCTTTTAAAAGCACTGGAGGGGGGAGGGTGGGAGGTTTACCATATTTTTCGGCAGCATAATATTTCCTGTGATTCAACCATTCTACACCCCCCCCTCCCCCCTCCCCCCCCCACACACACAAAAAAAAAAAAAAAGGAAAAATGTTCTTGTGATTCAAATCACATCTTTATTGTCACAACATCTTGTCAGTCGGACTCTAGTTACTCTGTGATAATTGTACAACGCATCTAGTTGATTGTTAGAGCTGTAATTGGTCTGCAATTTTTATAATCTTATCCTTCTAGCAATCAAAAAATTATTGCGGAGTTAGATTTCTTTTCTTGTTAAAATGGTCCTGTTGTCTTAAGAAACAAGGCTGTTTAGTGCTTTCTTTTTGAGGGTGTATAATTTCGTTTAATGCTTGTACTAAACTACTTTACTCTTTAAAGCTAGTCCCATTCTCCATTAACTTAGAAGGGCGAAGCTGCTAGCTAGCACAAAATAGTGTTGCATGGGTTCTTAGATTGCTGAGTGAAAATATCATGAGGTTGTGTAATAAGGTTGTCTGAAGTTCAATTTCACTTTGAATAAAGACTTTGGAACTTAAAAGCTATCAATGGAAGAGGAAGTATCAGTGTCTTGTATGAGCTACATATGTCCATAGTAGAGTAACTAGCAATTGTTAGAGTTGGGACTATATATTCTTCTAGTTTCTGCAAAACCAGATATGATAGTTACGGAGTCTATTGATTTAAAAGGGTTGGGGATGAAGATTGTTGATCCTATTTCTTTATGATATTGATTAGCTTTTGCAATTTCTAGACAATAACTGACTCTAGTTTCTGATTTTCTATTGCAGTTAACTTGTAAGGTAACTGTATCAGAAAATGTAGTCCAGCCCTCAATTCCTGTTCAGATTGTGCAAATCATTATCGCGATGCTGGTCATGGACACGTGGCAGTACTTTGTGCATCGGTACATGCATCAGAATAAGTTCTTATACCGCCATATTCACTCCCAGCATCATCGGTTGGTTGTGCCTTACGCGATTGGTGCCCTTTATAACCACCCACTTGAAGGTCTCCTGCTGGATACCTTTGGTGGTGCTCTTTCATTTCTTGTTGCTGGAATGACTGCACGTACTGCTGTAATCTTTTTCTGCTTTGCTGTGGTCAAAACAGTTGATGATCATTGTGGACTTTGGCTGCCTGGTAATATCTTCCATTTGTTTTTCCAAAATAATACTGCTTACCATGACATTCATCATCAGCTCCAAGGCACAAAGTTCAATTATTCTCAACCATTCTTTCCCATTTGGGACAAACTTCTTGGAACATACGTGCCATACAGACTTGTAAAAAGGCCTGAGGGTGGTTTTGAGGCACGACTGATGAAAGATTAGCTGGTTTGACCATTAGTCTCTGTATGAATCAACATGTGTTTTGTAGGGATAGCTACCAGTTGAGGTTGTTCACTCTAGCAGCTGCCTTGGAAGGTCTACATTCATCAGGACTTGGAAGTGTGCTGCAGAAATTAGAAATGTTCATTCCTTTCTTTTCAGTTGCCCCTGTTTATTCTTAAATTTTATCTAACCTCTTGATGATTTGTAAGCCTATTCTTTCTGGGCTCCTACTTTGTGCAGTATTACTTCTTCAACTATTGCAACTTGCTTAATACTTTTAGCAGGTTGATTTTGTATTGTCTTTCGAGAGTTGTGAGACACGAGAAATCAAAGATCATGTATATTAAAATTGTTAAAACTATGTAGTGTAAAATTTCATGGTCATTGGAGTTATTTCAATCATCCTTGTGCTATTTTATTTGAATCCTTTGTGACATACTACAATATAAAGAGTGATGAGGTTTTATCCTTAGTTCTTTCATTTGTTTGACTACTCCTGGGGCTTGCCTTAGCACCAATCAAAGATCCAAAATATTGCTGCTTTGCCACAACATTCCATTTGGTTAAGCAAGCAAAAGAGATCAAGGTAGTTCGTCTTGTTTATTGACTAGTGCATACATGTAAAGCCAAAAGGATTGAATCAACAGCAATATAAATGTCAAAGTTAATTTTCTCTAAAGCTCCTCTTTTCATGACATCATATAAAACAGATTCCCACAAATTTCTGCAAGAGGAAGAAGCTCCTTGCTTCAGATTTTTGAAAATGAATCACATCCCTTGTGGGAGCAAGCTCTGGTATAATGGTAGAGTTGCTCCTTTGGTGACCTGTAGGCCGCGACTTCTAGAGTCTCTAAGCTGAAATGCCAAGTAATGCTGCATTCAATATTCATCCATTCTTCCCCATCTCTCAATCTCGGGAGCACTTCGTGCACAAGGTGAGCCTTTTAGCCATATACATGTGATTTTCTGTGCCACGTCAAATTACACAAACAGTTAGATTGACCTTACCAATATTCTTTACAAGAGCAAGCCCCATCTTTGAATCTGTGGAAACGAGTCCTGTCCCTCACAATAATTTCTCGATCGTATATCTTTGATATGAGCTTAATTGCAACATGGCAATCCCCACATATTCTAAGATTCTTATTCACACTTATACAAGTTCTATCAGGTGTACTAATCAAACCAAAAGCCACTGCCAGCTTCTCACTATGGTAACACAGTGCATTCTCCTTCTCCTCCGGTCCAATATCATGAAACACATGATTAGTTTCTGCCACATACCCGTATTCCCTAATCCTTAATGAGACCTCATCAAGCTTCCAATATATCTCCTTCCACTTTGGATGGTTCTTATCACCATTCATAAACTTGTATATCGTTCCACCAACCTCAATATAGCTGAAACCTGGTACCTTCTTTACATCCTGACCTTTCATGGCCTCCCTTACTCTTCTCACATCATGCCACCTCCCTTGTGCTGCATAAACATTGGATAGCAACACGAAATCCCCACAATGATTTGATCCCATTTCAACAAGCTTCTTGGACGCTATCTCTGCCATTTCAACATTACTATAAGTCTTGGAAGCCCCTAAGAGAGTTTGCCATAAAACTACATCAGGAACTGTAGGCATTGACTGAACAATCTTATAAGCTTCATCCAACCGCCCAGCTCTCCCCAACAAGTCCACCATACTACCATAGTGCTTTACATTCTTACTCACTCCACATCTATCCATGGCATCAAACAATTGCATTCCCTCCTCCACCATTCCTGCATGGTTACAAGCACAGATTGCAGCTAAGTAACTCACGCTATCTGGCTCAATCCCAGCTTGGCCCATTCTTTCGAAAAGCTCAAGTGCTTGCTCTCCATCACCGTACATAGCGAGTGCCATAATCATGGTATTCCACGTGACACGAGTCCTAAAGCATTTCATCTCATTGAACACTTCATAAGCTCTTCCAACAAGACCACATTTCGCATACATATCAATCACTGCATTGCAAACAATCACATTCCGATCAAGACTCTTACTCTTGATATACTCGTTCACAAGATCGCCTTCTTTGTTCGCCCCCAACTGCGAACAAGCAGAGAGAGCACCAAGCACAGTGACCTCATTTGGTTCCATATTGTCCTCTCTCATTTTCTTAAAAAGCAGCAAAGCTTCCGTGGGTCGATTCCCTTGAGCTAGGCCAGCAATTAATGCATTCCAGCTCGCAATATCTCTAACACCCATTTCGTCGAACACTTTGTACGCACAATCCAAATCACCACATTTCGAGTACGCATCCAGCAAAGTTGTGCGCAACAAGACATCTGCAGCAAATCCAAATCGAATGACATGGGCATGAATTTCTGGGGTTTCGGAACGGGCCAATGCACGGGCACAGGCTTTGAGGGTGAAAGAGCAGGTGAGAGCGTCGGGCTTACAAGGGGAACGAGACATGGAGACATAAAAAGTGAGAGCATCAACGGGCTTGTGGCTTTGGGCAAGACCGCGAATGATGGCGTTCCATTCATTCTTGTATGGGAAAGTGATGTGGTGGAAGATATGGGTAGCGTAAGGGAGGTTGCCGGCGGAAGAGACGGCGCAGAAATCCAAGAATTTGGCGCGGCAAGTGTAGAATTGAAAGTTGCCGGTGGTAAGTAGATGGGCTTGGAGCTGTTTGAGTTGTGAGAAACAAGTGCATTTCGACAGTAACGAATCCACGTAGGCCATATCCACACAAATGTTGCTTGGGAGCACTTTTAAATGGAAACACTCTCAGTTTTTTTTTTCTTAGATAAAATGTTAAAAAGAAAATTGACGAATATAGGCCTAATATTGTAGCCTCGGCAACTGATAAACACGGCTAGGAGGAGGTCACAAGTTCGAACTGTGAAAATAACCTTTTGCAGAAATACAAAATAAGACTGCGTACAGTAAAACCTTGTGATTCGACCTCAACCCCGCGCATAGCGAAACTCTAATGCACTGCACTTCCATTTCTATTGTAACCTTGGAAGAACCAACGGATCGTTTGGATTGAAGACAAATTATGATGGGGTTAGTGATGGTGGAATTTGTTTTATTGAGATTAGTTACGTTATTTTGTATTAATTCTTATCGACTGTTTGGTTTGATACCAATTTAATACTAAACCAGATCAATTAGTGGATACTTAACTTTTGTTGTTATGGGTGCCAATACAAATATATATATATATATATATACTTTTTTTGAGATTATGGAATGCGTTTAAGGATGTTTGGTATGGGGGATGGGATAAATAAAGTTATCCCATAGATTGAGATATTTCACGGGATTAGTTATCCCAACATATATATGGGATAGTTTATTCCATCATTATAGTATAAATGATGGAATAAATAATCCCGAGATTAACCAATACTCCTTACCGAACGCGGATTAAAATATTCATGTATTTTATCCAGGGATTATCATCCCTTATCTCGCATATCAAATGACCCCTAAGACTAGATTAGTCTTTGCTTATGATTTTTAGTCACGTTGTTAATTACGAAGTCAAACGTGCATTATTAATCAAAATGTAAATGGACTATTTTGTCCACTATAATATTTTTCTCATTGTACTTCGACATAACTAGATTCATCCATACGTACAAAAGTTGAGTAGACCTCATTTGCGTTTACAAGTAGAAATAATATGCTTTCAAGAGATCTCTATCAGCACAAGGGAACTTTACAAGTGAACCAACTTACGCTTGCACCAAAGGAATTTTTATAATGAAACTTTCTTGCTAACATTTGTGCTGCATTCCTTTATTGCAGACTTAGCCTTATTTGTAAAAAATTGTATGGTTGTTGATGATCGTAATGACTAAAGATAGTGATTGTGGGCGTCGATTGAAAATAATATTGGCTAATAACTGTGTCTGGTGGTATAATTAATGGTGATGATAACTGACAGTAATAACTAATAGTTATGATGGTTGATAATAATAAACTAATAGTCATGGTGAATGATGATGATAGTGATTGTTGGTAGTGATTGATAGTAATGATTATAAATGATGGTTAGTAGTTGTGATGATCAATTGTAGTAGTTGACACTTGATAGTAATGTTGGCTGTGACCGAGGATAGTGATCATGGATGGTGTGTGGGAGTAGTTATTAATTGTGGGCAACAGTTGTTGATACAATCAACAAGTGATGAAGGTGGCAGAGAATGGATGGATCCATTGATCATCTGCCGTCTTGTAGAATTCTTTATAGACATCTTAATGATATTATGATTTTTTACAAATATTACTCATTTAGATCTATTCAGATTTATTAAGTGATAATTGTAAAATAAAATAAAATAAAAACACACTAAGAGTGTGTTCAGTATGAAGGAAAATTTTTTTCAAGGAAAATTTTTTTTTGAAAAATAAATGGGTTTTTTACTTATTTTCTTGTGTTTGGTATATATATGCAAAAAATTATTATTCTAAAATCATTTATATATAATCTAAACAAATATTATGAGGGGTGGATGGTTGGATGGTGGGGACTACGGGGATGGGGTGAAAATGATGTGTGTTGGAGGGTGTCCTTATAATCTAAATAAATATTATAAGGGGTGGATGGTTGGATGGAGGGGACTACGGGGATGGGGTGAAGATGATGTTGTTGGAGGGTGGGGATGACACAATCAATGTGAAATATCATTTGTATAACTTGTTTTCACTACTTTTATTAAGAAAATTGTTATGAAATAATAAAGCAAGAGGACGAATATTGTAGAGAAATAGAGAAGATGAAATAATTCTTATTTCTCTTGAGGGATGAAATATAAAGAAGGAGAACCCCTTTATTTATAGGGAAAAACTGACCCTAACTTTTCTCCAAAGAAACAAGATAAATATTCACTATTATACAAATACCTTTATAATCATTCACTATAATACAAATATATTTATAACACCCTCCCTTGAATGTCTATTCGATAAATAATGTGTCTCGTTGAAATCTTACTAGAAAAAATTCAGTGGGTAAAAATCTAGTGAAAGAAAAAGAGTACATATATCTAATAATACGCATTTTGAATGACTCATTATAAACCTTACAAGGAAAATTCAATAGGACAAAACCTCGTAAAGAAAAAAGAGCGCAACGCGTATTAACTCGCCCTAATGAGAACATACTTGAATCTTTGCATCACGATCTTGTGCACCATCTTCTTGAAAGTTGCAGTTGGTAGAGATTTGATAAATAAATCAGCCACATTGTCACCTGAACGAATCTGTTGCACGTTGATATCACAATTCTTTTGGAGCTCATATGTGAGAAAAGCTTTAGCAAAATGTGCTTCATTCTATCTCCTTTTATGAATCGTCACTTTAGTTTTGATGTGCATGTTGTATTATTTTCATATAAAATTAATTAACTTTCCTGCATTGCATAACCAACAATCCTTTGACAATATTTGTTAGAGATAATAAACTCATATCAGTATCTTCATTCCTCGTATCTCTACTAATAAAAGTGAAATTATATTTTTTCTGCATATTATAAAAATATTATCTCATGGATAATAATAGCAGGACATATAAGTACACTAATTGCACTAAAATAGTATACTTTCTAACCATTTTCATGAGATCGAAATTGATCTTTATTTATGTTAAACAATCTCACAGCCATTGCGGTATTCAATAGAATCGCTTTAAAAAATTTTAAATCCTTCAAGGATTTTCATCTATCCTTCATTGTCTATCTAGACATGAAAATAATTTCATTATACGCATACCAAGTTTTTCATGTATTGCAAGACTTATGAACAACCTCAAAATAATTGCATGTACCACAGGAGGACCTCTTCATATAATAAAATGTCAGGATTTGTGAAAAACCTTTATGCCACAAGGTACAAGTCGTACTATTTACGATTTTATTTATTTCACCTTTTGCACAAGAATCCATTTATATCCCACTACATTATACTTGAATTGCGTATTTTTATTTGGCCAATTATTTATCTGTCCACACTTTTTGGCATATTTGAATTCAAGATCTTCGTCAACATTTATAATATTGAGCGCTACACTATATCAAAAGTATCATCGATGATCATATTGATATCGGTCCAATACGACATAACTTATCAAGATCTCTCCATTTTTCATCATTTCAAGTACCCGAACCTTTGCCGAGGTTTTATGAAGTATTATGTCGTGGTGCTCCTTTTAAAGTACTTGCCTCATTATTCTGACCATCTTGATCATTTGCTCTTCTCCTTCTTCAAGAAGCTTTATTTCTAGAATCTATCTCGCTTCAAGTGTGTCATAGACTTATCCTTCAAAGACTCTAATTTTCGTTAGAGCAATTGCAACTGAATTATAAAATAAAGTTAGTAAATAGATCTGACAATTGATTTACAATATTTTGCAAGTGAATTATGATATCTTGAACTTTAAGTTCACATTTTTTTCGAGGATCTAGATAATTTGTCCCACACATAATTTTTAACTACTAATCACTTCTCCCCTAATGCTAGGAAAACCAACATTTACCCATCAACCTTATTTGGGGACACATCTTTGTGCATTGTGGTGAAGCAATTGAATCATATACTGCACATTTAAATTTTTAAATGAAATTATTTGGTTCCTGACCCATGAACCAATTGTGATAGGAGAACCGTGATGGCTTGATGTATTCAAGTGTTGTTACATGTTAAATAAATATATCTCTTATCAAATTTTATTTATGGTTTTTGTTCTCATAATCAATGGTTTAGCTACAATTGGAGGCATACAATTTGTACTAAACCAACTTCTTAGATATGAACCAACATTATCAACATGATTTTATAATTTAAAATCGTGCTCTTAATTTAACAATTCGAGAAAATACCTTGCAAAAATCAATTGCAAGTTGATATTAAAGCACATGTGACCGTACAATAGATACAACTATTAAAATTTTATAATAGCAAATGGTTCATATGGCAGGTGAATGGGACAATATTCACCTTTCTATAAGTTTTAAAATTTCATGGAATACAATCCCAATCTTAGCTGATATAATGATCATTCTATCACGAGAATAAGCAACACAAGAGAATTCTTGAAGAATCTTTATTTTTTCAACATATAAACACGTGAATTCTCAATTATTTTTGCATCACATTTGAATCGGGATGGCCAACTTATCTTTATTTCAGTAAACTTATAGTTTACTTTCGCATATGATTTCTTCATCATACCCATATTTATGTACTACAAACAAAAGGAACGACGGGTAATCTTTTACATAAATATTTATAACCCGCTTCAATTATAGTAATATGAAGATATTGGATCTTCCCATAATTTATAGTCTCAATTTATTTATTTATTTTTTCAATTTTTTTTGAAACTTATAAGTTTCCTTTTGAGACTCACTACAATACCTATATTATGAATAATTTCATTTCTACGGATAGTAACACATTAGTTCTTTCAAAGCTCTGTACTACCACATATTCCATCATATCAACATCATTAATAGTCTCTCCACATAGTTTCAACTGAGAAACAATTTTGAACATTGCAGAGTTGTACTCGTGAACATACTTAAAGTCTTAAAACCTCAGACGCATCCAATCATATCGTGCCTTTTGGTAATGACCATCTTCAGGTGGTCATACCTTTTTATTTTGGCTATTCCACAAAACAAGTGAATCCGTAATCGTGAGATATTTAATTTTCAGAATTTCGTCAAAATAATGACGCAAGAATATCATAGTCTTAGCACGATCTTGATTTGATGCTTTGTTTTCATTTTTAATAGTGTCTCCAAAACACATTACATCTATATGAATTTCAGCATCCAACACCCAATGAAAAATAATTCTTGATCGAACTTTGAAAAGCAACAAACTTAAATTTCATAAAATTAACTGTATTAAAAAAAAATAATACCTTAATCTTCAAAATAATTTCTTTAACACAAAAGAGTGTTATGCTAAAAGAAAAAAGTAAAATGCTAACAATCAACTTACCTACATTATGGCTTTGTATTGGGTCATCCTCCTTATCTTTAGCCACATATATCAATATGCATCTTTATCTCAAGATGCATATTTCACTTTATAGAATAGCTTCACCTCTTTGGGATGATTATCCGTAGTGGACGGAAAACATTCATAATTTTATCAATTTTTTCAGTTCATTAGAATGTATTATAAAATAATAAAATAAAAAAAAAATTATAGAGATAAAAGAAAAGAGAAAATAATTTTTATTTCTCTTGAGAGGTGAAATACAAAAAAAAAATATTTCTTTATTTATAGAAAAAAATAAACCTAATTTTTCTCCAAAGAAATAAGATAAACATTCACTATAATGCAAATACATTTATAATAAAAATCACTTTCTTGAGAGGTGAAATAAAAAAAAAAAATTCTTTATTTATAGGAAAAATGAACCTAATTTTTCTCCAAAGAAACAAGATAAACATTCACTATAATGCAAATACATTTATAATAAAAATCACTTTCTTTATTTTTAAATAATTTATTTTTTAAAATAAATATTAAATTTATTTTTTTAAATAACTGAATATGAAAAAAAATAAGAAAATATTTTTCAATACAATATACATCCTTAATGAATAATATTTAAATGACTAAAACTAAAATTAAAATTAAAATCTAAAAAGTAACTAATTTAATGACTGAAATCTGAATAATTAAAATTAATATATTCACTTGTGGGCAAACAAACGAAGCCTTAGAATAAAGTTTTCCGGTTTTTGTGAAAAAACCAAAGGAGAAATTCCTGTACATAGCTTTCACAAAATGAAGGCCCGGGAAGAATCTAGACATTTCCAGTAGCCCCCACCCTCTACACCTCCATATATATATATCGGGCGTATAAATAAACCAAAACTGCCATTTGTACATCTTTCTTAACGCAGTTGTATACACGCAAATATCTCTCAATTTTCCCCTTTGTGTATTCTCTCCAGTGAAAGACTATAATCATGAGGTATGTTCTTCAATCTCTGGCGTTTTACTATATCTATCTATCTTGTGTTGGACCGTAATCTCTGTTTTTTTGCTGTTGTGTATTTTATCCATTTGCGTTTAGTAGAAGGTCTGTGGCGTTTATCTAGTTTTCAGTCGAAATGCTTGAATTAAACCCTAGGTTTTTTAGAGTTTTGAACCTCACATTTACCGGGCGCATTTAGCCTTGTTTTGGAACGAGTTCATGAACATGAAATTTTACGGGAAGGAATTTTTATTTGAATTTTTTCGAAAAGGATTTAGTATGCTCGTCCCTTGAACTTGGTTTTTACTTGAAAATAATCTATTGACATTTGAAATCATATACAAAAATTATCATTTTTCTTTTTGCGGGCTATGGACGGGAATAAAGGAAGGGGAAAGGAAGGTCGGGTGAGGGGTTAATATTGGATATAGTATACAATGTAGGTATGGTATATCTACTCTTGTTTTTGAAGACTAATTCCTGTCCTATTGATTGATGAGATCACTTTGGAATCAGAAATAGCATAGGGAAGGATATGCCAGAGAGTAAGCAGTCCTTGAAATATGCCAGAAGCGATATGATACTTGGATTTTCAATGTTTTCAAGAATATTGAAATGTGGAAGAGTTTACTTTCTTGGTTGTAATCCATGGATTGCTTACTATTTCCTTGCGAGCATAAGGCCCTTGTTATGCAACATTTTCAACTGTTGCATGGCTTGTATCGTAACCCTTGAATTATGGGAGAAGCGAGCTACGAGGCTAGTAAGTTCTCTTGTTATGTTGTGTCCTGTGATGGCTTGGGTTCGAGTCAATTTGATTGTTACTACTTGAGGGAGGAAGCAAGGTGATTATGGAGATGAATTAGTGTAGTTCTTGTATAATGGGTGAGAGATTGTGAGGAAACAATTTGGGGGAAATCTTGGAGAAAAACTTGTCGAACTACTGCTTGAGCAAGACCGCTGCAGCGAGACTGCAGTAGTGGTAGCGATGTTACTGCAGCGGAGCCCAATCTCACGAGCGGGCTAATTTTGTATCTCATTGTGGAATTTAGGATATAAATGATGTAATAATTAACTGGGTATGAAATAGCGTCGAACTAGGGGTGTGCTATGCTGGGTGTTGTGTAATACTTATGTGTGACTTATTGTTATTTGAACTATGTTATGTGGCTCTTGAATTAACAAGTGGAGTTTGTGATAAATGAGTGAGTAAATAAGGTGGCATGTAATATGGGAAGTTGAATCATTGACATGGGGCCGAGGTGAGAATTGGGATGAGCAAATGGTATGATCGAGCTATGAGTGAGGGCTTGGGTATGAGTGGCTCGTGTCTGAGGTGAGCATCCGGGCGAGCAGTATAAGTGAGTACACAAACAGGTATGGTTAAGAGATCATGTGGCTGGATATTCGGACATGAGTACACAAATAGGTATGAACTCTCATATTGCTGGGTGTACAGTACAAGGATTTCTAAAGGCCCCTGTAGGTTTGATGTAATTGGTCTTTGCACTTGTATTAGCCCATATCGGTATGGGCGCTGGCATCAAAATTGGGTAGTAATCTCTGTGTAAATATTAGGACTTACTATTTGGGAATACAAATAGAAGTGTGGGTACAGTTACAGATGATGGAATATGGCTAATAAAAGTACTTATAATGATATATTTGATATTTGATGGTTATAAATTTGAAATTTGATTGTACCTCATTCTCAAGTTAAAAGTGAGATTAGTTCACCCGTGACTATTGAGTAATTATGATGTGACATTAAAATAAGTCTTTTCTTTTAGTTGGGTCTTTGTGGTATATTACACTATTTCAACAACTAAATAAAGTAGCCTCTTAATCTATCCCAGTATAAATAAGTATTTGCAGATATTTTGTGAAGAATTCTCTTGAGGAGTAGTCTCCGACCTTTCTTTTTTTTTTTTTTTTTTGGTGCTCCCATAAAGTTCCTTGTTGTATAGAAGATTAGGTGGAGTTTCTAGAGAATTTTTTTTTTTGTAGATTCTATATCTTTTGGTGTCTCCTTGTATATGGTCAACTTCTGACCATGTTTATGAATGAAAACACATTTGCTTGATTTAAAAAAAAAAGTTTAACAAATGGAGAAGAGAAAAGACCCAAATATGGCGATGGACCTCTACTAGAGGGATAGAAGGGTCCAAGCAAATACAAGACATCTTTTCTTGATATGGATATGTGGGTCTATGGGTGTATTTGCACAGTTTAACTGTTTCACCAAGTACTTCATTGTTCAACCAGCATAGGTAGTGGTTAATTGTGTTCACCAAAGGTTGAACAGATGGAAAAAAATAAATAATCCAGTGTTTTCTTAACTCTGGTCTTTTGTGGTGTTATTTCCAACTTCCTAAAAAGAAAATATGGTTATCCTTTTGAACTACAAAAGAATCAGAAGCATAGAACCTGTAGCCCAAGCAAAATAAGATATAATCATTTTGGGATGTCTGAATTCACAGCTAGGAAAGGTTAACAAGTATAACCTACTGAGTCAAGAATATCCAGATCTTGATTTACACTTGTGTTTGAGTGAAAAATGATTTATTCTACTGTCTATGGAGAGAGTATAGTGAATCAGATGTAGGCACTTTTAACTGGTTGTTGTAAAGATCTGATAATGAAGTCAGCACCCAAAGTACACAAAATACTGGCCAGAACAAAGCAGGCCATGAAGCTGCTCTGCACGTTTTCCTAACCCTGCATATCCCCTTCCTTGAAATGTCAAACATTTTGCTTAAATAGTAGACACAAGTCATAAATAAAAGAATACTGAAAATCCGATCCACCAACCTTTTCGGTTGCTTGCAGCCATTCTTGCTCACCAACTCCAACACCACCCAACAAATGAATGTTGATTCTTTGGCATCTCCACTACCCATGCACAATTATCCCAAAACGACGACATTCCCTGGCTCTCTCTCTGAGTTTTTGTTAGTTATGGACTAAAAGTGGCCAACTTTTGCAAACTTGAAAAGTTTATGATGAAAAAACGAACTTATAGTGCTCCTAAGAAATCTACAAGATCAACATTGCATTCTTTTAATTTTCCCTCCTTCTAAAGGGCCAACTGTGTAGTGCATAATTCACTTTGTCCAATATTGTCCACTATGGTCCAAATTAGTTTGCAACCACTTATCGTAATCATTTTGCCAGCTTAAATGCAAGGCTTTCTACTGGCAAATATAGGTGGTGTGGTTTATTTTTCTTTTTGTTACTTTAGCATTTCCTTTCTCTTTGAAGCGGATATTTGGTTGTAACTTTGTTTAGACCTTCATATAATGGAAATGCCAAAAAGTTAGAGGATATTCAATCCGGAGTGAGTGTCATGTTCTTGACTTCAGCTTTGCAGTTTGAGCGTGTAACTTGTACATCTCATCTTGTAACCTTTGGAGGGTGGCGACATCAGTGGTTTGATCTGCAAGGGGATGTAAGTGGAGAAGATTGTTTACTTGATAAAGTGTTATTTCAAGTTGGGGTTTCTCTATGAAGTGTCTCAGTTTGTCATCCATAGTAATCTACTGTGGTGCTCTTGTGTACCCATTACTAGGCTCATCAATCGTCTCCAGCTGTTCAAACATGAAATTCGGTGGAGTAGCACCTTCATCTTGTAGCTTTGCCCCTGTGTCAAGTTCTCTTATTGAACCGTGCACCTCATTTATCCTAAATCCATATTGAGAGCTTGATGTGATTCTTGGTTCAGAAGAGATAAATCTCTGCTTCTGCATTTAGGTATTTAGCAATTCCGGACCTGCTATAATGAGCAATCTTTCAATTTCTTGAATGCTGAACATAGTGGGATAATTGATGCAGACAAAAATGTCAAAGGATATATATAACATATGATAATTTGTTTGCTTATCTCCTCAAAATTTCTTGTTTTGAAATACATTTCTCGTGACTTCTTGGACTGGCTATGCCTTTCTGAAGTATCTGTCAGGAATTTTGCAACTTTTTGTAGTTGGAGACATCTTGCTACTCGTCTATTCCTGGTTTTATCTTGATTGTGGTCGTGATTTTATGATTTAGTTGATGTCCATTTGTTTTCTGCTTCTCTATCTCAGCCGACATCCTACTGTCAAGTGGGCCCAGAGGTCTGACAAGTTGTTTATCACGGTGGAGCTGCCGGATGCCAAGAATGTGAAGCTGAAACTGGAACCAGAAGGAAAATTCTTCTTTTCTGCAACTGCAGGAGCTGATAATGTACCATATGAAGTGGATCTCGATCTCTTTGATAAAATTAATGTTGATGTAAGTTAATTTCCGTCAGTTTACTTCACATCTGCAAATTTTTGTGCGAGAATCAATGTTAATTTTACTGTAAAATGATCATTCAGGAGAGCAAAAGTAGTAGTACTTCTAGAAGTATCGTGTATCTAGTGAAAAAGGCAGAAGACAAGTGGTGGAGCAGGCTGATAAAGCAGGAAGGTTTACGTCCAGTGTTTTTGAAAGTTGACTGGGACAAATGGGTTGATGAAGATGAAGAAGACGGTAAATGTAAGTATAATGCCACTAGGAATATCTTTACTGTTGATATTAACTACTTGCTGTATTTGCTAACCATGAAACTAATATTTCAGCTGGGCCGGATATGGATTTCGGTGACATGGACTTTTCGGTAAGCAGCTCTAGAGATATTTGTAGGCAATGATTTTTATTTGTGTCATATTTATGTTGAAGTTGTGACATTATACCTTTTATTATTCGCTCAGAAACTCAACATGGGAGAAGGTCCTAGCGATTTTGATCCTGATGTGCCTGAGGGTAAGTCTGCTTTGGTTATGAAGCAATTGAGCAACTGCTGATATTCTTAGCTTGAAATTGTCTGCTTTCAACTTGATTGGAAAGTTGTGTTTTGTGTTCTCGTCTAACATAAGTTGACATTGTTTCTGCAGGAGACGACGATGACAGTGACACCGAAGAAGTTGAGGAGGAAGAAGATTCTGCACGTAGTGAACCTAAGGCAGCAGTGCCTCCAAGCACTGAACCAGAAGCAAAAGCTTGATGCGCTTGGAACATTTGAACACTTTTAACTGCTTGAGTTTTAGTGTAGTATTTCTAATTGTGGTTAGAGCTGTAGTGCAGGAAATGTTGATGATCAGCTCATGATATATTTGAAGGTTCTGTGTTGGTGTGGTCATTGAATTTTGTTATCATGTAGTCCGCTCGCATTATCTGGCTACATATGATTTGTCCAACGTAATTGTTTTGTTTCAAACGAAAATCATTCGAGGTTGGGTGGAATTAATCTCTGTTTTTCGTCTTGCAAGTCTGAAATAAAAATGTTCGTTCTGCTCTTTTTCTTAATTATTAAGACCCGAGCATAGAAAACCAGGAGTGAATGGAAAGATGTGGAGGTGCTAAAGTTTCCAAGCCAAATTCAAGGGGCTTTCACTAGTTAGAGATGCTATACAAGCTACTCTAGCTTGGTGGGTGATCTTTCTCTTGGAGACTATCCGAAGAACTCGTTAAAATCTCTCCCGATTTATGGGCTACAAATTAGGCGGAGTAGTTACTGTGGAGCAAGTTCTTCAACTAGATAAATGCATATGCGAATCCTTGAAAAAAATTCGAAAGGTCTCGGTCTAAATATGGCGCGCACGCTAAGAGAAGAGAGGATGGCCAGAATTGTATTGGCACGGTAGCAGCAAGGAAATGACGAGAGCATGCCTTCCCAAACAAAGTACTTTCCATCAGGTGCTACGCTACCATGCCTCGAGACACTCTAAAGAAATAATAATAAAAATACATCTCATGACAGGTGGAAAAACTGGTTTAGCGTGTATTGGTCTGTGCATTACAGGCTTGAAATAGAATTTCGATTTATCATAATTCTAATAATAATTCTAATACTAATATTATTAAATAGTCATTGTAAATATTGTTAATATTCTTTGAACGACTAATACAGATATAGAACTATGTAATACTAGCTAGTGCAACGTTCAGTTTGAACAATAACATAGGGAAACCTATGTATCATTACAAAGATAAAAAGAATTACTTTTGAAGTAACATAGCAAATCTGGTATCATCATTTATCTTATCTCAGTCTCTGCATTTTCATAGAACAAACTTTAACACTTCTTTTTTACAGTATAACAACACTTGCATAACGAGACCTGCATTACTAGTTCTTCAACTAAACAACTCCTTCTTGTAGTAAAACAGTGTTGATTGATAACTTCTTTTTTCGGATGAAGTTATCCAATTCTCGTCCTTCTTTTGCTCCCTTCTCCTTCCTTGATCTTTCCTATTATCATAGGTAAGTGGCCTTAGTGGGTCCTTTTTTCCCAGAAATATGGGGTTTACATGTAGGTGCAAGTCACCTGTTCGAACCTTGCCATAGACAAGCCTAGTTTTAAGTGGAGAAAGGTAGCGCGATAGGCCTTTTCCACATAGTCTTGAACCTGGTGCTATAGAAAAACCTGGGGTTCTCCATGTATATAATGCCCAGCTGATGAACAAGAAACATAACATTAACTTTGCCAAGATAAAGAATCTTCTTGAGAGAAATCCTCCGACGACACATAGAACAATATTAGTGCACAAGCAACAATTCCCATGTTTCCAATTTCAGGGTCTCATAAATCATATCTATTGTGGAAACAGAAAATTTTCTCAGACAAGATAATGTAGCATTTTTTAGGTGAGGACAATGAAATCTGTTTGTCTATCTGGATGAGAGCAGAATTGGTTCAGAATACTTTTTACCAAATTTTCTTCAGATACTTCCCAGGACAAATCAAAATTGATGCATAGCCAGAAAGAGATCTCAACATGAAATAAGCTCTTTCAAGATCAATTGACACTGAAACACACCCTGACTTGGTTGCAACAAGGGACAAATGTGGGAGGTTCTATCTTTTCAGTGTTTTGTCTGCACATTGGAAGTGATGGGGAAAAGTGAGAAGAGGTAAAGAGAACAAACATAGAAGTACAAAAAACATTAGCTAAAAGGCTTCTAATAATCACCATGGAACACGTGTAGACACAGTTCCATCAGAAAGTATATAGGTCATCCAACTAGTGAGATCAAAGATCTCCAAAAATAATAGTTGATCTATAGGAGATCCCAACTTTTAGCCATTTCCATTCTAATCCAACAGAATGATATATTACATGCAGTTTACTAAAACCTAGAATGACAACTATAAGTTCCCAAGTGCATCAAGATCCCTTCTTCCATCACCTATAAAGTGCTCTTTGATGTTTTCGTATTTATGATCCGAAAGATGGGTCAAGGGTCAAGGATATCAAAACCAATAACAAACAACTGTTACATGGGAACCTTCTTTGCAAATAAGGAACTAGGAGAACTGAATATCACCTACAATTATACATATAATCTGAACATAGCAATGAGAATGTACAGATAGAGGCATGTGGTTCAGGCAAAAACATACCTAGTGGTTCCTGTCTCCTTTGCAACTTTTTTCAGCTCCATGACAGGTAGCTACAGGCTTGGAGTAGACACTGAGGCCATGAATAATTTTCAATTTCCACGCATATCGGAGTATTAATTCCAACTCAAAGAGCTACTCAACACTGACAAGGAGCAGAAAATCACATCTGGAGTGTCAATCAGATCACAGTTTCCTGATCCTTCAAAATTTTATCTGCAGGGCAGCAGGGGTAAGTTAAGCATGTAAAATAAAGGGAAGATATGGAAATTGTGTGGTTATTCCTTCAATTAGAGGGATTTCAAACATTCCCATATTTACAAGTATGGATTCTTGCCGTACTTACAATTTCCTAACTTCAATATTCTTGACAAAGCAAAAACTGAGTGGATGCAAAAGTTACAAATCCAACAATCCGCCACACATGCTAAAGAGCATTGACCTATTAGATACAATACCCGATGGAACAAGTGAAGAGAAAGATTTCCTTTCATGGAACATTTTGTCTGAGTGAAATACATAATTTACAATGAAACTCTGACCCCACCCAGAGGTACTACACTTCTCAGGTAGACAAAAATGGAGAGAAGCCTGTCAAATTTTGGCAAAGGATGGCTCAATATTTTCTTGACTCTTTTCCCAGCGTGCAAGAAGAATATTCTTTGATACAACAACATACCCAGTGTAATCCCACTTGTGGGGTGAAGGGAGGGTGGTGTGTATGCAGCCTTACCCCTACCTTGAATCCTAATCCAGGCCAACCCACTTCCTAAAGTGCCTCACATGCTCAATCCTCTGAATTTGTCCATCATTTTTAGCATCAGATACTTTTATCCTTAGATAAAGACCCTTGTGATACTTCAAGAACTCACGTCTATACATCCACTTGTCCAAATACATGCCATTTTCCTTCATCAAACCAATAACCTCCATCACCCTATGAAAATAACCGCCTCGAAGAAAATTCAACAGCAAGAACTCGTACAAATCCCTGGTATTCAAGTTCTTACAACGTTCCATGTTCCTTTTAATATCACCCCACAAGATTGTAATTTCACGATACATCCCTAAAGAAGAATACCCATTGAGAAGATTCATGAAAGTAGACACTGTAGGATGGATCTTCATTGCATGCATTTTTCGGTAAGCCCTTACGGCATCTTCAACCATGTGAGCCTTCATAAAAAAGTAGATAGAAGAATTCAAATCATGCATCATAAAAGAAGCCTCATTTTCATCTGCTCTCATTTCTTCAACAATATGGTAAGCCAACTCCCCTTTCGCCATAGAGCTTAATTCTTTCAGCTTATTCTTGCTTTCATTTTCCAGTTCACACATCGATGCAGGAGCTAACAATGGATCAGATGCATTTATGACCACACCTGATTTTCTTAATTGCTTTACTAGTGCCTCTGCCTCCCGTAGCTTATTTTTGTTGCAATATGCAGTCAACAGAGACATGTATGAGCTAGTGTTCAGCGGACTTCCTTCAGAATCCAAATCATCCAAAATATCATGAGCAGTTTCAAGCCAACCCACGCAAATGCAAGCAGCAACCACATCAGAGCACATTCTGCTAGATTCAACTGAGGCATTCTTCTGGATACTACAGAGAAGCTTTGACAGCTCATTAATTCTCCCACCCCTCTTGTACTGTATAATAAGCCTGGCCAATGCTCTGTTGCTAAGGACAAGTTTCCCATTCTTATACATAACAAGAACCTGATTATGTCCCACTTTGAAAACAGACTCCCTTGATAATGAATGGGGAAAAATTCGTAATTTCAATCCCATCCTCAGATTATCAGAGCTGATAGCAACAAGGCACGGTTTAGGTGGTTGTGTCTCATCTATGTGCTCATGATGCGACACTTGAAATCCATAAATATCCTGCACGAGATCAGATGCAGCATCAATATCATTAAACTTGAAATGCAAACTCAGGAGACTTTCATAGAATTGCTGATAGCAGCAGAGCAATGGAGCTGAAACCTGATCTATATGCTTCTTAAATTTCTTTAATTCATCTCGCATACCATTCATCTCATGGATCAAGGAAATAATTGAAATAGTCTGAGCATCAGCTGCCACTCCAACTCGGGCCATTAACTCAATAATCTGATGTCCTTTACTGGATGATTCAAATCTTGCACAAGCATCAAGAACAAGATTAAAAAGAAGTGTATCATGTTTATTTAACCCAGTGCAAGTGGATCTCTTTGTGGTTAATTGTTGAGAGCAGCCATATATCTCAATCAAAATGTTTGATGACAGAATCATTCCAGTATCACTCTTCACCATGTGGAATATTATCATCCCCAGCATGTCAATTGGTGGGAAAATTCTTTTATCCAACATCAGTCTGAGAACTGATGATGCTCGAACAGGCATTTGAGCTCTAGCCAGCGATAGGCAGAGCTTGGTCATTAACTCTGTGCCTAGTAACTCCCTTTTTTCTTTCAAAATAGAACCTACCATATTGTATGCCTTTTTAAGCCACCTTGAATCAGATGAGTATGACAACTCAGTGAGCAGCCTACCTACAAGAGAGGGTTCAGGAAAACCATAAAGACGTTTAAAATCCTTGTAGGTTTCCCAAGCCTCATCCAAGTTGTGATTTCTCAATGCACTGTCAAGCTTTCCCAGCAAAACAATATCAGATGACACTCCCCAAGATAATGTCTCTGGCTCTCTCCTGGAACAGAATTGTCGAGTAAATAGCTCACCTCCTGGTTTATAGTTTTCATATGAAATGGAGTGCTCTGTTCCCAAATAGCGGGATGTGTACATGCTATTACAGGTCAATCTAACGGGATTCGAAGCCACAACAACAACAACGGAAGAGTAGCTTTTTCTGAAGATCCAGCAAACTGCAATAGCTTTTCTCAAGGAGCATGCCATAAAGATAACACCATCCAGAAAACACGAGTAATAGAATTATGACACTGTATCCTGGAAATAATAGAACACTACCAGAATCTGCACAAACAAACCCAGATATACCATAAAGAAAGAATAGATTGTGATAGCTTCAAAACTAAATTTGCCACTAAAATATACAGTAAAAACCACAAAGCACTGCAATTGCATGATTCTATCCAAGAATAAATAAAGAAATTGAGTTCAATGTAGCATGGTTAAAGCTAGCACAAAGATTTTAACAAGCTGATTCTGTTGACCAAAACGTTTGAAACAAGTCTGACAAAAAAGAGAAATATAACTACATACAAAGGCGGAAACAACTATGTTACTGAATACTGCAACCTATTCTTGATGTAATTTAAGATCTTGGCAGACAATGATTGAATACTATAAGAGATATTAACAATCAAGTTTTATAACCTTGGCAAACAACGAGTAGAACAATTAATTACACAAGGCATTGCAGCAGAGTTCATAATCAGTATTTCAGCATTAAAAACCATTGGAGAAAGGGATTAGGGTTTATATCTTGAGAAGAAGATAGTGCAATAGGAAACTAACAACTCAATTTCGCCGGAACATGTTCGAACGGAGGTAGCCGGAGTTGAAATGTGGTCCGGGTCGGCTTACTGTGTATTGAGAAAACAAGCTGAGAAAGACTGCGCATTTAATTTATATAAACGAGTCAAAATAAAGAAAACCAGCGGCCACAAAATACCCAAAGTTTTAAAATATGCACACCACCTTAAAAATTATTGTGCGGTGTATTTTTAAAAATTTTCCAATATAAAACCTCCAAAAAAAAGTTCCTCCCCCAGCCACCCCCCCCCCCCAAAAAAAAAAAATTCCTCTCAGATCTGCATGCTGCTCCTTTTTCTTGAGAAAATGATCAAAAAGGTCCTTAGTGTATAAGGGGTGGATTATTTTGGTCCTTGATGAATATAATTTTTTTTTTTACGTGAGTTGTTTTTATTTTAGGGTGATTTTAAGTTTTGCTTTTCAAATTTATGACCTTTAATTTTTGTCTTCAGTATTTTGTGTTCATTAAATAAAAATTTATGGGCTAAAATATTCTTATTTATGAACTAATTTCATAAGGTAAAAGTTTACCGAGAAGGTTTGTCTTGAGGCATAAGTTAAGTTTGACATAACTTGTGTAACTAAAACTGATGTCTTGGGCATAACTTGTACCACCGAACTTATGCTTTAGAGTTTAATCTTTTTTGTCTTCGGGCATAAACTGTGTCACAGCACTTATGCCTTGGGCATAATTTCTTTTAGTTTGGAGCGTAACTTGTGCAACTGAAGGGCATAGTTTGTGCCTTGAGCTCAATTTCTTTAGCTTTCAAATATATCGTGTCTTATGCATAATTTCTTATGCCTTGGGGCATAACTCGTGCAACAAAATATATGTCTTGCAAATTTTCTTTTGTCTTGTGATTTTTTTTATTGTTAAGGACATTTTCAACTATTTTTTTATTACTTAAAGCCTTGCGGGTAAAAATTAAAGACAACAATTTTAAAAGGTAAAAATTAAAAACATACTGTAATATGTGAATGATCCTAATATAATCCTTGATGTATACAAAAAGTAGATAATTTTAGTCTAAAGCCCTAAATCTAACAAATTATGCGCATCAATTTGTTTTGTATCTTTTCATAATTATGTTATATTTTCTTCGTATAAATATTTTATAGCTTAAACATATCATAAAATATACAGTTAAGTTTGAAAATATTTTGTATATAATAAATCAAAATATATTCATTATATGGATATTCCATAAAATGAAGAAGAAGAATATACAAACTTTTCTGGAGTTTCAAGCAGTTTACACGGAGTAGAATCACTAACACAAAGCAGCCACAATTATGACAACAGATACATTTTTATAGGGGTCTAAGTTTCAAAGACAAACACAATCTAGTTGTTAGTGTTAAATTTGTGTGACTAACATATCCTTTTCTGTAAACAGAACAGAACAATGAGCAAAACGATTGGTCAATTACAGAGAGAGGGCAATAGAAGTGCACTCCCTATTAATGGTAGGCTAAATGAGAAAGCATATCACAATGTATAACTTAATGTTACAACAATATAATAACATTAGAAGACATAAACACCGTGATTCGTATCATCAACATTCTCATTTTCTCTCTCTCCCACATTCACTTTCTATCTTGGTGTTCCAACTCCTGCATCCAGCTTTTTACGCCGTTCTTCGTATGATGCTGAAAATGTTCCAATGTTGGTGGATATAAAAGGTAGATTATCATCATTATGTGTGTATTATAATACACAATGTTTGTACGTATTTGACTATGTATACATGCATCCAGATTATGAAGCACGCAGTAATGGATATGTTAGTCAGAAAGTTATGATCCATGGAATCGACAAGACAAAAGTATATGTTAGTCACAGAGAAAACTGCACGGATTTCATGCAGATGAACAGTGAAGAGAAACACAAAGGTTGCATAGAAAATATGTTCTGATCTTTTTTGCTATTTTGGCTCTATAAAGAAATCCTTGTCTTTATTTAAATATCTCTCTCTAAAGGATAAAAGTGTAGAGAGGGTACCAATGTTTGTATAGTTCTCACACCTATGGTACTCTTTTCTTTCTTCTTTTCTATAGCATTCACCAGTCATCACCCCATTCTATATGATATAGGTTCCTGTCTCAAAGGCTTTATGTGTCACATCAGCAATGGACAAACCAAGCATGTGATATAAAGATTCTCATTAAAACTGCCCCTTTCACTTTACATTTGTTAAAACGACAAGGAAACAAAGTTTTTGCAAATACCTCAAGAAAATGTTTTAGTACACACGACCATCACCGAATTATATAAGAACAAAGAGCTTTATTTATCCTGTTTGATGTCTCTTCAGCTAGTATTGTGTGATATCAGTGAAACAAGAAAGCACTTATAAGAACCAGGGATACTATTCAACATTTCTGCTGTAAATAACCTTGGGGCAAAGTCAAGTCACCATCACAACTGTTAATCAAGAAATCAACAACGAGAGTTTCCTATTTTATTTGATTTTTTGGAAAGTGAACTCAACAATTATGAGATCATGACAGTTTCATGATACATAATTTAAGACAGTAAACAAGGACAAAGTTTGCTCAGAGGGACAGATATTATTTCAACCTTGATCATTTTCAAGAACAACTTAATATTGACCTTTATATCACAGTCAAAAGACCCAAATTCAAACATATCTTATCAAATGATGAAAAGAGAAAAAGACCAGGAGGAAGAACTCACGCTCAGTTGGTCGAGACAATAGAGGAATGTGATAAGCTTCTTTCCTCTTAGTATGGTCGCTTGATATATTGTTGTCTGAAATTGAAAAACTCAATCAGCTTATTTTACTTACCAAGAAAAAAATCTATAGCTTAGAAATATGCTACAGGAGGCAAATGTCAATAATAATTTTCAAGTACAAGTACTGCATGACCTACCAACTTCAACACATGATGAGTTTAGCAAAGCTTCATGAAAAATAGCAGATTGAAGTTTATAACTTCGGCATTCCCACTCCAAATGTTCATTCAAAGCCTGCTTACTATCTGGGAAAATGTCCTCAAAAATGTTTGTAGGTTATCCAATTAGTGCAACAAAAGTTGTCCAACAAAAAAAATACATACAGTATAAATGACAATCAGGCCAAATATCAAATACTGATGTACTGATGTCTAATTTTTCCCCAAACAGCACCTTAGCTCAGTCACAGAGAAAGGAGAGGGAGGATTATGTAAAAATGAAATCATAATAACAAAAACACTCTATTTGGACATTATATATATAACAAAAAGCACTCTTCTGGAGAGAGGCCACTATGTTATGCCGCCCACCATAAGAAAAGGAAAGGATGTATATAGGACGAACTACAGCTCCTGATGGAACAAGTCCAGAAAAAACGAATATTGATGAATACCATCCAACAAGACATTTTTTATAATTTGGTACTACTACTTAAAATACTCACAATCAAGTTCCTCGTCAAACAAAGAAAAAAAAGGACTCACGATCAAGTTGGCAATATCATCAGTCTACAGTGAATATAAAACAACAAATGCAATAGTGCCAGAGCTCCTCAATGAGATTAGAGTGCTGCTAATAGCAATTAATTGTGTTAATACTGGGTTAAGTTTGGGACAAATGGCTAAAGCTGATAACTCATATGTGCTGACAAGATCCACAAAAAGAGAATGAACCATAAGAAACAATAAAACTAAAACATGATTTCCCTTCAATTTCAAAAAAAAAAAAACATGATTTCCCATATCTAACATCAAGTAAAATAAAAGCAGAGGAAATTCAGTTTCCAAGGATCCTATCATTTCTTAGAAAGAAAATGGAACTGACATAAGACTAAAGAATTCTGGATATAAACTCCATTCAAGTACCTGATGAACAAATAAATTTGAGACCTTCGAATTCACAAGATTGAAGAACTAGAGGTATTTCTGGGGCCATTGGGAACTGAGGTTTCCGTGGTGTTCTTTCAATATCCAGTAGCGCATCTATTACCTACAATTGAAAGTCATACTTGAAAACTGCCTTATGATAAGATAACTGACTTAGAAAACATCACCATAAGGTCCATTAAACACATAAGGGTTTTAAGTAGACAACCCTGAAAGCAATGTCCAATTAGGATGTTGATGAAATTTTGAGAAAGACACGTGGTGCTTACAAATTGGGTTGTCTGCACATATATTATCAGAATCATGATTAAACAAATTATCCATTTTTTTACCCATTTATTTTAAGATTGAGTCATCAAAGAGATTTTCCCAGAGCAGAAAGCCCAAGCCTAAATGGCATCAATCGACTCACAACAAACTGAAAAGGTCTACCAGATTCAAGAAGCATACAAGAGCTAGCCTGATGCTACATTGCTACTCACATGGTGGTGAGGACAAAAAACAGCATTCTATTACAAGGTTGAGCAGACCTGGTTTACCAGTGATCTGGTATTATATAAAATTACAGCAAACTCGACAAGCAGCTTCAGTTTTCATCACAAGATTGACAAAACTTTAGCTATTGTTCTAAAAGAACCAAGAAGAAAAAACTTTTGAGTTCTCCAGAAAATGAATCACATCAATTGAAAGGTTGCATCAACAGGTTTCAGAGAAAATCATTATTAGGACATAGATTACGTACATTAGGGGACTCAAGACCCTGGCCAATCAGAAATAGTACGGCAACCATGCACCGGATTTGATGCCAAAGGAAAGCACTACCTTTGATTTTCATAATCATGAGTTGATCAGCATTGTAACTACAATAAAGAAATACATAAAGGCGTGAAAAGCATTTCAATATGTATATGTATAATATGAAAAAAGCCAAATATCAGTTTCCCTAAGTAATTTTAGATGACGAGCAGAAGTGCACATCATGTAGGAAGTTGATAGAAATTGATGATAACAAACTAAATAAAGTTCTCGTCCTATTTATTACTGACCAATGACCATATGTGTGTATCAACTAACATACCACTAAAGAAATATGAAAATAACTAGACAAACGACACACAACTAAGGACAAATAAATGAATCTTTGTAAATTTACTGGTGTATTCTATGCGACGCATCACTCCTAATGTGTCATGCTTCCAGAGATCTACCCCTTCATTACAACAAGCAACAGAAGTCAACAAGAAGTAGGCCAGTCATGAAAACAACACTCTGCCGGGATAAATGAGCTTTCCTCAGTAACTCCGGCAAAAGCAGTCCCATCATAATGACAAGGTCAGGAAGATCTACTATGATTGCTATAGAAATAAACTAGATGGGGAATAGAATTCTCGGGTTTCTCTCAACGCAAACCAGAACTTACAGAAAAGTATTAAGTTATGTAAACAAATTCTTACAGTTTGTAAACTTAAACCAGCAGAAGCAAGTATGCTCCCATCAAGATATACTGATATGTCAAAATGACAGTACAGAAATTTTAAGATTAAAGTAGACTCAGGCTTTGAGTATGTGTAAAAAAGGGCGACTACAACTGATAAATGAAGAAAGTAGGCTAGACATTTCTCCTTTTTAATTTGGTAACAGTAGTGTTTGGGCCAGCTTGCCCACACTTTGACTATTCCACCTAGTACCTGCTACCTCCAACAATACGCTAATACAAATATCGGATAACTCTGTTCACCAAGACTTAGACAAATAGGAAGAAATCACCTGGTGTTTCTTGTATCCGTGGGGATTTGAACCCTGGTCTCTAAGGTTTGCACTCAGTTAATTGACTGCTAGCCCACACCCTTTGACACAGGCTAGACAGTTCTCACTTAGCAGATTCCTTTAAGGGATGGATGCTAACTCACGCACGATTTCAGTTAGTGTTCATAGCTGAGGGATCATAACTATATACATGGCCTTTTCCCCTCTGGTTTTCTATCCTTTTTCTTTTTCCCTTTTCTACCTTTCTTTCCAATATTTTTTCGAGACATAGGTTGCATTCAATAGGAATCTATCTGAAAGTACAAATACCCAAAAACTCGAAGGCACTTGCAAAAAGAAGACAACAGGACACAGATTTCAGCTAGATTCAAGATCTCTACATATTCGTTAACTGTTACCAACAGTTACCAAAAGAAGGAAAAGGAAAGTAAAATAGTAACCTATCCAACTATAAAACCCAATTGCATATTTACAAGTATTTGCAAATTTTACTGCATAATGTACTTCCAATCACGACGCCATTACAGGAAAACAATCTCTAGGGTTTCTCAATCTCCAAATCGCATCCCATCTGAAAATATAGCCTAATATTCTTTAATATAAACTTTCTTGAAGACAGATATAGTATTCCCTATCATCACTTATCTACTTAATGTAGCAACTTTTTTACATTTTGAAACAAGAGCGCCGAAGATTTAAAGAAGATAATTACATAATTACAACTAAATCAGGAGATAAATACGTTAAAATGTCAAACAACTCCAAGAAGATCACACTGGTCAATTTAATAATCCTCTCCCTACAAGTAAAGGCTAGGTAGAAAAGGGGACATAAAGTAGAAAAAGCCGAGTGTCAAACTAATAGTAGAAAACCTTTCACTGAAAGGGAGAATTTCAAATGATATTATATGCCTCCGGTAGTTGTGCACATTGCCAGCATCCATTTTGCAAAAATTTCTGAAATCATGTTCCCCTAAGAATTTCTTAGCAGCAGTTTCCATGGCCTGTTGAGTAATTCAAGAGTGTTAAGCTCAAAAATTTGTGGAGTAAATCAGCATAACCAGGTCAACTGATTTCAGAAGGAAAGGTACACACTGTTATATTCAAGTTTCCCAGCCAAAAGAAGTACTTGTACACTCTGCTCAAACAACTGAACCTGCAATTATTAGAAGGCAAAAGGGCTGTTAAACTATAATGACGAACTGAACAAACTATGGTACAGCTTCTCAACTTAGATGATATGAGGATGTCAAAGTTGACTTCAAGGGGATCCAGGACACACTTTTCCAGGTTTAGTTATGGGTGCACCTAATATACCTGGAGACTACATCAACTTGATAAATTGTGCCTATGATAAATTACCAAATATATTTTAGCATTGTTCATTTTCACAAGGAAACTGAGATCTCTAATAAGATTTCATAAGGTGTAAGAGTTCCTCCCCCCAATTTTAAATTTAATCAGTTACTAATACAAATAAATAATGATGGATTGTATTCGAAACCTCATATACTACTTGAATGCTTCTTCTTCTTCTTTTTGTGATGCCCGGACCAGCTTGTGAGCATCTCAACTATTCCCCTGACTACCTGCTACCTGCTACCTCCACAGTACGGGTAATTCTGGCCACCAAAGCTTTGGAAAATGGGAAGAAATCACCTAGTGCTTTTGTCTCTACTAGGATTGGACACAGGTCCCCAAGATTTGGACTAGCTTCATCAAGCCTCATGGTGGTAAATGCAAAATACTTTTGTCCTAGGTATTTTTTTTTATAGGCCTATTTCTATCCTAGTTATTATCAAAAGCATGATACTATGAACTCCAGTATACCTACTGAAAGAAAGCATGACACTTTGGAAAAGAGTTAGGTGGTTTTAAATGCTTTTAACCAGAAAACAGTAACTATCTTAAAGATGTCTCGGAGAAAAAGTTATACAAAGCAGTACAAACCTTGCACTGAAACCAACTGGAATAGGAGACCAACCCATAATGCGAATGTCATTTGGCAGGACTCGGTTTAGTACTCTTACATAGTCTATTTCTCCTAAGTGAAGAAAATGTAAAACTGTGTCAAAAGGTTAGTAATAACTGAATATGAAAGCAACAAATTGGTAAGAGGGAAGCCATCAATTAAAAGAATTAGGAAGATTTGAAACTTCACTTTCATTTTGCACATCTTTAGTAGTCAACATGAACTGAAAATATATGTGCCTTGGTATTTCTTAAATATGGTAATTAGATATTATAGATATTACCATTAGATAGTGTAGATATTGGAGTATTAAATTTGATATACTTAGATAGTGTAGATATGAGAATATCTCCAAATCCCAATAATTAGGCAATTAGGAGATTGTGTAATATTCTTATTAGTTTCTTTCCTTGTTTACATTTTATGTAACAGCTATTTAATCCCATCAGCTTGAGGGAATAATCAAGTAATCAATTCCCAAATTCTCTTCTCTTCTCCTTCTCATTTCTCATGGTATTAGAGCTATAATTTCTCATGGCTCATAATGGAGATGGTATTCTGCCGACACCTGATTCAGGGATGGATCATTTCAACCTATCACTTTAACTGGAGCAGACTATAATCAGTACCTTCAGTACCAAGCATCAAAGCAACAATCATCAACTTAATCAGTTGCTTGCACAATGCAACCTGGCAACTCCTTTACTTATGTCGCATAGTCTTTATCTAAGGAACAATGGATTCTTGATTCTGGTGCTTCTGACTATATTTCTGGTAACAAAAATGCTCTCTCTCTCTACTCTTACTACCCCTTCTATCATCTCTTTGTTACTTTGGCTAATGGAGAAAAGACTATTGTAAAAGGAATAGGTATAGCTCACCCTTTGCCTTCCATACCTTTAAATCAGTCCTTTTTGCACCTGAATGTCCATATAATCTTATTTCTGTTAGCAAATTAACCAAAGACCTGAAATATGCTGTAATCTTCCTTGAGGATTCTGTTCTGTTGCAGGACCAGCATACGGGACAGATGATTGGAAAAGGACATGAGTGACAGGGATTGTACCTGTTATCCATTCCAAAACAACAGGTTGCTTTCACTTCTGCTACTTCCTCTGAATTGCTCCATAATCAACTGGGTCATCCGAGTCTCTTGAAACTGCAGAAGATGATTCCCAGTTTATCTAGTTTATCTTTGTTAGAATGTCAGTCGTATCAGCTTGGAAAACACACTCGTGCATCTTTCTCAAAGCGCGTCAATAATAGGTCTACCTCTATGTTTGAAATTGTTCATTCGGACATATGGGGTCCAAGTCATGTCAGTTCTTCCTTATGCTTTCATTATTTTGTGACTTTTATTGATGACTATTCTCGGTGCACATGGTTATTTTTAATGAAAAATAGATCTAAGTTATCCTCTATCTTTCAGATATTTAGTGCTGAAATTCATAATCAATTTGGTACTTCCATTAAGAAATTAATCAATGATAATGCCCGAGAATATTTATCTACTTCTCTCTCTTCTTTTATGTTATCCCATGGCATATTGCACTTATCTTCTTGTGCACAAACTCCTCAACAAAATAGAGTTGCTGAGCGAAGAACAGACATCTAATTGAAACAGCTCGGACATTGCTCATTCACAATCACGTCTCTTTACGTTTTTGGGGTGATGTCGTTATTACTGCCTGTTATTTAATCAATCGTATGCCTTCATCTGTTTTGCAGTACAAGAGTCCACACTCAGTCCTTTATTCGGACCAGAATTTGTTCCCCCTTCCTCCACGTGTGTTTGGTTGCACCTTGTTTTGTTCATAACCTTACCCCTGGAAAAGAAAAACTTCAACACAAGGCTTTTAAATGTGTCTTTCTTGGGTATTCTCGTCTACAAAAAGGTTACTAATGCTTTGATCCTTCTACCAATAAGTACTTGATCTCTGCAGATGTTATCTTTTTTGAGACTTCTCCATATTTTTCTCCTAATATGCATGCATAATTAAAAGGCCATATCAATCAATAGTCCTTCCAATTCCAATTGTTCCACCCCCAGCTCCACCTCCGCCTCTTAAGGTCTATTCCAGACGACCTCAACCTCCTATTAAGCCTAACTCCGATACAGGTAAACAAAGCACTCCTGCTAACTCATTACCTGCTCCAACAATGTCTCCTACTAACACTCAAGCATTTATCAAATGATCTTCCCATTGCTCTGCACAAAGGTACTAGAACTACTGCCAATCAAAATCTCATTTACACTCATTTAAGTTATCATCGTCTGTCACATTTATATCATGTCTTCATTACTAGCTTATCCACTATCAAAGTTCCCAAGACTGCGGCAGAAGCACTGGTTCATCTAGGTTGGCTTCAGGCTATGATTGAGGAGATGACTGTTTTGCATAATAATATACTTGGGAGCTTGTTTCTTTACCTAAAGGCAAAACCACTGTTGGTTGTTGTTGGGTATTCGCAATTAAGGTAGAATCAGATGGAGCTATTGATCGTCTCAAAGCGAGACTGGTTGCTAAAGGACACACTCAGATTTATGGCATTGACTATGGAGATACTTTCTCACCGGTTGCCAAGATGGCCTCTGTCCATCTTCTCATCTCTATGGCAACAATGAATCATTGGCCTCTTTTTCAATTGCACATCAAAAACACATTCCTTCATGGAGAACTTGCTGAAGAAGTTTATATGGAGCAACCACCGGGGTTTGTTGCTCAGGGGGAGTCTGGACTAGTCTGAAGACTTCATCGATCCCTTTATGGTCTCAAACAATCTCCCAGAGCATGGTTTGGTCGTTTTCGAGCTGTTGTCCAACAGTTTGGAATGATCCGAACATAAGCTAATCACTCCGTATTTTATAAACATTCACCTCATGGAAAATGTATCTTTTTAATTGTTTATGTTGATGACATTGTTATCACAGGTGATGATCATGAAGGTATTGCTCAATTCAAACAACACCTTTCAAGTCATTCTCATACTAAGGATTTGGGCAAGATGAAATACTTTCTAGGTATTGAAGTGGCACAGTCTGGCAATGATATTGCTATTACACAAAGGAAATATGCCTTAGACATTTTGGACGACGCTGGTATGTTGGATTGCAAACATGTGGACACTCCCATGGATCCAAATACGAAGCTTATTCCAGGACAGGGGAGCTTCTAAAAGATCCTAGTAGATATCAAGACTTCTTGACAAACTTAACTACCTAATGATCATACGACCATACATCTCATTTGATGTTAGTGTAGTTAGCCAATTTTTGGCAATCACCTTGTGATAGTAACTGGAACGGAGTGATTCGCATTTTGCAATATATCAAAAGCTCTCCAGGACAACGTTTATTGTATGAAGACAAGGGAGGCGCCCAGATTGTTGGATTTTCTGATGCAGATTGGGCAGGATCTCCTTCTGATAGGCGTCCACTTCAGGTTATTGTGTTCTAGTTGGAGGCGATCTAATATCCTGGAAAAGTAAAAAGGCAAGATGTTGTGGCTAGATCAAGCACAGAGGCGGAGTAGCATTGACTAAATGTGAGCTCACATGGTTGAGACAACTTCTCTAAGAATTGAAAATGAGAGGAGGTTGAACCGATGAAATTGATTTGTGATAACCAAGTTGCACTACATATCGCTTCTAATGTTGTGCTTCATGAAAGAATGAAGCACATTGAGATAGATTGTCACTTCATTAGAGAGAAGATTGAGTCTGGATACATCGCCACAAGTTTTGTTAACTCAAAAAACCAACTGGCAGATATCTTCACAAAATCACTCCGAGGATCCAGAATTGACTATATTTGCGACAAGCTAGGAGCATACGATTTATACGCTCCAGCTTGAGGGGGAGTGTTAAATATGGTAATTAGATATTATAGATATTATCATTAGATAGTGTAGATATTGGAGTGTTAAATATGGTATACTTAGATAGTGTAGATATGAGAATATCTCCAAATCCCAATAATTAGGCAATTAGGAGATTGTGTAATATTCTTATTAGTTTCTTTCCTTATTTACATTCTATGTAACAGCTATTTAATCCTATCAGCTTGAGGGAATAATCAAGTAAATCAATTCCCAAATTCTCTTCTCTACTCCTTCTCATTTCTCAATTTTGGTGAAAGATACAAGGTCATTTATCAAAATGCAATCCAAGTATTCCAACATAATCAATCTCAAAAAATGGCCACCTAACAACCATAAAAGTACACTATCAGAACTTGCCTAAAATGAAAATGAGTGGCAATGTTGGGGGAGGGAGGGCAACTGATGTGTGCCAAATCGCATTACAGTAAGTACATGGCAGATGACAATCAGAAAGGCTAAACATAGTTGTACATTGAAAGGAGATATCAGCAGACCACATGATTCGTCAACAGAAATTTCCCCAGAATACTTATTGTCCCCTCTTGACTCCTTATGGTTTGACCTTAAGAACAGAGCAATCACCTGCAAGAAGTATTTCTCATGTTTTAAGAGACATAAAAAGAGAGAGTGTTATCAAAGATGAAAAATGCAAAAAAAAAAAAAAAAGATAAGGTCGATTGAGGCGTTAACCCAAAGCACAAATAAAGCGCGAAATTTATTAAAGAAGGGCGCAAATGAAGGAAAAGATAAAAATGAAATTACAGAATAGTACTTATAAGCATAAATAACAAATATGTCGACAAATTAATTTACAATTTTACAATTACATGGAATTTTAATTGTTTAGAGTAGCCTCTTCATGACAGTGCCCATTTATGATGACGTGTATGCCTTAGTACCTTGATGACTGCACTGAAGCATCGGATAAGCAAGACGAAGTGCTAAACTTATTTCGCAACTAGCTTCAGGGGTTAAGCATGCATTGGGTGAGCTTTTGACAGCATAGGAGAAAACGGATTTGAAAGCAATGAAACAAACGGGAGAATGGAAAAAAGCTTAAACAAAATTTGACATGAAGCTGCCGCCACTAGGAACCAAAGGTGCAGGCTTTCATACTGTGCCTGTAAAGATATGACTCCTGGGCCTAACTCAACCCGGATTGCTCAAGTCCATATAAGCAAACCACCAGCCCATTCCCCAACTAATGTGGGACACTAACCCACTCTAACACCCCCCTTCACGCCCAGGCCCGACTGGAGCGTGGACCGGGGAGCCCAAACGGATATAAATCTGGCTCTGATACCATGTAAAGCTATGACACATGGGTCTAACTCAATCCCAAAAGTTAGCTCTAGAGGGGAGGATTGCGCAAGTCCATATAAGCAAACCACCAGCCCATTCACCAAGTGTCTTGGCACTAGGAACGGTGATCAGGTTAACATTGTGATCACCACATAGAGCTTTGACCAATTTCATATAGTCTGGTTGGTCACAGTCCTCTGCCAGTACACAAAGTTGGGCAGCATGCTTCTTAATAACCTTAGCACCCTCATGAAGACCTTTGGCTAAACCACCATGACCCCGTGATTTCTTGAGGACAAGTTGCAATATTGTTATGATATCCATGGGCTCATCAAGAGCAGGAGCTGGAGCTGGAGTCTAAGCAGCAACAGGCTCTTCACCAGACATTTTCTCTTCTTGAATCTAGTTTCCGTATACAAACCAAACAAAGAAATGGAAGAGACGATATGAGAGCAATGTCGATACCATGTAAAGATATGGCACATAATCCTAACTCAACCCCAAAAACTAGCTCTAGAGGGAAGGATTGCCTAAGTCCATATAAGCAAACCACCAGCCCATTCCCCAACCAATGTGGGAAACTAACCCACTCTAGCAGTGCTCAATCCCAAAATTGGTCCTATGCATATGACCAGCAACGAGAAAAGTAAATGCTATAGCTAAATGGCGATGGACAATATTAGTCAGCCACAGACCCTAGTTACAGGATAACTCGAGCATTTAGAAAAGAGAAGGAAACTTCTCACCCCGAGGGAGGCAGGAGACCGAGGGTATTCGGCATTGGCTGAGAGAGCATCTAAAGGGAGACGTGTTCGTTGACCAAAGCATTGTAGGAATACCTACTTTTCAATAGAGTGACACAATTTACAACACACTAACTAAAAGAACTAGAAAATGGTATATCTCTTGTTATGGGTATAGACTTGAATGAATTGCATATGAGTTTTTTATCTTCCCACAGGGAGCTTTCTTTGAAAATGTTTTTGAAAAAAAAAATCCAATGCAAAATATATGTAAACTACTAGCAAATCAAACATACAACAAATTAATTGCTCTATTCAACTCACTTGGCCAACAGAGGAAACTCCCTTATCGGTTCTACCACATCTCGAGTATTGCAATTCCTTCTTGTCTCCAAATATGAGTCTTGTCCTCTGTAGAGCTTTGAAAAGTTCACCCTGCATGAAGCAAACCATCAGCATGTGCAAACAAATACTCTGTTGAGATGCTAAAGTGCAGACAACAAAGTCACCCATGTGCTACCAATGGAGAAAAGAGGCACCTAAACAACTTGTGCTAAGATTAAGTAGTTCAAATTGTGCAATACATGCAAGGAAAACAATGCTCTCACAGAAAAGCACCAGATCATACTCTTTAAGTAGCTTAAGTCTCTCGATTTAAAGGACAGAAAACATGGACTATGATTTTAAAAAAGGAGTAAGATTAAAACATGTAGGACATATTGTTGCATACATGGTTAATTTATGTCTGTCACATTAAATGCTGGCCTAATTCTTAAAAGAAAATCATCTCAGAGGAGGACATAAGACCTCAACAGTGGGATCCATTTGAGCCTCCGAAGCAAAACCATAAAACCTGTAATTCAGCATGAGAACACTGTTACAGTACAAACAAGTACTTGCTAACATTTGCATGAAGTAAAAGAAAATGCAAACTCCAACTAAAATAGAATGGTAGAAACACAATGTACATGCACGTTCTGCTTAGTTAATACTTAAATCACACTTAATCTGCATAAGGCGAAAAAAGTGACAGATCGACCTGCAACCATTAGCATTCCAGAATGAAATAAGGAGCTCCATCCTAATACTTCAGGGAACGACTAGACAATCTATGCAGAGTTATTAATAGGGCCCTTTGGAGTTAGGATCAGGATGCACTTTTAGCAATCAATGCTTAAGGAGGTTTACATAACCACCTTTCCAGGTGACATAGATGCCTTCATCTCTACTTCTAGATGAAATGTGTAGAAGAAATAACTATAACAAAGTGAAGTAATGCCGGATAAAAACATCAAAAATGTATTCCATGACTAATCAGCCTCTTCCAAAATTCAACCTGACGAATTAGAACCACATAGTTCTTTTTTCCCCAATTCTTTTATCTCAAATTGAAACTGTTTTCTAAAAATGATTGAAATTCCTTCATAAAATTATATACCGAACTACAAATGTCTTCTGATACGTGGCTCACTTTTGGCTAAAGTCAAATGTCAAATAACAAATTATGATCAGACAACATGATGTTTGGTTAATGGATATGATATATTTTGTAATATCCTTATGGTTGGGAACTAATAAGGACAAAGCCTGTGAATAAACCCAAATAACAATAAGTACTGACTTCGCTGCTTGAATTTAAAGTATTCAGCTGTTAAGCCCTACTTAAAGATTAGATGCTTTCTAAAGAGGGCTGCGTATTAAGTATTGGCTTGTTTGAGGCTCTGTTAAAACTGAAATAAACTCTCCTGTATGAGAAGTCCTGTCGAGGTCAATGCAAGATAAGCTTAACAGGAAATCAAGAACCCTTTCCCCTTTTTCTTCCAGTCATCCAGGTGCATTTAGCTTTTCTTCAACTGTTTCCAATGTTTACACCTCCTTTATATGCCTAATCTTATGCTATATTACATTTACATCTATCTTCTGAAGAAGACAGTAATGCAACTAAAGAGTTTCAGAACTTAACATTCAGTAATCTACTAAACATTGTGTGATCTCTTTGTTACCTCTTATTTTCTTTTTTAGTGAAATTTGATCTCTTTGTTACCTCTTATTTTCTTCTTTTGGTCCCTTTTGAGATCTTATATCCTTTGTGCTCAAGAGTAATGAAATGGTTTTACAGGATTGAAAGAAACTGAAGGACAAGTAAAAAGCTCAAGTTTATCTTGTCCAAAAAATATTTTTATCAGTAAACTGAAAATTATATTGTCCAAAATAGTCAAAACCACTTTTAGCCTTTCTGCTTACACTATTTTGCTCTACTTCCAGTCCTTACTTAACTGCTACTGATGAAGAGCTAATCCTAGGCAGATAGAAAATGGAAGTTTTTCTCATGTTCTTAACTAAGAACTTTATTCATATCTTTTTGCTGGCCACATTGACAAGGCAATCCTACTAAACTACTAGCATGATGTATACCTTGGACCAAAATACATGACTTGCAAAGCAACATATCTTTTCGAGTGATGCATCATTGCGGCATAACCTACAAACAGAACAGGAACGTTTCAGCAATCTCAATTTCGAATTACAGGATCAAAAATGAAAGAGGAACATTTCAGCAGATTTTCAATTCGAATTACAGTATCAACTTGTAAAGATAGCTAACACATTATACTCTTTAAGATAAAGTGATACCTCATTCAGTACAAAAATAACCCCTAGCAAAAATAATTAACTCTATTCACTAATTTTAACACTTAAATACAGTCCGAAACACTATCACAATTGCATACAAAACTACAGCAACACATTCCAATAACAAAAAAGAAAATCATACAAACCTAAATCTCTGAGCTTATTTTTCTTCTTTCCATGACTATCCAAAACTCCGCTCTTCACATTGTTACCACTACCTTTCTCCTTTGTCTACAGAAATAACAGCATATTAAAATTCACATTAAAAAAGTTATAAACGTATCTGCATAATGCATCTTAGGAAGAAGAAGCAATAACCTCTTGGCAACTGCAATTCGAAAGCTGAGCAGATAATTTAGCATTTTCGGATTCCAATTCCTGTGTTTCAATTGAAGATTTCAACACAGTAAACAGTGATAATTGAACATTAACTATTATTTGAAGTAGATTTCTTAAAATTATCAACAAAAGGTTACCTTGATCCTGCTTCGAAGAGTCTCGAGTTCCGACTGAAGGGTTGCTTCGAGGTCCATCTCCGCCGCCGGAATTGATATGGAGCTCCAAACTTCAGATTCGGAGCTCCGGCTATTTATGTGGAGTATGAGTCAAAATGTTTAGCTTGATTTTTCTATGGGAAAATTATATGGACACATATTAGTACTAAATTAATGACTTATATTATCACTAATTTTATTTATTAAAATTATTATTTTTTAATAGAATAATTATATAACAAATACTAATTAAATTTGATCACTTAATAATCATAATTTTTATTATTTTTTCTTTTTCTTCACAAATCACAATTATGCTAAACTTATTCACCAATTATTTTTTAACACTCAATATATAAATCTTTACGTTTTTTCTTCTTTTGCACAAATCATCATTATCCTAAAATTATACACTTTACAATAAAAAATATAAAAAAATATTAAAAACATACATCAAATATATAAAAAAATTATAAATTAATATCTTAATTTTAAAATAGAATAATATATACATTAATAATAATAATAAAAAAATAACTGCTTTAAACTTTTTTTCTAAAATTGGGACTACTAAAGAAATTAACTACTTTAATTTTTTTTTCTAATAAAGCGAATACATAAAAAAATAACAAAAAAAAAATACTTAACAGTTTGTTTTTTCTTTCTAAAATTGCAGATACCAAAAAAAAATTAAAAAAATAATAACTACCTTAATTTTCTTTTCTAAAACTGTGGTTCCTATATAAAAAATATTAACTGCTTTATTTTTTTTGTAATACTGTAAATACAAAAAAAAATTCCAAAACTACAAAAATTAACCATTTTATATTTTTTCTTCTAAAACTACGAATACAAACAAAAAAATGAAAAAAAAATTAACTGTTTTAATTTTTTTTCTAAAATTGCAAATACACACAAAAGAAAGTTAACTACTTTTATTTTCCCCCCCTAAAACTGCAAATACAAAAAGAATAAAATAAAATACAAAAAAAAAATTCTGATATATTTGATAAATATATGTATTATTGATAAATAGTTATTAAATTTAGTTAGAAATGGTAACTTCAATCTAATAATTGATATCCCATATAATTTTATTAATTTTTAATTAAACACCATCGCGATTCGCGGACCCAATCATCCATCTTTCATATTTTTCTATTTTTTAATAATATTTATTGCTAATTACACCCCTTGTAAATCTTTTTAAATAAAAAAGTAAAATATAAATATGATTTTATAAGATAAACAATAGAATCACAATTTTATATATTTACTTATTTTAATTTATTTATCGAATTTTAATTTGACATTAAATTTAAGAAAGTAAAAGAAACTTTTAAATCTTACGTTCTTAAATTAAAAATATGTAGAAGTATCAAAATTCTTTTTAATTTTATGATATTAAACATGCCACGTTAAAGTTAGAATTAAACTGTTGTCGAAAATAAAAGAGACAATATTTCTTAAATGAACTAAAAAAAAGGTAAAACAAACAAATTGAAACGGAAGGAGTATTTATTTATTTTTAATTATGTTTATTTACTTTAAGTTTTTTGAAGAGGTTATTATTATTTCAGGATTGTCTACCACTTTGTAATAGTTGTCAATATTTTAACACTTTATACAAAAATTTTATAATATATTATAATATTATAAATTCTAACCTTTTTTAAAAGGTTCTAGGTCGCCAAACTTAAAAATTAATTAACTTGTTCCTTTAAGAATATAATTTAAAAAAAAGACAATTTGATGCACAAAACATTCCGTATTAACAGGGTTGGGGATAGCGTCGCACCCCAAAGAGTGTGATATAGACAACTTATCTTGATTGCAGGCATTAGTGGTTGTTTTCACTAATTTTGATGAGCCTTTTTTAGTTTGGTGAGGTAGGAATTACTTAACAATCAATTTCAAATAAATAATACATTTGTAATATGTATTGATTTATTAATACCGAAACAAGCCAATAATAAATTACAATACTATTTCGTAAGTGCGTATTGTTTAAATGAATAACTTATACTATATGTTCTAATATAATATGCAATTTCGTATTCAATGCATTTTCATAATGATAAATATTATATTATGTTATTCCGTTAACAATGTTATAATAATATAAATTTTGTAAAAATATAACGTGACATACACATATAATGCATGTATTTAAGTACTTATATAAAAATGAACGACTTTTTTATTTTGTCAATCAAACATTAATCCTACAATATTTTAATTCAATGAAGCAAGTATTAGAACAAACTGAAGGAAGAACAACTGAATTAGATCAAACTCTTAAATATGATTGTTTATCAATTTAAAATTTATGAATTTCCTTTCTAAATTCTTTTTTGTTACAAAAATATATTTTTTTAAATATTATTTATGCTATTTTTAAAAATCCATTCTTATTAATATAAAAACATGTGTGTAAAACGAGTACACTAAAATTATAAGAAATTTCAAGAGAGTGAATGAATTTTTTCAATAATAATATGAACTGGCTACGGCTCGACGAAATAAATAGTCTACAAATAAGAAGCCTAAAATATATTTAATAGAATTTATATTTTGTTTTTGGATGAATTATATTGTTCTAAATTTTCTAAATTTACAGAAGATGTTAATCTTTTCAAAAATTATTTTCTTCTAACATTTTTTTAGTTAATAATATATATATATAAAATCTTTCTTATAATTGATTTTAGGTAAAATTTTATTAATTTGAAAATTTTCATTCAATTGTAATAACTGCTACAAAAATTATTAACTTATTCTATAAGTAAGGTAAACATCCAGAAAAGAATAAGTTCAATTGAGTATATTAATTAGAGTATTATTATTTTCTACTTATACATATTTTCTTAATATTTTTAAATTCAAAAATAAATTTTCAACGACAGAACTAATAATCTTTTTAAAACGCAAAATAGAGATGACAATTGGCTTTATATGAATTCGGAGCAAAGTGAGACAGCTCGAAATTTCTAAAAAAGTTTAATGTGGGTGCAAGACAGACTACTAGTTCTATGAATTACAAAGAATTTCTTTTTACAGTTCCTCTATCACGAGCTCATTTTTTATTCGTGAGGATATTAATTTTCACTTCAAATCTATATTTTAAAAATTTGTTTGTTGTTTTTATTAAAGATTTTATTTTATGCATGACATTAGTAATGTTGGAACATATCTGTCTAGGTTTATTTTTTTAAAGACAAATCAATGGGTCTTAATATTATTTGAGTGCAAATTATATTCAGTTCACTATCTATAATAGACTCATTTAAATCTTAAAGAAATATTGCCATTTGTTTTCATTTCAATCAATCTTTCTCTGACGTCTGATATAAATTGATAGTTAGAATGACAAATTTATTCTAATTGAATATCTGATTTTAATTATGAGTTCAATTTTTGAATGTTCTCAAATGTTAATTCTCTGCCTATTTTTGTTATATCATGTAAATATCTTAAAAGGTCACTCAATTATGAGAATTGTCTAGCAAAGTCATTTAACTTTATTTTGTATCAATAACATCACTCAAATTAGGACTTTTCTCTCGTAAAATCACTCAATCAAATATATATATATATATATATATGATATACTTCCTCCTGCATTTTTAGAAAAAGCAAGTTCTTCTTTGCCTAAGGATTCAAAGGGAATTGAGGTAATTAAAAGAGCTGAAAAAGTTACCTTTCAGCTCCTTCACATGCTGAAGTCATCGAGCGTCGATGGGGTGGAAGTGGAGAGAAGAATGAGGCTTGCAGATGCAATATTTTCATTTGAATTTATTTTTCTGTTTTACTTTTTATATGTATTTTTTAATTCTACATTTGATTTTAAATTTTTTTCTTTGCATGTCTCATAATATAATTGTTTCAAACTTTTGCTATTATAAAATATTTTATATATTTATAATTAATATTATATTAAAATATATATATGTGATTGCTGGAAGCATGAGAAAATTAACTATTTTTTAATTATAATATATAAAAATCAAATAGAAAATTAATTATTCTTTATTTATATAAAAATCAAACGATAGACCTCCTCCTCCAAATATATTATCCATCAAATTAAAATTATTTTCTAAGAACTTTCAAAATTGCTAATTGGATTTTTTTTTTAAAAAAAATAAAAGAAATCTTTCAAAAATAGAAGGATTATTTAGGGTCAAACGTTGTAAATCTTTTTAGTTAGGCACCCCAACTTTTAAATTAAAAAACTACAATCAATATGTAATTTTTTAATTAAAAAAAGTAATTCACATCTTTAATGTCCATGAAAAATAACACTTCTTTTCATAAAATAAAAATATTAAGAGTACTACTTACCCTACAAGTTTAAGAAATGGGGAAGCTCTTGCTTTTACTTGCTATCTCTACGAATTCATGGGGTTCATGTTTATATAACATAAAAAAATTATTATTTTATCATGATAGATTTTTTAATGATAAATTCAATACAATAATTTTACAAGAGAAATACTCTAAATTGATTAACCTTATTTATACAAAACAAAATTAAATTACTTTGCTAGATAATTTCGCATAGTTGAGTGACCTTTTGAGATATTTATTCATATATTATCCTTCAAACTTCATTTTTGGAGCAAGACAACAAAGACAAATTCTTTCACTTCTTTTCTCTTATGTTGGGTTTTCATTTTATGAATATTTGTTAGTTTCTATATCTTAGTTTTATATTAGAAGAGATTATTAAATTTGGAGAGTTACATTTACACCGATTGAAATATCCTTAAGGACAATATCTTTGACACACCTCGAGCTATAAAAAAATTCTCTATAAATTTCGCGATAAAATATTTTTCGTAAAATTTCCAACAAACAAAAACTTTCGCTTTTTTTACAAAGAAAAATACTCTTGAACAAAATGTTGCCAGATGATCATTAATTTACAAAGAATTTAAGATATTACAGAAAATAATAAGAATGAAATTTCTATGAGTTTGACTTTCCAATTACTAATAGAGGAAAAATAAATTAAGTTTAGATATATGACTATCACGTTTTCCTCGACTTTTGCATATGTAAACCAAAAAAAAAGCAAGAACAGTGATAATGAAATACTTTTTTAAGAGTGTGTGTGTGTGTATATATATATATTTTGTAGATGAGAAAATGAAAAAGAATTAAAAACGATAATATAGCACAACATTTGGAGTGGGGTGATTATTGACCACAGTGACATTAAAAAGACTCATTACTCGTTAATAATGAGTAATAATTATTTATTAAATGTATATACATATATTAGAAGCAATTTATGGTGCCTCATATTTTGTCGAGGCTAAAGTAAAGGCCTAAGACCATTTGTTTTTATTAACATTACAATATTTGAATTTGAATATTAAAATATTGGATTAAAATTTAAATATTATTTTAAATAATTATTTTTTTTCAATATTTGAATATATAAAATTTGTCTTTAAATATCATAAATATATAACTCACTGAAATACTAAAGTAATCTAGTATTGTATTAATAAAATATTTTTAAAAAATTATATGATGGTTGTTGGTAGTGATGTATAGAGGTGGTGGTTGTAGATATCAATTTTGGGATGGTATTGACTAATGATGGTGTTGATGGTAGTAGTTAGTGGTGATGGTGGCTAGTAATACCGGTTGATTGTGATAATTGGATGATAGTGATAGCTAATGGTGATAGTGAATGATGACAGTGGTTGAAAATATATAATAGTAATTAATGGTGGGTATTGTCTGCAGTGATCAATTGATGGTTATTGTGGTAATGATTAAAAATGGTGACTAGTGTTGGTGACGACTTACTGGAGTGATTGATAATAGTGCTGGTTGTGACTAAGGATGGTGATTGTAGGTGATAGTTGTTGATAATGGTGGACAATAACGGCAATAATTGATAATGGTGGATGATGACGGTAGTAGTAAATTGATGAAATCGAAAAACTGTCATCTTTATTGAAATATTTGAACAAACATTTTAGTGATGTTAAGACTTTATTACACATATTAATCATTGGATTTAGTTATACCCATTAAGTGAATGGAACATAATTTAAAAAAACACACTTAACAATTAAAATTCAAACATAAAAAATAAACAACTTAATAACTGAAATATGAGTAATTTAAAAATTAATATTTTTATTAAATGCAAATAAATGAGTAGTAAGTTGTATGGGGGATTCAGGCGAGTGAAGAAAATGAAAAAAGAAAAGGAAAGAAAAAGAGACAAAGGAAAAGGAATCATGTTTTCTGTTAGAATGACAGTTAAGTAGACCATAACTTGCCGTTTCAAAAGGCGCAACCTTAGTAATCTCTGTCTATTTCCGATCCATTAAGTCTTTTTCAGATCTCCTTTATTTGTTGTCTTAACTGATCCCATAATGACTATTTCTAAGCTTCCTGCTCCAAATGCCTAATATACTAAACACACAACATGAATTGTAGCCAAAAAGTTGTCTACTAAATTATTTACTCCAACAATTTGAGCCTGTTTAGTTTTAGTGTGTTTGAAACTCGTCTCACTAGGTTCAACTAATCTGCAGTTACAGGTACATTTACTATTCCGTGTGAATCATAATTTTGATCTTATATATATATCCTAATTTATGTGATACATTTTTTAGTCAGTTTAAAATTAAATGACATATTTTCTTATTTGACAAATATTTAATGGCAAAGTCTAGTTCCGATGAATCCTTGTTCCCCAAGCTCCGTCCTGGAGTGGAATGGCCAAATTTTCATATTGGAACTTGTAACACTATGTTCGAATTATGCATCAATTTGGTGATTGAGAAATAGAATATTAGTTATCATTCAACAATTTGTATCAATCTCAAAGGTTGATTTCCTTTTTTTTTTTTTTTTTCCTTCTCATTGAAAATTTCAGGATTTTTAGCACTAAGACGGATGAACATTGCAAAACTTTCTTCTGCTTGGAGTTGGAAGAAGTTGATTTAGCAGAAAGAAGGATATTCATGACTGGTTATCAGACAATCACTTATTCACACACTTCGCGTGGGGAATATAATTTTCCAGATATGATATTTCCTATATCCTTCTTCCAGTATTAGTACTAGCTTCATAATATTTCTGTGGTGATATTGGCTACTTTTGAGGATGGATTTTCCGGCAGGAAAATTATCAAATGAACATCAAGAACAACTCCGATCTGCTTCAGAAAGTGCAGATCCATTGTTAGCATCTCCATTACAGATATCTCCAAAATCACCACGGTCTCCAAAATCTCCGAAATCTCCCAAGTCTCCTAGGTCTCCTGGTGATCGTCACAGCAAGCCTGGCTCAGATAAGGGAAGTCCACTTAAAAATAAAAAAAGTTCACATTCTCCGCGAGATGGTCGTCCAAAGAAAGGTAAGTTGATAATTTCTCAATTGCACATGACATGAATGATAGTTTTCCTGTGACAAGATTATTCAGACTGTCACTTTTTAAACTATTGTAGAACAACTAAGTAACATTGGATCAAATTGTACTTCCCGTGATGGTCCAATAAATATTAAATTCTGAAGGCATAATTTCAAAAGTACCATGAGTTCAGTCATAGGAACATAAAGATTGAGCCCGTCCGCTGTTGTTTTTGTTATATAACTTTCTTGCTGCATCTTTGACATATCACTGAAACAGCACATGTCAAGATTTCAATTTGTAGTATTTTATCTGTTTTCAACCGACTCATGCAGGAGGTTGTGGAGGAAAAGGCACTTGGGGCGGATTAATGGATACGGATGATGTCCATTATATCGACCCCAATGATCCAAACTACACCAGTAGTGAGGTATTTTAGCTATCATTTTTCAAAGTTCCATGAAATTAGTATTTTTCAGATATAACACATCAAATTGAGTTGGCCTTTTTTTTTTGTTTTTTTTTTTGTTTCAGGATACTGAGAGAACAAGTACTAAAGATATGGTTGCAGCATTTGAGGAATACAAAAAGAAGGCTATAATATTAGTGGAAGAATATTTCCAGAATGATGATATAACATCCACAGCCAATGAATTAAGAGAACTTGGGATGTCTTGTTATGACTTCTATTTCATTAAAAAGTTAGTATCAATGGCTATGGATAGACATGACAAAGAAAAAGAAATGGCAGCTGTTTTATTATCTGCTCTTTATGCTGAAGTTATCAAACCCCAACAAGTTTACAAAGGTTTCAGTAAACTCTTGGAATCTGCAGATGATTTCATTGTAGACATACCAGATGCAGTCGACATTCTTGCATTGTTCATTGCAAGAGCAGTAGTTGATGATATACTTCCTCCTGCATTTTTAGCAAAAGCAAATTCTTCTCTGCCTAAGGATTCAAAGGGAATTGAGGTAATTAAAAGAGCTGAAAAAAGTTACCTTTCAGCTCCTTTACATGCTGAAGTCATCGAGCGTCGATGGGGTGGAAGTAAGAATAAAACAGTTGAAGATGTGAAGGACAAGATCAACAATTTGCTTACTGAGTATGTTGTAAGTGGAGAGAAGAATGAGGCTTGTAGATGCATTAAGGATTTGAATATGCGTTTCTTTCACCATGAGATTGTTAAGAGGGCTATTATCATGGCAATGGAAAAGCAACAAGCCGAATATCGCCTTTTGGACTTAGTAAAGAAGGCTGTAGAAGAAGGTTTGATAAATTCAAGTCAATTATCAAAGGGATTGAACAGGATTATTGACAATATCGATGACTTGTCACTTGACATACCAAATGCAAGGGTGATTTTTCAGTCTATAATTTCTAAGGCAGCATCAGAGGGTTGGCTGTGTATTTCATCTTTAAAGTCGTTATCGACACAACTAGAAAAACAAGAAGTTGATGAAAAACTTGTGAAAGAATTCAAACTGAAAGCTCAATCTATGATCAAAGAGTACTTTTTGTCAGGTGATATTGTAGAAGTAAGTAGGATTTTAGAGTCGGAGAACAGTTCGTGTTTGGCAGAGCTAAACGCCATATTTGTTAAGAAGTTAATCACTTTAGCAATGGACAGGAAAAACAGAGAGAAAGAAATGGCCTCTGTTCTGTTATCATCTGTTTGTTTTCCTGCAGATGATGTGGTAAATGGCTTTGTAATGCTAATAGAAGCAGCAGATGATACAGCTTTAGACATTCCAATTGTTGTTGAGGACTTAGCAATGTTTTTGGCCAGGGCAGAAGTAGATGAAGTTTTAACTCCACAACACATGGAAGAGATTGGGAGTCAATTTTTCGAGCCGAATTCAATAGGTAACAAAGTTGTACTAATGGCAAAATCTTTGTTGAAAGGTAGATTATCTGGTGAGAGAATACTAAGGTGTTGGGGTGGTGGTGGAAGTTGTACAAATGGATGGGCAATAGAAGATGTTAAGGATAAAATAAGAAAACTATTAGAGGAATTTGAATCTGGAGGAGATGCAAAAGAAGCATATAGATGCATAAAGGAACTAGGGATGCCATTTTTCCACCATGAAGTTGTGAAGAAATCATTGGTGATTATTATTGAGAAGAAAAGTGAGAGATTGTGGGGTTTTCTCAAAGAATGTTTTAGTATGGGACTAATTACTATGTACCAAATGACAAAAGGTTTTGCTAGAGTTGCAGAATCACTTGATGATTTGGCTCTAGATGTACCAGATGCTGAAAAACAATTTAAAGTTTATGTGGAAAGAGCTGAGGCTGAAGGATGGTTAGATTCCACTTTTAGTTTCAGCAGACTTGGACATTCCATGGAAAATGGCTTTTGCTGAATGATTCCAAGGTACATTCTATTCTTTCAGTTACCTGAGCACAATTTTACTGTGCATGTAGCTATGTCACCCGGATTGTCCAAAAATGCTTCAGCACCAGTGTCGGATTCTCCACAAATGCACACTATATTTGGAGGATCCGACATGCACCCTTTTTACATTTTGAAGAGTCTAAGCAACATAACTTTTGAGGGACATGACAAGGTTATCCTAATAATAATTGTATCTTTTAAAATAGATAGATATTGCAAGACAAGTCAAGTTCAATCATATACTTATTAAACTTCAAGTGTTTCATATATTTCACTAACTCAAATTTAAGGTTTGTCTTTTTTTCTTTTCTTTCCAGCACCACATAATGTTTAGCAACATCATCCAAATTGTTGTAGCAAATTGGATTTCTTTACATGGACAATAGAGAAATCATAAAGGAAGGGACCACCATGACTATGTTCTAAATTAATTTAAGTTAAGAGGAGTTGCAGAGATGAAAGCCCCAAAAAAGTACTCAGCAGAAGAAATCAACATGCAATCATCTTTATATGTCAATGTTGATTTTTGTCTTTAAAGGCTAATAAATTAATTGTTACATGTACTATTGATTTTTAAAAGTATACTAATATTTTACCATTTTCAGATTTTTATACCATTATGTTGAGCCAAATATCCTGATTATTTTCTTTTTCTTGCTTTCCAATAAGAAAGGTGCCATTGTAAATCAATCCAAATTTAAAACTTTACATACACATAATAAAATAAGAGAATAGAAGTTGAATAAGAAAATAAAAGTAAAAACAATCGAGGCTTATATTTTATTGATATTTGTCCGGCCCTTTCACACCAGGGACGAATCTAGCGTATCGAAAGGGACAAGTTTATTCGAATCTTCTTTGTCGAAAAATTATACTCTATATACATGGTTAAAATTATTTTTTATGTATATTTAATAGATGTTGAACTCTCTTAACTTCTTCGTGTATTTACTTTTTCACATTTTGAATCCTCTTAGTAAAAATCCTAACTTCACTGCAATTTCACACGATGAGTATCAATTATTTGAGTTATAATTTGACATTAAGCAAATTAAAAAAGGGCATGTACGCAGACACACAAATAGGTACAGTATGTTTTAAAGTAAAATTAAGTACTACAGTGACAAGATTATGCATAAATTTAAAGATAGGATCAACTATATGAATTAGCGAAGTAATTTTGCTCCATTTAGGTAAGTTTTACTAATTAGAAAAATTTACTACTTTTAATTAACATACAAATATAATAATTTTTTTTTTCTCTGTTTGAGCCTTGAGGTACCACATGTGGAAATAATGAATCCCATTTTTTGCGTAAAAATTATTCATCCTATCTTTCATATAAATACTTGCTTTTATTTTTGAAGAATAAAAAAGAAAAGAAATGTTTCTTGATTCTAGTAAATTTATTTCATATAGATGCTTACTTTTAATTTTGAAGAACAACAATGAACAATATCCATGAACTTAAAACATCATAGTCTAAAACTATATCTTTTAAGACAAAACAACGAAACAAGAATTGGAGGAGATTTAATTGGATCTAAACCTTTAGGAACATATCTCTTAATATCAAACTCATACAGTTTCTCTATATTTGATGGATATTTTTTAAAAATTGGGGTTGGAGGAGGTTCTTGTTCATTTGGATCCTTAGGAACAAGTCTATTGATATCAAATTCATACAATTTCTCTATGCTTAATAAATATTTTTTTAAAAATCGGAGTTAAAGAATAATTTAATCGGATCTGGGCCTCCATGAATAAGCCAATCGAATCACAATAGCAAGATGTAAATTATAACATAAGGCTGATAATTGCAAGCATTTTGGCTATGAGAAACTCCATTATCTATAGGAAGTTTTAGCATTAGAATGAGTATATCAATATCTCTACGCTTCTTATATAGGACTCATTTGCAACTTCTATTAAAAATTTCAAGGTAAGTAGATTGCCAAAATCTGCTGGAATGGAAATATAATAATTTATTTAAGCTCCACTTTCTGAAAAAAAAAAATTGGCTTGACATTTAATGTATCATCATTTGTGAAGAAAATTGAAGAGAGAAGGAGGGAGAGAAATAGTAGAATTTACATTGTTCTTCTTCTCATTTGTTATTTTGAGCTAAGAACATCATTATTGAAGATTGTTAAAATTTTGAATTTCCATTCAATATGATGATTGTCAATGAGTTATCCATGGGTATTTTTTCTTTAACCCCATCCATGAGTTATTAATTTATTTATTAGGGGTGTGGGCACGATAGGGGTTTAGAATGGATTGGGTGTTGTTGATTTAGTCTTAAATTCAATTATCTTGCATGAATCTAGTGTTTCCTCCAAGTTTGAATGCTAAAATTAATGGTTGTAAACATTGATGTACTTTTCTTATCTTACTTTTGTTTGAAAAAGAGAAGTAATATCTGGGTGAGGAAGCATTAGTAAGGATTTGGATTATGGATATGTAGGATTGAGCTAGAGATAATCAAAATCCATTTCTACAATCCATTAAAGGGTTGAGGCTAGAGATAGCTTAGCTCTTTCTCAAGTTCTTGGCGGTTGATTTGTGTTGTGACCTTGAGTTTGAGAAAACCCAAGGCAAATTCACCCAAGTGGTTGAGATACATCAAGTGTAGCTTTAGCTATTATTATTGATGTTGTAATTGATGTTTGAGACTTGTAAATTAATCCCAATCCAATTGACGCCCCGTCAATAGCACATCCCTTGTTCATTCTCATCTATTGCAACAAAGTACTTGCTCAAATCTAGTTTTATTAATTCGAATTCAATATTGTTTTCCCTTTTTTCCCAAAATTTAATTGCCAAATATTGACAGTGATGCTTGCTAAATTGATCTATTTTATAACTCTTGGTTAATTTATCTCAATTCCTTGTGAGATTCGACTCAGACACCCATCAGGTATTTTATTTTTGACAACGACCGCTATTATCTTCCTTAACTGGAAGAGATGTATTTAATGTTATCAAGAAATGGCACCATCGTTGGGGAATTGAGTTGTGATTGCCATTAGTTATTTAGTAATTCAATTTTACTTTTGCATCTTGAGTTGTTTTTATGTTGTTGTTTATTTTTGCTGTTTGTTTAGGCGTATAAAAATGAGCCACGTAAGTAATGAAGGTAGTGTGGATGGTTTAATGAAGGGAGTGGATGATCCCATGATCAATAATGTGGTTGGTGCCATTCATCTACCACCCATGATAGGGAATGCGGTCTTTCACGTCACGAGCATCATGCTACACCTTTTGCAAATGAAAGGTTTGTTCGGAGGAAAAGCTTCCAAGGATGCTAATCGGCACCTCCGAAACTTCATAGAAATATGTCAACCGTTCAACATTACCAACATAAGCCAAAAGTCGATAAGGTTGCGGCTATTCCCATTCTCATTGATGGGTGAAGCCATGGTGTGGTTGGAGGAGTTGCCTCTCGATTTCATAACCTTTTGGAATGAGCTAATCGAAGCCTTCTTGGATAGGTTCTGTTACACCCCGTAAAATTTCCAACACATGGATGGCCTATTCGCGTATTGGTTAAGAATATTTGAAAGCCGTACATGCTAGAGAAAGGCCTGGGGAAAAGACCGGATGAGAAACCTGTCGAACCATCGCGGGAGGAGCCGGGGCAGAGCCCCTCCGCGATGGCAACGTGTCACGGAGGTGGAGCCTCCGTGTTGGCTCCGTGACACGTTGGCCCTGTCTAGCCCCAAGTATATAAACCCCTCACTTCGGTTTAAATGTTATATTTCATATAATTTCCAGAGAAGTCGAGGGAAAAACAGAGAGGACGAAGATTCCATTGAAATTTCCTTCCGATTACGCCGTCAAATGCGGTCCAAACTCAAATTAACTCCAGATACCGAGGTATTTAGCAGCAAGGAGCATTCTTACGAATTTAGTTTCGTGAAATTCGGCCGACGAATCGTCGTGCTACCGAACTAAGGTAGGTGAAATTGCTCCAAACTAGTGTCAATATACTCCTATCCCTAAAGTGAGTATTTCTCCCTTCTGGACTTTCGAGAAATAGCAAGTTTTTGATCGTCTTTCGATAAGCCAAAGTTTAGGCTATAAATATATCGAAAGTGACGTTTTCTTTCAGAATATTGGTGTATTTAGTTCTAGTTGACATATATGTAAATGCAGTTGGGAGAAATAGCTGGAATACTGACCGAGCTTCGTCTGTTAGTCAGATAAACCGAGGTTAAGGTATGTAAAGCTATTCTTTCGGCAAGCCAGGAAGTACAGTCTAGAAAATAAATAGAATAAAGGCTATTAATAGATACCCAACGTACAGGAACGATTTTAGTACAATTTCCAGCAAGCATGCTAGTATATCATTACGTATCATGCGATAGTCAGAATAGCGGGTAGTCAGATGATTTCAGATAGTAATGTGATATCCGCTAGTAGCTCACCATGTTCTTATGTAATATCCAGAATGGGAGTTGTAAAAGTAGCATAATGAATTAGCAAGATTACAGATAGTATGTATTACATTTGTTGAGACTGTATCCGGTAATAGATGGCACCTTTTTATATCATTGAGCTATATCCAGTTATAGATGGCATGTTCTATGTTATTGAGTCATATCCAGATATAATCAGATCAGTAGTCAGATATAGAAATAGCTTCAGATCACGGTAACAAGAATCAGATAAACAGATAAAGGCCAGGTAGCAGTTAGCCCAGCAATCAGAAACAGTGTAAAACAGAATATAGTATCAGTTGTTTAATACGGACTGACCTTGAGATAAAAGAAGAGAATATGATTAGTATTTTTCATTTGAGCATGCTTGCTGTGTATGTGTTTTGCATGTTGAGACTTGTTATGGCATGTGGGTGTCCTTTAGCATCCCCGCCGCCCCTGGGTTATAGCTGTGTCGATACCAGATTCAGATACCGCCACCAGCTGGGCGATGCCGTCCGCTTAGAGGACGATGATGGCTAACCACCATAATAATATGGTCCAGATTACCCTGCTTGCAGGGGCAGTTCAGTTTACTCTGCGCAGAGCCAGATTACCCTGTTTACAGGGGCAGACTACTCTGTGTGCGCTTGTGGCCGGGGGCAGTTCCAAATACAAATTTTAATAAAATTACCCTGTTGTGTGTTTACACCCAGGGGCAGTTTCAGTCACAGATACAGCAGCAGATTACCCCGTTGAGCGCTTGTGCCCAGAGGCAGGAGTCTTCAGACTCAGACACAGTTTATTGTTAGAGGCCAAGGCCTGAGCTACGTACCCAAGGGGGCCGGTAGGAGGAGCTCACAGTTATCAGATGAGTGGAGTGACTTTTGTTTGGTTGGTTTGGACCCAGGTAGGGGTATATAAATTGTTTTGTTGATTGGCACCTTCCTGCTTATGGGGGTCGGTCAGGTATTGTGTGTATTTATATATATATATATATATGTGCTATTAAATACTGATAGACAGCAGGACGACACGTCGTCAGGTACACCCAGTTAGTTACAGAATAGGTAAACTCTCCCCAGTTATCCCCAGCCAGATAGATTCAGCTACTTCCTACTTATATGTCATGTTATTGTTGTTATTCATTTCAGTTATATATTTCAGTTTGCTTTACATGCTCAGTACCTGTGGTACTGACACCTATGGGGGCGCTGCATTGCTTGCCTGCAGGTACACATAGATGAGGAGTCGATCCCTCGTGATCCAGTCAGTAGAGTTATCAGCTCCTATCCTCTGGAGCTAGATAGTCAGAGGTTGTTCCTATTTCCTTTTTGGTTACAGTTTGGGTAGGTCGGGGCCCTGTCCCGACCATTCTATTATTACTCCCTAGAGGCTTGTAGTCTGATGTTTCCCTGTGGTAGTGGAGCCGGTCGTGTGGGGCCGTGCATGTATATATGTGTTTAGTTGTTGATGTTGGCCGCGTGGGGCCTTCTTCTGGTTATAGTTAGTGACCTTGTTGGTCACGAATGTAAATGGCAGTAGCTTCGGGTTATAGTGTCATCGTTCTGGTTAGCTGTTGTGCATTGCAGGTGGCTATAGGCCTAATCGGCTGGGGGCTGTATTTACAACCGCTATATAGCCGGTTTGTTTCTTGAAATAGAGCTAGAGTCAGCCAAAGCACCAGGTGTGCTCAGGCTAGACCGTTTAGCAGCCCAGAGTCTAGCAGGCACCAGGTGTCCGTTATACCCCCCAAGGTGGGGTGTGACAGGTTCTTCCTTTCATCTCGGATGCTATAGTTGAGAGATGAAATCACAAACTTTCGTCAACTCTCGGGGGGGGGGGGGTCCATTCATGAAGTTTGGCTTCGATTCAAAAATAAGATCTCCATTTGCCCCAATTATGGTCTGCTCGATGGGGTGTTGCTCCAAAGTTTCTAAATATACCTAGATACCCAGATTCCATCAATAAATCGGTGGCCAATAATCTTACAAGTGGTTCAATCATGGACCAAACATATGGCTTGGCCAAGGCCCTTCTCAATAGGATGACAAAAATGAATAAAACTTGGCACACTAGGGACGTAGACGTGTTTGCAAGTGGTGCATCTTCTATCCATCTTGCAGCCGAGTTGAGGAGGCGTGATGAAGAGAGGGATGACACCTTAGCAAAGATAATGACCCAGGCTGAGTTGATGACAAAGTACTTGTTCGGGTCAGGAGCTAAGGGAGTTAATGCTGTGGGAACCCAAGGTCTCAGCCAATATGAGGGAGATGCTTCACCGCCAAAGTATGATGAGGAGTGCCAATACATGGACGGCCAGATGATGGGTTCCCGTCAAAGGTACCAATGTGTCAACCAAGGCCCTTGGAGTCCTCCCCATGGGAATCAAGGTTGGAATGATCAAGGTGCAAACCAAGGATCGGGTGAGAAAGATAATAAATGGAGGAATCGTGAGCCAGATATAGATGGAGATAGGTACCATAGAAGCTCAAACCTGTACATTCCCCCTCCTAAGGCGGATGTGGCCCCAATGCAACCGAGTGTAAGTGATGTTGGTAACTGAAAAATTAAAGATATATTATCAAGAGTCTTGAAAAAGGCGGAGTCCACTGATAGTGGTGTGAAAGAGTTGAAAGAAGATGTGTCTAACCTTGCCCAGATGATGAGCTCCCATTCAACTTTAATTAAACACTTGGAGGTTCAAATGAATCAACTGTCGACCCAAATGAATCCGAGGATGAAAGGAACCCTTCTAAGTGACACGGTGCCAAATCCTAAGGAGGATAGCCATTGCATGGCTATTGTCACAAGAAGCAGAAATGTTGTTTCAAATCTCACAAGAAGCGGAAATGTTATTTCAAATGCGGGTGTTAAACCCACGGTGGATGCTGGGTCGAAACCTAGTGAAGAATATGTGAATGATGAGGTGCCAAGAGTACTTAATTTTTTTGATAATGAAGCGGTGTTAGAGGAGGAAGGAGTTGATGCTCCTCCTCAAACTGAGATTATTGATGAAGAGGGTGAGAGGCCCCCAATGCTAAAGACCAAATGCCTAGAGTCCCACCTCCTTACCCTCAGCGGTTATCAAAGAAGAAAGAGTACAATCAATTTCAAACGATCATCGATATATTCAGCAAGTCGTCTGTCCCGCTAGTTGATACCTTGCTCCAAATGCCTGGCTATGTTAAGTTCATGAAAGAGCTTCTGAAAAAGAAAAAAGTAGTTGATGTGGGCACAATGGAGGTGTCACATCATTACAACATTGTGATGACAAATAACCTTGCTCCAAAAAGAGAAGACCCCGGAGCATTTACTATTCCATCCACAATTGGGGTTTACATGTTCAACAAAGCTCTCTGCGATCTAGGGGTGAGCATAAACTTGATGCTTCTCATAATCTTCAAGAAGTTAGGGTAGGGAATTCCCAAGCCTACAACAATGAGGTTTCTAATGGCGTATCGTTCTATAAAACGCCCAGTGAGAATTATTGTAGATGTGTTGGTCAAGGTTGACAAATTTATCCTTTCAGCCAACTTTGTAGTATTGAATTGCGATTTTAATATTGAGGTGCCCATTATCTTGGGGAAACCACTCTTGGCCACAGGGCGAGCTTTAGTCGATGTGAATATATGAGAGCTAAAGTTTCGAGATGGTGGTAATGAAGTAACATTCAATGTATGTCAACCAATGGAACCACCTGATGAATGCAAGGTGATAGCTGTGATGAATGACAAAGATAAGCAAGGAGTTGATCTTGAGGAGGAGGACAAACCTCCGGATGAATGATGAAGTTTTGAGGAGAAATCCCCGTGTCGCGATATTAAATCAAGTACTTCTTGAGAGGCAGCCCAAGTATCTTTTGATTTATTTTTACTTCACCTTTTTTCCTTTGATGTGTGGGTTGATTGGATTGAAAACAAAGTGGAATAAAATAGGGGAAGAGCACCTGCATGAGACCTACGAAATGCAGGTATCAATGCACGAAGCACAGGTCAGGCACAACCTTGATCCAAAAAGCCTGGAAAAGTGAAGGGTGTCTAGGCTTCACCTACGAAATGCACGTGATGATTCGCGAAATACAGGTCTGCTGTAGGTCCTAACCAGTTCACCTGGGAAAAATATTGAAAAACAGAGGAGATGAAACATAGGTGCAGATCCGCGAAATGCAATTCTACCACAGAATCAAAGCAGTGAACTGGGAGGAATAAAGGCTACCTCCGCTTGAACTGTGGTTCACAGTTTCAATTCTGCGGCTGCAAGTTTGGCGCAGGCACATGTATAAATGACAATTTTAAAATGTTGATCAACCCATTGACCAAACTAGACCCATGATCCGACTCATGTCTTTTAAACTTTTCTCCACTTTCCAAAACCCCCATTTTCTGCACCATTTCCCCATTCCCATAAACCATCAACCACCACTTTAACTTCCCAAAACTCCATTAAACCCACCTTCAATTCCACTAATACCTACACCTTACCCCTTCTATAAATTCCACCCCCCTTCACCATTTTTTTACCATCACTCACCATTTCACTAACAAAACTAAAGAAGCTAGAGCTTGGGTTGGCCACCTTTGAAGAATAGAATTCTCAAGTTTCAAATATCATCTTTCTACTCACTTTAATTTGTAAGTCGCTTGATCTTCATCTTGGCTTCTTGAGCTGAATGAAATGTGTAGCACACCAAGCATGATAGATTTTTTCTTATTTTCCTTGACCCATGATTTTCCCCATTCCTAATTAAGCGTTCTTCAGGTTCTTGGTATAATTGACTCTTGTGGGTGCTTGAGGGAGGATTTGATATTGCAAAACTATGGGGGTAGAAATTCTTATTTCTTGATGCCAAATTTGTTAGGTATGTTCTTATGCTTGGAAATTTTAGTTGGGGATGAATTCTACGTAACCTATTTGTTTGAAATGCATGATTTTTCCCGATGATAGATAGAGTGACGTCTTTCTTAAGGAAAAATCATCATTTCTTATTTTGTGCTTGAATATAGATGAAAATATGGTAATGTGGGTGAGTAGGGTGATATATGAAATTGCTTTGCTAAATATGGATTAGATTGGTCACTTGACATTTCCCGATAATAGACGGGATAACGTCCATCTTAAGAGAAATCGTTGCATGGTCCAAATGATAGAAAATGTTGTTGGTATTGTTGATAGATATTTTGGAAATGTCTGAGTACCTATTAGAATTGATATAGGCACTGTCGAGCACATGGGTGTCGCGGATTTGACTCTACAGAACGCAGGTTGTAATGCAGATTACGGGTTGAGCTTTAGGTTCACCACCCACCGCCTGCATTGTAACCTGGAATCGCGGATTGCCATATATGAAACGCAGGTGCAATGAGGCGATTGGCCATTTTGTTGAGTTTCTGCCTCGCACCTGTGACATACCTACGAACTGCGGGTCCCAACGTGTGAAACGCAGGTGTGGCGCAGGTCTGCCAGTTGTCTAAAATTGATGTTCCATTTTTTTGGATATCCAATCTTTTTCTTTTTGCTCCTTAGCTTAGAATAGTTGTTTTCTTTTACTTCCCTTATGAAAAATACAAAAAGATGTTTGTTTGTGCATGGAACTCACATGGTATTGCAGGAATATATCCTTCAAGTGTCAGGATAATGGAAAAGCTCCGATGGGAGTTGAAACATCTCAGGAGGTGGACGAAGAGGAGACCATGAAAATCTCATGAACTCTATTTTGGACTGACCGGATTGGAAGCTTACTATATCTCATTCAAGGAGAGGAGGGCAATCACGGAAGAGGCCCGATTTGATATCGACTCTTTCAAAACTGACTTCCCTGATATGGCTAGACAAATTCAAATTCGTGATTGGGAGCCATTCACTATGCCCTTGGATCCTTAGTTTCCGGAGTAGGTGAGGGAGTTTTATGCCTTTTATAGGGCATGACAGGACCTCCTAAAGCACAAAGGTCGAGTGGACATGATGCTTGCCTATCCTCCATGCTAGTGCGAGGTCGAGAAGTTAACATAACCCGGGAGGCAATCAATTTCATTTATTGGGATAATCCGGTGTGTCCTAGTTTAAGATTTACAAGGAAACTAGCAGACAAAAATAATCAATTTGCATGGGTGGCAGGTATCATCACTGAAGGTCAACCTCAGTCAATAATTTTGATAGGCGAGATTCATCACCATGATCTTAAATTTGAAGCTCGAATGTGGCTTGACTTGGTGTGTGCCTGCAAAAACACAAAGCATGTTCCTATTGAGGTGGCCATACTCATAGCATACATCATGGATCAAAGTCATATCAAATATGGAGAAATTATAGCGGAACAATTCAAGCAGAAGGCTCGTCAACAAGCCACCTCTATGCCATATCCGATCCTCATTAGTTTGGTATGCCTCCATGCTAACTGCCCTCTGTTCCGACTATTGGATAAGACAAGGAGAGCAGAGGAAATGATTGATATGGCCACCAAAATAGATAAGGATGCTCCAGCTTCCAAGCGGCCCAAGGTTACTTCAAGACCGAGTGCTCCTCGTGAGGCCTCTGTTTCACATATGGCCGATAAGCAAGTCTCTCCACCAAGCAGTGGTATTTTCAAGGTGACACAAATGGTTCGTGCTCACAAGGCTCAACTAGCGAGGTTAGCCAAAGCTATCCCTCCCATAATTCAGTAGGCTATCAAAATAGCTATAAAGCCAGTGGTTGACAAGTTGGGTAGTTTGTGTGCTCAGGTGGATGTGCTTAAGAATGAAGTGGCGGCCTTAAGGGAAGAATTAGACAGAAAAAGGGGGATGATACCGCCTATAGGCATTGATTTGAACATCCTACCAGCGGGACAGGACCCACTTGTTGTGAATAGGAGTCCTCCGGTTGATTGATGTGTGGAGTACAACCCATCTGATGCTATGGCGGCCTAGGGGGTGCATCATAGTGAGTTACATCGCCTTAACATGTTTATTGTTAGAGAGGTCGGTACCCCGGGTGACCCTTATTGGGTGCCTCCTATTTACTCTTACCATGAGAGCCAGACCTTTCCAGATCACTTGGTAGTCACCTCCCCAGGCGAACCACTTGCACTCCCACCAGACCCATTGATGCCCCCTGTATCTGAGATAGCTTCTCCATACTTCTCATGATGGACTCACTCATGCTACTCTCTAGCTCATACATGGAGTCCTACTACTCTTTCTTGTTCTTAATATGTCTTGGGGACAATGCATGATTTTTCTTTTGAGGGGGTGGGGTGGGGGTGGTGAATACCCTTGTTGGGCTTTTTATGTAATGAATTGAAACATGTGTTTGGATGAAATGTGATGAATGACTCCCTCATTGGGATTATTTGAAATGTTTATCTTATTTTAATCATGTGAATTGTCATTGATGGGTCAGCTTTACATTCCAATTAATTCTTGACCCACACTTTGCAAATCACTTTTTTAGATAGTAGATAACAATAAACTCCAAGGATTTTCTTTATACCATGGTTCTTTTTCAAGGAGCAAATTTTTGTTTCTTTTGTATGTTGAATCGGGTGACATTTCCCTATGATAGATTTAGAGGCGACTTTCTTAAGGAAAAATGTCATGTCTTTAAGTCCTTGTTGCACTTACTTTGATTGGTACCCCAAAAAATTTTCTTTTAGGCATAAGCAAAATGGGTTTTGAAGTTGAAATGGGGCCTAAATTTGAGCACTCTCTTGTCATGAGTTGTACATTTTTTGTTTGTCTTTTCGATTAGCAAAATGAGTATGCAAAACTCGAAAATAGCTTGTCTAAAGTCATACTTTTGAAGTTCTTGTAAAAAAATAGCCGAATTCCTTGGATAATGATGTCTTGTGTGGTAAGATGTTTAGTTTAATTCTCGGGTATGCATATTGTCTAGAGCTTGCCCCGAATGTAATTCAAGGCAAAATCCTAGTGCAGCTACACTTGAAAAATGACCTTAGGCCCTTCTTGGATAGTCACTTCACTATAAAATGACCTTCCTTTAACAATCGATCCTAGTGAATCAATTTTTGAGCCTTAAACTTTTTCTTTGGAAACCTAATTACAAGCCTTAAGCCCTTTATGAATCCTCTACTTTGGCACCCATTACTCCCTAATTACTAGTGATAAAGGAAAATGGGGGTTTGAAACCCAAGATTTGGGGATGGAAATATGAAATATGAAATATGATGCAGGTAAAAGCCTCAGTTTGGGGGTACGCACAAAAGAAAAAAAGAGAAGTAAGATTCAGTGTGAGGTAGCACCAATTGTTTGATGAAAGAACAAAATGACTAGTTGAAAAAATCCTAGAGAAAAAGAAGAAAGAAACGAATTGAGTGGTGCTATCTCTTATGTAAAGAAGGCTTGGTGAAAAAATCGAAGGCTTTAAAAGAGTGGCTTGATGGAAAATTTGAATTGTGAAAAAGGAGAGATAAGGTGGACTTGACTCGCTATGTGTGAGCGGGAGGTTTGATATGTATTACAAAGAAATTAGGGAGGTTCTAGTTATTAGAGCTAAATGTTATCCTACCTTTAACCTCTAGCCTTCATTATGGCCGTGATTTTAAGTGTAGCAACTCTACATTAGTGGCGAGTTATATAAAGTGTAAGCTTATGGTTCGAATGTATATGCACTTGAATTTCCTTGAGAGAGTGAGCGTATTTGTATTATTTCATAATCCTTATGTGTGAATTGTATTTGTGTGAATGGAATTCTCTTTTTTGATAGAGGCATCCTTTTCTTAGAATAAATGCTAAAACTTGTGTTTTCCATTGAGAGGTATGAATACGACAAGTTATGCAGTGAACTTTGCGGCAAACCTTGAATGTTGATTATCCATAACATGAGATGCTTGTTAATTTTGATTTGTTGGAATATGCCCCTGACTTGAATTGAAGAGATTGAAAGTGAGATATCTCAAATGCTTGTGATTACCAATTGAGTTTGTGCAACATGTTTTGAGTCTTTTTATTTTTCTTGAGTCAGTGTGAGATTTTGGGGTCTCTTAAGTTTTAGTAGTCCCTTATGCAGCTCTTGTTATGTGGATTCTTAATTTAATTTTTAGTTGTGAGAGAATGTCTTTTTTGAGGACAAACAATGGTTCAAGTTTTACCAACTCATTAGGCTTTTAAGCATGAGCTTTTGCTTTATTTTCACACTAATTAGGAAGGTTTTATGCATTTTCTCTTTGATTGTGCAGGTATTAAACTTAGACAAGGAAAGCAAAGAAATTGAATAAAAAACAATCTGTTGGAAGCAAAGAACCCGTGTGCTTCCCATTGGCACTTGCAAAATGCAGGTGCCACGCAGTTAGCACTGGTGATAAGCAGGAGAGAGTATGCGAGGTGCAGGTTGGCACCTGCATAAGGATTTCAAGCCACACTGCTAGGACCTGCGAAGGACCTGTGGCTCGCGGATGGGCACCAGCGAAATGCAGGTGCCATGCAAGTGACCAAATCTCTGGCAGGGCAAAAATGTCCAACTCTGGCACAAATTCAATATGGAAGCTTCCAAGGGAATATGCGGAAAGCTGTGTAAAAAGGGGATATGCAAAATTACCCCTTCGCCATTACTATTCATGTTGTAATTGATGTTTGAGACTTGTCAATTAACCCCAATCCAATCGACACTCCATCAATAGTACATCCCTAGTTCATTCTCATCTATTGCAACAAAGTACTTGCTCAATTTAGTTTTATAAATTCGAATTCAATATTATTTTTCCTTTTCCCCCCAAAATTTACTTTCCAAATGTTGATAATGATGCATGATAAATTGATATATTTTACAACTCTTGGTTGATTCATCTCAATTTCTTGCGGGATTCGACTCCGACACCCGTCGGGTATTTTATTATTGAAAACGACTGCTGCCACCTCCCTTAATCGAAAGAGATGTATTTAGCGTTATCAGAGACATAAAAAAGAGACCTCACGAGTTCTCTTTTTCTGAAAAGGGATCTAAATAGGGACCTCAATGGTAAGCCTAAACATAGGTCAATTTTTGCAAGAAACCTCATGGGATCTCCGAAGGAGACCTCATGCAGTCTTCGAGTTATTTTTTGAATTTATGCAAAAAGATACCTCATGAGGTCTCTCTTTTATTTATTTTTATTTTTTTTACAATAGGCGACTTCACGAGGTCTCCAATTTATTTTCATTAAGAATTTAATATTTATTTAATTTCCTGGAAGAAGACCCCGGGAGGTCTATTTATCGCACTTTTGAAAAATAAAATTACAAAGAAGAGACTGCATGAGGTCTCTTTTATGCATTTTATGGAAAACAAATTTGAACTAAAAAGACCTCATGAAGTCTCTTTTATGCATTTTTTGGAAAATAAAATTGTAGATAAGAGACCTCATGAGGTCTCTTTTCTGGAAAAAAAAAGACATGCTATTTCAATTCAGTTTAATTATATATAATATAATCCGCTAAATCAAGCTCAAAGAGCTCCCAACAACCAATCAAACTATAACAAACACATATACTAAATGTTCTCCAATCACACAACATCTAAATCAACTTTAAAGTAGTTTAAAAGGCATAAGTCATAAGTTAAACAAAATCTCAGAAATACGCAAAACACTTTGTAATCCTTACAAACCACGATCAAATAATACAAAATTTAGTTTATCCAACACAACATTAAAATTCAATAATGAGGAGATGTATTTTCCACATAATCATCCTCGTCATCATCCATATGATCATCATCATCCACATTATCCTCATCACTGTTGGGCTCATCTACTAGACTGCTGTATTGATCATATACCTGATGATGAATATGTCGAGACTGGAAAAGTCGAGGAGGGTGAACTGCATCATTGGGACAAGGTGAAATCCCCTCGAAGCTAGTAAGACATCTAATTGTGCCTTCCTACCTGCATACTCTATATCCCTTCGCCTTTCTCTAGCCTGCGAGACTTTAGCTTGGCTAGATAGCTCAACGATCTTTTACTCCATATCCAATATTATCTCCTGATGTATATAACCTATCATCATGGGAACTATCTAAGCATTCTAGCCCAGAATGAACTGTTCGGTAAGGCATGCCGCAAGCAGTTCTATATCTACTCGGGTCACCAACCGAATCTAGCCACATTCTCTCAACCTGCTCTTGGCTAAGTGGTGTACCTCGGCTATCAACTAGCTGAGTCTAACGGAAATCCTCCGTAGATTGTTGATATTTAGTCTGAATTTCACGGTAAAAATATGAAAGACTTTCTTCACGCATCCAGTCTTTTACTTTTAAGGGATTTTTCTGATAGCAAACAAAAATTAATGTTTATTCTCCTATTTAGGATTACATTCATATTCCAATACCATTCAAAAGGGAAAAGGAATGGATTATGAAATCAAGTAGATGCACTCTACTGTGCTTCTAGTAAAAACTATTCTACATCTAGAATAAATCAACTGTTGAGCTGCTTTGTTTAAACTCTAATTTCAATACACAACCTTTTTGATTATTCAACCTATTAGAGGTTGTTTGGTTGCTGTTAGGACTAAATTATTTATGTATTAAAATCAGCATAATTAATATCATGTTTGGTGGTATTTTAGTTGTTATCCACGTAACTAATACTCTTTCTAGTCAAAAATAAACACTTAAAAAAGTTGATTGATTGCACTAATTAAAAGATCATTTGACAATATTACCCTTTTGCTTTCCCATGTTATTAGCTAATAGTATTAAAATATAATTTTAAAAAATAAAGTAAATATTACTTTAAATTAGATGCTTACGTAGGTCAGTTCAACTCGTGGCTCAACCCAAACGTCTAGATCTCCAAAAATTTTCTTCTTCCTCGTATGTATGGCCTTAAATAACTCATATTGAGTAGGACATTTAATAAAGCCATCAAGTTGAAAAGGTTCTAGTGTTATTGCATAGTCCACAAAACCATCAACCCCCTTTATAAATTCAGGCCTTATACCAACTCGATCAAAATTAGTCCTATTATACATACAACTACGATCCATTTACACAAAAAAGTAATTTTGTTAAATACTACATTCAGTAATAATTCAAGATTTTCTTAACATTATTGAATTTCAATATTAGAACGCAGAGCAAACATGATTCAAGTTATATGTGGTGCTATTAAGTTTTCCCCTAATTCACTGAGCTGACCTAGATTTCTAATCTACCGACTGCAACTTATAAGATATCGTTTTACTAGTTATATGACTGTTGAAAGTAAGATGTTTCATTTACTTTTAATGTGTTTGAACGATAAATGCAGTTTTAACACTCCTCTAGCTGAAACAACAAATATTTTATTGAAAATAAAAATAAATACAACGATTAGTCAAGTTATATGTGGTGCTATTAAGTTTTCCCCTAATTCACTGAGCTGAGCTAGAAAATCTAATCTACCGACGTCAACTTATAAGATATCGTTTTACTAGTTATATGACTATTGAAAGTAAGATGTTTCATTTACTTTTAATGTGTTTGAACGATAAATGCAGTCTTAATACTCCTCCAGCTGAAACAACAAATATTTTATTGAAAATAAAAATAAATACAACAATTAATTTGGACTGAAATGAATTACAATAATATATAAGTCAAAACTCAAACCACTCAGTTGTTACTAATTTGTCCACTAGCTACCAATGTCAAGTCATTGCATGCCATCAAAATTGATTATATATCGTCAGGATAGTTTGCAACTCTGATAAATTTAAACTATTAGTACAACAACTTAACAATTATTTATTGTTTATCTTAATTGTGTGAATATATTTTACAATATTGTTAATGTATAGATATTAAACTCATCATATCATAAATTGCGGGGAAAATGGGAATTGAGTCAGGAGTAGAACACGTACATAAATGGTTGATGAATTAAGCTACCTAAAAATTTTAAAGAACATAAGTCAATCTATAAATGAATGAAGAAATTCAGTAAATATAAAATTAAGAAAAAGAAACTTACATCATAGATTTAAAGATTAAATTTGTTATTGCGGCTGGAGGCAGTACCAACGGCGAGAGTGGCAGCAGGAGCAGTGGAGGATGGAAGAGATGGGAGGGTTTGGTGAGAAAGTTCAAGAATTTTGAGAGAAAGGGAAAAAAACTGATACAGGGGAGAATAAGGGTTTTGTATACTTTTATTAATGTTAAAAAGAGAGACCTCATGAGGTCTCTTTCTTTAAAATTTTTATTGACCGGATTTGACTAAAAAGTTATATTTCACTATTACTTTGTTCATTTTACAAAAATTAAAAGTTGTTCCCAAAAATATTATATATGCATTTTGACCGATAATTTATTTGTTCCAACCAAAACTTTAGTATAAATAAAATAACTTAACTCAAAAATATTTTCAAGAGTTGTTGGTATCAATTATGGAAACATTCATTTTTTAAGTTGTAAAGTAATCAGGATTTAATATTTATTTGCATTTTACTATCGCATAATGAAATAAGTTTATTAGAATTCGAATATAATTTTATTAGATTTAATAAAATTATATAATAATCGTCAGCCTTTATTTTAAAAATATTCTTATCAATGTTAATTGATTATGTAATTTTTCATATCATACTTATGCATTTATAATTTTTCACATTATTTTCTAAATAGTAATTTCTTTTTTAATAATTACGTAATTTACTTATCAAGAAAATAAATATTTACAAGTAAAGCAAAATTTATTTACTTCTATAATTGCTAATAAGTTATATGTTCAAAATATGATCGATGTAATAGTTCGTATTTTGTATTCAACATTTTATTTTGTTAGTTTTTGCTACCAATATAAAGGTTGTGAAAAGTTAAATTCATCAAGTATAATATTTTATGGGATTTATTAATATTTTTTAAAAGAGGTAACTTACTTCAAAAGATATTATTTTTCTATTTTTATTTAGACAAAAAGAATAGCAATATTTAACATTAATTGACAACTTTAAAATAAAGTAATTAATCTATTAAAATTAATTTAATTTAATTTTATTAATTTAAGTATAAATATATTCTATTATCGGTATACATAAATTGGCTTAAAAATACTTATTCTTTTTATCAAAATTTGATTCGATAACTTTAAAATTAAATCAAATTTACATTTCAACTTTTAAATCAATTTCTAATATTCAAAATGAAAGAAAATATAACTTGATCCTCTGTTTAAAAGGAGCACTATTATTTTAAAATATAATGAACACTTCTAGTTTACTTTAATTTTATGTATTCTATCCGATTTATTTTATTTATCATGTTATCTTTAAGCTTTAATGTTAAAAACAATACTTTAATTAAATCATCTTTATTTATTATTTAATCTCAATTTAATATACTATTCTTTTTACCATTCTAAATTATTTTTATATTTGTTAGAACAAAAATAAAGGTAAAAAAGCGACCTCATGGGGTCTCTTTTTACACTTTTTTTATAGTGATAATGACCCTCAACCAGATCAAAAATCAGTCCGAAGTCTAGAGCTGATCAACCCCCAATCAGCCTCGAACCCAATGTTAGAGCTCAAACACGGGCTACCAGATAGTCTTTTCAGAATTAGCGTGTTTTTTTTTCACATTGTAGAGCTCTCTCAAAAGAGAAAAACGCACAAAAACACTCTAAAAATATTACTAGCTCCATCTTTTAGGGTTTTAATGTAAGAAGATTTTAGATCTCTTCTTTTCTTGTATTTTTTCTTTTCTTTGAGTAATCTGCATTCTTATACTCAATTCCTACTTTATTAGTTTATTCAGAAGAAAAGAAACTTAATCGACCTTAACCCACTTATTTTTAATATTTTTTTTATAAATCTTACTGTTATTCATAATGATGATTTTTCTGATAAACAATTACGATGTATGTTTGAAGTAAGATGAAGTACCTCAATAACAAGAAGATTTAAATTTACTACTAAGCTAGATAAGATCAACTACATGAGTTCGCAAAAACAATTTTGCTCCATTTAGGTAACTTTCACTAGTTACAAATATTTAATGCCTAATTTAAATTTCTCTAACACTAGAAATCTCTATTTTTTAAAAAACCAAGGCACAAATATCTAAACAAACTAAAATAAATAAAATAATTTTATTTTTGAATTTACCTATTATTTTTGTGTTTGAGGTACCATATGTGGATAAAATTATAAAGAATTATATATTCATATCATATATATACGATAAAGAGTATCATTTTGTGGGGATGGAGAATCGGGTTTTGAAAATTCAAGAGTAGATTATATATATATATATATATATATATATATATATATATATATCTATATATATATATATATAGGTAGATAGATAGATAAGCTTGTTATAAAGTATATAAGGACAACAAATGACAAAGGAAAATGCTTCTTGATACTAGTAAATTATTTCATATAAATGCTTACTCTTATTTTTGAATAACAACTAACAATATACATGAGCTTAAAATATCATGGTTTAAAACTGTATCTTTTAACTTTGATAGAACTATTTAAACTCGACTTGGGGGAGATTTAATTAGATCTGAACTTTTAGGAGCACGCCTCTTGATATAAAATGTTATACCCCGTAGAATTTTCGGCACCTAGATGACCTATTCGCACGTTGGTTAAGTATATTTGAAGGCCATACGTGCTAGAGAAAGGCCGGGAAAAAGATCGGACGAGAAACCCGTCGAACCATCGCGGGAGGAGCCGAGGCAGAGCCCCTCCGCGATGGCTCCGTGACACGATGCCCAGGTTCAGGCCCAAGTATATAAGCCCCACTTCGGTTTAATTTCATTTTACCACACAATTATTTCCAGAAAACAGGGGCTACACGCAGAGAGAAAGGGGGGACGAAGGAAATTAAATAATTTTCGTCCGATTACGCTGCTAAACGTTGCCCAAATTCAAATTAACTCCAGATACTGAGGTATTTAGCAGCAGAGAGCATTCCTACGGATTCAGTTTCGTAAAATACGGCCGACGAATCTTCGAGCCACCGAGCTAAGGTAAGTGGAATTGCTCTAAATTAGTGTCTATGTGTTCCTAGCTGTGAAGTGAATATTTCTCCCTTCTGGACCTCTGAAAAATAGCGAGTTTCCGGCCGTCTTTCGATAAGCCTAAGTTTAGGCTATAAACTATATCGAAAGCGACGTTGCCTTTTGAAATAAAGTTGTATTTAGTATTGATTGACATATTTATGAATGCAGTTGGGAGAAAATAGTTGAAGTACCGGCCGAGCCTCGTCCGACAAACGAATAGTTCAAGGATAAGGTATGTAAAGCTAGTTCCCTCGGCAAGTTAAGTAACATCAGTGCAGTACCGTAATTTAAAGGCCAGTCAATTGTCCAGAAGTCATGTGTTATGTTTGTTACGACTGTTGGTACGATATTAAAAGTATCGAGTTACAACTTACGTGAAATTTGCTAGTACGATATAGATTCTAATATAAGCATTAGAAACTGCACAGTATGCTCAGTATGCGATGTAACACAGAATGTTAGTATATCATTGTATTCAATCGAAACCTAGTAGAACAAAGTAGTATCTGTAAGGCAGCTCAGAAATTGAATGATAAGTTGAAATGAAGTAGAAAGCATGTTAGGAATAGTAAATCATGTTACTATAGAAAATCAGTATACAACACAGTTTTCAACAGAAACACTATCTTATATAGCATTTGCCCCAGTACAGCCCGGCAGGAGACTATATTCATATTTATATATATTTACCAGTCTCAGTACGTATTAATTATGCACAGATTACTATTATCAGTTCAGCATGTAATATATATGATACTTTACCCTTATTAGCCTCAGTATGTGAGATATACAGACATTATTACTAGTTGAGACCGTTGTATTGTTTGGGGTTGGACTACCTAGCATTCATGACCGCCCCAGGGTTGATAGCTGTATTGACTCGTCCGCCAGAGGACGAGGATACGTCGCTCTATGGAGTGGCATGCCGTCCCACAGGGGACGAAGATGGGATGCCAGTTTCCCCATATTTTGCCTTGGTCGGCTTTTATACACCCCCGTCGAGCGGGTACGCTCGGGGTGTTGATTCAGGAGTCCTCCGGACTCAGATGCAGTTATAGTCAGGGGCTCAGCGAGCCCAAGTGCATACCCAGGGGACCGACAGGATGCTTACAGGGTTTATAGGAGATGGGATGACCGGGGTAGGGGTGTAGATTCTGTGCTGGTTGTACCTCCCGGCTTATGGGGGCCGGGTAAGGTTTGTGTGTGCTATGTTATGTTATGTATGTTATGCCATGTTACGTTAGATGCGAGTAGATCAACAGTAGAATGATACGTCTCCAGGTATGACTCCTATCCCTTCTAGTAAAGATTGAGAGAAGGTATGATTTACATTACCAGACAGTTAATCTATTCTCTTTACTTCAGTTTCATCAGTTATACTGTTGTTTTCAGATATTCCTTTCAGTTATTGCTTTACATTCTCAGTACCAGCGGTACTGACGCCCGGTGGGGCGCTGCATTACTTGCCTGCAGGTATTCATAGGCGAGCAGGTGACACTACGTGATTCCTGTCAGCGATCGAGTATTCAGCTCCTGTCATCCGGAGACTGAATTCCAAAGGTGTATTTCAGTTCTTTTGTTGTAAAGTACGGGTAGGTCGGGGCCCTGTTCCGATCATTTCTATTGCTATTCCTAGAGGCTTGCAGTCTGTATATGTTTCCCTATGGTCAGATGAGCCGGTCATGGGAGGCCGTGTAGTTGTTTAGCTGTTAGTTCCTGTGTTTCTTTTATGTTGGCCGTGTGGGGCCATAAGTTTGACAGTAGTGGTGACCTTGCCGGTCACGTAGCTTTCTAGTATTTCATGATTGAGTTATAGATAACTAGACAGCATGGTGGCCTTGTCGGCCCGCATAGGTTTCCCTATAGTTGCATGTTCTGGTCAGCTGTTAGGACAGGTACAGGAGGCTATAGGCCCGTGGGCCGGGGGCTGTGTTTACAGCCGTTATATAGCCCTTTGTTTCCAGAAATATGGGTTAGAGCCAGCCAGGCACCAGATGTGCCCAGGCTTAGCAGTCCAGCAGTTCAGGTCCCAGTAGGGCACCAGGTGCCAGTCATACCCCCCAAGGCGGGGCATGACATAAAACTTATACAGTTTCTGTATATCTGACTGATATTTTTTGAACATTGGAGTTGGAGGAGATGTCATTGGATTTGGACCTGAAGGAATAAGTCGCTTGATATCAAACTTATACAGTTTCTCTATATCTGAATGATGCTTTTTAAAGGCCGGAGTCGAAGGAGATTTAATTTGATCTGGACCTGAAGAAACAAGCCGCTTGATATCAAACTTATATAGTTTTTGTATATTTAAACATTGGAGTTGGAGGAGATGTCATTGAATTTGGACCTGAAGGAATAAGTCTCTTGATATCAAACAAATACAGTTTCTCTATATCTGACTGATGCTTTTTGAAGACTAGAGTTGGAGGAGATATAATTGGATCTGGACCTGAAGGAACAAGCCACTTGATATCAAACTTATACAGTTTCTCTATATCTGACTGATGCTTTTGGAAGACTAGAGTTGGAGGAGATATAATTGGATCTGGACCTGAAGGAATAAGCCGCTTGATATCAAACTTATACAGTTTCTATATATCTGACTGATGTTTTTTGAACATTGGAGTTGAAGGAGATGTCATTGGATTTGGATCTGAAGGAACAAATCGCTTGATATCAAACTTATATAATTTTTCTATATCTGATTGATGCTTTTTGAAGACTGGAGTTGGAGAAAATGTAATTGGATTTGGACCTGATGGAACAAGTCGCTTAATTGAATCACAATAGCAAGATGTAAAATATAACATAAGGCTGATAATTGAAAGCATTTTGGCAAGCTCCATTTTCTGTAGGAAGTTTTAGCTTTAGAATGAGTATATCAATATCTCTACACTTCTTATATAGGACTCATTTTCAACTTCTACTAAAAATTTTAAGGTAAGTAGATCGCCAAAATCTACTGAAATTGAAATATAATAAATTTTTAAAGCTCCACTTTCTTTTGAAAAAAGTTTAGCTTGACATTCAATGTATCATCATTTATGAATTTTATAGTAGGTCTGCGTATCGGTTGGTTCGGCTCGATTTTGAAAGTTATTGGTTTTACTTAGCGGTTATCGGTTTGTAGACATGCTAAACCGTTAAAGAACCATTAAGATCTCGATTAATCGGTTATTGGTTAATCGACTATTGATCAATATCGGTTCGGTTATCGGATTAACCGTTAAGACCTCACATGAAAAATTCCATAAGTTATAAGTATGTTTAGCTAGAAAAAAATGGGTGAAAAAAGAAAAAATATTTAGAACCAGCTCAACTAAAGCAATCAACTTTAATTTAGATAAAAACATTATCCCTTTCACTTTTCATCGACACCCATTTCATCTTCTCATTTGGATACTTTTTACATTGAAGGCTAAAATTATAATTTAAAAAATTATTATCGGGTTATCGGTTCACCCATTAACTTGTTTGCAAAATATAAGAAATCAAAGTATTTTGGCCCCTCTCGTATCTCCTAAACCAATGCAGAAGGGGGTTGATTAGAAAATTCTGATAACTCAATCTATATAATATAGAAAGAAGAAAAGAGAGAGAGAAAGATTCTTTCCTTTATCTTATGTGCTATCTCATGTAGTAATTATATTTTCAAGTAAGAAAGGGAACCCTTTTTGCTACGGCAATGGGTATAGACCTCTTCCCTCCGCTGCTTACCCAATGGACCACTTAGAATAGACCGAATCGAAGGCAGTAAGCATTCTGTAATCATTTCAAGTTTTCCAGGCTGCCCATTCTCTTTGTATGAAAAGTAAGAGTAGGTAATGTCGTAGGTAAAGCCGCCCAGTACTACATCCGTAAGCCTTCCATGTATTGCATTCGTTCGTCGGGGAATCCCTATGTTCACTCCCATCAGGGGAATGTGCCTTGATTTCTATTCTATTACGTACAAGTGGGCCAGCCAGTCCGTCTGATAATTGATTCTGTATTCAAGGTAGGCTATTTCGTCTTAGATTTCAAATTTCTCTGTCCTAACAGCGTTCGAAGCCTAATATCTTTGCAAACTTTGGATTCTTTCCTATCTCTTACCGGGAAAGAGGTTACCAAGCAAGTGAAACTGAAGTGAAACTGTACTCGCCTGCCTACTTACATTCCATTTTTACATTATTTAAATTCGAAAATAAAAGATTCAAGTTCGAATATTTCTCTTCTTTCTTATTTCAATGATATTATTATTTCAAAGATAAGAATATATATAAAGTCAAAATTAAATTTTTTTTGAAATGAAATAAAATAGTAACATTAGCAACAAGAGGAACAAGTTCTATTTCAACAATTTTAAAGAAATACAATAAGGGGAATCCTTCCTAAGAAAGAATTTTTTTAGTTTTGTTGAATGCTTTTTGCTTGTCTAAGCATCCCCCTATCGTGCTAATAAGGTGCCTTTTCTTATTCTGAAAGCTAGCCTTCTACGACCATTTTATATTTGTTTAGTTCTTCTAGCTCCTGTCCCCTGAAAAAAATAAAAATTGTATAATTTTCATTTCTTCATTTTTATTTCTTGCTTGTAACTAAGTGAAATCCAATTATTCCTATACGTTTACTTACGACAATCTTTTAAGCAGATGAAAGAAAAAACGCATATCAATGGATCCAATCAAAACGTTCTAAGAAGAAAATTGGAATATCAATCTCAGGAACATTTAAAAAGTTTGATTCTTTATCGGATCATAAAAACCTACTTTTCGAAGATCTTTTCCTTCTCTTCGGGATCGAACATCAATTGCAACGATTCAATAGACGGCTCATTGAGAAAGATGTAGATGAACAACACCCCCACCCTAGAAACGTGTAGGAAGCTTTCTCTGTATGAAATTCTATCTAAGAAATGACAGCGCATACTATGTGTAATGATTTCCCTATTCACGATAAATAATAAATAAAAATAGAAAAATAAAAGCCATTCCATTTCGACAAAAGACCCACACCCAAGTTCCATAGCTTTTGGTTCGCTATCCCGATCATGATTTTCCTACCCCCAAAGGGAAAGGTACTTCCCTTTTGGGCCGCTTGTGGGCGAGGAGGGTTTCGAACCCCCGACACCGTGGTTCGTAGCCACGTGCTCTAATCCTCTGAGCTACAGGCCCCACCCTGTCTCCACTGGATCTGTTCCTGGGAGTACCCTAAAAAAAAGGAACCTTTCCTCTCCCAAGCCATTTCGAGTTAAGAAGATGTGAAAGCGCGTAAAAAGTGGTCAAACCGATAACCGAATCAATAATCCATTAACGTTGGATAGTAAACCGATAATCAAACCATTAAACCAATAATCCAAACCATTAATTCAATAACTCAATTATCGATTCGAGTTATTGATTTAACCGTTAATTTGCACACCCCTACTTTATAGGGCTTATTTGCAAACTCAATCAATAAATTTACAGAAAAGAACATAATGATAATAATCACTTTACCTTAATATCTTGAAGTTAAATGATACCATTGACTAGATTTCTTTTTCCGTTTTAAAAGTAATTAGCTTAACTAAAACGACATGTTCACACGGAAGATTTGGTCAAAAGTTTTAATGATAATAAAATCACTTTACCTTACTATCTTGAAGTAAAATCGTACCATGACTAGATTTCTTTCAATTTTAAAAATAATTAATTTAGCGTACATGTGTTATATATACGTTTTGTGTATATATACACATATATATACACATACATATACATACATACATACATACATATAATTATTAAAAAATAAAAATTAACATAAAAATAAATATGACATTCGCATAAATAATACAAATAGATATTGTATACACACACACATATATACAAATATATACATACATATAATTATTAAAAAATAAAAATTAACATCAAAACAAAAATGACATTTGCATAGATAATACAAATAGATATTGTATTTCTAATATGTTACTTTATTCCAAAATAATTGGTGTTTTTAGTTTGTGCACATCCCTTAAGAAAACTACATATATTTAGAAAATAAGATATATTTTAACTAACTTATCCTTAATAAATACCTTTAAAAAGATGTAGTTCTTTAGTATTTTTTTTGGATATATAAAAAACAAGGGTAAAATTGGAGGAACCTCATTAATATCTTCTTGATTAATTTTAAAATAAAATAAGAAGGTAAAAATTACCACTTATTTTGAAATGGAGTGAGAGTTAAAAAATATGTTATCCTCATAATTTTTCACATATATCATATGTTGAATTTGGAACGCCTTCATACAATTTTGTTCATATAAATTTTTTTTTAAAAATAACATGAAATATTTATTTTTTTATTTTTTATTAAATTTAAGCCTTGACTCTTTTATTGATAAAAAAAGAAAATAATTACACTGTCTATCTGTACTAATTTATTACATCAAGTCCTTTCAACTTCACTCCCTCCTTTGTTTGTTCCACCTTTCCCTTTCCACTTCCCTCATTTTTCATTAGTTCCGGCTTCTTCAAGGTTCCCTAATCTACCTTCGGATATATTAGATTTCCTCAATTTGAAGCTTGTTCGCCTTCTTCTATGGGTGATGAATCAGCCGTCGCTCTTGATTTGGGTGATATTTATGCGGCTCAAAGAGGTATTGCCCCTTATTTCTTCTTCCTCCTCCTTCCTCTATGATACATGTTTGCTTGCAGGTGAATCTCTAGGTGCCCGGTCCCTTAGGTGCTCATTGAAGATCCAAGTCAACCTTTCCCATGGACGCAGCGGCAGAGAAAAAGGGTAACTCTAACCCTTTTTCCATGGTTCTTTACTTGCTATCTTCCCCATGTAGTACCTACTTTTGTTGGTTTCTCCCTTTTTTTTATTGTCGTAGCCTAGGTTAGGTAGCAGTCCCACTTCTTGAAAACTTGTGTATATACTCAGTGGGCTTTTGTGTTTCTATCTTTGTGCTTTGTGTTGACTTTGTGTTGAATTGATTTGTCACGCTCCGAGTCTATACCCTATATGCGACACGGTGCCTAGAGTAACAAGTAACTCCAAGCTAATCCATGTCATAGGTTCATTCTAGTACACCGAATTACTGTAAGAAAATCTTAAGCGGAAGCTATTTATAAATAAAGAGATACTTTTATAAGTAAAACAACATGTGATAAGATACTGAAATTTCGAACGCACTGATAACTATAGCTGAAACTAATACACTTTTTCTGAAATCTCTCTAACAACTAATGAGCTACTAGGACAAGTCCCCAGCTAAATCCAAAATCTGTAAACTAAAATAACAACATGACTAAAAGAGAAAGGTACTCCAATCCTCAACAGAGGAGGATTACCACTAACAACTGCTGGATGGCAATGAGCGAAATCTAACTGCGATGCTGAGCCTGGGTACCTGAACTTATATCATAAAATGATATATCATAGGGAATATATCTAACTGCGATGCTGAGCCTGGGTACCTGAATTGTGTGATCACTAATTGAAAAATATCATTCGGGCTAAAACCTTTGGTGGCACATAGTTCTAGACTTGGGTGCGCTGAAACCCCGCTAGCTCGGTGCTAAGTGCTACTCCCAACTGAAGAAACACACACACACACACACACACACACACATATAATTGTACAATACTGAAAGCTCGAATCTAATGTCATAAGACTAGATCGGTCTTACTTATTTGAAAGTGCCCTGAGAGTCTAAAGGACCTGATAAACTGATAATGCTAAAATACTGGTAATACTGATATCTGATAAGTATACTTAAAATGGTAGTAGTATTATAAAGCATAAGTCACAAATTATGTATACTTTGAAAGATCATGCTAGTCAAAGATATTGATAGATCATGAAGTGAACTATCGAAGTCATGCGAAAATCAAGAATCTGGAGAAACATTTTACAAGTTGACAATAGCATCCTACTATAGCATGATACTAGTTATGGAAGCTTTATAACATTGAGAGGATAGAGAATTTCAATAGTTAGAAGAAAACCCTAGGTCATGATTTCTGGCACTTCAAGATTAGGGGGTTAATGAAAATCTTAGGACACAAGGGTGACATGATACTCTGGCTGAAGTCTCACATACCTGGAGAAGATTTCTTGAGGAGATATTGAAATTCTGAGAAGAATAAAAAAGCCCTAGTTCTTGTCTTGAGAGGTCTGTCTGAGTTCTTACGTACTATTTCTGAGAGTTTAAGAGTCAAGAGCTTAGAATTTTACAAAAATATCCCTAGGTAACCGTTTCAAAAATTTGCCCGTCCAATGGTACGAACCTACCTACGAGTCCTACCAGGATCATAGGATCCGTACCGACACTCGTGGTTAGGGACCCTACCCTAAACCATTCTCTGAAGTTCATCCCACGAGATCCTAGCATGATCCATATATTCACACCACGGGTCGTACCATGACTCATGGTTTCTCAAAATTCCCTAAACACTTCTCTGTAACGCATCTCACGATTGGTTAGTACGATCCAAACCATGGTGGTACGAATCGTGACACAGTCATGGTTCCCTGGTTGTACTTGCTATTTTCTCGAATCCTCTTGCTGCGAGTCTTGGTGTAACTCATACCATGATGCTATGAGTCGTACTGTTACTCATACCGAGGACCTTTTTTCTAGTTTTTTTGCATGGTCAAGTTTTATATCTAGGGGCTGGTCTTAGAAATTTTTGAGGTGTTACATGATTTTCCTTGCTCTAATCCATATTTGTGGTGTTTGTGCTTTGTCTATATTTTGTAATTTTTTTGCATTTTGTTGGCAGCTGATGAAAGCTCTCCTACATTGTTCTGCTACTTTGTATGAATGCACTGTTGGCCATACTATTTGCTAGCTGATTAGTTTCTCTAAAAATATGATAAAATTATATGCTAATCTGTGGAATCATGTGAAAAATCTTCTCCATGATCTCAGCTAACTCCCATGGCACTCTCCTTTCCTTTCTTAACATTTTTCAAAGACTTAGTGAGTTAGTCTCTAAGATAATGTTATGTTGAAGAGTCAAGCAGTGATGTAATTTCCTTATTTCTTGAGCCTCTTCCACCATGTTAGTTGTATGACCAATCGTTTGAGCCTCTGTATATACCAAAGCCCCATTTCTATCTCTCAAACAGAATTCATAGGCACTCTCTCCAGGATTACCCTTACTAGCGCCATCAATGTTGCATTTTAGCCAACCCTACTTAGGAAACTCCTATTTCATAACCTTGTAATATAGTCTTGGTCTATATTCCTGCAGATAACCAACTGCCTCCTCCCATTGGTAAGGAATATACATCCAGGGATATTTAAACTTAACAAACTATTGGATAGTTTGTCGGCATAGCTTAAATATCCTGTGAAAGTTCACATCTCTAACATGCCTTTTAGCATTTCTTCTCTTCTATAGTTCCCATAGTATGATTGTTGGAACTTCTTTATATACCTCATTTAGCTTTTTGGTACCTTGGATGTTACACCAATCCACTATAAGTTGTTGAAGGTGCCTTCCTGCTATATTTAGACCTGCACAAGTAGCAAACTGCTTCCATAGCTTTTGGATTGCGGAGATGTTTCATTGTCTCCTACTCATAGTTCTCACAGCAATAGCACCTTGATATAATCTGTATCTATATTTTCCTCAGGTTACATCAGTTGTTGTTCTAGCTTTTCACAGCCTCCAAAGAGAAAAGCATATTTTAAAAGGTAGCTCTTTGATCCAGATGTTGTTTAGCTAGTCAATTTTTCTTCCTTCCTCCTCCTAATGTTTTTATAAGTTGACTTTACTGTGAATATTCCTTTTGTGTTTCTATCCACCACACACTATCATTCTCAATGTTCACCTCTTATTTATGTTTCCCACTATGTGTTTGGTCATCTCTTCTGAAATTTGACCCCTTAACTTCTCTATATTCCAGACTCCATTATTGATAAACTCCTTGATCTCTAACTCCTCTTCCATTTATTCTGCATCCTTTATATAGAATATAGCACCCGTTTGTGTCCAGTTATCAAATCAGAAGCTGGCCTTGCTAGCCTTTATCTGCCACCGTATGTCACATTCCACTTCTTCTCTGATATGAACCATCCTTCTCCATGTATGAGATGCTCCTCTGCCATTAGTCAGTATGGGATATACCTTCTTGCAATACTTGTTCTACATAAATGAGCTCCATAGTGATGAAGTAGAAGTTCTAAAATTCCACTAAAGCTTTGTCCTTAGGGCCTTTGACACTCATGAAGGGATTTAAGACCTACAAATCCTTCCTTTCTAGGATAGCACATGTCTTCCCAGGCCACCTAGTGTTTTCCTTTAACCCCTCTAGTATTGCTCCAAAAGAATTTTTCTAGTATTTTTTGTATCTAGTTAATAACTCCTTTTGGCGGATTCATAGTTGACAACAAATATACCGGTATAGATTGTAGAACATGTGATATCTATATGTATCTCCGTCCATATAATAAAATCATGTTCTGCCATAGCATGATTCTCCTTGCTATCTTCCTGATTAGCTCCTCAAACTGGGACTTCTTCTTTCTTCCATAAAATATTGGACAACCCAGATAAGTTAATGGAAAGAATTCTTGATTTATTCTAGTCCATCTTCTCAGCTTAGTTCCTAAGGCAGTGGGAGTTTTTTCATCTAAGTAAAAGAAACTTTTATTTCTGTTAATCATCTCTCCAGAGGTTTGTTCAGAATCTGCCAAAACCTTAATCATTTTCTTGACTGATTTTCTGTCACGACCCAATCGTAGGCCCGGATCGAGACACGGGATAAGGAACCCCGAGGGACTCCAAGTCGACCCACGACATGAACATATGTCCAGCTAAATGATGGAAATGATAGATCAACATAATAAACTTAGCGAAAGTCTGAAATAAGCATAACATCAGAAATACATACGAATCTGAAGCTGATTACATTCTACGTCTAAAAAGCCTCTAATACTGATGAGTTGATGGGACAAGACCCCCAACTAACTCTCCAGGTTTGAAACTGAGTACATAAAGAAAATTGGTAGAGCATGGTCCTCGGGAGATTAGACTCACCAACAGTTGTGAGATGCTAACTCTGAAATGCTGGCTAAGGACGAGGCTGAGTCTAAGTACTGGGGCCTGTATCATAAATTGATACAACATAGAGTATGCAGTCAGTATATGGAATATACCGAGTATGAAAGGTAAGTAAAACCGCTTAAATAAGTAGAAATCATTTAAAACATGCATAATATAAAAACATAATAAAATAAGAATCTGAGAGTAGGGCTTGCATGCTATTTTGCTGAAATCATGATCTCAACATAACCTAACATCATAACTGAATCGATTGACCTAAAGCTGAAATCTATTAATCATAAGTAAAGTTGAACATCGGGTCAAACCTTCTTTAGAACACATGTATATATATATATATATATATATATTTATATCATGAATGATAGATATGCATAACTGAAATCATGAGGAACAATAAGAGATTAGTATTATAACCGACATACCACGATAGAGCTTAAGTGGTCCCAACTATCACACTCAAGTGGGTAGAGCCATCCGAAGCCTTGCCAAGGCTAAGGACGATACCATGATATCGATATCAAGTTCGTGGCCCAATTGGAGCAGGGGATAGCTCACAAGAGAGGTCCCAAAGCATATATATAATATGAATAAACCTACGTTGGTACGTAGTTCTGAGGCATAGGGTGATCGACCCTTAGCCTACTCGGTGATAGACATTGCTCCCAAAAAAACGTGCATATGCTCTCCATCGTTATTTTTAATGAAGCTCACCATTGACTATTGACGAAGCTCAATAATCAAATACATCTCAAATCTGAAATATTATATATATATATATATATATATATATACATACATATATATAACTTTAGCTCAAACCATACCACAAGCTGAAAATAATTGGGAGTCTTCGCTCCAAAACCATGTGGTAAGCTCAATTCGAAAAATCATAAATCATACTTTAACATGTGGGCATTGAAAAATACTTCAACATACTTGAAAATACTCAATTCACTTGAAAATATCACTATAAACATGGGTAACTCGAAAACATGCTTTTCATCAATAATATCTCATCATACTCGATCATTCATCATAAATCTCAACTTTCATAAAGTTCTCATAAATGGGAATTTTGATTTATAAAGCTTGAAACATGATTGTAATTGAAATCAAGGTATAACTTGCCCATGATTTATAATTCAATAATAAAAACACACTTAGATCATATCCATGTAGAAAATTAGGAATTTCATGCATTGGGTTAAACCCCATGAAATCCATATTGGAATTTCATAATTTAGAGAGTGATTGGGCATGGGTGTGAATGGATTCACCCATTCATAACCATACATACCTGGGGAAGATAAGATTTTATCACTCCTTGAAAGCCCAATGAAAGATTCAAGGAAAGCTTGAAGAATCCTAACTTAATCACCTCCTAAACCCCTTCAATATGCATGCGTGGATATGAATGAGACTAGGATAGATTTTACCCTCATAAAACATTGAATTACAAGCCTTAAACGACGTAGTTTAGGACTCTAGGACTTAGGAATGATGAAAATACCCTTAATGAATTTTCTAAAAATTCTGCAATGGCAGTAACAATGGGCGATCCTATGGGTCGTACCAGGATACCAAGACTCGTGGTATCCGTCCGTTGCATCCACTGCCCAAACTCCACTTCTCATATTCGATCCCAAAATTTTACAGGAAGGGTCGTTACAACAAGGTACGGTCCATTGAAACCTCCCGGTACTTCCCTCGACGACCTGCACCTGGGCCTTCCCACGAGCCATACCATGACTCCTGCAAACTACCAACGAGTCGTGGTCTCCATCCGTTATTTTGACTGGAAATTTCCCTACTACTTCCAACGAGCACTTACCATGACTCGTGGTTACGCACAATGAGTTTTTCCTTGACTCGTGTCATTCATCCCTGGTACCCTGGTGACAACCAACGACCCCGTTGTATCTTCATACGAGTCGTACCCTGGACTCATTACACCCAACTTCAACCCGACACCTTACCACGGGCACTTCCTACGGACCGTTGGTGGAACCAATGATCCATTACATGGCCCATTCTGAGATGTTTTCCAGATTTCTGCCACTTTCCATTTTAAAATCCCGGATCTAGTCTTAGGCACTTTCGGGGTATTATATTTTCTATCACCAAAACAAAATAGAATATTATCATCAGTATAAGATAAATGGTTAATCTCTGGGCTCTATTTAAGTATTCCATGTCCTCTGAAATCTATATCCTCATGTATCATGTTCAATCCACTTACAAGAACTTCAGCTGCAATAATGAATAAAGTTGGAAAAATTGGGTGTCTCTGTTTCAGCCACCTGGTTGATTTGAAGAAGCCATTAGCCTTTCCATTGATTAATACTGAGTACCAATTATTGGAAATCACTCTCCACACTATATCAATGATCATCTCAAAAAATCAAAGCACCTTAGCACCTTAGTCAGGAACACTCAAGAGACTTTATCATGGGCCTTTGTCATATCCAGCTTCACCACCACATTTTGCCATCTTTTCTTGATGTTAGTGTCCGTAATGATCTCCTGAGCAAGCAATACATTTTCTATGATACTTCTTCCCTTCATAAACCCTGTCTGATTCTTAGAGATATTAATAAGTAGATACCCAACTCACTTGATACTCAAACTGGGGATACAAAGAAAAGGAAAGAAATGCAACCAAGATCTGGGGTTTGGGCTCATTTTGATAAGGTAGTTGAAAATGGTATTGGTAGAGCGAAGTGCAAGTATTGTAAGAATACTTATGCTGCCAATTCAAGTAAAAATGGAACAATGGGTTTGAAACAACATTTGGATAGGTGCAAGGTATATAAACCTATCGTTGAAACTTCTTCTCAAATGAAAATATCTTTTCAAACTAAGATACCCCGCTTTGGAAATTTGAACAAGAAGTAGTTAGAAGGGCTTTAGCTGAAATGATAATTATCGATGAACTACCATTTAGCTTTGTAGAGAATGAAGGTTTTAAGAAGTTTATGAGCAAAGCCCAACCTCTATTTAAAATTCCTTCCCGTAGAGAAATAACAAGGGATAGTTATGAAGTTTATAGTGAATTGAGACAAGATTTGAAGAAGTCTTTTAAAGAAGTACAACAAAAGATTTGTCTTACCACAGACACATGGACATCATTGCAAAGAATTAATTATATATGTTTGACTGCTCATTTTATTGATAGAAAATGGGTGTTTCATAAAAGAATATTGAATTTTTGCCTAATCTCTAGTTATAAGGGTGAGCAAATGGCAGAGGCTATTAGTAATTATTTGCTTGATTGGAACTTAGACAAGGTATTTTATATAACTTTTGACAATGCGTCTTCTAATGATGTTACAGTTAAAGAATTGTCTAAACAGTTGAATATGTGAGGAACTAATATAATGGAAGGTAAACATCTTCATGTGAGATGTATGTCTCACATACTTAATCTGATTGTGCAAGAAGGTTTGACAGAAATTGATCCTTCTGTCAAAAGGGTTCGACAAATGGTGAAGTATGTTAAATCATCCCCGGCAAGAACAAGAAACTTTAAGAAATGTTGTGAAGTCAAAAGGGTAGAATGTGATAAAACATTGTCGCTAGATGTGCCTACTAGGTGGAATTCCACCTATTTGATGTTGGATACGACACAAAATTTTGAGAAGGCCTTTGATAGGTTTGATCTTTTTGATGACCAATTTAATACTTGTCTTTCAACTAATGCGTGTGAAGATGAAAGTGTTGCAGGTCCACTCGAATGTGATGATTAGGTGAATGTGATGAATGTGGTGAAGTTTCTTGAAAGATTCTACGAGCTCACTATAAAGGTTTCAGGTTCACATTATGTTACTTCTAATATTCATTTTGAGGATATATGTGAGCTTGATGCTTATTTGAATGTGTGTTTAGCAAGTGAAGATCTTAATTTGAGTAACATGGCTGCACAGATGAAGCAAAAGTTTAAGAAGTATTGGGGTTGTCCTGAAAAGATGAACAAAGTGATTTTTATTGCTTCTGTGTTGGATCCTCGAAATAAGTTGTTGTATGTTAGCTTTGCACTTAAAGAGCTATTCGGGAAGGAAATAGGAAAGAAAGTAAATGAAGGAGTGTGTGATTATATGACTTCTTTGTTTGGAGAGTATATAAGACAATATTCAAAAGGATCTAATCAATTATCTCCATCTAGATCTACTTCATCTCAAGACACATATGATACATCTAGTTCTGGCGCTTCTCTAAGTATGAAAATAAAAGCTTTGAGAACTAAGCTTTACTTGAAAAAACGAAAAGAAGATTGTGGAAGTGGAGGTGCTAAATCGGAGTTGGATAGATATATTAGTGAAGAACAAGAGCCTAATTCTGATGATTTTGATATATTAGGTTGGTGGAGGGTTAATTCTCCTAGGTTTCCTGTTCTTTTAGAGTTAGCTCGTGATGTGTTGGCTATTCCAATTTCAAATGTGGCGTCAGAATGTGCATTTAGCACTAGTGGTCGTATTCTTGATCCATTTAGAAGTTCATTGACTCCTAAATGTGTGCAATCTCTTGTTTGTGTCCAAGATTGACTTAGAGAATAGACTAATCCTATTTGTGTTGAGGAAAGTTTGGAGTATGTTGAGAAACTTGAGCTTGGTAAGATTTTATATTTTTTAGTTGGTGTTTAGACTTTTAATGCAATAATAGATTAGTAGTATACTAATTTGTGTTTTATGACATATTTGATTAAATTATCTTTAGGGATGGCAATGAATGGAAGAGAGTCTTGCATTGTTGATGTATGATTGCAATTTTCTACTAGTGCCTAGTGGTGACCGGTGAGTTGAATTATTAACTACTTTATTTGTTTGGTCATTGTCTCATACTCTCATAGTCTCATTGATGATATCTTTTTGTAATATTATTTTTTTTATCTTGAAAGTTATATTCTAATTTTTGATTTTATCTTACTATTTATTAGGCTAAACGTTCAAGTTCAATCATGCCTCCTAAATTTAGCTCACCCGTTTGGAAATACTTTGAGGTTGTTCAAAACAATGAAGAAGGGCGTAAAGCTAGGTTCTTGAGATGTGGAGTGATCTATAATTGTGATCCATAATGGTGTGGAACAACACACTTGAAGAAGCATGCTGAGAAGTGTCTTGAGCGTAGTCTCTATCAAGGGAATCATATTCGTATTTAATCTTATGGAGTTATGGACTTTATGGTTGAATGAATTTGGTGTTCTTTTTTGTGATTTTAACTTTTAAGACTTAATATATGATTGTTATACTATTCACTAAGTGTTATTTTTGTTGATGGATTTAAGATGTAGTTCCATAGTTTGTGAATTGTTAGTTGTTACATGTTAGTTTGTTACTAATACTATTCGCTAAGTGTTTGATTGACCCCAAGTCCCAAAGAAGTTTGTGTGTGCCAGTGTATGTACTGGCAGAGTGGCAGTGCTGCAAATTATTTGACAAATAATTTTGTTATTAGTATTATATAGTTGATAGTGCTGCAAATTATTTGACAAATAGTTTTGTTATTATGTGTCTGTGTTGACAGTGCTGCAAATTATTTGATAAATAATTTGGTAGTACTAATTGTAGATTTGTAAGCACTTAGTGGCCAGTGAGGCAGCACCACAGGCCGCAGTAGTTGCAGTGCCCAGCTGTGCAATTTGCGGATTGCAGTAGGCGGTAGCCGGTAGACACTCATGAAATTTTAATTTTTATTATAAATTTTGTAATTGATATTAATAAAAGAAAGATTCACAATAGTTAAAAATAGATTATTTTGAATTAAAAAGCTTGAAATAATTTATATTTTATTTAAAAAGTAGCCCATTTTACAAGCAGAAAAAAGCCCATCAGCCAAGCCCAAAAGTTGAAAAACTGAAATAAATAAATTGAACCGAATAACAAAAAAATTGAACCGAACTGAACTAAAACGGTTCGGTGTTCGTGCCTATTATGCATAACCAAAAATTAAAAAAATGAATCAAAATTTAAAAAAACCGAACCGAAACACCGAATGCTCACCTCTAACTGAGAGATGCTAACTCTGAGGATCTGGGTAACGGTGGGAATGAACCTGAATATCTGAGCCTGTATCATAAAACGATACTAACATAGAGTATGTAGTCAGTACATGAAATATACCGAGTATGCAAGGTAAGTAAAACTGCTAAGTAAATAAAAACATGCATATCATAAAAAATTTCATTATAAGATTCTGAGAGTAGGGTTTTGCATGCTATTATCTAAGAACATGATTTAAAAATAATTGAATATCATAATTGAATCGAATGACCCAAAGCTAAAACTGATTATTCATAAGTAAAATTAAACATTGGGTCAAACCTACTGAAAACATAATATCATGACTAATGAACATGCATAACTGAAATCATGAGGCACAATGTGAGACGTCATATAACCGACATTATCACGATAGAGTTTACGTGGTTCCGACTATCAAACTCAAGTGGGCAGAGCCATCCAAAGCCTTGCCAAGGATAAGGACGCTACCATGATATCGATATCAAGTTGAAGGCCCTTGGGGGCAGGGGAAGCTCACAAGGGAGGTCCAAAATAATCTAAACTTACCTAAGTTGGCATGTAGTTCTGAGGCACAGGGTTGACTGAACCCTTAGTCTACTCGGTGCTAGACACTACTCTCAAAAATATAAATATGCTCTCCATTAGTTTTCAACAAAGCTGAACTATCGTCTTGTGATGAATATGAATCATAACATGGTATACATAATCTAAAAACATAATATGAGGAGCCTTGGCTCAAACCATACCATAAGCTGAAAAGAGTGAGAGTCTAGACTCTAAAATCCATGTGGTACGCTAATAACATGAATTGAGGTAAATCATAAAACATACTTGATCATATGGGCTTGCCCAAACTTAAACATACTTGAAATAGACTTTGATAGTCAAAAACATGAATATAGACATGGGTAATTCGAAATCATACTTTCATCATATACATCTCATCATGATTGAAAACATATATTATAATCTGAACCTTTAATGAACTTTCATAATTGGGCATCATAATTGTAAGACTTTGAAAACATGAATTGCAATTGAAAATATTATTAAATATGCCCATGAATCATAATTAAACATTAGAAACATGAATATATTATACCCATGATAGATATTTAGAGAATTTACAAGTTGGGTTAAAACCCCATAGATCATCAACTAGGAATTTCCATGAATTTGAGAAGGAATTGATCATGGGAGTGGATGGATACACCCATTCATAATCCTACATACCTTGGTACTTCTGATTTCACAGCCCTCTTGAATGACTAAAGGAAATTGAAGGAGAATTGATGAATTTCTTGGCTTGATCACCCTTAGGAACTTCTAGGCTTGCATGCATAGAGAGGGATATGTTTAGAATGAGTTAAACCCTCTTAAAACACACTTATCTGAGCTTAAAAGGACGAACTTTAGATCTTAGGAGCTTAGGAATTATGAAAAAGCCCTTACTAATTTCGTAGGAAAAATTATGTTACTAGTCCCAACGAGGGACTGGACGACTCGTTGCCTGAGGGGACGACTCGTGGTCTACACCCGTCGTCAACACTAGAAGCCTTCACTCTGCCAATCACCACGAGAGGACGGAACTAGTTGTTGTGAGCACTGTCAAACATTTCAAGATACAATTCAAACTCCTGACCATGGCCAACCTAATGACTCTTTGGCTCTGACCATGAGTCATGGCTTGTCTATTGTCAACCCTCAGATCACCATTCGTAGCCGAATCTTACTCCATACCACAAGTCACTTAATGACTTGTGGGGTACTTCATGAGTCACTAGATGACTCATCCTATGACCTGGTTCAAAAATTTCTGTTTTCTCCATTTCAACCCCCAGGTCTGATCTTAGGGCTTTCTGGGTATTACAAGGTCACCTCCTCATTCTGCTCCTTATGAGTAATTAACCTAGAAATGTTGTTCAACATCTCCCAATTCATATTATTCCCTTCCTCTTGGAACTGACTTTCAGAAAATGAAATAGTCATTCTCCCTATGTCCTCCCAAGTTGATACTCTGTGACCTCTCCTTACCACTCCTTATTTAGACCTGTTATGGCAGGGCATTATGCTCTGTTTCTCTTGGATCCTTCTTTCATGTTTGCTATCTGTTTGGGAGATAGATCCCCTATCCTTCATATATTGTTTATATTATTATTCTAATCATCATCTTCCTCCTGAACTTGTATCTTTTGTGGTTGTATTACAGTAAGTACTTGTTTCTATGTTGTATCCCCTTTTCTCTGGCTATTTGTTGATATTCTGATGAGGGATAGGTAATGCTGTGAACTTCCTCATCCTTAATTTTTTGTGATCTATCCTCTAACTCCCAAACTACCATTTCTGTAGATACCACCTTGTCACGACTCGAGTCTACACCCTGTATGAGACACGGTACTTGGAGTCACAAGTAACCCCATGCTAACCCATGGTCTATCATAACACTGGTAATCTCAGTAAACATATGCGGAAGCTTTAAATAATAAAATCATTTAAGAAAGCTAATTTGATAAAAGTTCATACATCTGAAAAAAATAATACTGAATGTCTGAGTCTATGTCTGAAAGCCATCTACAAATGATGAGTTGTTGGGACAAGCCCCCAGCTAACTCTAAAGTCTAACTGAATAAATTAAATGAAAATAATATTGTCCTTGAAAGATGAGGACTCACCAACTGCAACTGCTGATATCGCCTAAAGGAATCGATTAACGACGTTGAGGCTCAGAACCTGCGCCTAAATCATGATAGGATACAACATAAAAGGTATGCTTTAGTTTTTGAATGTACTGAGTAAGTGAGAGATAAAATAAACATGAAGAAACAAGTAACTGAACTGAAATGACATGAAAAGACCAACTGAAATACTGGAGACTGAATAACTGAATATAATTGATATGGTCAATAATGACCTTTAATGATAGTCATAGACATGTCCTGAATCTAAAATACTAAGCTCAGCTAAACTGAAATGAACTAAAACTGTACTGACTAGTGGGAGAGTCTATAATCGACATATAGTCACGTGAGATAGACATGTAGTTTGATGTATACGCCCCATTGATATGAGCCAATATACCTTGCCATGGTATAAAGACATGAACTGGGTGATCACAAGTCTGGGGCCATAATCCTAATAAAAATAACTTATGGTGGCAACGTAGTTCTGGAAACCTGGGTGCGTTGGAACCCCGGTCCACTCGGTGCTAAGTCCTATTCCCACTGGATAGTCCTAGTCTGAATACTAAGCTAATAGCTCGAAACTGGGGTCCAAGACTAACTCAGGAATACTTATCTGGAAGTATCCTGAGAGTCTTATCAGATCGAATTCTGTAATTGGTGTTCCAAGACTGGTCAGAGCTGCTTATTGTTGCGCCCTAACGCACGCGCAAGTGTACGCAGTCGTACAAGTAATACAGTGGCCTTTATTAAGAGTCAGATGTCGAATCCACAGGGACTGGGCTAATTCAATGAATTATCAATTTCAAGTGCTAATTTAACCTTCACAAGTGTTGATTGTAGAAATTTCGAAAAATTCTAATTAAATCTAGGGGTGATCACAAAACAATCGAGAAACAATACAAGAAGCAACTAGAGTTAAAGCCTGATAATCATGCAATACTACAATTCACAATGGTTCAAGTATGAAAACTTCAGTTTTTGTGTCACATAGTTAAAATGTGGTGCTCATGGTCTTTTGAGCCTTTAAACACAACAAACTAGTCGCACACCTACATCGTCGAGCGGGGATGTGACATCCTAATTGGTGAGCAATTTAACTACATGGATGTGGATTACGGAGTTTGTGCCCTTGATTATGGACTTTCGTACCTCTAATCATTTAACCTGACTTAACTTTACAACTACTTCTATGAGTGGTGCTGTGACAATTCTAAGTCGGTGTCTAGCTCATCCTATTTTAGTAACCAAGCAAGGCAAATTAGGTATAATTTCTATCCTAACCGCTAATCCTATTGTAAAGATAAGAACTTTCTCCCTACATTCTTGTGTTCTAGCCTAGGGTTACTCTTTCGAGCTTTTACCTAAGCTTAACGAGTTTATTTTCATGGTGATCAACATAAAAACTATAATAATGAAGAATTTAAGACAAAACAACAACTAATAACTCAAACCAACGAAGAATTCATGCAATTACATTCATATCATGTGGCCTCAACCGTAGAGGAAGGGTTTTATCCACTCATGTTCATACAAATACTTATAAACATGATCAAAGTAAAGTACTTACAAGAATGATTAAAAGAAAATGAAAAATAATGAACCCTAGGTAGAGTTCTTCACTTCTCCCTTCGCTCCTTTCCGGTGTTCTCCAAAAATTTCATGATAAAATGATTTTAGGAGCTAAATGTTTAATTTATACTAAGTGGAAAAATAAAATTTTTGGTCAGCCATGGACCAGCTCTGTGCCATGCTGCCCATGGCGGCAGTTTGATGGCGTGACACAGCCTGGTCACGCATGCCCACTAGACGGATTGCATCGACAATCCCTGTGCGAAGCTTGTGCACGTCGCCTGGCATGGCACGCTGCTTCTCGCGCCCGGAACATGGCGTGACATGGCCTCCAGTGTGCAGCAAGGCCTGGCATGGCATGGCTCCAACGCGCAGGCGCACTGCCTGGCATCTCTCGCGCGTACTCTTGCCTGCGTGACACGGCGCTTGGCACGCCAATGGCCTAGCGTGGCACGCTGGTGGCCTAGGCAACCCTTATCCTTTGCAACTTCATTCATTTTTCCTTGCCATGCTTTCCCAACTTCTTTCTTATTCATTAACCATCACATTTAGTCCCTCCAAAGCATTTTAACCCTACAAAAAAAAGACTAATCATGACGGTTAGTTCATACACAAAAATATTCAAAATCACATGAGAATGTAATAATTAAATTGACAAACTTGACTAAATTAAGTTATAAAGTAGCACTTGGGCACGTAATTATCACTATCCCACACTTAAATCCTTGTTCGTCCTCGAACAACTCCGTTCCATCTCATGCACATGAAGAAATCACACATAGCTATTTAAAGCAAGACAATTCAAGCTAAGGCTACACCAAATGTTTTAGATGACAAGTTAAAAATAGAGCATGCAAGATATATCCATTAAAATCACATATAACTACGTTAAGACTTCCTAGCCTCAAGAATCGATTCTCAACCTCAACAAACTCATGCACATCAACCAAGTAAGACTTTCCACGTGAAATTTTATCCTTCATCAAACATGTGCCCTCAGAACAAGAGAGTTACCCAAGTTTTCGATCATACATTTTCAAATTATAACTTGTATGGGTATATGAATAATAAATATTCTCACCCTCAAAAAGAGTTCACATGCAACATGTATTGACGCATAAGCTTGCCTTTAGTGTTTTACTCCACTAATTTAGGAATGTTTGAACGTAAGATCAAGTAGGTCTTAATGGGTTGTAACATAAGCTAAGGAACGGGTAGGTACTATTCTGGCCAGTAATGGTGACTATCTTCCCTAAGTGCTTTTAATACATCATACTTTCATTATGAATATCTATCCTCTTACTTCACCTTTATTCTCTTCAACTCTCATTTTTCCTCTTTGTTTCCCCATTTTCTTAGGCACACTTAAGCTATTAGTAAGGAGTACGTAAGCAATTTTTTCGCTTTTTTCTTCTTTTACTCCCTACTAACTCTTATTCATTTTTAAACAAGTGCACCTCTATTCTTTTCTTCAACTCCCACAACTACTCTTTTCCTTCTCCTTCCAACTTCTCACTCCTTAACTTCTTTTGCATTTTCACTTAAGCGCTTAGGAGTTTTGGATCAAATTCAAGGCTATTGAAAAGAAAGGATTAAGCTCATTTTGTGGCTAGCAAAGAATAGGCTAAAGTCTCAATGGGGCTAACTAAGATCAGACATTCAAGGTAGGTAAAGCGAAGGATAAAAATTAGGCTCATACAAAGAAATGCCTAAATCATCTCCTACAATTGACATCCCTCATTTCGTTTTGTATACACACCAGGAAATTCTAGACACTACACAATGGCATAGAATATTTGAAAACCTTACACTCATGACACATGCTCAATTCAAGAAAGATTCAGTGGACTCTTAACTCAGCTAATCACAAAAATTTAGAATTAACCGTTTAGCACATACAGTCATACTCAAGAACCTAGGTGTCTCAAATAGAGTTATACAACTGCTAAGCATGCTTCAAAATTTACAACACTTGCATCTCACAATCATGTACATCATAACAAGAATATCAAGCTATCAATCAGCTAAGGGTTCGCAATAAAAACCTATTAACTAATTTTTCCTCAAGACAGTCATCTATCCATCATCGAGAAAAATCCCTAACTATGACTAAAACCAACTATGTACAGACACAAAAAACTTTTATTCATCGGTTTAAAGTGCCCCCCTTCGAAAAAGAACTGAAAAGAAAAACCAAAGGGTGGGTGAACTGTGCTCAACTCAAACTTTTTCATCAACCAATATCATACCAAGCACTAACTTTACCCGAATTCATTAAGCACAAAATTTTTGAAATTTTCCTCACCCCACACTTGAATCATGCTATGTCCCCAAAACATCCATTAAAAATAATACAAGGGTGAGAAATACTCCCTGAGGCCTCTAGGCCTAGCTAACAACATGTTCTTCCTCATTTGTGAACAAGTGGGTCACCGACCCCACATTTATCCTCTTATGCTCCTTAGCTTCCTCTTCTAAAGGTACTCAAACTTTCCCTCAATATATGCTTAATTCACCACCACAACAACACAAAGTGAACATAACCAAAATAAAAAAAAGAAAAATAAAATTGTACTTGTGGTACCCTTGGGTTGCCTCCCTAGCAGCGCCTGATTTTACGTCGCGGCACGACGTGGACTATCCTTTTCAGGATATCCTCAAACAATTGTTCCCTTTTGTGAACTATATTTTTCTATTTTTGTTTTTAGAGGGAACAACCTCCACTCTGTCCCTCTCTACTTCCAACTTCTTCTCCAATTTTAGCCCTCCATCAGATTCGGGCTGAAATGTCATTATGCATTGCAGCAGTGGACCCATGGAGTCTACCACTCCATAGTTAGCCTCTGACAACACATTGGTCTTACAAAGATACCTGTAGTGTGTGGGTGGATTGATCTCTTGGTAAACTCTGAAGAGCTCTTCTTCATCATCGACCCTCATTTTAAGGGTATCTACTCTCACATTTATGATCGCTCCTCCAATTGCCAAGAATGGCCGTCCCGAGACCAGGGATACCTTGTCATCAACTTTAAAGTCAAGTATGATGAGATCAGTGGGTATAATGAACTTACCCACTTTGATGAGAAGGTCCTCAATTATCCCCTCTGGTGCCACTGTGGACTTGTCTGCCACCTGGAGCATTACTCGTATTTGCCTCAGCTGACGCAATCCCAGGGTGTTAAAAATAGATAGGGGCATTATATTTATTGCTACCGCTAAGTCACAAAGAGCCCTTGTCACTTCAGCTTTACCAATTTGTATGGAGAGGGTAAAACTCCTTGGGTCCTTGATCTTTTTCGGCATCTTGCTCATCACCCTGTAACTTCAATTCTCAGTTAGTGCTACCATATGGACATCCACCAACCTAACTTTTTTGGCCACCACATCTTTCAAGTACTTAGCGTACTTTGACATTTCCGGAAAAAAATCAAGTAAGGGCAAATTGAAGTGAAGTTCTTTCAAATATAAAAGAACTTTTTTAAAGAACTTTTCCTCCTTGCTCTTCTTGAGCTTTTGCGGGAATGGTGATGGTGGTCTCTGTGCTGGCTACAATGATGATTGTGCATTGTGTTGCACAACACTCTTAGTTACTCCTCTGTTAGTAGATGGTCCCTGTCTGACCATCTCCGACTGCACCTCATTTCTTTTTTCCTTTGGTGGTGTATCAACCAATTGCTTGCCACTCCTCAGACTGATGGCATTGACCCGTCAGGGGTTTGTATCTGTGTCACTGGGTAATCCTCTCTAAGGTTTGGTGTACTGAGCAGCTGCTAATTAACCCATCTGCTTCTCTAGATTGTAGGTGGCCAACTACTGATTTTTCAAATTTGAAGCCATCCGTGCCTGATTCTCTGCCAGTTGGGTCTAGGTAGCCCTAATTTTCTCCAACATCTCCTCAATGTTACTACTGCTTGACAGGCCACCGTTCTTCCTATTCTGCTGCTAAGGCTGCTGGTAGCTCTGACTCTAATTGCCACCCCAATAAAAATTTGGGTGACTCTGCCAATTCTTACTGTAGGTTTTCCCAAAGGTCTGGTGATTTCTCTGAACATTCCCTATAAAATTGACTGATTCAGGATTGGCCCTGCAAGATTCTGCATTGTGCCCATTGTTACCACAAATTTCATACCAACTAGGAGCCTGCTGAATTGCATTCACTTTTCCCTACGGTTGGTTCATAGTCAGTTTTTTGAACTGAGCTATCATCTGATGCTGAAATGATGCTAGCTGTGCTGCTAAAGCATTGACACTATCCACTTCTATTAGCCCTGCTGCTCTCTTTCCTACCCATCTCGATGATTCATTGTGCCACTCTAGATTTCCTTGAGCAATCCTGTTCAACAGAGTGTATAACTCATCATATGTTTTCTCCAGTGCTTGCCCACCCGATGCAGAGTCTAATAGAATTTTTGTATGTGGGTCTAGACTCTCCACAAAGGTATTGGCTAGAACCTTATTGGACTGCTAGTGATTGGGGCAGTCTCTTAACAATGACTTGAAGCTCTCCCAAGCCAAATATAAGTTCTCCTTCGGCCTCTGCTTAAAACTTAATATCTCACTTCTGAGCTTGGCTGTCTTTTCAGAAGGGAAGAATCCGATGAGGAACTTCCTTGCTAGGTCGTTCCAAGAAGTAATGGAATTAGGTGGTTCAGCCTTCAACCACCTTTTAGCCTCTCCCAAATATGAAAATGGAAAGAGTGTGAGTGGGACATAGTCAGTTGACACTCTGGTGGGGACAAAAATGTCACTAATCTCTAGGAAATTCTGTAGGTGCTGTTGTGGGTCCTCATGAGTCATTCCAGTGAATTGGCCACTAGAATGTAAAAGCTGCACCATGTTCTGTTTCAGCTCAAAGTTCCCTTCGGACTCCGGTTTGCGGATACTGGAGGTCACATTCGTCACTAGTGGGATTGCCACTTCGGGAACTGGTCGGGCTGCCATCTAGTTAGGTAACAACTCTTCTTACCCAACTGGTGGATGTTGTTGTAACTGTTCTTGTAACCTTTTCAACTTTCGCTCTAGAGCCTTCCTCCTGAGCAAATGTAGTTGGCGTTCAGGTTCCAACAAAGGTTCCACCAGCTCTCTATTCCTTGCCAGTTCTGCAAGGACAATCTGTTACCTGCAATATAGCAGATTAAGACCAAGTTTTTCAACACTTAAGGAAATTAAAATTTACACAAAAATAGAAAAATTCACTAAATGCTACCAGTCCCCGGCAATGGCACCAAAAACTTGTTGCGCCCCAGTGCATGCGCAAGCGTACGCGGTCGTACAAGTAATGCAGTGGCCTTTTTTAAGAGCCGGATGTCGAACTCACGAGGACTGGACTAATTCAGTGAATTATCAACTTCAAGTGCTAATTTAACCTTCATAAGTGTTGATTGTATAAATTTTAGAAAATTCTAATTAAATCTAGGGGTGATCACAAAACAATCGAGAAACAATACAAGAAGCAAACAGAGTTAAGGCCTGATAATCATGCAATGCTACAATTTACAATGGTTCAAATATGAAAACTTTAGTTGTTGTCTCACATAGTTAAAATGCGGTGTTCATGATCTTTTGAGCCTCTAAACACAACAAACTAGTCTCACACCTACATCGTTAAGCGGGGATGTGACATCCTAATTGGTGAGCAATTTAACTACATGGATGTGGTTTACGGAGTTTGTGCCCTTGATTATGGACTTTCGTACCTCTATCATTTAACCTGACTTAGATTTACAACTACTTCTACGAGCGGTGCTGTGACAATTCTAAGTCGGTGTCTAGCTCATCCTATTTTAGTAACCAAGCAAGGCAAATTAGGTATAATTTCTATCCTAACCGCTAATCCTATTGTAAAGATAAGAACTTTCTCCCTACATTCTTGTGTTCTAGCCTAGGGTTACTCTTTCGAGCTTTTACCTAAGCTTAACGAGTTTATTTTCATGGTGATCAACATAAAAACTATAATAATGAAGAATTTAAGACAAAACAACAACTAATAACTCAAACCAACGAAGAATTCATGCAATTACATTCATATCATGTGGCCTCAACCGTAGAGGAAGGGTTTTAGCCACTCATGTTCATACAAATACTTAAAAACATGATTAAAGTAAAGTACTTACAATAATGATTAAAATAAAATGAAAAATAATGAACCCTAGGTAGAGTTGTTCACTTCTTCCTTCGCTCCTTTCCGGTGTTCTCCAAAACATTCGTAATAAAATGATTTTAGGAGCTAAGTGTTTAATTTATACTAAGTGGAAAAAATAGAATTTTTGGCTGGCCATGGACCAGCTTCGTGCCACACTGTCCATCGTGGCAGTTTGATAGCGTAACACGGCCTGGTCGCGCATGCCCACTGGACGAATGACATCGACAGTTCCTGTGCGAAGCTTGTGCGCGTTGCCAGGCGTGGCATCCTGCTTCTCGCGCGCGGCACATGGTGCGACACAGTCTCCAGCATGCAGCACGGCCTGGCGTGGCACGACACCAACGCACAGGCGCACTATGTAGAAGCTCTCGTCCATTCTCCTGCCTGCGTAACACGGCACTAGGCATGCCAATGGCCTAGCTGGCACGCTAGTGGCCTAGGCAGCCTCTATCCTTTGGAAATTCATGCCATCTTCCTTGCCATGCTTTTCCAACTTCTTTCTTATGCATTAACCATTATATTTAGTACCTCCTAATTGTTTTAACCCTATAAAATAAAGACTAATTATGTCGGTTAGTTCATACACAAAAATATTCAAAATCACATGAGAATATAATTAATTAAATTGACAAATTTGACTAATTAAGTTATAAAATAGCACTTGGGTACGTAGTTATACCTAAGATCACTTATCTGGGAGTGTCATAACTAAGGGTGGCAAGGGAACCAGGTCCGATCTGATCTGGTTCGATTCCAATAACGAATCCATTACCGGTAAGACCCGATTCTGGTAGGTCCAGTAGGAACCGGTATAGGGGGTACTGGGTAGGGGAACCGGTATAGGGGGTACCGGGTAGGGGAACCGGTGTGGAATGGAAAAATTTACCGGTTGAACCGGTACCGGTTAACAGTCAGATTTTTAATTTTTTTTGTGTAGTTACCGTTTGGAGTCTTTTGGCAAAGGGCAGTGGGGCCCACCAACGGCTCCTAACAACTATTCCCCCCCCCCCAAACACCTCCCTACCCCCTAACACATCTACACTATAAATATATCCCATATTCATCCTATTTTTCTCACAAAATCTTCAATTCTCTCTGTTATTTTCTCAAAGACTCAAACTCACAAATTCTCTCTAGTTTCTACTCTCTAATCTTTTAATTTTATATTTTGTGGTATTAGCCAGTTGGAGATAGGAGATTTTTTTAAGCCATTTGCAAGATTCAATTGTCATCTCTCAATTCCGACTTTTACGCAAATGTTCGGTACATTCATTCCAACTTTAATCTCCTTATTTATTTACTTATAATTTTTTTGTTGTTATATTTATATTGCTTGTTAATTTGTTATTCATTTTTTTTATTTATTTAATATCTCTATTTGCTTATTTTATATTTTAAATATGGATGCCGATAAACAAGTAGAGGTAAAAGAATTATGGGTGCTACTAATGGGGACGTGGAAATAGTTCTAGATCATTACCACCACCGCCACCGCCTAGATTTAGTAATGTAGATGAAACTTATGTTGATGGAACTTACTTACCACATCAACAACCTTATGACATTAATTCTACTACTCAATTAGACCTTGATACTATAGATAGAATTTATACTAATTTTGAAGCAGACTTAGCGGATTCTCAAGAGGTTCAAGAAGAAGAGTTAGAGGAGATCCCTACCCCTACTATTCCAGTTTCGGAATTACTTGCATTTACTAGGGCCACTGGGGCCGAACGTCCTAAAAGGTCATAAGTTTGGCAATTTAAGGAGCAAAATAGTAAAAAAGCTAGTACTACTTGTTTAAAATGTAAGAAAGTATTAAAACATTTGACTGGGGGATCGAAAGATGGGACAGGGTTGCTAACTAAATATTTGAGATCGTGTAATAAAGAATTTGCTCACCTAGAAGCTGTTGCTAAGGCTAAAAAAATGGCACACCTTTGCTCGAAGTATCTATAGCGGTAGGAGGGTCTAACATGGTTCAAAATGTTTTAAATAGGACTAACCCCACTGGCTCAAGCACAAACGTCACATATAGTCGGAAAAAGATCATCAAGAATTAGCTAAAACGGTAGGTGTTTGTGGTTTGTCTTTTAGTTTTCCTTCACATCCCGGTTTTATTCATTATATTTGGGAGGTGCAGAATCCATCTTTTCAAGTTTTTTCCAGAAACACAATTAAAAATAATATTTTTAAATATCAAGCTGAATACTGTCATTATCTTCATTGTATCTTTATATATTTTGATGGTAGAACATCAATTACTTCTGATATGGGTCGTAGTATTAATGGTAATGATTATTTTACTGTTATCGCTCATTGGATTGATCATGAATGGAATATGCAAAAAAGAAATAATAGGATATAAATATGTAGAGGAGAGTAAAACCGGTTCTTACATATCTTTTACAATAGGTTGTATTTTACAGTATCTTAATCTTTGTGATAAAATAATTGGAGTCACTTTAGACAATGCTTCTAATAATTTGAAAGCAGTTGATTTTTTAAAATCTAGACTTTGTTCAATTGAAAATGATGCCTTTCATGTTAAATGTGTTGCACATATTTTTAATTTAATTATAAAAGATGGTCTTGATACTTTTGGACTTAGTTATCAAAAAGTTAGACTTGCTTGTGCTTGAATTTTTAAAGCGAAAATATAGGCTAAACTTGTTGAATATACAAATCGTTGTGTAGAATGTCAACTTGAATATAGAAAAGTTCCAAAAGAAGTGTCTACTTGATGGAACTCTTTATATGAAATGCTTGAAGTAGCTTATGTTTATCGCAAGCCTATACAATTAGTTTATAATGCTCATAATGCGGATACTTAATCAAGACTTTGTGATGATAGGGCTCAAGTTTATGAAATTATTAAAATTTTGAATACTTTTTATACAGCTACAAATGCAATATCTGGTCAATATTATCTGACCATTTCGTCAGTGTTAGTAAATATTACTGTTATTTCAAGGGAATTTGCAATATTTAAAAAAATTAAAATGTTTAAAGAGACTATTCAATATATGATTGAAAAATTCAAAAGATATTTTTTCCCTATTCCCTAAATTTGTTTGACTGCTACTTTATTCAGCCCTTTTTATAAAACTCAAGGTGTTGGAAAAATGGTTCAAGTTATTTATACAAATTTAGAAATTCAACCAGATGAATTGCTAACCTTTGAGATGTGCAAGAGTAGTATAATACCTAAAGCTAGAAACTTATATAATGTATATAGAACAATCGAACAAATTGTTCCACTGACGCGACATGTTAGTTCTAGGCCTAGGGTAGAAGATGTTGATGACTTGATGGGTGATTATCTTGGTCTCGAATCATCTAACAGTAATGACTTTGATTCATATATTTCGCAGGCACGAGATAGCATCAGAGATCAAATGGAGAGCCACAACTTTTGGCGTGGTGGAAGAACCATAGGGAACAATATCCAAGGCTTTCAAGGGTGGTTCGAGATGTGTTAGCCATTCAAGCGTCTTCAGTAGCTTCAGAGCAATCTTTCAGCTCGGGAAGATTTATTATTGGAGACCACCGGTATTCTTGGCAAAAGACAGTTTAGCAATATTGGTGTTATTCGGAGATTGGATAAATACTGAACTGTCACGCCCCACCTTGGGAGGCATGACTGACACCTAGTGCCACACTGGGATCTGACTGACCTGGCTGGCTTATGCACATCTGGTGTATGCCTGCGACTCAATTCAAGAAAATAACGAGCTATATCTCGACTATAAACACAGTCCCCGACCGACAAGGCCATATAGTCACCTGTAAATAAAACAGCTAACCAACAACAGGAAATAAAAGGGATCCTATGTGGTCCAACAAGACCATCATGCTGTCTAGTTATAACAGAAATGAAGACAAGCTACTATACTAGACCCCACACGGCCAACATACGAGGTATAACTGATTAAGGCCCCACTGACCAACATACAACTAGTTGACTAACGATTGTAGTCTATAAGTCTCTAAGAATAAAAATAGTGGTCAGGACAGCGCCCTGGCCTACACCCAAATTCTATACAACTAAAGGAATGTAACCTCTACGACTTGACAACTCTGAACTACGGGAGATGACCAAACTTCTGACTCTGAACAACTGCTACTAAAAAGCCTGAACTCCATCTGTCTAAACCTGCAGGAAAGTAATGCAACACCCGAGGATGGGCGTTAGTACAATATGTACCAAATATGTAAGGCAATACGTAAGCTGTTAAAGACTGAAAGTAAATAGAGAGAAGGGCAGAAAGATTAACCTGTAAGCTAGCTCATTCGTAATCTGCGTCTAGCAAGACACTACACGTATGTAAGCTACGACTGTACAATCATATATTCATGAGCTATAGCTAGCAGACAAGAATACAAACAAGAACCTAACCTGACCCCCATAAGCCTGGAAGGTACAAGCAACACAGAAATAACCTACCGGGACCCCTATAAGTCCTGGCAAATGAACCTCAATCTATATACCCCTATCTAGGTTTTAATGACTCTACTGGTGCTATAGCCAACCTATCTGTCCCCCTGGATCTGTAACTGAGCCTGCTCGGCCTCAGAACTGTAGCTGTGTCTGAGTCTAGTGGACTCTTGATAACTACACCTCGGGCACCAGGCTCGAGAGGGTGTGGTACTGATACGACATAAACATAGTCCAGCCATGGAATGGACGGTATAAGGCCCTCGGACCTCATCTTCGTCCCTCGTGGACGGCATACTGCTCCTTGGAGCGATGTCATCAAGCCCCTCACAGACGATGACACAACTAGTAACCCCAACCAAGGTGTTGTAATGAAATCTCAATCTAGTCACTCGAAAGGCGTATCTGGCCTTTTGGGCCTAACGCTACCGCTGATCGCTCCCTAGGATAGTCTGTAAGGCTGCTACCAAGCACACCGTGCACCTGTATCCTAATAGTGATCATGATCTTTAATGATCTAGACTGGATAGGGCGAGATCTGGAGTGGTATAACATAACTCTGAATGTCCTGCCCTGACAACTATGACTCATAAACAACTGTGGGGTCGCAAATGACGAATTGCTTAGTTCCTCTGCTTAGAACAACTGTAGGGCTGCTACTGGCTGAACATACTTTTGAGCAATCGACCTCTGATCCTCCACAGGAAACTTACCGACATTCTTAGCTTGTGGGTAGTACTGTACTAACGTGGTATTAGTCCCTTAGACCTCATCTTGGTCTACTCGGATCTTATATTACTTTTGTGGGCGATTCTTAACCTTATAGACAAGTTTGTATAGACGTAGACACTTCCGACAATCTGTACCTGAGTATTTTATAAGAACCGGCTGGGGCACTGGCCCGACCTCTAACCACTGATAAGGTCCCCTTCCTTAGGGTACCACATGTCTATTTGACTTGGATGATTAGGCTGGCTTCCTGGGCGATTTGTATGATAAGTGCTAAGTCAACTAGGACTAACAATTACTAGTATTAGCTAATTAGGTGGCAGGCTGTCACTCAGTTTAGTAGACAATACTAGGCTGCTAACTCTAAATATGGCCTTCCTATCTAAATTTCTGGCCCTGGGGCGTAAGGATACTCCAATGGCCTTTGGGCGTGCTTTTCTGGCAACACAGGCGCCAAACTGGTAGTTATATCACCTAACTGCGCCTATGTTGTTCAACTTACTAACTCAGATTCATTAGTTATCCACAACTTCTAGGGTCTAGGCCTGACAACAAAACATACAATTCTACTAATACAACGAATTGGAGGATAGGAGAATTTTCGTGACGCTTCTAGCGTGTACCACACTTAATCTGTTCTTTCCCAACAAGGAATACTACGATATAAGATATATATGTTTCTAGCAGCTAACCATGACATATATATTTGTAGTCTACAACTGTAGTTGTCTATAACATATCTAATCACAATCTACTGATAGCAATTACTTACAACATGAACCGTCATTTCCATTCAAGAACATAAGTCGCATTACTACACGACTAGAATAACTTGCCGAGGGATAAGCCTTAACATACCTCGATTTTCGTTCCTTGAATAACCGTCGAGTTTCAACTCGTATACGTCGGCTCTTTTCAACTATAACTTTAATACTGAAAGAATGGATCTAATTTTAATACTAAACTCGACAAAATCGGCAAATTTTAATACTAATAGAAACTATAATTCAATCATGTAAAACACAATCTAAAATTTATAATTTCCCAAGAGTTCAAAAGGGAGAAATTCTTACTTGAAGCCTGTGGCCGTATAGGAATCAGTTTGGAGCAATTCTGACAACTTTTTCTCGGCTGGGTTCTGATTGGCTAGGCGTATTTCAAGAAAATAACTCCGTAGTAATGCTCCCTGTAGGTTTAGAATTCAATACCTGAAGTTAATTTGAATTTGGAAAGCATTGGGCATTATAATCGGACAAAAAACTATTGAATTTCACGTATCTTCTTACTTCTGGTCAGATATGAAATGTTGGTAAATGATTTGAAATAACCAAGGGGTCCATTTATACTTACATGGGCGGTGGCAAGGGTGGTGCCCCACGCCTCCCATCGCGCCTCACTCCTTGCCGCGTCGCGCCCCTCAACGCACTGGCTTGCCTGGCGCGCCACGCTGGCCAGTGCACTGCTGGCTGGCGCGTCGCGCTGACCCCTCGCTGCCTAGCCTCGCCCGACCTTGCTTTCGAGGCTTTTTCCACACGCGTCAAGCTCTTCCTACTTGTCACGAATCCACGTGTACGCTTACTAATCGTTAATATTTACGGGGTATAACATGAACAAAGAAACTTTGGACTGCCAAAGTTATCGGCCCAAATTGAAGATGAAATAGATGAAGTATTTGGGGCAAATAGCGATGACGTATGGACGTAATGGAGGAACAAGGAAGAGTACCAATTCTAGAAAATATGACAGAGGACGTGATAAATAAGTTACGAAAATAACATTTTGGAGATTTTAGATTTTAGTATAATAATATTAGAGACCTAATTGAAACAGAACCCTTCCTAGAAGGTGGCTGCGTAGATTAGGTACTCTATTAGTCTTCTAAATATTTTATAATACATGTATGATTTTATTTATTTGAATAAATTTATAGGCTATTCGCCTTAATTTTTTAAATAATTGTCTTTTATTTAATGCAACTCATTTTATAAATACTTAGTATTACTTACTTAAAATTTAATTTATATTCGATTTGCTAACTTAGTAACTTACTTCATAAATTTATCACTATTTACTATTTTATCAAAATTTTAATAAGCTACAAGTTTAATTAGTTTTGACTTTTGAAAAAACAATTAGTTAGTTTTGTAAAAAAGTTCATAAGTATTAACTTTAAAATATTTAAAAGTTCATAAGTTATAACTTTAAAAAATATTTATCAAAAAATATCCCAAAAAAAATGGTTAACTTAAATTTTTAATAGACTAATAATTAAAAAATTATAAATTTTTTTTTAAAAAAATATAAAGAAATGAATTAAAAATATAATTGGACCCAGTTTTGGACCCGGTCCGACCCGGTTCCACACCGATAATACACGGACCGGACCAGACAAGGTGGAATACCCGGTAGACCTGATACTGGTAGACCTGGTTCCGGTCAACCCAGTCCATTTACGAAAAAAAATAGTCCGGTGGTTCCGGTTCCGGTCCGTTGCCACCCTTAGTCGTAACCGTCTAAAGAACCAACTAATATCTGCAAATTGATAACTAATGCTGATAACTGACATCTGGGAGGCACCACTGACACCTCAAGAAAAGACTATAGTCAAACTGATCAGCTAACATTTCTGAAAATACTGAGTAGGCTAGTATTCTGACTAAAACTTGACTAGCATGAACTCACAAAGATAATCACTGATATTAACAACATGCGAATTCCAACACTGATAGAATCAAAAAACATGAATAACTAATCAAACATGCAAGACTCTAATTTACTGCATTCCAAAGCTAGGGCTAAAACCATCTTTACAAGAATAAGTATCAACATGATAGCTAGATAGTGAAATTTTAATAACAATTAACATGAACAATATAGACAGAATCTGGCTGAAAATTCATTCACATTTGAAAAATCTAGGACTAAAACTGATAAGAAACTTTTAAACAGATTTTGGGGACACAAGGGAAGGACAATTCCCTTGCTAAAATCTCACATACCTAGTGAAGAAATCCTAGAGAAAATCTTTTGAGAATCTGAGAATAAAATCGATTGCCCTAACTTGCCCTGAGGAGTCTGTCTAAGAGTTCTTTAATCTGAAGATCGAGAGTTGAGATAGAATGAGGGGGATATCATCGATTACTTGTTTAATTATCTTTAAAACATGCCTAAAATGATGGGGTTTAGAGATTAAAAGCTGAGAAATTACTAAAATAACCCTGAAATAAAATCTGGAAAACTGTCCAACAAGGGACAACAGGTCACACAACGAGTTGTTGGTTGAGACCACGACTCATTGGGACCGATCGTTGGTCCTGGTCCTGGATTCTTAGCTTACTGAAATTGGAAACGAGGGTGACCACGACTCGTTGGATGAACCAACAGGTCGTTGGTGCTTCCCGTTGTCACTGGAAGGAAGAACCTGGGAACCCTAACAATGAGCAACACAACGACTCATTGATAGAACCAACGGGTCGTTGTATCGACTCATCGTCTCCAGTGGAAAAGTCTGAGGATTTTGTAGACTTGTTACCACGGGTGGATACAACGACTCATTGTGTGATACAACAAGTCGTTGTTGCCACTCATTTTCACTGAAGGAGCTGGGAAAATTATCTAGAGCCCTAACTAATGACTCACACCATGAGTCGTTGTATCACACAACGACTCGTTGGTTGACTCATGGGTTCTTTGAAAAGGGATCACTGGGTTCTGAGCTGGGGATACAATGAGTTACCGGACGACTCATTGTTTCTCACAACAGGTCATTTCATGTCCTGTTGGTTCCCGAAGAACTATGACAGGGCCGACCATGACCTAGAAAATGGGTCGTTAGTGCTGACGATGACTCATTGTGAGGCAAAAATTTCTGATTTCTTCTGGATTTTTCTTGCAAGGTCTGAGTTTGGTCTAGAAAAGTTTTGGGGTGTTACAATATCTCCCCCTTGAGATCATTCGTCCTCGAATGAAGGCTAAAACTGCTAGAAAGCTGGAAAAAGAGCTGCAATTACCAGACTGAGACTATGAACTAGTTTCTGAAGGAATGACTGACTCCGAACTGATTTAACCATGCTAACTGAGTTGATGCAACTAGAATGTACATTAAAAATCTAAATAGAGCTGATGGGTACGGAACTGAACATAGTATTGAGGAGGAATTTAGTACCTGATGCTGGAATTGAACTGGAAGGGAATAAATGAGGGTATTTGGCCATAATGTCCGCTTCTTCCTCCCATGTGGCTCCCTCAACTAGCTGGTTCCTCCACAATACTTTCACTGAAGCGACTTCCTTGTTTCTCATCTTACGAACCTGACGGTCTAGGATCTGAACTGGGACCTCTTCGTAAGTGAGACTATCCTTCACTCCCACACTGTCTAATGGCAAAACTGAAGTTGGATCACCGATGCACTTCTTCAATAGTGACACATAGAAGACTGGGTGCACAGATGCTAACTTTGGAGGTAATTCTAACTCATATGCCACACTGCCAAATCGCCTCAGAATCCTGTAGGGTCGTACATATCTCAGACTGAGTTTTCCTTTCTTTCCAAACCTCATCACCCCTTTCATAGGTGAAATTTTTAGGTAAACCCAATCATTTTCAACAAATTCTAACTCTCTCCTCCTCATATTAGCATAAGATTTTCGTCGTCTTTGAGCTATTTTCAACCTATCCTTGATGAGTTACACTTTCTACATAGCTTCATGAACTGAGTCTAGCCCTATCAAGGTAGCTTCACCAACCTCAAACCACCCTATAGGAGACCTACACCTCCTATCATATAATGCCTCAAACGGGGCCATCTGAATACTGGAGTGGTAGCTGTTGTTGTACGCAAACTTGATGAGAGGTAGGTGATCATCCCAACTGCCCCAGAAATTGATCACACAAGCTCTCAACATATCTTCTAAGGTTTGAATAGTCTGCTCAGCTTGTCCATCTGTCTGAGGGTGAAAAGCTGAGCTTGACCTGAGTACTAAGTCCTTTCTGAAATGACTTCCAGAAATGCGAGGTGAATTGGGTACCTCTATTTGAAATAATGGACAAGGGCACTACATGCAGTCTGAATAACTCTCAGATATATAGCATAGCATAATCCTAAGCTAAGTTTGTAGTTTTAATTGGGAGAAAATGTGCTGACTTGGTCATTCGATCCACTATCACCCAAATTGAGTCATGTTGCCGACGAGTACGAGGTAGACCTATAATAAAGTCCATATTCACTTATTTCCACTTCCATGTGGGTATGCTAATATCCTGAGTCATACCTCTAGGTCTCTGGTGTTCCACCTTAACCTGCTGGCAGTTCGGGAACTTAACCAGTGTTATGTCTCTTTTCATGCCGTTCCACCAATAGATATCCCGTATATCACGATACATATTAGTGGAACCTAGGTGGATAGAATATCTAGAACTGTGTGCTTCTGCCAGTATCTGTTATCTGAATTCACCTACATCCGATACACAGTCTAGCCTGGTAACGGAGCACACCATCTCCCCTTTTGGAGAAAGCCTCCACTTCTTTTCTGAGAATTGCTTTTTTTAGCTTAAGCAGTATAGGATTTTCATCCTACCTTGACTTAACTTCAACAACTAACGAGGAATATGAACCACTTTGTATTACTACTCCGCCCTTAGTTGAATCAACCAACTGCACTCCCGACCGAGCTAACCTGTGAATGTCCTTTGCCAGTTCTTTTCTATTCTCTTCGACATGAGCCACACTCCCCATAGACGTCCTGCTTAGGGCATCAGCCACCATATTGGCCTTGCCCGGGCGGTACAACACACTCATGTCGTAATCCTTCAATAGGTCCAACCACCTTCTCTGACGAAGATTCAAGTCTTTCTAACTGAACACGTACTGAAGGCTCTTGTGATCGGTGAAAACATCCACACGGGCCCCGTAAAGGTAATGCCTTCATATTTTCAACGCAAACACCACTGCTGCCAACTCAAGGTCATGAGTTAGATAGTTTTTTTCATGAGCCTTGAGATGTCTGGAGGCATAAGATATCACCTTACCCCGCTGCATCAAAACGCAATCGAGTCCTACTCTAGGAGCAACACAATATACTATGAACCCATCTGTTCCTTCCGGAAAGGTTAAAATTGGAGCGGTAGTGAGTCAAGTCTTCAACTCCTGAAAACTCTTCTCATACACATCTGACCACTGAAACTTCACCTTTTTCTAAGTCAACCTAGTCAGAGGAGATGCAATAGGGGAAAATCCTCCTACAAAACGTCAGTAATAACCGGCTAAACCCAGGAAACTTCTGATATCAATTGGGGAAGTAGGTCTTGGCCAGTATTTCACTGCTGCTATATTTTGAGGATCTACTTGAGTACCCTCACCTGAAACCACATGACCAAGGAAAGTCACAGACTTCAATCAGAATTCACATTTGTTGAATTTAGCGAACAACTGGTGGTCTCTGAGCGTCTATAGCACTATCCTCATATGGTTAGCATGTTGTTCCTCATTTATGGAGTATACCCGAATGTCATCAATGAATACAATGACGAACATATCTAGATACTGCTTGAAAACCCTGTTCATCAGGTCCATAAAAGCTGCAAGGGCATTAGTTAGTCCAAAGGACATAATCACAAATTTGTAGTGACCATACCGAGTTCTGAAGGTTGTTTTCGGTATGTCACATTCTCTGGCTCTGTGCTAATGATACCCCGACTTGAGATCTACCTTGGAGAAACAACTGGCTCCCTGAAGTTGATCGAACAAGTCGTCAATCCTGGGTAGGGGATACCTGTTCTTAACTGTAACTTTGTTCAGCTGACGGTAATTGATACACATTCTGAGAGTACCATATTTCTTTTGCACGAATAATACTGGAGAACCCCATGGAGAGATGCTAGGCCTGATGAAACCTTTATCAAGAAGATCTTTTAGCTGTTCCTTCAACTCCTTAAGCTTAGATGGAGCCATTCTATAAGGAGGGATGGAGATGGGCTGAGTGTATGGAAGAAGGTCTATGCCGAAGTATATTTTCCGCTCGGGAGGGACTCCGAGAAGATCTTCGGGAAAAATATTAGGAAACTTGCTGACAACTAAAACTGATCGGATAGTTGGGGTCTCAAAGTTGGAATCTTTGACCCGAACTACTTAATAAATGCACCCCTTAGAAATGAGCTTCCTTGCCTTAAGGTAGGAAATAAACCAACCCTTAGGCGCTGAATCGTTGTCCATCCACTCTAAAACTGGCTCATAGGAAACTGAAATTTAACGACTCTTTTTCTGCAGTCGACTGAGGCGTAATCGGTGTGTAACCAATCCATGCCAAGAATGAGATCGAAATCGACCATGTCTAACTCTACTAGATCAGTTGGAATGACCTTATTCAATACTAAGACTGCGCAGTTTTTATACACCCTACTGGCTCTAACTGACCCACCAACTGAGGTAGAGATTGAGAATGGTTCTGAGAGGACTTCTAGACTTATTACAAACTGGACAGCTCAATAGGGAGTCATGAGCGATAGTGTGGCTCCTGGATCTAGTAGGGCATACAAATCTAGGTGAAAAAGACGTAACATACCCGTGACTATGTCAAGTGAACTCTCCTGATCCTGACTAGAAGACAAAGCATAAAAGCAATTTTGGAACTGACTGTCATCCGTACCTGAAGTGTTAGCCTGCTGAGTTGGTCGGCCTGCTTGAGCTGCTGAGCTGCTGACTAGGTAGACTGTGATCTCCCCCGTCCTACTGACGGACATTCTCTTAGCCAATGACCTAGCTGTCCACACCAAAAGCAACCTTCTTTGCCCTGGAGGCATTCACCTGGATGATTCTTGCCACACTTAGGGCAAGCTGGGTAGCGGTTGCTTGCGTTGTGACTCTGGGATTGAGAGCCAGATGCTCCACCCTTCTGATCCTTGCGAGATCGAAAAGTAGGGGCGATGGCTGAAGTGGGTGTTGGAGTCCCCTACTGCTTCCATGGGCGGATACTACCACCAGAACTATGGTGGCCATAATCTGACTGACCAGTCCTAGCTCACTTATTCTCCTGCTCCATTATTCTGCTGCTCCATATCTTTCCGTTTTTCTACCTCAATCTGCTGGGCATGAACGATGAGGCTGGAGAGGTCAATATCTTTTATGAGCATCGTGGTCCTGCATTCCTTAAGTACCAGGTTTGATACTTCATTACCAAACTTAAGCATGCCAGCCGTTGGCTCGCTACCATCTCTGGAGAATATCTTGACAACCGCGTGAACTCCAATGCATATTCCTTCACTGTCCTGTTGACTTGCTTCAAATTCATGAACTCTACAACCTTATCCTCCCTTAACTCCCAGGGGAAGAATCTGTCTAAGAATGTTGTGGTGAACTCTTCCCACTCCACCGGTTCTGCTCCAACTAGTCTCCCTTTTTTCCATTAATCGCACCAGATCTGTGCCACCTATTTCAACTTGTAGGCAGCCAGATTAGCACTCTCAGCGGAACTAACACCTATAATCCGGGTGATCTTCCGTACCTCATCCACAAACTCCTATGGGTACTATCCCACCTTGGATCCATAAAAGGCTGGAGGGTTCATTCAGGTAAAGTCCCGAACTCTGACAGCTGCTGCGGACCCATTTGAGTTTACTGGAACCACCTGCTGGTTCACCTAGTTTGTTATTGTCTGAGCCAGTAGCTAAATTGTCGCTCTGAATTCCGCTGAGGACACTTTGTCATCTTGGGGGGATGCTGGAGCTGGTGGGGTAGGTTGGTTAGCGTTGCCAGCCCTTCTTCCGTTTCCGCATCTTGGAGGCATAGTTTCATTGAAACAAAATAGAGCAAGAATTAGGAAAATGTTTCTAGAATTGAACTTCAATGCAGGATAAGGAGTATGAAAAAAAGGAAGTTTTCCTAATAATGTCTCGTAGCCTCTCCGTCATAAGTATGGCGCGCTTCACACTCATAAAAAGGACTCTACTTGACACGGCTTTCAGACATCCTAGGATACTCTAAACCTAGTGCTCTGATATCAAGTTTGTCATGACCGGAGTCTATACCCTAGATGAGACACGGTACTTGGAGTCACAAGTAACCCCAAGCCAACACCATGGTCTATCATAACACTGGTAATCTGAGTAAACATATGCGGAAGCTTTAAATAATAAAACCATTTAAGAAAGCTAATTTGATAAAAGTTCATACATATGAAAAAAACAATACTGAATGTGTTATACCCCGTAGGATTTCCGGAACCTAGATGACCTATTCGCACGTTGGTTAAGCATATTTGAAGGCCATGCGTGCTAGAGAAAGGCCCGGGAAAAGATCGGACGAGAAACCTGTCGAACCATCGCGGAAGGAGCCGAGGCAGAGCCCCTCCGCGATGGCAGCGTATCACGGAGGTGAAGCCTCCGCGTTGGCTCCATGACACATTGGCCTTGTCCAGGCCCAAGTATATAAAGCCCCACTTCGGTTTTAAATCATTTTAAACTTATAATTTCCAGTGAAACAGAGAGGAAACAGCAGAGAAGAGAATAGAACGAAGGGGGTAATATAATTTTCATCCGATTATGCTGCTAAACGTTGTCCAAACTCAAATTAACCCCAGATACTGAGGTATTTAGCAGCAGAGAGCATTCCTACGGATTTAGTTTCGTGAAATACGGACGACGAATCGTCGAGCTACCGAGCTAAGGTAAGTAGAATTGCTCCAAACTAGTGTCTATGTGTTCCTAGTTGAGAAGTGAATAGTTCTCCCTTCTGGACCTCTGAAAAATAGCGAGTTTTCGACCGTCTTTCGATAAGCCTAAGTTTAGGCCATAAATTACATCGAAGTGACGTTGTTCATTTAAAATAAAGTTATATTTGGTATTAATTGATATATATATGAATGCAGTTGGGAGAAAATAGTTGAAGTACTGGCCGAGTCTCGTCCGACAGACGGATAGTTCGAGGATAAGGTATGTAAAGCTAGTTTCCTCGGCAAGTTAGTAATCTCGGTATAGTAAAGTAATTTAAAGGCCAGTAGAATATTCAGAAGTCATGTATTATGTTTATTACGAATGTTGGTATGATATTAGAAGCATCAGGTTATAATTAGCACGAAACTTGCTAGCACGATATAGATTCTAATACAAGTGTTAGGAACTGCACAGCATGCTCATTATGTGATGTAGTACAGAATGTTAGGATATTATCGTATTCAGTTGAAATCCAGTAAAACAGTGTAGTATCTATAAGGCATCTCAGAAGTAGAATGATAGGTTAAAAATAAAGTTAGGAAGCATGTCAGAAATAGTAAATCATATTACTATAGAAACTCAGTATACAACATGGTTTTCAGCAGAAAGACTATAGTTTGTTCAGCATTAGACTCAGTACAGTATGGCAGAAGATTATAATTATACATACATACTATTATCAGTCTCATCATGTATTGAGCACGTACGTATTACTGTTACTAGTTCAGCATATAGTATGTACAAATACTTTACTACTATTAGCTTCAGTATATGGGATATGCAGATAGTATTACTAGTTGAGACCACTGTATTGTCTTGGGTTGGATTACCTAGCATCCATGACCGCCCCAGGGTTGATAGTTGTATCGACTCGTCCACCAGAGGACGGGGATACGTCGCTCTACGGAGTGGCATGCCATCCCAAAGGGGACGAAGATGGGATGCCAGTTTTCCCCATATTGTGCCTTGATCGGCCCTTACACACCCCTGTCGAGCGGATACGCCCGGGTGTTGATTCAGGAGTCCTCCGAACTCAGATGCAGTTATAGTCAGGGGCTCAGCGAGCCCAAGTGCATACCCAGGGGACCGGCGGGATGCTTATAGCTATTATAGGAGGTGGGATGACCAGGGTAGGGGTATAGATTCTGTGCTGGTTGTACCCCCGGCTTATGGGGGCCGGGTAAGGTTTGTGTGTGCTATATTATGTTATGTTATGCCATGTTACATTAGACACGAGTAGATCGGCAGTAGAACGATATGTCTCCGGGTATGACTCCTACTCCTTCCAGTATAATTAAGAGAAGGTATGATTTACATCATCAGACAGTTAATCTATTCCTTCCTACTTCAGTTTTATCAGTTGTATTGTTATTTTCAGATATTTCTTTCAGTTATTGCTTTACATACTCAGTACCAGTGGTACTGACGCCCGGTGGGGCGCTGCATTACTTGCCTGCAGGTACTCATAGACGAGCAGGCGATACCTCATGATTCCTGTCAGCGATCGAGTATTCAGCTCCTGTCATCCGGAGACTGAATCCCGGAGGTGTATTTCGCTTTCTTTTGTTGTACAGTACGGGTAGGTCGGGGCCCTGTCCCGATCATTTCTATTGCTATTCCTAGAGGCTTGCAGTCTGTATATATTTCCCTGTGGTCAGATGAGCCGGTCGTGTGAGGCCGTGCAGTTGTTTAGCTGTTAGTACTTCTGTTTCCTATGTTGGCCGTGTGGGGCCATAGCTTGACAGTAGTGGTGACCTTGCCGGTCACGTAGCTATCCAGTATTTTGTTGGTGAGTTACAGATAACTAGACAGCATGGTGGCCTTGTCGGCCCGCATAGGTTTCCCTATATTAATATGTTTCTGGTTAGCTGTCAGCACAGGTACAGGTGGCTATAGGCCTAGTCGGCCGGAGACTGTATTTACAGCCGTCATATAGCCCGTTGTTTCCCTGAATCTGAGTTAGAGCCAGCCAGGCACCAGATGTGCTCAGGCCCAGCAGTCTAGCAGTTCAGGTCCCAGTAAGGCACCAGGTGCTAGTCATACCCCCCAAGGCGGGGTGTGACAGAATGTCTGAGTCTATGTCTGAAAGTCATCCACAAATGATGAGTTGCTGGGACAAGCCCCTATCTAACTCTAAAGTTTAACAGAAATAAATTAACTGAAAATAATATCATCCTCGAAAGATGAGGATTCACCAACTGCAGCTGCTGATATCTCCTGAAGGAATCGATTAATGATGTTGAGGCTGAGAACCTGTGCATGTATCATGATATGATACAACATAGAAGGTATGCGTCAATACTTTGAATGTATTGAGTAAGTGAGATATAAAATAAACATGAAGAAACAAGTAACTAAACTGAAATGACATAAAATAACCAACTAAAACACTGGAGACTGAACAACTGAATATAACTTATATGGTCAATAATGACCCTGGTTGATAGTCATAGACATGTCCTGAATCTAAAATACCGAGATGAGCTAAACTGAACTGAAACTATACTTACTAGTGGGAGAGTCTATAACCGACATATAACCACGTGAGCTAGACGTGTAGTTCGATGTATATGCCCCATTGATAGGACCCAATATACCTTGTCAGGATATAAAGACATGAACTGGGTTATCACAAGTCTAGGGAAATAAGGCCAATAAAAATAACCTACGGTAGCAACGTAGTTCTGGGAACCTGATTGCGCGGGAAGCTGGTTGCGCTGGAACCCCGGTCCGCTCAGTGCTAAGTCCTATTCCCACTGGATAGTCCTAGTCTGACTACTAAGTTAATAGCTCGAAATTGGGGTCCAAGACTAAGTCAAGGATACTTATCTGGAAGTACCGTCAGAGTCTTATCATATAACTGGCCAGAGTTGCTTATTTGGAAGCGTCGTGACCATCTAAAGAGCATACTGAAGCTGAAGCTGGCGGTTCTAAGACTGGTCAGAGCTGCTTATTTGGGAGTGTTGTAACCGTCTAAAGAACCAACTAATATCTGATAACTAATTCTGATAACTGACATCTAGGAGGCACCACTGACACCTCAAAAAAAGACTATAGTCAAATTGATCAGCAAACATTTCTGAAAATACTGAGTAGGCTAGTATTCTGACTGAAACTGGACTAGCATGAACTCACTAAGATAATCAACTGATATTAACAACATGGGAATCCCAACATTGACAGAATCAAGCAACATGAATAACTAATCAAATATACAAGACTCTAATTTACTGCATGCCGAAGCTAGGGCTAAAACCATCTTTATAAGAACAAGTATCAACATGATAGCTAGATAGTGGAATTTTAGTAACAATTAACATGAACAATATTCCACACAATATAGACAGAATCTGGCTGAAAATTCATTCACATTCGAAAACTCCGGGACTAGAACTGATAAGAAATTTTAAACAGATTTTGGGGGCACAAGGGAAGGATAATTCCCTTGCTAAAATCTCATATACCTGGTGAAGAAATCCCAAAGAAAATCTCTTGAAAATCTGAGAAGAAAATTGACTGCCCTAACTTTTCCTGAGGAGTCTGTCTGAGAGTTCTTCGCTCTAAAGATCGAGAGTTGAGATAAAATGAGAGGGATCTAGTCGATTACCTATTTAATTATCTCTAAAATGTGCCTAAAATGATGGGGTTTAGAGATTAAAAGCTAGAAAATTACTAAAATAACGCTAGGATAAAATCTGAAAAACTGTTTGACAGGGGACCAACGGGTCACACAATGAGTCGTTGGTTGAGACCACGACTCTTTGGGACCAGTCGTTGGTCCAGGGCCTGGATTCTTGCCTCATTGGAACTGTTAACGAGGGTGACCATGACTCTTTGGATGAACCAATGGGTCGTTGGTACTTCTCGTTGTCAATGGAAGGAAGAACCTGGGAACCACAATAACGAGCAACACAATGACTCATTGGTAGAACCAACGGGTCTTCATATTGACTCGTTGTCTCCACCGAAAAATTCTGAGGATACTTGTCACCACGAGTAGACACAATAACTTGTGTGATACAACAGGTTGTTCTTGCCACTCGTTGTCACTGAAGGAGTTGGGAAAAATATCTGGGAGCCCTAACTAGTGACTCACACCATGATTCGTTGTATCACATGACGACTTATTGGTTGACTCATGGATTCCGTGAAAAAGGGATCACTGGGTTCTAAGCTGGGGATGCAACGAATGATATAACGAATTATTGTTTCTCACAACGGATCATTCCATGTCATGTTGGTTCCCGAAGGACCATGGCAGGGCTGAACACGACCCATTAGAGCTGACAACGACTCGTTGTCTCGGTCTTTTTGAGGCAAAAATTTTCGATTTCTTCTAATTTTTTCTTGCAAGGTATGAGTTTGGTTTAGAAAAGTTTCGGGGTGTTACACACCTTTTCTTTTTTATCTTCCCCTTCATGATACACTATTGGTTCTCTTTCCTCCTTTTTTCTTCTGACTTACCTTGGTCCCTCTTGTCTGCAATAGTTTTGCTCTCTCCCTTTTGTTTTTGTTCTATGAGTGCTTCAAATTGGTTTGCAGTAGTTATGTTATTCTCCTTATATTGAGGCTTTTGTGTCCATTTCTTCTCTTTTTAATGTCTCCCCCCTCCCTGGTATATTCCTGTTCCTTGTCTATTCATGTTTTTGGGAGCCTGGAATTCCTGCTCTTGCCTTTGTTTTTCCCTTCTTCTCCTTCTGTATTTTGTTTATTATATCTCTTTGGGGATAGATTCTCCTCTCTTCCTGTATTTTGTATGTGCTCCTCCTAAGGGTGGGAATAAATACCATAGAATTGAAAAATCAAACCAAACTGAATTAATTCGGTGTTTCGGGTTCAATTTTTCAGTTTGGTGTTTGACTTTTTTTAGAAAATTTAATACTTCGATTCGGTATTCAGTTTGAGGGTCACGGTTCTTCAGTGCAACGAAGAACTGAAATTTTATTACTTATATTTTTAAATAATATTTATCATTATCTTTTATAAACACAAGTACCCGACCCATTTAAAATTTGGGCTTTTATTTCATTATTTCAGATTGTAATTCGTTTAACTTTTAACCCAAAACTCAAAATTCCAAAACCCAACCCAACACTTAACCTAAATCCTCAATTCCTCATTCCTCAAACTCAAAGTTGAGACTCAGAGGATAGTCGATACTCGTCACTCGATAGTCGATGCCTCTGCGCTGTGATCCTCACTCCTCACCTCAATAATCCTCATCTCTCAATACTCAATTCAACACTGAACCCAGTCGATCGACATCTCAGTAATCCTCACCTCAATAATCGTTCTCATCATCGGCACCTGTTCTTCGGGAGTCGGGACGGTATGTTCTTCAGACTTCAGCCATTCAGCGGATGTTTTTTTTTCTTTTGAGTTTCTTTCTAGTTTTTACTTTCTATTGTTGTAGACTTGTAATCTATACTCTGTAATCTGTATAGTGTATACTTGTAGTGTTGTATACTTATATGTTGCTGCCTACTATGCTTATTGATATCATCTCGTGAATTGTGATGTTATATACACAACTCACAACTTTAAAATATGACACAAACACATGTTTGCATATTGCAGCTGGTTCAAACTTCATGAGTTGTAAAAGCTGGAGAAAAAGAAAAACTTTCTTTTGGTGATTTCGGTCCAGCAGAAAAGCAGAATTTGTGCATTGGCATGAGTTTCTCTTGGCTCTGACTCATAATTTACAGACAAAATCCCTAAATTTTGATATTGAGGATGTAGTATCCACAAGCTTCTGCATATCTTTGCTGACTACAAAATTTGTTTGCATACTTTTAGTCACAAGAACAACATATTGCGTTTCATTAGGAACTAAGAAGGCTGTCTGGCATATATTTATGAGCCTCAAGAGTGTGGCTAGGATTATATATTTATGATCTTTCTCCTATTATATAAATGTTCATGCGACTTCAAAAATTAAAATAGTCTAGTCAATAAAGAATCTATAGTTAACATCTGTGTTATTCTTTTAACATTATTTGGGTAATTTTTGTGATTGATAGACCTTACATGATTGTGAAGTGTGAACAAGCCTTGTTAGTTTCCCAACAAGGAGCTAAAAGTCTGAAACTGCAACAGAGTGAATATAAAGTATAAACCTATCTAACTGGAATAGAAAATAAATCCAACAGGTCTCAAAAATTAAAATCACAAAATGATTCTCTGTTGAGTGTTGACTGCCTGACAACCTTATCCTGACTTGCTGTTGTTTGATTAATTAATTTTGATTTTACCCCTTACGATCTTATAGTTTTTTAAAATTTTATTTTTTTATAGATGACGAATAAAAGTAGAGTAAGTCTTGCTGGTTCAAGTGATAGCTTACCTAATTTAGATGATACCAATGACTCACTTGACAGTCAAGTTACAAAGAAAAGAAAAGCAATTCCATCTAGATCCAAGATTTGGAACCATTTTGATAAGTTCATTGAAAATGGTACAAGTAAAGTGAAGTGCAGGTATTGTTTCATATCTCTTGCTTATACTCCCTCTAATGGAACAACAGGACTGAACCAACATTTAACAAGGTGTTTAGTGTATAAGCCTATCGAAAGTGCTTCTCAAAACAAGATAAACTTTTCATTTAAGGAAGCACCGCTTTGAAATTTTGATCAAGAAGTAGTTAGGAGGTCTTTAGTTGAGATAATAATTGTGGATGAACTCCCATTTAGTTTTGTAGAAAAGGAAGGCTTCAAAAAGTTTACGAATCAAGTTCAACCTCTATTTTGACTTCCTTCCCGTAGAACAATAACAAGGGATTGTTATGAGCTTTACGGTGAATAAAGATACATTTTGAAGAAGTCTCTTAGAGAAGTGCAACCAAAGATTTGCCTAACTACTAACACATGGGCATCGATGCAAAAAATTAATTATATGTGTTTGACTGCTCACTTTATTGATAGAAATTGGGTGTTGCATAAAAGAATATTGAAAATTTTCCCTATCTCTAGTCATAAAGGTAGCAAATGGCAGAGGCTATTGGTAATTGCTTGATTGATTGGAACTTCGACAATATGCTTTGTGTTACTGTTGATAATGCTTCTTCAAATAGTGTTACAGTTACACAATTGTCTAAATAGTTAGATATGTGGGGAACTAATATAATGGGTAGTAAGCATCTTCATATAAGATGTATGGCTCATATACTCAATCTAATTGTGCAAGAAGGTTTGAAGGAAATTGATGTTTCTGTAAAACGTGTTAGACAGATGGTGAGGTATGTTAGATCATCTCCAGCAAGAACAAGAAACTTTATGAAATGCTGTGAAATCCAAAAGATGGAATGTGCTAAATCATTATTGCTAGAGATGCCTACTAGGTGAAATTCCACCTACTTGATGTTGGAAACGGCACAACACTTTGAGAAGGCATTTGATAGGTTTGATCTTTTTGATGAGAATTTTAAAACTTATCTTTAGACTCATGTTTGTGAAGATGTTTGCTCGCATGTGATGATTGGGTGAATGTGAGAAATGTGATAAAATTTCTTGAAAAATTTTATGAGCTTATCATAAAAGTTTCAGGTTCACATTATGTTACATCTAATGTTTATTTTGAGGATATATGTGAGATTGATGTATATTTGGAAGCATGTTTCACAAGTGAATATCTTAATTTAAGTATAATGGCTGGGCGGATGATGAAAAAGTTTGAAATATATTGGGGTAAACCTGAAAAGATAAACCCATTGATTTATATTGCCTTCGTATTGAATCCCCGTAATAAGTTTGTGTTTATTAGCTTTGGGCTTGAAGAACTATTTGGGGAGGAAATAGGAAAGAAAGTAGATAAAGGAGTGAAAGATTATATGAACAATTTATTTGGAGAGTATCTAAGAAAATATTCAAGAGAATCTCAATATCTATCATCTCCCTCTAGATCTACTTCATCTCATGATGGATCTAATTCATCTAGTTCTAGTTCTCAAAGTGTAAGAACAAAAGCTTTGAGAGATAAGCTTCATTTGAAGAAACAAAAGAAATATTGTGGAAGTAGGGGTGCTAAGTCAGAGTTGGAGAGATACATTAATGAAGAACAGGAGTCTAATTGTGATGACTTTGATGTCTTAAATTGGTGGACAATTAATGCTCCAAGATTTCCTGTTCTTTCAGAGTTAGCTCGTGATGTGTTGGCTATTCCAATTTCGAGTGTGACATTAGAATGTGCTTTTAGTACCAGTGGTCATATTCTTGATCGATTTAGAATTTCTTTGACTCCTAAATGTGTGCAATCTCTTGTTTGTGCTCAAGATTGACTTGGAAAAGAAGAAAGTCTGGAGTATCTTGAGCAACTTGAATCTGATAAAGTTTCATAATTGTTTTTGTATTTCAAGGTAAAACTAATCTACTTATTTATGTTGTATGACATATTGACAATTTGACATTTATTCAAATTATCTTTAGATATGTCAAATAGTGGGAGGGATTCTTGCATTGTTGATGTATGATTGTTGTTGCACCCTATTTTTACCGAGGTTAGATAAAGTACAACTTATGGGCTTTAAAGGATTTAATTATTGTACAGAGTCGCCACCTAATTTTTAAGGAAAATCAGGAAACCTTTTGATTATTGTTATATATAGCTCAAGTTTTAATCTACGAAAACCAATTTAGATTCTAAGTAAGGGCTCAAATTATTCCAAAGAAAAGGTGTTAGGCATCCTTCAGAATCCATGAAATGTGGTTCTCGACTAGACTTAATTTATCAAAAAAGGAGAAGGTAAAATTATATTTGTATGTATAAAATATGTGCAATAAAAATAAAATAAAAAATAGTGTAAAATATGTATATAAAGAATGTGTGTTAAATATATGAATAGTATATGAAAAATGCATGTAGCTGCAAAATGTATGTAAAGAAATAAATATGTATATATGTATATGTGTGTGAAAAAATATATCTGTAAAGAAAAATATTCTTTATGCAAATATTAAAAGAAAATATTCTTTTATTGACATGAAAGGAAAAGTAAATTTTTGTTATATGGAAAAAAATTTCAAATAATATTTCTCGTTTAATGCACAACTTACAAATTCTATTAATATGCTAAACATAATATAATAACAAAAGAATTTAAAGGAATAAAATTGATTGAGATGTATTTTCATCAGGTAAATAATAATTATTTTTTAGAGAGATGAGTTTTAAAAAATGACAAAAGAGTATATTACGTTATTAAAATATTTTAATGCAAGAAAATATATAATAAAAGAACTAACAAAAAAAAGTATTTGTCTAAAGCTAAGTAAAAGAGTGGAGAGAAAATAAAGATGTACCTTTCACAAAAAAAGAAGAAGAAGACTTTAATGTTTGTCTGGCGTCAAAATATAATATAATTAATTAAACGCTTACGCTTAATAAATTTATTTGTAAAAATATTTACGGCCTAAGTTTACCTAAACGTGTAGCGAACTTTAATTTGAATAGAGCATAAATAAAGAGACACTCCCAACCCAACACTCAAAGAGTAAAGTTTTCACTATACTTTATATTTTTTTTACAAATTTAAAAATGCAAAAATTAATAAATAAAATTAAATAGTGAATCGGCGGAGACATTCAAACTTCTACCGAGCGTCCTCTTCGAAGAGAAACTCCGCATACCTGTACAAACAGTTAGTAAAAATATTAGTGTTAAATAAATATTTATTCAAATAAATTAGAATAATAATAATAATAATAATAATAATAATAATAATAAATATATATTGCAATAATAATAATAATAATAATAATAATAATAAAAGTCCGTCTTATGTGCAGGATAGACCTCAAAAATCGATGAAAATTTCTTCTTCGGCCTAGTTTATTATTTTTTATGTATGCATGCATGTAGGACTTTAATAATTTTTGCAATTCAAAATAAAATCCCTCTTTTATTATGAAAAGGCCTCAAAAATCCGACGAAAAGATTTTTTTCATTGGCCAGATTTATTCTATTACATATATATGCATAACTTTAATAATTTTTTGCAACTCTAAATAAAACTGTCTTTTATTATGAGAAGGCCTCAGAAACCCGACGGAAAGACTTTTTGAGTGATGAATTTTAATGCCGCAGCAACATCTAACAATAATAATAAGTTATTATACACCTAACCCACAAGTAAAGCATCCTCCTCAACTTCGATATCATCAAACATCCCACAATCAAATCATCAACAGCCCAACAATAAATATTGTCACTGCTATTATCTCTAATAAGCTGTAATTAGATATGAATATGATCATCTAATAAAGAAAAGGAAAACAACAAAAGAAAATTTTAAAAAGGAAAAAGAATAGCAAGAAATCATACTGTCGAAATAGGGAAGAACAAACCATTCTCCATTTTTTTAATTTTGGATACTTAGTCAGGAAAAAAAAATTAGCAAAATAAAATCAAAACATTAAATCTTTGACAAGCACCCACATACGAAAAAGTGTTAAAACAACTAAATTTTGCACACATATATCATTTTTTGTGATATAAATAATAGTGAGTCGGAGGGAGAGAAAAATAAAGAGAAGATTGGCAGTATCATGGTTGCTTTGGTTGAAAAGAAAAAGTGAAAGAAAAAATAAAGGTTGTTGGGCGTCGGGTGTGAGAGAATTGAGGAGAAAATACATAGGAGGGAGAAAGAAAATTTTAGTGATCAAATAAATTTAAAAAACAAAAAGAAATAGAGATAATTTTAGCCCAACATAGTTGTTGAATAATAATAATAATAATAATAATCAGCAATAGAGCAAATAAAGGAACATATTTCCCTTTTTTAGGATGTGACTGGATGGCCAGATAATTTATACGGAGTATAATTTTATAGTCGGATAATTTATATAGTTTAAATATTCCTGAATTAGTTATATTTTTTACGTGGAGATTATGTTAGAGAAATATATATAAAAAAATGTGAGCATTGATATATAATTAAAATGTAAATATATGTATATATATTTAAAAATATAATTGAAGCTTAAAAAATATATTGTACCGTAAAAAAATAAAACTATAATGTATGTGTTGTCTTTTATATATAAATGACTATAAAATAAATAAATAAATAAGATAAAATATATATTGATTATCGAAAATGTGTGATGTAATAAATTAATAAAAAGAAAAGAAAAAGCTAAATTAAGGATAGAATATTCAAAAATAAGAGATATGATTGGGAAAAAATGGAGAATTTTCTTGTAAAAATAAATAAAAAGATGAGGGCGAATTGGAAAGGGGCGTGCACATGAGAAGAAAAAAATATATATGTTGAGAGAGAATTTGAAAGGAAGAAAGTCAACAAAGTAGGTAAAAGGGGTAATTGTTAGTCAAAACGAATGTCACATTTTGAAGGATGACAAATCTTGAGTTGATTGAATTTTTCTACTATGTACTTGTAATTATTTGTCCAATTTTTTGGACTGAGGGATTTTGTAAAAATATAATTAATGTATGTATGCAATGCATATATGAATATTTAATTTTAAAATATTTAAATAAAATTGTAGTAACCGCTCAATATATAGAGAGAGAAAGAGAGAGTAAAAAAAATAAAATAAGATTATAATATTTGCATTGTATTTGTGTGGATGACTATAAAAAATTAATAATTATAAAAAATGTACAATGAATGTAAATTACTAAAATTCTAAAAATTTATGGGATTAAGATTGATTATCAATAAATAGCAAAAAGTAAAAGATGATAATAAATAAAAATAAAATTCTAAAATAAGGATAATTATTAAAAAATAATGAAAAACCAAAATGATAAAAATTCTATTGTAAGAATAATTTATTAATAAATTATTAAAAAATAAAAATGATGTCAAAATTATATTTTGTGCAATTTAACGAGTAGGAAGAGGAAAGAAGATAATTTTTTTAAGCATGGTGAGCCAAAACTGGGTGTCAATTGCAATTTGCTATTTTGCTACTAGTTCCCTGTTGGTGATTGCCTAATTGGTGAGTTTCAATATTTATTTGTTTGGTGATATGAGATATCCTTTTGTAGTTTGGTTCTTTTATCTAGAAAGTTAAATTCTAAGTTTTTAACTTTTTTTAATCTTGTTGCTTATTAGTTTCAAGTTCAACCATGTCTCCTAAAACTCGCTCATTTATTTGGAACAAAATGAAGAAGAGCGCAAAGCAAAGTGCTTGACATGTGGTGTGATATTTAATTGTCAACGAATATGAGCTGGAACAAGTGTCTTAAGGAAGCATTTTAAGAGATGTCATGAGAATCGTCTCGATCAAGAGAGAAAGACTCACATTTAAGCTTATGTTTTGAATTTGGTGACTAGTGTCGTGTACTTGTGTTGATGTATTTAAGACATAGTTTTGTAATTGACTGACTGCTAATGTTTGTTATTTGAAGCTGAATTTTAAGACATTTACGTTGTTTTAACTTTTAAGTTTTAAGTGTTCAACAGGTTGTTCAACCTTGTGAAATTGTGACTTGTTGAATTATTAAATTGTGGCTGATTCAGGTATCCGGCAATGCTGAATTGAGTTAGTTTTCTGCCTTGCTAGGCTGCTGACTGCTGAGTACTAGGAGCTGGCCATCTTATTTTTTTTAAGGCTTGTTGGCGTGTTGCAAGCTGCAACATGCAGTGGCTAATTCTATTAGTATTTAGTATGTAAATTTTAATGCTTGTTGAGTTGTTGTTAGCTTGTTGCTGTTTCAGCCTTCAGTGCTTTAGGCCTTTGGCCTTTGAGGCTTTGACTGCGTCTAAACTCAAGGGGCAGAACTGTAGAAGTTGATGCCTTGTTTCCACTTTCCAGTGTTTGTGAGTTTGTCACTACTCACTAGCATTGTTTCAAGCCCTTTTTGTTCTTGGTGAGTTGGTGTTAGATGTGGTCAATTTTGAGTGCAGTGGCCAGTGGTTGCAATTTTAAATTTTAATGCTTTTGAGTTTTGATAATTGATAATTTGTTCATTTGTTGTGTCGACGTGCAATGCAGCTAGGCTGCTAGCTGCCTGCTAGTGCTAGCTGCTTGGTTGTCGTGTCGTGCACTATTTCTCACTTATATCAAAACCATTTAAAAAATACCGAATCAAATCGAACCGAAGTAAAAATATCGAATTGAACCGAATTAGTTTGGTACGGTATACATTGCATATTTTTTCAAAACTGAACACCGAAGAATTGAACCAAACTATGGTAAAACCGAATCGAAGAACCGAACGCCCACCCCTAGCTCCTCCTCCTTGGAATATGATTCTAGATGTAAAATATAGCATCCCTGCTCATTGTGTCCTTAAATTCTACAGTTCTTGCAATATGTTGGAACATAATTATATTTAATTCTTTTTCATTTCTCTATTACCTCTCCGCCCTATTTCTCATCCCTATATTAATTTTCTTAAAGAATTCCCCTAGTAGATTCACTTCTACCTTTAATCGAGCACAACTACGTCTTGTCTAGTTTTTGATCGTCATATCCATTTGCAAAGGCTTACCTACTATTGCTGCTAACGAGAATATGACCTCCTTCATGAAGAAACTTGGTGGTAGGGATGAAAAATATATCCATGCAATTATTGTTGTCGTCTCCTCCTCCAAATCAAATAGAGGATACCACTTCAGTGTTCTCATAATGTAAGTCCACAGCCTATGGACCAAATAGAACGCAAGTTTTGATTATATTGGAGGCCCTAATCCGAATATATCTGTTATTCAAAACTCCAATATTACATTACCCTTTCAATTTACAATGCTTGGAGATCATTTTTAGCAAATCATGTATATTTGGCCAACCATACGAGAATTTTTCAATAGCCGTGTATTGGAGATTTTCCTTGAATATCATTTGATTAGCTTCTTCCTCCTCCCATATGACCCTGGATTCTCCGCGTAAATAAATAACTGGTTTAATAGGGATGAATTTTATTTGGACTGGTGTGGGACGCAATGTAGCAGCATCATTTAGAAGTACTTTGAGATCCTTTATTGGGGGAGGCTGTCCCGATGAAGAGGTGTCCATGACCATCGTGGGTCATAGGCAAATTTAAGTTTTTCAGTAACTCGGTTAAGCAAGCTTAGGAATTCCAGCGGATAGGTTTTTTTCATGAAATACTTATTATTATGTACATATAAAAAAAATTGCTAAAGCCAAAGTTCAAATTGAATTTAAGGTCCTTAATACTTGAAATTCCTACGTATTTTAAATAAGAAAATATTTAACAAGCTAAATTTTAATTCATTTTAAATTTTAAAATATTAAAAAATAATTAAATGAAAATTATGTCATAGTATTAATTTGGGTAAAGTCCGAGAGAACGCAATCCCCAACTTACTGACTCTATCAGATACGTATGTTTCTCTTTGATGTGATTTTATAGTCATCCAACTTTTGATTTTTCTTTGCATTAGCCGATGTGGGATATTTTAAATATTTAAGAATGTAGTTTAATGATAATCTTATCTATTATAGAATTTTTTTTAATGAAGGGTAAAATGCTCAATCAATATTTTAAAGGATTTTCATAATTTTAAGAGATAATGCACAATTACTCACTCAACTTATGATCGAATTTTCAGCAATACGTTTTATCTTTACCGGAATCCTATTATTCCCTAAATTATTTAAAGTGCAATAAATACACCCCTCTGTGCTGAGTTGGCACAGAGAGTGTGCTCACTCTCTTGGAAGCAAGTGAGAGGTGAAAATAAAACTAAAAATCTGATCAATATAAACACATATTCCTTTTTAATTGGACACTTTATAATTAATTAGTATACATAATTATTAACGTTAAAACTTATATATTTTTAATTTTTTTATTTATTTGTGAAATATTTATTTCCCTCCTCATTTTAAACATTTTATTTTTTAATTTATTTATTTTATTTTCAATTGCAATTAATTTGCATATACCCCGAAATAATATAATACTTATGATATAGTATCTTTTTCATTCGAAGACTGTCAGATATAATTTATATCAATTTTATTTGAATAACACTAATAACAAAATATAATTATAGAGGACACTATGTAAATCTTTACACTTTTTTTAATACCTTTTTATTCATTTGATGAAAATCTTTGATTGTATCCTATTAAAAACAATTCTTCATAAACTTAATGTATTTTGATTTTTGAAATACTTTTGATATCTCTTTGAAACTAATTTATTTTAAATACAAGACATAAGAATTAAATTTGAAATCAAAAGAAAAGACAAAGAAAATAAGAAGAATAAAGAAAAATAATAGAAAAAGAAAAAACAAAGAAAGAAGGCATAAAATGGAAACAGAAAATGAAAAAAATAAAAATTTAAATGAAATATACACATGGCGACTCATGGATTGTGGCTTCACATCAGCGCATAAGGTGCAAAGAAATATGAAAAAAAAAAGTTTAGGAGGGGAAGGGGGGGGGGTAATAGGACCTCTGTAAAGATAAAGTGTATTGCTGAAAATTCGGTCATAGGTTGAGGAGCTACTTATGTATTTTTCCAAATTTTAATATAGTATAGATTAGTTTAACTAAATAAATTATCTTTCATGACATCAGCAATGTCTAAGCAATATTTGATAATATAAAAATAACAATCAATATCTTTATAAGAGCCTAATTATTTATCTACAAGAATCATGACACTAGTAGTGTCCAAACAATATTTGATTATGATGAATAAATTGAAAACTCCTAAAGAGTTTATTTATTATTGTATCATCATCCTATATTGTAATACATTGAGTTGTTATGATAGAAACGCAAGTTATAGTAAGCTCGAAGTTTACTAATAAAAATGGTTAAGATGGCAAAAGATTGAAAGAATGAATATTTTCAGGTTACTACTAGTAAGAAATATGTATACGAAAAGTTACCCTGTTTATACTATAAATATTAGCATGACGAAATCACATGCCACAGTAAATAAGAAGTTTATATTGATATAAAATTTAAGTAATAATAGAAGTTTACTAAAATAAATAATACATGTCATAGTAAGCTTGAAGTTTACTAGTATAAATAAATAATACATGTCGTAGTATACAAGTGTATTACACTTGTATCATCATCAAAGAACTTCCTCAACCATCACCAAAAACCACTTGTATGTCTATATTTGAGTATATCATACTTGTATTTTATGATATAAACCTGCATCATCATCAAAAATCATCTCAATCTAGTTGTATCAACGGATACAATCTCACGACTTTTTGGGTCTTCTATGTTCCCCTAAATCAGTGTATCTCCATTGAAGACCAAAAGAGAAAATAAAAAATAATGATAACTGATTAGTAAAGCAACTGAATTCAATAATGAACTCCTCTCATCACAATAATATTCATTCTAAAAAAAATTCTACTATATTCCCTGAAATCTCCAAAATTTTTCTTCACAATATTTCTTCTTCTTTTTCAAAATGAAAGAATCAAATCGAAATCGGTCATTCTTATTAGAGGTTAGGGATGATCAATTTTTCGACAATGCTCGTCATTGACATAGCGAGAAGAGGAGGATGTTCTAGTGATTTTTGCATATCTGAAGGAGGAGAAATTTTCATAGATCTTAAGAAGAATTTTTACAAATCTGGAGAGAGAAAAATGAGCACAAAGGGTATTTGCTAGAAAACTCAAAAAATAACTATGTTTGATAATTTTGTAAAACTATCCCTATGGATCGTAAATATAGTGGCTATGCATGCTATGCTAGGTAATTTTTTCTATCTTAAATAGATACATCTATGAGATTATTATATATGCTTTTATTGTCAACTTGCGGTTTGGACTTTGCATAATTTCTTGTTTTCTCAAAGAATGTTTAGTATCGGACTCTCCGAAAAAAAGTTACAGCATCCATATCAATTTTCTAAAAATATACTATATTTGGGGGATCTGGCATGCATCCTGTGATTTCTTTTAAGAGTCTGAGTAATATAGCTTTTGAGGGACATGAAAAGGTTATCTAATAAATTATTTTATCTTTAAAATAGATAAATATTGCGAGACAAGTCGAGTTGAATCATACACTTATCAAACTTCAAGTGGTTCATATATTTCACTTACTCAAATTTTATGTTTGTCTGTTTCTTTTCCTTTCAGGGCCATTTATGTGTTGGAGTTAAGTGTTAGGTGTGAATTGTGACAAGGAGGAAATAAATTGGAGGGAAGAGAAAGTTGAAAAATTCTTTTCCCAACGGTTGTCATTTCGAACAGACACCAACTAAATAAGTGTATTCACACCCCTTCACTTCAAATCTTTGACAATAAATAAAGGTCTTTTGCCTTCATTTCTGATATACATTTTTGATAGAGAATTTTCGAATATTCTACATATTTTCAAACAAATAAAATTGAGTGTATTGTGTAATTTGTTATTGCTCTTAAAGTTCGATAAATTATTGGTGTTTGAGGTATTGTTATACCATTAATAGATATATTCGTTTTATCCTGGTAGGAAGTAATCCAAAACCTCGAGTACAGTGAGGGGATTAAATACCTTAAGGATACACAGTGAATTATATGGTCTCAGATATTTATATTCATTTATTTCTGTTTTACATATTTGAACACAGGGCAATAACAAGCTTAAGGAATTTAAATTTGTTTATAATTTTCTGTGTTCATCTATTTTCTGATTTTGGAGACTAAAACCTTTCTGGTTTTCTAGACCACTTTTGGAGATTAAAATCTTCTATTTTACTCCCTTTGAGATTAAAATCCTTGCGATTTTCTACTCACGTTGATTACTGGTTTGAAGATATAAAAACTTTGCCAAGTAAATCTGATTGTTGATAATTCGGTTTGAAGATATAAAAGTTTCACCAATTATTTAGTTTAGTTCTGTCAAAAGTTTTTTCGGATTGAAAAAATAGAATCTTCAATCTTCACTGATTGCTAACTGTTGTTGTTATTGATTAAAAAATATGACAGGAACAATTGACCCCATGCTTGCCTTTACAAGTAATGGAATCTCCTCCAATCGTGCTGTGACAGCACCGATTCGGCAGAAAACCCCTAAAAATTTACTGGCATCGACTTTAAACGCTGGCAGCAGAAGATGTTCTTCTTCCCGACCATGCTGAGTCTGCAGAAGTTCATCAAAGAGAAAATTTTAGTTCTGTCAGAATCAACTCCTGATAATGAACGACTCTTAATTACTGAGGTTTAGAAACACCCAGATTTTCTGTACAAGAACTATATCCTAAGTGGACTGGAGGATGATTTGTATAACATATACAGTAATGTGCAGACTTCTAAAGAACCCTGAAATACACTAGAGAAGAAGTACAAAACTGAGATAACGGTGTAAAGAAATTTATTGCAGTCAAATTTCTAGACTGCAAGATGATAGACAGCAAGTCTGTCATCACACAAGTCAAAGAGCTTCAAGTGATAATTCACTATCTCCTTACTGAAGGTATAATTCGAATTAATATTTTAATCAAAAATATTAATTATGGTGCTAATTATGAGTTTTTCATTGAAGGTTTGATCATCAATAAAGCTTTTCAAGTTGCAGCCATGATTGAAAAGCTACCTCCTTCATGGAGGGAATTTAAGAATTATCTGAAGCACAAGTGCAAGGAGATGAAGCTTGAAGATCTAATTGTTTGATTGAGAATCAAAGATGATAATAAAGCTTCTGAAAGAAAGGTACGGGGAAATTCAACAATTATGGGGGCAAATATTATTGAGATTGCTCCAACTAATTTCAAAAAGAGGAAGAAGCCTTCTGGACCAAAGAATTTTCTTAGCAAGAAGAAATTCAAAGGATATTGCCACAATTGTAGAAAGGTTGAATACAAGGCTGCTGAATGTCGTGCTCCAAAGAAAGAAAAGCAAAAGGGTCAAGATAACATGGTTAAAAGAACCATGGAAATTGATGACTTGTATGTTGTGGCGTCTGAATGCAACCAAGTGGGAAGCCCCACAGACTGGTGGTTTGACTCTTGAACCATTCGACATGTTTGTGTTGTCAGAGAAGCATTTGCTTCCTATGCCCCTGCTGGACCAAAAGAGACCATGTATATGGAAAACTCTTCAACAGCCAAGATTGAAGGATATAGAAAAATATTTCTGAAAATGACATCCGGCAAGGTGGTGACTCTCAATAGTGTCGGCCATGTTTCAAAAATGAGGAAGAACTTAGTTTCTGCTGGGCTTCTCATCAAGAACGAATTTAAGTGTGTTCTTATTTCAAATCAAACTGTAATAAGTAAGAATGATGTGTATGTATGAAAAAGTTACCTAACTGAGGGCCTTTTTAAACTGAATGTAATTGTTGTTGAAAGCAGTAAAATTACAGTTTCTTCTTACTTGCTTGAGTTAAATAATTTATGGTATTCACGTTTGGGATATGTCAATTGTAAAACCTTGTGTAAAATGATAAATTTGGAATTATTGTCAAAATTTGAATGCAATCAATCAAAATGTCAAATCTGTGTTAACTCTGAGTATTAAACATCCTTATAAGTCAGTTGAAAGGAATTCAAGTCCCTTAAACTTATTTCACACAGACATTTGTGACATGAAGTCAATATCATTTCGTGGTGGAAAGAAGTATTTCATAACTTTTATTGATGATAGTACGCAGTACAACTATGTTTACTTACTCAAAAGTAAAGACGAAACAATTGATGCATTCAAGCAATATAAAAGTGAAGTTGAAACATAACTTAACAAAAAGATCAAAATGATAAGGAGTGATAGAGACGGCGAATATGAATCTCCTTTTGAAGAAATACTATTTGGAATATGATATTATTCATCAAAAAACGGCCCCTTACTCACCACAATCTAATAGGTTTGCGGAAAAAAAATAGAATATTAAAGGAGATGATGAATATCTTGTTGATAAGTTGTGGTTTACCCCAGAACTTGTGGGGGGAAGCTATCCATACGGCTAGCAGAATACTCAATTGAGTGCCCCATGACAAAACACAATCCATTCTACAGAGACGGCGAAAATGAATCTCCTTTTGAAGAAATATATTTGGAATATGACATTATTCATCAAAAAATTGCTCCTTACTCACCACAATCTAATAGGATTGCGGAAAAGAAAAACAGAATATTAAAGGAGATGATGAATATCTTGTTGATAAGTTGTGGTTTACCCCAGAACTTGTGGGGCGGAAGCTATCCATACGGCTAGCAGAATACTCAATTGAGTGCCCCATGGAAAAACATCAATCCATTCCACATAAAAAATGGAAAGGAAGAAAGCCTAACCTGAATACTTGAAAGTGTGGGGGTGTTTGGCTTAGATACAAATTCCTAAACCCAAAAGGGTTAAGATAGGACCAAAAATTATTGATTGTGTTTTTATAGGATATGTTACAAATAATAAAGCATATCGATTTCTGATTCATAAATCAGAAAATCCTGACATTTATGTTAATATGGTAATGAAATCAAATAATGCTAAATTTTTTAAACATATATATCTGTATAAATAAAAATGTAAGTTATCTAGCGAAGGATCTAAATGACATCGGGAAGAGACAAATAAAAGTGTTCCTAATGAGCGGAATTTAAGACATAGCAAACGTTAAAGGACTTCTACTTCCTTTGGATCAATTTTTTTAATATTTTTGTTGGAAAATGAGCGTCGAACTTTTCAAGAAGCTATGACTTCTTCGAAAGCTCAATATTAGAAAGAGGCAGTCAATAGTGAAATTGAATCCATAAATAAATAACCATACATAGAAATTGGTTGACCTTCCTCTAGGGAATAAACCATTAGGTTGCAAAGAAATTTTCAAAAGGAAAGTTGTCACGCCCCACCTAGGGAGGCATGACTAGCACCTAGTGCCACACTGGAATCTGGCTGACCTGGCTAGGCTCATGCACATTTGGTGCAAGCCTGCAACTTGACTCAATAAAACAATGGGCTATATCTTGGCTATAAACACAGCCTCCGGCCGACAAGGCCTTATAGCCACCTGTAAAAGAAAATAGCTAACCAGCAACAAACCATAACATGGAGTCCTATGTGGGCCGAAAAGGCCTCCATGATGTCTAGTTATAAATGAAATGAAAATCAGACATTATACTAGGCCCCACACGGCCGATACGTAAAAAGAGACATATATGGGCCCTACACGGCCAACGACCCTCAACTATCTAACAACTGTAGCCTGCAAGCCTCTAAGAATACAAATAGTGGTGGGGACAGGGCATCGGCCTACCCAAGATGCTATATAACTGAAATACAGAAGTCTCTACAACCTGAAAACTCCGAATGAAAAGAGCTGACCCAACTGCTGACTCTGAACAACTGTAATTGAAAATCCTGGACCCTGTCTATCTAAACCTGCAGGCAAGTAATGCAGCGCCTCATAATTGAGCGTCAATACAATATGTACCAAATATGTAAGGCAGTAAATAGACGGAATGAAAGTTGTGAAATACTGAAAGTGAGTAGGGAGGAGAGGCAGAAAGATTAACTTGTAAGCTGGATTATTCGTAATCTGCATCTAGAAAGCACTACACATACATAGGCTATGACTACACAATCATATATTCATAAGCTATAACTAACAGACAAGAATGCAAACAAGAACCTAACCTGGCCCCCATAAGCCTGGAAGGTACAACCAGCACAGAAAACCCACCCGGGCCCTCATAAGCCCTGGTGAGTGCACTTTAATCTATATACTCCTAACCAGGTTTCTATGACCCTACTGGTACTATAGCCAATCTATCGATCCCCTGGGTCTACAACTGAGCCTGCTCGGCCCCTGTACTGTAGCTTTGTTTGAGTACGATGGATTCCTGGTATCTCATAACTACACCCCAGGCACCAGGCTCAACAGGGGGTGTGGTGTAGTGCCGATTAGCATATAAATAGTCTAGCCATGGAATGGACTGTATGAGGACCTGGGACCCCATATCATCCCTTACGGACAACATGCCACTCTCTGGAGCGACGTCATCTCGCCCCTGGCGGGCGTCGACACAGCTAGTAATCCTAGGGTGGTCATGGATGGCTCCTAAGTGAGGGCAACCCCAACCAAGGTGTTGTACTAACATCTCAATCTAGCCATTCAAAAGGCGTAATTGGCCTTCTGGGCCTAACGCCACCACTGCTCGCCCCCTAGGATAGTTTGTAAGGCTGCTATCAGGCACGTCGTGCTCCTGTATCTAATCAGAGGATCCTAATAGTGATCATGATCTCTAATAATCTGGACTGAATAGGGAGAGATCTAGAGCGGTCCAACACAACTCTCTATATGTCCTGCCCGGACATGTATAACTCATAATAATTGCGGGGTCGTGAATGATTAACTACTTAGTTTCTCTACTTAGGACAACTGTAGGGCTAGTACTGGCCGAACATGCTTTTGAGCGATCGACCCCTAATCCTCCATAGGAAGCTTATCAACATCCTTATCATGTGGGCAGTACTGTACAAACATGGTACTACTAGTCCCTTAGACCTTATCTTGGTCTATTCAGACCTTATATTACTTTTCTGGGCGATTCTTAACCTTATAGATAATTTTATATAGAATTAACCATTCCTGGTAACCTGCACCTGATAAAAACCGGCTGGGGTGCTGGCTTGGCCTCTAACTACTGATAAAGTCCATTTTCTTAGGGTACCCATGGGTCTATTTGACCTGGACGACTGGCTGGCTTCCTAGGCGATCTATGTGATAAGTGCTAAGTCAACTGGGATTAACAATCATTGGTAATAGCTAATAGGAGGGTAGGCTATCACTCAGTACACTACACAACCCTAGTGTCACTAATTCTAAAGTATGACTATTCTATCTATATTTCTGGCTCTGGGATGTATGGGTACGTCAATGGATCCTGGGTGTGCTCTTCTGGCAACCCAGGCGCCAAACTGGTAGTTATGTCACCTAGCTACGCCTATGCTGTTCAACTTACTAGCGCAAGCTATATAACCCCCACGAGCTTCTAAGGTCTAGGCCTGGCAATAAAGCATACAATCCTACTAAAACAATGAATTGGAGAATAGAAGAGGTTCTATGAAGCTTCCAGCGCGTATCACACCTAACATGTTCCTTCTCGACGAGAGATACTGCGGTATAATCTATATACATTCTCCAGCAGCTAACCAAAACCTATATAATCGTAATCTACTGATAGCAGCTAATCACAGCGGGTCTGATCTCTATATACCAGCAACAACTAAATACAATATGTCTAATCACAATCTAATAGTAGCAGCTATCTACAACATATGAAATCGTCATTTCTATTCTAGAACATAAGTTGTAACACTATACGATGAGTATACTTGTCTAGGGTAAAGCCTTACATACCTCGACTATCATTTCCTGAATAACCGACGAGTTTCAACTTGTATTCGCCAGCTCTCTTCAGCTGTAACCATTATACTAGGAGAAAGACGAATTTCAATACCAATTTCGGCATAAAACAATAACTTTTAATACCAATATTGACTATATTTCAACTTAACTAAACACGGCCGAAAACGTATTATTTTCCGTGAGTTTAGAAGGGAGAAATGCTTACTTGAAGCACATGATCGTATAGAAATCAGTTTGGATCAATCCTGACAACTTTGGCTCGACGGGGTTACGATTCACCAGGCGAATTTCATGAAAATAACTCTGTAGTAATGCTCCCTGAGGGCTTAAACTTCGATACCCGAAGTTAATTTGAATTTAGACAGCGTTTGATAGAGTAATCGGATGAAAAACCATTAAAAACCCTGACTTTTCCTTTCTCTAGTCGAAGTCTCTTGTTGCAAATGATTTAAGAGTCAAAGAGGGCTTTATATATACTTGGGCGGTGGCAGGGGGGTGTGCGGAGCGCCCCCCATCGCGCCACAATTGCCCCGCGTTGCGCCTCTCTTAGCGGTCATGGCCTTGGCGCGCCGTGCTAGCCAGTGCGCTGCTGGCCGGCGCGTCGTACTGGCCCTGCTCAACATAACTTTCACGATTTTTCTCCACACATTTTACTCTCTTTATTCCTTACAACTCCATGCGTACGTTTACTAATCATTTAATTTTTACGGGGTGTAACATCCTTCCCCCTTTAGGAACATTCGTCCTCGAATGTCAACTTTAACTCAGAGGAATTTAACCATTGCAATTATTATTTTGAAAAATTTTTGGCAGAGTCTTCCCTGTAATATGGATTATCTGAAAAACCTGAAAAGTAGAAAAGTCCAATACACGCATTTCATATGACACTATCACAATTGTTTGACAACAAGATTGTAGTCGACTGAACAATACTGATAACATAAGAAATAAAATAGCATCTGAATGATAATATCATCTGAACTATGTAATAATCCTAGAACAAGTGGGGATATCTAGGGTTCATGTCATCCTTAGTTTCCTAGGTTGTTCCTTCCTTATTCCTATTTCTTTACAACACTTTAATAGAGACCACATTGGTAGTCCTTAGCCTGCGAAGTTGTCGATCTAATACAGCGACTGGAACCTCTTCGTGGATTAATTTCCCAGTAATTCAAACGTCCTCGACTGGAACAAATTGGGACGGGTTACGTATACCCTTTTTGCAAGATTGACATGTGGAAGCTGAATGGGCAGGTCCTAGCTTTGGAGGCAATTTTAGCTTATATGCCATTTCTCCTATTCTCTGGAGGATATGACATGGGCCAATAAACCTAGGCCTAAGCTTGTCCTTCTTACCTAATCTCATAACGACCTCATTTGGCAAGGTTTCTAGAAATATCTAATTGATGCTTCAATCCTTAGCTGCCTGTGTCGTACCTTAGGGTAGGACTCCTGACGGCCCTGGGCTATCATTACCCATTTCTTAGTAAGTTTAACTTCTCAGTCAGTCTGTTATAATATGCCCTGGTTCAACTACCTTTAATTTACTTTAGGAGACTTCCACTTCCACTCATAATCAACTGTCGGGCGTCTTACCTGAGTGCTCTGTTGGGTTATTTTCTTGGAGATAAGAAGTCACACTCATGTTAACGTGCTCTCCAATCTGTTCTAACAGTTTCCCAGGACCTGGTTGGGAGTTGTGCCTCTCTATCAGGGTTTATTATACACTCGGGCTCCACGTAACTATACTATTTCTTAAATATTTAACTCGTCACACGCTTTAGCTACAATATAATTCCATCTGGCAAGACACAAATTGATCTTATTAGTCTTTTCACGCTGACTCAAATGAGGCCAAGCTACACCTGGTATGAGATAACCTTGTGACTGTATTCATGTTAATGACTCTCCACTCCCTTGCAGGCACAACCATCCCCTATACTGGCTTGCTCAGTTTCTGTTGTTTCATCTTTTTTGTCCTGTCATTGGAGCTCTGCTGCTATGGTTCAATGATATCTTTTGTCTTTCCATACCATCAATAGGTCTCTCTTTTTGACTCGTAGCATTTTCGTTAAATTCTGGGAGTAACGGACACATGCACCTTAGCTATGGTCTGCTATTTGAAGTTTTGCCACCCTTGGAATGTAGAGTCGACCTCTGGGTCTTATGACCCTGCCCTTTGTTATCTTGAGGGCCAATAACTTTCTGTTGGGCCTTGTTTCTAGGTTGTCCTAGGTTAGAGTCTCTGTGTTGGCACTCCCTTACCTTCTCCTCTGGCGGGGATACCCCAACATTCTAGGATACAACCTTAGTATCTTTTAACTGTTATCCCGATGCTTAGTTCTCAACATTCGGTGGTGATCTTATGTTCTATCAACCTGGAGGTGATTCTGGTTTTCCCCCATTAGATACTTGTGTCATTCCTCTTGCTCCCTTGGACTGAGCTCTGAGGTTTGTGCCTCCTACCTCATACTATCAAGGATGTTACCGAACAGGTCTACTGACCTATATCCCTTCTGACTCGCACTCAGGCCTATTATGTTCATATGACCTCCCTGTCCTTCGATATCACAAACTAGGGTCATAACTATTATCTTGCAGGTATACCCTGCCGTCATTAGCATGCTACGGCGAAATCAGCCTTTTTCTCACTTGAGCTTTACTATTACTGGGGGTTTATCACTGTTGGACTTTCTCATACATACTCGAGTGGTATTGCCAATATTATCTCCCTTCTTGGATTACTACCGTAAGGGTCTAGATAACTTGTAAATACTAAGGGTCTTAACCACTCTCTAATCCTTCTCAGAGGCAACAATTCTAGCCCTCTTTAACTTGGTCCAACACAACTCTCTATATGTCCTGCCCGGACATCTATAACTCATAATAACTGCAGGGTCGCAGATTAACTACTCAGTTCCTCTACTTAGGACAACTGTAGGGCTGGTACTGGCCGAACATGCTTTCGAAAAATTGACCCTTAATCCTCCATAGGAAGCTTATCGACATCCTTAGCCTGTGGGCAGTACTGTACTAACATGGTACTACTAGTCCCTTAGACCTTATCTTGGTCTACTCGGATCTTATATTACTTTTCTGGGCGATTCATAACCTTATAGACAACTTTATATAACCATTCCTGGAAACCTGTACCTGATAAGAACCGGCTAGGGTTCTGGCCCGGCCTCTAATTACTGATAAGGTCCCCTTTCTTAGGGTACCCACAGGTCTATTTGACCTGGACGACTAGGTTGGCTTCCTAGGTGACCTATGTGGTAAGTGCTAAGTCAACTAGGATTGACAACCATTGGTAATAGCTAATAGGGTGGTAGGTTGTCCCTCAGTACATTAGACAATCCTAGTCTCACTAATTCTAAAGTATGACTATTTTGTCTATATTTCTGGATCTAGGACGTACGGGTACGTCAATAGCTCCTGGGCGTGCTCTTCTAGCAACCCGGTGCCAAATGGTAGTTATGTCGTCTAGCTACGTCTATGTTATTCAACTTACTAGCTCAGGCTTTATAACCCCCATGAGCTTCTAAGGTCTAGGCCTGGCAATAAAACATAAAATCCTACTAAAACAATGAACTGGAGAATAGAAGAGTTTCTATAAAGCTTTTAGTGCGTATCACACCTAACATGTTCCTTCTCAACAAGAGATACTGCGGTATAATCTATATACATTCTCTAGAAGCTAACTAGAACCTATATAATCGTAATCTACTGATAGCAGCTAATCACAGGGGGTCTGATCTCTATATACCAACAACAGCTAATTATAATATGTCTAATCATAATCTAATGGTAGAAGCTATCTACAACATATGAAATCGTCATTTCTATTCAAGAACATAAGTCATAACACTGTACGACAAGTATATTTGCCGAGGGTAAAGCCTTACATACCTCGACTGTTGTTTCTTGAATAACCGATGAGTTTCAACTTGTATTCGCCAGCTCTCTTCAACTGTAACCATTATACTGGGAGAAAGAGATGAATTTCAATACCAATTTCGGCGTAAAATGATAACTTTTAATACCAATATTGACTATACTTCAACTTAACGAAACACGACTGAAAACGTATTATTTTCTGAGAGTTCAGAAGGGAAAAATGCTTACTTGAAGCCCGTGATCATATAGAAATAAGTTTGGATCAATTCTAACAACTTTGGCTTGGCGGGGTTACGATTTGCCGGGTGAATTTCACGAAAATAACTCCGTAGTTATGCTCCCTGCAGGCTTAAACCTTGATACCCAAAGTTAATTTGAATTTGGACGGTGTTTGATAGCGTAATCAGACAAAAAACCATTAAAAACTCCGACTTTTTCTTTCTCTGGCCGAAGTCTCTTGTTGCAAATGATTTAAGAATAAAAGGAGGGGCTTTTATATAATTCTTGGGTGGTGGCGGGGGGTGTGCGGCACCCTCCCCCCCTCCGTCGCACCACAATTGCCCCACAATGCGCCTCTCTTAGCGGCCATGGCCTTGGCGCGGCGCGCCTCTCAAGGTGCCAGCAGGCTTGGCGCGCCGCACTGGTCAGTGCGATGCTGGCTAGCGCGTCGTGTTGTCCTGATCGACCTGACTTTTGGGGGTTTTCTCCACATGTCGTACTCTCTTTATTCCTTACGACTCCACATGTACGCTTACTAATCACTTACTTTTACGGGGTGTAACAAAAGTTAAAGATGATGACACTATTGACAAATACAAAGAAAGACTTGTAGTCAAAGGGTTTAGACAAAAAGAAGGTCTTCATTACTTTGATACATATTTGCCAGTAACCAGAATTAAATCCATTCAAGTGTTAATAGCGTTAGCCCCGTATACGGTCTTGAATCCATCAAATGGATGTGAAAACGGTCTTCTTAAATGGAGATTTGGAGGAAGAAAATTACATGGAACGGCCTGAAGGATTTGTAGTTCCTAGAAATGAAAAGAAGGTGTGCCAACTTGTAAAGTCTTTGTACGGACTAAAACAAGCGCCCAAATAATGGTATGCAAATGTTGACTAGACGATGTTGTCAAATGGTTTTAAGGTTAATGAAGGTGATAAATGCGTTTACATTAAGAATACTCAAAATCAAGTCGTCATTATTTGTCTATATGTGGATGACATGTTGATAATGAGTAACGACATTACTAACATAAATGCTACCAAGCATATGCTTGCTAGTAAATTTGAGATGAAAGACTTAGGAGTTGCTGATTTGGTATTGGGTATTAAGATCCATAAAACTCCTCAAGGTCTAGCATTGTCTTAGTCTCATTATATCCAAACAATACTTGGAATTTAAGTATTTGAATCTCAAAATTGCAAAGATACAAGTTGATGTGAATCTTGCTCTTGCTAAGAACAAAAGTGGAAGTCTCAATTGGATTATGAAAGAGTATTGGGAAGTCTGATATATATCATGAACTGTATACGACCAGATATAGCTTGTGCGATAAGTAAACTTAGTCGATACACAAGTAATCCCAATCAGAGTCATTGGATAGCTATGAAACGAGTTTTGGGGTATTTAAAAAATACTCAAAACTTTACTTTGCACTACTACAAGTATTCAGCAGTTTGTTAAAGGATATTAGGATGCAAATTGGATCACCGGATCAACTGAAACTGAATCCACAAGCGGATATATTTTTACCATCGGTAGAGGAGCAGTGTTTTGGAAGTCATCCAAACAAACATTTATTACTCGCTCTACAATGGAGTATGAATTCGTAGCTTTAGACAAGGCTGGTGAAGAAGTTGAATGGCTTAGGAATTTCCTAGAAGACATTCCATTTTAGCCCTAACCATTGGCTCCAATATGTATAAATTGCGAAAGCCATGCGGCAATCGGAAGGGCTAGGAGTACAATGTATAATGAAAAGTCTTGTCACATACGACGAAGACACAACACCATTAGACAACTACTCTCTAGTGGAATTATCACAATTGACTATGTAAAATCAAGATATAATGTGTCAGATCCACTTACAAAAGGCCTAACTAGAGAGGCGGTTGAAAGATCATCGAAGGAAATGGGACTATGGCCGAGGATAAGTCATTGTGGTGCTAACTCTACCTAGAATACTGGAGATCCCAAGATCTAGGTCCAAGGAGATCAAACAAATTCATTGATGACGGTTCAACATTGTCATAATAACTTTTGGTCCATTCTCATGATGAAACAATGTTCAGTAATAAGAATAAAGCATTAAAGGCTTTTTAATAATTTCTCAGTTTGACACGGGGTATGCCAAATGGTGTATTTATGGGATAACACATTTAGGAATCACCTATATAAGTGTGAAGTGTCAATCGCTTCAAGGAGAATTCTGTAAAGACTAATTCTCTGCGCACTTATGAAACCAAGTTGTATTCATGGCTGAAAAGAATAAAACAATGAGAACTTAAGACGGTTAAAGGATTTATTGTGTGATTTATGCCAATTCTCTTTTATTCATTTTCTGAAAAGTAAAATTGTAGATAAGATATCTCATGAGGTCTCTTTTCAGCAGATTGCTACTTCTGCAACTGCCCATGTGATATATATATATATATATATATATATATTATAATTAGTTAAATCAAGCTCAAAGAACTTCCAACAACCAATCAAACTATAACAAACACATATACTAAATATTCTCCAATCATACAACATCTAAATCAACTTTAAAGGAGTTTAAAAGACATAAGTCATAAGTTAAATAATATCTCAAAAATATGCAAAACACTTTATAATCCTTACAAACCACAATCAAATAGTATAGAATTTAGTTTATCCAGCACAATATTAAAATTCAATAATGAGGAGGTGTATTTTTCACATGATCATCCTCGTCATCATCCACATCATCATCATTGTTAGGCTCATCTACTAGACTATTTTATTGATCATATACCTGATGATGAATAGGTTGAGACTGGGGATGATTGAGGAAGGTGAACTGCATCACTGGGACAAGGTGGAATCCCCCCGAAGTAAGTAAGGCATTTAATTGTGCCTTTATACCTGCATACTCTATATACCTTCGCCTTTCTCTAACCTGTGAGGCTTTAGCTTGGCTAGATAGCTCAGCGATCTTTTGCTTCATAGCCAATATTGTCTCCTAACGCATTAACCCATCATCATGGGAACTATCTAGGCCTTCTAGCCCAGAATGAAACTCACGAAATGTTTGCTGAGGCATGCCACAAGCAATTTCATACCTACTATAACGACCTGCCCAGCCATTATAGCACCCCAACCACCTAAGAGCGGACCAATTTAATTTTTTTTGAAAATGGGAACAAAATCCCAAAAAAATCAAGGGCGTAATACAAACAAGATCGAATAAGATAAGTCACAATCTGTGGGCCCAGATGAGCATCCACCGCGGTGATTAGGGGTGGGCGTTCGGTGTTTCGGTTTGGTTTTTTCAAATTTCGGTTCGGTGTTTTCGGTTTTCGGTTATGAATAATGAACACCAAACACCGCACCGTTTTAATTCGGTTCGGTTCGGTTTTTTTAAAATTTTGTTCGGTTTATTTAGTTCGGTTATTCGGTTTTTTTGGGCTGCATTTAAATAAAATATAAATTATTTCAAGCTTTTTAATTCAAAATGATCTACTTTTAAGGTTTAACTATCGTGATTGTGAAACTTTCTTTTATTAATATCAAATTATCAATTATAAATTTATAAATAAAAATTAAAATTATATAAATCGAGTGCGTACCGGCTACCGCCTACACTTCAAAATGGCATAAGTTAGTAACTTGCCATCTCAATTCTCAAATTCTCAATGAAAAATAACATAATCACATAAAGCATCACATCACTTGATGGCCGAATGACATAATCTTCATGATTAAACTTGAACCTTTGATCATTGAACCTAAATACCTAATAAATGGTAAGATAAAATAAAAAATTAGAATATAACTTTCAACTTTCAAGATAAAAAAATAATATTACAAAAAATATCATCAATGACAATGAGACTATGAGATGAGAGAGTATAAGACAAATGAGTAAATGACAATGACCAAATAAATAAAGTAATCAATAATTCAACTCACCTGCCACTAGTAGTCGTAGGCACCGCACTAGTAGCAAATTGCATATTGCAATCATACATCAACAATGTAAGACTTTCTTCCATTTATTGCCATCTCTAAAGATAATTTAATCAAATATGTCATAAAACACAAATTAGTATACTACTAATTTATTATTGCATTAAAACTTAAAAGTCTAAATAAACAACTAAAAAATATAAAATCTTACCAAGCTCAAGTTTCTCAAGATACTCCAAACTTTCCTCAACACAAATGGGCTTAGTCTCTTGTCTAAGCCAATCTTGGACACAAACAAGAGATTGCACACATTTAGGAGTCAATGAACTTCTAAATGGATCAAGAATACGACCACTAGTACTAAATGCACATTCTGAAGCCACACTTGAAATTGGAATAGCCAACACATCACGAGCTAACTCTGAAAGAACAGGAAACCTGGGAGAATTAACCCTCCACCAATCTAATATATCAAAATCATCAGAATCAGGCTCTTGGTCTTCACTAATGTATCTATCCAACTCTGATTTAGCACCTCCACTTCCACTATCTTCTTTTTGTTTTTTCAAGAAAAGCTTAGTTCTCAAGGCTTTTGTTTTCATACTTAGAGAAGCGCCAGAACTATATGTATCAGATGTATGCTGAGATGAAGTATTTCTAGATGGAGATGATTGATTAGATCCTTTTGAATATTGATTTATATACACTTCAAACAAAGAAGTCATATAATCACGCACTCCTTCATTTACTTTCTTTCCTATTTCCTCCCCAAATATTTCTTCAAGTGCAAAGCCAACATACACAAACTTATTTCGAGGATCCAACACAGAAGCAATAAAAATCATTTTGTTCATCTTTTCAGGACAACCCCAATATTTCTTAAACTTTTGTTTCATTTGTTGAGCCATGTTACTCAAATTAAGATCTTCACTTGCAAAACACACATTCAAATATGCATCAAGCTCACATATATCCTCAAAATGAACATTAGAAGTAACATATTGTGAACCTGAAACCTTTACAGTGAGCTCGTAGAATCTTTCAAGAAACTTAACCACATTCCTCACATTCGCCCAATCATCACATTCGAGCGGACCTGCAACACTTCCATCTTCACACACATTAGTTGAAAGACAAGTATTAAATTGGTCATCAAAAAGATCAAACCTATCAAAGGCCTTCTCAAACTTTTGTGTCGTATCCAACATCATATAGGTGGAATTCCACCTAGTAGGAACATCTAGCGTCAATGTTTTATCACATTCTACCTTTTGGACTTCACAACATTTCTTAAAGTTTCTTGTTCTTGCAGGGGATGATTTAACATACTTCACCATTTGTCGAACCCTTTTGACAGAAGGATCGATTTCTTTCAAACCTTCTTGCACAATCAGATTAAGTATGTGAGCCATACATCTCACATGAAGATGTTTACCTTCCATTATATTAGTTCCCCACATATTCAGCTGTTTAGACAATTCTTTAATTGTAACATCATTAGAAGATGCATTGTCAACAGTGATAGAGAATACCTTGTCCAAATGCCAATCAAGTAAACAATTACTAATCGCCTCTGCCATTTGCTCACCCTTATGACTAGATATTGGGCAAAATTTTAATATTCTTTTCTGCAACACCCAATTTCTATCAATAAAATGAGCAATCAAACACATATAATTAATTCTTTGCAATGATGTCCATGTGTCTGTGGTAAGACAAATCTTTGGTTGGACTTCTTTAAAAGACTTCTTCAAATCTTGTCTCAATTCACTATAAACTTCATAACAATCCCTAGTTATTGTTCTACGGGAAGGAATTCTAAATAGAGGTTGCGCTTTGCTCATAAACTTCTTGAAACCTTCATTCTCTACAAAGCTAAATGGTAGTTCATCGATAATTATCATTTCAACCAAAGCCCTCCTTACTACATCTTGTTCAAATTTCCAAAGGGGGCCATCTTGAGTTTGAAAAGATAATTTCATTTGAGAAGAAGTTTCAACGATAGTTTTATATGCCTTGCACCTATCCAAATGTTGTTTCAAATCCGTTGTTCCATTTTTACTTGTATGGGCAGCATAATTATTCTTACAGTACTTGCACTTTGCTCTACCAATACCATTTTGAACTATCTTATCAAAATGACCCCAAACCTCAGATCTTGTTTGCATTTTCCTTTTCTTTGTAATTGTATCCAAAGTTTCAGTTTGAGTATCTACTGAGTTGTCGGTTGAACCGACTTCACTTACTCTACTTTCATCCTCCATCTATACAAAATTAATAAGAACAATCATAATTAATTAACCAACAATAAACAAATCAACAACCAACAACAACAAATGATATATCAAAAACACAAAGATTATTCAAAGAGTCAAAATATTAACTATTCACATTCTTGAATAAGTTGAATCTTGATTAAGGATAAGTGGAATAGTGGATAACTTACAGTTATAGAGATAATAGAAAATTAGAAATAGATAGCGGGCTAGCGGCTGCCGGCGAGGGATAGGTCGATCAGCCGATGGGCGATGGCCGACGGCTGTTGCTGGTGAGGCAGAGACCAGAGTCCGCGACGCCCGACGGGCGACTGCCGACTGGAGATGGGTGACGGCCGCCAGGCGACTGCCGACTGGAGATGGGTGACGGCTTGACGCGGGACGATCGACGCAACGGCCGAAGGGCGATGGCGACGGCCGACGTGCGATGGTTTGTAGATTGATTTCTACGTTCTGATTTTCTATCGACTACCGACTGCCGACTGCCGATGGGCCCTATTGACTGGTGAGTCAGAGACTAGAGAGTACCGACTGGTGAGGCCGGACGGGCGACTGCCGAGTGCCGACGGGCGACGGCGACTGGTGTGGTGTAGGGGCGGTAGGGCTGTAGCCTGTAGGCGTGTAGTAGCAGCCGCCAGCCAGTAGGCAGTAGCAGATAGGGGTGGGTTGTGGGCTGTGTACTGAGTAGTGAGTAATACTGTAGTAGTACTAGTTATAACTTATAACTTTAGGGTTTTTTATTTTTTTATTTAATTTAATTATTAATTAAAAAAATATTAATAATTCGGTTATTCGGTTAAACCGAATAACGGTGAACCGTAACCAAAAAAAAACTGAAAACCGAATTAAGTTTTAAAAAAAACCGAAACCGAACCGAAAAACCGAAAAAACCGAAACCGAAAAACCGAATTAATTCGGTTCGGTCCGATTTTTCGGTTTTCGGTTTTTTTGCCCACCCCTAGCGGTGATATGCCCTCCGCTATAGTAGAACTACTGCAGCAGTGGTCTCATTGCAGCAGGTGACGCAGACCAAAATTCTGCAATTCTGTTCCAGTTAGGATTTTAAAAACCTATTCTCTAAAACAGGGCTAATAAAAACACCCAAAAATGGAAGATAGACTTTTGGAACAAGAGGAGGAGCAAGGAGTTAGGGATTCATCCTCCATGCTAGGATTTTTCCGCAATAACTCAGAAATTGGTGCAGGCATGCAATTGAAAACATCTTGATGATAGTTTGGGCCCAGGTAGGCTATGGTTTACTCATTTTTGTGTTAGACTTTGGTTCACTAAACATATAAGAGCGTATATTTAATGTGCTTTTGATAGGTAGGACCGAAACTTCAATAAGTTGTCATCGACTATCCAAAATCGATAAGATTCTGAGGAGGAAAGAAATAGAAAAGCTCTTGTGATATTCCCATAGTGTGAAAAACCCTAGGGGAGAGATTGCAGTAAAAATAGTCTATGTCTGGGGGATGTATGTGAGAGCGATTTGATTATATATAGAATGGCCTTCGGGCATTGTTGTTGAATATATTTATATGTAAATAGAACTATATAGTTATTCTTCCTGAGTTGTAACCTCGACCGATTAGTCATACAAATCATATTTATAGGACGGCTAAGTGAGCATTTAAGGGTGGATATGATTATTACCGGAATCAATGTAACAATAGCGAATTAGAAGAGTTAGAGCTTGCATAATAACCTACATGTTCTGTGAGTGATGATGTAATGTTCGGGTTTGTGGACATTATTTGTGATGATGATTTTTCAGTTAACTATTAATGCTGAATAAACTTATTATGGTGTTGCCTCCAAGGGGTGGGCGATATAGTGAAGAGTATGAATTTGGAGAGAACGATCTGTGAGGAAACTGGAGGAAGAACTGGTCGAAGTATTGCCGAACAATACCGCTACAATGAGACCATTGTGGCGGCAGTAATGCCGCTGCAGTGGAGCCAAAACTAGCGAGCAGGGCAGGTTGCACTTCCTTGTGATGACTATGGATAAAATTGGTATTATAAATATTTGGGTATGAAATTGGGTTCGAAACTATGCAATTGATTATTCTCATTGATATATATATACACACACACACATATATATATGTATATGTATATAACTCTTGTTGTGTGTGATTTATTATTTATTATGCTATGATATACGTCCCGAGGTGGAGGGGCGAGCTGGTATTGATCGAATGTGTGTATGAGATATGGTATGATAGTAAGGCAAATCATTGATGTGATGGTGAATGTGAGACCTGGGCTGGAGGGAGAAACTTGGATGAGCAGAATAGTATGATCAGACTCTGAATGAGAGTTGGAAACATGGGTGGCTCGTGCCTGAGATGAGCATCCAGGCGAGCGGTATGAGGGAGTACCCAAACAGGCATGGCTAAAAGATTATGTGACTGGGTGTACGAATATGAGTATACAAACAGGTATGATGAAGGTTTCACATGGCTGGATGTATAGTACATAGATTTATAGAGTCCTCTGCAGGTCATGATTGAAAGGACACGCAAAAGACCCTCTGGCATATCACCGATGGTATGATTGTGAGACAGAGATTGTGCGGGCATTGTTTGATATACATACGGCTGCAGTGACAAAAAGGTATAAGTATTCTAGTGTGATACAAGATATACCGGCATGGTTCGGTTTGAGGTGAGAAACATGGTTAGAACACAGTATATAATAATACAGCACAGGTATGATATTATATATCATATTTTTGGTATGGAGACGGGTATGCACATGTACTTTAATTATGGAGGATTCAACTTCCTCGATGAGCTTTGACGATTCCTTGTGGGTAATTGAATTATTTAATTCATATTTGTGAATGAATGTTTGATCAAAGTGGTCATTGGTGAGTCTTAGAAGATATGAAGTATTTGACCAAAAGGTAATGAATCACCGGGGAGTAACGGTTGACATTATTACCCAATATACTAAATTAAGGAGGATCAGGAAAATCCGACAAGTAATGAAATAGGTCAATTAGTGGTAGAAACGGACTTGGCAATGTTAGTAAAATTGTAAGAGAGGTAGTCATGCTATAAAAGTTATATGGTGGAATAGAATAGAAATGGATTAGGAGATATTGGTTACTGTCTGGTTGGGATGGCACTGCAGCGGGCATATCTCCACGGCTGGGTACCGTCGTAGTGGACCGAGCATTCGCTGCAGTGAAAGTAGAGATAGGCATATCAGTAGATTAAATAACAGCTAGGATTGTACGGTAATTTCATGAACCTTGATGAGCCATAAGATACGATAAAGTAGTGAATAAAGTTAGTAGGATGTGGCATGAGTGTTGTACTCGTTGAATTTATTAACGTTGATCGTATGTTGATTATTATGTTGTTATATTAACTAACCTTAGTCGGCTGATGATTCCTACAGGTATGTGTGGTGTATTAATACTATCTTGCTACACATTTTTGGTGTAGGTTGTGGCAGATTGAAGTTCCTTGACCGACGTGGAGTAATCAGCATCAGCTTCCGTGATCTTCTTCTCAGACGAAGCTGTGTCATTGTTTTGTCATGTATTCTATTAGAACTCTTGTACCTGTCTAGACTAGATCTGGGGAGAGTCATAATTTTGAGAATTTTGTTATATTTTCTAATTATTGTTGATTACTGTAAATGAATGAGTAATTTTGGGTATTTTACATAATATTCCGAAAAGGGTTCTCCTATCGAGTAGAGTCGATGTAGGTACCCGCACGACCCGCCTATTGGGATCGCGACACCTACTTGAGCCACCAACAGAGTCAAGCCACATTTTCTCAACCTGCTCTTGTCTAAGGGGTATGCCTCGGCTATCAACTGGCTAAGTCTAACGAAAATCCTTCATGTATTGTTGATATTTAGTCTAAATTCCATAGTAATAACATGGAAGACTTTCTTCATGCATCTAATCTTTTACTTTTAAGGGAATTTTCTGATGGCAAATAAAAATTAATGGTTATTTTCCTCTTTAAGATTACATTTATATTCCAATATCATACAAAAGGGAAAAGGAATAGATTATGAAATCAAGTAGATGCATTGTATTGTGCTTCCGGTAAACACTATTCTACAGCTAGATTACACCAATTGTTGAGCTGCTTTATTTAAGTTCTAATTTCAATACATAGCCTTTTCGATTCATTCAACCTGTTAGAGGTTGTTTGATTGCTGGTTAGGGATAAATTATTTATGTATTAAAATCAACACAACTAATATTATGTTTGGTGGTATTTTAGTTACTATCCACATAACTAATACTCTCTCTAGTCAAAAATAAATAAATCTTTGAAATGGGGCACATCTCTTTAAAAAGTTAATTGATTGCACTAATTAAAAGATCATTTGAAAATATTACCCTTTGTTTTCCCATGTTATTAGCTAATAATATTAAAATATAATTTTAAAAAATGAAGCAAATATTACTTTAAATTAAATGCTTACGTAGGTTAGCTCAATTCGTGGCTCAACCCAAACGTCTGGATCTTCAAAAAATTTCTTCTTCCTCATGTGTATGGCCTTAAATAACTCATCTTGAGTAGGACACTTAATCAAGCCATCAAGTTGAAAAGGTTCTAGTGTCATTGCATAATCCACAAAATCATCAACCCCCTCTATAAATTCAGGACTCATACCCACTCGATAAAAATTAGTCCTATTATACATCCAACTATGATCTATCTACACAAAAAATAATAATAAATAAATAAAAATTAAACTTGTTAAACACTAATATTTTTTAAACATTATGGACTTTCAATATTAGAAAGCAGAGCAAACATGATTTAAGTTATGTGTGGTGCTATTAAGTTTTCCCCTAATTCATTGAATCGGAAAATCTAATCTACCGACCGCAACTTATAAGATATCATTTTACTAGTTAGATGACTGTCGAAAGTAAAATGTTTCATTTACCTTTAATGTGTTTGAACGATAAGTGCAGTCTTAACACTCCTCCAGCTGAAACAACAAATATTTTATTAAAAATAAAAATGAATACAACAATTAATTTGAACTGATATGAATTATATTAATATATAAGTCAAAACTCCAACCACTCAGTTTTTACTAATTTGTCCACTAGCTACCAATGTCAAGTCAGTGCATGCCATCAAAATTGATTATATATCGTTGGGGTAGTTTGCAACTCTAATAAATTTATACTATAAGTACTATAACTTAACAATTATTTACTATTTATCTTAATTGTGTGTATACATTTTACAATATTGTTAATGTATAGATATTAAACTCATCATATCATAAATTGTGGGGGAAATGGGAATTGAGTTAGGAGTAGGACACGTACATAAATAGTTGGCGAATTAATCTACGTAAAAATTTTAAAGAACACAAGTCAATCTATAAATAAATGAAGAAAAGAAATGTAACGACCCGGACGTCGTTACGTGATGATTAAGGATATAGAACATAGAAAATTGGCTAAGGATGAGATCGGGAGGTTGTGAAATAAACTAAGTATAGAACTATGCATCTTTGGATACCTACTGGTCCGAGGGACCACTGCAGCGAGAGTGTGGTAGCGATCGAAGTCACACCGTGGTGAAATGAGGAAGTAGCCGCTGGAACCACTGCAGCGACCCTATGGCCGTTATAGCAGATCTACTACAGTAGAAGTGTGACCGCTGCATCGGATAGCGGGATCAGAGAGTGGGTTTTAAGTGGGAGTTACGGGGTTTTACCCTATTATTCTCAAAAACTCGATCAAAAGGGCTAAGGAGCAGAAAATTTCTCCAGAGCAGTGAACTACTCTCCGAAGATAAGAATCTCAATCCTCCTACCTCTACTTTGATTAGTATTGATCCTAGATTATTTGTGGACCTGTAATGGTGGAAATTATATAGAGAAAACCCTAAGTTGATGAACTAGGGCTGAGATTGTAGGAAAGCAATAGGAGGGTTGATTGTTAAAATTTAAGTAATGTCTACTTCCTAGGGTCCCTTTCGTTAATGTTGATGGGTTGGACAAGGTGAGGACCTAGAACTAGGTGGAAGGGTAGGTGTTCTATTAAATTGTCCTGAAAAGATAAGGGTTTGATCGAATTAGGCCCTATTTTAAGGAGTGATTAACTAATGATTATACATGTGTAGATTTGAGCAATCTGAAGCATTGAGGAAGGGCAAAACTCCTGCAGAGTAGCAAAGACGATAATTTCGAGTAATCGAGGTAGGTTACGGTTTATAGGGATAGACCTATATAATGGCATGTATAGTGTGCAATGTTGATATACGATTGATCTTCAGACGTTTACGTGATATGTGAGTTTATTGTTGTTAATTTATCTTATCAACATGACTATGATATGATGGTGAACTGTGATGACTTGTTTACAAGATTGTGTATATGATAATGGAATTAACTGTGTTGAACATTCAGTAAAGTGATTATACTCCATTAATGAGAGAATTGTTAATTGATGATGGCTTATTTGTGAAGTAGATTGTAACTTTCTGTATGATGCAATGATGCTCTTGGAATGTTTTATGAGGATGATGAATGAAAAGTTTTTAACATATTAATGTTGAGTATCTCATGCCCGAGGGGAGTATCAGAGCGAGCAAATAAAAATATTTGAGTAGCTCGTGTCCGAGGGAATCATCTGGACGAGCATATGAGTGGGAACCGGTGCCACACCGGCACAATACATGAATTTCTAGAGTCCCCCTGCAGGTCATGATTGGTTGGACATAAGTAAAATCCACTAGCATATGTGTACACGATTAGTGTAGTTGAGTGTTAAGGGGAGATGGCGGAGGCGTGTGCTCGTCTTGTTACCTTTGGTTGTTCTATTCACTTGTTGTTAGTGATTTCATTTATGTTCATGAGGTAGATGTGAAACGTATTACAAGGATGTGCTAACTTATTGTGTATATGGTGCAAATTGATAACAATGTATGTGGCATTAATGTTAAGTGCGACTTTGTTACTATGTGTGGTTGTTGAGCAGTTGTTGCTGAGAATATCTGAGGATTTGTAATTCTTAATAGCAATTGTGCTTGTTATTGTTATGGTCGTTGATGGATTCCTGGTGTTATATGAAATGTAATTGTTGATTTTATTGAACAATGTGATAGATGAGCTGAGAAGGGAGCATCCTGTCGAGCTACTGCCTAAGCAGTGCTGCTACAGCGGGACCATTTCCGTTGCGATGGACAAGTGACCACTGGAGCGAGAGGCCTAATTCAGTGAGCAAGCCGATTGATTCTTGAGCAGAACTAGTGTTCATAAAATGGCTTGTAATTCTGCTTAAAGTTGAGGACCCTTTTTATATCTCTATTATTGTACTTATATGCTATTATGTAAGGTCGGCCGATGATACCTACCAATATTGTATCATATGCTGACCCTACTTTGCATTCTTTTCTGAGTACAGAGTTCGAGCTCGGCAGTTCTTCGCACCCTCACCTGTGAGCCAGCAGCCTTTGCGAATCAAGAAGGTGAGCAGATGAGGACGTAGATCACTCCTTTCTTGTAAATGTCCTTCTTTCGAACACTCGAATATTTTATTTCATTTTTTGTTTTAGTCCCTTAGCTTGTAATAAATTAGATGTCTAGTGCAATGATAATCAGGTTTTGAAAAATTGTTTATTTGGCTTTACTATGTGCAGTGTATGATTTGAAATTATTCTTTTCACAATAGTTGATTTCTTTTCAAGAATATTTTGTTATGGGAGTAGTATCGGAATTTGTTGGTTCGCCACGGGAGGGTTAGTGTATATGCCAATCAAGGCCATTTGGGTCGTGACAAGAAACCCATTAAATATAAAATTAAGAAAAAGAAAACTTACCTCACAGATTTGGAAATTAAATTCGTCACTGCAGCTGGAAGTGGTACCAGTGGCAAGAGCAGCTGCGTGAGCAGCGACAGATGGAAGAGATGGGAGGGTTTGGTGACAGAATTCAAGGGTTTTGAGAAAGAGGGGAAAAAACTGATATGACGGGAGAATAAGGGTTTTATATACTTTTAACAATACTAGATATGTTTTGCACGTGTATATCCACATTAAATAATTAAATATAGAGTTGTGATAAATGTATATTCAAAATGATTGAACTGCATTATGGTTACTTTAGTTTACAAATCATGCTTTGATGATGATTAAGTATAAATCGTGACAAGATCACCTAAATAAAATGAAAAACTAAACTTTTTTCAATATTTATGCAGAAAAGTGCAAGAATTACATAAAATATAAGTTACCATGATGGGCATAAATATAAGCCACGCGCCAAAAATAAATTTAATCTGCAGGTTTGAGATGCTTCTACCAAGTTTATGAAAATTTTATACAAACCCAAAATGCCAACAACAACAAAACAAGGAGGTAAATCATAAAATATTTGAAAAACTATCAAAAAGAAGAAGAAAGAATGCAACAATTTCATATTACCTATTAAAAGGTGTAGAATATGATCATGACACAAAGTCATATATTTTTCATATTGAGTCTGCTTAATGGTACAGATCTTCATTAGAGAATTGTGTATAAATACTATTGTAACCGATAGAAGCTTAGAAGATGAAAAGGTAGTATATGAAATAATAATTAAAAAATTATAAAAGTGTAACCTACAATAATTACTGGCAAGTGAAACAATCCTCCTTATTTACTCGATTTAATGAATGACTTTACTCATTTATATATATATATATATATATATATATTAAGATAAGGGCTTTCCACTTTTAGTATAATATTATAATAATAATTATTATTATTTATTTTTTTTAATTATCATTATTAATATTTATTATTTATTTATTTTAGCTTTTCACTTTTTGGCTTCCCACTTATATAGTAATGTCACACCCCGCCTTGGAGGGTATGACTGGCACCTGGTGCCCTAGTAGGACTTGGACTGCTAACTGGTGAGCCTAAGCACATCTGGTGCCTGGCTAGCTCTATCTCAGATTTTTGGAAACAAAGGGCTATATAACGGCTGTAAACACAGCCTCCGGCCAACCGGCCTATAGCCACCTGTACATATAATAACAGCTAACCAGAAACATACTCATAACAAGAAACCTATGCGGGCCGACAAGGCCACCATGCTGTCTAGTTATCTGCAACTTAAGAATAGAATTCTACGTGACCGGCAAGGTCACCACTACTATCAGATTATGGCCCACACGGCCAACATAATCAACTGTGCTAAACAAACGCACGGCCTCACACGACCGGCACAACTAACCACAGGGAAATGTAAATACAATCTGCAAGCCTCTATAAGTAACAATAGAAATGATCGGGACAGGGCCCCGACCTACCCAAACTGTACATCAAAAGAAAAGGAGTTACACCTCTGTGAATCAGACTCCGGATGACAGGAGCTGATGACTCAATAGCTGACTGGAATCACGAGAGATCGCCTCCTCGTCTATGAGTACTTGCAGGCAAGTAATGCAGCGCCCCACTGGGCGTCAGTACCACTGGTACTGAGTATGCAAAGCAACTGAATAATATAACTGAAACAACTGAATATAGATAGCATATCTAGCAAAATTGTATGGCAGGAGATAACTGTATCTGAAGAAATTGATAAGAACTGAATCATGCTTCCTGTACTGATAAGGCGGAGGCGTACCTATAAACGCGACGGCCTTCTGTCTAGTAACTAGTATATAACACATAAAATAGATATACAAGTAGAAAGCAAGAGCCAATACCAACCCCCATAAGCCGAATGGCGCCAAGCAAGCAAACAATCTATATACCCCTACCCGGGTCAAAACCAACCAAAAATAAGTCACTCCACTCATCTGCTCACTTCGGAGCTCCTCTACCGGCCCCCTGGGTCTCCGGCTCGGGCCATAGCCTCCGATATAAGCAACCGTGTCTGGGTCTGGAGGACTCCTATGTAGACATTAACAGATAGGGTCTGGATCCCCGGACACAAACTCAACGGGGCTATCTGAAACCGGAGCTACACCTATAATAACTGAATGTACAGACAGTAACAGATAGGGTCTGGTTCCCTGGACACAAAACTCAACAGGGCTATCTAAAACCGGAGTTGCACCTGTAATGCTGATCAGACTGCTATGGGGAAAGCTTCATCCCATCTTCGTCCAAGATGGGGACGACATGCCACCCCTCGGAGTGATGAAAACCCACCCGCTCAGTGGGCGACACGATTACCAACCCAGGGGCGGCGAGGACGCTCAATATGTGCCCTCACGCCACATCAAGTCTCAAAAAACAAGTAGCACATATAAATAGCAAGCATGTATAACTGAAAAAGATTATCTGAAAGTTGATTTCTTATTCTGATCTGTTTCTGTACTAAACTGATTCTTTATTGATTATACTCATTCTGAGATCTTTCTTTAACTGTTGGCTAATCTGTAGCCAGGGTACTATCTGTCTGAATGGCTAATCTGTAGCCAATACCTCGTCTGTTTGAATGGCTAGTCTATAGCCATGAAACTGTCTGTCTATCTGGTTTTACTTTACTAGCTTATATTCTGAAAATCTGTTTCTTTTTATTCTATAACATGCTTGCTAATCATACAATAAGCTATACTGAATCTAGAATGCTAACTCTCCCTCTGACGCATGCTTTACTAACTTTCGGACTGAATACGATACGGCAACACAACTCAGAACCTATTAGACTTACTTAATTCTCAACATTTAACTTCGAGAGTTTCAAATACGGAGTTTACTATGATTTACCCAGCTAAGGCTTACTAACTTGCCGAAGAACAACTTCACATACCTTAACCTCGAGTTATTCGACTGTCGGACGAGGCTCGGTCAGTACTCCAGCTATTTCTCCCAACTGCATTCATAAACACGTCAATTAGTACTAAATACAACACTATTCTGAAGGACGGCGTCACTTTCGATATAATTATAGCCTAAACTTAGGCTTATCAAAAGACGGTCGAAAACTTGCTATTTTTCAGAGATCCAGAAGGGAGAAGTATTCACTTTATGGTTAGGAGCACATATACACTTGTTTGGAGCAATTCCACTTACCTTATCCCGGTAGCACGACGATTTGTCGGCCGAATTTCGCGAAACTAAATCCGTAGGAATGCTCCTTGCTGCTAAATACCTCAGTACCTGAGGTTAATTTGAGTTTGGACTACGTTTGACGGCGTAATCGGAAGAAAATTATCAAGAAACCTTCGTTCCTTTTTCCTCTCTGGTTTATCTCTCTGTTTTCGCTGGAAATTATGAGAATTATTTCATTTAAAACCGAAGTGGAGGGCTTATATACGCGTCATGGAGCCAACGCGGAGGCTCCACCTCCGTGGCACGTTGCCATCGCGGAGGGGCTCTGCCCCGGCTCCTTCCGCGATGGTTCGACAGGCTACTCGTCCGATCCTTTCCCGGGCCTTTCCCTAGCACGTATGGCTTTCAAATATGCTCAACCAATGTGCGAATAGTCCATCTAGGTGCCGAGAATTTTACGGGGTATAACAAGTAACTAGTTTTCAATCATGTGTGTTGCACGTGTACCTTATTTCAATAAGTAAAACTTTATGAATATGATGACATAATTAAAAATATATATATATATATATATATATATATATATAATTATTGCTAGGTATAGATAAAGAAAATAACAAAAACTATTATCTTTACACAAATAAATATTATCTATACTGAAATAAGTACATCGTGATTTGAGTAAGAGACATTGAATAGGTATTAGGAAATTGGAAAAGAATTCTAAGAAAGTTGAAAAGATATCAAGATATCGAATAGAGAACAAGTGATAATGGAAATTGAAACAAACCTAATGCAAAAAGCACACAATATTTGAGCATAAAATGCATGTTAAAAAGCTTGAAAAGTAAATTAACGAATGTCAAATTCCACATTTCAGTAATTGAATTATTGTCTATCCCCATAGTCATATTACCAGACTTTATAATTTTCTTCTCAAATTCTCCTGACTTGGTATTGTTTCACTAATATATTTAGAGCTCCTATAATCTTCCACACACAAGAATTGTAGTATATAAAAATTCTTCTATGGAAATAGTATTGAAAGAGGTAAATTTATAGGACAAGAAATATAGTTTTGGAATATGAAAATAATTTCAAATATGAAAGGTCAAGTGTTAAAATAAATTAAAGACAAAAAAAATGAAACACATACATATATCTGTTCAAAAGGTTAAAATTATATTTTATATTTTTAAATTAATTTACTCACATGTATTCTGTTGGAATAAAATCGAATTTAAATGGTAGAAAGGTCCTCCAAGATTTGATGGATATTTTAGTAATTCAATTTTTAACTTTTTGCTTCCCACTTTTAGAATAATATGATGATATGATATGATATATGAAATATATGATATATGATATATGACTATAATAAAATATTATAAAATTATTTTAGATTGAAGGATAAAGTGGTCTCTCAATATTTAGTGGGCAAACTGATCTTTCAACTTTGGATTTCTCACTTTTAGAATAGGATGATATAATAAATAAAATATAATTACTATATATAGAATTTAGTTTTAGGATGAGGGGTAATTTAGTTGATTAATATTATTTAAAGGATTTTTTCGTAATCTAACTTTCAACATAGGGTCTTCCCACTTATATAATAATGTGATAAGTATATAAATATTGTCACGCCCCGCCTTGGGGGGCATGACTGGCACCTGGTGCCCTACTAGGACCTGACTCGCTGGACTGTTAAGCCTGGGCACATCTGGTGTCTGGCTGGCTCTAACTCACATTTCTAGAAACAAAGGGCTATATAACGGCTGTAAACACAGCCCCCGGCCTATTGGCCTATAGCCTTCTGTACCTGTATTATCAGCTAACCAGAAACAAGGTAATTCAGGGGAACCTATGCGGGCCGACAAGGCCACCATGCTGTCTAGTTATCTGCAATTCAATCATAACGTATTAAAAAGCTACGTGACCGACAAGGTCACCACTACTGAGAACTATGGCCCCACACGACCATCACAATAGAAAGAAGGAATACTAACATTATACGACTGCACGGCCTCTCACGACCGGCTCATCTGACCACAGGGAATATAAACAGACTGCAAGCCTCTAGGAAGGATAATAGAAATGATCGGGACAGGGCCCCGACCTACCCGTACTGTACAATAAAAAGAACTGGACTACACCTCTAGAAATTCAGTCTCCGGATGACAGGAGCTAAATACTCAACCACTGATGGGGATCACGTAGTATCGCCTGCTCGTCTATGGGTACCTGCAGGCAAGTAATGCAGCGCCCCACCGGGCGTCAGTACCGCTGGTACTGAGTATGTAAAGCAATAACTGAAAGCAAAATCTGAATACAATAATATAACTGAAGAAACTGAAGTAGAGAGAATAGACTAACTGTCTGATAATGTAAATCATACCTTCTCTCAATCTTTACTGGGAAGGGTAAGAGTCATACCTGGAAACGTATCGTGCTACTGCTGATCTACTTGTATCTAACATAACATGGCATAACATGAAATAACATAACATAGCACACACAAACCTTACCCGGCCCCCATAAGCCGGGAGGTACAACCAACACAGAATCTATACCCCTACCCTGGTCATCCCATCTCCTATAGTGGCTGTAAGCATCCTGCCGGTCCCAGGGTATGCACTTGGGCTCGCTGAGCCCCTGACTATAACTGCATCTGAGTCCGAAGGACTCCTGAATCTGCACCCGGGCGTATCCGCTCGACTGGGGTGTGTAAGGGCCGATCAAGGCACAAATATGGGGGAAAAACTGGCATCCCATCTTCGTCCCCTGGCGGGACGGCATGCCACTCCGTAGAGTGACGTATCCTCATCCTCTGGCGGACGAGTCGACACAGCTATTAACCCTGGGCGGTCATGGATGCTAGGTAATCCAACCCCAAACAACACAACGGTCTCAACTGGTAATACTGTCTGGGTATCTCACATGCTGAGGCTAATAGGGGTGAAGTATCATATATATTACATGCTGAGCTAATGATAGTAATTTGTACATATGTAATACGTGCTGAGGCAGGTAAAGATATATGAATATGAATATAGTCTCCTGCCGGCTGTACTGGGCAAATGCTATATAAGACAACGTTTCTACTGAAAATTATGTTGTTTACTAAGTTCCTGTATACACTATATGCTGGACCAGTGATAGAAATAGGTATATACTTAATACATGCTGAGACTGGAAATACTATATACGTATGTACGAATATAGTCTTCTGCCAGACTATACTGAGGCTAATGCTGAACATGATATAGACTTCCTGCTAAAACTATACTGTATACTGATTTTCTATAGTAACATGAGTTACTATTCCTGACATACTTTCTAAACTTTATTTTAGTCAACTATTCTATGTCTGAAATGCTTTACGGATACTAAACTACTCCGCGGGGTTTTAGCTGAACACAACAATATCTTAACGTAGCATATTACATCACGCTATCTATCGTACTGGATTACTAACTTGCCGAAGAAATTAGCTTTACATACCTTATCCTTGAATTATTCGTCTGTCGGACGAGGCTCGGCCGGTACTTCACTGTTTTCTCCCAACTGCATTCATAAACATATCAATTAACACTAAATACAACTTTATTTCAAAAGGCAACGTCACTTTCGATATAGTTTATAGCCTAAACTTAGTCTTATCGAAAGACGGACAGAAACTCGCTATTTTTCAGCGGCCCAGAAGGGAGAAATATTTACTTCTCAGCTAGGAACACATAGACACTAATTTAGAGCAATTCCACTTACCTTAGCTCGGTGACTCGACGATTCATCGGCCGTATTTTACGAAACTGAATCCGTAGGAATGCTCTCTACTGCTAAATACTTCAGTATCTAGGATTAATTTGAGTTTGGGCAGCGTTTGGCAGCGTAATCGGACGAAAATTATTTAATTTCTTCGTTCCTTTCTTCTCTCTCAGAGTTTGCCTCTGTTCTCTGGAAAATTTTTAAAGGTTATAGCATTTAAAACCGAAGTGGGGCTTTATATACTTGGGCCTGGACAAGGCCAATGTGTCACGGAGCCAACGCGGAGGCTCCTCCTCCGTGACACGCCGCCATCGCGGAGGGGCTCTGCCTCGGCTCCTTCCGCGATGGTTCGACAGGCTTCTCGTCCGATCTTTTTCCGGGCCTTTCTCCAACACGTATGGCCTTCAAATATGCTTAACCAACGTGGAAATAGGTCATCTAAGTGCCGGGAATTCTACGGGGTGTAACATTCTCCCCCCCTTAAGAACATTCGTCCTCGAATGTATACTGCCATGTAGAGGATTACTTAACTTACTTGTTTAGAAAAATTTTGGCAGAGTTTCCCCTGTAATATGGACTATACCAAGAACCTGAGAAAAGTCCAATACAGGCACTGCACGATCCACTGGATAGCTAAATATCAATCTGTCTCACTTATACATACAGGACCATAAGATACTATATAGCAATAATATGGACATACCTGTCGCCTAAATGGGTGAGGATATCTGGTCCTCGTATCTGCGAATCTGTTTTTCTAGGCTAGCTACTGGAATCTCTTTGTAGGCCAGCTTTTTTGTAACCTGGATATTCTGGACTGGGACTATTCTGGACGGGTCTCCTATGCATTTCCTCAGCATAGTTACATAACAGACCGGATAAATGGGTTCTAATTCTGGAGGCAAATTCAATTAATGGTAAATGCTCATTTTGGCTATTACCGAAATCTAGCACATGTCTTCGAGCGTCTGAATTGGGCGCTCAGCCTGCTCATCTGTCTGAGAATAGAACGTTGTACTTAAATTAATCTGCGTGCCCAAACCTTTCTGAAATGATTGACAGAATCTAGCTGTAAATTGTGCTCCTTCGTCTGAAATAATGGATACTGGTATTCCATGTAATCTGACTACCTTTCTGATATACAACTCAGTATAATCTTCGGCCGAGAAAGTAGCTCTTACTGGCAAGAACTGAGCTGATTTTTGTCAATCTGTCACTTATCACTCATATAGAGTCATGTCTGTGTTTAGTACGGGGTAATCTTGCTATAAAATTCATATTCATCGCTTCTCGTTTCCAAAGAGGCACAACTATGTTCTAAACTAACCTGCCTGGTTTCTGATATTCTGCCTTCAACTGTTGGCAGTTAGGACACTGGGCTACCAGTAGTTCTTTTTAATGTCATGGTACCTCTTTGTCGGAATAGCGGGCGTAATGTACCTCGCTCATAAACTGCTGGCGATGCCCCAAAATATCTGGAGTACAAATGCGGCCTTTATATCGCCACACTTCATCCCCGGGTATCTGAAAATATGTCATCTCTCCTTACTGAATCTTGTGTTCAAGTTAAACCTGGCTAGGGTTTCTATACTGCCATTCCTTTACTTCCACCTCTAACCGCAATACTGCGATATTCTGTACTATCGTTCTGTTATCCTTTATTTTTGCTATACGAACAGCTAGACCGGCTAACTAGTAAAATTCTTGGGTCTACTCCCGCTGTTCAGACAGCAAGTATGCCAACTCCTCATAGATCTATGGCTAAGGGCATCTACTACCGTATCAGCCCTTCCCGGGTGATACCAAATTCTCGCTTTTTAAGGCATAAACTACTGCAACTACCTCCAGGTCATGGGTAAGATAATTCTTTTCACATCCCTTCAATTGCCTGAAAGCATAAACTGTTACTTTACCATGCTGCACCAACCCTCTGTACCTTCTGGCGATACTAACACTGGAGTTGATGTTAACCTGGCTTTTAACTCTTGGAAGTTCTGCTCACACGCCTTAGTCTACTGGAACTTCGCGGTCTTCTGTGTCAACTTAGTGAGAGGTGCTGTTTAAGGTGGAAAATCCTTCCACAGACCCTCTGTGGTATTCGGCTAACCGCAGGGACTGCGTACTTCGGTCGGAGTGGTAGGTCTGGTTGTGTCTTCGCTATTTCGATTTTCTGTGTATCTGTCTGTACACCAACCTTCGACACAATGTGACCAAAAAAAGCTACTAAACTCAATCAAAATTTACATTTACAAAATTTGACATATAACTTACGGTCATACTGGTTTATTATACCGGAGAATCTGACAAGTAATCTACCGGTATAGTTAGAGCTTATCTGGTCTTCTAGCCGCATGCTAAGGCTACTTATTGCTGGGATAACCTGAACGACTGTCTGCGCACCTTGTGCCTTTATCTGATCAGAGGGTCCTAATACTGACCATGATCTCTAATGATCTGGCTACATAACCTTAAATGACTGAATAGTCGGGTTGAATGACCCGAATGTGACAGTAGTCTAGTAATGCTCTAACTGTACTACTTGAGTACTTATAGTTCGTGCATCAGCGCCAACTCGTGGGCATCTAATTGCTCTGTTATTTTGCTTAAACCACTGTAAGGCTAGACTTAATCAACTTACTCCCACGCGATCAGTCTCTGGATCTCCACGGGGAGTCTACTGATCCCCTGGTCTTAATAAACACTATGCTAGCAGGGTACCGTTAATTTCTTATGCCTCGTGTGTATCCACTTGGATTTATACTGCTATTCTGGGGAATTCTCGGTCTTATGAGCTATTCTGTAAATACTGGCCCTCTGCTAGGGCTCTGTATCTAAATACCTTACGAAAACCAGCTGAAATACTAGTCTATCGCTAACTGCTGATGTGGACCCTTCCTTGGGGTACCCACGGGTATTCTGACTGGGACGACCGGCTAACTTATGAGGTGTCCTACATAACAACTGCTAGGTTGGCTAAGGCCGTCTGTCGCCCACAAGGCTGGGAAAACGACGTATGACCACTTAGCATGCTAGAACAATTCTGGTATTGCTAATCTCTGAAATTTGCCTATTCGGTCTCTAATCCTGGTTCCGGCAAATGCACTACTGTTACCGATCTTCAGGGATGCCTCCCTGCTGATGCAGGCGACAGCTGGTCGGTAGACTGTCTAACTGCGCCCTCATCATCTAGCCATCTGTCTTAGGTCAATAATTCTGGTAAGCTCCTAGAGCCTAGATCCGACAACAACACATGAATCTATCAACTTAATAACTGAGAACTGAGATAGTTTTTATGACTTCATACGTAACTCATACTTAATCCTCCCTCTCTCTTCTTCTTTTCTTTTTTTTTTTTTTTTTTTAGTCCCCCAATGCAATTTGTATAGGCTTTCTATTACTAATCAGCATCTGTGATTGTAGCCCTTATAGGCAGCCACTCACAACCTATCTATTATCTGTATATCTATATATCGCTAGCTACGTACAATATGTACTGATTTCTGCGGTAGTTCATAATCTCTGACAGGTTCTGCTGAGTCTCACATCGTACATGATACATTGCTTCTACGGCCTAATACCATCTCTTGCCCTGACTTATCATTTCATTGCATTGCTACCCCATTCTGAAAGTAACATCATAAACATTCTAGTTATTGTCTGCTGTTTGAAATTCCGCCACTCTTGCGATGTGGGGGTCAACGTTCGAATCCTGTAGCCTTACTAGGCATATATTGAGAGCCCATGTCTATCTGCTGGGCCTTATCTCTAGGCCACACTAGATTAGAATTGCTGTATCGGTAACTTCTTAACTTTTCCATAGCGGACATATTGCGGTATTCTGAACTGCGATCTTACTGTCAGCGCGAAGCTTAATCCTTAATACAATACTTTATCAATCCGGGGTAGTTCTAATTTTCCCACAAGATCTGACATTCCTGCTTCTTCCTCTCATCTTGCTTAAACTGAACTCTAGGGTTCAAGGTACCTGCCTTTCATTGCTAATGAGATTACTGATCCAGCCTTGGCCTATACTCCTTCTGGCGTATATTCAAGCCCATCTGATTCACCTGACCTCTATATCTTTCGAGGTCACAACAAGATCATAACTATAATCTTACAGGTATGTCTTACTATCTGTTAGCGTACATGGCAGACTTGCCTTTTTCTGACTCAAACTTGACTATTATTAGACATTCATCCCTAGCAGGTCTGTTACCCCTACTTCGGGTAAGCTAACAGTCTTGCTTTCTTTACTGGCTTGTTATAATAAGGGTCTGCACAGCTTACGTAATCATAAGGGCTCTCTATATTTTCTACTACTTACTAGGATCAATCAACCCTTTTCGTATTGCAACAATAAAAGCATTCAACTGTACCACACCCAAAAAGATGTATTTGGGATTCCTGCATTCTTTTTCTCTTTCTTATACTTACCTGGTGGTCTGACCTTATCTGTAATCATAATCAGATCTTATATAACTAATAAGTAAATCAACTCATATGTATATTATACTTCTGACTCCCTATTCTGACATTGTCAACATATACTAGGAATAATGCCAATAAAGGTATCACGCTGGGAGGTCTCTGATACCTCTTCTTGCTGCTGTAGTTATCATGTTACTGACGGATGCTCTCTTCCGTTGCTATTTCTGATCTTCTGCCTGTGATAGGCTAATGCTGATCTGCCTTTGTATCTGAAATCAAGAATACGGTGAGTTCTCAGGGACTCAACCCTATACTGTACCGCTCTAAAGCACGACTGACTGTGAAAGAAGGGTAACCATCATATCATGCCTCGCAGCCTCCTGCCTATAGTATGTGGTGCACAACACATCCATAGACAAAACTCTACTTAGCACGGCTTGCAGACTCCCTGGGATACGACCTGCTCTGATACCAAGTTTGTCACGCCCCGCCTTGGGGGGCATGACTGGCACCTGGTGCCCTACTAGGACCTGACTCGCTGGACTGTTAAGCCTGGGCACATCTGGTGTCTGGCTGGCTCTAACTCACATTTCTGGAAACAAAGGGCTATATAACGGCTGTAAACACAGCCCCCGGCCTATTGGCCTATAGCCTTCTGTACCTGTATTATCAGCTGACCAGAAACAAGGTAATTCAGGGGAACCTATGCGGGCCGACAAGGCCACCATGCTGTCTAGTTATCTTCAATTCAATCATAACGTATTAAAAAGCTACGTGACCGACAAGGTCACCACTACTGAGAACTATGGCCCCACACGACCATCACAATAGAAAGAAGGAATACTAACACTATACGACTGCACGGCCTCTCACGACCGGCTCATCTGACCACAGGGAATATAAACAGACTGCAAGCCTCTAGGAAGGATAATAGAAATGATCGGGACAGGGCCCCAACCTACCCGTACTGTACAATAAAAAGAACTGGACTACACCTCTAGAAATTCAGTCTCCGGATGACAGGAGCTAAATACTCAACCACTGATGGGGATCACGTAGTATCGCCTGCTCGTCTATGGGTACCTGCAGGCAAGTAATGCAGCGCCCCACCGGGTGTCAGTACCGCTGGTACTGAGTATGTAAAGCAATAACTGAAAGCAAAATCTGAATACAATAATATAACTGAAGAAACTGAAGTAGAGAGAATAGACTAACTGTCTGATAATGTAAATCATACCTTCTCTCAATCTTTACTGGGAAGGGTAAGAGTCATACCTGAAAACGTATCGTGCTACTGCTGATCTACTTGTATCTAACATAACATGGCATAACATGAAATAACATAACATAGCACACACAAACCTTACCCGGCCCCCATAAGCCGGGAGGTACAACCAACACAGAATCTATACCCCTACCCTGGTCATCCCATCTCCTATAGTGGTTGTAAGCATCCTGCCGGTCCCAGGGTATGCACTTGGGCTCGCTGAGCCCCTGACTATAAGTGCATCTGAGTCCGAAGGACTCCTGAATCTGCACCCGGGAGTATCCGCTCGACTGGGGTGTGTAAGGGCCGATCAAGGCACAAATATGGGGGAGAAACTGGCATCCCATCTTCGTCCCCTGGCGGGACGGCATGCCACTCCGTAGAGTGACGTATCCTCGTCCTCTGGCGGATGAGTCGACACAGCCATACAAGTAAAGCAAAATTCATTTACTTATGTAATTGCTAATAAGTTATATGTTCAAAATATGATTGATGTAATAGTTCGTATTTTATATTCAAAATTATATTTTATTAATTTTTTCTACGAATATAAAGGTTGTGAAAAATCAAATTCATCAAATATAATATTTTTATGGGATTTATCAATATTCTAAAAGAGATAACTTGCTTCAACAGAAATTATTTTATTTTATTTAGACAAAAGAATAGAAATATTTAACATTAATTGGTAACTTAAAAATAAAGTAATTAATCTATTAAAATTAATTATATTTGATTTGATTAACTTAAAGTATAAAGACATTCTATTGTCAATATACATAAATTGGCTTAAATATACTTATTCTTTTCATCAAAATTTGATTTAATAACTTTAAAATTAAATTATATTTACCTTAGTTCAAATCTTAAACCAATTTTGAATATTCAAAATAAATAAAATATAAACTTGATCCTCTGTTTAAAAGAAGAATTATTATTTTAAATATAGTGAACACTTCTAGTTTACTTTAATTTTAAGTACTCTATTCGATTCATTCTATTTATCATGTTATTTTTAAGCTTTAATGTTAAAAATAATACTTTAACTAAATTATTCTTAGTTATTATTTGATCTCAATTTAATATATTATTCTTTTTACCATACTAATTTATTTGTCTATTTATTAGAACAAAAATAAAGGTAAAAGATAAATTGTATTTTGAAATTAGAATAATAACTTTTGAATGTGGTAGTATTGTCGCCGACTGTAATGGCGATGAAAGAGGTTGTATTTGAAATCGGTGAAAGGAGAAACAGATGTTGATTCCATTCGAAATATTACGATGTCGTTTTATGGATGAAATTAGATGTGAAACTTAGATGAATCGCCAAAGTTAAGATGGGAAAAGAGGACGTGAAGTTGAGAGAAACATAATGAAAGCAAAATTGTGTGCAAAACAAAATAGATGAGAGAAATAATACTTCTAGAATTATATTGAAAAAGAAACTTTTGTAAGTGAGTAAAACGATAATTTTACCCTTGGTCATTCCACACTTGACTCTTCTATATAAATAGATAATAGAATTACTAATTTATTTATTTTAAATATAAGAGATCTTGTGAAATCTCTTTTACAGTCAAATTCAGTCAATAAAATTTTTAAAGGAGACCTCGTGAGATCTCATTTTGTAATTACTATTTTAAATCTTTAGAGATTGCACGTCATCTTTAATTTTTTCAAAATTTGTGCGAAATTATTTTTATCATTTAGAGGTCTCCTTCATTAAAAATATTTTTAAAGAATTTACGGAAAGAAGCGACCTCATGGGGTCTCCTTTTGAAGATTTATTTTTTAGGTCTCTTTTTACACTTTTTTATGTGTGATAATGACCCTCATCCAGATCAACAATCAGTCTTGAGTCTAGCGTCAATCTACCCCTAATCATCCTCGAACTAACCGTTAGAGCTCAAGCACGTGCTACCATATAGTCTTTTCAGAATTAGCGTGTGTTTTTTTCATATTGTTGCATAGGCTTGGCCTTTTTAACTATAAAGAGCTCTCTTAAAAGAGAAAAACGCAAAAAGAACCCTCTCTAAAAATATCACTAGCTTATCTTTTAGGGTTTTAATGGAAGAAGACTTTAGATTACTTCTTTTCTTGTATTTCTCCTTTCCTTTGAGTAATCTGCATTCTTATATTCGATTCCTACTTTGTTGGTTAATTCAGAAGAAAAGAAACTTACCCGACCTTAACCCACTTATTATTAATATTTTTTATCTTACTATTAATCAGAATGACGATTTTTCTGATGAACAGTTACGATATACGTTTGAAGTAAAATGAAGTACTACAATAACAAGAAGATCTAAATTTACTACTATTACGAATAAATCCAAAGATAGATAAGATCAGCTATATGAGTTCACAAGAACAATTTTGCTCCATTTAGGTAAGTTTCACTAGTTACAAATTTTCAATGCCTAATTTAGGTTTCTCTAACACCTGAAGTATCTATTTTTTTAAAACTAATGCACAAATATCTGAACAAACTAAAATAAATAGAATAATTTTATTTTCGATTTACCTATAATATTTGTGTTTGAGGTACCGCATGTGAAAAAAATTATAAAGAATTATATAATTCTTATCATATATATATATATATATATATATATATATATACGATACAGAATATCATTTTGCAAGGGTAGAGGATCAGGTGTTGAAAAATTCAAGAATGAATCATACATACATACATACATATAGATAGATAGATAGATAGATAGATAGATAGATAGATAAATAGATAAAAGCTTGCTATAAAGTATATAAGGACAACAAATGACAAATGAAAATGCTTTTTGATACTAGTAAATTATTTCATGTAAATGCTTACTCTTATTTTTGAATAACAATGAAAAATATCCATGAGCTTAAGATATCATGGTTTAAAACTATATCTTTTGGCTTTGATAGAACTATTTATACTCGACTTGGAGGAGACTTAATTGGATTTGAACCTTTAGGAGCACGCCTCTTGATATTAAATTTATACAGTTTCTCTATATCTTACAAATGCTTTTTGAAGACAGGAGTTGGAGGAGATGTAATTGGATCTGGACCTGAAGGAAAACAAGCTGCTTGATATCAAACTTATACGGTTTCTCTATATCTGACTAATGCTTTTTGAAGACTAGAGTTGAAGGAGATGTAATTGGATCTAGACCTGAAAGAACAAGCCGCTTGATATCAAACTTATACAGTTTCTCTATATCTAACTGATGCTTTTTGAATACTAGAGTTGGAGGAGATATAATTGGATCTGGACCTGAAGGAACAAGTCGCTTGATATCAAAATCATACATTTCTCTATATCTGACTGATGCTTTTTGAAAACTGGAGTTAGATGAGATGTAATTGGATCTGGACCTGAATGAACAAACCACTTGATATCAAACTCATACAGTTTCACTATATCTGACTGATGCTTTTTGAAGACTGGAGTTGGAGGAGATGTAATTGGATCTGGACCTGAAGGAAAAAGCCGCTTGATATCAAACTCGTACAGTTTCTCTATATCTGACTGATACTTTTTGAAGACTGGAGTCAGAAGAGATGTAATTGGATCTAGACCTGAAGGAATAAGTTGCTTAATCAAATCACAATAGCAAGATGTAAAGTATAATATAAGGCTGATAATTGCAAGAATTTTGTAATGACCCGCATGTCATTACGGAAAGGGAATGGACTTAGAGTGCTAGAAAAAGGCTATGAGAAGGATATAAAAAGTTATGAAATAATCTAAGTGTAAAACTAATCGAAATTGGGGAATTACTGGTTCGGGAGACCGCTGCATTGGTGGAATGTCCACTACAGCAAGACCGTGGTAACCATTGGAGTCCCGCCATGACAAATTAGGGAAGTAACCACTAGAACTGCCATAGTGGTTCTCTGGCCGCTGTAGAAAGTCTGTTGCAGCTGATGATAGAAATCAGAAAGTGGATTTAAGTTTGATTTCTAGGGGTTTTATCCTATTATTTCCAAAATACGATCAGAAGGGCTAAAGAATGAAAATTTTCTCCAGAGCAGTGAACTCTCCTCCCAAAGTAAGATTCTTGATTTCCTACCCTTACAATGAGTATTGTTGATCCTAGAATTTTTGTAGACCTTTAATGGTTTATTTTTGAGTGGAGAAAATCCTAAGCTGTTACACTAGGGCTGAATTATGGGGAGTTTATGGGGTGGTCTAGTTTGATGTTTGACAAGTATTGATCACTCTCATAGGAATATTTATTTGATAACGAGGGTTGCACGAAAATTGAGACCTAGAACTAAGTAGAATTGGGGGTTTACTTTCGAAAATGCCCCAAAGGGGAGGGTTTGATCTTCTAAAATCCTTATTCAAAGAGTGAGTAATGAATCACTCTCTATTGAATTGTAGATTTCGAGCATTCTAAAGCTGTGAGAAAGGGCAAGGCTCCGGTGGAGTAACTGACTCTTTGTGTTTAAAATCGAGGTAGGTTATGATTAAAGGGATTAGACCCTATATAATAGCATATAATTGTGCGCAATGTTGGTATATTATTTGTCATCGGACATTATTTGTTGCGAGAATTTATTATTGATAACTTTTTGAAAAAATGTGAACACGATGTGGTGTTAAACTATGATAACTGTTAAGTAAGGATATTATACATTGTTAACAAGATAGTTGGTTTGTAATTGTTACTTAGAGGAGTATATTGTAACCTCTTGTTTGTTAAATAATATAACTTGATGTGTTCCTTTGATAAGAATGATGTGGGATAGTATTAATATTCAAAGATGAGAGGTTCATGTCCGAGGGAGCACCCGGACGAGCATATGAGTGGGAGTAGGTACCACACCCGTATAGTACATGGATTTCTAGAGAGTCCCCTGCAGGTCATGACTGAAAGGGCAAAATAAAAACCTTCTAGCATGTGTGTACACTGATATTTTTATTTGAGTGTTATGGGGACATGGCGCAGGCGTGTGCATGATATGTCACCCTTGATTTTATTTTATGATGTTGTTGTAGCTTGCTGACAATTTGGAATGTGTATATATTAAATAGTATAGTTGAATATGTGAATTTCGTACTTGTGATCTGAGTTAAGAATGGTGGAAAAGATCTAGTAGGAATTGATAAACAATGAATTGACGTTGATATTGTTATCTCTGTGATGAAATTCTCTAAATGTAAGTAATGCTGAATGGATGTGAATTGGTGTCAAAATCTTGCATGCTATCTAAATTGATACCTGTGTGTGTAAACTATTGAAAATTGGTGAAATGATGAAAGGTGCAGCTAAGTCAAGCTACTGCCTCGAGCAGTACCGCTACAGCGATTCCACTTCTGTCGCGGCGACACCTCTGTTGTGGTCCAGTGACCACTGCAGCGAGAGGCCCAATCTAGTGAGCAGGCTGGCTGTCACCTAAGTTGAGCTAGTGCTCGCGAAATGGTTTTTGTACTTCGGTATGATGTTGAGGACTTGTTTTATATCATGTTTGCATTGATTATATGTTATTATCTAAGGTCGGCTGATGATGCCTACCAATATCATATTTTGTACTGGCATGCGTCTGCACTTCTTTTCTGAGTGCAGAATTTGATCCAAGAAGCTCCTCTTCTCCCGACCTTTAGTCTGTAGCAGTCTCCTTGAAGGGTGAGCGGCGCAAGATGGGCTAATTCACTTTCTTTGAGAAGATGTCCCCCTCCGGACATTGTAGTTTTCTTTTATTTTCTCTTGGGTTAAACATTCTAGAACTATAGTTAGACGTCAAAGAGTGCAATGACAATCAGATCTTAGGATCATCATCTTGTTCGTTTTAAGATGAATTTATTTGTTTGATGATTCATTTTGTTTTATTATAAGTTTTATTCTTTATGAATGTTTGATGTTGAATTAAGTTTTGAAATTCACTGGTTCGCCCACTGGAGGGTCAGTGTGGGTGCCAATCACGGCTATTTTGGATCGTGACAAAGTTGGTATCAGAGCTCTAGGTTCATTGATCTCATTGCACTAAGATAGGTCTAATAGAGTCTCACGAATTGGTGCGAAGACATCCATAACTTATCTTCGAGAGGTTGTAGGACTTCAGGAAAACTCCCTCCTTCCTTCCTTTCAAGTGATTACTTGATTCCAATTGATATCCGTTGATCCAAATTGGTATCTAACAACTTTTCTTTCTTTTCTTCTCAGGTGGTGAGAACACGCGCAAACGGTAACAGAAATGAAGCACCTGAACCAGCAGGGGTAGCCGCAGTTCATGGCAGAGGAAGGGGCAGAGGCCGTGGATGGAGGCCTGCTACTGTTAGAGGAGGGATTTGTGGTCCTGCTCCAGCCAGGAAGAGGTTTGCATCTCCCGTACCACCAGTGGTACCGGAGTAGGTGGTTGTTGAAGTTGAAGTTCCGACACAGGGAGAAGCTCCTGCAGCTCCAGCATCCTCTGAGGTTCTGGCTCAGGTCCTCAATCTCTTGAGTTGCCTCGTGGGTATCGGGGTAATGCCAGCAACTCCTGTGGGGCAGCATTCGGGGATACAACATGTAGCTACTGTGGCTCCTCGAATTGATGACTTGTCGGAGGCTATCATGTTTTCGAGATGGATAGTGGGACCGGCGATAACGGGGAAGGAGCATGCCTATTTTGGAGGTTCACTAAGATGAAGCCTCCCACTTTCTACGGTACTGAGGAAGAGGACGCCTATAAGTTCATCATCAACTGTCACGAGAGTCTCCACAAGATGGGCGGTAGAGAAGTATGGTGTAAAGTTTGTCATTTTTAGTTGATGGGGGATGCTAAGCTCTGGTGGAGAGCTTTGTGGAGTGCAGACCAACGGGATCACAACCATTGACTTGGACCCAGTTTTACTCCACATTCCTGGAGAAGTATGTTCCCGCACTCTGAGGGGCAGGAGACAGAATGAGTTCACCACCATCGAGTAAGGGAACTTATCTGTTGCAGCATATGAGGCCCGATTTCATTCACTATCAAAGTATGCTCTACCTTTACTGCCCACAGAAGACGAGATGATCAGACGGTTTATTAAAGGCTTAAATGTGGGTCTCCAGGTATTAGCTCTCCATATGGTTTCCTCAGGTAAGACCTTCCAAGAGGTGGTGGAGTATGTGAAGTCTGTGGAAAGGGTGAGAAAGGAGGGATATGCAAAGAACGTCGAGAAGAAGGCTCGGAGGATGGTTTCCTTTAGTAATTCATTTGCCAAGCCTCCGACACCGCAGGATTTCTCTGGGCGCTCTATTTTTTCCGTCATGCAGGTGTCAGTTGGAAGTTCACTAGGAACAGCTCCGCGACCATCAGGTGCAGTTTGGGGTACTCAAATTGTTCATTCAGACTTTGGAGCTCGCCCTATTTCCTGTCTGGCTTAGAGCCCAGTGATTGAGAAGCTCTGTCATGAATGTGGTGAGTATGGCCACATCCACAGATGGTGCCCTAAGTTCGAAAAGGGCAGGCAGATTGTTCCTCACCCAACTCCTCGAGCTCCGACCTCTTCCAGGAGAGGAGGTAGTGCATTCAGTAAGTATCGTCCACAGCTGGGATGAGGCATCATCCAACCATAAGAGGTGGTGCTCAGCAGAGTAGAGGATGTGCTCAAGTGGGTAGGGGTGGAACCCATTCAGTTAGAGGGGTGGCACAGCCCAACTGGGGAGGTTTTCAGGTGGGTAATTAGGCCCATTTCTATGCTTTTCCTGGTAGGCCAAAGGTAGAGGCTTCAGATGCCGTTATTACAGGTGCGATCTTTGTGTCCGACAAAATGGCTATTGCGTTGTTTGATCTAGGCTCTACATTTTCTTATGTGTCTGCTTATTTTGCTTTGGGTTTGGATCTTGTTTATAATGTGCTTGATACTCCTATCTGCGTGTCTACTCATGCTGGGGATTCTGTGGTGGATAGGTTGTTCATGATTGCATTATTGATTTCATGGGGTTTGAAACTCTGGCATACTTAGTGATCTTGGACATGGTTGATTTTGATATAATTTTGGGATTGAGCTAGTTGTTCTCTTACCGTGACATTCTAGATTGCCATGCTAAAACCATCACTATATCGGGGCCAGGGGCAGCTAGGTTGGAATTGAAAGGGAATTGTAGCCCTACTCCTAAAAAACTCATCTCTTATATTTGTGTCTGTAAGTTGATAGTGCGGGGTTGTTCAGCGTATCTAGCACATATTTGGGACACTAGTTCTGAGGGTCCTTCCTTAGAGTCGGTCTCGGTTGTTCGTGAGTTTTTAGATGTGTTCCCTACAGATTTGCCTGGCATTGCGTCCGGACCGTGACATTTGATTTCTATATAGATTTAGAGCCAGGGACTCAACCCATTTCTATTCCTCTGTACCGAATGGCACCTTCTGAGTTGAGAGAACTCAAGGAGCAGTTGCAGGAGTTACTTAGTAAAGGGTTTATTAGACAAAGTCTGTCACCGTCGGGTGCCCCGATTTTATTTGTGAAGAAGAAGCATGGTAGTATGCGGATGTGCATCGACTACCGCAAGTTGAATAAGGTAACTATTCGAAATAAGTACTCTTTTTCTCGAATAGATGATTTGCTTGATCAGTTACAGGGAGCGGCTATGTTTTCAAAAATTGATTTGAGGTCAGGTTATCACCAACTAAAAATTCAGGCTGAGGATATTCCCAAAACAGCCTTTCGGACAGGTATGCGCATTACAAGTTTTTTGTCATGTCATTCGGACTTACTAATGCCCAGTTGCGTTCATGAGCCTGATGAACAGTATTTTCAAACCTTACTTGGACTCCTTTTTAATTGTATTTATTGAGAATATCTTGGAGTATTCTAAGACCAAGCAGGAGCATGAAAATCATCTAAGAATGGTGTTGGGATCGTTAAAGGAGAAGCAGCTCTATGCCAAATTCTATAAGTGTGAGTTTTGATTGGAATTAGTGTCTTTTCTGGGGCATGTGGTTTCCAAGGAGGGAATCCAAGTTGACCCACAAAAGGTGGAGGCAGTCAAAAACTGGGCGAGACAAACTAACTTGACGGAAATTCAGAGTTTTGTGGGGCTGGCCAATTATTACCGTCAGTTTGTAAAGGGTTTTGTATCCATCACTTCAGTGTTGACCAAGTTGACTCAATAGGATGTACCCTTCCAGTGGTCAAAGGAATGTGAAGCAAGTTTTTAGAAACTCAAGACTGCTAACCACATGACCTATCCCGGTGTTACTAGTGGAAGGTAGACTTTGTTGTTTATTGTGATGTCTCACGATCTGGGTTGGGTGCTCTGTTAATGCAGGAAGGACATGTCATTTCTTATGCCTCGAGGAAGTTGAAGGTATATGAGAAGAATTATCCCACGCAGAGAGCTAGCAACGGTGGTGTTCGCTCTGAAAATCTTGAGGCACTATTTATACGGGGCTCATTGCGAGGTGTTCATAGACCATCGCAGCTTGCAGTATGTGTTCTCCTAGAAGGATCTCAACTTGAGGTTGAGGAGATAGATGGAACTGCTTAAGGATTATGATATCACCATTTTATACCATCCAGGGAAGGCCAATATAGTGGCAGACGCATTGACTCGAAAATCAGTGACCATGGGTATTCTAGCTTGCCTGAAGGCTACCCAACGACCAATAGCTAGAGAAGTTCAGACTTTTGAAAATAGCTTGGTGAGATTATCATTGACTAAAATAGGTGTGATATTAGCTAGCGTGGAGGCTAAGTAGTCCTTGTTAGAGGAAAGCAAAGTAAGACACTTGAGGATGAGAAACTAGCTAAGATTCGAGATAAGGTTTTACGGGAAGAAGCCAAAGAAGCGGTTTAGATGCTGAAGGAGTCCTGAGAATAAAGAGAAAAGTGTGTGTCCCCCGAGTTGGTGAGCTAATCCAAACTCTCCTGGAAGAAGCTCACAACTCGGGATACTCCATTCACCCCGGAGTCACCAAGATGTACCATGATCTGAAACAGCACTATTTGTGGGCAGGATGAAGAGAGACATTATTGACTACATCGCTCAGTGTTTCAACTGCCACCAAGTGAAGTACAAGCACCAAAAGCCGGGGGAGCACTTCAGTGAATGCCCATTCCAGAGTGGAAATGGAAGAGGATAGCAATGGACTTTGTGGTGGGTCTTCCAGATACATTGGAAAAATATGACTCCATTTGGGTCATAGTTGATAGACTAACCAAGTCTACCCACTTCTTGCCGGTTCAGGTGACTTATAATGCCGAGAAGTTGGCCAAGCTGTACGTGAAGGAAGCGATTCGGTTGCACGGGGTGCCGATGTTGATTGTGTCTGATAGGGGCACTCAATTCACTTCATATTTCTGGAGAACCTTGCAGGCAGAGTTAGGCACGAGATTGGACTTAAGTATAGCCTTCCATACTCAGATAGATGGACAGTCAGAAAGGACTATTAAAGTGTTGGAGGATATGTTGCAGGCGTGTGTGATAGATTTTGGGGTCCATTAGGATAAATTCTTACCCCTAGCAGAGTTCACTTATAATAACAGCTATCACTCGAGCATTGGCATGGCGCCATTTGAAGCTCTGTATGGAAGGAAATGCAGGTCTCCAATTGGTTGGTTTGATGCGTTTGAAGTGAGACCCTGGGGAACTGATTTGTTGAGGGAGTCCTTGGAAAAAATTTGGATAATTTAGGACCGTCTAGTAGCTGCTCAGAGTAGACAGGCAGTACGCTGACAAAAAGGTGAGGGATATGGAATTCATGGAGGGAGAGGCAAGTGTTTCTCAAGGTATCCCCTATGAAGGGGGTGATGAGGTCCAGAAAGTAGGACAAGCTTAGCCCGAGGTACATCGGACCGTTTGAGATCCTACGACGAGTAGGGAAAGTAGCTTATGAGCTAGCGTTGCCGCCAGGATTGTCTAGAGTCCATCTGATGTTCCATGCATCAATATTGAAGAAGTATCATGGAGATGGGACTTACATTATTAGATGGGACTCTGTGCTACTAGATGAGAATTTGACTTATGAGGACGAGCCTAGCGATATTGGCTAAAGAGGTTTGGAAGCTGAGGTCAAAAGAAATCACGACACTAAAGGTCCAATGAAAAAATCATCCTATAAAGAAGCCACATGGGAGAATAAAGCTAATATTCATACCAAATATCCTCAGTTGTTTGTGGAATCCGGTACATTCTCTTCCTTACTTTTATTGTAGGTCGTTCAGGGACGAACGGTATTTTAATTGGTATCTGATGTAACGATCCGCATGCTATTATGGGAAGGAAATGGACTTAGAGTGCTGGATATAGGCTAAGAGAAGGATAGAAAAAGCTGTGAAATAATCTAAAGTCGAATAGGGAGTTACTGGTTTGGGGGACCGCTGTAGCGGTGGAATGCCCATTGCAGCGAGACCATGGTAACGGTCAGAGTCCCGTAGTGACAAATTTGAAAAGTAACCACTTGAACTATCGCAGAGGTGCTCTGGCCGCTGTAGCGGGTCTGCTGCAGCGAAAATGCGACCACTACAGTGGACGACGAGAATCAGAAAGTAGGTTTAAATGGGATTTCTGGGGGTTTACCCCATTATTTTCAAAATATGATCAAAAGGGCTAGAGAACAGAAATTTTATCCAGAGCAATGAACTCTCTTCCCAAGGTAAGATTCTTGATTTCCTACCCTTACAACGAATATTGTTAATCCTAGAATTCTTGTAGACCTTTACTAGTGGATTTTTGAGTGGAGAAACCCCAGGATGTTAGACTAGGGCTGAATTATGGGGAGTTTATGGGGTAGTTTGATTTGATGTTTGAAGAGTATTGATCACTCCCCTAGGATTATTTATTTGAGAATGAGGGTTACACGAGAATTGAGACCCAAAACTAAGTAGTAATTGGGGGTTTACTTTTGAAAGTGCCCTGAAGGGGAGGGATTGATATTCTAAAACCCTTTTCAAAGAGTGAGTTATGAATTACTCTCTATTGTGTTGTAGATTTCGAGCATTCTGAAGCTGTGAGAAAGGGAAAGGCTCCGGTGGAGTAACTGACTCTTGGTGTCCAAATCGAGTAGGTTATGGTTAAAGGGATTAGATCCTATATAATAGCATATACATTATATGCAATGTTGGTATATGGTTGGTCTTAGAACATTATTTGTTGCAAGAATTTATTCTTGATAACTTGTTGAAAGAATGTGAAAACGATGTGGTATTAAACTGTGGTAACCATTAATTAAGGATATTATACTCCGTTAACGAGATGGTGGTTGGTTTGTAATTGTTACTTAGAGGAGTATATTGTAACCTCTTGTTTGTTAAATAATGTAACTTGATGTGTTCCTTTGATGAGAATGATGTGGGATAGTATTAATATCCTAAGATGAGAGGCTCGTGCCCGAGGAGAGCATCGGGGAGAGCGATGATGTTGAGTGGCTCGTGTCCGAGGAGAGCATCCGGGGAGAGCATCAGGACGATCATATGAGTTGGAGCGAGTACCACGCTGGTACAGTACATGAATTTCTAGAGTCCCCTGCAAGTCATAACTGAAAAGGCAAAAATAAGACCCTCTAGCATGTATGTACACTGATATTGTTGTATAAATGTTATGGCGACATGGCGGAGGCGTGTGCCCAACATGTCACCCTTGATTTTATTTTATGATGTTGTTGTATCTTACTGGCAATTTGGAATGAGTATATATTAAATAGTAGAGTTGAATGTGTGAATTCCGTACTTGTGATCTGAGTTAAGAATGGTGAAAAAGATCTAGTGGGAATTGATAAACGATGAATTGATGTTGATGTTGTTACCCTGTGATAAAATGCTCTGAATGTAAGTAATGCTGAGTGGATGTGAATTGGTGTCAAAAGCTTACATGCTATCTGAATCGATACCCGTGTATATAAACTGTTGGAAATTGGTGAAGTGATGAAAGGTGCAGCTAAGTCGAGCTACTTCCTCAAGCAGTACCGCTGCAGCAGTTCCACTTCTGCTGCGACGAGACCTCTGTAGCGGTCCAATGACCGCTACAGCAAGAGATCCAATCTAGTGAGCAGGACGGCTGTCACCTGTGTAGAGCTAGTGCCCGCGAAATGGTTTTTGTACTTCGGTATGATGACGAGGACTTGTTTTATATCCTGTTTGCATTGATTATATGTTATTATGTAAGGTCGGACGATGATGCCTACCAATACAGTATTTTGTACTGATCCTATGCCTGCACTTCTTTTCTTAGTGCAGAATTTGATCCAGGAAGCTTCTCTTGTCCCCACCTTTAGTCTGCAGGAGTCTCCTTGATCGGTGAGCGGTGCAAGATGGGGTGAATCACTTCCCATGAGAAGATGCCCCTCTTCCAGATATTGCAGTTCTCTTTTATTTTCTCTTGAATTAAATATTCTAGAACAATAGTTAGACGTCAAGGTGCAACGACAATCAGGTCTTGAGATTATCGTTTTGTTCGTTTTAAGAAAAATGTAGTCGTTGATGATTCGTTTTGTTTTATTATAAATTTTATTCTTTATGAATGCTCGATGTTTAGTTAAGTTTTGGAATTCACAGATTCGCCCACCGGAGAGTTAGTGTGGGTGTTAATCACGATCATTTTGGATCGTGACATATTTTAGCTATGTAAAGCTCCATATTTTTTAGCTTTAAAATGAGTATATTAATATCTCTACACTTCTTATATAGACACATCTGCAACTTCTACTAAAAATTTCAAGGTAAGTGGATCGCCAAAATCTACTGAAATGGAAATATAATAATTTATTTAAGCTTCACTTTCTAAACGAAATTTTGGCTTGACATTAAATGTATCATCAATACATTATTTATGGACTTTTACGGGCCTTATTTGCAAACTCACCAATAAATTTACAGAAAAGAACTTAACGATAATAATCACTTTACCTTAGTGTCTTAAAGTTAAATCATAGCATTGACTAGATTTCTTTTTCTGTTATAAAAGTAATCAGCTTAACTAAAACCACATGTCATACTGAAGATTTGGTAAAAAGCTTAATCATAATAAAATCACTTTACCTTATTATCTTGAAGTAAAATTAGAAGCGGAAAAATCAGTTCATGAGATCATAATCTGGCCAACTTATTTAAATTTGGGTAGACAATTCACCCGCTCATTTATTCGCTCAGCCCAACTCATTTCAGTCCATCAAAATTTGGACTGATATCTAGCCCAAATTGATTCATAAGAAATTTTGTCAAGATATTTTCAAAAAGACATATTATTTTATTTGATATGTTATATTTAGTCATAGTAAAGAAAATTATTGATTTTATAAGCTATCAAAAGATTATAAAAGAACAACTAAAGCAATTAAAACTTATTTAGAGTTGGGGGGTTGGGTTATGACCCGCGTTTTGTAACGACCCACCCGGCCGTTATAACATTCCGACCCCAAAAAAATCGGGCGAATTAAAATTTTAAAAATTTACGATAAATCCCCAACAAATGAAGGGCACACGGAGAATAACAAGCAAACAGGCGTAGTCGAGATCGGGTGGACCCAAGCGGGTATCCGCTGTGGCAGGACGTTTTCCACCATAGTGAATCCGCTACAGCGAAAGGTATGACCACTACAGCGGATGACGCGGAGTAGAAATCCGCAATCTTGTTCTGATTTGGATATTAAAAATATAGTCCTTGAGGAGGACTTATTAAAAACGTTTAAAAATAGAAAATAGACTTTTTGGAGGAAAACAAGAAGATCCAAGGGGGGAAATTTGACATCCATGGCTAGGAACTTTCGCGAGGGAATCAGGAATGGGATAGCCTCAGACGGAGATGATCGGGATGATAGCTTCGCGCCTAGGTAGGCTATGATTTACTCACTTTTGCTTTAAACTTTGGTTAGCTAAACATATACGTGTGTATGATTTATATGCTTTCGATGAATGGGAGTATACTTTTAACTATGTTATAATCTATTAATCGAAATCCGTGAAAATCTAAGAACGAGTGTATTAGAAAAGGGGTGACGAATACTTGTAATGAGGTAAAACCCTAAGGGAGATACTTAGACTGATAAATGGATACCTGTTCTAGGTTTTTCTTTGAGTCAAACATTGTTTTAGGAGATTAACTCTCGGTTATAGTCAATAGAGTGTTCCCGGGTATAAGTATGGATTTTTTCCTTTTTGGAATCGAAACCTTAGATGTGTAAAATCACATAGACTCTGCGTATGGGATGAGATTAAAGAACTGATTAATAAGTTAAAACTATGTTTGAGAGAGAGATGAAGCGAGTGGCATAGGATAGTAATCCCTTACACAATGACATAAATGTGTTGTTGTCTTTAGTACTTTTCAAATTAATGATTGTTGTCTGTATCAGTGATGACGCTATGGTAAGATAATTGTTGATGTAAGATTATTTGACAATGTTCATTATGATGGGTAAAAAAAATCAAAACGTGGGGGAAACGGGAATGAAGACTGGTCGCAGTACTGCCAGCAGTACCGCTATAGTGGGTAGTATACTGCTGCAATAAGACCGTTGTAACGGTAGTGATGCCGCTGCAGCGGAGCCCAAACCAGTGAGCGGGCTGACTCAAAAATCTTATGACTTAATTGGATTAAATGTGATTAGTTTTGTTTGGACACATGGTTGATTTAATTTCATGTTATTGTACTTGTTGTGTGACTGAGTAATTCTTGTCGTGTGATGATTTGTTATCTGATGTATTGCAATATGTGTCTCGCGATTGAGAGACGAATTTGCATTAAATGAATGTGTGACGGAATGATGGATAATATGGAAGGAAGTTTATCGATTAAATGAGGAGCTTATGGTCGAAATTAAGGAACCCCGATGAACAGGTTATTGCAGTCAGATTATTGAATAAGGATTGGATACACGAGTGGTTCGTGCTCGAGGTGAGCATCCGGGCGAGCAGTATGAGAGGGTACACATACATGTATGGCTAAAGGATCATGCGGCTGGATATACAAGTGAGTACACAGAAAGGTATGATGAATGTTCATACGGCTGGGTGTACAAGTGAGTGCACAGACAGGTATGATGAATGTTCATACGACTGGGTATATAGTACATAAATTTCTAGAGTTCCCTGCAGGTCATAACTGGAAGGGAAAGCATAAGACCCTCTGGCATGTATGTACAGTGATATGACGAAGGCGTGTGCCCAGCATATTACCGATAGTATGATTGAGAGATAGAGAATTTGCGGGTATGCTTGATATACACATAGATGCAGAGGTGGAACGGTAACTGATATACCGTGTGATACAGGATATACCGACATGAATTCGGGTTTTCAGGTGAGAAACAGGTATGGCATATCATATGGGGCGACTCAGTCTAGGTATGGCATCTTATGACATTTCGTGGTATGTGCATGTACTGTATTGTTGGGGAAATTGACTCTGTTATGTTATTTGATGATTTTTGTGTGAACATGGGATAGTACATTTGTAATTGCGTTTGATTGTTTGTTTTAATTTGATTTAGTGGGTTAGGGATGATAGTGTGACAAGTTTGAATGAAAGATAGCGCAGTGCCGTGAGATAACAAGTTGCCGCGGTTATTTGATGCACTTCTAAGAAGAACGAGAAATCTTGTAGATATCTAATGAGGCTAATAAAGGGTATAAACAGACTTGGTCATTCATAGTGATATGGTAAGAAGGGTGGTAGTGTTGAAATGTTATATGACGGAATAAAATAGAGCTGGTTAGGTAAAATTTGATTACTGGCTGGATAGATAGCGTTGCAGTAGGCACATCGTCGAGGCAGCGGAACCGTTGTAGCGGCCTGAGCCTTCGCTGCAGCGGAAATAGAGAAGGGCAGACTGCTTGTCTAATTAATGACTAGAAGCGCTAGCATAGGATAATTGTGTGAACCTAAATGCGCCGTAAAAACTATATTGTGATGAATAAACCTGGTGGGATATTGTCTAAGTGAATTAATTGTTAAATTTAGTAATGTTGATTGTATATGGATTTTTTTGCTGTTGTGTTAACTAACCCTAGTCGGCCGATGATGCCTATCAGTATGCGTAGTGCGCTGATACTACCTTGCTACCTCTTTTCTTTTGGGTGTAGGATGTGGCAGGTTGAAGTTTCCTTGATTGGCGTGGAGTACTTAGCACCAACTTCAGTGTTCCTCTTCCAAACGAAGTTGGGTCACTTGTTTTTTAAGTATTCAAATAGAGCTCTTATACCTGTCTAGACTAGATCTTGGAAGAGTCATGTTAGAGGAATTTTGTAATGTTATGTTGTTGAGAATTTTTAGCAGATAATGAAAAGTAAATGTGAATGCTTGAAGTATTTTCTTGCCTAATTGATAGAAATATTGTAAGGGTTCTCCTATCGAGCAAAGTCGATGTAGGTGCCCGCACGGCCTGTCTAGCTGGGTCGTGACAATTTTAGCCTATTTCAGCCCACCTATTTCAGTTCAAGTAACTTTTGTGCAGGTCAATAGGCCTCCCGATTATTAACTCGCCCATTTTAACCCATCCAAATTCAGCTCAACCCGCTCATTTGCCACCTATAAGTAAAATCATACTATGACTAGATTTCTTTTTCTGTTTTAAAAGTAATTAATATATTGTATGTGTGTTATACGTGTGTTTTGTATTAATATATTAAATTTTATATGTATGTATGTATGTATGTATGTATGTATGTATATTATTGTTATTATTATTAAAGAATAATAATTGACGTCAAAATAAATATGACATTTGCTTAAATAATATGAATAAATATTGTATTTCTAATATGTTACTTCCTTCATTTCAAAATAAGTGTTGTTTTTAACTTGAGCACACCACTTGAGAAAACTATTCATATTCCTAGAAAGTAAATGTATTTTAACTAACTTACCCTTAATAAATACCTTTAAAAAATGTAGTTCTTTAGTAGTTTTTTTGGTTATATAAAACTCTTTTTATTTAAATAAGGGTAAAATTGGAAGAACCTCATTAAATCTTCTTGATAATGTAAAACACCACTTATTTTAAAATAAAATGAGAAGGTAAAAATACCACTTATATGAAAATGGAGGGAGAGTTGAAAAACATATGTTGTCCGCATAATTTTTCGCACATATCCCATGTTGAATTTGGAACGCTTTTATACAATTTTTTTAATATAATTTTCTTTTAGAAAAAGTGACATGAAATGTTTATTATTATGTACATATAAGAAAAAAAATTGTTAAAGGCAAAATTCTAATTGAATTTAAGGTTCTTAATATTAGAATTTCCTACATAGTTTAAATAAGAAAATATTTAACAAGCTAAAGTTTAGTTGATTTAAAATATTAAAAAAATAATTAAATGACAATTATGTCATAGTATTAACTTGGGTAAAGTCCGAGAGAACACAGTCCCCAACCTACTGATACTGTCGGATACATATGTTTCTCTTTGATGTGATTTTATAGTCATCCAACTTTTGATTTTTTTTTTACATTAGTCGATGTGGGATATTTTAAATATTTAAGAATGTAGTTAGATGATAATTTTATTTATTATAAAAAATTTTAATGAATGGCTAAAAGTTCAATCAACATTTTAAAGGGTTTTCATAATTTCAATATAGTATAGATTAGCTTAACTAAATAAATTTTCTTTGATGACATCAGCAATGTCTAAGTAATATTTGATAGTACAAAATTAATAATCAATGTCTTTATAAGAGTCTAATTATTTGTCTACAAGAATCATGATACTAGTAGTGTCCAAACAATATTTGATTATGAAGAATAAATTGAAAGCTCCTGAAAAATTTATTTATTATTATGTCATTCATCCTATATTGTAATGCATTGAGTTGTTATGATAGAACGCAGGTTATAGTATGTTCGAAGTTTACTTATACAAAAGGTTAAGACCACAAAAGATCGAAAGAATGAATATTTTCAGGTTACTACTAGTAAGAAATATGTATATGAAAGGTTATCATATTTGTACTATAAATATAAGTATGATGAAATCACATACCACAGTAGATCACAAGTTTATATTGATACAAAATTCGAGTAATAATAAAAGTTTACTAAAATAAATAATACATATCATGATAAACTTGAAGTTTACTAGCATAAATAATTTTATTAGTTAATATGAGTAATATTATCACCCCGATTTCTATCACACTTGTATTTTATGATATACACCTGCATCACCGTCAAAAATCATATCAACCTAGTTGTATCAATATATACAATCTCACATTGTTTTAGTCTTTTTAGTTCTCCAAATCAGGGTATCCCCATTGAAGAGCAAAAGAGAAAATAAAAAATAATGATGACTGATTGGTGAAGCCATTAAATTCAATAATGAACTCCTCTCATCACAATAATATTCATTCTCAGAAAAATTTTATTATTTCCCCCCAAATCCCTGAAATTATTCTTCACGATATTTATTCTTCTTCTTCAGAATGAAAGAATCAGATCGAAATCAGTCATTCTTATCAGAGGTTAGGGATGACCAATTTTTTGGCAATGCTCGTCGTTAACAATGCTAGAAGAGAGAAGGTTCTTGTGATTTTTGCATATCTGGAGGAGGAGAAATTTCCACATATCTAAAAAGAATTTTCACAAATCTAGAGAGAGAGAGAGAAATGAGCACGGAGACGGAGGATATTTGCTACAAAACTCAAAATAAAGATATGTTTGATAATTTTGTAAAACTATCCTTATGGATCGTAAATATAGTGTGTATGTTTGCTATGCTAAGTAATTTTTTCTATCTTAATAAATACATCTATGAGACGATCATATATGCATTTATTGTCAACCTGCAGCTTAACATTTGCATAATATAGTGTGTATGTTTGCTATGATAGGTAAATAATTGAGTTAAGAGCACAAGTTCAGATTTAGTAATCAAGGCAATTTATCTTGATAATGCTGGTTTATATCCAAATTGATTTGACATTGAATATCTCTGATGAATAGCTGAATCATTGCTTATGTGAATAAAATTTCATGTGTTGGTATAAGATATGATGTACTGTATACAACAACTCAGATTGACAAGTTATGATAAATTGTCTCTTCATAATTGGTTCAATATTAGGAATCAAATATTTTCGATCTAAAAACTTTTGATGTTCAGTATATCATTAAACAATTTAGTACAATGCACAAAGATGGATTCTTCAAAGAAGATAGGAAATATATGTTAGTTTTTCTAACATAAGAGGAAGAGAATAAACCGTTAAAAAATATGTTGTGAATCTATTACATTTACGCATATGACGAAACTGTTGACATAATGAATCTTATGAACAAGCTAGAGGTCAAATTCTTTTCCTTTTGTGGACATTGCATTATGACTTATTAAGGTCAGTATGTATAACTAAAACATATGATATATTTTCTATGGTTAATTTAACTACCTAATAGACGTGGCAGAATATGTACAATTTTTTTAAAAAATATTAAATCAAAAATGTCTAATAAAAATATTTTATTACATATTGAGTACTTAATTGAAATAAATCATATTTAATAATTTGAATGTATTGTTGATAGATTTAAGGGCAGTTAATGTATTAAGTCTTGATATTATTTGCAAAGAATTTACGGGCTGAAGATATTAAGCCTTGATATTATTTGCAAAAATGTTTAACAGCCGTTAATGTATGAATTCGGAATCAAAATAAGCAACAATAAATTAATAAATACAAAAATAGGCTTAACGTTATGCACTTTTTTGTTAACGCCAAAAGCTGACATCGTCTAAGCCTGTATTACGGACTAAATTAGTCTGATATATATATTGGACTAATTTAGTCCGATATATATATTAGACTAATTTATTCTGATATACAGTTCTGCTGATTTGTACTTTTTTTGCAGACTTTATCACCTTTTTTCTGTAAATTTTTGTAGTTGATGTGATGTATCATTATAGCGGACTAACTTAGTGCGTTGTATTTTTATTCTGTCTAATCTTTGCACCCCCTCTTCCCTAGCTCCTTCAATCTCTATTTAATTAGCAAACATGCCACCTTCACTGCATCTTCATTCGTAGTTAAATTCATCTCTTACCTTCTTCATTCATCTCTTTATTCATCTCTCATAACTTCATTCATCTCGCAAAAAATGTCTTCTGAAGATTAAGTTAGAGTTTCAATATATTGGGATGGTGAAATTATTCATAACGGAAATTCTGTATATTTGGGGGGACAATTGTAATGTACAGAATTTCCGTCATTATTAATTTTACCATCCCAATAAATTGAAACTCTAACTTTATCTTCAAAAAACCTTTTTTGCGAGATGGATAAAGAGATGAATGAAGAAGGTGAGAGAAAAATTTAGCTACGAATGAAGGTGGCATGTTTGATCATTAAATAGAGTTGGAGGAGCTAAGAGAGGAGGGCAAAGATTAGATAGAACAAAAATATATAGCATACTAAATTAGTTCACTATAATGATATGTCACATCAACTTCAAAAACTTACAAAAAAAAAAGGTGACAAAGTCTGCAAAAAAAATACAAATTAGCGTAACTATATATTGGACTAAATTAGTCCGTTATACAGGCTTAGACGGCGTCAGCTTTTGGCGTTAACACAAAAATGCATAAAAGACTAATTTAGTCTGTTAAACTTATTTTTATACTAAATTAAAAAACTATTTCTGTATTTGTTAACTAATTGTGACTTATTTTGATTCCGAAGTTTTATATGGTTAAGCCCTGATATTTTAAAAACAAAAAGATTATTGGTAATTTTTTAAGAAAAAAATAAAAAGATATACCTACAAATGAGAAAATATTTAATTGCCACGTATTAAACTCCAAAAGCCTTTTAATTGACGCCTCTCTCCCGCTACCCCTCCACTGAGTTCTCTCCCTTCTTTCTCTGTGTCATCGCCGGCCACCCAACGACGATCTCAAACATGGGAGAGATCGAAGAAGCATCCACCGGCGCCGATGAGGTGTCTCCACTGTTACCGAACCCGAAAACCGACCCGATTCCGTCAACCCGAACTAAGTCAGTTAGGACCAAGGTCCCGGAGGTCAAGGTCCACCTGTATAAGCAAGGCAAGGGTCCGATCGAAGAATTCACGTCGCCCTTAGGTGGATGGGACCAAGACCAGCTGGAGGTTCGTGATATTCTCGACAAATACGGGTTCAAATCGATCTATGCATTCAAACCGGAGTCAGGTCGAGGTGTTCCGATCAGATTCAACCCCCGTAACGGCCGATCGATTCTAACCTATAGAGACGGATCCGATATCTATATTGATGGAGAACCTAAGGTACAATCATCTTAGACAATATAATTAAGGAAATGACATGTTACCATCCGTGCTCCTTATCTGCTGTCCCGTAATTTGTTTCTTTTGGATTTTGTGTGTTGCATTATTATTAGCTTCTCGTCATGTTTGTGGTTAATGTGATGAAATTCAGATAGCTTATATAGAGATTATAAACGCATGAATTGTCGTGCAGTAGATATTTAATGTAGTGAATAGTATGTAGGGATTGTGAAGATTAAGTGCATTTTTGTTTCCTGTTAATAAAAATAAAATGATAGATGAATTTACCAATAAGTAATGCAGGTATTATCAATGAGGGAGTTAATATTGCAATAGTTATGCAGAGTTTTATACCAGAATCAAACTTTCTATTAGTTCCTCAGTGATTAAATTAATATTGCAGCGGTTTATGCAGCAAACAAAACTTTATATTAGTTATGCAGAATTTTTTGTTGGTACCATTTTGGCTTATACAGCCTACCAAACAACCCATAAGTGTCTCTCTGACTCACTGTGAACTAGGATAGAGTTTGGCCGTCTTAGAAGATCAAGGAATTAGGGAGAATTTGTCTCTTTGAGACATATGGTAATATTGGATGGAATAACACGGAGAAGATAAAATTAGGATAAACATGTACTTTTGGGCAAATTGGCATTTGGGATTGACACCAAAGATTGTACCATCAGTTTTATGGCGATTAAGTTTGGAGACAAATATAGTGCTTGGATATGATAGGTCTTAAGTCTCTCAGAGGAAGTGAATTTGGCTCTTAAATAGCTAAAACAGGGCGTAAGAGTTATCTATATTTTGCATTTTATTTTCCAACTGGTAAATTTTGGAAAAGAGCTATTATTTGAGGACTTAAATAGAAATTCATGATATGATGGTACTCCAATGAAGTTTTTCTTACTCTATCACAGCCTGTCTGTGAGTGGTGAATCTTTTATTTTTTGTCATCTTCACCTCTTTCCAAAAAATGCCATGTTCATCTTACTTAAACAAGAGCAACCCAGTGCTTATTTGAGAAGTGTTAAGATGGGGTGGTTATCCACTTTATACAGTGGTATGTCACAAGGTGGTTATCCCTTTCAAGAATGTGTGAGGTGAAGTGTCCTTTAAGAAATGTCACAAGGTAAGAGTCAGGCTTGATTGCTCGAGCTTGAGAAAGTGTCTCTGACTTGTATGCCTTTGGTGTGAGGCTTTGATATGTCTTGGAGGTCTTCCCTTTTAATGTATAAAGTTGATGTTTAGAGGGGCAATTAACCTCTAGGGGAAATTGGTATCCATTATAGGTTTTACCAAGTAAGAAAATATTGGAGCAGACGATGCAATGTTTCCAGTTATCCAAGTTGTATGTTCCTTATCAAAGAAGAAATTATCCGAGCTGTATGCCTTCTGATGTGACAGCTTTGTGATGTCTTACCTGTGTTTTAATGGAAAAATAGTTGTTTAAAACTCACCTGATTTTTATGAAATTTTTAATTTTCAACAGAAAAAGAATTATTTAAGCAGGAAATTAACAACTGCGCCTCAGTCCTAAACAAGTTGGGGTCGGCTAGAGTGGGAAATTAACAGCTAGGGGAAAATGCGTATTCCTTAGGTTTAGCAGACAAAAATGTGGAGCGATTAAACTAAGAACTCCCAATCTTTCTGATTTATGTTCATATGCAGTCTACTTTGTGTTTCTTTTAGAAGGACCAATAGTTATTTATTGATTAGTCGTTTGTGTTGATAAGCTTTAGTTTCAAAGTCCCATCTAGTTCTTTCTCTCTTTTAAAGAGCTCTTCCTCAGGCAATTTCCATTTTTTTCTAGAGAGCTTTTTGTGATCAGAGCCTTAATTTTAACATCAGAAACTGAAACTATCTCTGGAAAGTTAGCAGAAACTGACTAGTTGAAGAAGGTTAACGTGCTGAGCTTTGTATAGTCATGCTCTTTGTGACGAATTGATCTTTCTGTAAGCATGAGTAGAAACATGATCTGCAGCTGCCCAGTTTTATGTTGAACCGTTTTCAAGAGGTTTTCTTGAATTGCAATGTGAACACTTTCCAGAAACTGTTGAAAGGATATCAAATTCTTATGTTACTGCGGGTTTTCCCGAGCGCTTTCATTTGAAAACAAAAATTGGCAGGGAGAGCTTATTTTAAGATAAATAATTCTTCCATATCCCTGAACAGGAAAAAAAAAATCTCTATATTGATATCCATGTTAAGATAAATAAGGTCCGCATTGGCAGGCCTTAACAATGAGAGCATGAAAGGAAATTGAAGGGTAACTGCTATGCGCTCTCCATAGTGAACTGAGAGTAAATTATCCTTTCTATAAGCAAGATGCATTTCTCAGTCCATGAAGGCTGAACTAGATGTGAAAATATCATAAAATGACTTTACCAAGGCATTCTTATCACTACAATGACCATATCTATGTGCAAGTATTAGCATATTTCATATGGTTCTTCACAAAATAGATTGTTGTATGCATAGATGTGATTTTAATAGTTTGTCTTCTTTGTTTATAGGACTCCTTGATCCAACCTATTACCAGGATATTGGTTGGTGTTGCCGTGATCTCCATATTGATAGTATTGGTGATGAAAGAGTCTCCAGAATGGGCAAAAAAGTTGAACCTCAGTGGTGGTAATATCCCGCCATGGGTCCTGGCCGCGGCGGTTATTTTGTTCACACGCGTGAGGAAGAGGACTAAGGATTTCTTTGGAAAACGCCTGTGATGAACCGGTGCGTACCTGCTTAACCACAGGCAACTGAATTCTTCTCAAGAATTTGCATGTTTTGTTTGTCTTTTATACTATAGTTTTTGGATTCACATGTTATATATTAAGCTAATCTAATCTTATAATACAGTCGGGTACATGCCATACCCTTTTATATTTTTCTTGTTGGAGAAATATTTTTCATCACCCTGAATGGTCTGGCAGTGACTGGATTCTAGATTGCTTTCTTGATGTTATACCATGAAACGCGCATTCTCACCATGAGTGAGACCATGTATGAAAATAACACCTCGTTTCGAGCTTGGGAAGATTTCCGGTCTGGTAGAGAAGCAAGTACACTCTGAGAGTGTCATCTTTAGATATGTTATGGAATATGATCTTAGTTATAAGCATATGAGCAATAATGTAAGCAAAATTTGACGATCTATTCGGGTCATCCATCCATGTTGGAGATTGGATTCGGGTCACCTAAGTTGAGAAAAGACTCAAAATAGTTCCTTTTTTTCTTCTAACTTAAAACTTAAAATCATCATCTTTTCTCTTAATTTTTATTTTTAAATGGAACTATAACATTATCAGAGCATTCAGGGGTTATTATGTGCGCAAGATGGGATAAGCAAGGATGTTTTATGAGATTATCTTTTTATTTCTTATATGGGAGAGTGATTTTACTTTTTCTCTACAAATAGTAGAATAAGATAATTTCGGAATTAAATATGAAAAAAAGTTATTTCTAAATTTTATCTCGAAAGTATTATCTTTGTCTCACGTGCTAAGATGATTCTAAAAGATTGTTACTTCATCCGTCTCGCATCAATTTGATGGCATTCAAATGATGGACTATTACTCAATTGACCTTATCTTGGCAGGTACTTCTATTAAAATCTTCCTCAAATTATATATGCTTCAAGCTAAACATGTGTTTTGATCGCTAGCGTGTCGGCTATAAATTTGGGTCAATTCATTAGTTTTGATTTAAACATTGTAATTTTATTTTGAAAATTGATTATGTACATATTATTGATTTAACATTCAACAACTTAAAAAGATTAAAATTTAAAATTTATTAACTCTAAATTCTGATTCTGCATAGATCGACCGGCGATGACTTCCATTTATTGTTGATAAGAAAGCAACATCTGTATGGCTGGTTTATTTTGACTCACAATGTCAAAGTCTGACTAGTAGTCTGCTGATTGAATTTCTTGTTGAATTTGTATTGCCAACAGGCCCTACACTATCTCACCAGCAGGGGTGATAAAATCAAATCCAATGTGTCTAACCTATTCAATCTATTTAAGGTTGGGCGAATTATTGATTCACTCATATATTAGTTTAATTTTTAGTTTAATTTATTTTAATTTATTAAAATTCAGATTTGATAGTTAGTTAAAATTGACTTGTGAAAAAAATTTATTAAAAAGTTTTTTTAAAGTAATTTTTTTTATGTGATATGTTATATATAGCCATAATAAAGAAAAATAATAATTTTATTGAGAATTAAAAATTATAAAAGAATAAATAAAGCAATTTAAACTTAGTAGAAATTGGGTGGAATGGGTTATGACCCGCATTTTAGCTCAAGCCAAGTAATTTTTGAATGGATCAATAATTCATCTATTTAAATTTTCATGAATAACAAAGTTGTGGATCATAATTCAATTAATAGCTATAGTTTGTATAATACAATTTATAGCAACAATTCAGTGATTTGTCAAGCATGTGTCTATGTACATGTGCTATGATTGAGAAAAAAATGGGGCAAGAATATTTTAAAATAAAGAATCCAGTAAAATAGGGGAGACATTTCTTCATGTGTTATGATTAAGGAGAAAATCGGGTAAAAAAATTTTAAAATAACATAATTCAATAAAACAAGAGAGAAAATCTCTCCCCCTTATTAATTGGCGCATATCTTCAGTACAAAAATAGAACATGTGATTTGAATTCTTTCTTCTTCTTCGATTTTTCAAACTTTAATAGCAACAGAAAGATTCAAAAATCAGTCGAAATCTGCACTCGAAGATATTGTATCGATGAATCTAAATAAAGAATGAAATATTATATTATTTAATTAAAATACAGGTACCTAAAGTATGGGTATATCTTTTTATCATAAGTATGGGGTGTATATCTAGCTTTTTGTTCGTCCAGGTTAACATAACATATCGTATCAATGAATCTAACTCTAAAATTTAGTGGGTATCACTATTCTAGCTTTTTGTTTGTCTTGTATCACTAAATAAAGAATGAAAAATTATACCATCATATCACTGTATCTAGAATGAAATATAGTTAGTTGTATGTACTGATACAAAATGAAAACAGTCTGTATCAAATGTATCATTCTGATAACAACTGCTACATACTGTATTAATTTCACCATTGATACACAAAGATGAAAGCTTGAAAAAATTGCACTATTGTATCACTAAATAAATAATGAAATATGTATCATTGTATCACTGATTTTGAATGAAATATAGTTAGTTGTATTTATTGATACAAGATGAAGACAGCCTATATTAGTACGCATCAGTTTGATAACAACTGATACATACTATATTAATTTTGCCATTGATATATAGAGATAAAAGCTTGAAAAAATTGCACTGTATCGATTCTGTTATTGATACACAAAGACAAAAAATTTAAGAAAATTGCTAAAAGAAATTTAATACGACAATGACAATTTTTCCGGCAATGATAGATTGTTAATAAAATCCGAAGTTTCAATTTCTTCGTCAATGGTGATGCAAAAGGTTTTTCCGTCAGAAAGATTGCTAATCAAATCTAGAGTTTCGATTTTTCGGCTATGGTAGATTGCTAATAAAATCTGAAACTTTGATTTCTCCGACAATATCGATTGCTAATAAAATCTGAAGCTTTAATTTCTCCAGCAATGTTGATTAACCTATGGAGAATGAGAAGAAGAAGAAGAAATACAATAATTCAGATTTACAATAAATTGATTGGGGTGATTGATGATAGAGAGAGGGGGGGGGGGGAGGGGAGGGGGAATGTGAGAGACAGAATAATATCAATGGGAGAAAATATAGAAAATTGATTTGGTGAGAAATAGAGAAGAAATATAGATACATAAATGTTTTAAGCCTTAAAAGAGGGAGAGAAAAGCTAATCGAAATTTGCTATATTTTATAATACTAGTTTATGCATAGCCGCCTCGCATGTGTCCCACATATTAATAAGAATAAATTTATAAAAATAGCATAAATAATATTTAAAAGATGTGTTTGTGTAACAATATAAGAATTTAGAAAGAAAATTAGAAATTTCAAATTGATAAATGATATTATATTTAAGAGTTTGATCCAGTCTAGTAGTTCTTTCTTCGGTTTGTTCTAATACTTGTTTTAATGAATAAAAATGTAATAGAAATAGCATTTGATTGAAAGGTGAAAAAATTATTTGCTTTTACATAAGCACTTAAATGCATGCATTATATGTATATCTAAATATTAATATTTTCTATATATTTCAAATAAGAAAAAATTTAATACATAAAATTTAGTTAATTTTAAAATTTTAAATATTAGAAAAATAATTAAATAACTATTTTGTCAATATGAACTCTATTTTTAAAATGGTTAAAGGGTAAATCATATTTTGTTATGAGGCTTCGTACTTCAAATATTCAATAATAATAATAACTTAATTTTAAATTTTTCATTGATTTAACTAAAGAGCGTAAACAAGAGTACTTGATTAATTGAAACAACTTAAAGTATGTTATGTTTCTATAAAAAAAATTAATTATATAATTTTTTAAAAAAGAAGAAGAAGAAGGAATTCATGTATTAATACATAACAAAACTATGCTCTTTAATTTATTTTGTCATATTGAAATATTATGATGGATAATTAGTTTGTTTAAAAAATAATGGATTGATAAATAAGTTAACAAAATTGTAATCAAAAGTCTTAATTGTCAGGACTTTTAATATAGTTCAAATAGGAAAAGATTTAAGAAGCAAAATTTTAGTCAATTTTAAAATACTAAATATTAAAGTTTTACTTGTTACAAATCAGTAAAGATCTATAATAATTAAATAACAACTAATTGAGGAAAATATTAAATGACAATTTTATCTATTGTAGAATCTTTTAATGAAGGGCAAAAAGTTCAATCAACATTTATAAGGACCTTTGTGCCTATATATACAAAGAATATTTTGTTAAGCAAATAGGAGTAAAATATTATGAATATATTGAATGTTAGATTAGTTGATGAAATCTAAAGAAATTGCTAAAGATTGTTCAATCGAAAGATTGTATTGCATCTTCAAACAAAATAAAATTATTTGAAAAAGTAAATGTAGAAAAGTGATTGTTGCATTGTGAACTATATTGTTGTCATTGAACCCAACATCCTTAGTGATACAAAATTAAGATTAACATTATTAATGCATCTGTTTATGATGTAACAAATTTTGTCTTATTGTAAATATTCTTTTTACTTTTCAATATATAATTATTGAGTATAGCATAAACTTTTCTATCCAGCAAAAATTAAATTTTAATGTTCAAAAAACATATATATATATATATATATAAATATAAAATATAATAAAAATAGATAAGAACTCAAACATATATGTAAAAGTATACATATAAATAAAGAATTATTACTTCTTCTTCAATTAATGTTATAATCATTCATGCGCCTTCTTATGTTCCCTTTTTATACTCTTTTACTAATTCATCTCCAATTACTAAGACTTCTATTATCCAATAAGAATCATATCGCCTTAAGTTGTTAATTAGCACAATTTTATTCACGACATCCTTTTCAAACTTCATTGCAATATTATCTAAAATAAATTGTGCACAAAAGTTATCATTATAATAATTTATAATTTTATTAAAAAGGGTATTTTATAAGATGAAGAGATTAATTTAGTTGAATAGATAAAACTTGTGAATGTATGAGTAGATGAAGAATGTCAGTTATAGATAACACAAAATTAAAATGACACAATATCAATATAAGACCCAATTAAATGAGATAGCATAGTATCAATATTAGACTCAACTAAAGGCGACAATCTAAGTTAAATTATTTTGAATACAAACAACTTGAGCCGACATAGCAATTATTATTATGTTTTACAAATCCACAATATAAAAAGAAATTAATAATATGAAAAAAGAAGATATATTAACACGAAAACATACAAGGTTGGAGATTGAATCAAAGGTGTTGATGTAGTAGAGTTAATGAATTAAATTATTCAATTATAAATCCTTTTATAAAAGTGGAAGGATTTATAAATCAAAAAAATTTGAAAATATAAAAATATTAAGATATTACTATTAAAAAAGGAAAAAAATATTTTATGACTATGAAATAAAATTTCCTTCGTCAAAAAGAGAAAAAGAAAAAAGAAAACAATCCAAATCAGAAAGGGGGAAAAACTTTCGTGTATTATCATTATTATTTTATTTTATTTTACTTAAAAATTTACACTATAAATAGAGTTATGCCACAAGTAAAAAAATATAAGTGATAAAATAAGGTTAAAAAATTCCTGACTATCAAAAAGGAAAAAATAACTGAATATTTTTTATTTTTTTTTTAGATTTACATCAAAAATAGAGTTATGTTATAAATAGAAAACCTAATATGGTAAAATAAAGTGATGAAAATAATTGAAAATACTAACTGTGTAAAAATAATAAATGACAAGTTTATCTATTGCGATGTCTTTTAATGAACGGCAAAAAATTCAATCAACATTTATAAGAACCTTCACACTTTTAATATAATATAGTTTAGTTATATTTTATAGTATTTTAAAACTATAGCTAGATATTATAAATATAGTAGGTAATCAGTACAAGAAGGACACGCGAAATAGACAACTAATTACTAAGTTAGGGTAGTAATTTTTTCATCTTTCCTTTATTTTACTATATTTACTAAGTTATTTAATTTTTCCTTAAATTAACTTATTTTGATCTTAAATTCAATCCAACTCGGTTAGTTTGACTCCTCTAACTTCAAAGCTTATTATTATAAAATGAACAAAACAACTAAATAACAAGTAGTGTCAAACAAAAAAATATTAAATAATACATTAAAATCATAAGAAATCATTTTAACAAATTATTGTTTCATCTAGGGGTACAATGAAAATCGATAAAACACATCAATTTTGATAATTTGAGTCAAATCGAAAAAAGAATTTCATTAGTGATTTGGTTCGATTTGATTTGGTGTTAGAAAAAAAGCCGATCATAACTGTTTGATTTGGTTTTTAATCAAAAAAAATCAAACTGAAATAAATCAACCCGACATTTTATATATATATATATATATATATATATATATATATATATATATATATATTATGTAATTTATAAACACTTCTTAAACTTTTACATAGTTTTTGTCTTTTAATATATATTATTTCAAGTTTGGACTTAGAATTTTGGATGATTCAATAAGTATTATAGCTCATATATGCATGTTATTAACTGAAATAACGTCCAATCCAAAACTAAATCAATATTAATGCTAACAAAAAAAATGATTTCAACATTAGGAATGACAATAATATTAGTGTTCTTATTAGGCATACTTTAAATTAAATAATTTAAAGTATGATCATTTTTATTGTAACTCATTAATTAGCAATATTTGTTTAATGCAATTTTATTTTATTTTTTGTTGAATATTTTAGTACAATGTCATTACTAATCTCATATTTTGTGTTATTTTCTTAATTATGAAATACCTTAGATAGTTGTATGTTACTAAATTAAAGAAATATTTCAAGTATAAGCTATATTTTTTGTATGAAAACTTTATCGAATAAAATATGAAAAAAAAAATTTGAAAAACTCAAAAACACCCAACGTTAAAAAACTTAATTTTTTATCGATTTAATTTAATTTATAAATTTAAAATTTTAATATAATTAATTTAATTTAATATTTTAAAATTTCGAATTAACCCAGACTATATCCATTCCCGATTTCACCTTATCAAGTTACAAGACATCTTCTCTTGTTACGATAATTTGGGTTTTGGACTTTGGAGTCCATTTTCCAGAGTAAATTGGGGTCAATAAGCGTGCTAGGTAGGTTTTTGAGAAAATTATATGGGCACACAATATTATCAATAAATTAATTATTTATATTATTATTAATTTTATGTTTATCAAAAAATTATTATTTTTAATATAATTATTTAATTTACATGATAAGTATAAATAATTGTATAGTAAATTCTAATTAAATTTGATCACTTAATCTTGATAAGTATGAATAATTGTATAAAAATTTCTAATTAAATTTGATCACTTAATAACCATAATTTCTATTATTTTTTTCTTCTTCTCCAAAAATCACAATTACGCTAAAATTGCTTTCCAATTATTTTCTAACACTTAATATATAAACTTGCATGTTTTTTCTTCTTTTTCACATTATGGTAAAATTATACACTTTGCAATCTGAAATATAAAAAATATTAAAATACATACATAAAAAATACAAAAAAAATAATAATTTATAAACTGATCTCTTAATTTAAAAATAGAACATAATATACATTAATAATACAAAAAAAAATAACTGCCTTAATTTTTCCTTAATAATTCGAATACAAAAAAATAAAAATTAACTGCTTTATATTTTTATTCTAAAAGTGTGAATACAAAAAAAAAAATAATAATAAATGCGTTAATTTTTTGTAAAACTATGATTCCTATATTAAAAAATTAATTGCTTTAATTTCTCCCATAATACTTCGAATCGAAAAAAAATATACAAAAAAAAAGTAACTGTTTTATCTTTTTTTCTACAACTGCGAATACAAAAAAAATGAAAATACGAAAAAAAAAATTAACTACTGTTATGAAATAATAAAGAAAGAACAAGAATATTATAGAGAAAGAGAGAAAGAGTGAAGTTCTTATTTCTCTTGATGGATGAAAAACAATGAAGAGAACCCCTCTATTTATAGGGATAATTCCTTCTAACTTTTCTCCAAAAGATAGACCTTCACTATAATATAAATACACACATTTACTACAATACAAATACACATTCACTATAATACAATACATTTATAACACTCCCCCTTGAATGTCTATCTGATAGATACTATGTCTCGTTAAAATCTTACTAGAAAAAACCAGCAAAAAAAATCTAGTGAAGGAAAAAGAGTACATATATCTAATAATACGCATTTTGGTTGTCTCATTAAAAACCTTACAAAGAAAATCCAGTAGGACAAAACCTCGTAGGAAAAAAGAGTACAACGCGTATTAACTCCCCCTAATGAGAACATCATTGAATCTTTGCATCCCGATCTTATGCACCATCTTCTTGAAAGTTGCAGTTGGTAGATATTTGGTAAATAAATCAGCCACATTATCATTTGAACGAATTTGTTGCACGTTGATATCACCATTCTTTTGGAGCTTATGTGTGTAGAAAAACTTTGATGAGATGTGCTTCATTCTATCTCCTTTTATGAATCCTCGCTTTAGTTTTACTATGCATGCTGCATTATCTTCATATAAAATTGTGGGTACTTTGTCACATTTCAAATCACATTTTTCTCAAATGGATGTATCATGGACCTCAACCACACACATTCTCGGCTTGCTTCATGAATAGTTATTATCTCAGCATGATTTAATGAAGTAGCTACGAGAGACTGTTTTGTAGATTTTCAAGATATGGCAGTACCTCCACATATGAACACATAGCTAGTTTGAGATCGAGTTTTGTATGGGTCAGATAAATACCTAGCATCATCATAACCAATAAGATCAGGACTGCAATTGTTAGAATAATATAAGCTCATATCGGTAGTCCCTTTTAGATATCGCATTTTGATCCCATTCCAATATCTCCTAGTAGGAGCAGAACTATATCTTGCTAACAAATTAATTGAAAAGGCTATATCAGGTCTTCTAGTGTTAGCAAGATACATTAGTGCACCAATTGCACTAAAATTTGGTACTTCAGGACCAAGAATTTCCTCGTTCTTTTAAATCCTTCAAAGATTTTCATATATCCTTCAGAATATCTAGACATGAAAATATTTTCATTATACGCATATCAAGTTTTTCATATATTGCCAGATTTATGAGTAACCTCAAAATAATTGCATCCACCACAGGAGGACCTCTCTGTTATTTTTTGGCTCAAAGTCCCACATCGGAAGATAAGTAGACATAGGGAGGCAACCTTACACTATAAAAGGAAGCCTCCCCCTTTTGTTTTTATCACACCAAACTTGAAGCCTTCTAACTCTTCTAGAGGCTTAGTTTATTTTCTCTCTTGTAATCTTCTCGGAGAAATATATTTGTAGTGGTGTCCGGGGACTTAGGCATAATTGGCCGAACCTCGTCAAATCTTGATATTCTCTTTATTTTCTTTTTTGCTTCTTATTTATCATTGTTAGCCATTATTAGTTTTGCTATTGGTGGAAAAATAGCTCGAATTTTCACAACAATTGGTATCAGAGCTTTTGGTTGCGATTTCTCTTGAAATTTTAGTTTGCTCTGTGGTTGCGGTTTTAACTGATCCTCCACATCAGAAAAAATTTCTTGAGATTATTTTTTGTAAGTTTGTGTTAAAATTACTAAGTAATATATTGTCTAATTAAGTGCATGTCTAGAAAAGTTCTGTCTAAGGAAACTGGTTTTTAAGTGGGACCGTGTGACCCCTCCAGTTTTTCCTGGGAATTTTCCTGGTGCATTTTTTTGGGCTAAATTATTACTGGTAATTTTTTCACTTTAGAGCAAAAATGGCTGATAATAATGAGCAGACTTCAAGAGCCACAGTTTCCACTACATCAACTTCGGTAGCATCTTCGTCGTCAATTTTGACGAGATTTGCAGTGCCAAATGCAAGATTTGCGGTGGAGATTTTTGACGGTACGGGTCATTTCGGGATGTGGCAAGGTGAAGTTCTAGACGCGCTTTTCCAGCAAGGTCTAGACATTGCTATTGAAGAGGAGAAACCAGAAGAAATTGAAGAAAAAGAATGGAAGACCATCAATCGGTTGGCATGTGGTACTATTCGATCATGCCTTTCTAGAGAGCAGAAATATTCATTCTCAAAGGAAACTTCTGCAAGTAAGCTATGGAAGGCATTGGAGGAGAAATTCTTGAAGAAGAGCGGTCACAATAAACACTTTATGAAGAAGAAGTTATTCCTGTTTAGTTATCAACCGGGTACCACCATGAACGATCATATTACTGCATTTAACAAGGCAGTAGCTGATTTGAGGAACCTTGATGAAACTTTCAAAGATAAAGATCTGGCATTGATGTTGTTGTTTTCACTTCCTGAAGAGTATGAATTTATAGAAGCTATGTTACTTCATGGGAAAGAGAAAGTTTCCCTCAGTGAAGTATGTAGTACTCTATATAGTCATGAATTGAGGAAAAAAGACAGGGAGGAAAGCAAGAACGCAGAGGTGGTTGCAGAAGCACTGGTAGCTAGAGGCAGACCACAAAACCAGAAGAAAGGAAGAAGAGGGAAATCTCAGTCAAGAGGCAGACCGAGTAAAGATGAATGTGCCTTTTGTAGAGAGGAGGGGCACTAGAAGAAAGATTGCCCGAAATTGAAAAATAAGGGCAAAGTTGAAAAATGTAAAGCTGTTGCAGAATCATGTGCTGCTGAATACAGTGATGAAGATTCAGATTTTTCACTGGTTGCTACAACCTCCACAAGGCGATATGACAAGTGGTTGTTTGACTCAGCATGCAACCAACATATTTGTCATATCGGGGAGTGGTTCTTTGAGTTTAAAGAGATAGACGGTGGAGTTGTCTATATGGGCAATGACACATTTTGTGAAACAATAGGAATTGGTTCAGTCTACTTAAAGAATCATGATGGATCAACTAGAGTTTTGACGGAGGTCAGGTATGTACCTGACATGAAGAAGAATCTCATCTCTTTGGGAGTCCTAGAATCCAAAGGATTGACGGTGACAATGCGAGATGGAGTCTTGAAAATAGTCTCTGGAGCTCTGGTGATGTTAAAAGGCACCCGGAAGAATAATTTGTATTACTATGATGGTAATATAATTGTTGGGACAGCTGCAGTTACAACTCTTGATGATGAAGGGTCAGATGCAACTAAGTTGTGGCATATGCGATTGGGGCATGCAAGTGAAAAATCCTTGCAACTTCTAGCAAAGCAAGGATTATTGAAAGATGCAAAAACTTGTAAGCTGAATTTCTGCGAGCACTGCGTGATGGGAAAGCAGAAGAGAGTGAAATTTGGCACTGCAATCCATGATACTAAAGGTATTCTGGATTATGTCCACTCTGATGTGTGGGGTCCTTGCAAGACAACTTCTTTGGGAGGAAAACACTATTATGTTACTTTTGTTGATGACTTCTCTCGAAGAGTGTGGGTGTACACTATGAAGTCAAAGGATGAAGTGTTAAATTGTTTCCTTAAGTGAAAAAAGATGATTGAAACTCAGACTGACAAAAGGATCAAACGCCTCAGAACAGATAACGAAGGTGAATATAGAAGTGATCCATTTGACAAAGTTTGTCAAGATGAAGGTATTGTGAGACACTTCACAGTTACACATACACCACAACAGAACGAGGTGGCTGAACGGATGAACCGAACATTGCAGGAGAAAGTTCGATGTATGCTGTCTAATGCTGGGTTGGGTAGACAATTTTGGGCTGAGGCTGTGAGATATGCAAGCCATCTTGTTAATCGTTTACCATCAACAACTATTGGTGGTAAAACTCCTTTAGAGGTTTGGTCTGGGAAAACTGTTAATGATTATGATTCCTTACGTGTGTTTGGTTCCACTGCATACTATCATGTGAAGGGATCGAAGTTGGATCCGAGAGCCAAGAAAGCGCTCTTTATGGGGATCACTACCGGTGTTAAAGGATACCGCCTCTGGTGTCTTGAAACAAAGAAGATAATCCTTAGCAGAGATGTTACCTTTGATGAATCTGCCATGTTGAAGAAGGATGACATTTAACAGATCAATAGTGCTCCGCAACAGGTGGAGTTTGAAAGGAGAATCAATCCAGTTCTGTACAAAGATGGAGAGACTCCTATGGCAGAAGAGGAGTCAAATGAAGAAGAGGTTCCAACCCAAGGACCTCACCAGCAAGAAGAACCTATTGCATTAAGGAAGGCACAACGGGTAAGACACAAACCTGCTCGATTTAGTGATATGGTGGCTCATGCATCTATAATAGTGAATGATGGAATTCCTACCACTTATCAAGAAGCAATTCAAAGTTCCGAAGATGAAGAGTGGAAGAATGCTATGAATGAAGAGATGCAGTCTCTTCATAAGAATCAGACTTGGAAGCTAGCAAGTCTACTGAAGGGAAAGAAGGCTATTAGATGCAAATGGATATATACAAAGAAAGAAAGATTTCCTAACAAGAAAAGCATTTGCTACAAGGCGAGATTGGTAGATAAAGGCTATGCTCAGATGGAGGAAATTGACTATAATGAAGTTTTTTCTCCAGTAGTGAAACATTCCTCTATCAGAATTTTATTGGCCTTGGTAGCTCAGCTGGATTTGGAACTAGTTCAACTTGATGTAAAAACTGCATTTTTACATGGAGACTTGGAGGAGGAAATCTATATGACTCAGCCAGAAGGGTTCAAGGTTGCTGGAAAAGAAAATATGGTATGCAAACTTGAAAAATCATTTTACGGATTGAAGCAATCTCCAAGACAGTGGTACAAGCGATTTGACAAGTTTATGTTGGGGCAGATGTACACAAGAAGCAAATACGATCATTGTGTGTATTTGCGCAAGCTACAAGATGGATCTTTCATCTATCTTCTTCTTTATGTTGATGATATGTTGATAGCTTCAAGGAATTCTGGAGAAATTGACAAGCTGAAAGCTAAACTAAAGCAAGAATTTGAGATGAAAGATTTAGGGGAAGCTAAGAAGATTCTCGGCATGGAGATAAATAGAGACAGACGATTGGGGCAACTTCGTCTAACTCAGAAGCAATATCTGAGAAAGGTGCTACAATGTTTTGGCATGAATGACAAGTCAAAATCTGTGAGTACTCCGCTTGCTCCTCATATGAAACTTAGTGTTGATTTATCTCCGAAGAATGATGCTGAACGAGAATATATGGCAAAAATTCCTTATGCAAACGTTGTTGGTAGCTTGATGTATGCTATGGTGTGTACAAGACCTGACATTTCACAAGCAGTTGGGGTTGTGAGCAGGTATATGCATGATCCTGGTAAAGGACATTGGCAAGCTGTCAAATGGATTCTACGGTATATTCGGAACACCGTGGATGTTGGGTTATTATTTGAGCAGGATAAAAAAGATTGGTCAATATGTAGTTGGATATTGTGATTCCGACTATGCCGGTGATTTGGACAAACGAAGATCAACTACCGGTTATGTGTTTATACTTACAAAGGCACCGGTTAGTTGGAAGTCTACTTTGCAGTCAACAGTCGCTTTGTCTACTACAGAGGCAGAGTATATGGCTGTTACCGAAGCTGTTAAGGAGGCTATTTGGCTTCAAGGGTTGCTGAAGGATTTGGGAGTTGGTCAAAAGCACGTCAAGGTGCATTGTGACAGTCATAGTGCTATTTGTTGCTAAGTCTATCACGCACGAACGAAGCATATAGATGTTCGATATCACTTTGTAAGGGAGATTCTGGAAGAAGGTGAAATACTACTTCAGAAGATCTAGACAGCTGAAAATCCTGCAGATATGATGACCAAGATAGTGACATCGATCAAATTTCAACATTGTATGAATTTGATCAATATCGTGAAGATTGTAGATGGGTAGCACCATAGGTGCATTTGAAGACACTACTAGAGATAGTTGTGAGAGAAGATTTTGTAACTTTTGGGACTTTTCGCCAAGGTGGAGATTTGTTGTTTTTTGGCTCAAAGTCCCACATCGGAAGATAAGTAGACATAGGGAGGCAACCTTAGACTATAAAAGGAAGCCTCCCCCTTTTGTTTTTATCACACCAAACTTGAAGCCTTCTAACTCTTCTAGAGGCTTAGTTTATTTTCTCTCTTGTAATCTTCTCGGAGGAATATATTTGTAGTGGTGTCCGGGGACTTAGGCATAATTGGCCGAACCTCGTCAAATCTTGGTATTCTCTTTATTTTATTTTCTGCTTCTTATTTATCATTGTTAGCCATTATTAGTTTTGCTATTGGTGGAAAAATAGCTCGAATTTCCACAACACTCTCCATATAATAATGTCAGGATTTGCGAAAAATCTTTGTGCCACAAGAACTCATTTATACCCACTGACATTATACTTGAATTGCATATTTTTATTTGGCCAATTATTTATCTGTCTATACTTTTTGACATATTTGAATTCAATATCCTCGTCAATATTTATAATATTGAGCGTTACATTATATCAAAGGTATCGTCGACGATCATTTTAATATTAGTTCCAATGCGACATAACTTATTGAGATCTCTTCAATTTTCATCATTTTCAGGTACCTAAACCTTTGCAAAGGTTTTATGAAGTGTTATGTCATGGTGCTTTCTTAAACCACTTGCCTCATCATTATGATCATCTTAATCATTTGCTCATCTCCTTTAAAGAGTTCTATATTTGGAAACGTTTGGTCTATCACGCTTCAGGTGTCTCATAGACCCTGTCCTTTAAGGACCTTTTATTGGAGTATTTGCAACTGAATTATAAAATAGGGTCATCAAATACATCTAGCAATTAATTTGCAATATTTTGCAAGTGAATTATCTTTTGAACTTTAAGTTCACATTTTTTTCTGAGGATCTAGATAATTCATCCCACACTCAATTTTCAGCTGCTAATCACTTCTCCCCCTAATGTTAGAAAAACTAACATTTACCCCCTAAGCTCATTTGGGGACCCATTTTTGTGCATTGTGGTGGAGCAGCTGAATCATATACCGCACATTCAAATTTTTAGATGAAATTATTTGGTTCCTGACCCTCAACCAATTGTGATAGGGAAACCTTGTTGATTTGATGCATTCAAGTGTTTCTATATGTTAAATAAAAGTATCTCATACCAAATTTTATTTGCGATTTTTGTTCTCATAACCAATGGTTTAGCTATAATTGGAAGCATAAAATATTTGCTAAACCAACTTGGATATGAACCAGCATTAAGAACATGATTTTATAATTTAGAACTGTGCTATTAATTTAACAATTCGAGCAAACAACCTTACAAAAAACACATATGACCATACCATAGATGCATCTATTAAAATTATATAATAGCAAATGGCTCACATGACAGGTGAACAAGCCCATATTCACCTTTTTATAAGTTCTAAAATTTCAGTAAATATAATTCCAATCTTAGTTGATCAAGATCATTCTATCACGAGAACAAGCAACACAAGAAAATTCTTGAAGAATCTTTTATTTCTTCAACATATAGCCATGTGAATTCTCAATTATTTTTGTATCACATTTGAACCGGGATGGCCAACTAATTATACCAACTTATCTTTATTTCAATAAACTTTTAATTTATTTTCTTAAATGATTTTGTCATCATACTCATATTTATGTACTACAAACAAAATAAAACGGTGGGTGATCTTTTACATAAATATTTATAACCCGCTTCAATTGTAGTAATATGAAGATATTAGATCTTCCCATAATATATAGTCTCAATTTTTTTTTCAATATCTTTGAAACTTATAAGCTTCCTTTTGAGACTTACTAGTAACACATTAGCTCATCCAAAGCTCTCAATTAATTTTGTATACAAACACATATTCCATCATATTAACATCATTAATAGTTTTTCCACATAGTTTCAACTTAGAAATAATTGTACTCATGAACAGACTTATAGTCTTGATGGATCCAATCATATCGTGTCTTTGGGTGGATGACCATCTTCAGATGGTCATACCTTTCTTTTAAGCTATTCCACAAAACAATTGGATCATTAACCATGAGATATTCAATTTTAAGAATTTCATCAAGATGATGACACAAGAATATCATAGTCTTAGTACAATCTTAGTTTGATGCTTTATTTTCACTCTTAATGGTGTCTCCAAGACCCATTGCATCCATATGGATTTCAACTTCCAACACCCATGAAAGGTAGTTCTTGCCCGAATTTTGAAGGGCAACGAAATCAAGTTTCTCAAAGGTTAGCCATATTAAAAGAAAGAGAAAAATAATACCTTGGCTTCAAATTTTGAGACGGTAGAATCATAGAGCACCAATATCACCAAAGGAATATCATTTTTGTGGTTAAGTAATACATCTTTCGAAAAAAAAATTTAATTTTTTTTACCGCAGATCTTTCAAAGTGAGTGCTCAAGGCAGAGACTCGTGCTGATAACGTGTTATGAAATAATAAAGAAAGAACAAGAAATAGAGAAAGAGAGAAGGAGAGAAGTTCTTATTTCTCTTTATGGGATGAAAAACAATGAAGGAGAACCCCTCTAGTTATAGGAATAATTCCTCCTAACTTTTCTCCAAAAGATAGACCTTCACTATAATATAAATACACACATTCACTACAATACAAATACCTTTATAGCATTCACTATAATACAAATACATTTATAACAACTACTTTAATTTCTTTTTTCTAAAACTGCAAATACCAAAAAAAGAAAAAGTTAACTACTTTCATTTTCTACTAGGTAAATCCATTTTATTATTCAACAATGAGTCACTAGACACTATGTATCTACTGCACGTACTTATGCATATATACTTATGTTCATAATATATGTACATATAGATATTTTATCCACATAGTGAATAATTTCAGAATTAAATAAAAAAGGCCCTTTTAACTACTTTCATTTTCTTTTTTCTAAAACTACAAATACAAAAATAAACTGAAATACAAAAAAAAGGAAAAATTCTGATATGTTTGATAAACATATGTATTATTGGTAAATAATTTTTACGTTTGGTAGGAATAGTAATTTCAATCTAATAATTGATACCCCATATAATTTTTTCTAGATTTTTTGGTACTGCCCATTACTTGTAAAGGCTCGGAAATCAGTAATTGTTTTGATTGTTCAGTCTGAACTAATTCTTTAGTGGGAAAAATTTCACACATAATATATATATATAATATACTCAATATTACAAAATAATAAAAGTTTTCAGTTTACAAAATATAACGTTAATTTTTCTTGCAATAAATTTGCTTAAATTTTGGCTCAATACTTAAAAAGTTCATTAAAAAATTTGTGTATGAAATTGGTACGAAATGTGTATATCTCATTCAAGACTTAAAAATTTCACTCAAAGTTTTGTGTATGAAATTGGTATAAAATATATATATCCCGCTCAAGACTTAAAAATTTTGCTCAAAAAATCGTGTATGAAAATTGTATGAAATCGGTATGAAATGTGTATTTAAAATTTGTATAAAATTCATGTTAGGTATTTGAAAATTTAATACAACTACTACGACATTGTATTCAACTATTTCATACAATATTCGTAAAAATTTGTTAACAAGACTATAACAAACATAAACTTATAGCCCGTTTGGTCAATCTTCTCAAGTCAGCTTATTTTGAGAAGTGCTTTTTTCAAAAGTGGTTATTAAAAAAGTACTTTTGGTGAGAAGCAGTTTGTGTTTGGCCAATAAATTTAAAAAGCACTTTTGAGTAGCAATTAGTGGTTAGCCAAACTTTTGAAAACTCCTTCTAAGTGTATTTTTCAGAAAAGTGCTTTTCAAATAAGTGATTTTGGGGATAAGCTACTTTTTTTAGCTTCTAAAAAATAATTGTTGGTACTCCCTAAAAGCACTTATTTTCTCCTAGAAGCTTGGTCAAACACCTCAATTTTTTAAAATAAGCACTTTTCAGAAAAAATAAACACTTCTGGCCTCCCAAAAGTTTGGCCAAATAGGCTATTAAATTCATACAGCTTTAATACAATTTAGTTCAAAACTACATCAAATCTACACTAAATCATCCTAAATTTGACATATGAATAGTGGCATAACCACACTTAGTGATGGGCGGTCAGTCGGACACCCTTCGTAGAAAAATTATATTATATATTAAAAATTATAAAAAGTATATAAATTAAAAATTATTTTTTATATGTCTATATTATATTTTGAACACTCTTGACAAAATTTCTAATTTTTCCACTGGATATGGGTTCCCTAAGGTGTTCTCTAACTTTTAGAACCATACCTATTTTGGAATTATTTAATTTTTCAAAATCCAAGTTTAAACTTTGAAGCTTCAAGCTTCATTTATGATAGAATTCTAGATTGAATTTAAAATTTTATTCAAAACTACATCAAATCTATAATAAATTATCCTAAATTTGATATATAAACTCTCTAAGATGTTCTCACCTTTTGGAATCACATCTATTTCAAAATTATTTTAATTTATCAAACTTAAGTTTTAACTTTGAAGCTTCAAACTTCATTCATAGTGTAATTCGAGATTAAATCTAAAATTTTATTGAAAACCACATCAAAAATCATCATAAATTTCATATACAAACTTTTCAAGATATTCTCAAACTTTTAAAACCAAGTCCAATACGAAATTATCTTAATTTTTCAAACTCAAATTTTAATTTTGAAGCTTCAAACTTAAGCAATGGTGAAATTGTTGTAGATATTACAGAGATACTTTTAGGAACTTGGATTATGTCATATGCATACTTATAAATTAAGATAAAAGGAGATTTTATAAATCGGAGAACTGAAGAAGACGTGGGTTGAAATGGAAGCTGACAGTGATGGAAAAGGGGGAGAGGAAAGGGGGAGAGGGGCTGATAATGAAAAAATATTTTGTTTTATTTCAGATCTATTATATTTTTTAATATACTTATTATATTTTGTAAATAAGAAAAATTATCCTTATATTTAATAATATAGGGTCTTAAGTAAGTATGAGAGATAAATTTCTCTTCCTTAGTTGATTTTTATTTAATTGCACGATTTATCTTTCAAGTGGATTGGTCTTTAATTTTTTATTCTAAAAAATTGAATTTATGCCTAGTGGAGCATAAATTCTTTAAGGGTGTGGGGCATAACTTGTGGGATATTATGATGCAAAAATATAAACTTATATCCCGCAAAAAAGTTAGCAGGAGGTTGGCCATAAATTTTAAATATTTTTTATTTTATTGAGAATTTATATAAAGTTGGTATCGAAGAAAGTGTTATGTTTGATTGTACCTTTTGCAAAGAAGAAACCTTTGTTTGAAATTTACGAAGATAATGTTAAAAAAACATGTTTGGAGCATTTTTCAAATTTTGGTGAGCAAAATAGAGGCAAAGAGCCGAGTCGGCTCGGAGCTCGACTCGGCTCGTTTTGAAAAAAAGTTTGGCTCGGCTTAGCTCGATTTCAATTAAATTTTGGCTCGGCTTAGCTCAGCTCGTCTTAGTAAAAGCTCGAACAAGATCGGCTCGGTCAAAGCTCGGGCTCGATTGAGCTGGCTCGGGTAGCTTAATTTAAGAAATAATATTCTTTCATTAAACTCAATTATTAAGTATATTAGAAATTTAACTTAAAATACTATGTTAATTTAACATTTTATAATTAATATTTATTTGATGGGTAAATTTTTAACCACGATGTAACTTAAGCCTATTATATGAGTATGAATATTCATAGTTTGATTTAGGTCGATTTTTGGTAATAATCAAGATCAAATCAAGTTTTCAATTATTAAAATCAAATCAAATCAAACATATTATACATTCATTGATTTGGTTGTTGTCGGATGTGGTTCTGTTTTTTCAATTTTTAAAAATTCTAATGTTATTCGTCTTTTTTTTTTCTTTCTACAATTAGAAAAATAAATTTCATCATTTGTCAATTTATAATCCTTTGATATCCTTTTATTATAGTGGGTATAATTTCTTTTGATTATTGAAAAAATTGTCTTGAGAACTATAAGTTTTAATTAGGTAAATAAATTTATAAGAAATATTAAAATATCTAGTTAAAAAAAATCGACTCCGCTCGGGCTCGGTCAAAATGTAGAAAAGTTCGGTCGAGCTCGGCTCGGCTCGATATATACTCAGCTCGGTTGGACTCGATCAGACTTGGGTCGCGCGGCTCGATGCCCAGGCCTAAGTAAAACTATCACCCTCAGGGGCGAATGCAACATGCTGGCACTAGATTCATTTAAATTTAATAATTTTGACTCAAAATATAAATTTATATGTAAAATTTTATTAAAATAGCAATAAATAATAGTCAGAACTCATAATTATAAGAAAATAATGTGTTTAATACTAAAAACCTTAAAAATTAAATTTTGAATCCGCTCCAAAATTTACCCTCATGCCTATTATTATTAGATTCTATATATATTGATACAAATATAAAAAGAACAAATGTAGATAGTATTGTCAATTTAAGGAAAATTGCATGGATGGTTCCTTATTTGCTCATACCTTTGAATTTTCCTTATCTAGAAAACCATCTCACACGTCTCAATCTTCAATCTTGCCGAGTGAGATTAGATTGTTCAAAAATATATTTATTTATTTGCATGTGATACATTTACAAGCAAATTAATCATAACAGTTACAAAATTAAAAGCATATCACTTAATCAAGATTAAATGATAAAAACTTATACATAAAAAATGTACCTTGTATCATCTATTTGGTACAAGCACTAGATGCACGGGAATTATTTTTTCTTTAAAAAAAAATAACGCAGTCCCTTGATTTTTTTTAAATTATTTTATGAAGATCGAGAGACTCTGACGATTTTTGAAGTGCAAAATTGCAGTTGAATAATATAAATTAAAATTATAAAAATATTTCATCAAAGAGCATGTGTGGTCGATTTTGATAGAGCCAGGCTTGGGCAGAATAGCAGAGCAAGTATTAGTAGCATAACAAAAAAACCTTCCTCGTCATTAATATCTTTGCTCGCAGCAATTGTGACCTGAGTTCAATTTCAAAATAAATGAATTTCCTCCGTTGTTCCTTGATTTTAACCGTCTTTATCTGTCAATTTCATAAACCGATACAAACCAAATCAACGATGTATAATCCATTAATTTAACATCGATTTTACTGTTCATCAATTTGGGCTCTCTGTTTTTTCACTGTTTTTAGTAGCTAACTCTAGTATGAGCTTGATCTTACTCTAGTTAGTGACAAAGTTGGCAAGTTTTTGTCATGTTCACACAGAAATAGCTCTAATTCCTGACAAAGTTAGGCATGCTGTGGTCATGTTCACACTGATAGACAAACAAGTTTACAAGTCAAGTGTCCTTATTTCCTTAGACCTTCTACTTTCACTCTCAAAGAATTGATATCCTTGATAACTTATAGGTTTTTAGGGAAATATAAGTCAAGTTTTTTTTTTTTTTTTTTTTGTGTTCAACATATAAATAAAAGATATCATTATATATAAAAGTATTCATATATAATTTACACAAATATTATGGAAGGTGGAGGTGAAGATAATGGTATGGGGTATACAGTGAGATGAAGATGAGGTGTGTTATTAGAGGGTGGGGAGAACATAATCAATGTGGAATGTCATTTATAGAATTTATTTTTCCAAGAAAAAGTCATCTTCCTCATTTTTTAAGAAACATATTTTCCTAAAGAAAATATTTTTCAAAATTTTTTTATCAATCAAATATTAAAAAAAAAAATTGAAAAGATATTCCCTACCGAACACACCCTTAAGATAGGTCAAAAATCATCTTCTTTTTCTCATCCACATTAAGATAAGACAAATAATCTTCTCATGGTCAATCTCATTCATGCTTAATATGACAAGAAGTCCAAGTTGTATCGATATTTTTGGCACGTTTTTGGTGACGATGTCACACTACCTTTAGCAACTTAAAGCAGTGTAACTTTACCTTTATTCATCCATAGAGACTTTGTTAATTCCTTGAATTTTCTAATTTTAGTGGATCAAGATCATTGACCATTTTTTTTGCCCTTTTTCCTTTGCCATTTTTTTTGGATTGTTTTTCTTTTTTAAAGTCGAAGTCTAAATTAGGGATAAGATTTGTGCGTATATTTTATTCTTCTTAAATTTCACTTTATAAATTACACTGAGTGTGTTATTATTGTCCTTTTTCTTTTCCATCTATCTCTCTTTTACTAATTTTATAAAGGGCGAAAGAAAAATAAAAAAATAAAAATAAAGACTATTCAAGACAAGTTGTGAGTGTCCTTCGTGGTAGAAAAGATGAGGGAAGTGAGACTGAGATGGTTCGTGCATGTGAACAGGAAATATATAAATGCCCCCGTGAGGAGGTGTGAGAGATTTGATAAAATGGATATGAGAAGATGTATAAGTAGACCGAAAAAGTATTGAGGAAACGTGATCATTAGATGAGACATGACACGCTTGCATGCAGTTACTGAGGACATGACCCTGTAAGAGGATTTAAAGGTCGAGAGGATTAGGGTAGAAAGTTAGTAGGTATTCAAGCGTTGTCTAGCTTTTCTTACCATTGTTGTTATTAATACTGATCTCCTACTATCTTATCTTCATTTTTATTATTATATATTGTTTCTTTTACCTCGATTATCATATTATTTCGTTGTTGCTACTGCTCTCTTCTATATTATTTTTAGCATTAATTGACTTTTTCACTACTATATTTTATTTTCATAGTACTTAATTTTGATATGCTTCCCTTGAGTCGATCGAGGGTCTATCTGAAACAACGTAATCTCTCTACCTACACTAGATAGAGATAAGATTGTTACGTTACATATACACTATCCTTCCTAAATTTCACTTGTAAGTTACACTAAATATATTATTCTTATTGTCATTATCGTCTTCTTTTCATCATTTGCATGTTGATCTTCAAAAAGGTTAAATGAACCATATTATGAAGGACATCCATTCTTAAAAATTCATTCTAGTGAAAGTAGAAGGTCCAAGGAAACTAGGACACTTGACTTGTAAACTTATTTGCCTATCAGTGTAAACATGACCAAAATGTGCCTCACTTTGTCATGAATTAGAGTTATTACGGTGTGAATAAGTAGTGTTTTTAATTTTTTGATTTTATTTTAAAATTTACATAACTAAAAAGATATTAAAACGGAGGAAGTAGTTTTTATAAGGGCTAACACTGCAATTGGAGGTCAAACGCAAGCTTGTTATATTTGAAAATTTTATGAGGGAAAATCTATCTCCAGCATATATTTACGTCAAAATTAATAAAAATAATATATATGTTATTTATATAAATTTTATTTTGTGTTTGATTCTCCATCTTATAATTCTCTCCTCTAGGAGTGAATCTAGGAGTTTTGGAGAGTGTTCACTCAAATCTCCTTATCCAAAATTACATTGTATATATAAGATAATTTTTAAAATTTTTATGTACATATATAGATTTTGAACCCCCTGTAACACAAGATTGGAGATTGACTTAATGGTTTAGGAAGTTCAAGATTTACCTTGAGAGATCTCAAGCTCAAATCTCAAGCATTGCAATTTTGTTTGTTAGACTTTCTTAATGAAAATCATAAAACCGGCACTGTCCTCTCTCAGTTTCTCCTCCTATCTCCGATATAATAAAAATATTTTTAAAGAAAAAAAAAATCAAACAAAATAACCATAAGTATCAATCAAAAAAGCACATCACTTCAATCATGACTAAATACAAAGAGAGAGAGAGATGCAAAATTTTTGAACAAGTATATTACGATGTCAATTTATGTAGAATTTTCAAAAGGAAAAACAGGGTGGAGCTATCGCTGATTGATTAACTACGCATTATTTATCCATGTCAAGAATTAGTTTGTAACTGTTTGAATCTATTATTATTTTGAGTAAAATCAAATCTCTGAATATATTTAATGACAGAGTTACATACAATGAAGAAAATTTTAATTAAATTTGTTTCATCGAAAATTTAATGCTATATAAATAGGGTAAAAACAGTTATACATGATTCTTAATATAAGCAATATAAATTCAAATTTTAACATTTTTTAAAGTATTATTGAATTTTCTTATCAGAATTTGTGACTCAATGAACATTCAAATGCACTTATTTGTCTCTTTCTGATTAAAGAAAAATTTAATCAAGATCGTGAATGTAGATATTATATTGTTGGGGTTATCTCGTAATTCCTGTGAATCGGATGAAAATGATGGAATCAGTTCATGAATTTTTCTTTCTTTTTTTTTATCGCATTTCCTTCATAAGTCTCTTGTTAGTGTTGTCCTAGTTCATGATATTAAAGGTGGTATGGATACGATTTCAAGTGATTTTTTGTTTGGACATATAATTTACATTTTTAAAGTTGTGATTTTTTTAATAAACATAAAATCTATGAAAACTTTTGCGGGTCTTATACAATTTTATTGAATAGGCAAATTATAGTTACAAATAAGGTAAAGGAATATTCTAAGGCATCGCATTAAAAATTGCACATCTCCGTATTTTTGTTAATATATAAATGCTTGTGACTATATGTTATTACAAACTTTTAAATACACATAATTTTACAAAGATGCACACCCGTCCGATAAATTAACAATAGCAATAACTAGTTATTCTTTAATATAATTTTTTCACATGGTATAAACCAGTGCTTTAAAAGGCGGGGGCGCGAGACGAGGCGTTTTACGTAGCACGGGGCAAGGGATAAGTCCCACGGATCTACGGGGCGTATATCTCATGTGTTTTCAATTTTATAATTTTATTACTAAGAAAATAATCAAAAATAATATTTTCAATAACTCTGCAAATAAATTTAATCAAATCTCAATAATATAAAAAAATATTATAATTACTATATGAGAAAGATAACAACAACAAAAGATGATAATAGTTGAGATAATCTTTAAAATAATATCATCATTTACTTCATCATGGATCTCCTGTAGTTCTTTTCTCACTCTTAACTAATATTTACACTGACTATTGTTTATATATATTTCAAAGTAGGATAAGGATAAATAGTGTAAGAGCAATATAAAAATATAGATAAAGTTTCTCAGGAGCATAGGGCTATGAAATCTCTATCCTATCATTTTTAGTAGGAATAGCAATAAGGCGGGTTAGGGCGGGGCACGCTATAACCTATTTAGAATTTAACCCGCTCTGCCCTGCCCTGCCCTATTTAGCATTTTTCAAAAAAATTGCCCCGCTGCGCCCCACTAAGCCCTGCCCTATCCCGCCCTGTTTATGTTATCTTTTTTTTTTATTTATTTAACAACATGAATTTTTTTAACTTCTTTACCATCTATAAATGAAAGTTAATTGGATGAATATTTTATTGGGACATCTCACTTTTGATCCTTCAACTTGACAAAAATAAATTATTCTAATTTGGTAAGTAAAATTTACTCTTTGTTATAATTTATTTGGCTTGATTCGGAATATGAAGGTTAAACTAACTAATGTTCGGTGTGAATATGAACAGACAATCTTCAGTTTTTAAAAAATAAAATTTACACATTTAGAAATTACATAAAAATTACTATAAGTCATAATAGTTTACCATTCAAAATATTTAAAAATTATGATTAAAGAAAATATTCTTTTAATTATTTAAATAGTAACTAAAATAAATAAATTAAAACTATTAAAAAATTCATTTCTCTTAGGACTATGTCTAATGATAATAGTCCTTTCATCTTTTAAAATATTGACATGGTATTGCGCAAGAAGGCCACGTCCTTTCGGATATAAATTGTTACCGGCAATTTCAATTTTTTTTAAACTTGAGTCTTACTTTGCCCTACCCTAACCCATTAAAATTTTTTAGAAATAATATTTTTCCCTGATCCGCCCTGCCTCCCCCCCCCCTCCCCCCAATTTAAATTTTTCCTTGCGCTGCCACGCGCCGCCCTGCACTGCCCTCCCGTATTTAAATTTTTCCCTGCCCCGCCCCGTCTCCCTCCAATTGCCACCCCTAATTTTTAGGCATAATCATAAAACAAAATAAAAACTATTTATAATGTCATTTTCTATGAGAGTTATTTTTATTATGGATATATTATAGAAAAAATGACTACAACATAAAACATAATAGGATAAAGTATAAGTATCATTACGCCAGTAATAAAAAATATTATTTAAAAGAATATTTTTAAAATAAAAAAAATCAAATTTAACGCTCGAAACTTGCGTTTTTACGTCTGGGACTGACGCCCCAAATTCTGGGGCTTATGTTTTCTGGATCTACGCCTTTTATTTGTGTCATGGTGCGTTTTGGTACGCCCGTCCCGAGATTCGCCCCGAAAACGCTTTTGAAAACACTGGTATAAACAATTCTCTTTACATCGAGCATGGATCCTTTTTTGCAAAATTAAAGTGATGGGCCTTTATTTGAAAAATATAAACTTATGAGTCAAATTTTACATCTTAAAAAATTAAAATTACAACTAGAATCCTATTATCCGGAAAAAAAAATCGAAATTTCAAATTATAATTTAAAATTGAAGTCGAAATATTATTCACATTTCACAAATAAATGACCATTTCAAATTAAAACTAGAAATTTGAGTCTCAAATTTTTATCAAACCTAATCTTGGTTTACTTTGACTATGAGTGTTTACTTTGGTTTTGAAGCGTGCGTGTTATGTGGTTGTTTAATTTCAATTGCCAACTGATGCTTATATTATTGCGTGGAGTATTTCTTCAACTTACACTTTGTTTGAATTGTGGTTAGCCATGATTTTATAATGTACGGTATTTTATTGTATGGTATTATATTATACTGTAATGTAAATATAATGTTTGGATAGATTGTATTATTTGCTGTCGTTTAATAACATTCTTATTATTTGTTTTGACTGTATCATAATTGGTAAGTTTACTAAAATGCCCTAAATAATTATTTTATATGTTAAATTCATCAATAATTTCTAATAAAATAATCTAAGACAATTTTTTCCTGCTAATTTATATATATTATGCCTTGTAAATATATTAAGTTGTTCAATTCATGCAAATTCTAACAAAATTAATTAAAAAAAGCAGGTCAAAATAAGTGAATAAGAATTTCAACAAAGAAGCAAGCAAACTTGTAAGAAGTTTAGGAAATCAAACCTAGAAAGAAAGAATACTGAACACAAAAGAGAACTGAATCCAAAAAACTGTATAGGGTAGGATTTTTGGGTGGAGTTAAATAATATAGGAAAACGGGTAAAATCAAATTATGTAATATTAGGTAAGGGTATAATTGAAAAGAAAGATTAACAATGGGATTACACCAAATTGGCGGTTTAATAAATGAAGCTTTTCATGGTTATCTAACCATGGAATCAAATCATACCATACCATATATTTTAAGTAACAATCAAAACAAACATGGTACTCTTAGTAACCATACCATACTATACCATGGGTAACCACCATCCAAACAAGCAAAAGCATATTCAAGATTTACATTTTGGTTCAGTATATTAAGATTTTTAATATTAAATTCGTTATATTTTAAAATTTATGGGTTCAATTTACTATTTATTATAATTTTAATAATTTTTTATACACAAATATATACTCCATGTTAAAAGTTATGATTTTAATTGAACTCGTATTGATTACAATACATCTGCCACTGCTAAAGCGTATGTGTTATTTAATCTATTTTTTTCTTGTCTACAATTTATACGAAAAATATTAATTCACATTCGATATTTACACTAAATTATGTAACTTTACTGTACTTAAGCGATTTAATAAGATCAAAATGTATGTTAATAAACATGGTTAAATGATGAGTTCGACGCTAAAACAGTAAAAAAAGTTAAAGAAAAATGCCAAAAGGTCAACTGATTAGAGGCATATATCAAAAGGGGTAAGGCGCATCAAGCCCCACGTCCTATTTGCTATTTCGTTATTGAAGGATGATGTTAAATTATCTTCCTTCTTGATCGTGGGGTGTCCAGCGCCCTACTTATTTTTTTCTCTCTTCTTTGTCGTGGGTCGAGCAACGTCCAACTCTCGTGGAAACTTTATTTGGGTCTTGTGACCCTAGGCGACCAATAAATAAATAAATAAATAAATAATCATTGGGGTCATGTGACCACAGGCAACCAAAACACAAAAGAAAATTATATTTTAAACTAATCTGAATTTTGAACTGTCATTCAATCTGCTGGAATATATTAAATTACTGTGATTACTTAAAGATTATGATTGGCTTTTTATAGTATTATTAAACTTTACTTATTAAAATAAAACAAAAAATATGCAAATTAAAAATGTACCCCAATTTAGCTTCAACAAACAACATTGATTGAAGAGAGAGGAAAAAAAATAAAAAAACACAAGTTGGGTGCTGCTCAACCATGATAAAGAAGAGGGAAAAAAAAGTGGGGCTTTGGGCATCCCACGATTAAAAAGGAAGAAAAACTTACCGTCATCTTCCAGTAACGGAATAGCAAATAGGGTGTGGGGTTTGAGGCGCCTTACCTCCTTTAGTACAACCCTTAATCAACTACCTTTTTGGTATTTTTTTTCAATTTTTTATTGATTTGATGCCGAACTCGTTAAATGATAAAGACTATATACAAACATATGTTGTGTATATATTAATTTGATGAAAATATCGCATTCAAATAAATTTTTTACAGCTTTAAGCCATCTCATACGATTTTCCCGTTAATGTCCACCTTAGTCACCCTTCAAATGTTTGTTTGTTTTAATTAGGGGTGATAAAATTAATCCGTCAAAATATGACCCTCTCATTTTCTTGATGCAATCAATTTTTACTCTACAATTGATACCCATTCTAAAATTAGGTTGTTTTGAGATAAATAAACAGTTCAAAATGACTCCAGAGAATTCTTGTTAATCTTTTTTGGAAAAAAATAATTTTTTTAATTTAATATGTTATAATATATCATAATAATAATAAAAATATATATATGCTAATTAGATAAACTATGATAAATTAATTAACTAAAATTTACTATGAGTTGAACATTGAGATATGACCTCTTGTTTAGCTCATCTCAACCTTAATAAATTTTCGATGAGTTAATGACCGGTCAATTTTAATCCATTTAAATTCAACCGAGACCTCCCATTTGATATAGTTATACTTCTCAACTTTATGATTTACAACTTATTAAAAATATGATGCATATATTCCCTCATTGTCTAACAAATGATGTATATATACCCTCATTATCTAATAAATAATAATAATAATAATGTATATTTACTCTTTTTATTAACAGATTTATATTTACTGAATTAAATAACCGAGTCCAAGTTGTGTCGATATTTTTGTTCATTATTCAACCATAAAACTTTGTTCCTTGAACTTTCAAATTGTATTAGTGCATGGATCAAAATCATCCTATTTAACCATACATTATTTTCCTCTTCTTTCCCACCTATCTCTCTTTTAGCTTATAAGTAATATACTCACAATTTTCCACAAAATTATAGTCCATCCAATTATAATAATAAGTCTAGAACCCCTTGACCAAATTAAACATTATTATATATGAAGTTAGAAAATTACATTGATGGTGTAATGGCCTACCAAACATTATTCTCTTTTGGGCACTTAACAGACATGTTTGATGTTTCTCCTCATCTTATAATATGAAAAGGAAAGTACTTAATTGATTTTTCTTTAAAAGTCATACGTGCACAATTCTCTCTCTATTTTGTTTTCTTCTTCTTGCATGGCGGTGACACATGTCATGACTCATTGACAGACTTTGGTTTTTCTTTAGTGAAAAATGTCAACTATGTTTAAGTCGAAAGTAAATATTTTTTTGGTCACAATTTATGTAATGTGTTTTAATTGAGTATGAAATTTTAAATTATAGAAATAAATTTTAAATTTATGATTTAGAATAAGTTATAAATATTTGTATGGCTATATATTATCTAATTAAGAATGAAATGAGTATTTTAAAGTTATACTTATTACTAAATATAAAAATATGTCTTGAAATTGACTAAAAAAAAAGTATGCTACGATGAATTAAAACTAATTACTTAGTAAAGTCAACATTTCATTAACTCGATATTACACGCACCATATCACAAAGGGATTGCTCATACGCTAACTATTAAGCTACGATGGACAGATACTCTCTAAAAATATTCTAAAGCTTAGTTTCAATACTCGTAGTTTACTTCTAATAGCCTGTTTGGTCAAGTTTTTGGGAGGTCAAAACTGCTTATTTAAAAAAAAAATATAAAAAAGAAAAAAAAATATTTGGCCAAACTTTTGGAAGAAAATAAGTGTTTTTAGAGAGTAACACAAACGGTTTTTCAGAAGCTAAATAAAGTAGATTCTCTCCAAAAATATTTTTGAAAGAAATACACGTAAAAGTACTTTTTAAAAGTTTGGTCAAACGTTAATTGCTGCTCAAAAGTACTTTTAAAATTTATTTGTCAAACACAAACTGTTTCTTACCAAAAGTACTTTTTTGATAAGCAATTTTACAAAAATCACTTCACCAAATAAATTGGTTTTAAAAGTTTAGCCAAACAAACTATAAATGCTCAATTAACATATTGTATCTTCTTAATTAGTGTTGTCCTAGTTAATTCATGGCATTAATATTCATCTTTTCTTCTAAGAATTTTCTTTGGATGTAAATGTGCACTCACTTTGACTTTGAAGCGTGTTATTTCTATTGGGTCAGTTAGTGTCAATTGTCAACTGATGCCTATATTATGTGGAAAACTACGGATTTATGTTATGTGGTCCTTCTTTTTTTTTATAATTTATGATGTTTATAAAATCTAGAAATAAATTTTAATTACCCCTCTATATAAACTATCTCACACGTCATAATCTTTCATATTCTAAAATGAGCTGTAAATTAAATCCCTTCATTTTCCACAAAAGTCAATTCACTACGTGTCATTCTCATTTGTACCTAAAAAAAATGAATTTGAAGTCCACAATTAATTGTTTAATATTCTCTCCGTTCTTTTTTAATTGATAGATATATTAAAAATAATTATTTCAAAATAGTTGTTTATATAAAAAATTTAAGAAATAATTGATCTTTTTTTCAACTCTACTCTTAATATTTAAATCACTTTAAAATGTGAAAATAATGATTAATGTATATTTTTAAAAAGTACCTATTAATTTATAATAGAGTTATGTTAGTTAGATTGTAACCCTTATTAATTTTTTCCTTAAAAAATATGTAAATCTTATCATATCGACTAAAAAGAAACGGAGAGAGTGTATATGACATAACGAGTCCAATTTGTGTCCATATTTTTGGGCACATTATATTTTTGGTCATGTTTGTCACACTACTTTTAGCAACAAAAATAGTAAAACTTTTACAGGTCAAGTCTTTATTTCATCCATAAAAACTTTGTTAATTCAATGGAATCTTCTAATTTTAGTGCATGGGACCAAAATCATCCTATTTAAAGGGTCGCTGACATACTATACATTTTCCTTTTTTCTTTTTCCTCTTCTTTCCCACCTATCTATCTTTTAATTTTCTAAGGGACAGATCTAGCTTGCTAATCCTCATAATTTCCACAAAATTAGTCAATCCAATTATATCATAGTAGAACCCTTTCACCAAACATTATTATATTTTAACTTGGGAAATTATACAGATAAAGTAATGGCCTATTCATCCTTTTTTTATAAAAAAAAAAAAATTCGGACACAATCAAATATGTTTTTCTTCTTCTTATTGACAGTAGTGGATGCAGAATTTTTATTAGAATGGCTCAAGATATATAATTATGTATATATAGTATAATTTCCTACGGGAAAAATTTGTATATATCCTTCTCTTCCTTTGGCTTCAAGGGCGGATTTATGGACGCGAGAGTGTTCACTCAAACCCTCTAAATAAAAAATATTATATATATATATATATTTGAATGCCCTAAATATAGGACTTAATAATGTAGAAGTTTAAAATTTTATCTGAAGCTTTCAAATTCAAATTTTAAACATCATGTATATCTTTATAATTTTAATCTTTTAGTGAAAACCTTAAAATTAAAGAGTACTTGAATTTACTTAAAAGTCAGTCATATACGCACATTCTCTCTTGAATTTATTAGTATTTTTGTTCTTCTTCTTCTGGCTTGTGAGTGACATATGTCATGACTCATGGGCAGTGGCGTAGTTAGAAATTTCGCGAAGGGTGTTCAAAATTGAATAAACAAATGAATATTCTAATAAATGGGTGCATCAAAAAATTTAAAATCAAACTATAAAATATTAGCAATTTTTTTATGAATGGGCGCATCGAAATTTTTAAAATCAAAGCTACATAAATTTGTCTTTAATCATTATTAAAGACCAAAAAAAAAATTTGTTCATCATTTAATTTAACAATAAGTGAACAATAATAATCAAATAATAAGAGAAGAGAATTTAATTTAAAATCAAATTACTTTTTGACGTTAAACTTTTACCGACCTTCAATAATGACAATCGTAACAACAAGATATGAAGAATGAAACGTAGATCCAGACGAGAATTTTCTACATTTCTTTAACAATCTTTTTATAATTGAGCTTTTGAAATTTAAGAATTTTCTTCATTTCTTTATATAACCTTTTTATAATTGAGCTTTTGAAATTTACTCATTAACTTTTAATTAAGCACTCCCCTTAAAATTTTATTTAAAAAATTTGATGAAAAGAAAAAAGAAAGACACACCGGATGAAAGCAAGCAAATTTCGCCTTTAAAAGGAAACGGCGGATTACTTCGTCGTTACCTGGATTCGATCCAATGCGCGCAAGCATATAATCTTTTCAGGACAATTTAAATCGTTAAGCTTTTCTATCCAATTGTGTTAAGAATATTTAAATTTAATATTTAATTATTTAAAATAACATTTTATTTTGATATATTGTATAATTTTCAGATGAAGAATATTTACCTAACCACCCTCGAGAAACATTGTAGCTCCGCCCCTACTGTTCATGGGACTTGATTTTTGTCCTTATTGAAATGTCAACTATATTTACTTTTTTAAGTCAGAAATTAAATAGTTGAATCTACAAAGTCAAAATGTGTGTTAACTCGATAAGTACGCTGTTACAAGTGGTTTATTTTATGTCAAATATATACAGTCCTTTAATTTATTTTATTTTTTATTTTGATACTTTTCATCATAGTCATGTTTCATTTTAATTTTTTTAATTCTATTTTTTATATTCTATGTAAGCACAAAAAGTATTACTAATATAAATTATTTAATGCGTGTTGATAAATATTTTTAAAAATATATAAAAATTTTAATTAAATAATATCACATATTTTTTTTTTCATATCATCTAGGTCATTTGGGTTTAACTCAAATACTGCTTCTTAATTTTTAATTCACACTAATATAAGTATAAAGAACTCATCTTTAATATGGTGAAAAAAAACTCGGGTTCTTACTAATAACAATACTAAAAAACCTAAAATTCAAGGGACTCCTTCGGGTTGTCAATGACTTGTTCTAAAAAAAGAAAACTGGTGAACTTAAAGAAAATCAACATATGTTCGTCGATTATTTTTTTTTTGCAAAAATGACGAAAATTATTTTAGAAATATTATTTTTTAAAGAAAATCGACGGACGTTCTTCGATTTATTATTTTATTTTTACGAAAACTAATTGACGTTCGTCAATTTTTAAAGTGTAAAATTACAGTTGAAAAATATAAATAAGAATAATGAAAGCATAAAATAGTATTTTGAATTTAAATGAAACATAAAAAATAGAGTTAAAGGGCTACACGTAACAAAACTGAGATAAAATGTTAAAATAAAAAATAAAGATAATTTTGAGAGATTATTGTATATGTGTTTGGCCTTTATTTTATCGTAAAGACATCAATTAATGTCGGTTGATGACAATTTAGACAAACTAAACACTAGAACAACAGAAGGTTTAATTATCTCTAAAGAATTTAATTTTTTAAGTTTTAAGAAACAATATCTAAAAGCAAAATATATTTTTATTATGGGAAATTACATATTTGGCTGCTCGTCGAGAGTAATCGTAACAGCTAGCAATATATATATACCAAAATATATATTTGTCAGCTATTATTTTGATGGGTGGCAATACAGGGCAAACCTTTTTATTTCTCATAAAGAGAAAATTATGTGGCATAAGTGCATAATTATCTCACCTCTTTAATTATCCTTTATAGTGTATTTTAAAAAAATTATATAATATCGTGATAGTTTGGGATTTTATTAAAAATACGTGCGAATATACTTAATTATCTGCATAGATACAGTTAAACAGAGATATTGTATACACGCGGATACACTTATTATACGCACTAATATAATGTATTTCACTATTATTATGCGCGTGCGAATATAATATATTTTGCTATATAAATATTATATATATAATATTATAGGCATAAATATAATATATTTCGCTATATTTTAAAATAAAAATATTATTATATTTCGTAATTAAGCAACATCTCACTATTTTTAGCAAATTTGAGCACATATAAAGCTATTTAGGAAATTTCCCCAAGTACAAATACAGTTGGGCTGGTCCAGTCCAGGTGAGCGGACTCTGTTATGAATTTGAGCCCAAATTTAGTACTATTACAGACACCATGTCACAAAGAATGTACACATATAATACTATCCCCGATTATAAATATTTATTGTTTTGATATGTTTATTTTTTTTAAAAAAAAAAAGTATTTAACATCCTTAAAAATATATTACCTATTATAAATGACATACAAAATAAATAAATAAATAAATATAATTTATCGAGTAAATTTTATGTTCAAATATAATCTTTTAACTAATTAAGGGCAAAAAGTTCCAAATATTCTCCTGTTAATTAATTATTTCATCATGTGATTACATACAAAGAATGACTTATTAGGTGATTAAGTACTAATCCATATTTGTGTAAATGGAATAGAGCATCAAATTCTAATGCTAATGGTATATATCCCTATCCCTTTTTAATTATTGATTTAAACCCCACTTTAGAGGTAAATACTATTTCAATATTTACAAGTACTAGTTTATTTGCTTCACAAGTATAATATTTTTGGGTTTTTGAATTACAAGAAGATGTTTTCAAGATGAGTTTTAAAGCGAGGCATATTAAAAATACATCAAAATTAATGGCCAATGCGCAAGAATTATGAGGCGTAAATTTTGAAATTCTGAGCATTAGCTTAAACATAAATTTTAACATTTTTAAGTGTTTATTTAGAGCATAAGCAACTTTTAAAATTAATATCCGAATTACTTAATAAATAATTTTCTTAATAATTAAATATTTAAAAGTTAATTCATAGGTATTCAAATAATAATAATAATTTTTAAAGAAAAAGAATTGAAAAGTCAAAGGCTCTGTTAATTGTTTATCCCAATTATTTCATCTTTCTTTTTTGTCGTAACTCGCAACCAATTCTTTTATCGTAAAGTGCAATTTCAAAAGCAACAGCTCTGACATTCAATATTTATACTCCTGTTTCCTTGCTTCAACTTTCTTTTTTATGTTTTATTTCAATTTTTTTTTTTTGTTGCTCTTTTTGATTTATTTGTATCTAGTTAGTTTTTTATTTTAAAATTTCTTTCTTATTAATCCATATTAGATATTATTCTGAAATCTCTATTACAAAAAAAAATTATAACTTAAAATATTAAAACTTAAGTATTCTTGAATCTTAAAACCCACGCTTTATGTTCACACCTTTTAAAAAATTTATTTCAATATTTAAAATTTAAACTTCTAAATCTCATGTTCAAACACTAATTTGAAATCACGAGTAAGCTTGGTATAGTAGTTTTTTACTCAATAAGGACAGAATAAAAAGGGTTCCAAGTTATATTGTCTAATTTTCGTCATATGATGACATAAGAAGAATGATACTTTAAAAAGTAGCTTAAGAAACTCCATAGATACTACTAGGAAGGTGGCAAGAAAGCTCATAAAACCCCAAGGACAAAGATTCACCACAATCTAAAATATATAAAACCACCACTATATATCAATTTTAATTAACACAACAACCACCACATATCATTCTATATCAAGTCTCTCTAAAAGTCTTTCTTCTCAATTCAATAAATAAATAAATAAGACCATGTTTGGCTCTTCCACTTTCCAAGAAACTACAAGCAATGTCATTTCTCATCACCATCAAACTATAAACCCTAACAATTTTGCTGTTCATGATCCTCTCATGATGATCAATATGAATCAATTAGATCATGGCCAATATAACAATAAGTACTATCAAGATTTTGACACTTCATTTCTTGATATGTTGGTTGATCATCAAGAATATAATAATTTCAACTCAAATACTAATGCTTCACTTCATTCAGAAAATCCTTTCATGCAGCAGCAGGAGATAAGCACTAGTACCTATAGTGGAAACTCATCATCAGCTAGTTCATTTGATGCCGCACCAACAAATATTCACATGAATCATGAGTAAGTCACTAAACTACGTGGACAAACGCGGAGTTAAGATTTTGAGTTTATAATTCTTGATTCCAGAAAAGGCATGTAGGTTATTGGGTTCTAACTAAATTATTTATACGTGTTAACTGAATTTTTTTGATACACATATATATATAGCATATAGCTATGTAGATTTTGAGTTTTAGCTGAACCCGTTAGGCAAAATTGTAATTCCGCCTCTATAATTAATAAGTTGATGAATAATAAGTATCGATAATTTATTCAATGATTTTGATGGTTTATTTATTAATCTAGTTGTTTGATTTGTTTTAAAGAAATTCAAGCATGGGGATAGAGAAAGAAAAGAAGGGTGAAAAACATGCAATTGCTTTTAGAACAAAGACACAACTTGAGAACTTGGATGATGGATACAAATGGAGGAAATATGGGAAAAAGAAGGTGAAAAGCAACATAAATCTAAGGTAAATAATATATCACGTTACTTTTCTAGACTCAAATTAAATCTTAATACTCTAATTTATATACATATATTATTTGCTATTTTTTTCGCTTAAAAGATTTATCTTTGCTTATTGAACATATACAATTATTTAGATTATTATAATCTCAAACTTGATTGAAATTCAATCTTTTTTTGTAGGCCTACATAGATTGAGAAAATATTTAACATAATATACACATGATGTGGTCCTATTATATATGGTCTACTTGGACTGCACTTCGAGTCACATGACTCTATAAATTTTCTTTTCATTCCCCCGGAAAAAACACTAAATATATGCTTATTATTTGAATACTTATTTATAAAATTTGTTTTGATATTTAAAAATATCTTTCAATACTTAAAATTTATAAGTCGGATATAATCAGCTAATTCAAACGGATTTTAAGAATGAAATATAAATAGAACTTAAAAGGAGAGAGGAAAAAGAAATATATTCTTGAGGACCTACTTTTTAATATACAATGGATATCTTGAAGACTTGACTAGTAAGTCCACGATTAATTAATTTATCTGCTGCATTTCATTCTTGTAGATACCTATCGAATTTATCCCCATAAATATTACATTTTTTTAGCCTACTTTTACAACCTTTTATTTTATTAATTTTATTTTACTTAAAATTACATGAAATAAAATTATATCAAAAAACACATTTTTTATAAATTCATGTTAAAACTAATGAAAAATAGGATACGACATCGAAAGAAAAAGAAAATTTATATAAATAATACTAATTGATTATGATTTTTTAAAAATAAATTGGGGTAGATGAAATGGAAAAGATGATCACATGAGATAGGGAAGTGAACTTTGACCTTAAACTGCCAATTAGTTAAAGCTATTAAGATTATGTGAGTCATGTTTAAATTTTAATTAGTCATGTTAGTTTATTAGGTCTACGAGGAGAACTTTGATATATATTGTTATACAAAATGAATATTTTAATTTATAATATAATATATCGAAATGAACTTTATTAAAGTGACACGAACATTAAGAATTTATACCATCGACATCAAATTTATTTGAAATTAATGTATTAATGATTTTTTTTTTACAAATTGGGAAAATTTAAACAGGAATTACTACAAGTGTTCAAGTGGAGATTGCAAAGTAAAGAAGAAAGTAGAAAGAGATGGAAATGATTGTAGCTATTTGATAACTACATACGAAGGAAAACATAACCATGAAAGCCCCTTTCTCATTTACTGCCATGAAATGCCAACAGACAACTTTTTCAATAAATCATCTTCTTGAGGGGAATTAATCTGTTTTATTAATTTCAGAAGAAATATTGTATGTCGATCTATTTTTGTACAATTATTATAGGAAGAAAATATAAAAGTATTTTTTTTATTAACTCCACTTGTGTTACATATATAATCATGTGAAATATGTATATATAATACTTATTATATCTATTATATATACTGATAGTATAAACAAGTTTATAAGTACTATTAATGTAATTTAACTAGCAATAATAAATTATCAATTTATTCTTGAGGTTATATATTAATTAGGGTCGCGTGATTTGTTTATATTTAACGGAGATTTGAACTTGTAATCAAATTTTATATTATTAAATGTATTTATTTATATTAAGATTTAAATATTTATTTAGTTTAAATAGGACTTAATTATTTAGATCTTATAAATTTTTAATATCATTAAGAGATATTTTTGTGTGGACTAATTTTCACTATCACTCTATCCACATAAACCACTGGCCACCACCACTAACTACATCTATAATCATAATCATCACTATCACCATCGTCGACAATCACCAGTCATCTCTACTAACTGTCTCTGCTATCACCACCACAAGCTCTGTCAACCATTACTGTTACTTGCTACCACACTTATCGTCTCTATCATTATAACTGTCATTGTCCAGTCGTCATCCCTATCAGCCACCACTGCTATTATGATCAATCCTTACTATCAAACGCCTCCACCGTTACAACTAACACCATCACCAGCTGCCACCAATAACATTGTCAACCACCACATATTCTTCAGTCAACACCGCCAACTACCACCATCAATCAACTCCACTATCACAACGACCACCATCACTATCAGCCGCCACTATTGCGTCAATCACTATAATACCAAGCACGCTCACTGTCACAACTATCACCACTACCATTACTAGCCACTAGAATCAACCATTATCATGCATCACCACCACTACAAACCATCTCCGTCATTACTAACAAATGTAAATATATTTTTTTAATCAAATAATAATTTTATCATATTGAATTTATATTTTTTAATATTTAACTACTTTTTATTTGAATTGTATATTTATTATGTTTCAAAATAAATAAATTATATAATTTTAAATATTAAAAAATAAATAATCTTAATCATTCAATATTCATATCAAAAACGATATCTTAATCATTCAAATATACATTCAAATTTACATATTTAATCTTAGTGCAAAGAAATGAGTTTTCCTAAAAAATACAGTCAGCTGACAAACTAAAATCCGGAGCTCTTCATATATTCTCTTTTGCCAAAGGAGAAGATATGTGAGTGTCTTTTTTTATTGGGGGTACATAGACATTTAATATTATCAAATTAATTATTTATATTATTAATGATTTTATCTTTACTAAAATTATCACTTTTTTATTACCTAATTTACTAATTTTGTTACACTATTTAAAAAACAGCCAGAAACATACATATTATTTAAATTTCTTATTCAACAGATTTCAAACTATAATTTTATTATATCAAATATTACTGGTACATATAACAACAATATATTATATATTGTACAATTATAAATACAAAAAATACTAAAATATATATAACAGAAATACCCAAAAAGAAAAATTATAAACTGATTTCTTAATTTTAAAAGAGAATATACATTAATAATACAAAAAATTAACTGCCTTAATTTTCTTTAAATGTGATTCCTAAAAAAATAAATAACTGCATTAATTTTTTTTTCTAAAACTACGAATACCAAAAAAAAAAATTAACTACTTTTTTTTTCTAAAATTGAGAAAGCAAAAAAATAATAAAAATTACAAAAACAAATTAACTATTTTACTTTCTTTTTCCTAAAAAGTTAACTGCTTTCACTTTTTTCCCCTAAAGCAGCAAATTCCAAAAAAAATAAAAAATTAACTGCTTTAATTTTTTTTCCCCCTAAAACTGCAATTACTTTAAAAAAAATACAAAAACAACGTACCTGCTTTAACCTTTTTCAAACAACTGTCAATATAAAGAGAGAGAGCATAGAAAGATAAACTCTCAATTCTGCTGATGAAATTTGGGAGATTTGCATATTTATAATGTTTTTCCTTAATGAAAAAGTGAGAAGATAATACATAAATTCAAAGAGATATATACCAGAAGACCTTTCGAAGAAACAAAAGCTTTTTAATAGATGATATTATACTAAGATTATGAATGATTGATAGAATTAAAAACAGATATCACGTCATTTTAGAAAGTTTTGACATAATAAGCCATTTTTCGGGAGAATAAAAGATCTTATATTGTAATAAATACAAACTAAAAAAAAATTAAGGATAATAATAAAAGAAAAAATTCTGATATATTTAACAAATATATGTATTATAAATAAATAATTTTTAAATTTTCCCTTCTTTTTTCACTTACCATTGAATGATAAACCAAATTAAACAGAGACATTAAAGTGTAATTATCCCTTTCATATGGGCTTCATACTAAATGACGGCAGTACCTCTCAACTCCAACAAGCTGGACCCAACTCAAGGCCCAATCACCGTGGGCTAACAAAGGACACGGAGCTTCAAGTTATGCGGTGATAGATTATTTTATGATGTTATTCAACTAAGTTTCATGCTAAATACGAGTTAATATTTCTAACGGGAGTTACTAAATTTATACTGAACATAATATATGGCTTCTGAAACATTCTACTGGAATTTGTATCATTTTATAATACTAGAACTACTAGCTTGCCGAAAGAAATTGGTTTTACATACCTTAACTGCTGGCTTCCTGATTAACTGGCGTAGCTCGGCTAATATTCAGCTATTTCCCCAACTGTATTCATTTTCACGAAGGAATAGAATTAATTCTACTATTATTTTGGAGAGAAACCATACTTATGAATATATTTACTGCCTATTCTTCGACGTATTCAAGAACGGCTGAAAACTCGCAATTTCTTGGGAGTCTAGAAGGGAGTAATACTTACTTTAATGCCGGGAGTGTATTAACACTAGTTTGGAGCAATTTCAATCACTTTGACTCGGCGGGTCGCCGCTTCGCCGGGCGATTCTCGCGAAACTAACTCCGTAGGAATGCTCCCTGCAACTTTATACTTCGGTTCCCGAAGTTAATTTGAGTTTGGATTGCGTTTGACGATGTAATCGGACGTATTCTTATGTTAAACCCTCGTCTATTTCTGGTCGCTCACTGGAATGAAGAATGAAAAATGACTTTAAAAAAACGAAGTGGGACTTTATATACTTGGGCTTGAACCCTCTTTAAGTCGCATTTGCGAATGCAATTTATAAGTGGCATTTGTTGAATGCGATTTATAAGTCGCATTTGCCTTGCGACGCTCCGACTTGGCGCTTGTCCGGTCTCTCCCCGGGCCCTTTTCTCGCACGTATGACATTCTAAAACTCTTAACTTACATGCAAATAGGCCAACTAAGTGTCAAGAACTTACAGGGTGTAACAATTATAAATATCTATAATGTCGTAAAATTATTCAAATATTTAGTAAAAAATAATCTATTAATTCTAACTAAAACGAAAATGAATAGCATGCAACGTAAAATAACAAGTCAATATTATTAAAACAAGTAAATTAGAATTGAAAATATAACATAAATTCAAAATTAAGAAAAAAAGTTAACATAATATTATCAACATAACTTAAAATAAGTTTCAATATAACTTAAGTAGATATAATTCAAAGGAAAATGAAAAATAAGTTTATAACATCATTCAACAGTGAAATTCTATATTAATTCAAAAATTAGAATAATAATAAATTTATATTAAATAAAAAATATAAAAATTAAGAAACAAAAAGTAGGAGTAATTACATGGAATCACAAGAAGTAAATGTTGGGAATGAGAAGAAAGGAAATGAAAGATAAATAATATAAAATAATAATATTTTAAAATTAAAAAGATTTAAAATAAAAAAAATAAAAAAATTAAAATAATAGAAATAAATAAATAAAAATTAAAATAAAAAACAAAATCAAGAAATTAAAAAGTAACCTTGTAATGCGTAATTACATGCAATTCTCACATCTCCTGAGAAGTGGAGAGTATATTTACTCCCTCCCAATTACACTTAATTCCTTTCTGACCATGTAATTACCTGACAAACAGACAGGCCAAATTGTATAATTATACTTAAATTTAATTATCAGGTGACTTTTCAAACAAGTCTCCAAGTATAAATCTTATGTAGAGTACATAAGTCATGAATTTATTATTTTTTGTGCACAGATAAAATCCGTATACGTAATTTTGGAATTTCTCGTTACACATTTATTTTAGCAAAATCAATTTGGTTCAAAATAAATAAGGTCATTCTCGGATTACCATTAACAATGACAGGACTCCACATTAATTTTGTAATCATAAAATATATCAGATACATAAAATTCATCTCCTAATTTTTATGTGTGTGTGATTATCGTGAAAGAAAGAAATAGTTTATGAAGTAACGATATTTTCCAAATTTCAAGTGAAGAAGGTCAACTATTACATTATATAAAATATAGGCGATTGATCTGAAACGGAAAAAGACGGTGATAAAATCTAATCTATTTAACATAATTTAGAATTTTTTACAGAAAATTTTATATGGTTCAAGAAGAAATTTAATTATTTTTATTATATATAAAAAATACGTGTTAAAATTTTTATGTCATTAGTATACAAGGGCAAATTTAGATGGCTTTTGCAAAAGTAAGGAAAAATATTAACCCATTTTGCCTAATTCTAATTTTCCCACAAATTACAAAATGTACAATAATGTCCAAAATCACCCTAATATTTTTGCTTATTTGTCCAACAAATCGATGTCTGAAAAATATCGAAATTGGCGCCGCTTTTATCTGCTGTCTCTCTCTTTCTCTCTCCACAATCCCCCTTCTTTCTTCTGAAAATTGTCAACCCAGATTTGAAATCCCAAAATCCAAAAGGGAAAAGAGGGTTCACTTTTTTCTTTTGTTAAATTGATTTCCCTTTCGCCATGTCTATTCGTAGAAGAACCTTGCTTAAAGTTATCGTCCTCGGCGATAGTGGGTACGATCCTTTTTCCTCTTCTTCTTTTTCTTTTAATTTTTATTCAATTCCAACATTTTACAATTTGAGAAATTTCTGATCTCTGGCTAGTCATTTGGACAAAAACATGGAGTATATAATGCTAATATGATTCCTCTTTGTTTTTTTTTTCTTTTCTGTTTCCAGGGTTGGTAAAACGTCATTAATGAATCAGTATCCTTTCCTACGACATTCCTTAAATTGTTGGAGGTCAATTTCTTTAATTTCTTCTTTTAAAACGAATTGGGTTTTACGAGTATTTCAGTTTTCTGTTATTAGCTTTCAGAATTTAGCTAACTTATAGTCGGTCAATTTTTTTTTATTTTTTAATGGCATTGCAAATACCTTTATGGGCGCATTATTGGTTTTTTAAAGTAGTTGTACATGTGGGTCTTTGACCGTTAGCAAAGATATGTACACAAGAAGTTCAGTCAGCAATATAAAGCTACAATTGGAGCTGATTTCGTGACAAAGGAGCTTCAAATTGATGACAGGCTTGTTACACTCCAAGTGGGTTTTCTTGGCTATGGATATGTGAAAATTGTTCTTGATGTTTATGTGCTTAATGCATAAGAGTACCTGAACAGTTTCAGGAATTATGCATTTGCTGATTGTATTTGTGTTCTGGTTTGATAGATATGGGATACGGCTGGCCAAGAGAGATTCCAGAGTCTTGGAGTTGCATTTTATAGAGGCGCAGATTGCTGTGTTTTGGTCTATGACGTCAATGTAATGCGATCCTTTGATAACCTTGACAATTGGCATGAAGAATTTCTCAAACAGGTTGGATGATTATTCTCCGTGGATTCATTTGGTTCAGTGGTTTTTTCTTGTTTAGTGGCTTAGGGTATCCTGATTGCTTCATACATTGCTAAGAGTCTTGTTATCAACAAGTAGTCAAATGCCTCTGAGACGCTTAGGATGGACATGTCTTATTCAAATCTTGATGGGTTCCGTATTTTGATTAGGGGCTAGAACTAATTTCAGGTGCATTGTTTGTTCTGCTGTTATTGTGAAACTCACCAGCAACTTATCAAGAGACCAAGAAATAAAGGTATACACTTAGGAATTAAACTGGGAATTGTAGAATGTCCTAAAAGATTGCATTTCTTATATTAAACTGGTTATCTGCCAGTAGAAATGCCCTTCATCTTCTTAACTACATGTCCTCTTTTGCTTACGCATGGAGCAGATTTGTGAACCAATTGAAGAGAGAAAGGGAGAACATAAAGAGCAATAAAAGGATACTGTTGTTACAGGTGCATCAGTCAAAGTCTTGTTAGGCTACGTTAGTTAGTTGACTACCCATAGTCTTCTGTAAAGTGGGGACATGTAAATGTGTAATGCTTTTCTACATGAAGACTGTGCAAGTCTGAGAGATGATTGGACAAATTAAAAGAAGAAGCATTTATAGGCAAAATATAATCACGTGTTTTAATGCTTAAACCTTGATATTAGAAGATGAGGAGAGTCATAATTGAAAAAAGCAACAAAGCAACTAGCTGCTTGTCCTTCACAAGGAACCTGTAAAAATGATTGGCACTCGACAACTCTTTTATTTAGATTACAACAAAAACTACTACACCTCGATCCCATAAAAGTTGCGTTGGCTATATGAATAAGCTCATTTCATATAAGCATCATACTAAATAAAATAAAAGTGAAAAATAAGTTAAATGTATATAAATAATATAACAATAACAACAACAATAATAATGATATCATTATTATTAATAATAATGATAATAATAATATTTGAAGTACCCTCTTTTATCTAGATTATTGGGAACTAAAGCTTCACTCAAGTTGTTGCGTATACTGTATATGTAGAAATGCAAACATAAAAAACCAAACAGTACGGAGCAGTGTCTTGTTTAAAGATCTTCTGCAGATGAAATGAAACAATGTGCCATTTCTCTGATTTGGTAGAGGTAGCAAAGAATATACGTCTTGCTGGCAACAACAAGACTAAGCCTCAATCGCAAGCAAGTTGGGGTTGGTCATATGAATTCTTTTAGTCCATGTTGCTCTACTTAAGCTCACCTCTGTCCTATATTATGTAAAATAAACATAAAAATAAAGAGCACTAGAAATTCTCTATAGTTTCTACTAGTGTATAAATTGCTGACAAAACTAAAAGACTATTCTCTAATATGAGATTCTGACTGGTTTTTGAAAAACTCATAGAAAATATTGGACCTAAAATAAACATATTGGCATTAAAGTTTAGTTCCATCTCATTGTCATTGCTTATATATATCTATTTCTTTCATTGTGCCTTATTTTTGCTAGGTCTGCATTGGTTTCAAGAGTAATTAAATTTTAGGCAAAACATAGAGTTTTTCATAGAAGTAGCCGATTCCTACAAGTTTTTTCCTGTTTAAGATCCTGATAGGTAAAGGATTTGGGATTATGTTGTGCATCTATATAGTTTCACGTATAATTCTATTCATTCAAATCTTAATTGGTTTACTTTCTGTTGTAACTTTGGAATGTATCTTCATTTCCTCATGCATATATTGTCTTGCTGATTGTTGAATTAAGATTAGCTGTGTGGTCCATGTTAACCAACATAATTTATTCATATGCAGGCTAATCCACCAGACCCTAAAACATTTCCTTTCATATTACTGGGGAACAAGATTGATATAGATGGTGGAAATAGCCGAGTGGTAAGGCAATGATAATGGTAGACTTTTCAAATTATGGTCTTTGGATTGTGTATAACAGTTGCTTTTGATTGATCCTCTATGGAAGTTTCCTTCTTTTTTTTTTTTTTAAATTTTTTAAAATATTGTTCTCTCTCTGCAATAATTGTGATTGATTTGTCTTTTGCATGCTGAACAGGTTTCTGAGAAGAAAGCAAAGGAGTGGTGTGCTTCAAAAGGGATACCTTACTTTGAGACATCAGCAAAAGAGGACATAAATGTTGATGCTGCATTCTTTTCTATTGCAAAAACTGCTTTAGCCAATGAGCACGAGCAGGATATGTGAGTTTTTGTGAATTTTCTTGAATATAAACAAATAACTGTTGTTGTTGTTGCTTGTATGAGATATGAAGCTTACATACTTGGAACTTAGCGGTGACAATAAAATGAGCTAACTCAAGGGATGAGCCCGAAGATATTAAGTGAATTTATTTTAACATGTGACCCCTCAAATGTACAAGAATGTTTGCTAGCGGACTAATAAAACTAACATTAAGGGGGTGCTCAGGAGTTAAAAAGTTTTCTGGAAGGGTGTGTTTGGTACAACGGAAGTCACTTTTCAGGATAATGTTTTTCATGAGAAAGCCATTTTCTGATTTTCAGTTGGCAGAAACATATAACGGGGGAAAAATGACTTCCCTAACTTATGGGCGGAAGTCATTTACCTTATAACTATCTAGACTTTAAACTCTATTTTACTTGCTTTGCTTAACACTTAGATATTGTTATTAATCTCAATACTCAAAATCTCATCAAAACACTTTGAGATTTACTAAGATCATTAAAATTTATCTTTTTCAAAAAATACTTTTCACTCATCAACCAAACACCAGAATTTATTTTCCTAGAGAAGTTTTCCTTGGAAAATGACTTGTGTCATACTAAACACACTTGAAATGTTGTTGATTTTGGACTAGATGTTTGTTTGGTTTTGTTTTCTCAAAAAGTTTTTAGGAGAAAAAAAGCAAAGCATATTAAAAATCAAAAGCCAAACAAGCGGCTAAGAGTTGTTTTAGGTTCAAACTAACCATTGTAACTTTGAAAGAACAACTATTCTTGCATGTTTTGTTTTTATTTAGTTCCATATAACATTTCCAGGAAGGTTCTCGAGAAAACATTTCCAAGGAAAACTGTCCAAGGTCCTAAGAAACTCTTTTCTTGTTACTTACATGCAAAAGATATCTCTTAAACCATAGAGCTTCTCCATACTTTCATGTCAAGTTTATGATGACGAGCACATAGAAAATTATGTAGGAGAGAGTTATATTGAAGACTAGACAAGTAAACATTAGAATTCTCTTGTAAGGTTAGGTTATTGAAGTGTAAAGTCCATTAGTGGCAGCAAATGTGATAACGAGATTGTGAAATCAGTGATAAGATGCTTAGAAAGGAATTCTTTTTCCTTCTAGTTTTGTTTTGATAAGTAGCAGAGTAAACCCTCTTCTGTTTCATTTCTTTTGGTGTAATAAGGAAATTCTATTTGTTCAAGATTGTTGATTTGATATTTGGGAGGCCTGGTGTATACATATATTATATTATTTGTAAACCAACACAATCTTGGTGTATTTTAGTATATTTTGTTTGACTTATCAAAAGGAAAGATAGAGTAGTAGCATAGTATTTTATAGCTCATTTATAAGTTAGGAGTAGAAATTTCGGATGCTGCATTGCTGTATATTATATCTAAGTGTCTTGAAACGCCTTAGTCCATAGATAAGCAGTATAGTATTTTATAGCTACCCCGTACCACCTTCTTGGTGCTGGTGATATAGAAATAAATATTTACGTATAAAATATATGCCCATATCAGATGGTTTGTTTTCAGAACCACTTTGTGGTCCATCTCATTTGTTCATTTTGTGAAGACATAGAATTGGGGATGATATGAAATGAATCTTCACCACCGTGTAGCAATGATAATGTTCTGCAAGAAAGTCTTTTCCAGTAGACCCCAATTGATGGTTAGGGCTTCAAATCTTGGAAAAACAGTAAATAGGTTAATAGCATAAACATTGCCTCAGGGAGGAATAGTTGGGCAGGATAAAACTTATTAGAAAGTTGTGTTTGTCGGCCTTTTGTAAGTGAAATGTTTGCAGAAACTAATTTTGATGTATTGCACATATAGACGAAGAGCAAGACCATGTTATTCTTCCGAAGGTTGGAACATCTATCATGCCAGGCTTAAGTGGTGAATCTGAAATTGCTCAGGACACTGCTTCTCTTGTGCCCTTTAGCCTATTTGACCAAGTTTTTGGGAAGCCAAAAATGGTTATTTTAAAAACATGAGATGTTTGACCAAACTTTTGAGAGAAAATAAGTGGTTTTGGGGAGTAGCAGAAGCTGTTTTTCTGAAGGTAAAAAAAGTTGCTTTTTTCCAAAAGCACTTTTGAAAAAAATAAATTTAGAAGCACTTTTAAAAGGTTTGGCCAAACACTAATTGCTGCTCAAAAGTGTTTTTTAAATTTATTGGCCACAAACAAACTACTTCTCACCAAAAGTACTTTTTCGAAAAACACTTTTGGAGAAAACATTTTCAAAATAAACTAATTTTAGAAGTTTCGCCAAACAGGCTACTTATCTTTGTGACTCTTTTTTAATTTTGATAAGGTAAAGGGAATATTATTAAAACAGGACCAAGAAGATTCCAGGAGAAGTACACGAGATCAGAACTTACAATTTCCCTATTGACGCAATGAACCCAAAAAATCCAAAAATTGCGACATGTTTCTCTAGAATGTTGCTTTTACACCAAAAATAATAAACTTTGTAGACAGTTAAACTTTATAAAGGAAATATGTTTATTCTTCATTCAAAGCATCTACTTATTTTTCAAACCACACAGTCTAATTGTCCAAATGATGCACATAGGGATAGTCTTCCATCTATTTATCTATTGTCGACCTTCAGTTCTTGCCAGCGTATTAGGGTTTTCCTTACATCCTGTGGCCTGCTTTACTCCTAACAGGTTTGTGAACAAAGACCAAATCTGTCAGGTAAAGCTACGGAGCAATAATATACGGCTGCTGCTCTCCTAGGAACTATTGCAAAGAAAAACCTCTTACATAGTGAAAGACCCCTTCTTGAGTAGGGACAACACTGCCCGCTATTGTCTCCATGGTTCATTTCGTGCATTTGGCACAAACATTTGGTGAACTGTGATAGAATGGGCATTTAGTAGAAATGATTCCCTTTAATGGTCTACTGAATGTAAGATTACATATTTCTAATTATGCATCAAAAGGTGTGGTCTAGTGGTTGCAGTGGGTTGAGAACCATGAGGTCTTTGGCTCAAATCGCAACGGATATGTCCAAGCCTTGTTGAACAGAGTTATTCTGTATCTGTGCTAGTGGGAGGTAGCAGCTATCCCGTGTAATTAGTAAAAGTGTAGGAAAGTTGGTCCTAACACCAAGATTATCAAAAACAAAAAAGAAATAAGAAATATTTCTTATTATTCAGCGGATACAACACGTTGGATTAATTCCTATTTGAGATTTTCACAAAAATGATGCAAGATGTAGAAAAACTTAGTTGATATTATGGTGCAAGGAATATTCAAGTATTACTTGTTTAGGAGGTGCTTTCTATTGGTTCTTGTATCTTAGGTAAATTTTATGATAGCAAGTTGTTGGAAGATACATGAGCATTATATCCTTAAACTCTGGGGGCAAGTCTATGGTAATAATGCCAGAACCAGTATTAAATGCTGGTTGGTGTGAGATAGCAGATAAAATTGAGCGCTTCATTAAATGCTCCTCAAGACCGAAGATGGCAGAACCCCCGAGACTAACGGAATCCACTCACACTTACTCAAAGGCTGTTCGCGAGAGTAAGTGGGGATCAAAAGGGTTATGGGAGGCAGGGGAGAAAAGCGCGGAAGGAAGGATTGATTTAGTTGAAGAGACAAATAAGCAGGAGATAGGTCTCTTGAGAAGATGTTTGGTTGGATACCTGGGTAGTGAGTGCAGAGAGAAACCTACTCTCTCCGATATCAGAAAGTGGTTGTCGACATCATGGAAGATGGCATTCAGAGTGAACATTTATGAAATGTTTGGGGACATGTTCCTCTTTGTATTTCCCAACAGATTTATGGCAGAACAAATACTACAAGGGAGGTAGAATTGGAAAAATCAAAGGTTTAACCTAGAATGGTGGAGCCCCCTGAGCGGTTGCATTGAGAGATCAATGGTGGGTGAGGAAACATGGATTAAAGTAATTGGTATACTTCTCTACCTCTGGTCACAAAAAGTATTTCAGGAGATAGGGTACATGTGTGGAGGCTGGGTGGCCAGAGAAGAGGAGACAAAACTGAAAAATCACCTCAAATGGGCTAGGATTCTGGTAGCAAGCAACGGGAAAAATATACCTAAGGAGGTGAAAATTGCAAGAGGAGGCATAGTGTATCACTTCCCCATATGGGTGAGTCGAAAGATAGCTTCGAAAAGTCGACGGAATCACCGCATGGGAAAAACAATCCTTCCGGGGAAGAAGGCACAGAGGAAGGACCGGGGTCAGTCTTTAACTGCAGGGTAATGAACTGCAACGCCTGTGATAGAGGACAACAATCCCTACTGTTAAGGGATTTAGGGTTAGTTCACCACGTGGGAGGATGAAGTGATGACAACTGGGATAAGGGCAAGCAATGATGCATGTGATGGTCACATGCAAATTTTAATATATAAGATTGTAGTGGGCCGGGTCAACACAAAAGCTGGCAAAGGAGAAAATGGGCCTGACTTTGGAAGTCAAGTGATCTTTAATGATTTAAACGGGAATCCAAAGAATGGCCTTATAAAAAAGACCCACTATGTTTAGTTGAAGAACCTTCTCATCAAACGGAAGGCATCCTGACCATGCAAAATGGGGAAATCATGCGAAGGGAGAGTTGAGGGGAACATTTGAAGAAGGAATATTCCTAGAAGACACAGGCAGAAACATTTTAGTCAGGGCTTAGACACCTACTGAACAAGGGTCAATCACCACGATTGAGGAGTGGGAAGTCGAGGAGGCAGAACCTTTGCGGGTTCAACAACAACAGTTGATTTTGAACAAAGGAAAGGAGACATCCTCCTGGGTGCAACAAAATATGATAAGATTAGGGAAACTATTGGGGGTTGATTTTCAGGGGCACGAAGAGGAAGCTATGGAATTACTGATGCAAATTGACAGTGCATGACATGCGAGACAGGGGGAAATCGAAGCAGTTTGCAAGAAGAGTAAATTCAAAAGAGCACAAGAGCTAAAGAGCTTAGTGGCTTTCGGCGTGAAATTCAAGAGTGGGGGCTCCTGGAGCAAGGGGAGAAAATCTCTAACAATCCCATGATACAATTCAAGTTGATATCTTGGAATGTTAGGGGTCTGAATAACAGGGACAAAAGAAGGATGGTCAAAAGTCTTTTGGTAGAATGGGAAGCAGACATTATATGTCTACTGGAAACCAAACTGGAAGGGGATATGGTAGTGGCAATCAACCAACTGGGGGGGGGGGGGCAGATGGACTAGAAATGCCAGGCTAGATGCTAGTGGGACAAGAGGAGGGATCCTGATACTATGGGACAACAGAGCATGGAAGGGGGAAGTGGTGGAAACAGGTTCATATACCCTGATGTGCAACTTCGAATCACTTTTTCTTGTTACATCACTGGTGTTTACGCACCGAATTGCTACATGGAAAGAAAGACTGGTATTGGCAGAAATTGGAGCAGTCAGTGGCCTTTTGGAAGGACCTTGGGCAGTGTGTGGTGATTTCAATGTGGCAAGGTTCATCTCAGAAAAAAGACATTGCAACAGAAGGACTAAGGGCATGAAAGAATTCTCTGATTTCATTGAGGAAATAAACTTCATTGATCTACAACTGGAAAATGTGAATTACACATGGTTTAAGGGAGATAGTCAAAATGCCGCATCAAGAATTGACAGAATCTTGGTTTCACAAGAATGGGATGATCATTTTAGAAATCTGAAACAATTCCATCTACAAAGGAAAATGCCAGATCATACTCCTATTGCACTCACAGGGAGGAGCATGGAAGAAAAGCAAGAGTTATTTTAAGTTCGAAAACTGGTGGCTGGATACTGAGGCTTCTTTGACAGAATCAAAGAATGGTGGGCCTCTTTCAACTTCCTTGGGAGGCCTTGCCATATATTAGCAGCCAAGCTGAGGGCTCTGAAAGCAAAACTGAAAGAGTGGAGCAGATGCGAGCAAGGGAACCTGGGTTCAAGGAGGAGGAATTTGCTATACCTGATGTCAGAGGTGGAAAAGATAGGCCAGAACAGAAGGTTGTCTGAAGCAGAAACAGTAAAACAGGCTTCACTATTGATGGAGTATGAGGAGTTGGTCAAATATGAAGAAATTTCATGGAGGCAGAGGTATAGATCCCTATGGCTCAAAGAAGGAGATAGGAACACCAAATTTTTTCATAAAATGGCCAACGCACACAGGAGGTACAACAATATTGATCAACTGCTTGTTCAGGGGGGAATAACTCAGGATCCAGACTGTATACAAAGAGAGTTAGTGGAGTTTTATCAAAAAATTTACTCTGAAATTGATCACTGGAGACCAACAAGCAACTTCACTGAATGCCAGTGCTAAATGGGGAGGAAAAGGAATTTCTGCAAGCTAACTTTGAGGAGATGGAGGTGCTAAACTGTTTAAAACAATGTGCCACTGACAAAGCACCAGGACCTGATGGCTTTACAATGGGATTCTTCATCAAATGTTGGAAGATAGTAAAAATTGATATTATGAAGGCATTCCAGAGCTTCCACCAGCATGAAGTGTTTGAGAAGAGCCTAAATACCACATTCATAACACTTATTCCAAAAAAGAAAGGGGCAACGGAAATCAGGGATTACAGACCTATTAGCTTAATAGGCAGCATATACAAGATATTCTCCAAAGTGCTCACAGAGAGGCTGGAAAAAAGTTGTGGCTAGATTGGTAGATTTTCAACAAATGACATTTATCGAAGGTAGGCAAATAATGGATGTTGTGCTCATAGCCAATGAGGCAGTTGACTCCAGACTAAAACAGAAGAACCCAGGAGTCCTGTATAAGTTAGATATTGAGAAAGCATGCAATCATGTCAACTGGAGATTCCTATTTGAGGTACTGGAGAAGATGAGATTTGGGCACAAATGGATCAAGTGGATAAAAGTATTGCATATCCACTGTCAACTTCTCAGTGTTAGTGAATGGCTCACCAGCAGGCTTTTTCAGTGCACAAAGGGGTCTCAGGAAGGGAGACCCTTTATTCCCCTTCTTATTTATACTTGTCATGGAAGGACTCAACAATATACTCAAGTCAGCAAAAATGAATGGATGGATTACAGGCTTTGAGGTTGCCAGACCAGGTAGAGAGCGTCTGGAGATAACACACCTCTAATATGCTGATGATACCTTAATATTTTGTGGTGCTAAAGAAGAAGAAATGAGGGTCCTGAGAGTAATTCTGGTGCTTTTTGAAGGTATGTCTGGACTTCATGTCAACTTGAGAAAAAGCTTTCTCTACCCCATCAATGAAGTGACAAATAAGAAAAATCTAAGAGCAATCCTAGGAGGTGAAGTTGGATCCCTGTCAACTACATATCTATGCATGCCTCTGGTAGCCAAGTTGAAATCCAAAGCTATTTGGAACAGTGTTATTGAAAATGTGAAAAGAAACTGTCAAGGTGGAAGGCCCAGTATCTATCATTGGGAGGCAGGCTAACTTTGATCAACTCCGTTCTTGATGCACTTCCAACATATATGATGGCCCTGTTTCCTATTTCAGTTGGGGTTATCGCTAGGTTGGATAGCATTAGGAGGAATTTCTTTAGGGAGGGGAACAAAAAAAGGAAAGGTTACCACCTGGTCAGATGGAAGACAGTGATAAGTGGAAAGAAGTTTGGATGCCTGGGAATCAAGAACATGAAGAATTAAAGCAAGGCATTCAGATTGAAATGGTTATGGAAATATTGCAATGGAGATGACAATCAAAGCCTATGGAGGAGAGTTATCCGAGCCAAGTACGAGGAGGAAGACAACTGGATGACCAAGGAGGTGTTCACCCCTTATGGAGTTGGTCTTTGGAGATCAATCAAAGCACTATGGGAAGTTATGAAGTCATTCACTAGGATCAAAGTTGCTAATGGAAGGAGAACTAATTTCTGGAAGGATGATTGGCATGAGGAGGGCAACATGTTTAGCATTTTCCCTGATATACATAACCTAGTACTCCATCAACAGAAGAATATAGCAGAACTGTGGACACCTTAAGGCTAGAATATTATGTTCAGAAAGCAGTTGAATGACTGGGAGTTACAAAGGGTGATAGATTTTTTCAACTCAATTGGGCAGTTCAGAACAAGACACCTTGAGCTGGCAGGAAAGTATGAAAGGAGATTACAAGGTGAGCAAAATGTACAGCCTATTGAACCACCCCAATCAACAGCAAGAAACATGGCCAAGGAACCTCATATGGAAAATCAAAATTCCATACAAAGTGGCCTGCTTTGTATGACTTTTGACTACAGAAGCTATTCTGACTCAAGACAATTTGATGAGAAGAGGGATACCACTATCATCCAGATGTTTTTTTTGTAGTGAGGAGGCTGAGACAGTCAATCACCTCCTTTTGCACTGTAGGGTCACATCTCAGCTTTGGAGAATTTTCTTAACCCTAAAGAATATAGCATGGACAATGCCTGGAAGAATTACTGCTGCACTGCAAAGTTGGGAGGAAATAGGTGCACATGCCAAGGATAGAAGCAGATGGAATATCATTCCAGCAAGCTTTTGGTGGAATATACGGAAAGAAAGGAATCTTAGGTGTTTTGAGAATGTAGAAAATAGCATGCAGCAGGTTAAAATGAACTGTACCTTGACCCTGTGTTTTTGGTGTAACCAATTGTACTTAAAGATATTGTTTCCATTGTTGATGTGCTAGACACATTATAACTGTAAGCAGTAGAGCATAGGGTACATTTTTGTATATATGGTTTCAGTACTACCTAAGTACTGTTTTGTCCAGAATAGTAATATACACAGTTACCAGTTTGTCAAAAGTAAAAGAGCAACGTGTCTTCCAAGATGCTTGCTGGAACCAGTCACATGTCAAATCCTGACATTATGTACGGTACTTTGTAGATCTTTGATTGTCAAAAGTAAAAGAGCAACGTGTCTTCCAAGATGCTTGCTGGAACCAGTCACATGTCAAATCCTGACATTATGTACGGTACTTTGTAGATCTTTGAAGGAATAACAAGTGTTGGTGTAGTTGAGGAACAAAAAAGCAAGTGTGCTGTTAGAATGTTTGTGTAATATTTATAAGAGTTGAATTTTAAGTTAGATAAACAAAAGATCCATATAGGTACAAGCTAGTTAGAATTAAGGTTTATTTGTTTGTGAAAGAATTTTTGAGCATCGAATCCAGAACCTTAAGGGGTTGTTTGATAGCTGGTTAGAGCTATGTGAGTATTAGTAATGCATGAATTAGTTATGAGGAAATCTATATATTATTTTATGCCGGGATTAGTTATGCATGGTTTAATTATTCATGTATAACTTATTCTACCTTCTATCCTGCATAAGATAATACATAGATTTCCTCATAACTTATACATGTATTAGTTATGTGGGTTTCTAAATTACAAACCAAACACTGTATTAATTTTATACATGAATAACTTATTTTCTTACTAGCTGGCAAACATGGTGTTATTTATGCAGAATTTAATACCTACATAACTCATACCCAAACCAACTACCAAATGACCCCTAATGCAATGAAAGAGTGACCAAGGAAAATATGAACCCCTTGGATTCACTTATACAGTCAACGAGGGACAAGTGTGTTCTCTAACACTGTCTCACATGTGTAACCCAGTTCTACGGTTTACACATGGATTGAAGATTTTCTTTTTAAAAATTTCTTTCAATTTGTGCTTAGGGATCAGTTCTGCATACTCTCTACCCTCCCCAAACCCCACTTGTGGGACTATACTAAATACATTGTTGTTTTTAGGGAGAGAAAGGAAGCACAACATGAGTAAGTGTAGTAGCGTGAGGCAAATTAGTGCGAGGATATGACCTTGGGCCTAACTCAACTTAGAGGCTAGCAATTGAGGTGAGGATTGTCTAAGTCCATATAAGGAGAGCACTAGCCCATTTCCCGAACAATGTGGGACTCCAACCTACTATAACATCCCCTCGCACGCCTAGACCGCCAATTGGAACATGGACAATATAACATGGTGCCCCAAATAGAGACAGAGTTGGCTCCACTACATGTAAAGATATGACCCTCGGGCTTAATTCAACCTCAGAAGCTAGCTCTTGAGGGGAGAATTGTTCAAATCCACATAAGGAGACCAGTAGCCCATTTCTCAATCAATGTTGTTGGAATGACTCACTCAACAAGCTAACATTGGGTTGGAGTGTGTCAGTGATTCTATGGGCTGAATTTGTGAAAGAGAGAAACATAGAGCAACTCCATGGGCTGGGGTGAGAGAAAGAAGCTCAAAGCAGCTCAATGGGGGTGAGTAGAGAGAGAAGCCCAAAGCATTACAGTAAGTAGAGAGAAGATAATTGTACAAAGGGGCTGACCATAGTTTGACTTTGATATCATGTGAAAGAATCTGACCATCCAAATCAAAAGCATGGTCGATGAATAGTGTGGCTTAGGCAGTGTCATTTAAGCCACCGCTTTGTCACTTAAAGCAATGAGACGACGCGAAGTGAGGGGTTATCGTTCCACAAGTAAAATACTGCACTTTGGAGAAGTGTGTGCTTCAATTTATGACGCGCAAAGTGATCCAAATGAGAAGTGACATGCTCTTTGAATCTCAATTCTGGAGAGTCGGATTATATCCACATTATTGTATATGAGATGCTAAAATTAATTATTTTGATTACAGTTTGGTTGTGTGCTTCACTTCTCACTTTTTGTTTCAAGTTCCATGGACCTTGTTGCTTGGTTGCTTTTTTGCTTTGAAAAACACTGAGTTCAAGATATTAATCGATGAGATTGAAGGACAAGTGTATTCTGTAATATTATTGTTACATTAGGCTTGGATAGAGATAAGTGTGAGAATTAGATGAACCTATAGTTTTAGGAAGACCCATTATTTATCTAAAAGACGATTTTGTACCCATATTAGAATGAAATAGGGCTAATAGAGCGGGTTGAATAGAGAAGATTCGCATCAGCAACACCAACCAATTTGGGATAAGGCCTTTGTTGATTGGTTGAGTGATATATTTTAGGACCTACTGGTTTATAGATGTGCCAACTAATAGCATACTTATGCCATGTTTTTCGAGATGTTTATGTATATTAATTTTGCTCTAGTGCACCACTGGAAAAGGAGGATAGGATGCTTTTGCAAAGTAGGCAATGTTTGCAAAACAATAAACTCAAATGTCCTTTGATGTTTTTCAAGCTTTGTTTCTAGTTGAATCCTACATTCCTTGAGTTAATGCTTCTGAAATCTATGGGTTCGTAAATTCATTTATCCTTCCTTCCTTTCCATATTTATGTGTAATGATCTTACATTATTTCCGTCTTGTCTCTTGATCTTAGATGGGTATATGAACCTTATTCTACTAGATGAAGTGATACACTTTTTAGCCTCATTCAATTTGAAGTTTATTAGCACTTTTGAATCTAATTTCATCATGCATTTTGTTAAATTTTGAGAATTTGTTGTCTAGATTGATCTTGGGGTGACAGGCTGACTTGGTGGTTCCGAGATTTGGTTTTTGAATGATTAAATTGATTCAAATTGTTGTGAATCAATGTGTCTAAGACACCGGAGATGATTTTAGGGCAATTTGAGGTGGCAGTCTGTGGATGTGCAACCAAAGTGCAAAAGAGGTCCAATACCAAGAGAAATTGAGATTAGAAGTGAAGGTATCAGGGACCATGATTTGAGTGCTTAGTGATAATCCCAGTAATCCACCTAGTTCCATCAATATAGCCATTTTTTTGATCAGGTAAATATATTATTAACAAAAAAGAGCTTCACCATTTCACAAGGGTATGCAGATTTTAAGTCTAGGGTTAAAGAGCTTCACATTTGACCTGATAATAGAGCTACAAATTCCAATCAATATGGTTGAGGTGAAGCATAGTTGGGTTGGAAAGGAAGTCCAAACATTTTTTTATCGGAGGCAAAAACACAAGATGATTTCTTCCCATCTGACTAAGCCTTAGTGGCTAGAGTTACCGCATAGCCGTGCTGGTGAGAGACAGCAGGTACCCTATGAAATTAGTCGAGGTGTGCACAAGCTTGGCTTGGGCACAGCAGTTATGGGGAAAAAAAAAGGAAGACCAGACATTTGATGATAACTCGAGAGAATAGGGTTGTCAACTATTTGCGTTCTCAACGGATTTTGTGTCTAACCTTATGTTGGTTTGGGAGATTTAACTTAGTGTGGTGACTTTGTTTGGTGTCACTAATTTACCTGCCTAAAAATCTGATACTGATTAATAGAGGGATAATGTGATGTCTTGGAGTTGATTATGCAGGCTTGACGGAGTAACTTCACTACAGAATTTAGGATCAGAAAGAAGTGAGAGAGAGTAACATCAGTTTTTCGTAGATATAGTACATCTTGATGTTTTTGTTTTCTTTAGCCTTTGTGGGACGTTGTGGTAGCTCAAAACTCAAGTAACTCTGACGTATGGTTCATAAAGAGTTCAAGAGCTCTTAGATTTGTTGGAACATCATTTCATCATAGGATGTTCTGCAATGGTGACTGCGGCTTTTGTGTCGATGAAAGTTTAGATATCTCATGCAATGTTTGAATATTAGGATAAACTCCAGTTGATCTTGTTAGAGGTACATCTCCTAATCAGGAAGGCTATCAAAATTTTCCTTGAACCTGATTAATACTATCCATAGAATAGTTGAATGATGATAACCTGATTGACCATTGACTACAAATTATATAGTGACTGGAAGTGAATTTGCATTTTGGTTTCCAAGATAGTGATCCTACGCTAAGTTCCTGATCCCTCTGCATTCAGATACTGCAGTTTGGCAGCAAGAAGACCTGTATATACTGACATCATCTTTTGTTCTGTTTTACAGATACTTCCAGGGCATTCCAGAGGCAGTATCAGAGACGGAGCAAAGAGGTGGCTGTGCATGCTAAGGCGGATTTTAGCAATTCCATCGAGTGCCATATTTAATCCGCATTGTTGCCTAATATTCCTGCAACAGTATCATAACCCTCTCAGGCCATAGCCATTCTTTTGTACCCACTATATACTATTTGATTTCTTCAGTGTTGTTTTGGGAAGAGGAACATCTTTTGTTACATTTCAGATACTGGAGGTAGAGGAACAAAGGAAGATTCATCTCTTAGTATTGCAGTTGTCTCTGAGAAAGATTGTAATTGTGCGTCTGTTTTTTATCTCCCTTGGGTGGTTGGATTTTATTGTATAATCTGAAAGCTGTATTTTTCTACATCTACTTATATAGAATGTGTTGGATTGGTAACTGCTGCTCTGGTTCATTGCCAAAATTGTATGTAAAACCAAAAAAAAAAAAAATTGCTATGTTTTCTTCATGCACAGAGCGGATCACAAACATGTAAGGGGTAATATGGTATTTTGAGGAGCTCTGGTTTTATGGTGCAATTTGGTATTTTGAGTATTATAAAGGGACCAAAATCATCGTTGGTTTAATTTCCCAGACTTCCTTTGTCCCATGCATCAACTTCAGGATCCGGTGGAGAAGGGGAATAGGGAGCCCTTTTCGTAAACGGATGAATGGGACTTCTAATTTGGTTGTGGTTACTTTCTATTATCTTGCGTCTTAACGCCCTGCTTCTCTCTTTTTCTCTTATGATTTCTAGAAGTGAATTTGAAATTTAAAATTTATGAATTAGTATAATAATCTTAATTTAACGTGCGATAATAACTAAATTTCCACTTAAACTTTTAGTAAATATTTTAATATATATGTATATAGAATACCAGCAAAAAGTTATAATGGTTTCTATAAATCTACATACAATATGTTGGATCCTACCAAATGGGGCCATTTGGTTAAAGGTTAGAATTATGCACGTATTAGTAATATATGAATCGGTTATGAGAAAATTTATATATTATTTTATGCAGGAATTAGTTATCTAGGTTTTAGTTATTTATGTATTAGTTATGTAGGTATTATTTATGCAAGTATTAGTTATGTAGAGATTATAATATATGAATTGTTGATTATTGAATATTTAATTTATTATAAATTAATATATATTATTTAAAAATAAATAAGTAAATAAATAATATTAAATTATTGTATAATTGAATTTTTTCAAAAGAAGAAAATGAAGATGTAAATGTACACCGAATAAAAAAATAAAATCAATAATGATTTAATTTATGTATATATATATATTCGGAAAAAAATACACCAAATTAAAAGAAGGGATAACTAATTTTGAGTAAATATTTATAGAAGAAAGTATAATTTTAACAAAAGTACCGAATTAAAAAATATTTTAAAAGTAAATTGATAAGGATAATATATAATTTTATTATTTTGAATCCATGTATATACCCACATAACTTATTCCACCTTTTATGCTGCATAAAATTATACATAGATTTCTTCATAAGTTATGTGAGTATTAGTTATATAGAATTACTAAAACACAACCAAACATTGTATAGAATTAATACATGAATAACTTTTATACAACATTTGCAATTTATCAATCAAACATTGTATAAAACTAATACATGAATAACTTTTATCCTATATGGAAACCAAACATGTTATAAAATTAATACATGAATAACTAAGTTATTCATGTATTATTTTGGTCATTATGCAATTACCAAATTTAGTTATTCATATATTAGTTTTATACATTGTTTGGTTACCAAATCGAATAATAACATTGATTGATAGGTTTTAAATATTGTATAAAAGTTATTTATGTATTAATGTTATACAATGTTTGGTTGTGTTTTTAGTAATTCTACATAATTAAAACTTACATATGAGGAAATCTATGTATAATTTTATGCGAGATCGAAAGTGGAATAAGTTATGTGGGTATTAGTTATACATGAATTAAAATAATAAAATTACGCTTTTATCCCTATCTATTTACTTTTAAAATCTTTTTTAATTCAGTACTTTTAAAAAAAATATACTTTCTTCCCCATATATTTACCTAGAATTAGTTATTATTATTTTTATTTGATTTTTTTGGATAATATGAATGTTTATATATATATAATTAAACCATTATTGATCCTTTTTCTTATTCGGTGTATATTTACACCTCCGTTTTCTTCTTTTAAAAAAAAATTCAGTTATACAATAATTTTATACTATTCGTTTACTTATTTATTTGTAAATAATATATATTAATTTATAACAAAATTAAATATTCAATAATCAATTATTTATATATTGTAATCTCTCCATAACTAATACCTATAAAATTAATTCCTACATAACTAATACTTGCATAACTAATACATGAATAATTAAAACCTGCATAATTAATCCAAACTAAAATCTGTATAGCTAATCCTTATATAAAATAATACAGAAATTTCCTCATAACTAATTCATGTATTACTAATACCTGTATAACTCTAATGTGTGACTAAACGACCCCTAGTGTTTAATGTTTTGGGACATGAGACTCTTGTCATTTGGTTAATTTCCTTGTTCTATCACTGGGGAATACAACTGCTTATTACTTGTCGCAAAAATTGTGATAAAGTGCGCAAGAGAAGATAGCACCGTTAAAAGTGGATGGAAAAGTTAATTGAGGGATGTTTTTATTTCACATTTTAAAAATTTAAGGAATGTTATAAGGATATAGTAAAAGTTTTGGTTGATAAAAATAATTTTGGTTAAAAACTGATTGTAAAGGGGTAATATGGTAAACTACTTGTTCGAACCCAAGTAGCTTGTCAAGAAAGATGAGCGAGAGAGATCAAAGTTGTCGTTTTCATTACGAGTAGGAGTAGAAATACAGGAAATTTTGAAGTCGAGACAGTGAGAGACACACACAAACTCTCATTGAGCAATGGCCTTCTCATTTGTAGTATTTAAATGCGCTTCCTTTCGATCCGTTCTTACAAAACTCGAAGACGAACACAGAGTACGCAGAAATGGCGGCATCGTTAGCTATTGCATTAAAGAGTCTCTTCGCCGTTTTGGGATGTTTGGTTACAGCCACCGTAATCTACACTGTCGCCACTGAAGGCCTCCCTTTCCGCAAAGAACCCTTCACCCCGTATTTTCCTTCCCCTTTCTCTCTCTTACTAATTCTACTTTGGATTTCATTTTCTTTTTGGGATCATTAATGCTTTTGTTTGGATAAATTGGGGTTTCAATGTTTATCAGTACCAAAAACCCTATTTAAAAGCTTAAATTATTCAGAAAATATCCACTTTTAGTTACTTTTTAATATTTTAAACACTCATGATTTCTCTCTGCTCTTATGTGATTACCTTAACTAAAAGTTCAAGCGGTTAGAAACCAGATTAATTTTTTTACGGATCGTTTGGTCGGGAAATAAGTTATTCCATGATTGTTATCCCATCGGCAATAAATAATAAGGAATAAATAGTTTTGAAGTTAATTTTTAGATGAGTTTATTCCTCGTTTGGTTGGGACAAAATCTCGGAATAACTTATCCATTGAAGTATGGATAAAAATAGCATTATAATCCCAAGATAAGTTATCCCGAGATTTTATCCCAACCAAACGTGGGATAAACCCATCCAAAAATTAATTTCGAGACTATTTATTCCTTATTCTTCATTGAGGATGGAATAACAATCCTGAGATAACTAAATCCACGATCAGTTATCCGGAGATCACTTATTTCCTTATGTCTTAATTAACTTAGACTACTCCATCGTCTTATTTTCTGTGAAAGTGTTGCTATTTGGAGAGTTAAACAATTTTTTTACTGTAATTTTCTCAATCTTTTTTAGAAATATTTTGAATAATTAGCTATTTTGAGTTAGTATTATTTTCTGATAGTTTTTAAATATATAAATTTTATTTTAGGAAATTTGAATAATCTGTGTCCAAATTCATACACAAAAATAAGTGCTTTGACTCTCATACCCCAAACTAGGAGCATTCACAATAAACCGAAAATCAAATCTAACCGAAGAAAAAACATACTTTTTGATTCGGTTTTATTTTGATTTTAAACAAAAACAAATTAAAAAACACAAACCAAATCAACTAATTATATAAATGCATATTTTAAAAAATTATAATTACACACACATATGTAATATATTTTATATAAAATATTTAAAGTTATATGGTATAACCAAACCTCTCTATAACAGTCATTTGTTATAACAATATTTCACTATAACGACATGATTTTCTCCAGAACTGATTTTTCATGTTATATTTTACTTCTCTATAATAATATTCTACCTATAACAACAGTGACATTCATTATAACAATACACTCTTTGTAAATTTACCCATATATAACAGTCATTTCTCAAAATTTGTATAATAATATTCTATAAGAAATATGTGTAAATCAATATTAAAATATTTATGATAATCATCATTAGTGTCATGCACATAATAAATTTAAGTACGAATATCTAAAAGAAAAACATTATATGACCAGTTATGATCATAACTTCATGAGGAAAGACTTTGATTTTTTTACATTCATACTCTTTCTATTTTTTTGATTAAAATGATTAACAAATACATTCATTCTTCGCGGTATACAAAATCATTACATTAGATATTTGTATACTTTTATTTATAACAGTTAATTGAGATCTAAATGTCAAATGTCAATATACATATATAATATCATCTCACTATAGCAGTCATAAAATTTTCAGACAAAACGCTGTCACTATAGAGAGGTTTGACTGTACATATTAATCTTTTGCACTCCTAGTTCGTAATATAGGTGTTTGCCTTCATAGTAATCAAATTCTTTGCCTTTACTTTCTAGTTTGATTTATAACTTTTGTTTTGCCTCAATAGTTTAGTTCCAGACAATCTGAAATGAGTGGGATAAATCTGCAGGTTGATGGAAGCAACCCTGATAGATATCTACATCCACATGTTTGTAATAGGGGTATGACATGATTAATTTTGAGCTCCTGAATGTTTCATATGTGAACCTTCACTCTGAAGTCGATTGCATTTTATTTGCTACAGTTTCACTAGCACGGAATGTTTGAATTTGATACACCTACTATGTTTACAGGTATTAATGGTAGTATAAAGTTAAAAGAGCATCACAGTAGTGCAGGTCTTCTTCACGTTCTATCAATAGCCTTAGGCTACAACAATTTGCCTAATATAGTCTCCTTATACCTACCTTTGTGACTGTTTTTTAAACATTCTTGGTTTTTTAGAATATGATTTTAAAGAAAATGGAGAAGTAAAAAGATATGATGTATGAACCAGAGTAAAAGAGATAATAATAGTAATGTAATAGAAGAATAAGATAATGCTAACATAATTATAGTAATATTGTTAAGGAAACAAGTAGGTACTCCTGACAAGAACTATGCTCTAGCATCCATGCTCCTTCTCTTACATATCCGAAACATCTCAATCTCGCTTCTCACAACTTGTCCACCATGGAGGCTACTCTCATCTTGCGCCATATATATTCGTTTCTAATCTTGTCTCTTCTAATATGTTCAGATATCCATCAAATTATTCTCATTTCTGCTACCTTCATCTTCTGAACGTGCACGTTCTCGACCGGCCAACACTTCACCTGGTACTACATAGTCGGTCTAACAACCACTGTATAGAAATTACCTTTAAGTCTTGAAAATCTTTTCTTATTAGATAGGACATCGGATGCAAGCCTCCATTTCATCCGCTTCAATACGACGATCGATATCTCAATTTTCTTGGATTATAGAATTAAAGTACTTGGAGTTTTCTTTCTTGAGGGGATGACTTGTGTATCAATTCTCATTTCGCATTCGTCTCCTGTGATGCGATATTGAACTTGCATTCTATGTACTCTGTTCTAGTCCTACTCAACTTGAAACCTGCCTTTAAATCTCCGTCCTAAGTTAACTCCGCCGCCGAGAACTGAAAATTTACACCTCAATAAGAGTCTCAGACGTTTGTGCCAAGACTATAGTAAAATCTTTTTCGGACAGTTTGCAATTTTTAATCCTTAGCCTTAGGCTGAGATTTGATTTTCTGTTGCTCTTCAAAGGAACCCAAGCGGTTGTGCAAATGCTACTGTAGAATGTAATCCTGCTGTTTAAGCAAAACATTGATAGGCAAATTCTAACCTGTAGTGCGCGTCTTGTCTCTTTATTTTTTTGCTGGGGTGCACCTTTGAAGTCCTTTAGTTTTGTCAACAACTTTTTGATTCCAAGACATTGGCCAGAATGCATCGCATGCTGCTTTGTTTCTCTGTTCTTATCTCCAAAAGCAATACTCTCATGTTTTGGTGTTGTGTCATCATATCAGTGCTGGGTTGACTACAGGGAATCAAACTGGATTACTGCAATACTTTGGACGGTCTTGCTAGTATGTTTCGGAAGGTACGCCACCCTTATTCCTGTATACAAAACAATTTTACCTTGCTTTTCAGTTTGCATTTTTCTTGTATGGCATCAGAAGGTCATGCTGTCATTGCCCTTCACAGAGTTCAATATATATTATTGCGTAAAATGTTTGTCAGTTTGATCCGATATATTCAGGGATTGTGATAAATCTTTTCTTTATTCCATTCACAGCATTACTACATGTGGCTACATTGTATTGCAATTCCTGAAGCTTTCAACTCAGGAATCTTTACAGGATCCAATTTACTTTGTCCTATTACGACACCTGAAAAAGTGAGTAGATATTTGCACAAAGTTTCTGCTTTTTTTCCCTCTCTTTGGAATCCAGACAAAAAATAAAAAAAGAGTTTCAATTGCGAAGTGATGTTTAGTTCATATATTTTCATGTATGCATGTCAAGCTGTTTGAGGATAGTCGTGAAACTGAAATATCATGCATAAGTTTGGTTTTTATTAGTCAGAGAATACGTGCAAGTGTGATAAATAAATGTTGTTAACAAGAGATAAGCCTTGTTTTTCCTTCAGTTTCATATGGTGCCATTACTTCGTTCAGAGTTAGCATCAGCGAAAATATCTTGAAAAATGTGGTTCACAACATTTAAAAAACTGAAAGAACATCTCTTCACAGGTCAAGACAATGGTGGCAACATAGCCTGTAATGCAGTTTGACATATTAAATTAAAAGCTATTCTTTTTTACTCTTCATTGTTCATATAATCATAGCGGTAAAGTCAAAGAAAGTAAAATGTGATACTTTGGCGTTTGGTTTGGACAATACTACGGTTCAAATGCCTCAATCCCCATTTCAGAAAATGATGTTTTCTATTATAGGAAAAAAAAAACAGATTGGTCAACAGTGGTGCATGTAACTGCAAGTCGGATCATTCATATCATGCTTTGTATTTTCTAGTTACCCTTATTGTGGTTGTTTCTTTTGGTACAAGATCCTGCAGTATATTACATTGTCAGGTCATGTAGTTATGGACAGCTATTTATGTTAGTTTTGTTTCTGAAAATGACCTTAACTTATAATAATCTGATGAGATTTTGTGATATAGGACTGAAACAGAATAACGGGGGAAGTGTTCTCTTTTAACTGCGAGAATTCTATCTCTTGCTTTGGGCAGTCTTATGCTAGGGATGTCCATTTACATCTTTGTAACTTATGGTTCTCCATTTCGCAGAGATGCTTTCACTCCGTAAGTTATTTGTTTATTAATTTATTCCTACTTTTAATCATATATCATCAACCTTGATTATAGTTTTTCCTGGTCAAATGAAGACTCTGCTACAGATTTAAAGGATGTTAGCATTTCATATCTCCATGCCTTGCTCATTTTGCACGACCAAGGACTATTGGTTATTTCTTACCTCATGCTAATCATATAATCCTTAATTGTTCTTACCTTCTGAAATACATGCGCTCTCAAAATACATGCTTCTTTGATACGGAGTACTAAATTTCAGTCAGTACTTTTGTATTAATTATTCTCTTCTTGCTTTCCAAACTCTAACCAATGAAATACTTCTGAAATGAGCTCTTTCTTCCACTACATGGATTCACTATGTACAGGGCATTCTTAGGGCCTAGATTCAGCAAAACAGTATCAGCATTTCATATCTCCATTCCTAGAAAATTGATTTCTCCTTTGTCTGCGATCTGTCATTTGCAAATTTGTTTGAAAGCAAACTTCATGAGTTTGTGATGAAGTGATATGTGTGCATCCCCATACATCAGCCGAGTATAAACTTGCGCTTGGTATAAAATCTTTCTTTGACATGCAATTTAAGAAGTCAATATCTGTGCAGGTGGATGTCAGCAATACTAACTGATTTCTTTGTCAGTGTTGTGGCTCTCTCGGTAAGTTTTTCATTGTTTAGCTACCGTCACTCTTAATCTCACTGGTATTTGAAGATCTCTTCTGTCTGTAGCTTGAAAAGGAAGTCCAAAGTTTGTGAAATACGATACTATGTATGGCTAGGGCTTGCAGTAACATGCCATACACTTATATAATACTATGTGGAAAAATCATTAGTTAGGATTTTTCATGTGATTTTTTTCAGGTCTGGGTTGCATATAAGGAATCAAGTTGGCTAAGTGCAGCTATTTGGATAATACTAATGATTCTTGTTGGCAGGTATGTTGTTGATGTTGGATTTATTCTAATATAATGCATAAATGGTATCAGTTTGCAGTTAGCTTCATGCATGGATATGTCATCTTATTGGTTGCTCTATATTGGAGAGAGCAAAATATGAAGTCTCATTCATATGTAGTGGAATTTGGAGGAGGAGTTTACATATGTGTCTGCATGCCTTTGTAAATGATTCTGAATAAGAAGGGGTTCAGTGATATTGTTGAAATAACTTAAAAAGATCTTGCTTGTCAGGCAAGAACTAACTAAAATTCCAGCCTTGCCCTTTGCAACAACTGCATAAACCAAGTATCATGCAATTATTGCCCACTTTGTATCATCAAGCTTTATGTTTCCACAGATTTCCTGAGCATGAGTATATATTCCATCAAGAGTAACAGTAGTTCAATCTAGTTAGTATTTTCCTCATGGTCACTTGAAATGTCTTTCACCTTCATCGTATGAATGTAAAGGGTGACTTTATATGTGTTCGGTAGGAAGGAAAATGCTTTTCAAGAAAATAAGTGGGTTTCTTACTAATTTTCTAGTGTTTGGTATGTATGAGAAAAATATTCTCCTAAAATTATTTATATATAATCTAGACAAATATTTTGAAAAGTAGGGGTGTGGGGTGGTGGGAATGGGGATTATGATGAGGTATGTTGAAGGGTGGAGGACACAATCAATGTAGAATAACACTCTTGTTTTCTCTTTCATCTTTCCTTTTCTTGGTGTTCATCAACTCCATAAGACGAGTGCTGTAAAAACAGTTATCGGAACGAATTGTTTGCTTTATCCAAAAAGCTTTATTAGGGGGTCTTGGTTGGCCAACTGTTTTGGACTATTACAGCTGGTGTCCTCATTTTTAAGCAACTTATTTGACCAACCAGACATGAGAAAACTGGAAAATATTCTTCATACCGCACACTAGTATTTTGCATTGTAGGAGAAAATTGTCGTCTTCTTTTTCTTTTCATGTTCTTCAGTCCTTTAGCTTCAATGGTTACTGGTGTTAAGATTTTGAGCATGTATTAGACCTGACTCGATATGTTACAACAACTTCATTTTGGACTAAAATTACATCTAATTCTATGTTGATTTCCTCAGCATCGCCACATGTCCTTATATTGCTCTTCAGCTTTTCAGTCTCTCATCTCAAGATCCTATCAACCTTGTTCTTTTCAGCAGCCGCAACAGGCAAGTTTATGCACCATCTGTTTTAAGTGTGGAAAAACAAATTAACAAGATATTATATCTTTTTTGATTCTGCAGTTGCAACAGTAATGCTTGTAATTGTTTCATCTAATATTTAATTTTGTAATTGTTCTTATTAGGGAAGAAATAGAGGGTATGAAGGAACCTCTCAAACAGAGAACATCGGAGAGGGTCAACTGAGCATGGAAGCTTTGGGTTTGATTTGGTTCTGATTTCTTCATCATTGGACTCTTTTCTTTTTCCTAATAAATACATAAAGAAATGTTCGTCTCTCTTGATTAGTTAAGGTGAAGGCAAATGTAATTCAACTCGAACGAAATGAGAGGGTTGAAAAAAAAGCTCGACCTATAAGGACAGGGTGGAAGCTCTCGACCTACCGAGAGAGGACAACTGAATAAAGTTCCAATGTACACATGTTTGTGTAAAACAACCAAATTGTTTCCCGTGAATTCTGATAATTATGTTACTGTCTTTTCTGAACTTAGATTTTGTTACATCTTAAGCTGAAGTAATAAGTAGACACTTAAAGTTGGTGTGAAATTTCACTTAGATACTTAAACTGAGATTTGTACTATTTAAACAACTGTAGTTGGTTTCAAACAGTGTTTTGAAAGACGATTTTGGGGTCGGTCCTGGGTTGGGGGCGTACCAAAAACGCTTTGGGCCATAAATGAAAAGCATAGATTCATATGGCGTAACGCCTTAAAACTTGAAGCATAAGCTTCCAGCGTAAAAGCATAAGCCTCCGGCATTAAATTTTATTTTTATTATTTTAAAAATATTTTTGCTATAAATCATATTTTTTATTATTGGTGTAATGATATTTATATATTATGTTACTTCCCCAGTTTTAAAATAAGTTGTATTTTACATAATCAAGAAGACATTAAGGATGTTCTTTCAATTTTACCCTTATTTAAATAGAGAAAATTTTATATAACCAAGAAAATGCTAAAGAGTTATATCTTTTTCAAGATATTTATTAAGGGTAAGTAGGTAAAACTACATTTTATTTTTTAGAAATGAATAATTTCTTAAAGGATGTGTCAACATTTTTTTTAATATATAAATAAAGAAAGCAACTTTCTTAGAAAGTAACACTACTATTACTAAGTTTAGATGATTATGTCTGAAATTGATAGTATAGAGATTCCTGAAGACAATTTTATCCATTTTCTTTGTCATTGCTCATATATTTTTTATCCTCCTTTTTTGAAATATATAAACAAAATCAGTGCAAATATTAGTTGAGGATGGGAAGGACTAGTAGATGTGGAGATCGATGATCAAGAGGATGATAATTTCATATGAAAAATTATCTTAGCTATTATCATTTTTTTGTATTTTTAAAAATAATTATAATAATATTGGTCATTTATTTTGTAAATTTTTAATAAAAACTGTACTTTTGCTTATTTGTAGTAACAAAATTATAAAATTGAAGATATAAACTTTCTAATAATAAAATTATAAAAGTGAAAATATATAATAGTTATGCCCCGTAGATTCATGAGACTTACACCTTATATTTCGGGTTTACACCTCACTCCATGCCCCACGCACCCGCCTTTTTAAAAATTCGTCTCGAGTAGTGTTTTAAAAGGCGGGGGCGTGAGGCGAGGCGTAAGTCTCATGGATTTATAGGGTGTATATGTCATGTATCTTCAATTTTATAATTTTATTACTAAAAAAATAAAAATAAGTAATATTTTCAATAATTTTGCAAATAAATTCAAATAAATCAACATAATATCAAAAAAATATTAGAATACTATTTGAGAAATGTAACAATAATAAAAAATAATAATAGCCGAATCATTACCCACTTCATCATTAATCTCCACATCTACCAATCCTTCCACCGTCAACTAATATTTGCACTGGTTATTATTTATACGGAAAAGGATTAAAATTACCCCTAAACTATGCGAAATGGACCACATATACCCTCCGTTACATTTTGGTATCAAAAATACCCATGCCGTCCAAGTATAACACCACAAATACCCCTAAAATTAACAACACTTTTTTTTAACTGACGTGAAAAGCCACGTGAGATTTTTTTCTCCACCTAAGCAAGCCAACTAGAACTAACACTATAAAAAATATAATTTTTTGTGACAACTTTTAGTGGCGACTTGAAAAGCTTGCCACAAAGAGTGATAGTTTTATGAACAAAACTAATAGTTGGCACTGAAAATAATATAAAAAAATATACTTATAATACATAACTCTATGTCTTTTTATTTATTTATACAAATACTACAATATAATTATTAACACTTTTAATATATAAGAAATGAGTATTCATGTAAAAATAGTAGTACCTTTAATAAAAATTATTGTTAAAAGTAAAAATAGTAAAGAAATCCTTTTATGTTGCCACTAATTATTTTGTTTTGTCTGTATGTATATTCAAATTTTATGTGTGATCTTATTAATTATTGCTAATAAGTATTTAAGAGTACTTTGAACATATATAATTACTATACCAATATATTAAAAGTGTTAATAATTATACTGTAGTATTGTATAAATAAATAAAAATACATAGAGTTATTTATTATATATAATAAATTTTTTTATTAGAAATTATTGCTCATTTCGTGTATTTCTCACTATTTCTAATAAAATGTGTTGCTATTTTTACATGAATTAAAAGTGTAATTTTTACTATTTTTACTTTTAACAATAATTTTAATTAAAAGTGTTACTATTTTTACATGAATATTCATTTATGATATATTAAAAGTGTTAATAATTATATTATAGTATTGTATAAATAAATAAAAATACATGGATTTATTTATTATAAATAATTTTTTTATATTATTTTCAGTGACAACAATTAATGTTGCTCCTAAAACTATCACCTTTTGTGACAAGCTTTTCAAGTCGCCACTAAAAGTTGTCACAAAAAATTATATTTCTTTAAAATAGTGTTAGTCCTAGTTGGCTTGCTTAGGTGGAAAAAAAAGTCCCTCACGTGGCTTGCCATGTCAGTTAAAAAAAGTATTGTTAACTTTATGGGTATTTGTGGTCTTATACTTGAACGACGAGGGTATTTTTGAATCCAAAATGTAGCGGAGGGTATATGTGGTCCATTTCGCATAGTTCAGGGGCATTTTGATCCTTTCCGTTATTTATATATTTCAAAGAAGGAGAACAATAATAGAGTAAGAGAAATTCCAAAATATAGATAAAGTTGTCTCATGAACATAGTACTATGAAATCTCGATCCTATCAATTTTAGGCATAATCATATAAAACTATTTATGACAACGTCATTTTCTATGAGAATTGCTTTTTTTATTGAATATTTTAAGAAAAATTATTAAAATATGAAAACATAATAGCATAATATCAATAATAAAAAATATTATCCATACCGAAAATACTTTTAAAATGATAAAAATCAAATTTAACACTTCAAAGTGTACGCTTTTACGTCGGAGACTTATGCCCCCAAATTATGAGGCTTACATATTATGAATTTACAACTTTCATTTACACCCAAAGCATTTTTGATAGGCCTCACTTTGAAACTCGCCCTAAAAACATTAGTATGAAGTGTGTTATTTTAACACTTTTCGCTCGTCAACTTATGTGATTTACACGCACCAACCAGGTACATGAAGAGCAAAATATAGTTTTTTTTTCTTGCCTTTTTTAAATATATATATATATATGTGCAAATCTCATTTGTTGAATGTGATTTCTAAAATGTATTTGACAAATAAATTTGCAAAAATGCACTTCTAAAATACCATTTATTATCGAGTATGATAGAACGGAATTAACAAAAATGGCATTTCTGAATGTGATTTACATATTATTGTATACGCTTTTTAAATCCCGTCCTTTTATCTAATATGGTGTTTGCTAATTCTTTCTTCATTCTTTTTCTTTAACCATCACCATAATTTTCGCGGCCGCCGCTATCTCTATCGGAAAAAGTCACCAATTACACATTTAATTCAACTCAATTTCTCTTGCTCTCTTTTTCAATAAAAGGAAAAAAGAAAATTAAAGGAGCTCATCCAAAGAAAAAAAAAGTTAAATCTGAATTTCATAAAAATTTCAGGCGAAACTCCATTATTTCCGACAAATTCACATTAATCTGCGGAAATATTATAGTAGGATCTCAAAATGAAGAAGAATAGCACAAGAGTTTTTATTATTTAAGCTTAAACGTTTTTTCTTTAAATTATTTGGAATTAATGGGAGAGGCAATGGTGAATATATATATATATATATATAAAATTTAATTTTACAATGAGATCACGATAACACATTAATTCGCTCCAAAAAGAAGGACGGTGGCTGGGTGGCTGTGGCGGATCTATATGGATAAATTTGGTGCACATGCACTCATCCTCATGAACAATGCTCTTTTATATGGGTTGATATTTTTCAAATATAGAATTAGTAGGTATTTGGACGTGTGATTTTATATTATAATTTAAAATTATAAAATGAAATTAGTGTTTGGATATGCGATTTCATCTCATGATTTTTAAATCTTGAGATAAAATCTCAAATTCTCAAAAAATCTTAATTTGAAATTTCAAATCTTGAAATGGACTTTTTAAAATATAAAATTTGATCCACAAATTTATATTTTGATTTTTAAAAATCCATCATTTTATATATACCAACTATATATATCAATCATATATTTCAGATATAAACAAAATTTATTGTTGGTATTATTACTCTTATCCACCTTTGCCAACAAAATAGAAATCAAATATTTACCAAAATCTCTTCATATTAAGAACGATGAAGCCTGGTTTGGTAAATATTTGGTTGCTATTTTATTTGTTCCTATATTTTTGGAGGAATAACTGTATGATCGAACTTGTTTTATTTTTAAGGCTTTTTTTTCGAATAATTTTTGAGAAATTGTTTTGCTTTGAATAATTAAATCCTAATAAATTTATTTAGTTTAGTGTGGGCGGATTCAGATTTAAAGAAAAAATGAGTAATTTATAAAATTAGGTATTTTAAGTCAATTTGGGGGACTCCATCCAATTGAGGGACAATTTTATTTACTTTATTAACAGCGGGGGTATATTTGACCCTATAGTATAACCAGGGGCAAAGTTAGCTAATATACTAAAGTAGAGGGGTAATCTTTGACCCTTTTCCCTTATATTAAAGAGTAAAATACTATAACTCATGTTCAATTTTTTTTTATTGAACTAAAGTTCAATTAATAAACATTGTATTTTTTTAAAAAAAAATGGTTTTGTGATTTTGCATTATACTTTGTTATGAATTTTTACTTATTTAGTAAGACTATATAAGAATTGAGAAAATTTTAATAGTTTTTATAATTTATGGATTTTTTATGTTCATTAGAAAAAAATATAACTTAAGAATTTTAAATTACATATCCAAACGAAACTTTAACTTTATCTTATACAATTTCAAATTCTCATATAATTTCAAATCAGTATTTTATCTCACATAACCAAATACGCCTTTATATTACACCTCTGGGCACCCATAAACCAAAAGAACAATTGGTGCACTCACCGGCTGCGCTCGTTTCTTTTTTTTTTTCCTTTTTCTTTGGGGAGGAGGGGGGGGGGGGGTGTGGTGTTTAAACTTTTGCTTGATGCCTTATTTTACCTTATACTAATTAACTTAAACCTTATCCTTTTGTTGTTATTGTTTTGAAGAATTAATTCAAAAAACTATTTATTTAATTATTTAAAATAGTTAGTAGTATATAATATATGCATAATTAGTATTTGGACATGTATATTGTGCGTGTATTGCATATCAAATATAAGTATAAAATTTTATTAAATTACATAGATATTATGAGTACTAAATTTGTGTTCGAGTTGGCAATTTAATTTTTTTTTCTATTTGAAGATCAAAATAGAGTTATTTATTGACTTAACAAAAGCAAAACAGTATGTATATGTGCTTGAATAGAATAAACGCAAATCAGATTTATAAAAGAAACAGATGAAAAGTTGTCGACCTTATTAAATTCCTCAAAAAATAATTTTAAAAAATATACGTTTTGTAAATCTCAAAGTTTTAATTTTTGGCATCGCCGCTATTCATTCAATTGACTTTCTTCCATATGTTAGCTCTTTCTTGACATGCATTTCTATCTTTGTGCCCTAGACGTGGATACATTAAAATATAAATTAGAGAACATAATAAGTTAATAAAAATATATTAATCATGGAACAAATAGTTTTCGATAAAAGTGATCCTTTTAGTCACGATAAAATAAATATGGTGTAACAGGATAAAATAAATATTGTTTAGTAAATAAATGAAGACAATTGAGAAATAATTAAATAGAAAAAGTAATTAAAACACAGCTTAGAGGACTTCACAAGCTCAGGATCAATGACTTGATTACATCATAATATCAACAGACCTCCATTGCATCATCTAAACAAAATGTCACCAATTAAAATAACGAAAGAGAAGACTAACCATCACCAATAAGGAGACATTTCGAACATGAAATATGTCATTGAGCTTTTTTTTTAAGTAATGAATGAATTAATTAATATACTTTCTATTAGAAAGTTGAAAGATGAAGGAACTAAATATTGAATAGACATATTAAAGATTGATATTAACGGACATTTGCAGTAGATAGGGAAGATTAAAGTAATTTTAAAATTAATTGATTACAATAAATGACATTAATTTTAGAAACATGACTCATCTTCATATTATTCACCTTTTACATCTATTATGTACAATCACTTTATTATTTTTTGAAATGTAACTTACCTTTTAGTAGATGAATATGTTTGAAGTAAAGAGTAAATATGGTCGTTCAATTTTTTATGGATATTTTGGTCTTTTAACTTTAGACTTTGGCGCTTCCCACTTTTAGTATAATCATATCATTATATAAGTGAAAAGCCAAAAAGTGAAAAATTAGATTACCATGAAAGTAAATTAAAGATATATGATATATAAGCAAGTGTTCATAAAATATTGAATGCGCATTTTACCCTTCAATCTAAAACTATTCCGGTAATATTATATATACTAAAAGCTAAAATTGCATAAAAATAAATATTATTAAACCATTAGATATTTTCCAATGAATTATTTAGATGATAATGAAGGAGTAAACTTGTCACGCCCTCCCCCCATTCCCTCCTAGAAGGCACGACTGGCACCTGGTGCCCTTACGAGGATCTGAACTGACTTAACTAGGCCTGTGCACTCCTGGTGCAGGCCTACTCCCCAAATCAAGAAAACAACGGGCTATATCTTGGTTGTAAATATAACCTCCGGCCGACAAGGCCTTATAGCCACCTGTTAAGGAAAACAACTAACCAGAAACAGGCAATAATAGGAAATCCTATGCAGGCCGACAAGACCACCGTGATATCTATTTATGACTGAAAAGTAAATCCGGTGCTAAACTAAGTTATGACCGACAAGGTCGCTAACTGACAGCTAAACAAGGCCCCACACGGCCAACACGTAAACTAAAACACATATGGGCCCCACACGCCCACCAACAGCTAACCACAGGGAAATAGAAACAATCTGCAAGCCTCTAGGAGTAATATGATGGTTGGGACAGGACCCCGACCTACCCAAAACTGTACAATCAAAAGAAGTAAACCTTTTATGTACAAGCTCGGGAGGAAAGGAGCCGACTTTTCTGACAATCCGGGCTGAAGGCAAAAGAAGGACCAACTCCTCGTCTATCCGCACCTGCAGGCAAGTAATGCAGCCCCCATGGATGGGCGTCAGTACAACATGTACCAAATATGTAAGGCGGTAACTGAAACTGACTGAATAAAACTTAAAATAAAACTGAAAGTAAATGAAAGAGGTGGAAATGCAACCTGAATACTTACCTTCCGCTGTCTAATTTACCAATAAATAGTGCAAACAAGAACCTTGCCTGGCCCCCATAAGCCGGAAGGTACAATCAACACAGAATAACCCACTCGAGGCCAATAAGCCTTGGTGGGTACACTTCAATCTATATACCCCTAATAAGGTCGTACTAAGTCATCTGATAACTATAGCCGTCCTACTAGTCCCCTAGATCTGCAACTGAGCCCGCTCGACTCCTGAACTATGGTTGTGTCTGAGTCCGGTGGACTCCTGCTATCTGTACCCCGGGTACCGAACTCGACGGGGTGTGCCGATACGGCATAAGAGTAGTCCAACCATGGAATGGACTGTATGAGGACCTCAGACCTTATCTTCGTCCCTCACGGACGGCATATCGCTCCTCGAAGCGACGTTATCTAGCCCCTCATGGGCGTCGACACAGCTAGTAACCCCAGGGTTGGTTATGGAACGCTATACAGGGCATAGTCAATCCCAAACTAAACATGGAATACTGGTCTCAACTAATAACAACAGCTAATCGTAACAAATATGCTTATGGTATTCTTACTGGGATTCAAACTGAGTTATGATACTGAAGAAACTAACTTGCCGAAGGGATTTGCCTTAACATACCTCGATCGTCGATTTCCGATCAAATGACGAGTTCAGATTCGTATTCAATAGCTTTTTTCAATTGAAACCGTATGACTGAGAGAATAAGACTAATTTCATTACTAAAATCGGCGGAAACGATAACTTTATATATAAATATTAACTATGTTTCAACTTAACGGAACACGATCGAAAACTCGTAATTTCTCGAAAGCCCAGAAGAGAGAAATGCTTACTTAAAACTTGTGATCGTATAGAAATTAGTTTGGAGCAATTCTGACAACTCTGGCTCGGCGGGGCTGCGATTCGCCAGGCAAATTTTACGAAAATAACTCCGCAGTAATGCTCCCTGCAGCCTTAAACTTCAATACCCGAAGTTAATTTGAATTCGGACAACGTTCTGTAGCGTAAACGGAGGAAATTAGTATGAAAATGGCGCTCTCCTTCTCTAGTCGCGTGGTTCTGTTTATTAAGGATAAAATCAAATGCCACGTTGCCCCTTTGGGCAGCTGGTGCGGCCTTCTCCCGCGCGGTCCCGACTCCGTGCTTGTTTGACCTTTTTCCGGGCCCTTTCTCATACGTGTTGTACTCTAAAACTCTTAACTAACGTATGAATAGGCCGACTAATCATTAGGAACTTATGGGGTGTAACAAAACCTATTTATTATTTGAAAGGTATATTAGTCTCTCAATATTTGAAGGTTATTTTAGTATTTTAACTTTTCACTTTTTGCCTTCCCACTTATATAGTAATATTATTATTATTATTATTATTATTATTATTATTATTATTATTATTATTATTATTATTATTATTATTATGATGATGATGATGATGATTATTATTATTATTTAGTTATTTATTTATTTATTATTATTTATTATTTACATTTATTGTTATTCTTATTTTTTAATTATTATTATTATTATTATTATTATTATTATTATTATTTATTAGTTATATTTATTTATTTATTATTATTTATTTATTTTAGCTTTTCACTTTTTGGCTTCTTACTTATATAGTAATAAATATATAATTATGATATGACATGATAAAATATTAATATTTAGTTATGTATTTAATTAAATTTTAATTTAGTGAAGGGGCAAAATGGTAATCTAACTTTTCACGTTTTGGCTTTTCACTTATATAATAATATGATATGATGATGATTTTTACATATTATATTTATTTTTATTTTATTTATTTTATTTACTGGAGGGTTAAAATGGTAATGCAACTTTGAAGTTGGGAATTTTTTACTTTTATTATATTTTAATTTAATTTATTTTTATTGTTATTTATTTATTTTATTTAGTGGAACTTGTTTAATGACATAACATTAAATTTTCACTTTTATTATATTTTTGTTATAAACATATTTGTGTTGTAGTGAATGTCTATAAAGGTATTTGTATTGTACTAGATATATGTGTTTATATCATTGTGAAAGTCTATCTTTTGGAGAAAAGTTAGGAAAAATTATCCCTATAAATAGAGGGGTTCTCCTTCATTGTATTTAATCCCATCAAAGAGAAATAAGAACTTCTCTCCTTCTCTCTTTCTCTACAATATTCTTGTTCTTTCTTTATTATTTCATAACATGTTATCAGCACGAGTCTCTGCCTTGAGCACTCACTTTGAAAGATTTGAGGTAAGAAAAATCAAAGTTTTCTTAGAAAGATGAAGGTTAGTATTTCTTGATATTTATGTATTTACTAATAACAATATCGATTTTGTATATTAACTTGAGGACGACTTATTGATTCACTTGGCAATTCATGCCTCATAATTGTTCCAGAAGAACAATATTGTGAAAAATATATTTGTTCCAGAAGAACAATATTGTGAAAAATATATTTGTTCCAGAAGAACAATATTGCGAAAATATATTTGTTCCAGCAGAACAATATTGTGAAAATATGTAAGAGAAATCATCTATGTTATATGCATACCTCGATTTGCTCCCGAAGTAGCAATATCTTAAAAGAGGTTTTAAGCTATCATACCTTATGTGGTTAAGGCATATTTGGATGATCATGTTCCATTCCTGAAGAATGAGAAATTGACAACTTTGATAAATGTTACAAATATAGATCTAATACAGATCTAGTCCCTGAAGGGAAATCAAAGCATCAAAAATCCATATGGATGCAATGGGTCTTGGAGACACCAACAAAGCATCAAAATCCATATGGATGCAATGGGTCTTGGAGACACCATTAAAAGTGAAAACAAAGCATCAAATCATGATCGTGCTAAGGTTATGATATTCTTGCGTCATCATCTTGACGAAATTCTTAAAATTGAATATCTCATGATTAAGGATCCACTTGTTTTGTGGAATAGTCTAAAAGAAAGGTATGACCACCTGAAGATGGTCATCCACCCAAAGGCACGATATGATTGGATTCATCAAGACTATACGTCTGTTCATGAGTATAGTTCATCAACATTCAAAATTGTTTCAAAATTGAAACTATGTGGAGAAACTATTTTGATATGATTGAATATGTGGTAGTATACAAAATTAATTGAGAGCTCCGGAAGAGCTAATGTATTACTACCTGAAGGAATGAAATTGTTGTATTAAGTCTCAAAAGGAAACTTATAAGTTTCAATGACATTGAAAAAAAAATGAGACTATAAATTATGGGAAGATCTAATATCTTCATGCTACTACAATTGAAGCGGGTTATAAATATTTATGTAAAAGATTACCCGACGGTTTTTTTTATTTGTAGTACATAAATATGGGTATGATGATGAAATCACATACGAAAGTAAACCAGAAGTTTACTGAAATAAGTTGGCATACCGGTTGGCCATCCCGGTTCAAATGTGATGCAAAAATAATTGAGAATTCACGTGGCTATATGTTGAAGAAATAAAAGATTCTTCAAGAATTCTCTTGTGTTGCTTGTTCTCGTGATAGAATGATCTTGATCAGTTAAGATTGGAATTATATTTCCTGAAATTTTGGAACTTATAAAATGGTGAATATGGGCCCATTCACCTACCATGTGAACCGTTTGCTAATAGATGCATCCATGGTATGGTCACATGTGTTTTGATATCAACTTACAATTGATTTTTGTAAGGTTGTTGCTCGAATTATTAAATTTAGAGCATAGTTCCAAATTATAAAATCATGTTGATAATGCTGATTCATATCTATGTTGGTTTAGCGAAAATTGTATGCCTCCAATTAAAGCTAAATCATTGGTTATGAGAATAAAACTCCCAAATAAAATTTGGTATGAGATATGTTTATTTAACATGTAGCAACACTTGAATGTATCAAGCCAACAAGGTTCCCCTATCACAATTGGTTCAGGGTCAGGGACAAAATAATTCCATCTAAAATTTGAATGTGCGATATATGATTGAATTGCCCCACCACAACGCACAAAGATGGGTCCCCAAATGAGCTTGGGGAGTAAATGTTAGTTTTTCTAACATTAGGGGGAGAAATGATTAGCAACTGAAAATTGAGTGTGGGATGAATTATCTAGATCCTCGGGAAAAAGAAAAGTTGCAAATGCTCCAATGGAAAGTCCTTGAAGGATAGAGTCTATGAGACGCCTGAAGCGTGATAGACCAAACGGTTCCAAATATAAAACTTCTTGAAAAAGAAGAGGAGCAAGTGATTAAGATGGTCATAATGATGAGGCAAGTGCTTTAAGAAAGCACCACGACATAACACTTCATAAAACCTTGGCAAAGGTTCAGGTACCTGAAAATGATGAAAAATGAAGAGATCTCAATAAGTTATGTCGCATTGGAACTGATCGTCGACGATATTTTTAATACAATATAGTGCGCAATATTGTAAAAGATTGTGAGGATCTGAATTCTACATCTATTAAAGCATGCTGATGTAGAAATAATTATCAAGTGAAATGATGCGTATTGATAAGCATAAAGCTTATTGGACCTGTAGTCCAGACACTAGAAGATGTCATGCATTTAAATATTAATGAATGCTATCACTTGATAAAATTTATATGAAAATCATGAAGGATTCAAAATGCCTGAAGCATTTACAAGTTTCTTTAAACTTGTTCATAATTCTTATATGAGGAAATCCTTGGTCCTGAAGTACCATATCTTACTGTGATTGTTGCACTAATATATCTTGCTAATACTATAAGGCATAACATTCGGTTAATTTGTTAGCAAGTCTGGATCTTGTTGATTATGCTAATGCAGGGTATCTATCTGACCTACACAAAGCTCTATCTCAAACTGGCTACGTGTTCATATGTGGAGGTACTGCCATATCTTGGAGATCTATAAAGCAGTCTCTGGTAGCTGCTTCATCAAATCATGCTGATATAATAGATATTCATGAAGCAAGCCGAGAATGTGTGTGGTTGAGGTCCATGATACATCTCATTAGAGAAAAATGTGGTTTGAACTGTGACAAAGTACCCACAATTTTGTATGAAGATAATGCTGCATGCATAGCACAACTAAAGGGAGAATTCATAAAAGGAGATAGAACGAAGCACATCTCGCCAAAGTTTTTCTACACACATGAGCTCCAAAAGAATGGTGATATCAATGTGCAACAGATTCGTTCAAGTGATAATGTGACTGATTTATTCACCAGATCTCTACCAACTGCAACTTTCAAGAAGATGGTGCACAAGATCGGGATGCAAAGATTCAAGGATGTTCTCATTAGGGGGAGTTAATACGCGCTGTACTCTTTTTCCCTTGCGAGGTTTTGTCCCACTGGGTTTTCCTTGTAAGGTTTTTAACGAGGCAGCCAAAATGCGTATTATTAGATATGTGTACTCTTTTTCCTTCACTAGATTTTTTCCCACTGGGTTTTTTCTAGTAAGGTTTTAACGAGGCACATTATCTATCAAATAGACATTCAAGGGGGAGTGTTATAAACATATTTGTGTTGTAGTGAATGTCTATAAAGGTATTTGTATTGTACTAGATATATGTGTTTATATCATTGTGAAAGTCTATCTTTTGGAGAAAAGTTAGGAGAAATTATCCCTATAAATAGAGGGGTTCTCCTTCATTGTATTTAATCCCATCAAAGAGAAATAAGAACTTCTCTCCTTCTCTCTTTCTCTACAATATTCTTGTTCTTTCTTTATTATTTCATAACAATTTTAATTTAATTTATTTTTATTGTTATTGATTTATTTTATTTAGTGAAGCTTGTTTAATGACATAACATTAAATGACATTAATTAAATAAATAAAATAAAAATAATTTTAAAATAGGAAATAATTCAAAAAAATAAATATAAAAAAAATAAGAATGGAGGCCTTAGAGGCATGCCACATCAGCATGCCTCTAAGTCTCCTTTATATATATATATATATATATATATATATATATATATATATATATATATATATATATATATATATATATTGATTTAATTATGTATTTAATCAAATTTTAATTTAATGAAGAGGCAAAATGGTAATCTAACTTTTTACTTTTTGGCTTTCCACTTACATAATAATATGATATGATGTGATGATGATTTTTACATATTATATTTATTTTTATTTTATTTATTTATTTTATTTAGTGGAGGGATAAAATGGTAATGCAACTTTGAAGTTAGGAATTTTTTAATTTTATTATATTTTAATTTAATTTATTTTTATTTTTATTATTTATTTATTTTATTTAGTGGAGCTTATTTAATGACATAACATTAAATGACATTAATTAAATTAAATAAAATAAAAAATAATTTTAAAATAGGAAAAAATTCAAAAAAATAAACAAAAATAAATAAATATTTTTTTGAATTATTTTTCTATTTTAAAATTATTTTTTATTTTATTTATTTAATTAATGGCATTTAATATTATGTCATTAAACAAGCTCCACTAAATAAAATAAATAAATAACAATAAAAATTAATTAAATTAAAATATAATAAAAATAAAAAACATTACCATTTTAACCCTCCACTAAATAAAATAAATAAATAAAATAAAAATAAATATAATATGTAAAAATAATCATCATATCATGTTATTATATAAGTGGGAAGCCAAAAAGTGAAAAGTTAGATTATCATTTTGCTCTTCACTAAATTAAAATTTAATTAAATAATAATATTTTATCATATCATATCATAATTATATATTTATTTCTATATAAGGAAGAAGTCAAAAAGTGAAAAGTTAAAAAAATAAATAAATAAATAAATATAACTAATAAATACTACTACTACTACTACTACTACTACTACTACTACTACTACTACTACTACTACTACTACTACTACTACTACTACTACTACTACTAATAATAATAATAATAATAATAATAATAATAATAATAATAATAATAATAATAATAATAATAATAATAATAATAATAATAATAATAATAATAATAATAATAATAATAATAATAATAATAATAATAATAATAATAATAATAATAATAATAATAATAATAATAATAATAATAATAATAATAATAATAATAATAATAATAATAATAATAATAATAATAATAATAATAATAATAATAATAATAATAATAATAATAATAATAATAATAATAATAATAATAATAATAATAATAATAATAATAATAATAATAATAATAATAATAATAATAATAATAATAATAATAATAATAATAATAATAATAATAATAATAATAATAATAATAATAATAATAATAATAATAATAATAATAATAATAATAATAATAATAATAATAATAATAATAATAATAATAATAATAATAATAATAATAATAATAATAATAATAATAATAATAATAATAATAATAATAATAATAATAATAATAATAATAATAATAATAATAATAATAATAATAATAATAATAATAATAATAATAATAATAATAATAATAATAATAATAATAATAATAATAATAATAATAATAATAATAATAATAATAATAATAATAATAATAATAATAATAATAATAATAATAATAATAATAATAATAATAATAATAATAATAATAATAATAATAATAATAATAATAATAATAATAATAATAATAATAATAATAATAATAATAATAATAATAATAATAATAATAATAATAATAATAATAATAATAATAATAATAATAATAATAATAATAATAATAATAATAATAATAATAATAATAATAATAATAATAATAATAATAATAATAATAATAATAATAATAATAATAATAATAATAATAATAATAATAATAATAATAATAATAATAATAATAATAATAATAATAATAATAATAATAATAATAATAATAATAATAATAATAATAATAATAATAATAATAATAATAATAATAATAATAATAATAATAATAATAATAATAATAATAATAATAATAATAATAATAATAATAATAATAATAATAATAATAATAATAATAATAATAATAATAATAATAATAATAATAATAATAATAATAATAATAATAATAATAATAATAATAATAATAATAATAATAATAATAATAATAATAATAATAATAATAATAATAATAATAATAATAATAATAATAATAATAATAATAATAATAATAATAATAATAATAATAATAATAATAATAATAATAATAATAATAATAATAATAATAATAATAATAATAATAATAATAATAATAATAATAATAATAATAATAATAATAATAATAATAATAATAATAATAATAATAATAATAATAATAATAATAATAATAATAATAATAATAATAATAATAATAATAATAATAATAATAATAATAATAATAATAATAATAATAATAATAATAATAATAATAATAATAATAATAATAATAATAATAATAATAATAATAATAATAATAATAATAATAATAATAATAATAATAATAATAATAATAATAATAATAATAATAATAAGAAGAAGAAGAAGAAGAAGAAGAAGAAGAAGAAGAAGAAGAAGAAGAAGAAGAAGAAGAAGAAGAAGAAGAAGAAGAAGAAGAAGAAGAAGAAGAAGAAGAAGAAGAAGAATAAGAGTAAATGTAAATAATAAATAATAATAAATATAAATAATAACTAACTAACTAACTAACTAATAATAATAATAATAATAATAATAATAATAATAATAATAATAATAATAATAAATAATAATAATAATAATAATAATAATAATAATAATAATAATAATAATAATAATAATAATAATAAGAAGAAGAAGAAGAAGAAGAAGAAGAAGAAGAAGAAGAAGAAGAAGAAGAAGAAGAAGAATAAGAGTAAATGTAAATAATAAATAATAATAAATATAAATAATAACTAACTAAATAATAATAATAATAATAATAATAATAATAATAATAATAATAATAATAATAATAATAATAATAATAATAATAATAATAATAATAATAATAATAATAATAATAATAATAATAATAATAATAATAATAATAATAATAATAAGAAGAAGAAGAAGAAGAAGAAGAAGAAGAAGAAGAAGAAGAAGAAGAAGAAGAAGAAGAAGAAGAAGAAGAAGAAGAAGAAGAAGAAGAAGAAGAATAAGAGTAAATGTAAATAATAAATAATAATAAATATAAATAATAACTAACTAACTAACTAATAATAATAATAATAATAATGATAATAACAATAACAGCAATAATAATAATTATAATACTATATAAGTTGGAAGGCAAAAAGTGAAAAGTCAAAATGCTAAAATAACCTCCAAATATTGAGAGACTAATATGCCCTTCAAATAATAAATAGGTTTACTCTTTCATCATCATCTAAATAATTCATTGTGAAATATTTAATGGTCTAATAATATTTATTTTTATGCAATTTTAGGTTTTAGTATATATAATATTATAGGAATAGTTTTAGATTGAAGGGTAAAATAGTCATTCAATATTTCATGAACACTTGCTTATATATCATATATCTTTAATTTACTTTTAATGGTAATCTAACTTTTCACTTTTTGGCTTTCCACTTATATAATAATATGATTATAGTAAAAGTGGGAAGCGCCTAAGTCTAAAGTTAAAAGACCAAAATATCCATAAAAAATTGAACGACCATATTACCCTTTACTTTAAACATATTCATCTACTAAAATATAATTTACATTTCAAAAAATAATAAAGTGATAGTACATAATAAATGTAAAAGATAAATAATATGAAGATGGTTCATGTTTCTAAAATTAATGTTATTTATTGTAATCAATTAAATTTAGAATTACTTTAATCTTCTCTATCTATTACAAATGTCTGTTAATATCAAACTTTAATATATCTATTCAATATTTAGTTCCTTCATCTTTCAACTTCCTGATGGATAGTATATCTATTCATTCATTACTTAAAGAAAAAGCCCAATGACATATTTCATGTTCAAAGTGTGTCCCTGTTGGCGATGGTTAGTCTTCTCTTTCGTTATTTTAATTGGCAAATTTTGTTTAGGTGATGCAATGGAGGTCTATTGATGTTGTGATGTAATCAAGTCATTGATCTTGAACCTGTGAAGTCTTCTAAACTGTGTTTTAATTACTTTTTCTATTTAATTATTTCTCAATTGTCTTCATTTATTTGCTAAATAATATTTATTTTGCCCTGTTACACCATATTTATTTTATCGCAACTAAAACGATCACTTTTATCGAGAAATATTTGTTCCATGATTAATATATTTTTATTAACTTATTATGTTCTCTAATTTACATTTTAATGTATCCACGTCTACGACACAAAGACAGAAATGCATGTCAAGATAGAGTCAGCATATGGAAGAAAGTCAATTGAATAGATGGAGGCGATGCCAAAATTAAAATTTTGAGATTTACAAACCGTATATTTTTTAGAATTATTTTTTGAGGAATTTAGTAAGGTCGACAACTTTTCATCTGTTTCTTTTATAAATTTGATTTGCATTTATTCTATTCAAGCACATATGTATATTGTTTTGCTTTTGCTAAGTCAATGAACAACTCTATTTTTGATTTTCAAATAAAAAAAATCAAATTACCAACTCGAACACAAATTTAGTACTCATAATATTTATGTAATTTAACAAATTTTACATTTATATTTGATATGAAATACACGCGCAACGCGCATACCCAAATACTAATTATTTATATAAAAATCCATTCATTTAAATTAGGCTAATAAAGGGTATTCGATCCTTTAACTTGTTCGATGAAATTTATTTCATGATGTTTGTCCGTAAATCAAGAAAACCAATATTGGGGTCTAATCCCTAATGTCATACTATGAAATTGGAGTTTAATAGTATTGTTTTAGGTGTTTAGCTAAAGAGAAAATATATAGAATCCCTTTGAATTTGTTCATTAAATTTGTTTTAGCATTTTAATTTTACAATCATTTATTTACTCTCTATTTTTATTTGAAATCTATTAAATATCATTATAAAATTATGATCAATCTCGCTATATGAGGTGCATTATACACGCGTCACATTATTGTCACATCAGCATCACATCAGTTTCACATAAAAAATTATTTAAATTTAAATTTTTTTTATTTTTTTCGTTTCTTTTTATTTATTCACAATATTTTCATTTCATTACTTATATTTTTATACACTAATTAATTCAAAAAAAATAGGGGTTATTTTTCTCCATTGAGTATTTTTATTTTTCAAGAAAATTTAAAACTTTTTCAAAGAAATTGAATCTTGTACTAAAAATTGATAGATAAATACACTTTGTGTGGGTGGATTTGGGGGAGGGGGGGGGGGGAGGGGGGAGGAAGGGAGGGGTTCGAAGAAAGAAAAATAATGGGACGACGGGTTCGAAGAAGGAGAAAGGGTGGGGGGTTCGAAAAAGGGGAGAAGGTTGAACAGCTTTAAAGAAGGAGAAATGGGTGGGGTGAGAGAGTTTTATGTATTTTTCCTTAGCTAATTATGCAATTTCAGTTGAATTATGTTCTTCTTTCGAAAACGAATAAAATTATTGAGATTATTATTTTATGTTGGAGAAGGGATTTGTTTTAAATTTGTATGACTTAAGTTAAGTTGCTTGACTTATATTGCTTGCTTATTGAGCTGAAATAACGAGATGGAAAATTGAATAAAAATTAAACTTATATTATAAAATGATGATAAATTTATTTATTTATGAAATAAAATGAATTACGCCAATCAAATAAATATAAAATTGAATAAATGCACAATCGACGATGACTCCATAACAAATGCTAAAATTTTTAAAAACGGTAGAGATGCATCCATCTTTTTAAAATCACAAATTTGCCTCTGCTGGATGGGAATAGAATTTAGAAAGCAGATCTTTTTTTTTCTCTTTTTTTATTTAAAATTTATTTTTTACATTATTAATCAATTAAATATCACATATCTAAATTTAATTTATCATTTTGCCATGTCATTATCGAGTGTGTTACACACATATTATATATTTGGTTGATTGTATAAAAAATGTAAATTGGCACAGTCGGACCTTAAGACAAGTGTTTAAATGATATAAATTTTAGTTAAGATGTCTAAGTGAAATTTCGTGCCAACTTTAAGTGTGTGCACCCGGTATCGAATCCAAAATTTAAGTTTTATGGGTTCAACATTTAAGTTTTTTAACACTGAACATATGATGTCTTAAAGTCATGGGTTCATATTTATTCTTTGTTGTAATTTTAATGAATTCTTATATATAAATCTATGCTCAGCATCAAAAGTACCGGGTTCAAATAAATCTGGTACCAATATGCTGCCTCTGCCTCTGTCTGCGCATGACTACAACCTATATCTTAAGCAAAATGTATCCCCATGTATAAAAGTTACTCTCACTATCTTAATTCATGTGACATATCTTGAATTTCGAGATTCAAAATTTTAAACTTTGATCGTGAATTTGAATATAAAAGCTTTAAATTTTTCAAAATAAAATTTATATATTTAAAAATTACGTAAAAAATAATATAAATCACAATAATTAATAATTTCAAATATTTAATAGTCATATAAATAAACTTTTATAAAAAACTAGGTGACTCTTAAAATTTTAATTATGCCACATAAATCTAATAAATTGTATATTTTTACTTCATCAATTAGTTATTATTAGCAAAAAAGGTAGAATTTCTAAGAAGAAAAAATGAACGTAAAAATTTAAATAAAAAATTCAATAATTTTCCAGAGCTAGAAGAATTAAAGAGTTATTTAATTGAAAAATAAATTATTTGAAATAAATAATTCTAAATTAGTTACATTTTTAATATGAAATAAAAATAAATTATAATTTTTAAAATAATTAATCTCAAAATAAATTTTTTTAAAATTTTATTTTAATTAAATATAAAATATATTCATCTAAAAATTAAACACAAAACTATTTATTTGTTATCGCGAGATCCAGATACTACTTCAGTTTCCATGAAAAAGATTTTACTTTTCCTATTGAACACACCCTTCATTAGGACTACAAATAGAAGAAATTTTGAATTTGAAGTTGAGAGAGACAGCGACACACAAACTGAGTGGACGTGGAGCAATGGCCTTCTCATATTTCCCCTCCTTTTCAACACTCTTCCTTTCGATTCATTCTGCAAAACTCGAAGACGAAGACAGAGCACACAAAAATGGCGGCATCCTTAGCAATTGCGTTAAAGAGTCTCTTCGCCGTGTTGGGATGTTTGGTTACAGCCACCGTAATCTACACTGTCGCCACTGACGGCCTCCCTTTCCGTAAAGAACTCCTTACCCCGTATTTTCCTTCTCTCTTTCTCCGATTAATTCTACTCTGGATTTCATTTTTTCTTTTGGGATCATTAATGCTTCTATTTGGATAAATTGGGGTTTGAATGTTTATAAAAACCAAAAATTGTTGAATTACGGAAACAAAAACCCTATTTTGAACACCCAGGATTTCTGTCTGCTCTATTACTGTGTTAAATTATGTGAGCACCTTAACTAAAAGTTCAAGCTGCTAGATACGAGAAAACTTTTTTTAGTTAATTATGTCTTAATTAACTTATACTAGTCCCTCCGCTTATTTTATGTGAAGGTGTTACTCTTTGGAGAGTCAAACAATATTTTTTACTATAATTTTCTCAAACTTTTTTTTTAAATATTTTGAATCGTTAGCTATGTTGTCCTAGTATTACTTTTTGGTAGTTTTCAAATATATAAATTTTATTTTAAAAAACCGGAAGAGTCTATGCCCGATTCATACTCAAAATAAGTGTTTTGACCTCCTAGTCTGACAGAGGGAGTATCATTTTTTTGTGAAAACAGTTAAGAAAAAAAACTAGCTTGACATTGAGATTTTGACTTGAAATAGTTTAGTTCCATCCGCTTTTCAGACAATCTGAAATGAATGAGATGAATCTTGCAGGTGGATGGCAGCAACCCTGATAGATTTCTACATCCACGTGTTTGTAATAGGGGTATGACATGATTAATATAATGCATCAAAATGTTTATGTGAACCTTTATTCTGAAGTCGATTGCATAGGATTGGACATTAAGGAGAACATGTTGAATTTGATACACCTACTATGTTTGAAGTTAAAGATATGAATGGTAGTATACAAATTTAAAGAGCATCATAGGAGTGTGGGTTTTCACATTTTATTAATAGCCTTAAGCTGAGAACTAAAAATTTATACTTCATTAAGAGTCTCAGACATTTGTGCCAATACTATAGAAAAACTAGCATACTGTAATCTTGCACTTCATAGGAGCCCAAGCGCTTGTGCAAATGCTACTGTAGAATTTCATCCCGCAGTTAAAGCAAAACATTGATTAGGAAAATTCCTACCTTTAGTTGCGCGTCTTGTCTCTTTATTTTTTTTCTGGGGTGCATCTTTGAGGTCCTTTAGTTTTCAACTGCTTTGCATCAATTTTTTGATTCCAAGACATTGGCCAGAATGCATCACATATTGTTATGTTTCTATGCTGTTATCTCCAAAAGCAATGCTCTTATTTTTTTTGTTGTGTTATAATATCAGTCCTGGGTCGTCTATAAGGAATCAAACTGGATTACTGCAATACTTTGGGCAGTCTTGCTAGTATGTTTAGGAAGGTATGCCACCCTTATTCCTGTATATAGAACTATTTTGATGTACTTTTAGTTTACATGATGACTATCCTTCAAGCTTTCTCTTAGTATCTCTTATATGTCTGAATTCTCAGGTTGAAAATTTTCACATATTTGAACAGTGTGACCAAGTTTATTCTTCCGTTGATAGTACTGTGGTATAATCTTGTGAAGAATGCTGATGGCTTGTTATCTTTATTCTTTTAGGTGTTGTAGGTTACTATCTGTTGACATACACACTCTTGGTTTGTTCTTATATATCCTATAATATGAAAAAATCATTTAATATGGAGATTTTAAGTGCAACTTTTAGGTAATGGTCACTTTTGGTGAACAAATGTGGGATTCAAAGGGTCTTCTCTGTCTAGCTATCTTTTTTGGTTTGATGAATTTGGTTGATGCTGGAGATCTGTGAGAAATATTTAAACCTTATCACATGTCATAGAGTTTGACATTTTATTTCCCTTTATTTGATCTTATACTCATTTTATACCTGAATAGCTAAATGTTAAGTTCCCATTTTCCGTCTTTTGTCTTTTCCCATGGGCATTGCAGTCTTAGGATTTATGTTCCCAAGTTTTTAATCCAAGTATTTATATCTTTGTGTTTCTTTGCCATGAATTCCCTTTGCATATAGATAACTTCGCTGATGATACACCTAGTCAATCAATCAATCGATCAACTATACCTCAATCAGAACTAGGTTGGCGATATGGATCCTCTACATATTCCTCTCTATTTGGGCCCATTTCACTCCAATACTAGCTAGAAATTTGTCTTGTAAGACAAAGTTTCAGAAAATCACTAAATGTCACACATATGGACCTAATATTTGTGTAACAGCATAAATTAAGACTCAATGCGCACTAGTTGGTATTATTGGTCTGGATCTCTACTTCCACGTTGTTCCTTTTTCAGATTTGCAGTGATTCCTAGATTTTTTAGGTCTTTTCAGACTACTTCCTCCATGTGATTTTAGGTCCATCTCATCCCTTTTAGCACCTTCAATCACCATCATGATGCATCAATTGACTGGTGTATATTTGGTGTATTTTATGTCTATCAAAGACGATTTTCTCTTACTATATTCACTATGTTTGCAACTGCTCCCTTTGTTTTCTAAATATTTTCAATTTCATATGACTACACATTTACCTTTAATATCTTTTGGCATCTAGTATTGCATAAGATAAAACATTTTCTTGCATTCTATTGTCGATGGCTATCTTCCTTTTCAGTTTGTATTATCCTTGCATGGCATTAGAAAAGCATGCTGTCATTGCCCTTCACAGTGTTCAATCAATGTCATGCATAAATGTTTGTCAATTTGTGACTATGTATTCAAGGATGGTGATAACCTTCTCTTTACTCCCTTCACAGCATTACTACATGTGGCTACATTGTATTGCAATTCTCGAAGCTTTCAACTCAAGAATCTTTACAGGATCCAATTTACTTTGTCCTGTTACGACGCCAGAAAAAGTGAGTAGATATTTGCACAAAGTTCTTTTTTCCTTCATAGTTTCTGTTTTATTTCTCTCTTTGTAGACCAGAAAAAGAAAAAGAGAGTTTCAATTGGGAAATGATGTTTAGTCATATATTTTCATATATGTGTGACCAACTGTTTGAGGATATAATGCACAAGTTTGGTGTTTATTTTAAAAACGGGCAATTATGCTCATATTGTATGGTACATTTGGAGTTTATTGGAAAAAAAAACTAAAAACAAGTATTATTATCAGCAATATACTAAAGAGATACTTTTTGGTGAATTACATTGTTCTTTAGTCATGAGCATTGGCTTTCCCTGTACCTATTATGTAATATGTAGCTTCACAAAATAAATTACTATTACATATGTCACTTCTTAAGTCTGTTGGATTCTTAATTATATCAGTCATCCGAGATCTTTTAGTGGGATAACAATGGTGCATCTAACTGCAAGTTGGATTGTTCAAATCATGCTTTGTGTTTTCTAGTTACCCTTATTATGATTGTTTCTTTTTTGTACAAGACCCTGCATGTATTACATTATCAGGTCTTGTAGTTATAAACTATGTCAATGACCTATGCTTTGCAGAAAATAATTGTACTAAAACTTAACTGATACAAATAAATGTTCCTTAAAAAAATAGAATAAGCAAGTGTTCATGGAGTTTGAAGCTTTACTCGTCAATGTTATGTTTGTCACTGGCAGCTATTTGTGTTAATTTTCTTTCTTAAAGTGACCTTAACTTATAGTGATCTGATGAGATATTGTTATTTAGGACTGAAACAGAACAACAAAGGAAGTGTTCTCTTTTAACTGCAAGAATTCTATCTCTTGCTCTGGGCTGTCTGATGCTAGGGACATTGATTTACACCATTGTAACTGACGGTTCTCCATTTCGCAGAGATGTTTTTAGTCCGTAAGTTATTTGTTTGGTTATTTATTCCTATTTTAAACAGATATCATCAACCTTGTTTTTCCTGATCAATTGGATACTCTGCTACAGATTTAGAGGTTATTAGCATTGACAGAGGACTATGTCACTACTTAAAGTTTTGTTTGTTTTCTTGCTTGATCTATAGTTAGATCTCCTCTCTACTGCTTTCTAAATGGATGCACTTTTAGGGGAAGTGGCATAAACTTCTCTTAACTGGAAGTTTTTGTGCTACTTTGGAGCAAAACACTCTTTTTATTTATTCAATGCCATATCAGCATTTTATTTACTTAAGGAGGTATATATGTCTTTCCCGGAATGAGTTCCTAAATGAGAGAATATCTGTATTAAAGTGATTCGGAGGTTGGGATAAGGTTACTTTAAATGACTTGTGCTCTCAAAATGTATAATGTTTTTGGCTAATAATATTGCCTTAGTAATTTTGCATGACCAAGGACGATGATTTCTTTTTTTAATATAGAGGACTGTTGACTAGAGTAATCTAAGGTGAGCTTTATAACTTTTCCCCACGTAACATGATACTACCTTCAGTGTAACATATGCCAGATAATATGGTATCTATGGTATTTCAAACTCTATAATGGGAAGAGATGTACTTCTCTGATGCTAAATTTGAATCAGAATTTTTGTATTAATTATCCTCTTCTTTGCTTTGCAAAATCTAACCAATGAAATACTTTTGGAATGAGCTCTTTCTTTCACCACATGGATTTCACTATGTATAGGGCATTCTTAGGGCCTAGATTCAGGAAAACTATTAGCATTTTCTATCTCTATTCTGTTTGATTATGTGCATCCCTAGAAAATTGTTTTCTTCTTTGTCCAAAGGGCTGCGATCTATCAATTGCTTATTTGTTTGAAAGTTTCTTCTAGAAAGCAAACTTCATGGGTTTGTGATGAAGTGATACATATGCATCCGCATACATCAGACGAGTATAAACTTGTGCTTGGTATAAATCTTACTTTGACATGCAATTTAAGAAGTCAATATCTGTGCAGGTGGCTGACAGCAACAGTAATTGATTTCTATATCAATATTGTGGTTCTCTCAGTAAGTTTCTCAATGTCTAGCTACCTTTTCTCTTAATCTCACTGGTATTAGAAGATTTTTCTGTCTATCGCTTGATAAAGAAGTCCAAAGTTTGTAAACTACGACACTATGTATGGCTAGGGCATGCAGCAACATACCATACGCTTAGGTAATATAGTGGTAATTGACTACTAAGGTATCTTATCTTAGGCTAGGGCCAGTTGCCGCATAATGTGTCAAAATCATCAATTAGGATTTTTCATGTGATTATTGATCTTAGATGGGTTACACTGTCTTTTCAGGTTTGGGTTGCATATAAGGAATCAAGTTGGTTGAGTGCTGCTTTTTGGATAATACTAATAATTTGTTCTGGCAGGTATGTTTTTTATATTGGATTTATTCTAATATAATGCATAAATTGTATCAGTTTGAAGTTAGCTTCATCGTTACGTCATCTTATTTGTTTCTCCATATGGCTGAGAGCAAAACTTGAAGTCTCATTCATATGTAGTGGAATGAGGAGGAGTTCATGTATACGTATTAACAAGTTCTATAACTAGAATTGACTACACAAGTTGTGTGGTCAAGCCCAAAAGTTAGAGTTACAGATGGACTCCTGACACCTTCTAAATATAATCTAAAGCATCAAAAGTACTTTCTGCCTCTGCTATACATTCTTGTTTACACCAAAAGTAAAACAGGACAAGACAATTCATTTTCAACTTCTGGATGGAGCTTCCTTTGTCTTCGAAGCATCTCTGAGTTCTTTCTTTCCATATTGTCCACCCAATGCAAGCTGGGACAATCCTCCATTTCTCATTAGCTAACCTTCCCTCCCTATCCCAGCTGACTCAAACTGAAGTAACAGTCCCTGGCATGGCATGATCTATCTGATGCCCCTCAGATTGAGGCACAGTTTCCACAGTAGGTCGACTCATTTGCAGTGTAAAAAGAGATGGTGGATTGTCTTTGCTTACTCTCCACAAAGAAAACAGTCCTGCATAGATTGTACTGTTTTTGGACTTTCTCTTAGCCAGTAACCAAACAAAGCAGAATACTTTGTAAGGTATCTTCATTTTCCATATCAGCTTCCATGGCCAACAACCAACCTAGTTGTTATTTTGAGTGTATATCCTGTAAGCTGACTTCACTGAGAATTTCCCTTTACTATCTCCTGTCCAAAGTATGTTGTCTTCTGTTGAGGAACTTGCATTGAACTGCAGCAGTGAGTTAAAGAAAGCAGTAATATTATCCAACTCCCAATCATTGAATAGTCTCCTAAAAGTGAGATTTCACCCTTGTTCTGTCCATGGCTTTCCCACAGTGGCTCTCTGCTGTTGATTAAGGTTGTAAATATTAGGGATAATTTGTTTTAGGGGCTCTTCTGTTATCCATGCATCATTCCAAATGGACACCTTCATGCCATTCCCCAGTTTCATGCTCTTCAATACTTTAGCTCCCAAGGTTACTTGCGTTCAGGTTCTGAGCATGTATTAGGCCCAGTGGCGGAGCAAAATTGAAGCAAGGAGTTTCATATGATACCCTTGCTCAAAAAGTTTACCCATTATTACAAGCTCATAATAATAAAATGCATAATAAATAAGGTTGAATCCTCTTGACTTGAAACACAAGCTTGATATAGTCTATTATTATAAAAGTTAAATCCCCTTAATGAAATTTTTGGCTCCATCACTGATTAGACCTGACTCCATATGTTATATAGCAATAGATCCTTAGGGATAAATTAAAGGAACAAAGTAAAGAAGATAGTTTATGTGTTTCTTTTTCCGTGCAGGCAATGTAGTGATCCCTCTAAAACTGTTGGCACTTTTTCGTCTACATTTTCCAATATGTTGCGTTTTTGGACTATAATTATATCTAATTAATGTTTTAATGTTGATTTCCTCAGCATCAGCACATGTGCCTATATTGCTCTTCAGCTTTTCAGTCTCTCATCTCAAGATCCTGTCTACCTTGTTCTTTTCAGTAGCCGCAACAGGCAAGTTTGTGCACCATCTGTTTAAGCGTGTTTTCCTCTGTTATGACATAGATTTTGTGTGTTCACCCCCCCGTGAACAATCAAATGAAGAAGATATTACTTCCTGCTACTTTTGCAGTGACAACAACAACGCATGTAGTACGGTTTTTGAGCAGAAGATCCTCCCTGACATCCCTGTTCTAGTCAAAGTTAAACCTTATGTAGAATTTCCTTTCATAGTGCAAGTGATTGAATCCTTTTTCTTTTGTCCTTGGAATGTCATTATATTTGTTCAATCTAATTTCAAGTTTTCATTGCTTCTTAACAATTCTGTACACGTTAGAATTCTTTTCTTTTTTTTAAATTTTAAAATAAAAATCTTTCTGTTCCGCGTCTCTTTTTCTTCTCTCCTTGGTTAGACACTCACCTTGTGTTATAATTATTGTTATTAGGGCTGAAAAGGGGTATGAAGGAATGTCTCAAACAGAGAGCATTGGAGAGGGTCAATTGAGGGAGAAGCTTTATGGTTGATTTAATAATTGGACTCTTTCATCATTTTTATCTTTTTAACAAATTATATTAAATAATGAACTTCTAATTTACTTGTGTTTTGTGTAAAAGAACCAAAATGTTTTATGTGAAAATTATTACATTGTCTTTTGTGGACTTAAGTTTTGTTTTATCTCAAGCAAAATGTATCGTCAAGAACAAAAATCATGTCGTCTTGTATATCATAGAACATAATTTCATATTGGTGTATTTAATTGATGCTAACTTATGCAGCGTTCGAGTTATACACAATATTTCTTTTATTATGATCTCAATTCATGGGGGTATCAACTTGTTTTGTTTGGATTTTAGATGATTATTATGAGTGGAATAACTGAATTCAACACCTAAAAAACCTTTGAATACTCATGTGCTTGCGGAGACTAACTACGGAGTCGCTAACTATTTTTTCTTGAAGAAAAAAAAAAGAAAAAGAAAAAGAAGTTACCATATATGATTGGTTAGACAAAAACGTGTAAAAATTCAAAAAAGTTTCTATAAGTTTGTACTGCGCATAGGGCTTTAACAATAAGATACCTAATAATTTTTGCAAAGAGAAAAAAAGTTTCCATATATATATATACGCCTGGTTACCAAAAACGTGTAAAATTAACAAATAGTTTCCATAAGTGTAGCTTTAATTTTCTAACAGTGTCATCTATAAATACCTCTACCTTCATTGTTAATTTGTTATTGAGAAAAACAAAACAGTCTATAAATTTCTCTGCCTTTCTTTCGTTCATTGCTATTGAGAAAAAAGAACAAAGAGATCAGTCATGGAGAATTTGAAAGAGGGTTTCCGTTTTCGTCCAACTGACGGAGAAGGACTTAATTTCTTGTTGAAGTTCATTGCTGGACAACCTATGAATGATAGTGGATTCATCACCACTAACGTTGATGTGTACGGGAAAAAAGAACCGTGGGAGATTTATGGTTGTGGGGTAGCTTGCGGTGATGACGACGGGGACGACAGTCAATATCGTTTCTTCATCACGAAGCTCAAGAAGAAAAACGAGTCCATGTATCATCGTAACGTGGGAAACAAAGGGAGTTGGAAACAGCAAGACAAGGGCAAAGAAGTTCGAAAGGGCGGAGGACCGGTGATCGGGTACAAGAAGAGCATGTCTTACGTGAATAAGGGTAAGGGGTATAATCGAAAAAATGGGCATTGGCTGATGAAGGAGTACGAGCTCTCTGAGGCTATTCTTGAGAAATTCGGCCATGATTGCAGAGATTATGTGCTTTGTGCCATCAAGAAGAGGCCTAAGGCTTTCTTGAATTTTCAAGAATCGACTAATTATGATGAGCCATTACAAGGAGTACTAAATGCAGGGGACTATATGCAGAGAAATCCAATGCCAGAATTAGATTCTCTTCAGTTGCATCCATTGATCAAGAAGGGGACTGTTATGTTGTTGGATAATGTTCCTGAGGAAACTGGTAATAATTTGTGCGGGAATTTGAATGTTCAAGAATCTGCACTTGAATCGACTAGTTATGTTTATGATGAGCCATTACTGATCAAGCCATATGATGCAGGGGACTATATGCAGAGAAGTTCAGTGCCCGAATTAGATGCTCTTGAGTTTCATCCATTGACCGAAAAGAACTTGGAAGAATTAGGTGTGATGTTACATGATATGCGCGAAGACAAGGACTTGAATATCACCGTTGAGCCATTGTTAGCTCCTTATACTTTTGAAGCCGCGTCTATGCTGGATCATCAATGGCATAATATACTGCTGGACTCCAACGACATAGATCAGATATTACAAGGAATCTGAGGGTTGTGCAAACGGAACAATACACGAGAACCAGTTAATTAGTTTTGCTTGTCTATGAAGCATTTAATTATCAGCAATTCATTATTAGATTCTTGAACAAGCTGTATAAATCTTTTCTAGTATATATATATATATATATATATATATATATGATTGAGCATTTATTTTGAGTTGTTTCTTCATTAAATTTATCTTGCTTTTATTATATGTTACTATGTTATAATATTAGTCAGAACTCAGAAGTGAATAAATAAGCCCAACAGTACCCCCAATGTATGAGAAAATAACAATTCACTCTTTTATCAGCAACGTTGAGGGAGTTGTGTGATAAAATTAGATGTGATTTCAGTTGTCTCTTCCAAATTAGATTAAGCTGAACTGAGCTTTTGTTGTCTAGCTATGTAATGCTGCCAAAGAATTAGTAATTCTTAGCACGAATATGTTGGAGTTTCAAATATTATTGTCTGTTTTATTTTTTTGGCATATACCTATTATTGATTTGAAGTTTATCTTTTAGGTAGTAATTAATGTTTCTCCGAGCTAGGGATTAGCACATGAATATAGTGTTATCTGTGGGACTAAAATGGTTAGGATTAATGAGGAGTGTGTTTATTTATGATAGATACTGAGTACAGTAAACAGTGGCTAGCAGTACAAGTAAAGAGTGTTTAGTTCACAGAAAGCAGTGTTGTTTAGTTAAGGGTGTTGATCTTGTAATTCCCTGCATCACCTCTTCCTTAATTTCACTTTTAGGGACTTGCCAAAAGAAGTCCCTGAGATCCTTTTAGGGAATGCATCAGATATTGCTATGTTTCTCTGTTCTTATCTCCAAAAGGCAAAGGCAAAGGCAAAGCTCTCATAACCAGTCCTGGGTTGTCTACAAAACTGGTGATAACCTTTTCTTTACCCCGTTCACAGCATTACCATCAACCTTGTTTTTCCTGGCCAATTTGACGAAGTAGTTAAAAGTTTTGTTTGTTTTCTTGTTTGAACCATAATTAGATCTCCTTTCTACTCTAATATTCAGTTACCCCGTTCACAGCATTACTACAATGTATGAAGCTTTTGACTCGGGAAACTTTACGGGATCCAATTTGTCTTTTAAAAATAGATTTCGCACTAATATTTTTAAATTTTGCTCCACGCTTAGGATTCAATGAACTTTATTTCCAGTTTTAAGAAGAAATTATTTAGAAGCTATCTCTACTAATCAATACGCATACATTAGCACTTGCTGTGATTGTCACATATTTCCAGTTTGTGCTTTCTGCATTTCGTTTGTGACTTCATAAATAATGTGTTCTATTTATGTTTCTCGAACCTGACCTCACTCTAATATCTTCAAGTATCTTTATGTTTCGTTTGTGCTAGGTGTACTAAAAATACTTGATACTTTCAAAATTCAAAAAATAATTGATCATGTTTTTTTAATTCTATCCTTAGTACTTAAAGTCGTTCTAAATTGTGAAAAGAATTATTTAATAGGGTTATACTAGTCAAATTACCATTCTTATTAATTTTTTCTTAATGAATGTGCAAATCTTATTCTAGCAATTAAAATGAAACAGAGGGAGTATTAAATTTATTAGTAAAGGCAAAAGAACCTTTTCCTTTCCCCACGTTTAAGACCGACTTTTAAGTTTTTATTTATTTTATTTTATTTATTTAATTTAAAAAGAGAATCAACTTTCTTTCCAAATTTATAAGTTCAAAGATGTTTAATCTTTTGTTCTCGGAACCATCTTCGTACCTCGTTCATGGTGACAATTCTCAACCTTTCTCCAATATATTTTTTTTCATGTTATGATTTTTTTTTTCCAACTGTTTAAGGAGACAAACTTCTTTCTATATTTTTTGTTGTTTCATTTGCTTTATTAATATAGATTATTTAAGTAACATGAAACAATTTATCTATATATTACATAATGTTTCTTAGAAGAGGTGATACTTCACTTTTCTTAGGCCACAAATCTTATTAATTTTTTTTTTAAAAAAAAATTAATTCACTCAATTCTTTAATAATTTTTCATTTTCTTAGAATGTACAGTATTATTGTTTATTATCATAAAAAGGGAATGAAATGAAATTGAGGCCAATGAAGAGTTTTCCTAGACAAAGATAACCGAAATCACATTATGAGACTTAACGTTCTTTAATATATATATATTTTCTTCTCTCTTTCTCTTTTTTCATATTCATATTTTTGCGAATGAAATAATCACCTAATTTTGCAGGTTGTTATAAATTTATAGTGTAAAAAGATACCGGTATCCCATGTGAACACATGCTATAGTGAAATCTCTCCACAAAAGCGTTCATTTTCATGGATGTCACAACACGTACGATGTTCCTCTAAGCAAATAGATTGGCTTAAGAAATATTAGATTAGTCATACAATCTCTTACTCATATTTCAGAGAATGACATTTTCTCTTTTCCTATTTAAGTCATATTTAATGTCTTTAATTTGTTAATACATTATTAAACTTATAGAAGAATTTTAAGAGTCACATACAAGATTATTTTTTTTAATAACTATTAAAAAAGATCTATTCTTCATAATCATATATGTGAAAATATGTCAAATGTACACTTGACTAAGGTACCTCGGGGAAGACAAAAATCAAAAGGGGTAAAAGAATGAAGGGAAGCACAATTTTAATTTTTTTGATCTTTTGCTCTTTGTCTCTCGTTTTTCAATTTGAGGGAGGCTGAAAGCTTGATAAATAGGATATTCTCCAACTCCATTTTGACCAATAATTGAATTTGGCCCTAAACACTTAGATATTTCACTTAAGATTTTTGGCAAATTTTCAATTGCTATAAAGGATAATTGGGAGCATGGTTTAAAGCTTTACTTGAGTTTTTTTGAGTAAATATTTTTAATTGATCCTTTTTCTTTTGACAACTTTTGAGCTACTTAGTCAAAAGATGGTTATCATTACATCTACAAGTTATTAGAAATAGATATTCAAAACAGAAAAAGTGCCAAAAGAATCTTAACTCAAACCTGAGAAAGAAAAAAAAAGAAAAAAATCCCTCTTGGTCAGTCTATCACAACTTTTAATATTACAAGATAGAAAATATTCTAACAATAACACCAGTAATAATCACATGAATAGCAACATATATTACCTTAACATAATTTATAGATGTCGGTATCTAGATGCAGATTCAGAATTTAAGCTTTGTAGTTTCAACATTTAAGATTTTAGAATTAAACCCGTTATATGTTTAAAGGCATATATAGTTTCACGTACTAATACTTACATTCCCCTATGTCACTACCACGGTATGAAACTTTATTGGAACTAATAGAAAAAATAATTGTGGTAATAACAATGAAAGGAAAAATTAAACTAAAAATGTAATTCATCCATTTTAGTTTACCTTCATTGCATCCCCAACACCTCCAAACGCCTGCTTAATTTTTATGCAGCCTTTCTTTGAATTGGAACGTACCTATCGTGTCCATCCTATTGTATTGTTGTTGACGTTAGTGTGATCGTCTAAATATTTAATTTGCTTTAGCCAGAAAACCTACAAGTAACGCCAGTCAATTAAAAAGTTTCGTAACTGAAATAGCTAAGTCTTATTTCAAATAAAACATTCCATTTACTTAACTTGGAATACAAAAAGTATCTTGTTTCAGATAAAACATTTCATTTACTTAACTTTGGTTACAGAAAGTTGCCAGATGTTTTAACGATGAGAGTTGGATTTTTCAAAATGATGATGCCATATTGTAAAGAAAAACATGAGAGGGTAAATATAAATAAAGGAGATTAAGAAAATTGAAAAATGACTTTTCAATTTTTGTTTTTTTTAATATAGTACATTTGACATAATTAAGAAAGTTAAATAATTGATTTTTGAGTTTTTTTAAAAAAAATTTATAACAAATAAATAAGAACACACTTTTTACATTAACACAGAATAATTAATTTGACTTTTGGAAGAGCGAAGTGGTCGTTTAACTTTTCATTCTAAAATATTTAATGATCTAATAATACATATTGTAATTTAAATTTATTTTTTAATACATAAAATATTATACGAGTAGTTTTAGATTGAAGGACAAAATCATCGTTCAATATTTGATGCGCAAATTGATTTTTCAACTATTAACTTTGGGGCTTCCTATTTTTAGAATAGTACAAATAGATATATTTTTATTTTTATTTATTTATTTTATTTAGTGGAGGGAAAAAATTATAATCAACTTTGAAGTTAGGAGTTTCTGACTTTAATTTTATTACATTTTTATATATTATATTTATTTTTTTATTTTTTTAATTTTATTCAGTGAAGGAGTAAAATTGTAATGCAACTTTGAAGTCAAAAACTTTCCACTTTTATTATATTTTAATCTATTCTTATTGTTAGTTATTATTTAGTGAAGTTTGTTTAATGACATTGATGATAACATTAAATGACATTAATTAAATAAATAAATTAAAAAATAATTTTAAAATAAAAAAATTCCTAAAAAAATAAAAATAAATCCAATCATGCCCCTAAGCTCCTTAATATATATTGATTCTTTAGATTTTATGGCATTCTTTATCACCACTAATGATTCTTCTCTGATTTTTATTGTTATTATTATGAAGGTGCGGCTGAAAGAAAATAATTTTACCAATAAATTTTTTTGATTTTTTTTCTTTACATTTCACTTGCAGATTAGATATACATAATTTAATAATATTTTTAAAATTTGCTAAGGTTTTATACTTATTGATATGTCACGTTTGCCAAACTAGTGCAATAAAAATAAGAAAGATAAAATTTATTGGATTACTATAAATATGTTTTTCTTTAATTTCATTAATATCTCTTTCTTTCTTTCATTTCATAAATACTTTTTTATTTATTTTCTCACATGAAAACAAAATATAATATGTGATTTAATATGTTCAAACAACAAAATTTAACATGATTAATAATCATTAAAATTATTCGCAAAACGTGCGGGTTTTAGTATTTATCTATAATTTAAAAAATAAGAAATAATGAACAATAATATAAGTCAAGTTTAATAAAAACAAATTAGGTGATCTTTTGTACATGAAATTCACCTATAAAGTATAAAATATAGATGATTATCTCAATAAAAGATATCAATTTTCAAGTAAATATCTTTTTAAATATTGAGAATGTATGTGGAACATGTATAATGTATTCATTAGTTTGGTGTAAATTAAAGAGTATCTCTCCAAACTTGTCCACAAAACTCACTTTAACTATTTAACTTTAAGGGAATTTAAATACCCCCCTTAACAACTTTAAATTGAATTTTAATCAATTCTCCCTTGCCCACACCAAGTCAAGGCAGGGTGTTGTTGAGTCACGCGCGTTCTTAGGAAGACACGTATTTATGAGTAATTTTTTTAAATATAAATTATTAGTTATTGAAAATTATTAATATTAAAAAAATGTGACCCACCCACTTCTCAAAGAAAGACCCGACCGTCCCAAATAAAACCCCTAATTCCTAAACAATCTCACTCAGTTAGTTACCCAAATAAACATCTCTAATTCTCAACACTCGAACTCTTGAAGTGATCGCGTTCTGTGTTTTGCCATTAGTGTTAGGGTCGAGGTGGCCATCGTCGAACACAAATTACTCAGGTTGGTATTTTGTCTTTAGGTTAGTGTAGAATCTGTGTTTAGGGTTTTTTTTCTTGAAAAAAAGTGTTCTATGATCTCCAATTTGTATTTTCAGTTTGAGAATGGATTTTGTGTTCGTAACCTTGAGGTTTCACCATGGAGGGATATTACAACAAAAACCTAGCATTAAGTATGAAGGAGGTTCGGTTACAGATTGTTTTGACGTAGATATTGATAAATTCTCCTACTTCGAGTTTGTTGATTATGTTAAAAAAATTGGATATAATTGTTCGTCTTGCATTGTTTATATCAGGCCACCTAAATGTGGTTATTTAGTAGAAATTAAAAGTGATAGGGACATTATTGGTATTGTACCTCAATTAAAAAATGGGGATATTGTTGAGCTCTACGTATCCCACTTGATTGAAGAACCTGTTGTGGTCCCCCCTGCCCTTGAATATGTAAACCATGTAAGTGGGGATCCACTGCTACTTTTGAGGGTAGTGAGAATTTAGGGTTTGAAGGGGTTGCACAACTCCAAGAGTCTGTTGGAGAGGAATTTGGTGGGACTTCAACCACTGCTGCTGAAGCTGATGTTCCCTCAGTTGAGTCTGATTGGGAAAGTGAAACTGAAGTTCCTGAAGACTCAGAAAATTTAGAGTTTGATGAAGGTGAAGAAGAATATGGTAGTGATGTTCATGAAGAGGTTAGAATTCTTAGGGAAGACAAAAGGCTGCCAAAACAAAAAAGAGGAAAGAAAAAGGTCATAGAGCTAAAGGAGTTGATTTAGGTAAAAAAGGTGTAGATTTGGGATATGATGAGTATGCATCAAAGAAAAAGAGTACTCTAGAGGGTAAAATAGCTGGTGATGAGCCATATTTTGATTCAGATGAGCTGTTAGCTTTGAAACAGATACAGATGAAGATGTTGAAGATGTTGAAGAAGCTGATGATGCAACTGAGGTTCAAAAACCTGCAAGAAGAGAAAAAAGAGCAGAGCAAAAAGAAATAGACATAGGGTTATTTTTTATCCTTCTTGTCAAGTAATAGTTTGGGAGACTGGCCTTCCCTTTAAAAGTGTAAAACAGTTTAGAGAAGCAATCACTAGGTATGCAGTTCAAGAACATGTTGAGTTAGATAAGTATGTTAATGAATCAACCAAGGTGAGGGTAAGGTGTACAACAGGTTGTCCATGGCTGTTGTTTGGAAGTTATGATTCTAGAACAAAAGACTTTGTGGTAAAGACATATAATCCAGTGCATAAGTGCAATGGCATAACTATTAACAACCTGGTGAATTCAAAGTACTTGGCAGAAAGATACAAGGACAGAATTATTTCTGAACCTGACATTAGAGTTTTTCAATTGCAAAATTTAGTTAAAAAAGAGTTGGAGGTGTATGTTGGGAGGACAGTGGCAAGAAAAGCTAGAAACATAGTGTTATAACAGATTATGGGTGACCATGTGGAGGAGTTAGAAGAATTTTGGATTATAGGGATGAACTCCTAAGGACTAATCCAGGCAGCACATGTGTGGTGAAACTTAGTGAAGAAACCTTTAAAGATGAAAGAAAAATGTTTCAATCATTTTATATATGTTTTGATGCTTTGAAAAAGGCATTCAAAGCTGGTTGTAGGAGATGTATTGGGCTTGATGGATGCTTTTTGAAAGGTGTTTGTAAAGGCCAATTACTTGTGGCTGTTTGTAAGGATGGAAACAATCAAATGCTACCATTGGCTTGGGCAGTAGTTGAAGTTGAAAATAAATTCACTTGGAAATGGTTTGTAAGCCTTTTAAGGGATGATCTTGAGCTTGGAGATGGGACAGAGTTGACTATCATTATAGATATGCAGAAGGTGGTTTATGTTTTGTTATTCATTATTTATATTTTGAAATTTTTTATTACATTATACTATTGTAATCTAATATTTCTAATATATATTATAGGGTCTTGACTTAGCTATCCAGGAGTTGCTGCCAAATGCAGAACAAAGAATGTGTGCCAGACACATCCTAACCAACTGGTCTAAGAATTGGAGAGGCATTGAGAGGAGGAACTGTTTTTGGAGATGTGCTAAGTCTACATTCCTCCAAGAATTGAGAAGAAATTTGGATCATATGGAGAAGTTAGGGGATAAAATATGTGATGACTTGTTGTGGTACAATATAGAAAGGTGGTCTAAGGTTTACTTCAAGACCTTTAGCTGTTGCGATAATGTTGACAACAACATGGTTGAAAGCTTCAATTCATGGATATTGGGGCTAAGACACAAGACTATCATTATAATGCTTGAGGAAATAAGAGTCAAAATGATGAGAAGAATAGGACAAATGAGGGAGTTTTCCAATACTTGGATAACTGACGTTTCTCCAATGGCCCTAAAAGTATTGCAAGAGAATACATCAAAGTCAATGAGGTGTAGCCTTGAATGGAATGGTGAATATGGCTTTGAGATTAAGGATAGCTTGGGTAACACATTTATAGTGAAGCTGAATGATCAAACTTGTACTTGTAGATCCTGGATGCTAAAAGGTATACCTTGTTGTCATGCTATAACTGCACTTCATTTCAGAAAATTGGAACCTATTAACTATGTTGCACATTGGTATAATAAGGAACTTACCTCAAGACTTATAGTTACTTCATTCAACCTGTTACTAAAATGCAAATGTGGCCAGAATCAACCAACCCTTCTATTAGACCACCTGAAATAAAAAAAACTGTCAGGCGGGCCCAAAAAATGTAGGAGGAAGGAGCAAACTGAAAATAAAACAGGAAAGTTGACTAAAAAAGGTGTTGAAATGACCTGCAGCATTTGTCACACAAAGGGTCACAATAAGAGGGGTTGTCATTTGGGTGCACAAGCTACTACAGGCATTGGAAGGGGGAAAGGACAAGTTCAGCAAGGTCTAGTGTTGGTTCTTCTGTAGCACCAACTGAAACTTAACAAAGCACACGCAGAGGAAGAGGAAGACCAAGAGGTTCTACAAAACAGGTAACCTTTGTTAATTTACAGTTTAACCAATGCTTTTTAAACTTCCTGAAATATGTTATAGACTACTTAAATATGTTATAGAGTACTGTTGCTGTTGCCACTGAAAGAGGAGGAGGTACACCTTTTAAAAGACCAAGAATGGTTGGAATGGGTATTCTACATACACAAAGTGGTTTTACAATCCATAATGTAAGTTGTATGATTTTTACAAACTTTTTTCAAGTTTAAACCAAACTTTTACAATCCTAAGTCCACTTATTTTTGTAAATGCAGCCTGAAATGCCAATGAACTCATCAATAGTGACTGGAAACCTTGGGCATCACAAGCCAAGAATAGGGGTGAAATGGAGAGGAAAGGCTGTTGTGACCCGCAGAGACTTCAAGAGATGAGAGAAGAAAAAAGAATGAGGACAAGGTCCAACGCTGCTGAAAAAAATTTAAGTCAAACTAGTTCATCAGTTGTCCAGTAGTGCTTGATATGCAGTTGTGACTGCACTAAATTGATGACTGTTTTTATGAAACAATTATGCAGTTGTGACTGCATTAATTTGGCGTTTGTTTTTACATTACTCTGCAGTTGCCACTGCAATTTTATGTCCTGTATAACTCTAGTTTTGGTTGGAGTTATTGTGAACTATGATTTTCTTCAATATTATGCAGCAAAGACTACATTTGTTTGGTGTCTATTTTTGTTTCTTGTTAACATTATGGTCAGTATTGTAATCAACTTGTCAAGTAAATTTATAAATAATATATAACCAATCATAACAAAACAGAATACACAAACAAACTACATTAGATTAAAAGACTATTTTATACACTAAGTCAAGCTTGATTACAAAAGAGGCTACAACTAATTGGTTTCAATACAAAGGATCTTACACACCTACATATCATCAAATAACATCAAGAGTCTAAAGTAACTTCATTGAACCTTTCTTCATGTAGATGACTCCAAACCAATAGCTTAAAGCTACTGCTATAATACAAAAAAACACAACAAAGAAGAGTGCATTCTCGCCACTCCTTTGTTTAACCATGTTGCTCCTCTACTTCTTTTCTCTTTTTTTCATCTTTTCAATCTCTTCTTCCAACTTCTCCAATTTCATTTTTACGCAGTTATCATCTTGTTTGGATTCTGTAGGATTGTCAACTTCTTCAGCAACTTCCTCAATCTCAACCAATTTCTCATCATCATTCGTTGTTGTATGCTTCTCAAGATATTGCGAGCATTCCAATAGATTCTCAAGCTTTCCCATTTTCTCTATTAGTTTTGGAATCACAAATTTGGACTTAGGGTCAGTGTTTTCTTTATCCCTCCAACACCAAAAATCACAAGATCTTGGACCCTTCAATGATGAAAAATAATGAAGGAATTAGTGTTCAGTTACAATTAAAATACAAAAAATTTGCTTAATGAACTTCTAATTACCCCATAATAAGGACATGACCAATATCTTCTACCGGGATTTGTCGAAGTCCAAGATGTTTTCAGACGTACCACAAATCCATGATTGCAATGAACTTCTTCCTTCAAAGCAGGATCATCCTCTTCCATGCAAAGCTTAGTCAAGTTTATTGATCACATTGTGTGCTACGAAGAAAAAAGACAAAAACATGAGCTTATTCAAGTTTAGAAGAAATCTCACTCCAAGCAGTTCCATATACTTCCAACAACACGAGCAACGAAGAAAAAGGACAAAAACAGAATCAAAATAAAAGAGAAGGAGAATAAGATGACTCAATCTTTACCTTTTTTCGAACAAATTGTAGCAAACGTATCCTTCAAATATTCAACATTCAGGTTTAAGAATTAAAATTAGAGGGGATGAATGAGACTATTGAAGATGAGGGAGAAGAAGAAATTCCATAGCTAAATCAGATGTGGTGTTAATTGAAGAAGGGGAGGAGGAAATTTAGAGTAAGAAGGGGAGAAGAAAAATTTAGGGTTCTTCATTGAAGAACAGATAGGGTCGGATGTTACCCTTTTATTAGTTATAAAATTAATTATTTTTTTTAATATTTAATTATGAAAATAAAGATATAACACGCCCAATGATGTTATTACAACATGCGACTTGGTGTGGGGAAGGGAGGGTTGATTAAAATTCAATTTAAAGTTGTTAAGGAGGGTATTTAAATTCCCGTAAAGTTAAATAGTTAAAGTGAGTTTTGTGGACAAGTTTGTGGTGGATTTTATGTATTTACTCTAAATTAAACATGACAAGTTTTTACTATCTTCGATTTCATAAATTATTTAATTAGAATACATTGAATAGAAAACAAAATTAGAGTTATAATTTTATTTTAAAATAAAAATTAATATGCTCAAACAATAAGATACGTAATAATTTTCCATAAGATACTAATTACCTAATTAACAATAAGTCACAACTTTTTTCTATTTATTTTTTTTTGAAAAAAAAGAAAAGGAAAAGTTTCCATATATACGCCTGGTTACCAAAAACGTGTAAAATTAACAAATAGTTTCCATAAGTGTAGCTTTAATTTCCTAACAGTGTCATCTATAAATACCTCTACCTTCTTTCCGTTCATTGTTAATTTGTTATTGAGAAAAACAAAACAGTCTATAAATTTATCTGCCTTCTTTCGTTCATTGCTATTGAGAAAAAAGAACAAAGAGATCAGTCATGGAGAATTTGAAAGAGGGTTTCCGTTTTCGTCCAACTGACGGAGAAGGACTTAATTTCTTGTTGAAGTTCATTGCTGGACAACCTATGAATGATAGTGGATTCATCACCACTAACGTTGATGTGTACGGGAAACAAGAACCGTGGGAGATTTATGGTTGTGGGGTAGCTTGCGTTTGATTGTCGTTTAATTGTCTTTAGTCTTATTAAAGCTCTTGTACATGTTTAGACTAGATACTTGGGTAACCTGTTGTTTGGGATTTCGAAGGTAAAAATGGTGTATCAATTATTTAATAATATTTAATTTTAAAAATGATTTTATTTGAGATAATTGGGTTGTAAAGAAGTTCTCCTGTCGCACCAGGATTGAGTGGATGTCTGCATGATTTTTTTTATTATTATTATTACTATTACTACTACTATGTCCGCATGATGCACCAAATTGGATCGTGTCAATTTATTACTGTAACAATTGTTATTTTTGAACAACAATTATATAGAAATAGAACTTGAGTGGACTTATATAGACCAGATCTCTTTAAGTATGTATTAACGTTTATTTATGAGTTCATTAGCTATAAATATTATTATTTACATAACTAATATATTCTTTGTGAACAACCATTAAATAAGAATGAATAAGACGAAAGGATGCGAGATAAAAAATCTTTATTTATGGATAACATTTACTTATGATTAGAATAACCATAAATATTATTATTTACATAATTAATGTATTATTTTATTTCTGAACAACAATTAAATAAGAATGTGTATAATACCATAGGACTTACGTAAATATCTTTAATTATATACAAGATTTACCTTTAACTACAATCACACACACACATGTGTGTGTTTTAGACATAAATAAAGTGATTTGCACCTTTTTATGACCATCATTCTTGTTCATCTTTTTCTCTTTTTTGTTGCCATTTTTTGTCTTTCATTTATTAACAAGATCTACTAATTAATCGAATTAACACAAACGTTGTAAAGTAAATAGTCAAGCAAATATTTGTATAAGCTTTATTGTCTACATAAAACTTTGCAATAAAGCTCAATTAACTCTCTCATTTAATCCACATAGAATGACAGAAGCAATATTAGATTGGTCATTCAATCTCTTATTAATATTTCAGAGAATGACATTTCCTCTTTCCCTATTTAAATCATATTTAATGTCTTTTATTTGTTAATACATTATTAAACTTATAGAAGAATTTTAAGAGTCATGTACAAAATACTATTTTTCCAATAACTATCGAAAAAGATCTATTCTTCGTAATCATATATGTGAAAACATGTTAAATGTACACTTGAGTAACTAGTACCACAAGGAAGACAAAAATCAAAAGGGGTAAAAGACAGAAGGAAAGCACAATTTATTTATTTTTATCTTTTGCTCTTTGTCTCTCTTTTTTTAAATTGAGGGAGGCTAAAAGCTTGATAAATAGGATGTTCTCCAACTCCATTTCAACCAATTTTTGAATTTGGCCCTAAACACTTAAATATTCACTAAGATTTTCGGCAAATTTTTAATTCCTATAAAAGATAATTGGGAGCATGATTTAAAACTTTTACTTGAGTTTCTTTTAAGTAAATGTTTTTTAATTGATTCTTTTTTCTTGACAATCTTGAGCTACTTAGGCAAAAGATGGTTATCGTTACATCTATAAGTTATTAGAAATAGATATCCAAATACACTTTTACTAATTGAAGTGCAAGACACTTTTATGTCAGCTAAAGTTCTTAAGGTTTTTTTGTTATTTCAATTACTTAATAAGTAATTTATTATTTCGACTTTATCACAAATTTGATATAAAATCTCTTTTACTTGCTCATTTTTTTTCCTACTAAACTCTACGTAAAAAAAAATTAATTACAAATTAAATGAGTTGTCAAAACTTTTATTTTCGGATTTCTTCTTATTGTGTTATCGTTATTACTTCTTATATTCAATTTGTTTAAAATTTAAATACTAGTTTGATTGAATTTTCAAAACTAATTTTGCAATATATATGTGATTTAAAATTATAGATTTGTACGTTTGGATTATCTTTTCAGATAAAAAAATAAAGAGAAAAATATACTTTAAAATATTTATAATGCTCGAGATATTTGATAAATTTTAAATCACAATTTTATTTTTTTTAAAATTATAACTATATGAAGCACAAATAAATTTACTAATAGTAGTCTAATATCTTCAAATATCTTTATTATTCTTTGCGTTTTATGGCATTCTTTATCACCAATAATGATTCTTCTCTAATTTTTATTGTTATTGTTATGACGATGCGACAGAAATAAAATATAATATGTGATTTAATATGTCCAAACAACAAAATTTAACATGATTAATAATCTTTAAAATTATTCACAAAACGGGCACGTTATAGTATTTATCTATAATTTAAAAAATGAGAAATAATGAGCAACAATAGAAGTCAAGTTTAATAAAAACAAATTAAGTAATCTTTTGTACATGAAATTCACCTGCAAAGTATAAAATATAGATGTTTATCTCAATAAAAGATATCAATTTTCAAGTAAATATTTTTTAAAATATTGATAAGAATATATATGAAACACGTATAATATATTCATTAGTTTAGTGTAAATTAAACCTGACAAGTTTTTACTGTCTTCGATATCATAAGTTATTTAATTAGAATACATTGAATAGAAAACAAAATTAGAGTTATAATTTTATTTTTTTTAAAAAAAAAATAATTTGCTCAAACAATAAGATACGTAATAATTTTCCATAAGATACTAATTACCTAATTAACAATAAGTCACAACTTTTTTCTATTTATTTTTTTTTGAAAAAAAAGAAAAGGAAAAGTTTCCATATATACGCCTGGTTACCAAAAACGTGTAAAATTAACAAATAGTTTCCATAAGTGTAGCTTTAATTTCCTAACAGTGTCATCTATAAATACCTCTACCTTCTTTCCGTTCATTGTTAATTTGTTATTGAGAAAAACAAAACAGTCTATAAATTTATCTGCCTTCTTTCGTTCATTGCTATTGAGAAAAAAGAACAAAGAGATCAGTCATGGAGAATTTGAAAGAGGGTTTCCGTTTTCGTCCAACTGACGGAGAAGGACTTAATTTCTTGTTGAAGTTCATTGCTGGACAACCTATGAATGATAGTGGATTCATCACCACTAACGTTGATGTGTACGGGAAACAAGAACCGTGGGAGATTTATGGTTGTGGGGTAGCTTGCGGTGATGACGACGGGGACGACAGTCAATATCGTTTCTTCATCACAAAGCTCAAGAAGAAAAACGAGTCCATGTATCGTCGTAACGTGGGAAACAAAGGGAGTTGGAAACAACAAGACAAGGGCAAAGAAGTTCGAAAGGGCGGAGGACCGGTGATCGGGTACAAGAAGAGCATGTCTTACGTGAATAAGGGTAAGGGGTATAATCGAAAAAATGGGCATTGGCTGATGAAGGAGTACGAGCTCTCTGAGGCTATTCTTGAGAAATTCGGCCATGATTGCAGAGATTATGTACTCTGTGCCATCAAGAAGAGGCCCAAGGCTTTCTTGAATTTTCAAGAATCGACTAATTATGATGAGCCATTACAAGGAGTACTAAATGCAGGGGACTATATGCAGAGAAATCCAATGCCAGAATTAGATTCTCTTCAGTTGCATCCATTGATCAAGAAGGGGACTGCTATGTTGTTGGATAATGTTCCTGAGGAAACTGGTAATAATTTGTGCGGCAATTTGGAACGCGAAACCACTGCTTTCTTGAATGTTCAAGAATCTGCACTTGAATCGACTAGTTATGTTTATGATGAGCCATTACTGATCAAGCCATATGATGCAGGGGACTATATGCAGAGAAGTTCAGTGCCCGAATTAGATGCTCTTGAGTTTCATCCATTGACCGAAAAGAACTTGGAAGAATTAGGTGTGATGTTACATGATATGCGCGAAGACGAGGACTTGAATATCACCGTTGAGCCATTGTTAGCTCCTTATACTTTTGAAGCCGCGTCTATGCTGGATCATCAATGGCATAATATACTGCTGGACTCCAACGACATAGATCAGATATTACAAGGAATCTGAGGGTTGTGCAAACGGAACAATACACGAGAACCAGTTAATTAGTTTTGCTTGTCTATGAAGCATTTAATTATCAGCAATTCATTATTAGATTCTTGAACAAGCTGTATAAATCTTTTCTAGTATATATATATATATATATATATGATTGAGCATTTATTTTGAGTTGTTTCTTCATTAAATTTATCTTGCTTTTATTATATGTTACTATGTTATAATATTAGTCAGAACTCAGAAGTGAATAAATAAGCCCAACAGTACCCCCAATGTATGAGAAAATAACAATTCACTCTTTTATCAGCAACATTGAGGGAGTTGTGTGATAAAATTAGATGTGATTTCAGTTGTCTCTTCCAAATTAGATTAAGCTGAACTGAGCTTTTGTTGTCTAGCTATGTAAATGCTGCCAAAGAATTAGTAATTCTTAGCACGAATATGTTGGAGTTTCAAATATTATTGTCTGTTTTATTTTTTTGGCATATACCTATTATTGATTTGAAGTTTATCTTTTAGGTAGTAATTAATGTTTCTCCGAGCTAGGGATTAGCACATGAATATAGTGTTATCTGTGGGACTAAAATGGTTAGGATTAATGAGGAGTGTGTTTATTTATGATAGATACTGAGTACAGTAAACAGTGGCTAGCAGTACAAGTAAATAGTGTTTAGTTCACGGAAAGCAGTGTGTTTAGTTAAGGGTGTGAGAACCTTCTCTTGAGTTGGTCTTGTCAATTTTTAATTTTATCTTCCTTATATTTCCCTCAAGATATTTACTTAAAATAAAAATGACTCTATCAATAAATCTATAATTATTCACATTAATTTATATTAAATTTATTAGATAAAGGCAAAAAAACTTTTTCCTCTCCTCATGTTTAAGATTGAATTCTAAGTTGTTTTTTTTTAAAAAAAAAAAGAATCAGGTTTCTTCTCAAATTTATTAGTTTAAAGATCTTTAATCTTTTGTCCTCAAAACCATCTTTACACTTCATTCATGGTGACAATTTTCAACCTTTCTCCCATAATTTTTTTTTATGTTATGGATTTCCTTTTTCTTTTTTTTTTCCAACTGTTTAAGGAGTCGAACTTCTTCTTTCTATACTTTTTGTTGTTTCATTTACTTTATTAATATAGATTATTTAAGTAACATGAAACAATTTATCTATATATTATATAATGTTTCTTAGAAGAGGTGATGTGTCACTTTTTCTTAGGCCAAAAATCTTACTATTTTTTTAATTCACTCAATTCTTTAGTAGTTTTTCATTTCTTAGAATGTACAGTATTATTGTTTATTATCGTACAAGGGAATGAAATGAAACGAAACTTGAGGCCAATGAAGAGTTTCCTGGACAAAGATAATTGAAATGACATTATGAGACTCAACGTTCTTTAATATATATACTTTCTTCTCTCTTTCTCTTTTTTCATATACATATTTTTGCGAATGAAATTAGGTAACTAATTTTGTAGGTTGTTATAAATTTATATTGTGTAAAAAGATACCGATCATCCTATATGAACACATGCTACAGTAAAATCTCTCCACAAAAGCATAAGAATATCTAGAAAAATGTGGTTCACAACATTTAAAGAAATGGAAGAACATCTTTTGCCTGTACTGCAGTTTGACATATAAATTAAAAGCTAATTTTTTTTTTAACTCTTCATTCTTCTTATAATCGTAGTTGTAAAGTCAAAGAAAGTAAAATGTGATACTTTGGCTTATGAAATTTGGCATTTGGCTCGGAAAACAAAATGTTGCATCCTCCATTTCCGCATGAGAAATTAACAGTTGAATACTTTATAAGTTAGATATATGGTTAGTATGACTTTAATGCTCTCTACAAGACGTTTAATTATTCTCATATTATATGCTACTTTTGGAGATCATTGGAAAAATATACAAAAACAAATCCCATAAAAGAGGGAACATATAGAAATATTCAAGTGTTTCTCCTTTTACTGCAGATGCGTACGATCAAAATGCTCGATGAGTTTTCATCTCAATCTAATATGAGAATAAACATCTTGTATCTCGCTGCCTGTTCGAAAAGAAAAGTAGATTGGAACATTAACCCAAAAAAAAGGGACTAATTTGTGAAAGCAAAGCACAACGGAATGGTGCTCACCAAATGTACTATCAGAATCAGAACCTTTTCTCGGTATACAACACAACTAATTCTCTAATATCAACAGTTTTACCAAATTTGAGAATTTTTGGACAGCGTAAAATACGACTCATTTATCTGCAGACTCATTCAGATAGATAGACACAGATAGCACAAAAAACTCTGATAAGAAATCCGCTATTATAACAGTTTAATGATCAAATAGCTATGTCAGAGAAGTCTCAGATATAATTTTTGACAAAAAATGCTAAGATGATTTGAAAGCTTAAAAAGTAACATCAGAATATGGCGAATCAAGCTCACCATCCCTGAGCCAAATGAGTTTCTGAATTGTCCTTCCAATTTTCCTCTTATCAACTCTTCCAGAAAGATATAGATATTTGTTGTTAAGGTCATCACAACTATTTTCCTCAGCAGTCCATGCCCTCGTCCAAATAGCTCAAGGAGTTAGGCTGGCATCAGTTTCATCACGAACGCCATCTAGGGTATTAACATTGTCTGATAAGTAGGAAGAGCCACCTCTATAATCATATCTCCAACTAATGCAACAAAATAGCCGTCAGGAATTTCCTTGCACCTCTCCCTCAGCTCCTTAAACTGCTCATCAAATCCTTTAGAGGCGGGATCAGGAATAAGATAACTGGCCTGCCAATACTTCTACACTAAAAAATGTAGTAATACATCATAATGCAGCAAAATATTATTCTTTACTTTAAGAAGAGCTCACCTTAAATCTTTCATATGTTAGTTATAGTACAAAGAGATCATCAACAAATATAAAAGCCAAAAGACTCTATTCCAAACTATGAGCTTTGCCCGTAGGCATCAACATGCCTCTAATTTGTTCTTTTTACTCTAAGATCCTATCATGAATTGTAGTTTCTTAAAAAAGCAACAAAAAAGAAAAAAAACTCCGTCATAAGCTATTAACAATTCAACTGTCTTTTAACTCTTACTCTGCTCCTTCCGTTCTTCTTTCTCCTTAAAACACCCATTGACCGTTCTTCAAAATATTTTTTAAATTTGCAACAGTAGAAAAACCTGTACTATCCAAGAAACAAAACCTTTTTAAGAAGATAACTGCAGCCACGAGTTGTTTGAAAGAAGAGAAGAAATGAAAACAACAACAACATTCAAAGCAGCCACCTATATGATTAAGAATGCGCTGATATTAGTTCATCCTAGATCGATGCCTCCAAGTATGTTAATTCATTTCAGTTATATTTTCCTTAAGTTCATTTGAAAACAGAAGCAATTACAAGAAGAAGTAAGAAAATTAATAATAAAATGTCAAATAATTGCACTCGATCTCAGTTGAAGAGTGAAATCAAACAATAGCCAAGTAACAGTATCATGACCAAATCCATCTTCGCGAGTGGAGGAGATAATGCAATGTTTCATAATTCTTCTAAAATCCCTCTATTTTTCTGTTTATGTGTTACTTATATTTTATCTCACTTCCTTAAGAATAAGAATGAACTCATACATAAACTAAACTTCTCTGTGGGTAGAAGGAGGAAAATTCTGCATATCTTAATTGCATTGGTTCTCCAAGCAAAGTCCTACCAACACCAGTAGCCATTGGTTCACAACGATGGCGCAAGAGGGACTCTCTTCTCAACTCTTTATGAGCTAAAAGATATGTTTCTATATTTAAGCACAAGCGTTCTTTTCTTCCTATCTAATGAGGGAGAAATGTACTTTCTTCAAATTTCATTTTCCGCTATTTTCTTTCCCTCCATTTCCCATTTCATACCTTTTAACCAAAATAAACCAACAGCTGTGTGATAAAACTAGATGTGCAAGCCATGAGGTAGATGTGATTTCAGTTGTCTCTTCCAAATAAGATTAAGCTGAAATGCATGTTTATCATAGTCGACAACAAACCTTCTCTTGTAAAATGCATTAAACTTACTAGATAATGTGTCATAGATATATGAAGGTGACAGATCTGATTTACATAAATACATCAGTCATCCAAGATCTTTTAGTGGGATAAAAATGGTGCAGAGAAACCCAAAGCATGATATGAATGATCCAACTTGCAGTTAGATGCGTGCAAGTTGTTTATTGCTGATAAGAATACTTGTTTCTATTGATTTTCCCAAAAACAATGAATTCCAAATGTATCATATAATATGAGAACAATTAAACGTCGTAGAGAGAATTAAAGTCACACTTACCTTTTATCTAACTCTTGTAGACAACCCAGGACTGGGATGACACAACACACCAAAACATGAAACCTTTGCTTTTGACTTTTGGAGATAAGAGCAGAGAAACATAGCAATATGTATGCATTCTGGCTAATGTCTTGGAATCACAAAATTGTTGACAAAGCAGTTGAAAAAAAGGGTCAGGGACTTCTTTTGCAAGTCCTGAAAGTGAAATTAAGGGTGAGCTAGCTCAATCCAGTTCTGTCATACTACTTTGAGAAAAGAGAGATGTGATGCATGATGCAGGGAATTACTCGATCAACTTAAGAAGAGGTTCTCCCACCCATCTGGTATGGTAGATTCATTATCAATTATTAGACGAGAAATATAATGTAGCCACTCCATAACTAAACACACTGCTTTCTGTGAACTAAATGCTCTTGTTTCTTTCTTATATATTCACATATACTTATACTGCTAACTAGAAGACTCACATCAAACAGTTGGCAGACACTCTTTATTGTACTCAGTATCTATCATAGATTAACACACGACGACTCACTCCTCATTAATCCTAACCATTTTAGTCCCACAGATAACAGTAAAAAGGGGAAACACATATATTCATGTGGTAATCCCTCAGAGAAACATTAATTACTACCTACAAGATAAACTTCAAATCAATAATAGGTATATGCCAAAAAAAAAAAAAAAAACAGACAAGGATACAACGATCCATTATTAATCTAAACAGACAATAATTTTTGAAACTCCGACAAATTCGTGTTATATATAAACAAGTTTTGAATGTGTGGTACAGTTAGTGCTAAGAATTACTAATTCTTTGGCAGTATTATATAACAAGAAAACAAAAGCTCAGTTCCTCCAGGCATTCATTGCACAGAACCACAGACAACAAAAGCTCACCAACCCTCCAATCCTTCGAATTAAATATAAGGGCAAAATCCTCCTCTCCTTGTTGGATTACCGATGAAACATAGCTCCAATTGAACATAGGGACATATTATTCTTCTTTTTGGTAGTTTCAGGCACTTGTACTAAAGTAGCACAAGAAATCTGCACCTTCTTCTTCAGCTTCTTGTTGGTTGTTCCTCTCTGTGAATGCATCGGTGCTCCAAATAGCAATCTGCTGCTCAATTTCAGGTCTCATCCCAGTCATCAGTATTGGACATCAGGAATTCTTCCACTTGATACATATACTCTGCTCTTCAGCGACTTCCGAACCTCTTTGCAACATTCTCTCAAAATTCAGACCAATAGGGTTGCTTCGGGAAAAGAAGAAGTACTGGTTCATGGCTTCTTCTTGATGGCACAAAGAACCCAATCTCTATGCTCCTCATCGTGAAACTTAACAACATCAGAGAGTTGATACTCCCCCATCAACCAATGTCCATAGATTTCAAGATTACAATTCTTGTTCTCGTAAGACATGCTCTTCTTGTAGCCAATCACTCCTCCGCCCTTTCGGACTGGATTGCCCCTGTCTTATTGTTTCCAACTCCCCTTGTTTTCCACATTCCGATGATATACCGACTCATTTTTTTTCTTGAGCATCGTGACGAAGAAGCGATACTGACTGTCATCCCGTCGTTTTCACCGTAGGGTACTCCATGACTATAAATCTCCCATGGTTCTTATTTGCAGTACACATCAACTTTAGTGGTGATGAATCCAGAATCATTCATCACTTGTCCAACAATGAATCTCTACAAGAAAATAAGTTCTTTTCCTATCTGTTGGAGGAAAAGTGCTTGCTTCCTTGTCTTTAAGTTGGACTTTGTAATTTTCTAATTTATCTATGTTATATTACCAAAAAAAACTATCCACAAAATTATTAAGCAGAGAAAAGATAATAAAAACTTATACTAATAATATATCAATCTATCTATTTATACTATATTAAAAACACGAAGGTCCTTAATAATGTTGATTAAACTTTCTGTCCTTCATTAAAAGACTCTAGAATAGACAAAATTGTCATTTATTTCTACGCAACGATTTCTTCTTCTCTTATGATTTATCAAGTTAGGGGGAGACCAAAAGAGTAAATTGACTGATTTTCCCATCAAGTATAGTTGATAATCCCATTTTCGAATATGAATTTTAATTAAAAAATTTTATTATTATAAATATAGCTTTTTTATCTTCCACCTTATATCCACTACTTTGGGTGACCCCTTCCCCTTCCTCTTCTTTTTCCGTTTCAATCCCTTAATAATGTTGATTGAATTTTCAGCCCTTCATTAAAAAACTCTAGAATAGACAAAATTGTCATTTCCTATTTTTCTTTTGAATATTATTTATGCCACTTTTAAAAATTTGTTATTACTAATATGAGGGACACGCGCAAGGCACGTATACTAATACTAGTATTATGAATAATGCAATAAAAATAAGAAATATAAAAGTTATTGGATTACTATAAAATTCATATTTTTATAAGAAAAATTACGAATAAAACTATTAAGCAGAGCGAAAAGATTATAAAAACTTATATTAATAATATACCAATACTACGGATAATGCAATACAAAATAAGAAAGATAAAAGTTATTGGATTACTATAAAATTTGTTTGCTTTAATTTCATATATATCTTTTAATAAGACTGTTTTCTTTAAGAAACTTTTTCCTTATTTAGTATTAAATACAAAGTGTAGCTACAAAAAATAATCATTTTAAACCTTAATTGCTAAAGTTAAATACATAGCATAAGTTTGCTATACCAACAAAATTTCCTCTACTATCTTCACTTTCATAAATTATTTATTTAAGAATACATTGCATAGAAAACAAAATAGAGTTATAATTTTATTTTTTTAAAAAAATTAATATGTTCATACAATAAGATACGTAATAATTTTTCATAACTAAGTTTTTTCAATAAGTTTCGCATACTAATGTCACAACTTTTTTTTATTTTTTCTTTTTTGCAAAAAGAAAAAAAGTTCCCATATATATGCTTGGTTAACAAAAAACGTGTCAAATTGACAAAAAGTTTCCATGAGTGTGGCTTTAAATTCCTAACAATCTATAAATTCCTCTTCCTTCTTTCTATTTTGTTGTTAATTGTTATTGCGAAAAAAAAATGCAATCAGTCATGGATAATTTGAAAGAGGGTTTCCGTTTTACTCCAATAGACAGAGAAGGAGATACTTTCTTGTTGAAATTCATTGCTGGATAAGCAATGAATGATTTTGGATTCATTACCACTAACATTGATGTGTACGAGAAGCAAGGATCATAGGAGATTTACAATCATGGAGTACCCTGCGATGATGACAACGGGGATAATAGTCAGTATTGCTTCTTCATCACAAAGCTCAAGAAGAAAAACGAGTCGATATATAGTCGAAATGGGGGAAACAAGGGGAGTTGGAAACAGCAACACAAGGGCAAACCAGTTCGAAAAGGAGGAGGACCTGTGATTGGCTACAAGAAGAGCATGTCTTACGTGAATAAGGGGTATAATTAGAAAAATGGGCATTGGCTGATGAAGGATACGAGCTCTTTTACGACTATTCTTGAGAAATTCGGCCATGATTGCATAGATTATGTTCTCTGTGCCATCAAAAAGAGGACTATATTGTCGATAATGTTCTTGAGGAAACTGGTAATAATTTGGAGCAGGAAACCACAGCTTTCTTGAATTTTCAAGAATCTGCACTTGAGGCTGTTGAATGGACTAAATATGATGAGCCATTACAAGGAGTACTGATCAAGCCATATGATGCAGGGGACTATAGTGCCCGAATTAGATGCTCTTTTGTTGTATCCATTCATCAAAAAGAACTTGGAAGAAGTAGGTGTGAGATGTTACATGATATGTGTGATGACAAGGACTTGAATATCGCCATTGAGCCAGTATTAGCCCTATATAATTTTGAAGTCGTGTCTGTGCTCAATTTTGATCATGAATATGTGCCTGGCATGGATCATTCCTGGCGACGACAAGGACTTGAATATCATCCTTGAGCCATTATTTGCCCCTTGTACTTTTGAAGCCACGTCTATGTTCAATATTGATCATGAATGTGTGCCCATCCATATAATGATGGACTCGGACAACATACATCAGATATTACAAGGAATCTGAAGGTTGTGCAAACAGACAACACACAAGAACCAGTTAGTTTTGCTTGCCCATGAAGCATTTTCAGCTTAATTAGATTCTTCAACAAGATGTATAAATCTTTTCTAGTATATATATGATTGAGCATTTATTTTGAGTTGCTTCTTCATTAAATCTATCTGCTTTTATTATATGTTACTATGTTATAATATTAGTCAGAAGTGAATAAACCCAAAAATACCAATGTATGAGAAAATAACAATACCTATGCAAATATCTTTCCTTTGACATGATTCACTCTTTATCAGCAACATTGAGGGAGTTGTGTGATAAAATTAGATGTGCAAGCCATGACATATATGTGATTTCAATTGTGATTAAGCTGAAATGGATGTTTATCATAGTCGACAATAAACCTTCTCTTGTAAAATGCATTAGACTTCCTAGATGATGCGTAATAGAAAGTTACCTTTATTGTGATTGTTTCTTTTTGTACAAGACCCTGCAATGTATAACATTATAAGATCAGCAGTTATGAACTATGTTAATATCCTACTTCGCGCAGAAAATAAATGTACTAAAACTTTAAACTGATACAAATAAGTGTTCACGGAGATTGATGATTTCCTCATCAATGTCATATTATGACGGGCTGCTATATCAGAAAATGACCTTGACTTATAATGATCTGACAAGATATTGTGATTTAGGGACAACAGAACAACAGAGGAAGTGCTCTCTTTTAACTACTTTGGGTTGTCTGATGCTAGGGGACATTAATTTATACCATTGTAATTGATGGTTCTCCATTCCGCAAAGATGTTTTGACTCTGTAAGTTATTTGTTTGTGTTATACCCATTTTAACCTGGGTCAAAGTAGATTATAACATATTGGTGATTCCTAAATTAATAAAGGAATCGCCAACTAATTATTTTGAAGATATTTAACTGAAGTAATGCTGAAAATTAACTGCATTAGTGGTCTGCTTTGTTGATATATAACAAGAGTTTATTGAAGAACACGAAAGGAAAGAGTCAAAAGGCTAACTACAGAGTTACAGAAGTGAATAGAAGACAATACACTAGAATGGGGAAGGGGGCGCCTATATATATATAGGCATAAGACTACCTAAAACCCTAAAGCTCATCTGCTAACAAGTATATAGGCTAACATTCCCCCTCAAACTCACAATGCGACAGCAATAAGCATTGAGAGTTTGTCACACAAGAAACGAAACTGAGACGCCGACTGAGCTTTCGTAAAAAGGTCAGCAATCTGCAAGGCCGATGGAACAAAAGGAAGCGATATGGCCCGAGCTGGAGATGATGACGAGTGAAGTGACAATCAATCTCAATGTGCTTCGTCCGCTCATGGAAAACAGAGTTCTTTACAATTTGCATCGCACTCTTGTTATCACAATGTAAGGGAGTAGGCGGAGAAATGTGAACCCCCATATCTGCAAGAAGCCAACGTAACCAAACAATCTCACATATAGTCACTGTCATAGCACGATACTCAGCCTCCGTGGAAGATCTAGAGACAAGATCTTATTTCTTGCTCTTCCATGATATTAAAGAATCTCCAAGGAACACACAAAAACCAGTGGTGGATTTGCGATCATTGCGATCGTCATCCCAATCAGCATCACTAGGCTCACAACTCGAGAGATGACGTCGAGGGAAACAAGAGGTTCTGAAACTGGGTGCCACGAAGATATCTCAAATATGAAGTACAACTCCCCAGTGAACTGAAGTAGGAGCAGTAACAAACTGGCTAACAACATGAACTGCATGAGCTATATACGAGCGAGTAACGGTAAGATACATCAAGCTGCCTACAACAGTCCAATAAAGTCTCAGATCTGTTAACAAAACACCATCACTAGGAGAGTACCATGCATTGGTTTCAAGTGGAGTATCTGCAGTCCTGTTGTCAGAAAGGCGCGCCCGTTTAAACAAGTCAGATATATACTTAGTCTGAGAGAGAAGATATCCTTTCTTAGACTGAGCCACCTCAATACCCAAAAAATAACGTAGCAGGCCCAAGTCCTTCATGGCAAACCGATGAGTCAAATCATGCTTCAATGACTCAATACCATCATGATCATCACCAGTTATAACCATATCATCTACATATAAGGACGATAGGATTCGCCCTGCACTCGTACTTCTAACAAACAACGCTAAATCATGATTACTCGGGACAAAGCCAAGGGAAGTAATCACAGTGGAGAATTTCTCAAACCAAGCACGAGGGGCTTGCTTGAGACCATATAGGGCTTTTCGAAGCCGACAAACTTCACCCGGCTGGTGATCAATACCCAGTGGAGGAGTCATATACACTTCCTCATTGAGATCACCATTAAGAAATGCATTCTTGACATCCATTTGAAATATCTTCCACTGTCGAACGGATGCAACGGCAATCATAGTGCGAACAGTCATCATCTTTGTCACCGGGGCAAAAGTCTCCTCATAGTCGATACCATATTTTTGTGAGTACCCTTTTGCCACAAGTCTAGCCTTTGTATCGCTCAACAGACCCATCAGGCTTTGTTTTTATCTTATACACCCATCGACAGCCAATTGTATGTTTACCAGGTGGGAGGGTAACCAAATCCCATGTGTGTGTCTGATAAAGAGCAATGAGTTCCTCAGCCATAGCATTCTGCCAAAGAGGATCAGACACAGCCTCTCTATAGGACTCAGGTTCAGACAATTGATGTATGTAATAAAGGAAGCAAATAGGGGTGAGTAGGCAGAATAAGCAAAATCAGGTAGTTTGGTGGACTTACTCTGACGAGTAGACCTCCTCAGAGGTGGTGGATCTCCAGTCTCAGGATCAGACTCAAACACAGGCGGGGCTGAAGCACTGTCAGGTGGCACATCGGGTGGCACAGCTGAATCCGAAACTGAAGCCTCTATGTCAATGCCAAATGGATCAATACGCCGAAGATCTGACTTAGTAACATCATGGGATTTAGCTGGAATTGAATAGAAAGGAATATGCTCCAAAAAGGTGACATGCCGTGAAACATATAATTTCTGACTGACAGGATCATAGCAACGATAACCTCTCTATCCAACACCATACCCCAAAAACACACATATAGCTGATTTTGGCTCCAGCTTGTTTCGTTCAACATGAGGACGAAGAACAAAACAAGTACATCCAAAAACTCGTAATGCGGAGTAATCTAGCATGTGACCATATAATTTCTGAAACTGAGACATCCCTGAAGTCAATGCAGTAGGAATACGATTGATCACATATACAGAAGTTAGGACTGCTTCTCCCCAAAAATTACTAGGAACCTCTGCAGATAATAGTAAGGAGTGTGTTGTCTCTACAATATGACGGTGTTTCCTTTCGGCAACACTGTTCTGCTCAAGAGTATCTGTACAAGATGACTGGTGTATGGTACCGTCAGAGGCAAAGTAACTGAGTGAAATCACTAGAGGTATATTCATCCCCTAAGTCACACCTGAAACACTTTATCACAGCCGAATATTGCGTTTTAGCAAGGGCTCTAAAGTTGTTGTAAATGCCAAAGAAGTCAGACCTGCGCTTCATAAGATAAACTCAGGTATACCGAGTATAGTCATCTATGAACAAAACATAATAGGTCGAACCACCCTTGGTGGATACTGGTGATGGTCCCCATACATCAGAATGAATAATGTCAAAAGGAGCAACTGAATAAGACACACTTTTATTAAAAGGTAAGGCAGAAAATTTTGCCAGTTTACAACCACTACAATCTAAAATATCAGAAGTGTTTAAATGACCCAAAGCACCAGTAGAGGCCAAAAAACGTAAACGTGACACTGATACATGTCCCAAGCGGGAATGCCAAAGATAAAACCGTGAAGACAAAGGACTCAAACAAAAAGAAGACAAATCAATGCTAGAGGCGGCAACAGCAGACACTTTGAGACTCTCCAGGACATAGAGTTCCCCCAACCTACAGCCAATCCCAATCACCTTCTGAGTGTGTTGGTCCTGTACAACACAAACAGAATCAGAAAAGAATACCCAGTGACCAGTCCTACACAACTGACTGACCGAAGCAAGATTCAAAGCAAGTTTAGGAATATAATAAACATTAGACAGAACAATATGAGAAGTAGTAACAGAACCAACACCCTCGACTGGCATAGATGTAGCAATGGCAGACACAACAGAGAGTGGTGAAATGGGTGACAAGGAACCAAACGATGACAAACAATGTGACATATGTTGGGTCGCACCAGAATCCAGAATCCACAAGGATGAGGGAATACCTGATGTACTAGAGGAAGCTGGACCTGAGCTGGATGCTGACATGGCAGTAGGATTGGAGGCCAAAAACTGTCTGAACTGTTCGAACACCTGGGGATCCAACGCCTAAGGAAGCACAGTGCTAACAGACGCAGCATCTAATGATGGTGCAGCAGCAGCAACAGTGAACTGTGGAGGACGTGGAGGAGTACCAAAGGAGTGTGGTTGTTCATTCTTCTGTTGCTGACCAGACTTAGCCTTGTTGAGCAACAACGGACACTGAGCTTTCCAATGATTTTTCTGCTTGCAAAATGCACACTCATCAAACGCAACTTTAGGAGATCGTCGCGATTGATTGGAAATCTGAGAACGGTGTGGTCTAGACTGATCTAGTGAAGCAGCAAACACAGCAGGAGTAGTAGGTGTTTTCGACCCTTTATCTAATTGAGACTTGATACGAGTCTCTTCTACAATCAGTTCACGGACAACTGAATCAACTGTGGGAAGGGGAGATCGATGAAGGATTGTTCCACGCAGTCCTTCAAAATCAGAACGCAATGTCATCAAAAATTGAACCAAACGTTGTTCTTCCCTCCTAGCAATATACAACGCAAAACCTTTCAATTCTGCAAATTCATTAAGGGCCAATTGATCCCACAAATCAGACATAGCGGTATAAAAATCTTGAATGCTCATAGCATTCTGTTGAAGAGCACGAATATCGTACTCTAACTGGTACTGCTTCGCAAAATTAGACTGAGTGTACAGTCTCTCCAAATGATCCCAGATTTCTTTTGTTGTGTCATATTTAGCCAATTGCATACCAATTGACTGAGTTACGGAGTTGTTAATCCAAGTGATAACCTTGGAGTTAGCAGTTTCCCATAAATCCACCGACAATACAAAATCCTCAACCTTCTCATCCTTAGGTTTGAATTTAACCCCAATGGTATAGCCCCACATATTCTTGCCACAAAGAAAATTCTTCATGACATAACTCCAATACGCATAATTTTTGCAATCTAATTGAGTGTTAATGGACTGGAGAGAATCATCCTTTCCAGCCATAATGACAAAATCAAAGTGAATACAACAAGATAAGCAACCCCAAAACAACAATAAAAAAAATACATTAGTCCAAATCAAACCAAACCAACAACAGCAGCAACAATAGGGTCAATGGAGTTAGCTTACTGGTGACAAACAGCAAAACAAGAACCCAACAGAAGCAACAAACCAACCCTACGAATAGTAGATCTAAACGGATCTAGCGGAAGCAGCAAACCAGGTGAACAGTAGTTCAAAAAAAAAGCTTTCGGGGAGGATCGATTTATCCAGCTCTGATACCATGTTGATATATAACAAGAGTTTATTGAAGAACAAGAAAGGAAAGAGTCAAAAGGCTAACTACAGAGTTACAGAAGTGAATAGAAGACAATACACTAGAATGGGGAAGGGGGTGCCTATATATATAGGCATAAGACTACCTAAAACCCTAAAGCCCATCTGCTAACAAGTATATGGGCTAACATGCTTAACTTATGTGATTCTAGATAAAGGTTCTAATTATCCTAAAGGGAAGGAATTAGGTATCCTTTAAGATTCGTTAAACACGATTTACAAGCCAAACTTGGGTTAGTGAAAAAGATTAAAATACAACTAAAGAGTTAAAATAAATATTTATTATAACTAGTGCAAATTAGCTTTAGAAAAATGGAAATACAATAATTAGCTAACTCAAGATTTAAAACGTAATAACTCTAAGATTAGAAACCCAAATACAATAAAAAGTAACATTCTTTCCAAAATTTTAAGTGTGGACCAAATTATTCAAAGAAAGTTTAGTTCTTAATGAGTTAAAATAGTTGCATTTATGAGTTTATAATTGAAAGGTGATCACCAAATATTTAAATAAACTAGCCAAATTTAAGGGATTTTTGAGTTTAAACGTGGGAAAAACTTAATTCTAAAGCAATAGTTAATTCCGTCAAAATGCAACGGGAATTAGTATAACTAATTTCCCTCTTGAAAGAAACTAATTCAATTATAAAAATGTTTAAGCAAAAAGTTTCTTAACTAATAAATTAATTGATCTCCAAAAATGGGTTTAAATAAATCTGTTATGCCAAAAATAAACGTTTTGATAAGAAAGGATCAATTTTAAAGATTTAATTGGACACAAATTACTTCACATGAAAAAGAAAAAAGATAACCACCTTATATCTTTGGTGAGAAACGTTAGTAAAATATGGAGCTTCTCCAAAATGATTCTTAAGACAGGACACATGAAAGTTCTCCAAAATAAAATCCAGACTACTCCTTACTATTAAGCAAACCAATTGTTTCGTACATGAGAAGGACCAAATAAATTCAAGAGAAAATTCAAAGATTTATTCAAGTGACAATATTTAGCCCATCTTTCTTAAAAGCTCTTTTAGACACAAAACGACTCCAAGAAAAGAACTAGAGTAAGAGTTTTAAAAAATATTTGTTTTTTTTGAAACTTGCTAATATAATATTCCAATTACCCCAATTTAGGTATTCAAAGATAAACAATCTTAAGGGAATTAAATAAACATTCAGAAATAAGAAAACAAAATAGTTAGTAAACCCTAAGACAAGCTTAACTCCTTTCTTCTCCCCTCCTCTTCTAGATTTTGTTCGGATGTTTTCGAGAATAGTGGATTCGATACGGATTCTACGAGTGTGAAGAGTAAAGAAAATAGTGCGAGGGGTTATTATGTCAAGTAAGAACGAAAAGCACAAAGAAAGGGAGAATGATTTGTATAATTTTGTTTGTTAAAACAACTCAAAAGAAAGTATCTGAAAAATCTCAATGAATCGGCCCAAATTTTCTCGTCCCCTATGTGTCGGTGTGTATCGTCTCTGTTACTCTACCGTCTCCCTGTTCGCGTTTCTGTCTCTCCCTTTCTGTATCCGCCCTCTGTCTATTTTCGTCCCACTCTGCCTATGTCCCCGTCTCTCTGTCTATATATCGCCCTATGGATATCTCCCTCTCTGTCACTTTTTTTCTTCTCCTTCATAGGGTGAAGAAAACCTTTTCTATAGATGAAATTGAGGGCGAGAAATTATCAGTGGAACTTGAGGATTCAAACTCAAGGTTTGAAGGGACATATTGAGTGAGGAAGGAGAGAAAATCTACCAAAAAATTTAAAAAAAAAAAAAAACCTGACAGAGTAAGTGGGAGGATTACCTGCTCCGACAGATGAAGATAAGCTTCTCTCTTCACGCCAACAGCGGAGAGGAAGGTCTGAAACTCTGAAAAGCCGTGAAAGAGGGAAAGAGACATGAGGGATTCACGGTACTTGGGCGTGATCTCCGGCGGACTTTTGGGGGGTGAGGGTGTGCGCAGGTTTTGAGGGGGTCTGTTCGGTGGGTGTGTTTCGTCCATGAAGATGGGTTAAGGGGAGTAGGGATTAGGTGGGTTTTAGTTTGGGTTTAGGCCGGCTTGGTCTGTTGGGTTGGGCAGGGGTTAAGTTTTGGGCTGCGAATTTTGGCTCCCGCATTTCACTCGCAGTCCTCTTCACGAACTTGTACAATCAATCACAAAGATTGAAAATAAAAGAATTTGACCTTGACATAATTTTTGAATTATTTACTTTACCTAATCAATTAAATGATACTTCTTTTGTATTAATTAATTTCCAAAAATATATATTGTATCATCACAATTCAATTAGTATAAAATAAGACTAACTGGTATATCATAATTCAAATTGAAAAAAAAAAATTACTTCTAAGTTTCAAATATAATTAATAAAGAAAGAATTAATCACAAGTATAACCTATAACTTTAATTAACTAGCTAACTCGCTAATATTTACACTGTTTATTCGAATTGACCTCATCCTTTACCTTATCCAAGAAAAATATATATATATATACTTTTTCACTTTTTACTTTTTTCATTCTTTTTCTTAGTCTTCATGCCAATTTATATCTCGTGTGCTCATTTCTTCTCTGAATTTTTTGAAAATTCTTTCTTATCTCATTTGTCTCCTACCCTTTTTCTTTCCTACAATCCTATTTAAAATATTCTTGTACATCAAGCCGAACCTATTGTGAGACATTATAGTTGGCCGTGCACAAAAGTCATGTGGTCTTATATATCCAGTTGAACCTATTAGGAGACACTTAAAAGAAAACTCATTTCTTATATTTGACCCACTCATCCATAAAATTAAAAAGAGTTTCATCTCTATCTATTTTCAGAATTTTTTACGGAAATTAATTTTTATTTATTTTTAATAAAAAACCAATCAACTTTATTGGTTTATGAAACAATAAATTTGCATTTTAAATTAGAGATATACTTTATTAGGAAAGAATAAATTTTCGAATCTAGAACTAAAAATACCGACGAATTCATCGATTTTAATCCCTTAAAAATAGGTTTTTTTTTACAAAAGTAACAACCAATTTTGTTAAAAAATATATATATATTCAATCTTTCTAAACTTGTCATGAAATTCTATAAAGAGAGAAGTTCATGGAGACCTGAAACCCATTGTAGATCTAGATCTTTCTAGTATCCATCTTTATGACATGATACCAAGTGTTTATCAAAACATTGATATAACTGAATTTATAGTGAGATCAAAGACACGTGATATGAATTAAATCACGAAATTAATTTTTAGGAATTAGGCCTGAAAATGAGTTGTTTGATAGAAAAATATACTGCACATTTTCGAGGTTCTCTATTCTTCTTGGTGTATGAGGTAAATTAAAACTATATCAAACACGTAGTAGAAACAAGACAGTGATACGTGAAATTGGAATACCACTAAGAGGAGAAGTCAAATTGACCAACCATACAAAGAGTAGCGAAGTTTTGGTAAAATTATATCCATAATGAAAAGGTCACTCAACTATGATCGATGTTGTATTAAAAATAAATGAAAATTGATATCTAGAAATCGACTAAAAAAATTCTAAGAATAGACAAAGATGAAACCTATTTTGATTTATGGGTGGGTGGCTCCGGGTATAAGAAATAATTTTTTAAATTGTATTTATTTGCATGTTTATATGGTATAAAAAAATTATTTTGTCATGTCAATCTTTTAAATGATAAATTTGGTTGAGTGATTTTGTAAGAGAAATGTCATGCCCCACCTTGGGAGGCATGACTGGCACATAATGCCACACTGGAATCTGGGCTGACCTGGCTAGGCATAGGCACCTCTAGTGCCTACCAGCAACTCAAGATCAAGAAAACAAACTGCTATATCTCAGCTATAAACACAGCCTCGGCCGACAAGGCCACGCAACACCTATAAAAGAAAACAACTAACCCAGCCAACATAACAATAATAGGGATCCTATTCAGGACAACAAGATCACCATGTTATCTAGTTATAACGGAAGTGAAAACAAGAAGCTATACTAGGCCCCACACGGCCAACGCATAAAATAAGACATACATGGGCCCATACGGCCAACAATAACCAGCTAACTGAATATTGGCATCTGCAAGCCTCTAGGAGTGAAAATATTAGTCGGTACAGGGTCCTGGCCTATCCAAATGTTGTACATATAAAAGATAGATAAACCTCTGCAATCTGGCAACTCCGAATGAAATGAGCTGGCCGAACTGCTGACTTTGAATAACTGCTAGGAGATATCATAATTTGTCTGTCTAAACCTACATGCAAGTATGCAGCGCCCCATAGTTGGGCGTCAGTACAATATGTACCGAATATATAAGGCAATAATTATAAAGGTGAATAGAAGCTGATAAAAACTGAAAGTAAGTAGCAAGAAGAGGCAGAAGATACCTGTAAACTTTCAGTTCTCAAACGAAAACTGCTTATGCAATAGGTCAAGTTGTTTACTAAACTAATTATTTCCTCTTTATAATATTTGTAGTACATTGATCTTTGTATCCATGGAGACTACTTTGCAATAATCATTCCTTTTTTTTTTTTTTTTGGCAATAATCGTATTTTGAATGGCTTGCAAAAATGTGTCCTTCAATAATGAGATCATATATATCAATATATAACATTATTTATAGTGATAATGATTCTTAGGTGAATTATTGTGAGCCAACTGACAATGTAAAAAATTGAATTCTCCAAGAGACAAGTAGTATTGTTAATTAGGCAAATGGCATGGGGGAAAAGAAAAAGAATTATAGTTGATCTAAGTTGCGGTTAGAGAAAATGGATGATGAAACTGTTATTGTTGGTCCTTACATGAATGTCCCTTGAAAGGATGTGTGTGAAATTAATTGTCTTATGAAAAATTAGCACAGTCTTCATTTATTTTTAATCTAATTAAATATCTCATATTGCTTCAGCATGTTTTGACACTGTAAATTTTGTGGGATATCGAACTTTTTTTATTTTTGTACCCGATCACTAATATTCTTAGAGAAAGTTTTGAAGCTCACAAATACATATGTTCTTATTTCACTTTTTTTTTTTCTTTTCATTTCTTTCTCTAACTTTTAAGTTTATCTTTAATTTTTATACTTTTTAGTATGTTAGTTTTATATTTTGTGCATAATATCATAAAATTTTATTTTATTATAGAAATAATTTCTCCTCATTTCTCAATCTATTTGAAGGGATTCAAAGTTAAACCTTTTAATTTTTACTATGAATTTTGGGTATAGTTTCTTCAAAATTATTATAATAAAATTTATATATTTAAAAACTATAAAGGAAAAAAGTATAAATTAACATAGCTAATGATTCACAATATTTTTAGTAAATTAAATATTATAGTAAGAAAAAATTATTTGACTTTTCAAACAGTAATACCTTTACATAAAATGATATGGAGAAATATTTTAGATTAAATGTGTGACTAAATCTACAATTTATATATTTATAGGAGATTATTATTTTTTACAATCGCATGAAGCGCGGACAAATACACTAGTAATAAAGATACTTTGAAGATATTAGAGTATCTTGTCACAATTTCGGTGAACAAACTTGTCAGTCTTCTTTTAAGCTATAAGATCTTCTTTTATTTGTGTACTTCTTTTAAGCCTCCATCCGTTGGGCATACAAAATCAATCGAGGAAAGTCAATTTCCAAGTGAAGCATAGCGGTCCTACAATTCTTGATCAGGTAGTTCGCTACTCCATGCACAAACCAGCTCACTCGAGCTCTTTGATCAGCCACCATCTCTAGTGCATATTTGGACAAACGAGTGAACTCCAAAGTATACTCCTGGACTATCATATTACCTTGCCTTAGGTTCACAAACTCTGCTGCTTTAATCTCCCTCATCTCACGAGGGAAAAATTGATCCAAAAATGCAACATGGAAATCATCCCAACTAATGGGGCTCGCTCCAACTGTCCTGTTATCCCTCCATTGCCTTAACCAAGTGTGCGCAACCCCTTTCAACTGATATGAGGCTAGATTTGCGCACTACTCCCTAGTCACCCCAATGATTTGGGTGATATTTAGAACTTCATCAATAAATTCATGTGGATCCTCGTCCACCTTTGAACCAGGGAACTCCGGAGGGTTCATCCTCAGAAAATCTCAAACTCCCGCCGCTGCCGCATTCCCATTCTGAGGGACATGCGTTACCGGCTGTTGGTTGACTTGGGCGGTCAAAGCCTGAGCTAGCATCTGTATGGCTGCCCTAAACTCTGCGTGGGAAACCTATTCGGGTACATGATCCTCGGGGGCTAGTGGAGCCTGCCGGTGCCCATCCCCATTGCCATTCGCATGACTATTTCCGTTTCCATTTCTTCTTCCCTTAACTCGGCGAGGAGGCATGATTCTGCAAATGCGTATAGCACGAGTTAGAAAGACATTTCATCGCACGACATAAATCATGAAAGGAGGGAATATTTCCTAAACATTTCGTAGCCTCTTCGTCATAAGTGTGGCGCGCTTCACACCCATGAAAAAAACCCTACTTAATACGGCTTTCAGACACCCTTGGACACTTCAAAACCTAATGCTCTGATATTAATAAGTATAAAACCTTAACAAATTTTATAAATATTATTAAATTTTGTATATCTAATGCACAAATGAAGTGTCGTAACCAACAAAAATCAAAAGAGCCAATCAGTAAAATTATTTTGTTTCAACCGCACCTTTATAATAATAACAATATCAATAAAAAAGATCAAAGAAAAACCATTATTGGTGATAAAAGAATGCCATAAAGCCTAAAGAATAATAAAGATACTTTGAAGATATTAGAGTATCTTGTCACAATTTCGGTGAACAAACTTGTCAGTCTTCTTTTAAGCTACAAGCTCTTCTTTTATTTGTGTACTAAAAGGACACAATTGTGAATTTCTAGAAGGAATTAGCTTGAATGATTGAAATTAATTCAATCTTAACTGTTGAGCAAAATTTAAAAATATTAATGTGAAATTTATTTTTAAAAGTTAAAGAATAGATCAATATTTCACAAAAAGAATGTGCTTTTATAAGAGCATTCAAAATTAACCAAAAATATAACAATAATTCTTCCGTCCCATCTAAATATATTCTAACCGGTAATCATAGTAACAATGTATTGAAGAAATTTTAATTGGCTAATTGGCATACATGACATTATGGAATTCCTGCTTATTTAAAGTTGTAATTGTACGAATGTGTATTCCTATTCAGTAAGAAAATTTTAGTTGATATCAAGCTTTAAATATTAGGAAAATAAATTAAGTTACATAGCTTAAATCACATAAGGTTTAGGTAAGGTAAATTCTTAATTAATATTATGGTCCTAAATATAAGTACTTCCTGCTCAATTTAAATAAGAGGAAAAAAGGCGAATAACATTTAATTAAGAATTTTAATACTTATATATATATATATATTAGGACTTCGTACAAAACTTAAACAAGAAAAAATTTAAGAGCCATAATTTAACTTAAGAATTAGCTACTATCTCTCTTTCTCTCTCCTCAAAAACTCCTTTTTCTTGGCTAGGATAAGGCTGCAGGTATCCAGGTGTGTATCTATCGAACTAGGTCTAACTCAGTTTCATATCTTAACAGATATACACGCATGGTAAGGAAGGGAGAAGTAAAACTAAAGCCGGGATAAATAATTGAGCAACGGAGTTCAGAACTTCAGAGGAGAGACCTGGTACCCCTCATAGGTCAGTATCACATCTATTACTTTTGAAAGTATCTTTAGGAACTGTTTGTGAAATGCCGCATACGACAATCTGTTTCTGTCTTTCTGTAATGTTGTCATGCCATTTGAAATCCAATCAACATCTCCCTTTCTTGACACGACATGTTGCTTTCTCTCTTAAACACCCCCATCCTAGCCGTTTTTCTTACTCTACTCTTTTGCTCTGAAAATTAGATTTGCAAAACTCCCAGTTCTTCTTAAAAGATGAGTTTTTGACCTTGAGATTACTAACTTGTGAGGGATGGTGGACCTGGTCGAGATGGTAAGATACCAGGACTTGAGTCATCTCCTTGCCCCTCTAGTCTCAAATCTTCATGAAAAGGAGGTGCGAGAGTTTTATCATGAAATGACATTTACAGTTGGAGGTGTGGAATTGAGTACCAAGGTGAATGGGGTTGAGGTAATCCTTGATGAAAAGTTACTTGGACAGATTTTAGATGTGCCCACTAAAAGGATCGGGTCGGTGAAAGAACAGTGTACTTCCAAAATATTCTTATCACTTGTTGGGAAAGTGGAGAACCTAAACGTTGAGAGGCTCTTCAAGAAGCAGCTGGAAGAGTATGAGTGTGTCCAAAGGAAAGGTGGTATTAGGTCTCAATCCATTATCTTTAATCTCATCTCTGCCCAAGAGAAGTCAAATGCTGAAGTGGAGAAATTGACAGGGTTATTGGACCAAAAGAATGTTGAAATTGCTCATCTGAAGGGCACACTACAAGAAACATCTACTGTACATGTTGAGGGACCAGGTCATATGGCAGCTCTTCGCCAGGAAAATGAGGAGTTGAAAGTAAAGGTAGGGGAACTGACTCAAAATCTTTTGTAGGCCCAAGATGCTGCTAATGAGAGAATGACTATGCTGTTTTAGAATTTATCCAGTCCCTCATCCTGAGCCCCTTAGAAAATGTTCTTTTTTTGCCTACTAATTCTCCTCCTTTTCTAGTTCTCCTAACTTTTCTTAGTGGTTCCTTTGTGGATATCCCTAACTGTTTCTATTGCTTTCATTTGTAATGTTTGTGATGCTAATCGATAATGAATGATGAACTCATTATCCTTATATCTACTGTTCTCTTATTCTTTGTTATCTTTTCTTCGTTCGTGTTAGTGTTGCCCCAGTGGCCATGAGTTAACCTTGTGAGATTTATGCTCTGCTTGGTTTACTGTTTGTCCTTTTTTATGATGCCAAAAGAGGGAAGTTATGTGGCGTAGATAAATGGAGAACAACTTTATTTTGTTCGTTGAAGGGACTGGTAGGGAGGACATTGTGGACAGGAGGAGCAAATTTTGTGAAGTCTAGAATGCTGGTGAAAGGGGGAAGTCTAGTAGGGAACAAGCTGTGGAGAAATGAATGCTAGTGATAGGGGAAAGTTTTAGGACGTCTATTACTGGCATTAGTTTGTCATCACAAAAAGGGAGAACATGTTGTAATCTTGATTTTGATGATTGATAAACTAATAAGAGGACCAGGTTCATATTTTGTATCTCTTGCAGGAACCCGGTTCATGCGTATCCAGTGATCAACTTACAACTGTAAAGTGGGGGAACATCCATGGCTAAGTATAAGGTGGATCATTCATTTAGGGGGAAGGGGAACTATATGAGAATCTAGTTCGGAGGGGGAACTTGGTTTATGAGTTTGTCATCATCAAAAAGGAGAAAATTGATGAAGCACTATGTCTTGTCTGATGATTTGACAAACCTATTGAGGAACTAGATACACTAGTTTGCAGAGGGAACAAGGATGAACAGTTTAGGTGTCTGGGCGTGAGGGGGAACATTGATCTTTTATGGGTTGTGCGTAAGAGGAAAATGGAAAGCTGCAACTTGTATTTAGAAGGAAGCAGATGGGGATCTGGCTCGCAGGAGGAATATGGTCATGTGTCTGTCATCACCAAAAAGGGGAAAATTATTGTACTTTTATTTTTGATGATTGTCAAACCAATAAGGGGACCAGGTTCACATGTTGGTTGCTTTCTTATCAAATCCACTGGTCAAAACATACAGTTGTAAAGTGTATTTTCTCTGTTGTGGTTGGTGAAGTTGCAGCAGGTTGGCAGCGGTTCCAGTGTACTTGTCCAATTTTGTCTCTCATTTATTAGCATAGAGATTGATGGAGCATAGACTTTAAAGTAAAGATTGATGGAGTATAGACCTTGAAGTACTATACACTGCTTTGATGATCTGACAAACCTGTGGATGAAACTAGATATGAGGGACTTGGTAAGGGACTAGGTACGTTGTTCTCGAAGTCAACCTTCACAGTTGTAAAGTTGCTGCCACTGCAGCGCAACAGCAGAGTTGCCATTATCTTAGTCTTTTGTCCATCGGTTAAATATTATATTTCTCTCTCTTACTTTGGTTTATGTTAAACAAGACAAAGGGCAAAACCTAGTTTTTGCATCCAAGAAATTGAGATATTCTTTGCAAAAGTTGCAAGTGCTCAAGAAGAACAAAGCTCATCAACAACAAAGGACCTAATCGTGATCAACTCAAGTTGTCTCTTAATACTTGTTGTTTTTGAGTCTCTGTAATCTGTTCAAAAAGTGTAAACCTACTCTTCTCTTTATGAAGTTGGTGTAGGTGTTTCTTTTGTTGCTCTTCTTGTGTCTTCAGAAAGAGTCATCAACTAGAGGTGGTTGGTGGTAGGGCTAGAGTTAGCCGGGGTTTCTATCAACTAGAGTTAGTTGGTAGTTGGGCTAGAGTCAAGAGGGGTAGGATTTTAATCCAAAGGATTACTGGAGTCTGTAATCGTTGTTGCTCAGATTTAGTGAAGTTGTTGAGAAATCCTACGAGGTAGATCGTGATTTTACTCCCCTGAGCAAAGAGGTTTCTACATAAATATTTTGTGTCATTTATATTTACTGTCCTAGTTGTTTGTTGATTGATTATCTGTTATTGACAGCTGAAGGACCTGGTCCCTTTACTAATGGCGGACACATACAAACCAACATCTAATTTACAATAGTTTTATAGTAAGCAATAAGTGATCCGCTCCCAAGCATAGAAATGAGGAGACTAATGGAATATTAATTTTGCGTTGAGAATGGGGTAATTTGAAGCTGAATTCCAGACATTCATCACCAAGAATATTAATTACAAGGTAATGCCATTTTTTTTTGTGAAAAAAAATAGTTTGTTAGGTTACCTAATAGAAGCTGCAGAAATGAGCCCATTTGACAAAACTAAGACTCTGTCCAGTTAATCAAAAGGTTTCCTTTTAAGCTTAAGAATTTCTGCATGAAAAGTTGAATATCACTTCTTACCTCTAGTCTAAAAGATGATTCATTTTAACTAACATAATATTGCATCAAAAGTGGTTTGACCATTTCTGAAAAACGGTGTTCAGAGCAGCAACATTGACGTATCTTGTAAAATTCAATAAGTAGTAGCAAGAGTAGCTTCAAACATATTCAGGAACAGCGATAAAAGATTGGTGTCAACCACATACCGATATTTGACTGATAACAAAATCGAGAAATAATAGTTAGTCACGGATTGAGTAGTTTCAATTAGTCAATACAGAAATGACAGCATACATTGCATACTTCTCATTCTATAATTTTAGTTTTTCATATTTTCTATTTTTGAACAATGAAAGCATGTTAATTACGGTTGTGTCTATCTTTTCATTTTTCTTGAAAATAAGCAATCTATAAGTTTTTAAAAGTTCTAAGATATTTAGGAAATGGGGTGCAGTTCTGGGGAGAAGTTGAAGAAGTAGCTGATTTAAATACATCTTTCTTTGAACTCGGAATCACGTGGAGCTACCTTTTTGCTAGTTTTTGGTCGTAGCTTACTCCAAGATATGTGAACGTAAAAAATATTATTATATGTTTTTACGTAAGTTGGGACATGTTCAGACTCCTTCTGTTTTCTAAATAATGATTTCTCAATTTTGTTGGAACTTGGTGTGGAATAAGCCGAACAACATTGTTCCCACAACAAAATATTGGTGACTTATACTCAAATCTTTTGCTCCACAAAAAATTTGCACCTGAAAACTGTTTTCAATTTAGTATAATTCATTATTCGCCTCGCATTTTTCAAATAACTAACTTCTCTAATCATACCCTGCATATTAGAACGACACCTTAAGAGTGAATTTAATCTAAATTAAAGTAGGTAATTTTGATTTCTAATTGCTATAAACTTTATCATGTTGCTTAACAAAAAAGAAAATCCGAATGAAGAAAAAAGAGAAACATCATTGAAATTAATTTGAAGAGGCACATACCTACAGTTCCAGTAATACTGATAAAAGCAATTCAAAATCCTCATTTTAACATTGCAGGCAGAAAAAATTTCACAAATTCAGTCAGTGAAATAATGTCTGATAAAAAATTTCCAACATTGACTTATTTAACCCACAACAACTATTCATTAACGAAATTGAATATATGGAAGAAATCGAAAAGAAAAGAGACATTAAGAAAGAGGAATTTGTACTGGAAAGAAGAAGAGACAAATACTTATAGTTGGAGAACAACCTCAGAAAGCAAATGAAGAAGACAAAGAGCAGAGGTCTGGTCTCAGATGGAGAATCATGTTTAGGATACTATCATGAAAATACAAAATTCAATAAATACCAAATAGCATGTGAGGCACCTTATATGCTACTGTTATTTTCTTGATATAAAAGTTAATTACCAAAAAAATAATATGATCATACTGCCATTTTATTATGTAATTTTCAAGTAAATTAATTTGATAAGCCAATCAAGATAAAGTGTAAAACATTAAATTAAAAAAAATGCACATAGTTGCAACACATAGAGTCAGAGGAATGTATAATCGAATTAGAAAAAGTAAAGTTATTAAAGTATTAACTAGGCTATTAGCATACAAAGATCCAAAAGATCCTAAGTTTGAAGTGTTAGATTCAATAATATTTATTGAGATTATTTAAATGGTGCTTCTGGGTATATATCACTGTATATACATAATTTGAAGTATTCTGTTTGTTTCATTATATATTATTTGTATATGTAAGCAGAATTATGTGAAAAATCTTGATGTGAAATTAGTAATGACGGTATTAATAAGCTTAAATTAAGTTTATACCTGCCGACCAAAGATTCTGATATCAAAATGGATAATCTTTTTATATATAATTTCAAAACGGACCAGTCCTTTAATAGTTTACCATGACGGACACCTCGTTGCTAGGATGGTCCATTAATGTAATTTTTTAAAAACAATGTCTTTTAGTTTTCAATATGCTGCTGGTGATTTAAAAAGAAAAATTAAAAGGAACCTCGTTGGTTGTCCAACGATGTCCTTTAGAAATTCTTAAATGTAAAAAAATTTTCTAAATGGAATCTCGTTGGCTGTCCAATGAGGTTTAATAATTTTTTTTAAAAAAATACATTAATAGATCTGGGCAACAGGTGTCCGTTTTGGTAAACCATTAAAGGACTGGTCCGTTTTGGAATTATATATAAAAAAAATTATCTGTTTTGGTGATGGACTCCAAACCAAACCTAACGCAACGTGTACACACACTCTATTTTATTATAGAGTGTCATGTTATATTCAAGTATAAAATATAAAAATTTAGGTGAAATTTCTTTTTAGTTAGTTTGGACAAAATTAAATGACTTTAATGTGATCCAAAAAAAAAATTTGTGTGATGAACTTAAAGTTACATGACTTTTATCATGTGGTATAAAATAGATATTTTTTTTTGTGTGTGTGTGTGTGCGAATGCTTAAAGTTGAATGATTTTTATGTAACAGAAAATAGAAAGTGACTTTTGTATGATAAACACAAAGTTGAATGAATCACCGGTGAATTTTACTCATCTACAAAAAGTGATATGTATACAATCATGTTCACATCTTGTGAAAATAAAAAATTTATTTTCGATAAATTTACGGCTCAAGAATAATGTTACTCATTGTAGTTATAATTAACCTAACAAATTTCTATGACTAGATTTGCAGTTACATTGAAAATAGAATGCATATAATATAAATTACAAAATATAGCAAACATGTATTATTATTTACAATACTTAGTTATAGTTAAAAATAATTATAATTTATAACTATACATTAATAATAAATACTATTTGTAGCATATCTCTCTCAATTTCGCGCACCTCTCTCTCCCTCTCTCCTCCCGCCCTTCCTCTCTCCCTCCCTCTCCCTCTCTCCCTCCCCTCTCTCTCGGTCCCTCCCCCCCTTCTTACTCTCTTTCTCTCTCTTTGTTGTAATTTGTATTTCTGTATCGTGAATGATATAAGCGATATAAAAGCGAAACAATACACGTGATACAAGAGAGAATGAATACAAGCTAAATTAGAGTGAATGGATACAAGTGATATAAGAACGAATGAATGCAAGTGATATAAGAGTGAATGAATATATGTGATATAAGAGAGAATGAAGACAAGCTAAATTAGAGCGAACTAATACAAGTGATACAAAAACGAATAAATATAAAATGATACAAGAGCGAATGAATACAAGTGGTACAAGAGTGAATGAATACAAGTGATACAAGAGTGAATGAATACAATGTATTGTATTTTTTTATTGTTTAAATCTTTATATACATGCAGACTGTATTCGTCGATACAACCTAAGTGATACAAGAACGAGAGAGGTGAAAATACAAAAGACAACCTAAATGTTAGTATAAATACAACAAATGCAGTCGTCTGACACTTAAAACTATATAGAAATACAGAAATAGAAGGGCGAAAATACATAATTCAAAGAGGGAGGGAGATAGAGAAAGAACGAGTGAGATCAGAGAGAGAGAGAGAGAGAGCGAGAGAGAGAGAGGAGAGACAAGCTAGAGAGGGAGAGAGGGAGAGAGAAAGAGAGAGACAGGGAGAGAGGCAAGCGAGATTGAGAAGAGAGGTGAGAGAGAATCTATTTTTTTTGACTAAAATCTGTTGCTATGAATTGTAAATACCAAAATATAGCTAATGAGGCCTGATTTTATCAATTTCTGAAATTTTCCTATAATATTTGACTTGCAAAGCTATTTGACTAATGATTTAATTGAAAAAAAATAATTAAAAGAACGATACTAGCTATAGTACTATACTAATACAAAACTTATTTATCTACTCATTTAACAAAGAATTGTAGTTTATTATTAGATTGATATAGTCTTAAGTAGCAATAATTAGCGGCATATATAGATAGGGTTGATTCGAAATTTTTAAATGTCAAACTAAATCAATTGCATCATATTTTTAAATTCATAAATTAAAATAACAAAAATTGAGTTTTGCAATCTCGATTTTTCTCGAATTTGCCAAATTTTTTTCAACGCTGAAGCATCTTACAATAGCATTTAATTGACAAAAGATCAACTTTTTCCGTTTTTTTTCTCTGTCCAGTTTTTCTGCTTTGCTGCTCATGAAAAAAAATCAACAACAACAAACTGAGTCAAATATGCAAATACACTTATAACAATATCAAAATATAAATGCCACATTTAAACTGTATCTAATGTTTTAAACAAAATAAAATATTGATATATATAAAAAAGATCAAGTCAAACATGCAGATACACTTATAACAATATCAAAATATAAATGCCACACTTAATCTATTACTAATTATTGAGGGAAACAGTAAGGATTAAGGTTAGTTGAAAGTTAGTTATAAAGTTAGTTAAATAGTTAAAAGGAATTAAGCTCCTTGAGTTAGTTATAACTAGATAAGATCAATCCACTCATCTTGTAATCTTGTAATTATAAATACATGTATGTATCAACATGACAAGCACACGAATACATCCTTATTGATTCAATTTACTACAACTATTCTGCTCTCATTCTCTTCTTCTCTCTATTCACTTGATTTCTTACTTCTTGTATATCTTGCATCTTGAATGAATATCTTCATCATTCTCTTCATGGTATCAGAGCAGTTGATCTGCTAAACTTCTGCTTCCGCAAAGATTGGTTGATAAAGTTCATAGCTATATCTCTTTGTGATTGATTTATTTATCATTCTGGACTGTCGATCAAACTCAAAGGTGTCAATACAAAGATGCAGAATACAATGAGTTCAGAAAATGCAAATGTCGCTGGTGTGAATTTAGGAAATATAATTCCGCAGATGGAGACATTGCTCAATCTATTCATGGATCCAATGAAGTTCTTGATCACAATCATCCCTTGTATCTTCATTCTGCAGAAGTAAGTGGCATATCTCTAATCTCTTTACAATTTACCGGTGTTGAAAACTACTCTCTCTAGAGTAAATATATGAGGATTGCACTGTTGGCAAGAAATTAATTTGGCTTTGTAGATGGATCTTGGAAGAAAGAAAGCTTCAAAGATGAGTTGGGATACCAGTGGGAGAGGTGTAATGCAACTGTACAATCTTGGCTAATAAACACTGTGTCCAGTAACCTGTTAGGTAGGGTGTATGCTACAATTGCTCATGAAGTTTGGGAGGACCTGAAGAAAGATTTGACAAAGTGGATGGTTTAAGGACTTTCAATCTGCATAAGGAAGTTGTAACTCTGGTTCGAGGAACTGCTTCTGTGGCAGTCTACTTCACAAAGTTAAAAGAATCATGGATGGAACTCGAAGCCCTGGTGCTACCTCGTAGTTTCAACTATGAGAAATCTAAAGATTTTTTAGTCTACCTTCAAAGACAAAAGCTATACCAACTCTTGATGGGCTTAAATGATAACTATGTGCAAGCAAGGAGTCGAATGTTGTTAATGACCCCCCCTTCATTTGGTAAATCAGGCATATCCCATGATAATTAGAGATGAAGCTCAGAAATCGGTGGCTTCAAGTTCTTCTACTGGATTACCTGGGGCAGTGCCCAATACAAGTGGTATTGATTCTTTAGCCATGTACTCAAAGACAGGTCATCAAGAGTTCAAGAAAAACAATTATTTATTTTGTGACTTCTGCAAGATGAAACGGCACACCAAGGATATATGCTATAAGTTGGTAGTTTATCCTAGTGATGCTAGGTTCAAGAAGAAAGGGGGAGCAAGTACTTTCAATAGATACAAGTCAGGATCATCAACTGCATATAATGTTGTTGCGACTGAAAGAGGCACAAATGATCAAGTATATGATCAGGAAGGAACAACACAAAGCTTAGGGAATACTACAACTCAACTGATACAACTAGGAGCATGTGTCTTTACCCAGAGTCAATATGATCAGATTGTACAGCTTCTCAATTAGACACAACTTAACTCTAAAGTCGGATGTTCTGTCAACAATGTTAGTCATGCACCAGCAGGTAACAACTCAGGTATAACTAAACACAAAGCTTTACTTGTGTCAAAAATCCTCAAGGATTGGATAATTGACACAGGAGCCACAAACTATATGATTTCAGATGTTAAATGTTAATAGAGGCTTCAATAAGTAGGAACACAAATCCTAAACAAGTTCATCTGCCTAATGGTGATATAGCTCAAGTAACTCACATTGGCTAGACATCTATAGATAATATGAGCTAAAAAAATATAGATAATATGAGCTAAAAAATTATAAATTTATTAAAAGGAAAAAGCTTAGATATGCCATTGAACTTTAGAAAAAGGCTTATCTATGCCATCTGTTAATAGTTAGGCTCATTTATGCCACTGTCATTACTTAAAAGGGTCATCTATGTTATTATTTTTTAACAAACCCAATACTTAGTTTTTTAATACTAGATTATACATGTGGCAATATTTAAGTAGGTCACGTCACTTAAAAAACTCACTGATTAAATTATTCATACGTCCTAAAACTACCTAACCCATGCTCAAAAAAACTCACCCACATTTTAACCGGAATCGTCATTAATTAATTTAACCCTTTCCCAGCCGAGGAGTCCGACAAGATTACAATGTTGTAGTCTAGAAATCATGATTGATAAAATGAAAGACAATGTTCTTAATGTCCTCTAAGAAACTTGCAACATAAACAAAGAATACCAATTAAAATGACAAAGGATCATGAATTCCTATCAGTGGATCCAGCCAACTTTATTTTCACCCCGTCAAAAAGAAAAATGTCTCCAAACTACTGATGTTTAATTATCCAACCACTGAGTACATGCCCAGCTCTTTTCAAAACAACTTAGGCCCATTTATGTTTCAAACCAAGATATAGGCATCATAGGCTTTAAGTAGGCGACATCCAAGGAGACAAATTATACACCATGAAAATAACTGTCCATGTGCTATGAGATATACTCATGGTCCGAAATGGATTGAACCCATCACTTGTCAAGCCAAGTCTCAAATTATAAGAATTTTGTGCGAAATCTGAATGCAAGCTATCAAAGTATTTCCATGCTTTACCATCAGCAGGATGCCTTAACTTTCCATGTTTAGAACACTCTTCCTCATGCCACCTCAGTGAATCTGCATTCATTGAGCACATAAATAGCCTTTTGAGTCTAGGAATTAATGGAAAGTGTCTCAAAGTTTTTGCTCGAACACGATGAGATTTTTTAGGAGGCTCAAGCTCACTATCTACTTCAGGATATTTAATATATCGAGAAGCGCTGCAAAAATGAAAAAATTTATCATTCTTATGGTCATTCCTAAACAACATACAATCATTAGGACATGCATCCGTTTTCTCATAATCTAGATTGAGATCCTTAACAATACTTGGCTTTATTGTAGGAAGGCGGAATATTCAACTCGAGCATCACCTCTTTTAACAACTCAAAGAGAGAAGTGAATGATTCATTAATCCATCCATGTAAACACTTCAACAAATATAAACGCATTGTGAATGATAATCTAGAGAATCCTTTACAACCGGGATATAGTTCTTAGCTTGCCTCTTCAACTAAGTTATAGAATTTCTTGGCATCTTCATTTGGACCTTCATAAACTCCTTCAGCTTGTGCAACATCTCTAAATTGATCATTCAATAACCTATCAATGTCATCATACGAGTCATCTATATGATCATCAACATTCAACTGGATGTCCCATTCCTCGTGATTGATCCATCTTTTATAACCTTCAACAAACTCTGTGTCTATTAGATGATTATACACTACATCCCAGCGAGTATAATGGATATTGCAACACTCTGCACATGGGCAATGAATATTTTCGCCTTGAGGATCTCCATAAGAGTAAGAAAAATCTAAGAAAGATTTAACACCATCAATATACTCTTTGCTATACCTCACTAAATCCATTTAATCCTTGGATGGAATATTTAAATTCCTATAAAATCAATATTACTATTAGATTATCCAATATACAAAAACATTAATTACTTTACAAATAAATCCTAAAAGTCATAAGTTATCAAAATCACGTGTTGTCAAATAATAAAAATTTCGTACCTAGTCATGGTACTTTTGCTAAGCCAAATCGAATTTCAAATCCACCACATTTTTCTTGAATGTTGATTATTTCTTTAAGAAAAAATACGTAAAATTAATAGGAGAGAGTAACAAAAACAATTGGTAGGGAGTTAACATATTACTCAATAAAATACAAAAAAATACTGAGATAAGGGTGATCAAATAGAGAAAAAGACAGATTCAACAAAGCAAAAACAAAAGTACAACCTGATCAACTTTAGTAGGACATAACTCAAAATTAAAATAAAGAATTAAATATCCGGTTCTATGATTGTTTTCAAGGCATATAGGATTCTTTAGTTGAAAAGAAACAAAAGTTCATATCCATGCACACTGTTTTTAACTTGCATTTCCATTTCTAAACAAACATCTTTCATCCCACTATATTAAGAAATCAATGACAGTTAGTGGAATAGTTAAGGAGTACATAAGCGATCTCATAGTGAAGAGGGTGGTTCAAAAATATTTCACATTAGTACACCCAAAAACTTGCTAGCAAAATCGAACACCAAGCAAAGAACATAGATGATTTAAGTCCAAATCCAAATATAATGGATCATTTTGGTCCTTTTTTCAAGGTTAGCCTAGTAAATTCTATGAATATTACTTTAAGAACCTAAAAAAAACAGCCGCAGATTATAACTCATGGTACTGACCCCAAAAAGAAAAATAGCTGCAGATATCTCAGTAAGCTATATGTATACTATGTTTGTGAATAAACTAAGAAAATACTGAATCACTCTCATCTATTTTACATAGATGATTGTTCTCGAGCGTGAAACTCTCCAGGGAACATTAGAAATATTATTTCAAGAACCTGCTCTTACAATTTAGCAAATATCACACACAGATATGGCTAATCCTTTAGCTAGACTAAAGCATCATAAGAATTTAAAAGAAGAATAGATTCAATAGACAATACTACTAGTAGAACCGCTGATATCATGAAATAATGCTACACATGATATTATAAACCTTAAATATATGGTCCAAATCCAACCAGACTTGGCAAAATTTTTTGAAAAAAAAAATTGCAGAAGCTCAAAATCCTTGTAACCAAGTAGCATTTTTGTGTGTTCAATAATTTTTCCTATTTTTTTTAAAGAATTACATTTGTTAACTAGAAAATGATGATTCATAAAAATAAAATACTAACCCAAAACAAAATCAAGAAAATAGAGCTTACCTTGGGTCTAGGGAGAACTGACCGAGAGTTTTTAGACTTGTAAGTATGTCTGCAATTAAAATTTATAAGAAAGTGGAGAAATTTTAGTATTTAGACATGTAAGGAACTGGAAAAACATTACCTGAAGTTGGTGAGAAAACCCTACAGCAATTTCGCTGGAATGTGTGCAGTAATTTCGCCGGAAGTTGATGAGAAAATAGAGATATTCCTTTGCAATTCCTGATTTTGCCTGAAGTTCATAAGAAAACAGAGAGATTTTGCAGCAATTTTCAATTTCACGGCAACTTCACAACCTGGGTTCACCTTTTCCGGGACACACCGTCCTTCAGGTGAAAGTATTGGACCTCACCGTTCGGGAACACCCCTGCAACTTCACGACCTGGGTTCACGATGCCAATGATAGAAACTTCAGTATTGGACTTGGGTTCAAGTATTGTACTTGGGTTGGCACTGCCTTTTAAGCAGAAACCCTATAATATCGACAATGAACAGAACTTCAGTAATTTTTCAATAAAGCAATGATGAACTTCGACGAAGCAGCGACGAACTTCGGCGAAGCAGCGACAAACTCAGCTACCAACAGGTGAATGAGGGTTGGAACGATGAACTTCGGCGAAGCAGTCACTGGGTTTTTGTGGAAAAAGAAAGAAGAAGATAGAAGTTCAGATATTATTTTGGGAAAAGTCTCCAAAATTGCTATATATTATTTTACCCTTAATATATTGGAGGGAAGTTCAGATAAGTGGAAGGATCTAATAATATTTTGACTAAAATTTTAGAATTATTAGACCACACTTTTAAAATATTATTTTAGAATTATAAAAATAGTACACCTTAAAAGCATAGCCATATATATAAATAGGCGTTGCTAAATATTTTATGGTTAGCAACCCTTATAAAGCGTATCCTATAGTTTTAAAGAGCACACTTTAGAAGTGTTGCCAAAATTTTCGTGGCCTAAAGTTCAAACTTAAGGCCACACCTTGAAAGCATTCCCGAAACTAGTTTTGGCAACACTTTAAAAGTGTTGTTCAGATTTAATGTGGCCTTAGGCCTAAAATGTTGTAGTGTCAGGACGAACTCATGTATAGACTCTTGTAGCCACTTACTAGAAGACTGTGAAAGCCTTTTTACTCCAATTTCTTATCCATATGGCAATTTTTCCTATAGATAATTGAGCTAATTTATTTTATTTTTTTTTAGTTTGTCAAACATTGTATATACGCATCAAGAAATATTACTTTGTAGACTGAACCAAAGCCTCCTTACCCTGGCTTGCTAGCTGAGTGAAATTTGTCAGTTGCAGTTTCTAATATATCAAAGTTGTAAAGGTGATGTCTTCAATCTTGCCTTCCTGGTAATAATTTGGAGATGATTCTCTTAAGAACGCTTCATTTTTTCTCTTCCTTTCTAGTTTAGAATGGACATTTCAGAAATCAAACAATGTGTTTCTGCTTCATTTTTCCTTTTTCTTTTTGGTTCAGAATGGACATTTCAGAAATCAAACAATCTGCAAAAACAGAAGTTCTAGTTTGTGTTCTCGAAAATCTCATTTGATTAATTACCTCTATGCTTAGCCAACAATTTTCAGAAAAGACCTATCTAGACTGTGATTGCAATAGCTACAACAGGGTGTTGGAAAAAATAAAGCACAAAGAAAAGTGCACGACAGGGTAGTAGCGGAAGAATACCCAAGTCTAATTTTTTTCAATCTATTTGAACCAAGAAGAGACCTCAAATAAAATTTCAAATAGGCCTGGACAACAACTAATTATCAATAAATATGAATATTGCAAGACAAAACAAACCAACCACACAAGACACCAAATTTACGTGGAAAAACCTCTTCGGTGTGAAGAGTAAAAAATCACAGGATCAAAAACTCCACTATAATTAAAAAAAGTTACAGAAAATTTCTCTAAAATGGTCACCAAACACGTGCCAAACAACGAGCAATAATATAAATAGATAGCACCAAAAATTAGAGAAAAAAAGAAGTAAAATCATCCAAAAATACAACTTCTGTTCACGGGATAAAATCTGGAACTACAGGACTCCAAATCTAATTTTGTCAGTTCTCAATTAAATATTAAGATGATATAAAAAACATATCCAAAAATCAGTTCAATCGGACAAAAAACAAAGCAGCAATCATAATTTGAAGTGGTCTGCTAGGGCAGAAATTTTCTATGCGAAAATCTGCCCTCTTTCTCTATTTGGATGCTATAATTTTCTCTTGTATATTCTGAAATAAGACCTAAAGAGGCCTTATATATGCTCCATGATAGTGGGCTTATAAAAAAATGGGTTGGTCCAAATTAGATTTTTATTTATCCGTATATGAAGAGAAAAAGATTCAAAACCAATAATTCTCCCCCTCCCGATTATGTGGAGAAGACCGCCATTCCGGAAATCATGAAACACTCTTCAAACTTTTCCCTTGGAAAAGTGTTATTCATCATGTCGGAACCATTATCATCTGTATGAATCTTCTCAAGCTCAATAAACTTATAATCCAACACATCTCGAATTCAATGGTATCTCACATCAATGTGTTTAGACCGATCATGAAATGTAGCATTCTTTCCAAGACGAATAGCACTTTGACTGTCGTAATAAAGCACAGACCTCTCCCGAGCACAACCAAGTACCCAAAAGAATCTTTTCATCCAGAGCAACTCTTTACAAGCTCCAACACCAGCAATAAGATCGGCTTATGTAGTAGATAAAGCAACACATTTTTGCAATCTAGATTGCCAAGACACAGCCCCCCTGCAAAAGTAACCAAATAGTCTGAAGTAGATTTTCGAGTATCAACATCACTTTCCATATCTGAATCAGTGTATCCACATAGAATATGTTGTACTGTCCCAAAACACAAACTCAAATTAGAAGTGCCACAAAGATATCTCATTATCCACTTCACTGTATTCTAATGCTCTCATCCCGGATTAGAAAGAAAGCAGCTAACAATACCAACAAACATGAGCAATATCTGATCTTATATAAATCATTGCATACATCAAACTACCAACAACTGAATCATAAGGAACTTTCTTCATATCTTCCTTCTTATCATCACCGGAAGAACACTGCTTCATGCTCAATTTGAAGTGCATAGCTAAAAGTGTAATGACAATCTTAGCTTTATCCATGTTGAACCTGTGAAGTACTTTATGAATGTACTTTTCTTGTGATAACCACAACTTCTTGGCCTCTCTATCACGGACAATTTGCATGCCAAGAATATGCTTTGCTGGTCCTAAGTCTTTTATAGCAAAAGACTTATTCAACTCTTGCTTCAACATCTGAATCCGGCAAGCATTCTAATCAACAACAAGCATGTCATCAACATAAATAAAATAATGAAGTCACTATTAGAGAATTTTTGCACAAAAATATAATGGTTTGAAGAAGTTTTCTTGAAATCCTGCTGACTCATAAAAGAACCAAACTTTCTGTATCACTGTCTAGGAGCTTGTTTCAATCCATACAAACTCGTCTTCAATTTTCAAACATAATTCTCTTTTCCCTTGACTTCAAAACCTTCTGACTGCTCTATATAAATTTCTTCATCTAAGTAACCATGGAGAAAAGCAATTTTAGCATTCATTTGCTCAATCTCTAAATCAAGACTTGCAGCTAAGCCTAGAACCACGCGAATGGATGACATCTTCACAACTGGAGAGAATATCTCACCAAAATCAACTCCTTTTTTCTGATTAAACCCCTTTACAACTAATCTAGCCTTGTAATGTGGAACAGGGTTTCCATCTTCATGTTTCACCCTAAAAACCCACATGTCTTCAAAAACTTTTCTGTCTTTAAGCAGCTTAACCAAATCAAAGGTATGATTATCATGTAAGAATTTGATCTCATCTTCCATAACATCAAACCACCTTTCTTTTTTATTCACTATCCATGGCCTCGTCAAAACTCTCAGTTTCTTCCCCCTCAGTCAAGAGTACATACTCACTGGGAGAATAACGAGATGAAGGAATCTTCTCTCTAGTCGATCTTCTGAGAGAACTCTGTGTAGCATCAATAACAGCTGGTTGTTGGCCAGCTACATCATCTTGCACTGGAGCATCAATAGCAGCTGGTTGCTGGTCAATTATACCACCTTGTACTAGAACATCAACAATATCATGTTGGTCATTCTGAACAATTTCTTCAGGTGCAATAGTTGCAGGAACTGGATCAATATCAACTAAGCTCTCACTACTCCGAGAATCAACCTTCTCAGTATTGTCAAAATCTTCAATTGTTTGGTCTTCAAAGAATACAACATCATGACTTCTAATAAGTTTTTTCTCAATTGGATCATAGAAACGATAGCCAAATTCATCTTGATCATAACCAATAAAGATACACTACTTAGTTTTAATATCCAGTTTTGACATTTCATCCTTAGGAACATGGACAAATGTTTTACACCCAAAAACTCTCAAGTGATCATAAGAGATATTCTTACCAAATCAAACTTTGTTAGAGACATCACCATCCAAAGCAACAGTAGGAGATAAATTAATAACGTAAGCAGCAGTATTAAGTGCTTCTGTCCAAAAGGAATATGACAACCTAGCATAAGAAAGCAAACATCTTACCCTCTCAACTAAAGTTCTGTTCATCCTCTCTGCTAAACCATTTAACTGAGGAGTTTTTGGAGGAGTTTTCTGATGTCGAATACCCTGCTCTCTGCAATAGTAATCAAAAGGACCAATATATTCACCATCATTGTCTGAGTGGATGCATTTCAGTTTCTTCCCTGTTTGTCTCTCAACCAAGACCTGAAAATTCTTGAACACATCAAGTACTTGATCCTTAGACTTTAAAGGAAATACCTAAAGTTTGCGAGAATGATCATCAATAAAGGTTACAAAATAAAGTGCATCACCATGAGACTTTACCTTAAAAGGACCACTCAAGTCAGAATATACCAACTCCAGTAAATCAAGCTTTCTTGAAGGCGAATGACTCTGAAAAGGAACTCTTTTCTGTTTACCGGCTAAGCAATGAACACACTTCTTCAACTTTACTTGTATCACTTCAGAAAGCAAATTTTTTTTAGCCAAACTATAAATCCCCTTCTCACTCATATGACTCAACCTTCTATGCCATAACTCTGATGAAGTATCATTCTCCACCAAATTTACTGAGCCTCTAGAAATGGAATCCTAAAATACGTACAAGTTAGACAACTTGTTACCTCAAGTCACCACCATTGAACCTTTAGTAAGCTTCCACTGGCCACCATCAAAGGTATTATAATAACCCTCATCATCAAGATTTTCTATAGAAATTAAATTTAGGTGAACATCTGGAACATACTTGACATTGTTAAGAACCAATCTGGAGCCATTTTTACTTTCTAAATAAACGGTGCCAATGCCAAGTACCTTAACCTCATCATTGTTTCCATTTTCAACATTCCAAAATTACCCGGACTATAAGAAGAAAATAATTTCTTCTTTGGGGTGACATGAGAAGTAGCACCAGAATCCACAAACCAACTAGACTCACCATAAACAAGATTAATGGCATTTTCACCACATGCAACAAGAAGATCATCTTTAGCAACAATAGCAATACGATTTTCATTATCGCCATCTTTCTTTTGTTGTCTCATATCTCTCTTATACTTTTAACAATATTTCTTGATTTTTCCCTTTCTTGTTGAAATAGTCACATATAAAGTTCTTGTACTTAGATTCTGACTTGTTTCTACTTTTATCGCTGTCATTTTAAGCCCTGAACTTTCTTCTCTCCTATCTTCAGTAACCAAAACATCAGAGTGTGAAACTAAAGAAGATGGGGCCAGAGATCTTCTTCTCATATCTTCATTTAATACACTGCTCTTAGCATATTTCATAGTTACAACACCACTAGGAGCAGAATTAGTCAAAGAAACTCGAAGGGTTTTCCAAGAGTCTGGTAGAGTATTAAGAAGCCAAAGTCCCTATATTTCTTCATCGAACTTTACACCCATTTCAGACAGCTGGTCAAGAATACGCTAGAAATAATTTATATTATCAGAAATAGGACTGTCCTATTTATATCTGATATTCATCAATTGTTTCAGCAGGAACAACTTGTTATTGTTAGTCTTTAAAGCTTAAAGTGTTTTGAGTTTATTCCACAAACTTCTAGCATGTGTCTCGTTCACAATATGATTTCTAACATTATCATTAACCCATTGTCTAATATAGCCACAAATCTGTAGGTGCTCAAATTTCCAATCCTCATCATTCATTGATTTGGGTTTGTTAGAAGCAAACATGGGTAAATGTATTTTCTTGGCAAATAGAAGATCTTTCATCTTGCCTTTCCAAATATGATAATTACTACCATTCAAAGACACCATCTTACTCATATTTGCTTTCATCATTCAAATAGACAATCAATAATAAGCACAAGCTCTGATACCACTTTATTGAAAAAAATAAAGCACAAAGAAAAGTGTACGACAGGGGAGCAACGGAAGAATACCCAAGTATAAATTTTTTCAATCTATTTGAACCAAGAGGAGACCTCAAATAAAATTTTAAATAGGCCTATAAAACAGCTAATTATCAATAAATATGAATATCGCAAGATAAAATAAATCAACCACATAAGACACTAAATTTACGTGAAAAAACTTCTTCAGTGTGAAGAGTAAAAAATCACGGGATCAAAAACTCCACTATAATCAACAAGAGTTATAAGAATGTTCTCCAAAATGGCCACCAAACACGTGCCAAACAACAAGCAACAATATAAATAGATAGCGTCAAAAACTAGAGAAGAAAATGAGTAAAATTACCCAAAAACACAGCTACTGTTCACGGGATAAAATCTGGAGATACAGGTTTCTAAATCAAATATTAAGATGATAGGAACAACATATCCAAAATCAGCTCAATCGGACAAAAAACGAAGCGGCAATCATTATTTGAAGTGGATTGCTGGGGCTGGAATTTTCTGTGCGAAAATCTGTCCTCTTTCTCTATTTGGCTGCTATATTTTTCTCTTGTATATTCTAAAATAAGACCTAAAAAGGCCTTATATTTGCACCGTGATAGTGAGCTTATAGATGAAGTGGGCTGATCTAAATTGAATTTTTATTTATCTACATAGGAAGGGAAAAAGATCCAAAACCCAACATAGGGATGTCTTTCTTGTCATTTGCAATAGTAATACATGTATGGAAGTGAAAACACTAATTGAGGGCTTTGGTGGTGCTTTATCGGGTAGTGAAGTTGGTTGAAGAAGGGTTAAATTAATTAATGACGGGTCGGGTTAAAATATGGGTGATTTTTTTTGGCATGGGTTGGGTGATTTTAGGATGTATGGATAGTTTAATATGTAGATTTTTTAAGTGATGTGACCCACTTAAATATTTCTACATGTATATGGTATTAAAAAATTAGGTATTGGGTTTGTTAAAAGATAATGGCATAAATGGCCCCTTTCAGTAATGGTAGTGACATAAATGAGTCTAATTATAACGGATTATATAGATAAACCTTTTCCTAAAGTTCGATGGCATATCTGAGCTCCCTTATTAAAATATTATGAAACTTAAACCTTGAAAATTTATTAAAAAATTTAAAATTATACTTGTATATATAGTAGTAGTAGTAGTAATAATAATAATTATTGTTGTTATTATTATTATTATTATTATTATTATTTTAGTGTAATCGCACATTGTGGGGCTGGGAAATACCTCTATTGTTACACTCCGTAAGTTTCTAGCATGTAGTTGGCCTATTCGCATGTTGGTTGGAAGTTTTAGGATGCCTTACGTGCAAGGAAAGGGTCCGGGGAAAAGCCGAATGAGTGCCAAGTTGGGATTTCGTGAAGGGAGGCCGAATCGAGCTGCCAAAGGGGCAAAGTGGCACGGAGCCCCTACCTCCGCATTAGCCAACGTGGCACGGAGCCAAAATGGCGCGTTGGCCAATGTGCCGCGTCTGACTTCAAGTATAAATAGGCCTCATCCTTAAACTTTATATCATTTTCCTTATATACTCACGACCAGAACAGAGATAAGGACGAAGGGTTCATATAATTTTCTTCTGATTACGCCGCTAAATGTCGTCCAAATTCAAATTAACTTCGGATATCGAAGTATAAGGCTGTAGGAAGCATTTCTACGGAGTTAGTTTCGTGAAATTCGCCTGGCGAATCGTCGTCCCGCCGAGCCAAAGTGATTGGAATTGCTCTAAACTAGTGTTAATACAATCCCAGGCTTAAAGTAAGTATTTCTCCCTTCTAGATCCCCGAGAAATTACGAGTTTTCGATCGTTCTTCGATAGATTGAAGAATATTCAGTATATATACATATAAAGTATTGTTTTCTTCCAGCATAGTAATGAAGTTAGCTCTATTCTTCCGTGAATGTGATTACAGTTGGGAAGAACAGCTGAATACCAGCCGAACCTCGCCAATTAACCGGTAAACCGGCAATCGAGGTATGTAAAGGAAGTTTCTCTTGGCAAGTTAGTTTCTCCAGTATAGTAAACTAATATGAATCCCAGTAAAGTATTTCAGGAATATTATATCATGTTCAGTATGTTATTTTGTATAGTTGTTGTTATCAGTTGAGACTTGTATTTGTGTTGTTTTGGGCTGGATTACCTGTATAGCTTCCATGACCGCCCCAGGGTTAATAGCTGTGTCGACTTGTCCGCCAGAGGGCGAGGATACGTCGCTCTACGGAGCGGCATGCCGTCCACAAAGGACGAAGATGGGGAGTCAGCTCCTCATATTTTGCCGTGGTTGGCTTATACACACCCCCGCCGAGCGCTTGCGCCCGGGGTGTAGATTTCAGGAGTTATACGGACTCAGGCACAACTATAGTCAGGGGCCCAGCGGGCCAAGTTGCATACCTAGGGGAACGACAGGATGCTCATAGCTAGTACGTGATGTGGCATGACCTGGATAGGGGTATATAGATTGAGATGTATTCACTAGGGCTAATGGGGGCCCAAGTGAGTTGTGCTGTGCTGATGATACCTTCCGGCTTATGGGGGCCAGGTAAGGTATGTACGTTGCTTTAATTACTGATAGTTAGACAGTAGGACGCCTCGTTGTCAGGTATGACTCCTACTCTTCTTGTATAGTTATGTCTAGTTCTGATTCCATTTTTTCAGTTAGTTTCAGACCGTTTTCTTTACTTCAGATATTGTTAGCCGTATTACTTACTTTCAATCATTTACAGTTGTTGCTTTATATACTCAGTACATGTGGTACTGACGCCCTCTTTTGGGGCGCTGCATTACTTGCCTGCAGGTACTCACAAACGAGGAGTGAATCCCTCGTAGTTCCAGTCAGCGGTACAGAGCCTTCAGCTCCTATCTTCCAGAGCTTGAGAGTTTGAGGTTTACTTTCTTTTTGTTGTAAAGTATGGGTAGGCCGGGGCCCTGTCCCAACAATCTTATTACTCCTAGAGGCTTACAGATTGTATTATTTCCTGTGGTTAGTTGATATTGGCCCTGTGGGGCCATATGTGCTTTAGATTATGTGTGTTGGTCGTATGGGGCCTTGTTAGTTGTTGATTGATGACCTTGTCAGTCATGTTTCAGTTTAGCACCTGATTTGTTTTTCAGCTATAACTAGATATGATGGTGGCCTTGTCGGCCCGCATAGGACTCCCTATATTTGCTTGTCTCTGGTTAGCTGTTTACTTCCACAGGTGGCTATACGCCTTGTCGGCCGGGGGTTGTATTTACAGCTGCTATATAGCCCGTCGTTTTCTTGATTCCAGAGTTAGAGTCAGCCCTGCACCAGTGCTGCTTGGGCTCAGTCAGCTTAGTAGTTCAGATCCTAGTAGGGCACCAGGTGTCAGTCATGCCTCTCAAGGCGGGGCGTGACATCTATCCTGGAATTAAAGAAATTGTTTACGATAGATTGTCGGCATGATGATGTATATTTACATAAAATAGTTTAAAAATTGAATACGTATAATTAGATTTATTTAATCTTAGTTTGACCATTTTTGGTCAAAATCAAAACAAACCTATTATATTCGAGAGTTTTTTTTTCAATACTAAACTAAACCACTAATAATTTTTTTTGATTTGATACGATTTATCGAATTTATTGTACACCTCTAATAATAGTTATTCCATAAATTATTAATCCCTCCGTTTCATTTTAATTGCTAGGTATACTAAAAATAGTTGTTTCAAAATACTTGCTAGTTTCAAAATTCAAGAGATAAATGATCATGTTTTTTCAATTCCATCCTTAGTACTTAAAGTCATTCTAAAATGTGAAAAGAATTATTATTGCATGTTTTCAAGAAATTAATCGGGCTAAATTAGTCAAATTACCATCCATATTAATTTTTTATTAATGAATGTGCAAATTTTATCCTAACAATTAAAATGAAACAAAGGGAATATTAAGTACATGATGCATAAGCATAGGAAATGGGAGCACTTTTTTTGGGGGGGGGGTGGGGGTGGGGGGTGGAGGTTAGCATTATTCATTCATCATATAAAGGTCTAGTTTCAAACACAAAACGCAAACATATGATGTACAATATACTCAACTAAAACGAAAATTACATCGACAATATTTTTCTCTTTTATATTGGTTAGGGTTATTTCTTTGGTGAATATATTATATCAGAACTATAATTCTGGAATTGTAATATTGTTTACCCTAAACTGGTACAATAAAATTTTTATTAGGTCAAAGACACACATCTCAATATAACTCATTAAGTCTAGTTATTAGCAGTTTAAATATCGTTTGTGTAAAATATTGAAAATGAGAACAATAAAAATAATAAAAGAAAAACTAAGAGAGATGAATAAGTCTAAGAATGTTTGCGAGCGATGGATCGATGAAGTAGAAGCTTAGTTTGCCTCAGATCCGATCCAAGAGTGAAGGTGGTGAAAATAAAGATCTGATGAAATCTAAAAAGTTTGGAGCACAAAAAATAATATGTTGTCTTTTGAATTATTTAGAATTTGATGCCACTACAACTATGCTAAACTACTATTTATATGCAACAAAAGTAATACATCAACCAATGAAAAGGTTCCACACAAGCCCTAAAGTGTCGCGTTCAATGGCTGTCTTCCATGTGGAAATACCGTTAGAAGTGTCAACTAATATTCCTTTGTATTTTATAGGAGGTTGTACAAGTAATTACTGTATATCCCTCCTTTATATTTCATATGTCATTTCATCGAGATACGAGTCTCTTTCTACCTACGGGCCACAAGTTCTTGCTTTTTTTACCGATTGTGATCTTCTGGATTGATACTGGATCGAGCTTCCCTGAACATATCTTTAAAGATTGATCATTCCACCATGCTGGTTTCCTTGAGTATCTCTTATCCACACGACATGTTTTATCTTTTATCGTACCATGTGTTGAAACTATTTTTCATCCCATATAAATATAAGACTAAATAATAATAAAATTATTCTTGAACAGAGAGTCTGTTAAAAATACCTTCTTTTTTTTTAGATAAGAATAAGATCTTTATACACTCTATTCTTTTCAAACCCCACTTCAAAAATTATTAAATATGTTCTTATCCTTGTTACTATACTTTTATCGATAGATGTTTGGTTCATTAAAATCAAAACTGTGATATATAAGATATAATATAACGCTTGTGTTTGGTTTAAACTAGGTAAATTTTGAACAATTTTTTATTTCTACTTTTAATCTTGACTTCTCAAAAAGACTTTGCGGAAAAAAAACTTTGAAAAATGGCAGATATTTAATTTTATTATTTTATCTCAAAATAAAATAATTTTGAGATTTTTATTTTATTTTTAATATAAGATAAAAGTAATATTATAATTATAATATAATTAATTTTAAATTAAAAATCCAATTAAATATAAAATAAATTAATTTTAAATTTAAGTTTCAGATATGATTTCTTATCTCACCGATCACACGACTCCTTGGAGAATAAAAACTAGTAACTACTAGAAATAGGGGTGGGCGTTCGGTGTTTCGGTTCGGTTTTTTCAAATTTCGGTTCGGTGTTTTCGGTTTTCGGTTATGAATAATGAACACCAAACACCGCACCGTTTTAATTCGGTTCGGTTCGGTTTTTTTAAATTCGGTTCGGTTTATTTAGTTCGGTTATTCGGTTTTTTTGGGCTGCATTTAAATAAAATATAAATTATTTCAAGCTTTTTAATTCAGAATGATCTACTTTTAAGGTTTAACTACTGTGATTGTGAAACTTTCTTTTATTAATATCAAATTATCAATTATAAATTTATAAATAAAAATTAAAATTATATAAATCGAGTGCGTACCGGCTACCGCCTACACTTCAAAATGGCGTAACTTAGTAACTTGCCATCTCAATTCTCAAATTCTCAATGAAAATTGACATAATCACATAAAGCATCACATCACTTGATGGCCGAATGACATAATCTTCATGATTAAACTTGAACCTTTGATCATTGAACCTAATAAATGGTAAGATAAAATAAAAAATTAGAATATAACTTTCAACTTTCAAGATAAAAAAACAATATTACAAAAAATATCATCAATGACAATGAGACTATGAGATGAGAGAGTATGAGACAAATGAGTAAATGACAATGACCAAATAAATAAAGTAATCAATAATTCAACTCACCTGCCACTAGTAGCCGTAGGCACCGCACTAGTAGCAAATTGCATATTGCAATCATACATCAACAATGTAAGACTCTCTTCCATTTATTGCCATCTCTAAAGATAATTTAATCAAATATTTCATAAAACACAAATTAGTATACTACTAATTTATTATTGCATTAAAACTTAAAAGTCTAAATAAACAACTAAAAAACATAAAATCTTACCAAGCTCAAGTTTCTCAAGATACTCCAAACTTTCCTCAACACAAATGGGCTTAGTCTCTTGTCTAAGCCAATCTTGGACACAAACAAGAGATTGCACACATTTAGGAGTCAATGAACTTCTAAATGGATCAAGAATACGACCACTAGTGCTAAATGCACATTCTGAAGCCACACTTGAAATTGGAATAGCCAACACATCACGAGCTAACTCTGAAAGAACAGGAAACCTGGGAGAATTAACCCTCCACCAATCTAATATATCAAAATCATCAGAATCAGGCTCTTGGTCTTCACTAATGTATCTATCCAACTCTGATTTAGCACCTCCACTTCCACAATCTTCTTTTTGTTTTTTCAAGAAAAGCTTAGTTCTCAAGGCTTTTGTTTTCATACTTAGAGAAGCGCCAGAACTATATGTATCAGATGTATGCTGAGATGAAGTATTTCTAGATGGAGATGATTGATTAGATCCTTTTGAATATTGTTTTATATACACTTCAAACAAAGAAGTCATATAATCACGCACTCCTTCATTTACTTTCTTTCCTATTTCCTCCCCAAATAGTTCTTCAAGTGCAAAGCCAACATACACAAACTTATTTCGAGGATCCAACACAGAAGCAATAAAAATCATTTTGTTCATCTTTTCAGGACAACCCCAATATTTCTTAAACTTTTGTTTCATCCGTTGAGCCATGTTACTCAAATTAAGATCTTCACTTGCAAAACACACATTCAAATATGCATCAAGCTCACATATATCCTCAAAATGAACATTAGAAGTAACATATTGTGAACCTGAAACCTTTACACTGAGCTCGTAGAATCTTTCAAGAAACTTAACCACATTCCTCACATTCGCCCAATCATCACATTCGAGCGGACCTGCAACACTTCCATCTTCACACACATTAGTTGAAAGACAAGTATTAAATTGGTCATCAAAAAGATCAAACCTATCAAAGGCCTTCTCAAACTTTTGTGCCGTATCCAACATCAAATAGGTGGAATTCCACCTAGTAGGAACATCTAGCGTCAATGTTTTATCACATTCTACCTTTTGGACTTCACAACATTTCTTAAAGTTTCTTGTTCTTGCAGGGGATGATTTAACATACTTCACCATTTGTCGAACCCTTTTGACAGAAGGATCGATTTCTTTCAAACCTTCTTGCACAATCAGATTAAGTATGTGAGCCATACATCTCACATGAAGATGTTTACCTTCCATTATATTAGTTCCCCACATATTCAGCTGTTTAGACAATTCTTTAATTGTAACATCATTAGAAGATGCATTGTCAACAGTGATAGAGAATACCTTGTCCAAATGCCAATCAAGTAAACAATTACTAATCGCCTCTGCCATTTGCTCACCCTTATGACTAGATATTGGGCAAAAATTTAATATTCTTTTATGCAACACCCAATTTCTATCAATAAAATGAGCAGTCAAACACATATAATTAATTCTTTGCAATGATGTCCATGTGTCTGTGGTAAGACAAATCTTTGGTTGGACTTCTTTAAAAGACTTCTTCAAATCTTGTCTCAATTCACTATAAACTTCATAACAATCCCTAGTTATTGTTCTACGGGAAGGAATTCTAAATAGAGGTTGGGCTTTGCTCATAAACTTCTTGAAACCTTCATTCTCTACAAAGCTAAATGGTAGTTCATCGATAATTATCATTTCAACCAAAGCCCTTCTTACTACATCTTGTTCAAATTTCCAAAGGGGGGCATCTTGAGTTTGAAAAGATAATTTCATTTGAGAAGAAGTTTCAACGATAGTTTTATATGCCTTGCACCTATCCAAATGTTGTTTCAAACCCGTTGTTCCATTTTTACTTGTATGGGCAGCATAATTATTCTTACAGTACTTGCACTTTGCTCTACCAATACCATTTTGAACTATCTTATCAAAATGACCCCAAACCTCAGATCTTGGTTGCATTTTCCTTTTCTTTGTAATTGTATCCAAAGTTTCAGTTTGAGTATCTAGTGAGTTGTCGGTTGAACCGACTTCACTTACTCTACTTTCATCATCCATCTATACAAAATTAATAAGAACAATCATAATTAATTAACCAACAATAAACAAATCAACAACCAACAACAACAAATGATATATCAAAAACACAAAGATTATTCAAAGAGTCAAAATATTAACTATTAAGTATGTATAGACTACTCTCTACGTATTATTTTAGTTTGTAGTGTTTGTACTCTCTTAATTTCTGATATTCACATTCTTGAATGAGTTGAATCTTGATTAAGGATAAGTGGAATAGTGGAATAGTGGATAACTTACAGTTATAGAGATAATAGAAATAGATAGCGGGCTAGCGGCTGCCGGCGAGGGATGGGTCGATCAGCCGATGGGCGATGGCCGACGGCTGTTGACTGGTGAGGCAGAGACCAGAGAGTACCGACTACGTGGCGATGGGCGACGCCCGACGGGCGACTGCCGACTGGAGATGGGTGACGGCCGATGGGCGACTGCCGACTGGAGATGGGTGACGGCCTGACGGGGGACGATCGACGGACGACGGGCGATGGCGACGGCCGACGGGCGATGGTTTGTCGATTGATTTCTAAGTTCTCATTTTCTGTCGACTGCCGAGTGCCGACGGCTGTTGACTGGTGAGGCAGAGACCAGAGAGTACCGACTACGTGGCGATGGGCGACGCCCGACGGGCGACTGCCGAGTGCCGACGGCGACTGGTGTGGTGTAGGCGTGTAGTAGTAGTAGGCAGTAGCAGTACCTGTGGCCTGTGGGCTGTGTACTGAGTAGTGAGTAGTAGTACTAGTTATTACTTTAGGGTTTTTTATTTTTTTATTTAATTTAATTATTAATTAAAAAAAATATATTAATAATTCGGTTATTCGGTTAAACCGAATAACGGTGAACCGTAACCGAAAAAAAACCGAAAACCGAATTAAGTTAAAAAAAAAAACCGAAACCGAACCGAAAAACCGAAAAAACCGAAACCGAAAAACCGAATTAATTCGGTTCGATCCGATTTTTCGGTTTTCGGTTTTTTTGCCCACCCCTAACTAGAAATGGTCCAAAGTGAAAGGATTAGAAGTTGAGGCGCAAATTTAAAACAAAAGCAAAAGTATCGAGGGGGGAAACAATAATTCCATACAAGGCGGAGTCGCAATAACGAATACGACGCCGTCGAATATCTTAGCCCTCGTCACTCGAAACCTGAAATGAAGCAGTACTAGGTCAAGATCAAAAGCCACCCAATAGAGAGCTTTTTCCTCAAAGAGGTGAACACTCCGATAGAGAGTTAGAGAATACTTCAGTTGGAATCTCAACGAAGACCCTAAATTCATCAATGGCACTCGCTTCTCGTTTGCTCTCCAGATCCACTCGCCAGGTTCTTTTGAAATCCTTGTACAAATGGATCTAATCTGATCTTCCCATTTTTTCATGCGGCAAATGCTTAAGTTTCATGATTTCTATGATCTGATTGCGGATTAAAGGGTCTCTTTTCCTTATTTTGTTGTGCTTATTAGCACGGGGTTGTAGTTGTTGATCTAGATGCTACTTGAACTGAATTTAGTTTGATTTACGAGAGATGCATTTGGCACATAAAATGTAATCGGCTTGATAATTGGGGTTCCTTATTGGTCTGTGAAAGCCTGAGATAAATGATGTGTTTTTTTGAGTTTAGGATTTAGGTACATTTAGGTTTCATTGGGATTGTATGGCCTGCTTGAGATTGACGCATGATTGATTGAGTGATCCCGTTTTAAAAGAAAGTTTCTTCTGAAGATTTGTTCCTAACGGTTTTCGTTACTGAATGTCGTTGGTTGGTTTCCAATCGCTATCTTATTTGCTTTTGGGAAATAACTTTTGCCTGAGATTTTTTATGTTCTTTATTTTCCCCTGTTGTGTTATTCTGTTGGGGGAAGATTCTTTCTGTCAATCGTCAACTTGGGAGTTGAATTTGGCGTTCCTGCCATTGTCAGCTCATGTTGTTTCATTGAATAGCATGCCTATTAGGTAGTGGCTATTAGGAGAAAACAATGCTGCTGCTCTATGTGGTCATTTAACTTTTGAGTAATTTAGGCTACACTGTGTTTGCCACCGTCTTTGAGCTGTTAGGATGTGTTTATGTCTGAAACAGTATTCTGCGGTGGAGTTTTGGGATGTATATGAGATTGGATATGCTGGTATAATATGTACCTGGTCCAGATGTGTACTCCTATTAATAAATCTAGTTTTGCAGTTATGTACTGGTCAGGTTGTTCTTCGACCCGAGCATGCAGTTCCAGTTCGTTCCTTTGCCAAAGAAGCTGCTGCTCCCACTGCACTGAAGGGAGACCGTAAGTATTCCTGGATATTTTTCACTGATGCTTGATTAAAAAAAGGTTGCTGAAACTTGATGACTGTTTCTGTTTGCTGACTTAATTTCTTTTTCTTTTTGTTTTTATTAAAGGCGTCGAAACACTCCAAGGACTTTTTTCTATGCAAACCACTTTTTGTTTTTCATTTATCTTGTCTGTGTATGCGAAGATCTGTACAATTAACTTTGAAGAAATCAGCTTTAATATCTTCTCTGCTTTCTCCTTATGTAGTTATGAGGTAATTATGTTATTTTCTTTTGTGTAACTTCAGTATTTTAACCTACATTTAATAGCATAAACAAGACTAAAATAAGGAGGGAAGTATGACTGAGGAACACCATCCTGTGTGGATGTTTCTGCTCTTAATTTTTGCTTTCTGAGTGAGTGCTGCAGCCAACACCATCCTTTTGCTGCAAAAGTTAAGTGTCCTTTAATTTTCTAGTAAGCATCATGCTTTTCCTCATTATTAGTTGTATGCGGGCCAATGCATCTGGTGCATCCTTTGTATTTCAGTAAAGTAGTTTCCACGAAGATTATGCTCTAGGTACGTGATGCAGGCCCAGTTGACATATAATTTACTGTTTAATGTCTACACTATAAACCGCAAGATAGTAACATTTATTTTAGGGTGACCTAAGTTGGAGATAATATACTCATAAGAAAACACTCTAATACTGGTGTTTGCAAGACCAATATAGAGTTTAAGTTTGGTCTTGGTGCCTAATTCACTTGTCTCTCCACTGATAGGGTGTATGCTTTCAGATAAATTTTCTTAAACTTTATTTATGCTTTGGTTCTGGTGTTCTAGAGGGTGAGTTAAAACTATTTCATAGTGGCACTTCTTTGTTTCGACTAACTAGGGAAATCTTGTGCCTGAAAATCCCAAATAGGTTAGTGTCTAAGAAATACTACAATGTTTTTCTTGTCAGGCCTTGATAAAAAGTGTCTTCTTAGCGTCTTGTCACTGATCTAATAATTCTATCTGTCCTGGTTATAGTATGTTAGATTTATTCTGGCCATCAAATTGGGCTTGTACTATTACAACGTGGTTTGAATCTGTGTACTGCTGCATTGCTGTGACACTGGCTTTTTTTGTTCATATGAAGAGGTGTTGAAGGAAATCTTTTACGAGGTTAAGAACAAGCTTGAGACAGCAATTGGTGTCCTACGAAAGGAGAAGATCACCATAGATCCAGAAGATCCCGCTGCTGTATCTGAGTATGCAAAAGTCATGAAGTCTGTAAGACAAAAGTAGGATATCTAACTTTTTCTTATGAAGTTCATTTTTAGTTTGTAAATACCAGAGAAACAGTTCCAACACTTGGTCGCTGACCTAACTCTGATAGCACGTCGTTCAGAATTCAGAGAACTTTAGGATACTAGTACTTCGTGTTCCCTCTATATATGTCCCTTTCCCACCACCCCCGACTGTTGAACATTCTGCTTCACCTGCAAGCATATTAAACATGCTACTGGGCTGTGCATTTGAAGATCCAACTTATCTTAAATGTAGTTCTTGTTACCATACACGTGCTTTGCCATTACATCAAGATGCTTGCTGGAGAAGGACCATATTTAATTTGTACAATTTAACTGTCTATTGATACTGTCAAAATAGGTCTGTCCTTGTTTAGTTTGTTTGGCATTCCCAACAAGTCTTCTACGTGGAACCACTTTATACCTCTAGTTTATTTGCATGGCTAAAGAGTACATAGTTTTTTTTATGCCCATGCATGCTGTATTTTGTGATTAATTTCCAGAAATTCTTATGATCAATTATTAATATTATAATTTCCCATGTTTGCAGGGCTAATCTCCTATCAGAGTCTCAAATTATTAAGTTCAACATTGAAGTAGAAACACATGAAATTCCAGATGCCCGGACATATTTGTTGAAACTGAAGGAGATGCGTGTCAAGTATGCAATTTTAATGCTTATGTTTTACCTGCTAGTTACAGTTATCACTAGTTATGCCAGTCATCATGCAGCACGCTTTTGGTATTTATAAAAATAAGGTGGTATGTTCTTTATCAACAATTAGTAAATAAATAAATAAGGCGGTATACTATTAGTTATCTTTCATATAAGAGAATGAGGATCTGTTTGGGAAGTAAGAAGCCCCTTTGACATCTCTTCATCTGCAAATAATTCTCGATGTGAAAACACAGAGCTAGGGGGCTTTTCACTGATATCCTTTTGTATCCTACAATGAGTTCTGAAATGTTAACGTGATTCCTGCTGTTGAAATTTTATTAACTTGAGTAATGAACTTGAGGAGAGAGCGGCTATGTGCTTCAATTTCATTAACATGCTTTCTCATCTTACCAGTATTTATTACTTCAATGCATAGTTTCTTCTTGCTCTCATGTCTCCTGCCTCATAGACAGGCATTTGATCTGTCCTCTAGGCGCAAGGCGTATCAGCATTTCTTCACTCCCCTTTCTGTTTCATGTATTCTTTTGCAGGAGGGGCCTTGTTGATGCACAAGGTATAGAAGATATGCAGATAGCTGCATTGGATAAAGTTGAGAAAGAAATAAAAAAGCCACTAATGAGGAACGACAAAAAGGGAATAGCTCTTCTTACAGCTGAGTTTGATAAGATCAACCAAAAGTAAGCTTATGCAGACTCTAAATGATTCTAATTGCAAGTGTTTCAGTTTGTGTTTGTCTACAAACTTTTGAGGTATGTTGCTCAGACTCTTCACATTCGGTGCTGCACCCGTGTCAAAATGACATGTGTGGGTGTGGGTTGGGATCTGTGCCTGATCTGGTCAATCAATTTTGGGTACAAAATCAACTGAGAAATTCCGAACCGATTCAATAATTTCTGTAATCAAAACAAAAGCTAAGGTGAAATTGAAGAAAATGGAATACCTTATATATAGAAATTTCTATGTCACTCCTTTTTCGTTATCTTCTTCCAGAATTCTCTTCTTGATCAATGTTTTCTCCTCAAGTTTTTTCACATAATATCTCATAATTTAGGTTTTATAACTCTACTTTTAGATATTTGAATTATTTTTAGCCGAATCCGCGTACCTGGCTTTGTATCCCCGAATCTTAGAGTTTAGATCATGAAGGATCTGATTTCTAGATCCACACCCATATCGGACACCCGCACTTGAGTCCGAGCAACTTAGCTTTTGAGGAGTAGTTGGTTGTTCGTTATGTAAATGATTGAAACCAGCATCCTAAAAGTTTTACTCAGCCATTGCTGACTTTTCTAGGGGTATTATACTTTGCCTTGACCAAAAACTGTTGCCGACTCCCACGTTGTAGTATGAGCCATGGTAATTCAGATGATATCTAGTTCAGAGTTTAATGTAGGTAATTGATCCTCACTATTGTCTTTTGAATTTGCTTTAGGCTTGGCATTCGTAAAGAAGATCTGCCCAAATACGAAGAACAGTTAGAGCTGAAGATTGCAAAGGCACAGTTAGAAGAACTGAAAAAGGATGCTCTTGAAGCAATGGAAACTCAAAAGAAGAGGTAATATAGGGCTTTGCCACATGGATGTGAGTTATTTGTCTATCTGCAGATTTTGAATTTGAATCCTCTGTACTTGCAGGGAGGAGTTCAAGGATGAGGAAATGCCCAGTGTGAAGTCTCTGGACATCAGAAACTTCATTTAAAAATTGAACTTGTTTCAAGACTTGTTTTCTTTTTGCACCTTGTTGATCTCCTGCTACCCTTGAACATAAATTTTCCTATCCCTAAAAGTGTAGTTGTACCAGACATCCAAGAGGCTGCTTCTGAATAATAAGAGGTCTGACCAAGAAATTAGCTTTCATATGATTTTGGGGCCTGAGCATCTCTCTCTCTGCTCCTTATTCGCAACTGATCTTGGTCAGTTGTTTTTTGCTCTCTATACTTGATTTCAATGAAAGAGAACTAAGATGTGTGATTGTATCAAATATTTCAATTTCTATGCTTTTGTGATGATCTCGTGTTCGTTGTCATTGCTGGAATCTTTTTTCTGCTGCAACCAGTTTATGGTCTTCTTGATATCATTTGGCTGAGCATACAGGCAATTGATGAAATTCTTGCGGATTGAATGTCAACTTAGTTAAGGGTCTCGTATGTTATGCAGCTTGTTTTTTTTTTTGAGTACATTGAGAATCCTACAAGATGTCGATGTTCGAAGACTTGAACAATCTAATAGAATCATATAAGTTAAAATTATCCCCTTTTCAGATTTTTGTTATTTTCACCTGGCTTTTTTTTGAACCAATTTGATTTTATTTTGTAACCTTAGCCTAGTTAATCCTGGTTTATTAGCCTCGTTGGGAATTAACATGAAGCAGAAATTCTACGAGTACCCAATTGTTACCAAAAACTCCAGAACATTAAAAAGTAGAAAAGCATATATATATATATATATATATATATATATATAAGAAAAACTATCCTAAAACATTAACCTATGAGCGAATCTATAGTACTCTACACAATAAACGAATAATATAAAATCAGTTATCCTATTTTCTCACAACTCAAAAAACTTCTTAATTTTTGACCATTTTACCTAAATTAATTTTCCTTTGTAACCTCAGCCTGGTTAGTCCTACTTTTGGTTGCCTCATCAGAAACAAGAATATATATTGAATAGAAAGAAAACACGATATAATTATGAAATCCTTTGTACCAAAAATTCCTAAACATTAAAAAACAGAAAGCAATCTATAAAGATTATCACAAAAAAAAAAAAAAAAGAATTAAACTACTGTATATGCTAATCCTATAGTGCTCTAGACGACTTCCTTGTTTTGCAGGCTTGGAATATCACAGAAATGAATAATTAAAAAAAAGATAATACAAAATAAGAAAAGAGCTAACAAGAGAAAATAAAAACAAAAATATAAAGATGAGTCGACAGGACTAAAATAAAGTAAGAGAAAAAGAATAAAGGAGAATATGAAACATCAAAATAAATTAAAAAAACAATAATAAAATAAAAATAAGAAATAAATAATAATGAAGCTAGCAAACGATATCTAAAATAAAGGATAAATAGATAAAAGGATAAAAATATAAATGAAAGAGAAAAAAAAAGAAGAAAGAGGATAAAAAGATAACAACAATAAAAAAAAATGGTCAAATTTGAGTGATTTTAGAAGATCCATTTCATAACACTCAAATCTCCTATTCTTATATTCTTAAAATGTGGTGCTTTCCTTTTTAGCAATTCAATATCTTATCCATATAAGAGTTCTACATGTGTAGGTAGCATAAACATTCACACAGTTTGAAATTTTACAAAAAGTTAAAAGAGTTAAAAAAATATGAAGAGTTACATTGTGTTTTGTTTTCTCCATGTGGCAATTTTTCTCACCTTTTTCGATCCATTTCTAGGTATGAATATTTCTTTTCTTTTTATGCAAATTTATCTTTGATGGCCTCTTTTTGTTTTTAGTTTTTTTTTTTCATTCAAGATTAATGTGTATATTTTTCATGCTTTTGTGTCAGGTGACATTTAATTTTGTCCGGGAACTTTTAAAGCTAAGGAGACATGCGATAAAATTAGTTGTGGCAATTTAGCTCTATTCCAATAGCCAGCAAGCAAGATGCCGCATAGTTGTAAATGTGCTGCTGCGGGAGGTGATCAGAGTGATTGTACATGTCTAGTAGTTTGTTAAGTGGATTAAAGCAAAAACAATCAATATATACATACATACATACATACATACATACATATATATATATATATATATATATATATATTATATTATATTATATTATATTGTATTATATTATATTTCAAGAATTTATGAAAGTTCTCAAAGTCATGCTTTTAAAAAAAAAAAAGCAATCAAAAGATTTAAATCTTACTCAAAAAAAGTAAAGTCACTCAACTTTGTAAGTCCAAAAACTCCTCTGAAACATTTAATTTTCAAATTTGCAAGATGTTTTAAAACTGAACCCTTGACACCTCAATCCAAATAATAACAAGTCTCAAATAGCATAAATAACTTATGTAGACATTTAGAACACAAATTGAAAGAAAGAAATTGATCAAAAATATGCAAGAAATTAGCTTTCATATATTTCTGGAACTTGACTATTTATCTCTCTACTCCTTCTACATATATTTGAAAGAGAAGTAAAGTGCGTGATTGAATCAAATATTTCTATGTCGATGCTGAAATTCTTTTTCTGTAGTTTATGGTCTTCTTCATAACATTTGTCAACCTTAGTTTAAGTGTCCCATGTGTTGGATATGCACTACTTTGGGAGAATCCGACACACAGCCGTCAACATTTTTAAAGAGTCTTAGCAGAATATACTCTAAGTAGAAAAACGGAGTTCCAACACATTCAAGCATATGACATCATTCCATTCTTAGATAGGAAATCAAAAGCTTGCATCTTAGGAGAAACATTCTAATGTACCATCACATGTAGCCACACTTTTCTTTCATCCTTGAGTTGGGCAATGATTTCTTTCCTATCAACTTGCCATTCATCTCATTCAACTGAAACAATAATTAAACAAAAGTAACACAGAGGTATATTAGATAATTTGGGACAACTCACAGCTCGTGTAGCTTCCTCTTTTGCATGGAAAAGGCAACAATGCAAGAACCCTTGCTCACCCCTTTTGCATCGCACATCACCTAATAATAATAATATATGAAACACTAAAACAAACTTCTCCACAGATGATATGCACTTAGAAAATCTATATGCCGGGGACATACCTTGCGCAGACGTTATGATTCCATACTCTGCTAATAATTCTTTCAGATTTTCATCATTCACACTGTCATTGAGATTCTTCAAATACAAGTTAGCACCTTTTAGTGTCTCAAATCAACTAGCTCGTTCTTGTTCAAATTTGGCTCTGATTCCTTTTGTACCTTGCCAACATACAGAACCTTTTTCATTCAAAGAACTGCCATTCAACTTTTCTAAACTTACGAAGCCAAAACACCTGGATTTTCCATTTGCATCTATCATGACTAAAGCACTGGTGATGGTCCCGTACTTCTCTTAAGATCCTCATCCCTGGTAGTTTTCACATAGACATTTGTTGAGTTTAATGGAAGCATTTGTTCGACTCCTTTCTTGTCCGCGGCTGAAGTAGCCAACATAAACTTGTTTATCATTTATCTAGTTAGTCCTACTTTTGGTTGCCTCATCAGAAACAAGAATATATATTGAATAGAAAGAAAACACAATATAATTATGAAATCCTTTGTACCAAAAATTCGTAAACATTAAAAAACAGAAAGCAATCTATAAAGATTAAAAAAAGAAGAAGAAAGAATTAAACTACTGTATATGCTAATCCTATAGTGCTCTAGACGACTTGCTTGTTTGCAGACTTGGAATCAGCATCATTATGTACGTACTTGTTCCAGTACCAGTGCTCTCCCCAGACTCGGGACATCTCTTCAATAGGTATATTCTTGGTTTCAGGCACGAAGAAGTAGACAAACAGAGTCATTATAAACACAAAGGCCCCGAAGAAGATGAACAGACCAAATTTCATCCCGCAGAGCATCTTCAAGAAAATTTGTGCCACTCCAAACGTGAAAAGCATGTTCATGGAGACGGTAACGCACTGTGCTGCTGACCGAACTTCAAGTGGAGAAATTTCACTCGGAACCAACCATCCCAAAGGACCCCATGAAAACGCAAAGGAGGCCACGAATACGCAGATGCAGAGGACCACTAATATCGCATATGACTGAGGCAAAACCGTGGCGGCCCCTGTTGTTCCGAATTTCCCCCCAATAAGACCTGCCACTACTCCCTGGAATACACACATTAGGATGCCACCCCAGATGAGCAATGCCCTCCTGCCGTACCTGTCTGTACAATAGATTGAAATAAAAGTTGCTGCCACGTTGACAGCCCCGGTGATGACAGCGGACATCAGGGAAGCATTGCTCCCAAATCCTAGCGTTTGGAAAAGCACGGGAGCATAAAACATGACCACGTTAATCCCCGTGAGCTGCTGGAATGACGGAATCAGAGCGGATAAAATCAACTGGGGTCTGTATTTTCGGACTTTGAAAAGGTTTGTCCATGGCTTTTCTACTTTCTTGGATGCTTCACTCGCCTCCACAAGGTCTTTAAATTCAGACTTGACATTGTCGACTCCCCTGATCTTTTTCAAAAGTTGCTCTGCCTCGTCTGCCTTTCCCCTGTCGATCAAGGAACTGGGACTATCGGAGAGAAACAGGGAAGAAAACAGGATGACTAGTGCTGGCACGGCGGCACCTCCTAAGCTGACCCTCCATCCCCAACCGCCAGAGATCTTGTTGGTTAGGTAATTGACGATATTGGCAATCAAGATGCCGACGGTGATGGCCAATTGGAACAGGACGTTGAAAGTACCCCTGTATTTGTAGGGAGCAATTTCGGACAAGTAAATAGGGACGGACTGATTAGCAAAGCCGACACCAAAGCCGAGAAGGATGCGGCCCAAGATGAGCATAGTAATGTGGACTGCAGCAGCATTGAGGACGGCGCCAATTAAGAAGAAGAGACCTCCAAAGAACATGGTCTTTTTTCTGCCGCTTTTCTTGCTAACGTGAGAAGCGACAACGGAGGCAAGGAGGGCAGCGAGGTAGAGAGAAGAGGTGAAAAGGGTGAGCAACTGGCTGTTGAACTTGCAGTACTGGTTGGTGGAGGTGTTGAGGGCCTGCTTCCTGTAAACAGACATGAAGAAGCGTCGGAGAAAAGGAGCCATAGAAGTAACTCCTCCTGATATTCCAATGTCGTAACCAAAGATCAACCCTCCCATGGCTGCCATGATACAAGTAATGGCCACGTGTCGTGTTAGCTTCCCCGGGTACTCCTCGCCCCCCTCGGCCGCGGCGATAAAGTTCCCACCAGCCATACTGATGATTTCTCAAAGTGTTTAGAGATTGTGGCCAAAGTCGAAAGGCATATATAGATATTTGAAACCCAGATTGAACTGGTTTATAATTACTATCCTAGTTGAGTTGGGGGACTTGGGAGTAATACATTACATTACACTTTATAATTACTACTATCCAACTCCTACATTATGCAGGATATGTCTTTCTCTTCACGTTTTATAATTCTTTAATTATATGTTATGAATATTTATTTCGTAAAAATAAAAATCTGTTTCAAAAAGTTCTAAACCAATTAATTTCTCTTCATGTTACAATTATGTACTATGTTACAACCATTTCACATGGTACATATAATATTTTCATGTCTAGCATGAGCTTTTTTTTTTTATAATATATAAATTTATGATCATGTTTTATATTTAAAAGAAAAATTAAAGTCACAATTTAAAATTTCAAATCTCACTTTTTAAAATATTTAAAACCAGATGTTTATCTTATGCAGGTCGACTACAAGTTAAACTTTTGATCAATAATTTCTTTTATTAAATTATATAGGAAGTCCTAATATTTAGGACTTTAAAATCCACTAAAATTTTATTTTATATAAATTATTTTTTTATTTGAACCTTATTACATAACTATAATATTTGCAATAATAATATTTTTAATATTTAAAAATTTATTATTATTTTTCAAAACTTTCTTAGTTAAATTATATAAGAAGTCTTCGTAGAATTCGTATAGAACCTCTATTTTGGTCATATTTATTATGAAAAGTTTGTGATTGAATTGGACACTGATGACGCTTACTATATTTTATTTGGCTTAAAGAGTCTCAATTTTAATAAATAATTCCGGGTGAAATAAATTTTTTTAATGAATTATTTTCATACATCCAAATTACACCTTCAATTGTGATATAAAAAACTATAGCTATAAAAATAGTGACTTAAGTAGAGTCCTTATTCACGGTCAATTAGGGAGTATGACTTTTAGATAAAGTGTGTATAGTTAGCAAACTTTGATTTATCTCATTACAAAAATGTGATTGAACGTTAGTACTGTGAGAGGAGAAAAAAGTGCGTACAGAAGAAAAATGCATTTTAAAAAATAAAAACATTTTTGTGTAGCAAAATTTAAAAAGGAGATATAGGTTTTAGAGAGCTAAAATCGTTTAATCAAACTTTGTTGATTAAATTCGCTTGGCAAATTTTGACTCAAGAAGATTCTATCCTTTTTAGAATTCTCAAAAGTAAATATTTTCTTTACATGTCCTTTCTTAAAGCAACTTGTTCTTCTGCTAGCTCTTGAATATGAAAGAGTATTATTTGGGGTAGGAATCTTTTACCAAAAAGGTATAAGATGAAGGATAGGAACTGGAGAAAATATTAAAAGGATTCTTGAATTCCTAACTATAGTGGGTTCAAATGGATGTAGAATTAAAAGGGAGCAGTCTTATAGATAATAACACCCACACTTGAAAGATACAAGAACTTTATAAATGGTTTGGAATGGATAATATCCATGCAATAGTGTCTATTCCAATATCTATTACAGAGCTATACGATAAATTATTTAGCACCATACTAAGTTTGTTAAGTTTGAGGTAACATCGGAATACCATTTAGCTAGAGAAATTGCACGATGTCGAGAATTTAGTAGTGATAGACCTCAATCTAAGTTATTAATCTTTCTAAAAAAAGTTTAGAATTTCTTATGGTCTATGAAGATTAAGAACAAATATAAACATTTTATTCGGAAATATATTCTGACTGTACTCCCTGTAAACAATGTTGTCTCAAAGAGATTAAAAATGACTATGATGTGTGTCAGGAATGGGAATAGAAAGTGAAACAATTGATTATATGTTGTTTAGATGCCATAAAACACGATCAGTTTGAAAATATATCCTATTAGTTGGCCTAACATAGAAAATACAATGGATTTCGTTAGATGGTGGAATGATATTTTTATTAATGTAAATCAATATTCTAATGATAGTGATCTTACTGAGCTTAGTGTCTCTATTATGTAGCACATTTGGAAGGCAAGGAACTCTACCATATTTAATGGAGAAATTTGCGAACCCAGTGAAATCCTTTTTGATTTTAATGAGGATGAAGATATTTTGTTTGCTACTTTTTTTCCTACACTTATACCTAACTGTATTAATGAAGAAAATATTATTGTGGAACAAGATGATGTTATTATATTTGCAGATTCTACCTTACAAAAGGAGGAAAAGATGGCAAGTATTGGAGTGGTGGCTATGGATAGCCGTGATAACTTATTTTAAGCCTTTGGTAATTCAATTTAATTTGTTGGGAAGACCATTATTGTAGAAGCACTAGCAATTTGTGAAGTTTTAGAAAACAATTGGGGAAATGGATGATCATAGGTGTAAATATTGTCTGAAATGTGGTGGATATTATAATTAAAAAAAATGAAATTTCATGGGAGATAAAAGTACTTGTGAAGATATTTGGATGCTTATGAGATATTTTGATAAAGTTCATGTTGTACATATTCCTAGATCTTGGAATATGTTAGCGCACAATTTAGCTAAATTTTTTATTTCACTATTGAATAAGATTGTTTGATTTTCTATTTTTCTAGTTGGATTGTAAATGATGTTGTTGCATCATTTAATTCTTTGGGATGGTTTATGCATTAATATAAAATGATTTTTTGATGTTTAAGAAAAACGTTAGTACTAGGAGAATTAAACTAAAAATAATTTATTATACGCTTAGGGGCCGTTTAAGAAGCTTTTTATATTTAAAACACTACTACTCAAATAAACTAAGTGCTTCAGCGCTTTATTACTCTACCACAATTCTTATTAGTGGGCATTTCTAGGGCAATTAAGAGGAGTATGTTTTGACGGTAAGTATTATTTAACTTCGTTGGGTCATTCCACGAGCAATAAAGAGTGACAGTCACATGGGCAAATATTATTTGAGCACTTACAATGGGAATGGTAAAAGCGGTAATATGCTACTTTTTCGATTCTGTGGCAAATTGGCTATTTTGTTGGTCTTTTTTCGGTGTTTACTCAAGGCAAATAAATTAACTAAAATTACAATTCCTCCCCAGTTATTGCTCTAATACAATTAAGCACCCCAAAATTTTAGTAATTAGATTTACTTGCGTCAAAAATATTAGCCAATTTTGCAATCGTTACGGAAAAAAATTTCTCTAGTTACAAATTGGCTTTTCAAGTGTAATCAAATTTACATTATGTGACCCCAAATTCTGGGCGGGTCAAGTTCAATTTTTCCCGAAACCCAAGCTTAATAAACCCAAATTTTGAACTTTCAAGTCTAAATTCCCCGCCAGTTCGAGGTATATATGATTCTTTGACGGAAAACAATCTCCGGCGACGGAAGGATGCCGACGGTGTTCATCGCCGTTCAGTGTTGTGAATGTTCGACCATGCAGGTATCTCTCTTTCTCTGTGATTTACAAAGATAACGACGCAGTAACTAGAAATTGAGGGTTTTTCAGGTGAGGCAGCAGAAGAAGAGTAGCAACAAATGGACCTGCGTGGTTTGTAATCAGAAACAGTCTGTTCGGAAAGTGTTCGCCCAGGGGTATAAGGCTAAGGAAATTCGCCTATTTGTTCAGAATTTCAATATGTCTCGCCAATTTATGGATCAATTAGGCAGGGAAGAAGCTGAAACCCTAGATATTGGAGAGAAGAATCAAAGTCATGGAGATTCCAAGAGAACCAAATGGACAGAGTACCTCGATCCAGAAGAAACTGCCATTGAAAAGGATGAAGTTTCGGGTAAGAGTTCTGAAGTATTAAGAATCTGATGAAGTTTTATTTGGATTGATATTTTTGGTTTTGATTGTTCGATTTGGAAATGCAGGGGATGTAATGGAGCCTAAAGTTGTGACGGAGTTACCCAAAGAGTTATTCGGAAAGCCTAAGTTGAAGAACTACTTTGCTGTTGCGGGTCATTTCAAACCAGTTTTCTCGAAGCGGAACGCCAGAAAACAAAGCATATCTCAAGGTCAAGGTTACCGGAATGCGCAAAACACAGGTAACCTCGATGAACATATGCAAATTCAGAAGCCAGAATCAGTCGATTCACTAAATGAGTGTGATTTCATTACATGTGTGTACAATTTAAATTCATTCTATATATATTTATCCATAATTCAAGCCAAAAGCAATCAGTTCTATTGAACTCGCAGAACCTGTCCTTAGACCCCCCTTTGGTATCTTATTTTAGTGCTAGCCATAAATACGAGGAGGTGGGAGGAATGGGTGATTATGGAATCAGACGAGTTGGGATGAATTGGATATTTTACCAAGTAGTTTCCCAGTACCTGTCTGATGATGTAGGACATACTGAGTAACATGGTTAAGGTATAAAGAGCTTAGAGTGCATACAGTGCAGGTGTAAAAGCACTTTGTTGAGGTGGTATTTTGAGAATGATGATGAACTTGTATATAGAACTTGTTGGCTTGAAAACAAATGAATGGGTAGAGAAACACAACTTAGAAAGAGTGGTGAGGCTTAATAAAAAGGGATAACAAAGAAGCAGGGACAAATACTCAATTGTTTGAACACCCTTTTTCTGGTGATTCACTTGGTTCAAAGTGGTCTCAGTGATGAATTGGGAGGCTAACTTCATTGTTTCCATCCAATTTTCCTGTTGGGGAACTGTATTTTGGAATTTCAGTAAGCCTGTTATGTGTTGAGAAAACGTAAACAACTTAGAGCTTTGAATTGCAGGTGTTGAGCCAAGCAAACGTCAGGCAACAATGGCATCGGTGATCTCCAAGTGGGGAGATAATAGAACAGCGCCACTAGACGTGTCTGTTCAGCCAGCAACAGACAGTGTTAGCGAATTGAATGAAGGCATCAACCTATATGACAATGACAATTATACAAATGAAGGAGATCTTGGTTATATAAAGTCAGTACAGAGAAGTCAGACAAAGACGGCCAACAAAGTCTCCAAATGGAATGAGTACATAACTGAAGATGAAGATGACTGTCACTCGCAGTTTGCAAGTAGGATAGGATCCACACGTGATGTCAACAAATGGAGTGGCAATACCATTGAGATCTCATTGAAGGATCAAAGACTAGACGACGAAGAAATTCACCCTGATTTTCTCTAGACTCGTTTCCAAGGAGTGTATTATGGACTGACAACAAGCTTTTGCACAAGGTACTACTTTCGGTTGGATTTAGTGGATTATCTTTTTATAGCACTATCTTAACGCAGTGGACAGCAACAATAGAGGGCATATTTTCAATGTAAACAATTGTTATAAAAAGCTCCACATGAAAAGGAGACGAGGAAATGCCTTAAATTTTCTAAGTGAAATACATTAATGCCAATAAACCCAGATAAAGAAGGGCCAAACATAACATTGCCTTACCAACAGATGATGTTTTGGATTAAAGGACCTTTGCCTTAATATAGGTCCTCTGGATTTAACATCCCAAGTTTATGCAAGTTTATGCATCTCAACTGCCTACAGCAAATATAGAAGCCAAATAAACTACTTGACATGTCCTTGGCATGTGAGACCGCATAACTGTTGAATTATGCTAAACATCATAAAATGCAGGTGCTAAGAAAAAATGTAGTCGAACAAAACAATCCATGAATTGCAAAAAGTCTAGAAAGTATTATGATTTCGGCAGGTAACAAAAAGTTGAAAGTGAAATCCAAAAACAAATAAATTTGAAAACAATGTAATCAAGAGAGCAAAATAAACTCCTGGTTATCATTCAAAGAATCCCCTCTCTTTGCTAAAGTTAGAAGCCTACAAAGAAAGTCATTTAATACCATAGCCAAAACAGACTCTCCCTAAGTCACCACCATTACCCTTTCCAAAAATACGGGCCAATTTAGGGACTAAGTCATTTAATACCATCTCTCCCTAAGTCACCACCATTACCCTTTCCAAAAAACACAGGCCAATTTAGGGACATTTCCAAGTGCCAAAAGATAAAAGTTTGTTTCATCCATTCAGGGTGAGTGATCCAAATTTATCACCAATACTAGAGCCTGGCCCTACCAAGCGAAGAACATCCATAGCCTCTGAGACTTTTTTCTTGAGAGCATCAGGGGCCTCAATGAGATGAAGCACCTCGGTCTGATCCATCTCAAGCAACATACCAGTAACTTTACCAGCTTGATCATGTTCAATGCGTTCTACAAGCGGATATAACTGCTCTCCAAGTATCTGCATACCAGAGTTAAGCTAGTAAAGCATTGGGAAACAAGAGATATCAGCTCAAGTTTGACAAAAAAATCAGCAGGGAGCAGTGAAACTAAAATCAAGGACATACCATATGCTGATCTTCTGGAGAAGCAAAGGCCAAAGAAGAAGCAAGTGTTGACGGTGGCACTGGGTTAGAGCGTTGGATGTCCAAGGGAGGAGTTGTCAGAGCAGAAGCAGCAGGCATAATTGGTCCCATCATACCTTGAGGGATGCTAGGTTGCACGCCATTTCGTCCATTCGGATTGAATCTACCCGAGTTCCACTGCATAGATTAATAAAGGTTTAACAATTCTTCTTTGTCCGAAAGGAATTGAATTAGTTATTGAATCTGATCACAGATTTAAATGAAGAAAATGTACATTTTTGTCATTATTTTCAAGATTTCTCATCAATTTCCTGATAAATATACTAGCCACAGAAGTCACTCATTCACACAAGCCAAAGGTTTTATGATAATAATCTTATAATCCTATGACCCATCCAACAAAATCAATATCTAGGGATATACACACGAGGTTTGCGCTTATTTCACTTTGAACTGGCTTTTCCATTAGAAGTGATTGTCGATATTCCAACTAAAATACCCACACACATAATTTTGGAAAATTATTATTCTTTACAAGAAAAGACAGTGAATACATCCTGAATAAAAATGACGTACACATGAACTTAATAAAAATAAAGAATATCACCTGCTGCTGTTGAGAATTCCCTCCTCTCCTTCCACCAACACGTCCGTTTTGTCCTTGACGCTGAAGCTGATAGGGGAAGAGGAAATTTGGGCCAACACCTGGACGAATTCCATGCATGAGTTGTTGCTGGAAGCCAAATCCAGCAGCTTGAGGTGCTATAAGTCCTGGGGCACCTTGACCAAAGTAGATCTGCTGAGGAGCAAATCGAGGTGCCCCATTGTGAAACCCAGGCATGCCTCCAGGAGGAGGAGCCATCCCCCCAGCTGGTCGCATCCGAGCAAAATGTGCCTGCTAACAAGTAAACATCAAATTAAGCAATGCACATCCATAATCAATGATCTATAGAAGGACAATTGTCAGTGATCATAACAGAAGTTGTACAGCATATGTCCAGTAGGATGGATTTAATATAAATGAATGATGCAAGATACTCAGATCACAAGTAATATGCATTATTTAACAAAGATGAATGTGCTTAGGAAGACTCGAGAGTAAACTCTAAGCTATGTTGCTCGGACTCTTCAAAAACGCTGCACACATGTTGGATCCTCTAAAAAATGCACTACTTTGGGAGAATCCGACTCACACCCGTCAATACTTTTGAAGAGTCTGAACAATATAGACTCTAAGTAGAAAAACAGTGCTCCGATACATTCAAGCATATGACATCATTCCATGGTTAGATAGATTCCCTCTTCAAGAAATCAAAACTTGCATCTTAGGAGAAACAATCTAATATACAATCACCTGTAGCCACACTTTTCTTTCATCCTTGTGTTGGGCAACAGCAACAAATAATGGTTTCTTTCCTATCAACTTGCCATTCATCTCATTCAACTGAAACAATAATAAAAACATTTTATACATGCATATATTTGTCTCTTTAAATGAAAGTAACACAAAGGTAGATTAGATAATTTGAGACAACTCACAGCTCGTGTAGCTTCCTCTGGAGTGGAGAAGGCAACAAAGCCAGAACCCTTGCTCACCCCTTTTGCATCACGCATCACCTAATAATAATAATTTCAAGTTTATATGAAACACTAAAACAAGATTCTCCACAGATGATATGCACTTATAAAATCAATATGCCGGGGACATACCTTGCAGGATGTTATGGTTCCGTACTCCGCGAATATTTCTTTCAGATTTTCATCATTCACGCTATCATCGAGATTTTTCAAATACAAGTTAGCACCTTTTAGTTTCTCAAATCGACTAGCTCGTTCTTGTTCAAACTTGGCTCTAAGATCTGCTTCCCGCTCTGATTTCTTTTGTGCCTTGCCAACATACAAAACTTTTTCATTCAAATAACAGCCATTCAACTTTTCAACTGCAGAGGCTGCAGCATCTGAGGTCTCAAAATTTATGAAGCCAAAACACCTGGATTTCCCATTTGCATCTGTCATGACTAAAGCACTGGTGATGGTGCCGTACTTCTCAAATAGCTTCTTAAGATCCTCATCGCTGGTAGTTTCAGGAAGATTTTTCACATAGACATTTGTGAATTTATCGGAAGCATTTGCTCTACTCCTTTCTTGTCCACGGATGAAGTAGCCAACATAAACTTGTTTATCATTTATCAACATACCATTTAGTCGGTTGATTGCTTTCTGTGCAGCTTCATCCCGATCAAATTGTACAAATCCATATCCTTTTGACTGACCATTATGATCAACAGCTACCTTGCAGGAAAGAACTGTTCCAAAGGCAGAAAAAGTGTCCTGCAAAGCCTTGTTATCTATCGACGAGTCCAGATTCTTAATGAAAACATTTGCATATCCACTCTTCCGCAGACTAGGATCTCTATGAGAAAACATTATCCTCATAGGTTTTCCATTCACTTGAGTAAAATTCAATAACTCCCTTGCAGTGGCAGCTGCAATAAACAAATTACAAAAAGAAAAGGTCAATCAACACTCACAAAGTATTAAGTAGTATTACATATAAATAGGCTATAATCTTTACATGTCTCAAATTGTGGATAGTTATTAAAATGAGTATCCATCCAATCCAATGGGTCGGATTACCGACTTTTTAAAAATGAATCAAATATTAATATTATCCACTAAACAAATGAATATCCATATGGATAATATGGATATCCATATTATCAATACCCATTTATGTGCTTGTTATTATCATGAATTCTTGTTTTCTAGGAGTCTTAAGCTTATTTTGGCTTTTAGCTTGTGTTTCACCTAACTGCCGGAATGATATGTTCTATCCTTATTAAATATGGACGTCCATTTTTGTTTAACCCATTTTCAACCAGCCCATATCCGACATGACCCAGTCGTTTGCGGCTACTAGCTATGAGTAATCTTAAACAGTGTAAGATGTACTAACGGAACAAATTGACCAAGTTAATTCAATTTCCGTTTGAAAAGGTTCCACACACATGTTCCTCTGTCTCCTTTTTATATGGTTAACTTTTCTTTTTAGTTTGTACAGAAGGAACAATGTTTCATATTTAAAAACAATTTCACCTTAAAACTTGTTATTTAATCATATAGATTTATAATCGTACAAATATTTATAGTTTGTTAAGGCTGCTAAAATATTTCAAAAGTTTTCGTTTTCTCTATTCTTCCCCTAAACAAAAAAAAAAAGAAAAAAAGATCCGCTCTTTAACAAAGAAAAAGGAAAAGGGAAAAAGCAAAATAAAGGCACATGCAAATAAGCAATTCAGAGTTACAAAAAGAGAGAGAAAAGTTGTTATAACCATCTTGTGGACAAGTGAAATTGACATAAGCATATCCAAGGGAGGCCCGGCGTAGTGATTGATCCCTGCAAACCCTAACGGAAACGACTGGTGCCACCTGGTTGAACACGTCATACAGTTGTGCTTCATCCACTGACGTGTCCAGATCCCCTACGTACAGAGAATATTTCCCTTGACCCACACCACCTCCCATTACCGCCTGCGGAGACGGCGGTGGCGTCAGTCCAACCGCTGCTGCAGCCTCCTGAGTTTGCACCGCCTCCGGTGGAGGAACCGCCGTAGCCGCCATCACTAGAGTTTTTTTAAAAAAGAAAATAATCTCCGATCAAAATCGAAGAAGCAGTAAAAGCGAGAGATGAATGTGTGGTAAATAAATAGAGGGCGGAGAGATTGAGTTGCTTTTTTTTCGGTGCGGTGAAGAGAAGATCGGCGCAGAGCAGAGTAAGAGTGAAAAATTTGGAGTCGTGAAGGTTTATATATGATAGAGATTGCGGGCCCACCTGTGAACCGGTTCCTTGGTACTGAAACTGAGGCAGCGATTTGGAGTGGGACCGCACGTGTGGGTTATATACACATGTGCTGAAATTCTCTCCTTTTCCACACGCTTTTCGGATTCCACAAAGTTAAATTTATTATTCCTCAATTTTGCTTTTCGGATTCCACAAAGTTAAATTTATTATTCCTCAATTTTAATTTATTGTTATTATTCTTTTGAGTGAAAGTTTAAAAATATATTTAAATTATTTTATTTTTATGATTTTAGTATTTGATCTATTTGAAATTTATATTTAATATTTAAATTATCATTCTAAGCTTATAGAAACACATTTGAATATTTATATTTCTTCCGTGTGATACACTCGTCAGTTTACTTTGAAAAATATTTCACGTGGCACTCCGCGTGTATAATTATTTCTATCATGGCAAAGCGTAAATAAATTGAAGAATAAATTTACAAAATATTCAGGGGGAAGAAATCTTCAAAACTAAACCCACCTACTTACAACTTTTGCCATAAACACTACAACACTAAGAAAAAAAAGAACATCAGTTTATTCTTCAATTTATTTGTATAATAATAAATTGAAGAAAAGAGGGATAGAACTAGATCTATTTAAGAATAAGAGATGAATTATTATGAAATGAAGAATAAATTGAAGAAGGATGAAGAAAAAGAGGAGAGTTTTAGGGGGAAGAGATTTGCAATTTTGCAGAAAACATGAAGACGAGGAAGACTTTTTAAAGATAATATTTTTTTTAAAATGATTACTCAGCAATTATAGCTGTCATGCCATGTAGATGATTTTTTATGGCTAAAACATCAATCACGCGCGGGGAAACATATGAATTTGGTCCAGTCAGCACTCAGATGTGTTTCTGTAAATATGGGGTGATAGTTCAGGTACGAAATGTAAATTTTGAATAATTCAGGTACTAAACTCACAAAAGCGGGATAGTTTGAGTATGTCTTTGAACCTTTACTCTAATTCATTTAAAAAGAAATGTATTTTTCTTCTACAATTCTTTAACTATAACTTTTCACATGAAATGTTCAACATCATAAAATTAAAAAAGCATTTTCATACATTTTATATATATATCATTAGTCTAAGATTATAAAATGTTAAATTTTCTTTACTTTCTTAAATTTTATGCCCAAAAATATATTTTTGTAAAAAAATTGAGAATGCCATGATACTCGAATGTCTCGATTGAAACTCTATATAGATATGTATATATCTATAAGATATGGCTAAAATACCGACCTTGACACCTTGAGTAATAAGAGTTCGCACAATGCAAGTGGTAAAAGATAACTTTTGCCCACAAGAAAAATTGATAAATATATTATGTTAGAATTTAATATTTTTATAATAATAGAATAAATAGGTATAGATTTATAATTTAAATTAAAAATTAAAAATATAAAAAAATATACAAAATTAGAAAGAAAAAATTACATTGTATGATAATTTAGATAAAATAATTATTTTTTTAATTCATATTCAGTTTATTACCTCTTTAATCATCTTTAATTTTTTTTATTAGTTATTCTTTTAGCGAATATATGTTTTTCTTTTTCTTTGTTCTTCTTCTTTTTGTTTCTTCTGCGTCTTCTTTATTCATCTTATTACTTTCTTCTTGTTATAAACATATTTGTATTATAGTGAATGTCTATAAAGGTATTTGTATTGTACTGGATACATGTGTTTATATCATTGTGAAAGTCTATCTTTTGGAGAAAAGTTAGGAGAAATTATCCCTATAAATAGAGGGGTTCTCCTTCATTTTATTTAATCCCCATCAAGAGAAATAAGAACTTCTCCCCTTCTCTCTTTCTCTATAATATTCTTGTTCTTTCTTTATTATTTCATAACATGTTATCAGCACGAGTCTCTGCCTTGAGCACTCACTTTGAAAGATCTGAGGTAAGAAAAATCAAAGTTTTCTTAGAAAGATGAAGGTTAGTATTTCTTGATATTTATGTATTTACTAATAACAATATCGATTTTGTATATGAACTTGAGGAACGACTTATTGATTCACTTGGCAATTCATGCCTCATAATTGTTCCAGAAGAACAATATTGTGAAAAATATATTCGTTCTGGAAGAACAATATTGTGAAAATATATTTGTTCCAGCAGAACAATATTGTGAAAATATGTAAGAGAAATCATCTATGCATACCTCGATTTGCTCCCGAAGTAGCAATATCTTAAAAGAGGTTTTAAGTTATCATACCTTATGTGGATAAGGCATATTTAGATGATTATGTTCCATTCCTGAAGAATGAGAAATTGAGAACTTTTGATAAATGTTACAAATATAGATCTAATACAGATCTAGTCCCTGAAGTAAAATCAAAGCATCAAAAATCTATATGGATGCAATGGGTCTTGGAGACACCATTAAAAGTGAAAACAAAGCATCAAAAATCCATATGGATGCAATGGGTCTTGGAGACACCATTAAAAGTGAAAACAAAGCATCAAATCAATATCATGCTAAGGTTATGATATTCTTGCGTCATCATCTTGACGAAATTCTTAAAATTGAATATCTCATGATTAAGGATCCACTTGTTTTGTGGAATAGCCTAAAAGAAAGGTATGACCACCTGAAGATGGTCATCCACCCAAAGGCACGATATGATTGGATCCATCAAGACTATAAGTCTGTTCATGAGTATAGCTCATCAACATTCAAAAAATTATTTCAAAGTTGAAACTATGTGGAGAAACTATTTTGATATGATTGAATGTGTTGTAGTATACAAAATTAATTGAGAGCTCCGGAAGAGCTAATGTATTACTACCTGAAGGAATGAAATTGTTGTAGTAAGTCTCAAAAGGAAACTTATAAGTTTCAAGGACATTGAAAAAGAAATCGAGACTATAAATTATGGAAAGATCTAATATCTTCATGCTACTACAATTGAAGCGGGTTATAAATATTTATGCAAAAGATTACCCGCCGATTTTTTTATTTGTAGTACATAAATATGGGTATGATGATGAAATCACATACGAAAGTAAACTAGAAGTTTACTGAAATAAGTTGGCATAACCGGTTGGCCATCCCGGTTCAAATGTGATGCAAAAATAATTGAGAATTCACGTGGCTATATGTTGAAGAAATAAAAGATTCTTCAAGAATTCTCTTGTGTTGCTTGTTCTCATGATAGAATGATTTTGATCAGCTAAGATTGGAATTATATTCCCTGAAATTTTGGAGCTTATAAAAGGGTGAATATGGGCCCATTCATCTACCATGTGAACCGTTTGCTAATAGATGCATCTATGGAGTGGTCACATGTGTTTTGATATCAACTTGCAATTGATTTTTGTAAGGTTGTTGCTCGAATTATTAAATAAAGAGCATAGTTCCAAATTATAAAATCATGTTGATAATGCTGATTCATTTCTATGTTGGTTTAGCAAAAATTGTATGCCTCCAATTATAGCTAAATCATTGGTTATGAGAATAAAACTCCCAAATAAAATTTGGTATGAGATATGTTTATTTAACATATAGCAACACTTGAATGCATCAAGCCAACAAGGTTCCCCTATCATAATTGGTTCAGGGTCAGGGACCAAATAATTCCATCTAAAAAATTTGAATGCGCGATATATGATTCAATTGCCCCACCACAACGCACAAAGATGGGTCCCCAAATGAGCTTGGGGAGTAAATGTTAGTTTTTCTAACACAAGGGGGAGAAGTGATTAGCAACTGAAAATTGAGTGTGGGATTAATTATCTAGATCCTCGGGAAAAAGAAAAAGTGAACTTAAAGTTCAATAGATAATTCACTTGCAAAATATTGCAAATCAATTTCCAGATATATTTGCTAACTCTATTTTATAATTCAGTTGCAAATGCTCCAATAAAAAGTCCTTGAAGGACAGAGTCTATGAGACGCCTGAAGCGTGATGGACCAAACGGTTCCAAATATAGAGCTTCTTGAAGAAGGAGAGGAGCAAGTGATTAAGATGGTCATAATGATGAGGCAAGTGCTTTAAGAAAGCACCACGACATAACACATCATAAAACCTTGGCAAAGGTTCAAGTACCTGAAAATGACGAAAAATGAAGAAATCTCAATAAGTTATGCCGCATTGGAACTGATCGTCGACGATATTTTTGATACAATATAGTGCGCAATATTGTAAAAGATTGTGAGGATTTGAATTCTACGTCTATTAAAGCATGTTGATGTAGAAATAATTATCAAGTGAAATGATGCGTATTGATAAACATAAAGCTTATTGGACCTGTAGTCCAGACACTAGAAGATGTCACACATTTAAATACTAATTAATGTTATCACTTGATAAAATTTGTACGAAAATCATGAAGGATTCGAAATGCCTGAAGCATTTACAAGTTTCTTTAAACTTGTTCATAATTCTTATATGAGGAAATCCTTGGTCCTGAAGTACCATATCTTAGTGTGATTGATGCACTAATATATTTTGCTAATACTTTAAGGCATAACATTCGGTTAATTTGTTAGCAAGTCCCGATCTTGTTGGTTATGCTGATGCAGGGTATCTATCTGACCCACACAAAGCTCGATCTCAAACTGGCTACGTGTTCATATGTGGAGGTACTGCAATATCTTGGAGATCTACAAAGCAGTCTCTCGTAGCTACTTCATTGAATCATGCTGAGATAATAGCTATTCATGAAGCAAGCCGAGAATGTGTGTGGTTGAGGTCCATGATACATCTCATTAGAGAAAAATGTGGTTTGAACTGTGAAAAAGTACTCACAATTTTGTATGAAGATAATGTTGCACGCATAGCACAACTAAAGGGAGGATTCATAAAAGGAGATAGAACGAAGCACATTTCGCCAAAGTTTTTCTACACACATGAGCTCCAAAAGAATGGTGATATCAATGTGCAACAGATTCGTTCAAGTGATAATGTAGCATATTTATTCACCAAATCTCTACCAATTGCAACTTTCAAGAAGATGGTGCACAAGATCGGGATGCAAAGATTCAAGGATGTTCTCATTAGGGGGAGTTAATACGCGCTGTACTCTTTTTCCCTTACGAGGTTTTGTCCCATTGGATTTTCCTTGTAAGGTTTTTAATGAGGCAGCCAAAATGCGTATTATTAGATATGTGTACTCTTTTTCCTTCACTAGATTTTTTTCCACTGGGTTTTTTCTAGTAAGGTTTTAACGAGGCACATTATCTATCAAATAGACATTCAAGGGGGAGTGTTATAAATAAATTTGTATTATAGTGAATGTCTATAAAGGTATTTGTATTGTACTGGATACATGTGTTTATATCATTGTGAAAGTCTATCTTTTGGAGAAAAGTTAGGAGAAATTATCCCTATAAATAGAGGGGTTCTCCTTCATTTTATTTAATCTCCTTCAAGAGAAATAAGAACTTCTCCCATTCTCTCTTTCTCTATAAGATTCTTGTTCTTTCTTTATTATTTCATAACACTTCTTCTTTTTTTGTTGCTTTTCTGCTTGTTCTTTCAGCTTTTTCTTCTTCTTCTTTTTTTTTTCCTGCTTGTGCTTCTTCTTTCTTCTTCTTCTTTGTTTTTTCTTCGTTCTTCTTTAAAAATTTGTATATTTAGATCTATAGATAGTACGTATAAATTTAATAATTTTTTAAGGATATATATAGATTTTTATAGATACATCATTATAAAAATATATTTACGTAAAATTGATATTATATTGTTGATATCTAATGAATTTAATGTATTTTTCTTATTTCTCTTCTGCGTTTTTTTTCTATATCCTTAGCTCTCTCTTCTCTTATATCAATACTCACCTCTTTTTATTGCAATTCAAAAACTAATTTAAAAATATTAGAAGAATCTCATTTTATTTTTATTGTTGTTTGTCTTTTATATATCTTTGTTGGTTTTCTTTTTCACACCTTAGATTTATGATTAAAAAAAACAAAAACAAAGAATTAAGTGTTTCTTCTTTAATTTCTTGGTTATTTTATTTTGTTGATTTGAAATATATTACATAAAAAAATATAAACTAGTTATTCATAGTGAATTAGTCGATAATATTTCACTTTCGTATAAATTTGTATAATTTTACATAATCATGTAAAAGTATGTATAAATACTTTTATACACTATGATATATTTTTGTAAATTTTTAGATAAAGTTAATATTGTCTATAGTAAATGCACAATATAGTATAATATTGTATAACATTGTATAATATTATATAAAGTTGTATAACGTATATATAAACACTATTGCGAAATTTTTTTTGGCTATGCGAATGTAAATAAAAAATATGGCTATGTGGATGTAATATTTTATATTGAAATGTATATTTTTGAAAATATATCCCAGTTAGGAATTTAGAATGGAGCTTCATTCTAGAATACCAAGAATTATCTGAGTGAAGAGTGAAAAACACACCTAAAGTATCACGATTTTTTGAGTTTCATACCCGAACTATCAGTTGTGTGAGTTTGCTACCTAAACTATTACCAAATATTTATCGAAACACACCTAAACTACTAATTGTTCACTTTTTCTATTTTATATTTCAGGTAGAAAAAGTGAGCAATTGGTAGTTGACGTGTGATTTGATAAACATTTAGTGATAGTCCAGGTAAGAAAAGTAAACACCTGATAGTTCAGGTAGGAAAGTTAAACAACCTAAATATTTTAGATGTGTTTTTGATCCTTTACTCATTATATATTGATTCCAATATAATTATGATTTACAATAATAATAAATGAATTACAATGTGAAATTATAACAAAATTGAATTTGTTGTAAAATATACTAAAAATATGTATGTCCATTTTGTATTACTTGAAGAGCAAGAACTAGTTAGAGAGCAACCATTAGTTACAAAGTAGTTTGAAATAAAGCAAGTTAATTTCAGTACTAGGTGACTAAGAAGTATTTCTCTTTAAATAGGAGTATGTTTTCATCTATTAGACACCACGAAAAATATAATACAATCTCTCTCTCTCCTCTATAGAAAGTTCTTGGTTTTTTTTTTTAAATTTTATTTTGTTTACAATTCTATAGTCTTATAACACGTTATCAACACGACCTTAATTTTTTTCAAGTTAAGTTTTAGTTGCATCTATTCCAAGGTACAATATCTTATTTGCACATAGTTTAATAAGTTATACTACATCTAGATGGCATTAGTCGTCTTATATATTTCACTATGTGCTTACAATCCTAATCTTTCCCATCGTTTTATTTGCCAAACATATATGTTAGTATCTAGCTGAATGTATTTGCACGAGTGCTAAACTTTTTTCTTTAGCAAGACTTTGATTAATTTTTAATATCACCTTAAATATATCAAGCTAATTAATTTTTTTTTTAAAAAAAAGGGATGGTGGCAATAAGTAACTTTATTCAAAGTGATTGAAATATCTTTTCATGAAAGAAAGTTCTTTGTCTTTAGTAACTCTTGATTATTTAAATCATGTTCATAGTGATTCTTGAAAGATTTGCTTCTATAGCATATTTCAAAATATACATGGTATTACTAGTTTAATTTTTATGCACTAATTCATTGTAATCAAACATGATGCATTTTTTTTAATAGGATACTAGTTTTTAATGTACTATCCTAAATCTTTATTTATAATATTTGTTACTATTTCTAACTTAATTATTTTTATTTTAGTTTTCATCATGTCTAATTTATCAAAACTTGAGTTTGTGATACTCGATATTACTGAAAAGAATTATTTGTCATGAATCCTTGATGCTAAAATTCACCTTGACGCTAAGGTTTTGGGAATACCATTAACAAGAAAATGATGCATCAAGTCAAGATAAAGCGAAGACCATGATTTTTCTTCGTCATCATCTTCATGAAGGATTAAAAACTGAATATTTTGACTGTGAAAAATTCACTTGAATTGTGGAATAATTTGAAGGATTGATATGACCATCTAAAACTTATGGTATTACCCAAAGCTCGATATCAGTGGATTTTAAAACTGTAATTGAGTATAATTCTGCAATTCACAAAGTAAGTCCATATTAAAATTATGTGGAGAAACTATCACTCATGAGGACTTACTAGAGAAAACTTATTACATTTTTCGTGCTTCAAATGTGTTGCTACGACAACAATACAATGAAAAAAGACTTAAGAAATATTCTGAATTAATTATATGCATACTTGCGGCTGAGCAGAATAATACTTTGTTGATGAAAAATTATAAGGCCCGTCCCACTAGATCTGCTCCATTCCCTGAAGTGAATGTTGTAGAAATATATGATCAGTTTCAAATAAGATAAAATAATTATTGTGACCATGATCGTAGCCGTGGTCGTGGATGTGGCAGAGGACGAAACAAATATCGTCATCATGGTGGAAATAAATTTGAGAATAATAAAGTTTTTTAAAATAATTCTTCAAGTGATAAAGTCAATATTTGCCACCTATATCGTATGAAAGGTCACTGGGCACGTGTTTGTCATGCACCGAATTATTTTATCAAACTTTATCAAGCCTCCCTCAAAATAAAAGGTAATAATGAGGAGCCACACTTGATGTTTCAAAATGATGATGATGAAGCGGCTCCCTCAAACAAATATAATGATGTTAAAGCAATTTTTGCTTATAACGATGGTGACTTCAAAGGCCTCTCAAATACTACTGATCTAGAAGCTGAAGACTTCTATAATGATATTGATTGAAGAATTGATCATCTCTTTAGGAAATAAAAAATATAAGAAAAGTTGTTGTTTTCTTTTATGTTTATAACTAGGTTCTTCTTCTTAAATGTTTCCTAAAGCATCATGTTTTGCTAATTTCAATATTTCTAGTGCAATTGCTTAAAGTTATATATGTTATTAGTTTTTCATGTTTCTTATAATGTATCTTTTATTTTCATGAAGAATATAGAAATTGTCCAATCATCGGACCCAAGGTCAATCACGATGATTATGTCTTATGGATAGTGCTACAACACACACTATTTTAAAAGATAAGAAATATTTATGATATTTGATGATGAAAGAAGCCAATATTAATACAATATCTGATAGTACAAGATCAATTAAAGGCTCTGGTAAAGCTAATTATATACTGTAGTAAATCTCAAAGAAACTTGCTAAGTTTCAAAGATATTCGCCAAAATGGCTATCATATTGAGACTAAAAATGATGAAAAAATTGAATATCTTTATATTACTACAATAATGCGGGGTAAGAATATGTACTCGAAAAGTTACCTGTCTTTTCTTTCAGCTTATACTGCACAAGTATTAGCATGGTTGAAATACATGCCATAGTAAATTAGAAGTTTACTAGTTCAAATGATTTTAATATTTGACATTACCGGTTGGGTCATCGCAGTTCTAACATGATGCACAAAATAATTGAGAATTTATATGGACCCTCTTTGAGGAACCAGAAGATTCTTCAATTTAAGGAATTCGTGTGAAGCTCCCAAGGCAAATTGATTATTAGGCCATCAACAATTAAAGTGAGAATTGAGTCTCGTGCATTTCTAGAACGTATACAAGGTGATATATGTGGGTTTTAGACATTATATGATTTTTAATAGATACATCTAGAAAATGGTCACATGTGTGTTTATTATCAACTCGCAATTTGGCATTTGCAAGATTACTTGCTCAGATAATAAAATTAAGAGTATTATTTTCAGATAATGCAATTAAGAAAATTTGTCTTGATAATACTGGTGAGTTTACATCCCAAGCCTTTAATAATTATTGTATGTCAATTGGGATAATACTTGAGCATCCGATTGCTTATTTTCATACTCAAAATGGTCTACCAGATTCATTTATCAAACGACTCCAATTAATTGTTAGATTAATACTTATGAAGACAAGACTTCGCATTTCGATATGGGTTCATGCTTTTTTGCATGCAACAACTCTTGTGCGGATCAAGCCCACAAGTTTTCATAAAATATTCCTCTTACAATTGACTTTTGGTTAGTAGCCAAATATTTCTCATCTTAGAATATCAGGTGTGCGGTATATGTTTCAATTATTCCACCACAATGTACAAAGATGGGTCCCCAAAGAAAATTGGTGATATATATTGGGTATAAATCTCCTTCAAATATAAAATATTTGGAACCTATGACTAGAGATTTATTTACGACAAGATTTGCTGATTGTCATTTGTCACGACCCAAAATAGCATGATTGACACCCACACTAACCCCCCTCCCCCCGTTGGGCGAACCGACGATTCCCAAACGTTACCCAAAATTGATCATTCATAATGGAAACTTTTACTAAAATAAAATGAAATAAATTAATTAACAAGATCAAAAAGACTTAAAATAGACTCCAATATAAAACTCAAGACCTGAAAGTCATTGCACAGGATGTCTCCTTACAACTCTAAGAACTGCTAAGTCTAAAACATGAAAAAAAATCAAATGTCTGGAAAAAGAAGATATCCTCAAGGGAGAGTGGTATTTCCTCCTTGGTCAGCTCATCTATCAAACTCCACTGCTGCTTTATAGGTGAGGATGTAAGGAACTATCGAGTTCGAACTCTGCCCTTAGAAAAGAAGTGCAGGGATAGGGTCAGTATATAACACAGTACTAGTAAGCATCATCGACCGACCCTAAGTAATAACAAGTATACACATTAATAACAATATAAGACCGGTCTTCAACATAAAAAGAACATATAGAACATTTCAGACACACTAGCTCTACTCAGAGGACAACTGGCCTGCTCACTGAATTGGGCCGTTCGCTGCAGCGGAGAGGGTTCCGATGCAGTGGTACTGCATTAGGAAGTAGATCGACTATGCTACACTCTCTCAGTTCTTCAGTTCATCAGTTTCATCATTCACATATTTCACCAAATCAGCGGTCTCGCTGCAATGGAGAGGGTTCCGCTGCAGCGGTACTGCCTTAGGCAGAGCTCGACTATGCCGCACTCTCTCAGTTCTTCAGTTCATTAGTTTCATCATTCACATATTCCACCAAATCTCTCAGATAACACATACTTAGGGAAAACAATTAACATCACCAATATTACTTACGAGTTCAACAAGAAATCACAGCAAAATCCACTCATCAAATTCCGACATTGTGACAGGTCACACTTAGAATTAGAGACATGTTCTTCATTATCAAAATCACATAACATAACCGTAATAGATACAACCTCTTAGCACATTCTTCATACAACTTCGTTTGCATATAATGACAACACAATATAACGTAACACACATAACATGAAAACCAAAGATGACATGACGGGCACACGCCGCCGCCATCTCACCATAAACACTCAACCACACAATCAATATACACACATGCTAGAGGGTCTTATTTCTGCCCTTCTAATCGTGACCTGCAGTGGACTCTAGAAATCCATGTACTATACTGGCATGGTACCCCCTCCCACTCATACGCTTGTCCAGATGCTCCTCTCAAACACGAGCCACTCAACAATAACTGTCGCCCAGATGCTCCTCTCAGGCACGAGCCACTCATCTCAGGATTCTTTTATTATTGAAATTATTTTTTATCACAGAATGTAACAAGTTACAACCCCATATATATAAATAAATAATTCAACACTTAGGAGTCTATATTGCACTCCATCACTTGCACACTTAGGAGTTTAGTAATCCCAGCACAATCCAGATAAGGTTTAAAAATACCATTCATCAGGCTCATGAATGCAGTTGGGGAATTTGTAAGTCCGAATGACATGGACAGAAACTCGTAATACCTATACCTAGTCCGAAAGGCTGTTTCAGGAATATCCTCAGCCAGGATTTTCAGCTGGTGATAACCGGACCTCAAATCAATCTTTGAAAACATCGTCGCCCCCTGTAACTGATCAAACAAATCATTTATTCAAGGAAGAGAGTACTTGTTTCGAATAGTTACCTTTGTTCAACTAGCGATATTCGATGCACATCTGTATACTACCATCCTTTTTCTTTACAAACAAAACTGTGGCATCCCACGATGACACACTCGATCTGATGAATCCTTTACTAAGAAACTCCTGCAACTGCTCCTTGAGTTATCTCAACTCAGCAGGTCCCATATCGATATGGAGGAATAGAAATGGATCGGGTTCCTGGTATCAGGTCTATACTGAGATCTATGTCACGCTCCGGCGGCATGTCGGACAAATCTACAGGGAACACCTCTAAGAACTCACAAACAATTGTGACCAACTCTATGGAAGGACCCTCTGAACTAGTGTCCCGAATATGTGTCAGATACGCTGAACAACCCCGCTCTATCAACTTACATGCACGAATATATGAAATAAGTTTCTTAGGAGAAGGGCTACAATTCCCTTTCAATTCCAACCTAGATAATTCTGGACCAGATATAGTGACGGTCTTAGTATGATAATCTAGAACGACATGGTAAGGGGACAATTAGGTCATTCCCAAAATTATATCAAAATCAACCATGTCTAAGATCACTAAGTCTGCTAGAGTGTCAAACCCCATGAAATCAATAATGCAATCACGAACAACCCTATCCACCAACACAAGATCCCCGATCGGAGTAGACACACAGAAAGGAGTATTAAGAATATCATAAACAAGATCCGGACCCTAAACAAAATAAGCAAACACATAAGAAAATGTAAACCTCGAGTCAAACAATGTGATAGCCATTCTATCTGCCACAAAGATCATACCTGTAATAACGATGTTTGAAGCCTCTGCCTCTGGTCTATCAGGAAAAGCATAGAAATGGGCCTAATCACCCGCCTGAGAACCACCCTGGTTGGGCTGTGCCACCCCTCTACTTGCCTGGGTGCCACCCCTACCTACCTGAGCACATCCTCTATCCTATTGAGCACCACCTCTAACGGTTGGCTGACCACCTCGTCCCACCTGTGGACAATCCTGACTCAATACACTACCTCCTCTCCCAGTAGGGGTCGGAGCTCGAGGAGCTGGGTGAGGAACAATTCTTTCCGAACCTGGGGCACCATATGCGGATGTGGCGATACTCAGCACATTCATGACAGACTTTCTCAATAATTGGCTTCTGAGCCGGAATAAAAGAAATAGGATGAGCCTAAAAATTAGAATGAATAATTTTAGTACCCCCAACTGTACCTGATGGTCACAAAGCAGTCATTGGAAGACCTCCGGCTAATACCTGCATGGCAGACTGAATAGAGTGACCAAAGAAACTCTGTGGTGCCGGAATCTTAGCATAAGAACCACTGAAAGAACCCGATCTCCGAGCCTTCTTCTTTGCATTCCTTATATAACCCTCTTGTCTCACCCCTTCAACTGACTTCACATACTCCACCACTTCCTGGAAGGTCTTACGTGAGGAGACCATTTGCAGAGCTGATACCTGGAGACCCACATTCAAGCTTTGTGAAGGTAGTGCATACTTGGACAGTGAGTGAAATCGAGCCTCGTGTGCTGCAACTAATGAGCTCCCCTGCTCAATGGTGGTGAACTCATCCCGTCTCTTTTCCCTCAAAGTGCGGGGAATATATTTCTCCAGAAACATGGAGTAGATATGGGTCCAAGTCAAAGTGGTGAACCCACTGGTATGCACTCCACAAAAGCTCTCCACCAGAGCTTAGCATCCCCCATCAACTGAATGGTAATAAACTCTACTCTGTACTTCTCTACCGCCCCCATCTTGTGGAGCCTCTCATGGCAGTCTATAATGAACTCGTAGACATCCTCTGCCTCTGTGCCGTAGAAAGTGGGAGGCTTCATCTTGGTGAACCTCCAAAGCATGTCATGCTCCTCGCCTGTCATCATCGATCTCGGGAACATGACAACTGCAGACATATCATTAATCTGAGAAGCCACAACAGTTGCATGTTGTATCCCCAACTGTTGGCCCACTGGAGTTGCTGGCGTTGCCCCAGTACCCATAAGGCCAATCGGAAGTTTGAGAACCTGAGATAGAACCTCAGAGGATGTTGGCGGTGCAGGAGCTTCTCCGTGTGTCAGAACTTCAACCTCAGCAGCCACCCGCTCCTGTACTGCTAGTGGCACGGGAGATGCAGACCTCTCCCTGACTGGAGTAGGAGCACGAGCCCCTCCTCTAGCAGAAATTGGCCTCCTTCCACGACCTCTGCCGCGAACTGCGGCCGCCGCTGCAGGCTCGGGTGTTGCGTCTCTGTTACTGTTGGCGCGTGTTCTCACCATCTGAGAACAAAAGAAGAGAAAGTTGTTAGCTACCAATTTAGATCACCAGATACCAATTGAAATTAAGAAATTGCATGAGAAGAAAGAAGAAAGGAGTTTTCCTAAAGTACCGCAGCCTCTCGAAGATAAGTTACGGACGTCTCCGCACTGATGCGCGAGACTCTACTAGACCCGTCTTAGTGCAATGAGATCAACGAACCTAGAGCTCTAATACCAACTTTGGCTCGACCCAAAGTGGCCATAATTGGCACCCATTCTAACACTCCTCCTCGACTCGGTGGACGAACCGACGATTCTCGATCATTACCCAAAATTGATCATTCATAATGGAAACTTTTACTAAAATAAAATGAACTAAATTAATTAACAAGAGCAGAAAGACTTAGAATAGACTTCAATACAAACACGTGTCCTAAAAGTCATTGCACAAGACGTCTCTTTACAACTATAAGAACTGCTAAGTCTAAAACATGAAAGAAAATCAAACGTCTAGAAAAGAAAGACATCCTCGACGGGAGAGTGGTATTTCCTCCTTGGTCAGCTCACCTCTCAAACTCCGCTGCTGCTTTATAGGTGAGGACGTGAGGAACTACCGACTCTGCACTCAGAAAAGAAGTGCAGTGGTAGGGTCAGTACAAAACACAGTACCGGTAGGCATCATCGGTCGACCCTAAATAATAACAAGTATACACAGTAACAATAATACAAGACCAGTCTTCAACATAAAAAGAACAAACAGAACATTTCAGTCACAGTAGCTCTACTCAGAGGACAGCCAACTTGCTCATTGGATTGGTTTGTTCGCTGCAACGGTCATTTGACCACCGCATCTCAGGATTCTTTTACTATTGAAATCATTTTTTATCACGGAATATAACAAGTTACAACCCACATATATACATAAATAATTCAACACTTAGGAATCTATATTCCACTCCATCACTTGCACAATTACAGAATCATTATTCACATTGAAGCATCTTAAAAGAATTTCACTTCACAGTTCCACAAGATTTTCACATTAGTTCATAATCAACTCATATTAATATGATTTCCAGTAGTTAATTCAAATAGACAATCTCATATCACATAATGTCTGAAGATCGATCACATACCATTATCACACATGCATACAAGCCATTATACAAAGTCTAACCCTTCTAACCATATCCTACCTTGAAAGTCGAAGATAACAATTCGACTACTCCGCGGGAGCCTTGCCCTTCTTCAAAGCTTCAGATCATTCATCTACACAACAAGAGTAATTCATTACTTACTCTTCAATCATGGGTTTAATTAGATCAAATCCTCAACTTCGGGGTGTTTTTGAAACTAAACCCCAATTCTACTCGGTTCTAGTTTAATTTCCCGCATAACCCTTGTTCCCCACACATAATTCTAGGGGAGTAATCTAAACTCTCCAAACATCAACCTAAATTACACCCTAATCATCCCACAACCCAACCCTAGTTCATCAACCTAGGGTTTTTCTTTATAAAACTTCCACCATTAAAGGTCCACAAGCAATCTAGGATCAACACTAATCATATTAGAGATAGGAGAATCAAAATTCTTACCTTAGGATAGCAGTTCACTACTCTGGAGAGATTTTCCGTTCTTTAGCCTTTCTAGTTGAGTTTTTGAGAATAATAGGGTAAAACCATGTACTTCCCACTTAAAACCACTTTCTGAATCCCGTCGTCCGCTGCAGCAGACCCGCTACAACGATCAAAGTGTCGCTGCAGCGGTCGCCGCAGTTATTTCACAAATTCATCACGGCGGAACTCCGACAACTACCACAGTCGCGCTGCATTGGAAATTCCACCACTGCAACAGTCCCCAGAACCAGTAGCCACCCAAAATCCACCAGTTTTACACTTATAATATATCACAACACATTCTATTCCTTCCTTAGCCTATTTCCAGTATCCCAGGCCCCTAACCATCTCGTAACGACGTCCGGGTCGTTACATCATTTTGATGAATCAATTTACCCACCATAATGGGAGAAAATAAGCAGCTGAAAAAGAAGATAGATTGAAATGCAGTATCACTATCTCATTTAGATCCTTGTACAAATCAATGTGAACTGGAAGTTCAAGAGATAATCTATCTGCAAAATATTACAAATCAACTGTCAGATGCATTCATTGGCCTATCAAGAATTACTAAATCTCATATTCTAGTTGCCAATGCTCCAATTCGAGTTGATGTCCTAGTAGGACAATCAATTAATGCGAATAAGTCTAAACCACGATTAAAACATGGTAGACCAATTGGTTCCAAAGATAAAAATCCTTGAAAAAGAAAAGGAACAAACAATCAAGATGGTCGTAATATGGAGGAAGCTACTAAGGAAGAGAAGAGAGACATAATAATTGATAAAACCTTAGGTGAGGTTTAGATACCTGAAAATAGTAAAAATGAAGAGATCTCAATAAATTATATCATATCGAAAAAATTCTAAAATTGAAATGATATAATTGTCGACACTACTTTTTTCTATAATGTTGCTATTGAAATAATACAAAAAGATGAGGATCTTGAACCAAAATATATCGAGAAATATAGATAGAGAAATAATTGGCCAAAATGAAAAGAGCAATCTAAATTAATTTGCTTCGCTTGAAAAATGCAAAGTTTTCGAGCCTATAGTCCAAACACCTGAAGGTATAAAGTCAGTGTGAAAATAAATTTTTTGTGTGAAAACGAAATGAGAAAAATGAATTCATAAGATATAAAGTACAACTAGTGGCAAAAGAATTTTCGCAAAGACCAGACATTGATTATATGGAGACATATTCTCCCGTGGTAGATGTAATCACCTTCAGGTATCTTATAAGTCTGGCAGTTTATGAAAATTTGATATGTATTTAATGGATGCTGTCACGACCTATTTATATGGGTCACTAGACAATAATATTTTTATAAGAGTCCCCGAATGATTCAAAATGCCTGAAGTATATAAAGATTCCCGAAAAACTTGTTCAACAAAGTTTCAATTTTTTTATATGGATTGAAACAATCAGAACGCAGGTGGTATAATCGCCTTAGAGAATACATATTAAAGAAGGGCACAAAAATAACCTTATATGTCCTTTTGTCTGTATAAGAAGATCTGGATCTAAATTTGTTATAATAGTCGTATATGTTGATGACTTGAATATCATTGGAACTCCTGAAGAGCTTCCAAAGGCAGTAAAATGTTTGAAAAAGGAATTTGAAATAAAAAATCTTGGAGAGACAAATTTTGCCTTGGTCTACAAATTGAGTATTTTTCAATCAACATATACTAAAAATATTTTAAAGAGTCATGAATAAAATGTTACACCCCGTAAATTCTTGACATTTAGATGGCCCATTCACATGTTGGTTAAGAGTTTTAGAATGCCATACGTGCTAGAAAAAGGGTCCGGGGAGAGATCGGACAAGCGCCAAGTCGGAGTGTCGCAAGACAAATGATACTTATAAATCGCATTCGACAAATGCAACTTAAAGGCCCCAAGTATATAAAGCCTTCCTACTTTGTTTTACAGCATTTCTCATCTTTTAATTTCCACTAAGCGGCCAAAAACAGAGGAAGACGAGGATTCCATACAAATATTCGTCCGATTACGCCATCAAACGCAGTCCAAACTCAAATTAACTTTGGGTAGCGAAGTATAAAGCTGCAGGGAGCATTCCTAAGGAGTTAGTTTCGCTAAATTCGGTCGGCGAATCGTCGTCCTACCGAGCTAAGGTAAGTGGAATTGCTCCAAATTAGTGTCAATATACTCCTAGCCCTAAAGTGAGTATTTCTCCTTTCTGGACTTCCGAGAAATAGCAAGTTTTCGGCTGTTTTTTGATAAGTCAAAGTTTGGGCAGTATATATATTCAAAGTAGTGTTTTCTTCCAGAATATTGGTGAATTTAGTTTTATTTGCTATGAATATGAATGCAGTTGGAAGAAATAGCTGGATATTGGCCGAGTTACGCTAGTTAGTCAAGAAGTCGGCAATTGAGGTATGTAAAGCCAGTTTTTTCGGCAAGATAGTAATTCTAGTATAGTAAAATAGAATAAATTCCAGAAGAACGTTTCAAAGCCAAGTATTATGTCTAGTGTGAATTCAGTAAGCATGCTTGAATAATTATTATGTCATATTCAGAATAAAAGCCAGTAAATTAGTATCAGACAGCGAGATATTATTCCAGACTCAGTATAACTCAGTATCATATTCAATATAATTCAGCAAGGGATTCAGAATAGAATATCAGAACATGGACAATATTATCAGATTTAATGTATATGTTATATGTGATTATTGTTGTTTGTAGAGACCTGATTGTTCTATGTTGGGCACCCTTAGAGCTTCCTTGCCGCCCCAGGGTTAATAGCTGTGTTGACTCGCCCGCCAGAGGGTGAGGATACGTCACTCCAAGGAGTGGCATGCCGTCCACCAGAGGACGAAGATGGGAGGCAGCATTCCCCATAGCAGGCTGATCAGCATTATAGCACACCCCCGTCGAGCGCTTGCGCCCGGGGTACAGATTACAGATACAGATCTCAGATCATAGTTTGCAGGAGTCCTCTGGACTCAGATACAGCTATAGTCAGGGGTCTAGAGAACCCAAGTTTCATACCCAGGGGGCCGGCGGGATGCTCGTAGTTACTAGGTGAGTGGTGTGAATAGTTACTAGGTGGATGGAGACCCGGGTAGGGATATATAGATTGCATGTTTATTGGTACCTTCCGGCTTATGGGGGCTGGCATAGGTTCTTGTATGCTATATGTGTTATTTATTAAATTGATAGATAGCCGGACACTGCACTGACATGTATGATTCTCACCTTCTCTCCAGTACAGTTAAGCTCATTTCAGATTCTGCTATCCCAGGCAGTCTTAGTCATCTCCTATACTTCAGTAACTATCAGTATTACTGGTTATCTTCAGTTATGTTCTAGTTATTTCTTTGCATACTCGGTACCTGTGGTACTGACGCCCATTTGGGGAAGCTGTATTACTTGCCTGCAGGTACTCATAGACGAGGAGTCGATCCCTCGTAATACCAGCCAGCACACAGAGTCATCAGCTCCTGTCATCCGGAGCTTGACAACTAGAGGTTTATTCTTTTTTTCTTTTGTTGTACAGTACGAGTAGGTCGAGGCCCTGTCCCGACCATCTTATCAGTATTCTTAGAGGCTTGCTGATTGTATATTCCATGTGGTTAGTTGTACCGGGTATGATGGTCGTGTGGGGCTTTATTCAGTTAATAGTTGGTGACCTTGCCGGTCACAGAGTAGTTTAGCATTTGATTCAGCGTTTCAGTGAAACTAGTCAGTATGGTGGCCTTATCGACCCGTATAGGTTCCTTTATACTCCTGTGGTTCTGGTCAGCTGTTGTTTTTTTACAAGAGGCTACAGGCCTAGTCGGCCGGAGGCTGTATTTACAGTCGTTATATAGCCCGTTGGTTCCATGAATCCAGGGTTAGAGTCAGCCTAGCACCAGAAGTGCTTAGGCTCAGTAGTCCAGTAGTCCAGGTCTTAGTAGGGCACCAGGTGCCAGTCATGCCTCCCAAGGCGGTGCGTGACATAACATACATTCATTGAGTCATGAAAATGATGAAGAGCTTGTTAGTGATAAAATACCATATCTTAGTATCATTGGTGTATTAATGTATCTTGCCAAGAATTCTCGATCAGATATAGCTTTCTCTATGAGCTTGTTAGTAAGATTTAGTTCTTCCCTAATACAGAGACATTGGAATGGCATTAAGCATATATTCAAATACCTCTGGGGGACAATGTATATGGGACTATTTTATTCAAATGAATATAAGTCACAACTTATTAGTTATGCAAATGCAGGATATTTGTCTGACCTCTATAAAGGACGATCTCAGACAAGCCACTTATTTACATGCAGAGGTACAACCATATCATGGCATTCAACAAAACAAACTATGGTGGCTACTTCGTCAAATCATGCAGAGATAATAGCCATTAATGAAGCAAGTCGAGAATGTGGTTGGCTAAGATCAATAACTCAACACATTTAGAAAACATGTGGTATTTCTTTGAAAGGAGATACTTCGATACTATTGTACAAATACAATGTTGCATGTATAGCTCAATTGAGAGAATGATACATTAAAGGAGACAGAACAAAACACATTTTACTAAAAAATATTTTCTCATGATCTTCAAAAGATGGGTGAAATAGAAGTTCAACAAGTTTGTTCAAGCGATAATTTAACAGATATATTTACCAAGGCATTGGGAACTTCAACATTTCAGAAGTTAAGATCCAAAATTGAAATGCTTCATCTACGAGACATCAAGTGAAGTTTTTATCAAAGGGAATAAAAAATATGTTGTACTCTTTTCCTTGACCACAATTTTATTTCGATTTAAATTTTTTTTGGTAAGTTTTTAATAAGGATACTCTCTATATATATTACTAGATATGTGTACTCTTTTTCCTTCACTAGGACTTTTTTCACAGGATTTTTTCCTACTAAGGTTTTAATGAGGCCCGTTATCTATTAATGGACATCTAAAGGGGGGTGTTATAAAATATATTAAAAATATATATGTCCATTTTTGTATTACTTGAAGGGAAAAAAATAGTTATTAGAACTAGTTAGAGAGTAACCATTAGTTTCAAAGTAGTTAGAAATAAACCAAGTTAATTTCATTACTTGGTGACCGAGAACTATTTCTTCTCTAAATAGGAGGACGTTTTCACCTATTAGACACCAAGAAAAATATAATACAAGATCTCCTTCCTCTCTACAAAGTTTTTGGTTTGTTTCTTTTATTTTATTTGCAATTCTATAGTTTTATAACAAAATTATATTTATTGTAACAATATTTTTCCTATCAAAACACACATATATATACACACATAAGTACGTACTGTAGGATTCCTCAAAGATTAAGTCTTGAAGAAGGTGATGTGAATTGGGTAATGAGAGGAAATAAATTGGAGGGAGGTGAAAGTTGAAAAGTTTCTTTCATAAACGAATTTTGTCCCACATTAGTAGAGAATAGGAAAAGTTGCATGCTTATATTGAGAAGCATATCTTATATCTAATAAAGAGTTGAGAAGAGATTCTCTCCTCACAATGTTGTCGTCACTTAGTTCGATTTCAGTTTCAAATTTAGATTTGATCAAATGATCTGATTGATTGATATATTTTTTGGACCAAATTTATTTATATAATTTTTTATTAATTACTTTTCTTTCCTAAATTTTCTGATATTAATTCGCGAAATTATTTTTTTATGAATTAAAGTTAAATTCACGATCAGTATTCCCTTCCCAACAGGAACCTTGTTCTATATAAATTCCAGAGCCTTTATCTCATTTTCATATCTCAAAAATGCTGAAAAGAAAAAGCAAACAGATTCCAGATTATAATATTCTTCTTTCCCTCTCAAAATCTGCATTCGATTTTCAAAGCAAAAGTGAGCGTCATGTGATTTATTATTCCATTATTTGTTCGATGAAGTTCTACAATTTCCATTGCCGATATTGTAGAATAAGGTTCGGTTATATGCTGAGAGAAATTAATCCATAACCTTGACAATTGTGAGGGGATTAAATTTCATAAGGAACACAGTTTTCTGTTGGGCTCAGAACTTTAAGTTTTTTCGTTCTTCTGTTTCTTCTATTTTTTGCTTACTATTTAGAATATAGGAATAACAAACTTAAGAAATTTATTTTTATTATTTTTTGTACTCTATTGTTATACTCAGTTTGAAGATAACAAAATTATAACGACCTAGCCGTCGTTATGAGGGAAAATAAGCCCGAAACATCCTCTTTTCACCTAGGTTGTTGGTGAAAAGGTGTTGGGTAAGTTTTACTTAAAATTTGAAATTAAAAAATGGTCTATGTGCAGGAATTGAGAGCTACTGGTTACCGGGGGACCGTTGCGGTGTGGAATAAATTGCTGCAGCGATACCATTACCATGGTTGAAGGTCCGCCGTAATAGACCAGGATAATAATCGTCGGATCCGCTATGGCAGAATTTTGAGCATTGCTGCGGACAATAGGACTCATTAAATGGGTTTTAAGTGGGACTTTAGGGGGTTTATCCAATTATTTGAAGCACGACCTATTAAGAAACTAAGGGCGATTTTCTAAGAGCAGAACAATTCTCCTTCTCCAAGGTAAGAACTTCAGTCTATTCTCTTTACTTTTGACTCTCTAACCTCGTAGAATCGAATGAGAGACCTCTAATGGTGAAATCTCTAGTTTAAAAGAACTCTAGAATGGTGAAACTAGGGTTGTTTATTGAAAACTAAAGGGTGTTGGTTCCTTGGTATTGAAGGAAGAAATGAGCATTTTTTGGGAATTGTGAATGCATGTGCATAATGGTAGATTAATGGAGACCCACAACTCAATAAAGTAATGTTATTAGCTCTAGTAAAGTCCTAATAAGGGGCTGAGGAGTGGGAACTCCATGACCCGGGTTAGGTATAATTACCATGTGAATAGAACGAAATGAATTTCTTAGTGGGTAGCGAGGGAGGCCGTATCACCGGATAGAATTGGGTAGGGGGTGGGAGGTTAAATTTCCTAGACCCTTATTTGAAGAGTAAATAATAGATTACTCTGTAATTAATATTGTAGATTTTGAACATTCTAAAGCACTGAGGAAAGGCAAGGCTCCAACAGAGTAATTGACATTCTATTTCTCCAATCGAGGTAGATTATGATTTAGAAAGAGTTAGATTTTATATAAAACGACATATATGTGTGCGGAATGATAATGTATTGTATTGGTCCCCGGATATTAATTGTTATAATAGTTCCCTTGTTGAATTCAATTGTTGAATGAATTTGATATGATGTCATTACTTTTGTAATGTGGAATTGGATGTTTGAGATGTTGTTCATATTATTTGGTATTGTCTTAAAAGTGATCCATGAATTGTTTAAGTATTCAAGTTGAGGGAGGTAAGATGAGTCCTCTCAAAGGTCAAGTAAGTTGACTTAATGGTAAAGTACCGAGATATAAGAATGAAAGTGGATAACATATTGTGTCCTGAGATGAGTGGATCGTTCCCGAGGGGAGCATCCGAGCGAGTGATTATGGTTGAGTGGTTCGTGTCTGAGTCGTGTCCGAGGGGAGAATCTGGACAAGCAGATGAGTGGGAGTGGGTACCACGCCGGTACAGTACATGAAATTCTAGAATCTCTGTAGGTTATGACTGGAAGGGCAGAAATAAGATCCTCTGGAATGTGTGTACAATGATGTTCAGTTTTGAGTGATTATGGTGATGTGATGGAGGCATGTTCCCTACACATCATCAATTTTTAAAATACTTGATAGAATTCAAAGAATAAATATTGGTTCGGGAACATAAGAACTTGAAAAAAAATTGAATTCCTTGTTGTATAGTTTATGTGTTAGAAATGTTGATGTATTTATAATGATTTAATGAGCTGTGGAATCTGTTGTGATTAGTCCATGGTATATCTCCTGTGGATACGATATTTTGATTACTGTACTGACGGCTATGAGTAACTTGTGTGGTGGTGATGAGTTGAATGTTTAAAAGGAGTTAAAAAGGGAACTGTAGGTGTGTTGCTAAGTCGGGTTATTGCCAAGGCAGCACTGCTGCAGCGGTACCTTCAAGAATTGCAAATAATAATTCATGATCTCCTTGCGGAAGACATGATCTGTATCAATATTTTTTCTAAAAATATGAAGTGATTTGCTAATAATAGTTTTGTTATTATTGAAAGAATGGTCATCAATGAAGTGTTTCAAGTAACTGGATTTGTTGAGAAGTTACCCCTTTATGGAAGGACTTCAAAAGATACTTGAAGCATGGAAGTAAGAAAATGAAATTGTAGGATCTGATTATCGTCTAAGGATTGAAGAGGACAACAGATCAGCAGAAAAGAAGACAAGTTGAAAGTCAGCAATAGCAGGAGCAAATATTGTTGAAACTGCTCCAACTAGGGGTGGGCAAAAAAACCGAAAAACCGAACCGAACCGAACTAATTCTGTTTTTCGATTTCGGTTTTTCGGTTCGATTTTATTCTTTTTTAAATTTCAATTTTTCGGTTCGGTTTTCGGTTTTAAAATTTTGATTTTTCGGTTTAGCCGAAATTTTACATATTTAAAAAAAAAATTATAACTTAATTTCAAAAAAATAAAAATACTACACCCAACCCAAATCTCAAATGCCATTTAGAAAATTATTTATATAATTGATACAATTGCTTAAGTTTTTTTTTTACAAATAACAAGTTTTATAATAGTTTTTGCATGTTAAGAAAATTCTTACTATTATTAATATGCTTTGAAAGAAAAATGAAATATATAATATTTATTTAACAAGAAATTAGGGACTATAGATTATTGAAATCTTAAAAGACCCTTAACTTTTTATTGATTTTTTTATAAGGATATTAATCATGTGAGAAAATTTATTATCAAAAATTCAAATCTTATGTATGTACTACTAAATGTAAATCAATTGATCACGCTATTTTCTTTATTTAAAAAGTTGAAATTAAGCTTAGTTGAATTAAACTTTAGAATTCAAACTTAAAATAATTTATTTTGAATTTAAAAAGATAAAACAACTCATTTTTAATTAAAAAAGTAGCTCATTTTGTAAGTTAAAAAATAGCCCATTAATTAGGCCCATAACCGAAAAAATCGAATTAGAAAAATCGAACCGAATTAGTTTGGTTCGGTGTTTGGTACACTACATGAAAAAACAAAAACTGAAAAAACCGTACCGAAATTTAAAAAAATCGAACCGAAAAATCGAAGCCCACCCCTAGCTCCAACAACTTCAAAGAAAAGGAAGAGGCTTGCTGGACCAAAAATTTCTTCTTAATAAAAAGAAGTTCAAAGAAAATTGCTACAACTGTGGCAAGTTTGGTCACATATCGTAAGTATGTCGTGCTCCAAAGAAGGATAAGAAGGATCAAGCAAACATGGCAAAAATGAATGAAGTTGTGGATGACTTATATTCCATGCTTTCAAAATGCAACTTGGTGGATAATCCCAAAGAATGGAGGATAGATTCTGGTGCAACCCGCCATGTTTGTGCAAATAAGGAACTATTTAGTTCCTGCACTATGGCTAGACTCGACGAGACAATCTTCATGGAAAATTCTGCTAGTGCCAAGATTGAAGAAACAAGCAAGATAGGATTGAAGATGACATTAGGTAAAATTTTGTCTCTGAACAGTGAGGGGGCTGAGAAGCTCTTGCTTGCTGCTTGCTGTCTACTTCGTGAGCCTTCACCGCTCTATTCTATAACTTTCCTTCTTTAGTCCATCCACGAGTCTATAAAAAGAGTCCTTCATGTTCCTGAAATGCGGAAAAATTTCGTCTCAACATTGCTTCTAGTCAACAATAGCTTCAAGTGTATTTTTGTTTCCAATATAATTGTAATTAGCAAGAACGACATTTTTGTAGGAAAAGACTACCTCACTGGGGGCCTTTTCAAACTCAATGTAATAACTAATGAAATGAATGAAAGTTCTGCTTCTTCTTACATACTTAGTCAGATAATTTATGGCATGCACGTTTGGGACATGTTAATTACAAAATCTTGTGAAAAATAATTAACTTGAAAGTATTACCTAAATTTGAATGCGATAATTCAAAATGTCAAATATGTGTGGAATTTAAGTATGCTAAGCATCCTAATAAGTCAATTGAAAGGAATTGAAATCCTTTAGATGAAATTCATGCAGACATATTTGACATGAAGTCAACCCCATCGCGTGGTGAAAAAAAGTATTTTATAACTTTTATTGACAATTGCACTCAATATTGCTATATTAATTTACTTAATAGAAAAGATGAAGCAATCAATGTATTCAATTAACACAAAAATGAAGTTGAGACATAACTTGATTAAGAAAATCAAAATGATTAGAAGTGATACGGGTGACGAATATGAATATCCTCTTGAAGAAATATATTCGAAATAAGGCATTATTAATCAAACAACAACTCCTTACATACCACAATCAAATATGATTGTGAAAAAGAAAAATAGAACATTAAAGGAGATGATGAATGCCTTTGTCACACCCCAAACCCGGGGAGGCGTGACTGGCACTTGGTGCCACCTCTGATATGAGCATACTCGACTCCCAAAATATAAAACAAAGGTCAGAACCGATGAGGTTCAACAACACAACAACTATACAATCAGAACGAGATGATAGACTACAGAGGAAGCTAGCTCACCTGACCAACCAAGAAAAATAAATACAATATGCCGCCGAGACCACATAATGGAAGAACAAATATACAACATGGCCCACCTAACTATAACAATGACACCACACCCACAACTAATGTTTACAGGCCTCTAAAAATATAATAGAAATCAACTGCTTGGGACAGGGCCTCGAACTACCCATAACTCAACCTCTAGCAACTCCGAAAGAACTGGAGCACACCGACTCAGCTGGAACTCCACTCAGCAATCAATAACCTGATCTAACAACCCACCGTCACCTACAAGCATGAATACAACACCCTGACCAGGGCGTCAGTACATAATGTACCGATCATGAAAGGCAGAAACAACTAGAAGACTCATATTAGAGATCAACAGATATACCAGATATTGCAAAAGGAGAACTCAACTTAAGTAAACACATAAAACCTATCTGGCCTCCATAAGCTTAGCAAGTACAAGAAAACATACAAATAGAACCTACTTGGACCCTATAAGCCCAGCAATTCCAAAAGTAAACAACAACACAGCGGCATCTAGCCGACACATATCACCTGTCATCGCCTCTAGATCTCTTAATGGCCTCAGCTAACACCAGTCAACATCTAGCATCCACTGCTATCAAATAATAAATAACACAAGCAACAACCATAGTATAATGCCAAACAAATCATAAGTAAACACTAATTAATCAACATCATCAATTAAGCACTATCGGACACTCTCTCGGCTGCGCACAGTTACCGGAGCTCAATCTATCTGGGAGAACCAATCAAATCATGTCAATCCATAGGAAGGATCAGACATGTCGAACCACTATCAAATCATGTCTCAACTCGACATTACGGAGGACATCATTCTCAACCCCGTAAGTCATTTCACTCCTTGGGCTCAACCCCTCAGCCGAAAACACTCTCGTGTGTCGGGTATCCACAAGCCACAAGGCACCTCGGGCTCGACCCCTAGCCGGAACAACTCTCGTGCATCGGGTATCCACAAGCCACAAGGCCTCAAACATAACACACACAATCAAAAAAAACAAGAATACATGCTCAAACAGCCCACAATCTTCTCTCAAATCCCACAACCCGATTAATACAACATACTACTATTCTTTCACGTCTAGCCTTCCACCGATGAGCCATTAGCCGAGCTAAGGATTACCATCCTAACCAGTCTATCATCAAGCATTAAAAATAGCCCACACACCACTCTACTTACCACTAACATCAAGGGACACGACCAAATCAGCCCAAGTGTCACCACGGTCATCACGTGCCATCGACACGGTCGCCGATTCAATTATAACAAAAGATCAAACCATCAACCTTAAGAACTCTAATCCCTGATTCACCTTTCAACATCATCACCTAATCTTATTCACACTAACAGCCCACAACTTGCTACAAGAATCGCATGCCTCACACACGGCCTCTCCACACGAGCCTAACAATTTTCTATGACTACGATTCTCCACACTCGAGCCTGATCCACCAACCAAACCAGCACCTTAAACACACCATTATTACCATATAAACAGTTGAACAAGAGTTCAATAATAGCAGAAACACAAGCCATCATAAAACAGCCAACACATACGTCAAACATGGACGATAACGGCTATGGATTCATGCTGACAAAAGGAGGGATAAGCCTAACATACCTTAGCTTCAAGCCTAGCCGAACTTGATACTTCAACACCATGAAACTACTGATTAAAGGCAGTCCAAAATTCTGCCAAAATGCAGCCAACACAACTCAATAATAAAACAAGACAAATGAAGCTTACCCGACAAGATTCATAGGAACTGGACGGTAGAAACTCCAAGACAACAACTTACAGGAGTTAACACACCTATAACCAACCTTAAAAACTAAGAAAAATAAAAGAAAGAAAGCTTACCAACAGCTTCACCACGAAACAGCCACCAATAACCCGGAAAAAACACCAAACCATGGACTACACCAAGCTCCCGACTTCCCGACATCAAAATCATGTTAAACTATGGCGTCCTACCTTAGGAACACTTAGAACACTTAAGGGAGAGTTAGAGAGAGGTTTCTCATGAAGAAAATTACTAGAAATGAATTTGGATGAAGAACAACCGACCAAGGGGCTATTTATAGTTCTCCAACGCCTTAGACCCTTGAGAGGTGCCTACTTGCGCGGTCTCGAGAATATCGAATATCTCTCTACTCTGAATTCGGATTGGCGAACGGTTTAATGCGTTGGAAATTAGACTCACAGATCTTTAATTTGATAGGTTGCACCCCCCCTTTAAATCCTTATAGATTTGGTGAAAAGCCTCAAGACATTTGACCTAAATTTCAAGGAATTTCAAGAAGGAAATTTTGCGATAACTTTTTCAGAATTTTGTCCCACAACTAGATCGACGTCCAATCTTCAATATGATCATAGAGTGACTCAAATAACTCATAAAACTTCTTTCTTAGCCTATTAGGTACTCTTAATCCTACCTCAAAAGCACGATTTTATTTCTCAAATTATCTGGGATATTACATCCTTCCCCCCCTTAGAAACATTCGTCCTCGAATGTTGGACGACACGCCCGACTCCAACTCAAGGACTGACATAGCACAACATCGCACGACATAGCCTCACATGGCAAGACTACCACTAACAACTCCAAACAACAAGACTTTGCACCATGCCGAGGCGCTACACCACTATAACCATAATCAAAATAAAAATCTTACCTGCCGCCATGTCTAGCCTCCAGCCGGCCATAATTCTTCAAGTTACAAACATCCATGCAAGAGTCAACAAATGTGAGTCTAACTCGACTCCTATGACATCTGACTTCTCGCATGATTTCGTAACAATCCTAAATGTCCTGTAGCCTCCTGTTTATAAGTGCACTGTGCAATGCACAAATAGAAAAGACTCTACTAGACATGGCTCATAAACTCCGTAGGACGAACTGCTCTGATACCAAGTCTGTTACACCCCAAACCCAGAGAGGCATGACCGGTACTTGGTGCCACCCCTGATATGAGCATAGCCGACGCTCAAAATATAAAACAAAGGCTAGAACTGATGAGGTTCAACAACACAACTATATAATCAGAACGAGAAGATAGACTATAGCGAAAGCTGGCTCACCTGACCAACCAAGAAAAATAAATACAATATGCCGCCGAGGCCACATAATGGAAGAACAAATATACAACATGTCCCACATGGCCTATAATAATGACACCACACTCACAACTAATGTCTACGAGCCTCTAAAAATATAATAGAAATCAACTGCTTGGAACAGGGCCCCGAACTACCCATAACTCAACCTCTAGCAACTCCGAAAGAACTGGAGCACACCGACTTAGCTGGACCTCCAGTCAGCAATCCATAACCTGATCTAACAGCCCACCGTCACATGCAGGCATGAATGCAGCACCCGACTAGGGCGTCAGTACAATAATGTACTGAGCATTAAGGTAGAAACAACTGGAAGTCTCATATTAGAGATCAACAGATATACCAGATATTGCAAAAGGAGAACTCAACTTAAGTAAATACATAAACCTACCTAGCCCCCATAAGCCTAGAAAGTACAAGAAAATATACAAATAGAACATACATGGCCCCCATAAGCCCGGCAAGTCCAAAAGTAAACAACAACACAGTGGCACCTAGCCGACGCAGATCACCTGTCATCGCCTCTAGATCTCTCAATGGCCTCAGCAAACACCAACCAACATCTAACATCCATTGCTATCCGATAACAAATAACACAAGCAACAACCAAGTATGATGCCAAACAAATCATAAGTAAACACCAGTTAATCAACATCATCAATCAAGCACTATCGGACACTTTCTCGGCTGCGCACAGTTAGCAAAGCTCAATCTATCTGGGAGAACCAATCGCGATCCCAGGAAGGCTCAAACATGTAGGACCACTCTCGAATCATGTCTCAACTCGAAACTACGGAGGACATCATTCTCAACCCCGTAGGTCATTTCACTACTTAGGCTCAACCCCTCAGCCGGAAACATTCTCGTGCGTCAGGTATCCACAAGCCACAAGGCACCTCGGGCTCGACCCCTAGCCAGAATAACTCTCGTGCATCGGGTATCCATAAGCCACAAGGCCTCAAACATAATACACACACAATCAAAAACAATAATAATACATGCTCAAACATCCCACAATTTGCTCTCAAACCCCACAATCCGACTAATACAACATACTACTATTCTTTCACGTCTAGCCGTCCACCGATGAGCCACTAGCCGAGCTAAGGATTACCATCCTAACTAGTCTATCCCCAAGCATTAAAACAACCCACACACCACTCTACTTACCACTAACATCAAGGGACACGGCCAAATCAGCCCAAGTGTCACCACGGCCGTCACGTGTCATTGACACAGTCAACACAATCGCCGATTCAAATATAACAAAAGATCGTTGCAACCATCGACCTTAAGAACTCTAATCCCTCATTAACCTTTCAATATAATCACCTAATCTTATTCACACTAACAGCCCACAACTTTGTACAAAAACCACACGCCTCACACACGGCCTCTCGACACAAGCTTAATATTTTCCATGACTACGATTCTCCGAACTCGAGCCCGAGCCACCAACCAAACTAGCACCTTAAACACACCATTATCATCATATAAACAGCAGAACAAGAGTTCAATAATTGCAGAAACACAAGCCATCACAAAACAGCCAACACATACGTCAACACAGACGCCAACGGCTATGGAATTCATGCCGACAAAAAGAGGTACAAGCCTAACATACCTTAGCTTCAAGCCTTGCCAAACTTGAGCCTTCAACACCATGAAACTACTAGCTAAGTACAGTCAAAAATTCTGCCAAAACGCAGCCAACACAACTCAATAATAAAACAAGACAAATGAAGCTTACCCGACAAGATTAATAGAAATTCGACGGTAGAAACTCCAAGACAACAACCTACCGGCGTTAACACACCTATAACTAACCTTTAAAACTAAGGAGAACAAAAGAAAGAAGGCTTACCAACAGCTTCACCACGAAACAGCCACCAACAACCCAAAAAAACACCAAACCATGGATTATACCAAGCTCCCGACTTTTCGACATCAAAATCATGTTAAACCATGCTTCCTACCTTAGGAAAACTTAGAACACTTAAGGGAGAGTTAGAGAAATTAATCCTAGGGAATAAAATCCATCAAAATCCACAAGGTATAGCAATATCTTAAACTCATTATATTAAAATGATGCTTGAAAAATTTAAATATTTGGAGTTCAAAGTTGCAAAGAGTCCAATTGACGTAAATCCTGGTCTTACAAAGAATCCAGGTCAAAGCAAGTCTCAAGTAAATTATGCTCGTGTATTGAAATATTTGATGTACATTATAGGCATGACCCCAAATGAGCAGGTCATGCGGGTACCTACATTGACTCTAACTCAATAGGAGAACCCCTTTTTGAACAACATATAAAAATATTTACAAGTCTCATTTATTTGCACAAATCAACAATATTTTGAAAGTTCAATAAAATATTTCTCAAAATCTTGACTCTCCCAAGATCTAGTCTAGACAGGTACAAGAGCTTTATTTAGAATATTAACTAATAAAAAGACACAGCTTCGCCTACGAAGGAAATACGAAAGCTGATGTTGAGTATCGCCTCGTCAATCATGAAACTGCAATTCACCTACCGAAACCTACACCTAAAAAGGTGTAGCAAGATAGTATCAGTACACCACACGTACTGGTAGGCATCATCGGTCGATTATAATTAGTTAACTCAACAACATAAAATTAATATACAATCAATTTTAGCTTTGAAATAGCCACTCAATAATTTATGAAGATAATTTTTTACTCTTCATTTACCCTAATTATTTAATAATATATTTATTTTTTCTACCCAAATTAGCCACAGAGGCTGGCCTGCATACTGTTTAGGTCTCGCTACAGTGGTAACCTGACTGTTGCAGCGGAAATTCTCTCACTGCAACGGTACACTCTAGGCAGTAACTGGACATCGCTGGCAACCTTACTTATTTCAACACCTCATCAATTACACTCAATTAAATATATACTTCACCACTTTTCATCTTATCACAATTATTCATTTTATTTCCCTTTTTCACGAAACATTCACAGTCAGGACCAACCCAAACACAACACATAAATCATATTTACCCAATAATTTTGAATACAAACATTAACTCATTCACAAACAAATTCACCAAAACGCCTAGTCTTACAATATAAGTAAGACACAATTATGCCACATATCATATGCACATTAAACACGCGGCAATTAGACCTATCATCATTAATTTTATCTCATCCAATGTTTGTACACATATCAGTGTCATACCTGTCACTGAACTTTTTCATGCAGCCAGATATATATCATCACATACTTGTACTGATATCAGTCACAATCATACCATCGATAATGTGTCGGGCATACGCCTCCGTCATATCACTATACACACATGCCAGAGGGTCTTATGTTTTTCGTTCCGATCATGACTTGCAGGGGACTCTAGAAATTCATGTGCTACACACCCAGTCGAATGAACATCATATCATACCTATCTGTGTACTCTTTCCTGTACACCCAACCATATAAACTTCATATCATACCTATTTGTGTACTCATACCATATTGCTCGGCCGAATGCTCACCTCGGGCACGAGCCACTCATATCCAAGTACTTATACACACACTCGTCTGCTCGTCTGGATGCTCACCTCGGACACGAGCCTCTCATCTTAAGGTAAGGACCTATTATCCAACTTTCATCAATATATCTAATATTCTTATCAATCAGTCACCTCATATGAAAACTCGGAGTGAGATATCAACCAACATTCATCGACATGACTTATTGTGTATTTCATTCAGTCCATTTATAGGATAGTTTAAAAAGATATATAAATTAATAATCATCAGCATAATTCAACATGCTATTGATTTAGTTAGCACATATGACCCCTCATAAGTACACATTGATTATTACAATTGTACTTAAATTTCACAACAACAAATAACATTTATTCATCTCAAAGTTCATTCACAGAACATAACTAAATCATCATTACCTCTATGATGGTCAGCGTTCGAAGACCAAGTAATCATATTTAGCAATTCATGATTCGTGTAATTCCTCAGTTAAAATTGACTCCATATAACCGTAACCTGCTATTTTTTAGTTATCTATCAATTAGCCTGTTATCGCGTCATCTATCACAATAATAAAACACACCAAGGTAACCTTCATAATTCATTGGTTTAACCTTTCCTACCCTCTCACACAAGGATCCATCACATAATCAGGTACTTTCAATATTGATCAACATATTGTTCATATTAGTCCCCATTTCGAGACAACTTACAAGGGCCCGTCATCATCCCTTTAATATACATTCAGAAAGAAAATTTGTTAAAGTACAATAATCATTTTAACGCAATTCAAATTTAATTACACAACATTGCTACTACGGGTTCTCATAAATACTCGTTCTATTCTTACCTCGGATTCATTTTAAGCTAGTTAATTATACTACCAGTCTTACGTTTTTATTCCTAATAATTAAATTGCAGCATTAAGCTCATATAATCAAACTAGGTCTGATCACCTCACCTCTTCCCTTTATTCGTACTATTACAATCATTCACCCAAGTTATACCACCAAAAATATACGATCAAGAACAACCACAATCACATGTAATCAAAACATGCCATCAAGAATATTACCTCAAGACTCCACTATCAAGAACATAACATCAAGAATATATTATCAAGAATATCATATCAAGAGTATTTGATCAATAATTAATTATCAACTAGGCTTCACTTTCCCACATGTTCTCATACTTAGAATTATCCTCCAATCTTATAGTTATGACACCACAAATCTTTTATCGCGTCATTATATTTTATAATCCCTTTATCCTCATCAATTATACATTAATAGTATACACGTATACGATTCACTAATTATAGTCTAGCATAAAGGTAAGTCATAACTTACTGCAGCTACTTCATGGGAGGTTTGCCTTTCCTCAACACCTACGAACATTCAAAATCTAAAAATAAGACATTAAGAAATCAATCAATAGGCTACTTCTTCGATTCAAGGTTTTGGGAACTCAATCCTCTCCATTCTACCCGTTATTTACTTTAATTCGAATATTACATGCAAAATTATCATAACTCAAATCTACAATGATCAACCCTCTTAAAGAAGTTTTTAAGATTAACGGTTTCAAATTCACCGAATTCTAGGTCTCAAACTATCGCAAAATAATGTTCTATAATCATATTCACCCTAAAAAATATTAATTTTCCACTTTTAGGCCTAGAAATCAATACCTAATCATTCCCATAACCCGAGCCCTAGTTTTCACAAACCTAGGGTTCTTAGATAGGGATTCACATTACAGACTATCTTTGATTCTGGGTGTTAGGGAATCGAATGAGGGAAAGAAAGAGTTAGAACTCATACCTTGGGAAGGAGAAGCTACTTAGCCCTTAAAAAATCGCTCTTCTGCTCTCAAAGGTTGTGCCTCATAATAATGGGGTGAAAAACCCTGAAATTCTGATTTAAACTGACTTTCTGTCTCGCACCATCCATTGCAGCGGTCCCGTTAAGGAGAAAGATCATTCTCCATGGCGGTCCTGCCGCCTGAGATTTTGAATCAGCCCATCAAGTTAATTAATACAACAATCTCATATTCCGAAAAAAATAATCTAGAACCGCAAAATTTTGAATCCTTATGCCAATATCGTCAAGGCTCTATAACAATCGAATGGGTCCTTACAATTATGAACTATACACGACCAGATATAACTTGTGCATAAGTAAATTTAATAGATACGCAAGTAATCCAGATCAAACTCATTGGATGGCATGAAATGGGTGTTGGGGTATTTAAAACACACTCAAAACTATGCTTTGCACTACGATTAATATCCGACAGTAATTGAAGGATATAGTGATGCAAATTAAATCACCGGACTATCTAAAGTGAAATCTACTAGCGGATATATTTTCATTATTGGTGGAGGAGTAGTGTCTTGGGAATCATCTAAACAGACATGCATCGCTCGCTCTACAATGAAGTTTGAATTCATAGCTTTGAACAAAGTCGGTGAAGAAGCAGAATGACTATAGAATTTCCTAGAAGATATTCCATTTTGGCCTAAACCAATGGCTCCTATATGCATACATTGTGATAGTCACGGAAAGTCACGCCACATAAGACGAAGACATAATATAGTTAGACAGTTACTTTCTAGTGAAATTATCACGATTGACTATGTAATGTCAAAAGATAATATTCAGGTCCACTTATAAAAGGTCTGACTAGAGAGGCAGTTGACAAATCATCAAAGGGAATGAGATCATGACCGAGAAAAAATCATCATAATGGTAACTCTATCTAGTTGACTGGAGATCCAAAAATCTGGTTCAAGGAGACCAAATACAATTGTGAATGACAGTTCAACATTGTCGCTAAAACTCAATCCATTCTCGATAAGACAATATTCAGAAACAAGTATAAAGTGTTATGACTTTTTAATGGTTTCTAAGTTTGACATAAAATGAACAAATAGTGTACCTACAAGTTATACATTTATGAATCACCTATGTGAGTGTGATGTGTAAGCGCTTAAAGGAGAATTAGTGTAATGTCGGTTCTCTACATACTTATGAAATCAGACAGTATTTATGGCTGAAATGAACATAACAACAAGAACCAAAAATGGTTAAGGATTAATTATGTGACATATATTGTCTAGGTATATATGAAAGTTCGACTGTTCAAGGATATCGCATCCACCGATTGACCAAGTATACCTGATGTATATTCACTACAGGAAGTTCAAAGAGAAACCTATTTACCCATATGCGATTAATTTTTATTTGTAAATCACACAATGTTTTCATGCATATTTTCATAATATAGTCATTCTCCATTCATGTGGGGGATTTTTGGGATTCTTTAAAGATTAAGTATTGAGATAAAATAATGTGAATTGAGAAATGGGAGAAAATAAATTGGAGGGAAGTGAAAGTTGAAAAGTTCCTTTTATAAATGAACTTTGTCCCACATTGGTAGGGATTAAGAAAAGTTTTATGCTTATATTGAGAAGCATATCTTCTAGCTAATAAAGAGTAGAGAAGAGAGTCTCAACTCGCTCCATCTTCGCTAGGCTTGGCTTCAGCTGGCTGGCCGACGGGACAGGACGTCCCGGTCTGTTCCGGTACTGGCCCAATTCTGGGTCCCGGTAGTTCCGTCCCGACTAGCACAATGGCATAGGGGGGACGGGATATGGGACGGGAAGAGATGAAAATTTTTACAGGTAGTCCCGGCCCGGTTCGTATTGTTAATTTTTAAATTTTTTTATAATAATATAGTCGTTTCTAGCCGTTGTGATGGGATCCCCCAATGGATATATTCCCTTAATCACCCCCCCCCCCCCAACCCCCTTTACTTATTTAAAAAAAAAATTACACCACTTAGGTTTAGAAATTACACTTTGGTCCTTTTTCTAAAAACTATAAATACCCCCATATTTTCACAATTTATCTCTTCTCTTCTATAATCTCTACTATACACTAATTCTCTCAAATATTATCAATTTCTCTCAAATCTCCCTACAATCTACATTCTCTAATTCTCCAAATTCTAAAATTTTTAATTTTCAAATTCAAATTGTGTTAGTTATTTTAGTTTCAAGTTTCAAGTTTCAAGTCTCAACTCTCAAGTTGCTACTTGCTAGTTTTGCTACATCAATTTTCGAATTCCGATAATTGGTTATAATCATTTGTTTTTTACATAGATGTCTGGTACATTCGTTCCATAATCCATACTTACTTCTGTTATTTATTTATTTTACGGGTTTACGCATTTAATTTTTCTATTTTATTTATTTAAATATACATGTGTTATATTTATTTAGTCATAATTTTAGTTGTATTTTATTTATTTATTCATAAATTATAATATGAATTCTGAAAAAGGAAAGGGTGTTATGGCCAAGGTTGCAGGTGTGTTGGGTATTAGTACTGGCAAAAAAAGTACAGGTTGTAGTTCTACTGCTAAAGAAATTGGTGGTTCTTCTTCAGTCCCTAGAGTTAGAATTAATAACGAAGATTTTACGCAATTTGGTAGTACTCCTATTAATATTAATTTGGATACTCTATTAGATAATGAAGTTATGGAAAGGGTTTATGGTAATTTATTAGACGAAGAATTAGAGGAAGAAGTAGAAGTAGAAGTAGAAGAAGAAGAATTAGATGATACACCTACTAGTACCGTTACCGAAACTCCAACTCAGGATACTCCTCGGTGTGAAGCTCAACTTCCCCCTTTGTATCCTACTACGGGTAAGACTAGGGTTCAACGGGCTAAAACTTCAGCTGTTTGGCAATTTATGCATCAAAATGACGAGCGAACGAAAACTATTTGTAATAAGTGTAAAAAGGTATTTAAGCATGAATACAACGGAAGCAAAGGTGGAACTGGGGGTTACATAGACATTTATTACAATGTTCTAAACTTGAATATTTAGCGGCTAAAGAAGCCTCTAAAGCCATCAGTTGTGATATCCCTATTGGATCGGAAGGAGGTTCCAATATAGTTCAGGGCCAGTTAAACCGTTCAAAACCAAGTGGCCCTGTTACACAATGGAAATATGATAGGGATAGAGACCGTAAAAACATCACAAAAATGGTTGCGGTCTGTGGTTTGCCTTTTAGTTTTTTTTGTCATCCCGGATTTATTATGTATATTCAACAAACATATAATCCTTCTTTTGAAGGTTTTTCGCGAAGTATGGTTAAACATGACATTTTTGAATTTCAAGCAAAAAATGCTCATTATCTTCATTATTTATTTAGTTATTTTGATGGTAGATTTTCTATTACATCTGATATGGGTCGTAGTGTCAATTCCGTTGATTATTTAACTGTTACTGCACATTGGATTGATCATAATTGGAATTTACAAAAAAGAGTAATAGGTTATAAAATTTGTGAGAAGAGAAAAACTGCTACATATATAGCTACTACTATACTTGAAGTTTTACAATCTTTTGGCATTTGTGATAAAATATTGAGTGTTACACTGGATACTGCTTCTTCTAATACTAGTGTTGTTAGTATGTTGGAACTCGATTATGTCCAATTAATAATGTTGTTTTCCATGTTAGATGTGCTGCTCATATTTTAATTTGGTTGTATAGGATGACATTAAATTATTTGATACTGGATGTTCTAAAGTTGAATTAGCATGTTTTTGGATTTTTTGAATGAATAAAAGTTCTAGAATTCGTAAATTTAAAGAACTTTGTAGAATATGTGAACTTCCATATAGAAAAGTTCCAAAACATATAAAAACTAGATGGATTTCATTATACGAAATGTTAGAAGTTGCATATATTTATAGAAGGCCTATCACTATGTTGTATAATGCTCATAATTCTGAACCTGATTTGAAACTTGATGATAATGACTGGGAGAAAAATAAATGAACTTAATTAATTTTTGAAATTATTTTATCAAGCAACAAAAACTTTTTATGGCGTGTATTTTTTAACTATTTGTGAAGTTTTAATAAATGTACGTGTTGTTACTACTAAATTTGCTGAATATAAAAATAAGAAAAAGTTTGCACCGTTTATTGAGGTCATGATTCAAAACTTTAAATTTTTTTTCCTATCCCTCAAATTTATTTAACTGCTATACTTTTTAACCCAGAATATAAAGAACGAGGTACAAGAGAAGTCGTTCAAAAAATTTATGAAAATTTAGAAATAGAAGATAATGAAACTCCAAGTTTAGAATCTTGTAAAAATAGTATTAGAGTGCAGGCTAAAATGATGTATGAGACTTATCGCCAGTTGCATAGTGGTAATTCCGTTAATGCTCCTGAAACTTCTAGGGTCCGAGTAGATAGTACCCATGGATATGTGCAAAGTACTATTGGTCTTGATTTTTCTGACAGTTTTGATTTTGATGACTATCTTTCTTCAGCTAGGGAAAATGTTGCAATTTCCGCTGATGGCACGCCGGACATTCTGAGTTGGTGGAGGGCTCGTGGCAGCGTATTTCCAATGCTTAGCAAGATGGTTCGGGACGTGCTAGCTATTCAAGCATCATCTGTCGCTTCGTAGGCTGCTTTTAGTGCGACAAGATTTCAACTTGGAGATCATCGATATTCACTAGCAGAAGATAGCTTGGATGTATCTATAACTTTCAAAGATTGGATCAACGCGGAGCAGAGAAATCACGGGCTACCGAAGTTAACTTCCCAACAAGAAACTTTTTTGGATTCAGCAATTAATAGTGATGATGACATGGAAGCACAAGACCGACAACAATCTATGTCAGTGTCGGAAATATTTCGGCTCAACAAATAGAAGAATTAGAAAGAGATTTCATAAAAATATACAGATATTAGTATTATATTCAACGCTTAATCCAAACAGAACCCTTCCTAGAAGGTGGCTGCGTAGATTAGACACTCTACTAATATTTGTAAATTGTAATACAAATTTTTATGATATTATTTTAATAAATTTAAAGGTTTTTAGTTTTTAGCCTTAATTTTCAATTTCATTATCTATTGTATTATATCTTAATTATTTACAAACATATCTATAAGTTATAGATACAAATAAATATTCAATAATTACTTCATATTTCAAAAATCAAAATTCAAATTTCAAATTTTAAAATTAAAATTTCAAACTTTAAGTCTTTAAGAGTTAAGACTTAAAACTTTAAGTCTTTAAAGAACTTTATAAATTATTTTAGTCAAAAAGACCAGAACCAAAATCCGTTCTGACCCAAAACAAAAGAAAATAACTAGACTACTACCTAAAAGAGATAAAAAGCTAGAAAAAAAATCATTAAAAACTATATCTACTGTGTAGTGGAAATAGATCTAGAAATTTCCTTCATTTGATGCATTTCCAAATCAACTTCATTGTTGCTCATTTGCTTCTTCTGTCTTTGATAATGGGTATGTATTTAAGATCGGCATTTTCCCCTTGACTTTTCTTATCCTTGTATTTTATTTTATTTTTTTTACATTTTTATTTAGGCAACAATTTAGATGGAAAGGCTATTACTTTCTTCACGTTTCTCATGTAATCAAAAATATTTCTTAAGGAAATGATAATAAGAACATAGCAGTCCACAAGCAGCCTCTACCTTCAAAGTATCGATTACGGAGTTTCAGACACACTATGTCTTTCTCCTTAGGTGCTTTCGCGACTTCTTCAACTTGTGTTTTTACATCTTCTTCTTCACACTATCAGCCCAAATCTTATGTGACTCATCGGCAACAATGTTATCTTCTTCAGATGTAATCAACTCATTTGAATAAACTGGATTTAGGAAAAGCCCAAAAGAAAAGCTTGGGTAAAACCCAACATTCGGATTTGAATCCGATGTTCTTTCTTGAAAAAGAAAAAAAGGAGGGGGGGGGGGAGGGGGGGATTTGACCAAGATGTTGAGGCAAATATGATATAGGTGTAGGTTTAGAGCTGAGGATTGTTGGTCTACAGAGATTTGTGGTGATTTTTGCGGCAGATAGGAATTGATTTTTGAGAGATTTCCGAAGAATATAGAAGCCATTAGAGGCTAACAAGTACTAAAATCCCAAAAGAAAAACGAAGAGGATCTGATTGTTTTAAGGAAATAAAGTATTGAAAGATAGATAAGGTAAATTTGTCATTTAATTTTTTTATTCATGAATTAGTTATATAGGTATAAGTTATTCCATCTTCTACTCCGCATAAAATAATACATAAATTGGCTCATAATTTATACCGATATTAATTATATGGGATTCTAATTTGTTAGCTAAACATAGTATTATGTGTATGAGAATTTATACATGATAAGAAAATACTACCAAATTATACAATATTTTATACCTAGATAACTTTAATGTTATCCAGTAACCAAACGGCCCCTAAGCGTATAAATAAATTATTTTTAGTTTAATTCTCCTAGTACTAATGTTTTTTTTAAACATCAAAAAACCATTTTATATTAATGCATAAACCATCCCAAAGAATTAAATGATGCAACAACGTCACTTACAATCCAACTAGAAAAATAGAAAATCAAACAATCTTATTCAATAGTGAAATAGAAAATTTAGCTAAATTGTGCGCTAACATATTCCAAGATCTAGGAATATGTACAACATGAACTTTATCAAAACATCTCATAAGCATCCAAATATCTTCACAAGTACCTTTATCTCCCATGAAATTTCATTTTTCTTAAGTATAATATCCACCACATTTCAGACAATATTTGCACCTATAACCATCCATTTCCCCTAGTGTTTTCTAAAACTTCACGAATTGCTAGTGCTTCTACAATAATGGTCTTCCCAACAAATTAAATTGAATTACCAAAGGCTTTTAAAATAAGTTATCACGGCTATCCATAGCCACCACTCTAATACTTGCCATCTTTTCCTCCTTTTGTAAGATAGAATCTGCAAATATAATAACATCATCTTGTTCCATAATAATATTTTTTTCATTAATACGGTTAGGTATAAGTGTAGGAAAAAAAGTAGCAAACAAAATATCTTCATACTCATTAAAATCAAAAAGTGCCTTATTAATGATTTCACTGGGTTCGCAAATTTCTCCATTAAATATCGTAGAGTTTCTTGCCTTCCAAATGTGCTACATAATAGAGACACTAAGCTTAGTAAGATCATTATAATTAAAATATTGATTTACATTAATAAAAATATCATTCCACCATCTAACGAAATCCATTGTATTTTCTATGTTAGGCCAACTAATAGGATATATTTTTCAAAATGTTCGTGTTTTATGGCATGTAAACAACATATAATCAATTGTTCCATTCCTTACACACATCATAGTCATTTTTAATCTCTTTGAGACAACATTGTTTACAGGGAGTACAGTCAGAATATATTTCCGAATAAAATGTTTATATTTGTTCTTAATCTTCATAGACCATAAGAAATTCTAAACTTTTTTTAGAAAGATTAATAACTTAGATTGAGGTCTATCACTACTAAATTCTCGACATCGTGCAATTTCTCTAGCTAAATGGTATTCCGATGTTACCTCAAACTTAACAAACTTAGTATGGTGCTAAATAATTTATCGTATAGCTCTGTAATAGATATTGGAATAGACACTATTGCATGGATATTATCCATTCCAAACCATTTATAAAGTTCTTGTATCTTTCAAGTGTGGGTGTTATTATCTATAAGACTGCTCCCTTTTAATTCTACATCCATTTGAACCCACTATAGTTAGGAATTCAAGAATCCTTTTAATATTTTCTCCAGTTCCTATCCTTCATCTTATACCTTTTTGGTAAAAGATTCCTACCCCAAATAATACTCTTTCATATTCAAGAGCTAGCAGAAGAACAAGTTGCTTTAAGAAAGGACATGTAAAGAAAATATTTACTTTTGAGAATTCTAAAAAGGATAGAATCTTCTTGAGTCAAAATTTGCCAAGCGAATTTAATCAACAAAGTTTGATTAAACGATTTTAGCTCTCTAAAACCTATATCTCCTTTTTAAATTTTGCTACACAAAAATGTTTTTATTTTTTAAAATGCATTTTTCTTCTGTACGCACTTTTTTCTCCTCTCACAGTACTAACGTTCAATCACATTTTTGTAATGAGATAAATCAAAGTTTGCTAACTATACACACTTTATCTAAAAGTCATACTCCCTAATTGACCGTGAATAAGGACTCTACTTAAGTCACTATTTTTATAGCTATAGTTTTTTATATCACAATTGAAGGTGTAATTTGGATGTATGAAAATAATTCATTAAAAAAATTTATTTCACCCGGAATTATTTATTAAAATTGAGACTCTTTAAGCCAAATAAAATATAGTAAGCGTCATCAGTGTCCAATTCAATCACAAACTTTTCATAATAAATATGACCAAAATAGAGGTTCTATACGAATTCTACGAAGACTTCTTATATAATTTAACTAAGAAAGTTTTGAAAAATAATAATAAATTTTTAAATATTAAAAATATTATTATTGCAAATATTATAGTTATGTAATAAGGTTCAAATAAAAAAATAATTTATATAAAATAAAATTTTAGTGGATTTTAAAGTCCTAAATATTAGGACTTCCTATATAATTTAATAAAAGAAATTATTGATCAAAAGTTTAACTTGTAGTCGACCTGCATAAGATAAACATCTAGTTTTAAATATTTTAAAAAGTGAGATTTGAAATTTTAAATTGTGACTTTAATTTTTCTTTTAAATATAAAACATGATCATAAATTTATATATTATAAAAAAAAAAAAGCTCATGCTAGACATGAAAATATTATATGTACCATGTGAAATGGTTGTAACATAGTACATAATTGTAACATGAAGAGAAATTAATTGGTTTAGAACTTTTTGAAACAGATTTTTATTTTTACGAAATAAATATTCATAACATATAATTAAAGAATTGTAAAACGTGAATAGAAAGACATATCCTGCATAATGTAGGAGTTGGATAGTAGTAATTATAAAGTGTAATGTAATGTATTACTCCCAAGTCCCCCAACTCAACTAGGATAGTAATTATAAACCAGTTCAATCTGGGTTTCAAATATCTATATATGCCCTTCGACTTTGGCCACAATCTCTAAACACTTTGAGAAATCATCAGTATGGCTGGTGGAAACTTTATCGCCGCGGCCGAGGGGGGCGAGGAGTACCCGGGGAAGCTAACACGACACGTGGCCATTACTTGTATCATGGCAGCCATGGGAGGGTTGATCTTTGGTTACGACATTGGAATATCAGGAGGAGTTACTTCTATGGCTCCTTTTCTCCGACGCTTCTTCATGTCTGTTTACAGGAAGCAGGCCCTCAACACCTCCACCAACCAGTACTGCAAGTTCAACAGCCAGTTGCTCACCCTTTTCACCTCTTCTCTCTACCTCGCTGCCCTCCTTGCCTCCGTTGTCGCTTCTCACGTTAGCAAGAAAAGCGGCAGAAAAAAGACCATGTTCTTTGGAGGTCTCTTCTTCTTAATTGGCGCCGTCCTCAATGCTGCTGCAGTCCACATTACTATGCTCATCTTGGGCCGCATCCTTCTCGGCTTTGGTGTCGGCTTTGCTAATCAGTCCGTCCCTATTTACTTGTCCGAAATTGCTCCCTACAAATACAGGGGTACTTTCAACGTCCTGTTCCAATTGGCCATCACCGTCGGCATCTTGATTGCCAATATCGTCAATTACCTAACCAACAAGATCTCTGGCGGTTGGGGATGGAGGGTCAGCTTAGGAGGTGCCGCCGTGCCAGCACTAGTCATCCTGTTTTCTTCCCTGTTTCTCTCCGATAGTCCCAGTTCCTTGATCGACAGGGGAAAGGCAGACGAGGCAGAGCAGCTTTTGAAAAAGATCAGGGGAGTCGACAATGTCAAGTCTGAATTTAAAGACCTTGTGGAGGCGAGTGAAGCATCCAAGAAAGTAGAAAAGCCATGGACAAACCTTTTCAAAGTCCGAAAATACAGACCCCAGTTGATTTTATCCGCTCTGATTCCGTCATTCCAGCAGCTCACGGGGATTAACGTGGTCATGTTTTATGCTCCCGTGCTTTTCCAAACGCTAGGATTTGGGAGCAATGCTTCCCTGATGTCCGCTGTCATCACCGGGGCTGTCAACGTGGCAGCAACTTTTATTTCAATCTATTGTACAGACAGGTACGGCAGGAGGGCATTGCTCATCTGGGGTGGCATCCTAATGTGTGTATTCCAGGGAGTAGTGGCAGGTCTTATTGGGGGGAAATTCGGAACAACAGGGGCCGCCACGGTTTTGCCTCAGTCATATGCGATATTAGTGGTCCTCTGCATCTGCGTATTCGTGGCCTCCTTTGCGTTTTCATGGGGTCCTTTGGGATGGTTGGTTCCGAGTGAAATTTCTCCACTTGAAGTTCGGTCAGCAGCACAGTGCGTTACCGTCTCCATGAACATGCTTTTCACGTTTGGAGTGGCACAAATTTTCTTGAAGATGCTCTGCGGGATGAAATTTGGTCTGTTCATCTTCTTCGGGGCCTTTGTGTTTATAATGACTCTGTTTGTCTACTTCTTCGTGCCTGAAACCAAGAATATACCTATTGAAGAGATGTCCCGAGTCTGGGGAGAGCACTGGTACTGGAACAAGTACGTACATAATGATGCTGATTCCAAGTCTGCAAACAAGCAAGTCGTCTAGAGCACTATAGGATTAGCATATACAGTAGTTTAATTCTTTCTTCTTTTTTTTTTAATCTTTATAGATTGCTTTCTGTTTTTTAATGTTTAGGAATTTTTGGTACAAAGGATTTCATAATTATATTGTGTTTTCTTTCTATTCAATATATATTCTTGTTTCTGATGAGGCAACCAAAAGTAGGACTAACTAGATAAATGATAAACAAGTTTATGTTGGCTACTTCAGCCGCGGACAAGAAAGGAGTCGAACAAATGCTTCCATTAAACTCAACAAATGTCTATGTGAAAACTACCAGGGATGAGGATCTTAAGAGAAGTACGGGACCATCACCAGTGCTTTAGTCATGATAGATGCAAATGGAAAATCCAGGTGTTTTGGCTTCGTAAGTTTAGAAAAGTTGAATGGCAGTTCTTTTAATGAAAAAGGTTCTGTATGTTGGCAAGGTACAAAAGGAATCAGAGCCAAATTTGAACAAGAACGAGCTAGTTGATTTGAGACACTAAAAGGTGCTAACTTGTATTTGAAGAATCTCAATGATAGTGTGAATGATGAAAATCTGAAAGAATTATTAGCAGAGTATGGAATCATAACGTCTGCGCAAGGTATGTCCCCGGCATATAGATTTTATAAGTGCGTATCATCTGTGGAGAAGTTTGTTTTAGTGTTTCATATTTTATTATTATTAGGTGATGTGCGATGCAAAAAGGGGTGAGCAAGGGTTCTTGCATTGTTGCCTTTTCCACTCCAGAGGAAGCTACACGAGCTGTGAGTTGTCCCAAATTATCTAATATACCTCTGTGTTACTTTTGTTTAATTATTGTTTCAGTTGAATGAGATGAATGGCAAGTTGATAGGAAAGAAATCATTGCCCAACTCAAGGATGAAAGAAAAGTGTGGCTACATGTGATGGTACATTAGAATGTTTCTCCTAAGATGCAAGCTTTTGATTTCCTATCTAAGAATGGAATGATGTCATATGCTTGAATGTGTTGGAACTCCGTTTTTCTACTTAGAGTATATTCTGCTAAGACTCTTTAAAATGTTGACGGCTGTGTGTCGGATTCTCCCAAAGTAGTGCATATCCAACACATGGGACACTTAAACTAAGATTGACAAATGTTATGAAGAAGACCATAAACTACAGAAAAAGAATTTCAGCATCGACATAGAAATATTTGATTCAATCACGCACTTTACTTCTCTTTCAAATATATGTAGAAGGAGTAGAGAGATAAATAGTCAAGTTCCAGAAATATATGAAAGCTAATTTCTTGCATATTTTTGATCAATTTCTTTCTTTCAATTTGTGTTCTAAATGTCTACATAAGTTATTTATGCTATTTGAGACTTGTTATTATTTGGATTGAGGTGTCAAGGGTTCAGTTTTAAAATATCTTGCAAATTTGAAAATTAAATGTTTGAGGAGTTTTTGGACTTACAAAGTTGAGTGACTTTACTTTTTTTGAGTAAGATTTAAATCTTTTGATTGCTTTTTTTTTTTAAAAGCATGACTTTGAGAACTTTCATAAATTCTTGAAATATAATATAATATAATATAATATATATATATGTATGTATGTATGTATGTATGTATGTATGTATGTATGTATTGATTGTTTTTGCTTTAATCCACTTAACAAACTACTAGACATGTACAATCACTCTGATCACCTCCCGCAGCAGCACATTTACAACTATGCGGCATCTTGCTTGCTGGCCATTGGAATAGAGCTAAATTGCCACAACTAATTTTATCGCATGTCTCCTTAGCTTTAAAAGTTCCCGGACAAAATTGAATGTCACCTGACACTAAAGCATGAAAAATATACACATTAATCTTGAATGGAAAAAAAAAACTAAAAACAAAAAGAGGCCATCAAAGACAAATTTGCATAAAAAGAAAAGAAATATTCATACCTAGCAATGGATCGAAAAAGGTGAGAAATATTGCCACATAGAGAAAACAAAACACAATGTAACTCTTCATATTTTTTTAACTCTTTTAACTTTTTGTAAAATTTCAAACTGTGTGAATGTTTATGCTACCTACACATGTAGAACTCTTATATGGATAAGATATTGAATTGCTAAAAAGGAAAGCACCACATTTTAAGAATATTATTAACGTATAGGAGATTTGAATGTTTATGAAATGGATTTTCTAAAATCACTCAAAAATGGATAAGCTATCCACAAATATTAAAGTAAATTAATTACTGTGATTTGTCCCTCTTGCTAATTTTGTCAATATCTATTTGACTCAAAATATTTATCCCAATGCCCCTTTGTTTGTACCTTGGCGTGACTATTTTTTTAATCCTTTTTATTTATTAATTTTATCTTTTTTTCATTTATTATTTTATCCCCTTTTATGATTTTTATCAAGGATGAGAGTATTTCTAGCTAACTATTTAATATCAAAATAAAAAAAAAATTCAAAACTTAAAAATAGAAAAATCTCATTTTTACGTATAAGAAATTGCCATTTTTACATATAAAATATTTAGAAATATCCTCAACCTTGAAATTTTTAATATTTAGAACAAATTTTACTTTTTTAACTTTTTATTTTAGAAATTAATAAACCGATATAGTTTACGCATACAATCAAAAATATAAAATTCAAAGGTTATTCTGCATATTAAAATGTGAACGTTTAATATATTAGTAATTTATTATTCAATTATGCATTTTTATTTTGCGAGCAAGCACAAATTTGTCAATATTTAGAATCAAAATAAGAAAAGAAAAACGATTTCTCAACTTCTAATAAAGGTAATCTAGAAAGGTACTCATTATATTTGTCTTTAAATTTTTAATTTTTCTTTGAATATTAAATTTTTGATTGTATGTATAAATTATATTGATTTTATTAATTTTTAAATAAAAGGTAAAAATAAAATAAAATTTTAAATCTTTAAATATTAAATTTTATAAGGTTGAGGGTATTTTTTAGACCAAAAGTTGGAAGGGGAGAGGTATTCTTGAGCCAAAAATAAAAATTGAGGGTCTTTTTAGATTAAAAAGGTGAAGGAGTGTATTTATGAGTCATTTCTCATAGGTTAGAAGTATTTTTTGACCCTTTTTTTGTTATTCTTATCATTTTATCCTCTTTCTTCTTTTTTTTTTTTCTCTTTCATTTATTATTTTTATCCTTTTATCTATTTATCCTTTATTTTAGATGTCGTTTGCTAGCTTCATTATTATTTATTTCTTATTTTTATTTTGTTTCCTTTCTTTCTATTAATTCTTTTTTCTTTTTTGTTGGTTAGTTGATCTTTTTGTTATTATTTTGTTTCTTTCTCTATTTTTTATTTTTTTTAAATATAAAAAATACTAATTAATAATTTTTTAGATTAATAAAATATAAAAAGTTAAATAGTTAGACTATATTTTTTTAATAGCAATTAATGTATCCTCAAAATAGTAGCAACTAATGAATATCGATAAAGCTATTTTGATTCATTTCTTCCTGTAATTAATGTTATTTTTCTTTTGTTCTTTTTATTTATTTTTATTTTGATGTTTCTTTTATTCTTTTTATCTTACTTTATTTTAGTCCTGTCGACTCATCTTTATATTTTTGTTTTTATTTTCTCTTGTTAGCTCTTTTTTTATTTTGTATTATCTTTTTTTATTATTATTTATTTTTATGATATTCTGTCAATATATGATATATACTATGTAGGTGTCATAGAGTACTGAAAAGTGTCTTATTAAAGAGACCTTAACGATACCATAACAGTATAGATATATTGTGATGGTAGTATGAGGCATGAATTGCCAAGTAGATCAATAAGTCGTTCCACATATTCATAAATAAAATTGACACCGTTATTAGCAAATATGTAAATATCAACAAATACTAATCTTATATCGTCATTGAATCATATGCAATTCATTCTTATTTTGCAAATATTGAGAGAAATAATATTTGGTTAAGTAACACATTTTTCAAAAAGAAATTTTGATTTTTTTTACCTCAGATGATAATGTGTTAATTATAAAATAATAATAAAATGTCAAGACAATAAGATGTATAGCCAAAGAATTTAGGAGAGATATTTTTTAATATTGTTTCAAATTGATGTACAAATGAACTGGATTAACTTCATATTTATAGAAGAACATCAGTTGCTTGCAAAGTTATCCAAGTTTATTTAATTGAAAGTTTATCTGATTGCAAGCTTATCCAATTGACTGCGTATATAAATGAATATTAATAATAAAAATATACAATGTATATACATATAGATATTATTGTATTTGTTATAAATATATTGTATTTGTGTTAGAGTTCTTAGGCAAGAAATTATTGCATTTTAAAATGCATTTGATAATGTTAGCATCAATATAAGGAATTTTAGTTGCACAATTTATAATATGTAAATTATTGTGTTTTAATATGCATTTAAAATTTTATATAATTAACTCTTATGAATCTTGTATTTTATGAAATTTTTCTTTTTAATTATTGGTGGCGTCATGAAAAACACTTTTTACCCCTCAAAATCAAGTCCAAGTTAAGGCTTCTCCAAATTTGTTTACTCAATTTCAACAACAAAAGAAAAAGTACTATATTTCTCTAAAACCAAAAGCAAATATAAGCTTTCACCAAAATTCAAAATGGTTGAACTTTTTGAAACACAGAATAATTGAAGACTTTTATTACCCAATTCACCATTTTCACACATGAGCCGATTCGGCACGCAAAGATTAAAAAAATAATTCAAAACTTTTAAAATGGACATTTTGTCGAACCTCTAACGAGATTCAGATAAATAATTTTAAAAAAAAATATTCCTCACACTTTGTTGGGCTTCCAATGAGGTTCTCATTGAATTTTAACAAAAAAATATATTCATGCGAGACCTCGTTCCACTAGAAACAAAGTTCACTTTATAATTTATTTATTTTTTTGTTCTAATTCACAAAAGGTTCACTTTGTAATTTTTTTATTTGTTTGTTCTAATTCACAAAAATAACAAATGAGCTAAAATTAAAATTTATCAAATCTTAAAGATAAAATATATGTATATATATCACCCTCTTTGTTCCTTTTTAGTTGTTAGATATACTCAAAATAATTATTGCAAAATAATTAATAGTTTCCAATTTCAAGAAATAATTGACTATCTTTTTTCAACTCTACCCTTAAAATTATTTTTAGAATGATCTAATTTTAGAAATTTAATAAAACAGGCTATGTGGTCAATCTATTAACGTGAATCTATTCCAGAGACGAACATTAGAAATAAAGCGTAGCCAGTGGAAAAGCTAAAATTTTCACAAAAAAATTTAAAATATAAAAAATTATTAAAAGATCAAAAGAATTTAACATATCATATGTAATTAGAAAAAAGAAAGAGAATTACCTATTTACGCTGCAAATGACACCTCTTAAATAAGAGGGGCTAGCCTACCTAATCCCTACGAAGGCCCAATATAAACTTTTAGGCTTGATAGCAAAAGTTGACCTCAGTGGCCCAATTTTTTACTTGGGCCAAACTGGCACCCCAAGGGAAAATTATATGGGCAAATAATATTATCAAATTAGTTATCTATATTATCATCTATGTTATGTTTATTAAAACTATTATTTTTTAGTTAATTAATTATTTAATAAGTATGAGTAATTATATGATAAATTCTAATTAAATTTGATCATTTAATAAATTTTATATATTTTTTTCTTCTTTTTTACAAATCACAATTATGCTAAAATTATTATCCAATTTGTACAATTAGAAATACAAAAAAATTAAAATACATATATGAGAAATACAAAAATTAAAAAAATAAAACATATAAACTGATCTCTTAATTTTAAAATAGAACAGAATATACATTAGTAATACAAAAAAAAATTAATTGTTTTAGTTTTCTTCTAATACTGCGAATACAAAAAAAACAAGAAACAAAAAAAAAAATTAACTGTTTTAGTTACTTAATAAACGTTGTACATTTTTTTCTTCTTTTTCAAAAATTACAATTATGCTAAAATTACTATCTATATTTTTTTTAATATAAATATATACAGTACAATCAGAAATACAAAAAAATTAAAATACATACTTTAGAAATACAAAAAAATTTAAAAAATAAAACTATAAACTGGTCTCTTAATTTTAAAATAGATTAGAATATACATTAATAATACAAAAAAATAACTGCTTTAATTTTTTTCACAATACCGCGAATAAAAAAAATAAAAACAAATACAAAAAAATAAAAATTAACTACAAAGAAATACGAAAAAATAAAAATTAACTGCTTTAGTTTTGCCCTCTAAAACTGCGAATGCAAAAAAAAAAAATAATTAACTGTCTTAATTTTTTTTTCTAAAATTGTGATTCCTAAAAAAAAAAAATTAACCGCTTTAACTTTTTTCCTAAATACTGCAAATAAAAAAAAATAACTGTTTTATTTTTTTCCTAAAACTGTGAATATTTAAAAAAATCAAAAATACAAAAAAAAATACTTTAGTTATTTTTTCCTAAAATTGCAAATATAAAAAAATAAAATTAATTGCCTTAATTTTTTTTCTACAATTGCGATTCATATATATATATATAAATTAACTGCTTTATTTTTTTCTTAAAACTTTGAATACAAAAGAAAAATGAAAATACAAAAAAAATATTAACTGCTTTAATTTTTTTTCTATTTATTTTTTATTGTTTCATATTTCATCATCAAATCTCGTAAAAGATATGTTGATTGAAGAAGTTTTATTTAATTAATAAAATTTTCTCTCTTTTTTTGCTATATATATAATTGTAAATAAGAAATAAAAAAAAAAAGCTAAAAATAAAAAGTTACCTACTTTCTATTTTTTCTCCTAAAACTGAAAATACAAAAAAAAAATACAAAAAAAAAGAAGAAAATTCTGATATATTTGATAAATATATGTATTATTCGTAAATAGTTTTTAAGTTTGGTAGGAATAGTAATTTTAGTCTAATAATTGATAGCCCATATAATTTTTCCCCCAATCTATGTATATAATTGTGTATAATCAAAGTATAATTTATTTGCATGGCTAAAAAAGTAAAGACGAAATATGATTGGTTATTTTTGTAAAGATTCTGAAATTATGTCTAGCGTCTCCTAAATTGTTCGATCTTGAATTTTTGTCCTATTTAATAAAATCTTTAAAAAATGATCTCAACTTGAGAAAAATCACTTGAAATAATTTATATTGCCCATCAAGCATAAGTTTTAATATTTTGTCTATAAGGCAGAATTTGTGGTCAACTAAATAGGTTCACTGTTTTAAAATATCCTGATTGTCTGTCTTATTGAGGAAAAGTTATAACTTATGATTGAGGGTTAACATACCTAAGTTCTAACTTTTGCCCATAAGCCGGAACGTATGGTCAATTGAGCAAGTTATTATTTCAAAATGTCCTGAATGTCAGCCCTAAGGGCAAAAGTTTAGAACTTATGTCTAACGAGCAGCATACCTAAATTCTAACTTTTGTGTATAAGGCATAATTTCTGGTTAATTGAGCAATTTTACTGTCTTAAAATATCTTAAATGTTTGCTTTATGGGCAAAAATTAGAATTTTCTGAAGCAAAAGCTATTTTTTAAAAAATTTGTTAAGCAAGACCAAAAAATCAAGACCATCCCTTATGAAGGTCATTTTTGTTAGACTTTTCTTACAGGGGACAAAATAGCAGGACCAATCCATCTTAGAGTTATTTCTGAACTCGACTTCAGCCTATTTGAGTTAAAGTTTATAAATATCAATTTTGGGACCACTATTTAAGCCATATTCATAATGCATAAAAATTTACAAGTCTATCCATTTTGAAATAACTTTAAATATGCGGCATTTGAAGTTTCATAGGATCAAGATTCAATTATTTCTATTTGAATTTTAGACACACATGGTTTAAAATTAGTTATTTGTTCATGTACTTCAAAAAAAAAAATTGAGCAAAAATGGTTGATAAGGTATTAGCATGAGTTTTTGAAGTAAACACGTTTAGATATGACTAATACGATAAAAAGAGGCAAGTCAAAACCCACTCGGTTGAGTTTCTTGACCAGTATATATAGTATTCATACCTTAAACTCAGTATAAAAATTTTTAAAAAAATTATTAATTTTTCAGATGGTCACTTAATTAAGAATAACTCTCTTAGGAGTATCTAAATATAAGAACGATAGATAAAATTTTACTTAGTCTTAAATAAGTGTTGCACAAAATAAAAAAGAGAAATTTCCCTCCCACAATTACTTAACATTTTAAATTACTAAGGATAACAATATTTTTTCGTTATTTACAAAATATAACCTTTTAAAAAAAAATTATTTCCCTTCTCCTCCTCCTCCTCCTCCTTCTTCTTCCTCTTTATTTCTTCCTTCTTCTTTATTTTTTCAATTTACTAAATTTTTCTTTTTAAATCAAAATCTCGAATTCCACCATTGATTAATTCTTTTCTTAATAAAAGAAATTGTTTCTCTTCTCCTCCTCCTCCTCTTTTATTTCTTCCTCCTTCTTTATTTCTCCAATTTATCAAATTTTTCTTTGTAAATTCAAATTTCGAATTGCACCATTGATGAATTTTTAAAGCTTCAAAGTTGAAATTTAATTTTAAAAAATTAAAATAATTTTGGATTGGGTGTGATTTCAAAATTTTGAGAACATCTTAGGATGATTTGGTGTAAATTTGATGTGGTTTTGAATAAAATTTCAGATTCAATCTCGAATTCCATCATGGATGATGCTTGAAGCTTCAAAGTTGAAACTTGAATTTGAAAAATTAAAATAATTTGAAAATGGGTGTGTTTTCAAAAATTAGAGAACACCTGAGAAACTTATATCTCAAATTTAGGATGATTTAATGTAGATTTTATGTGGTTTTGAAAAAAATTGTATAAATTTAAATTTATATTGTTGTGGTAGTATAAAGTTGTATATAGTGTTTGTTGTAGATGTATTAAATTTTCAAAATTGTAATATGAACTTTTATATTAGATACACAATTCATACTGAATTTGAGCAAAATTGTAAGCTTTGAGCGAGATATACACATTTTATACTGATTTTATACAATTTTTATGCACAGAATCGTGAGCAAGATATACACATTTTATACTATTTTTATACACAAAATTTTGAACGAAATATTTTTAAGAAAAAGTGATATTATGTTTTGTAAACTAAAACTAAAAATCTTGATATGTTTTATAATATTAAGTAATATATATATATAGATATGAAATTTGCCAATAAAAAACTATAATAAGTCCTCAATGTAAATTGAGTAACCAATGAAAACTAACAATCCATGTTTAGTAGAAAGACTTTTGACACAGTAACCATTAATGCTTTGCACCAAATAATTAATTGAACATTCCACTCACTGCCACTGGTGATCTGTTGTATGAAAAGAAAATAGTAACAACACAAACTGCACTTTTATCATCATTACATATTTTGATGCTTGGAAATGAATTTGATAATGTAATAATCTGATCCATCGTTTTGAGTTTTAGAATCTATTTCAGACTTTTTGTAAGTTTATCAGCTAATTTATGATTTATGGATATAGATGTCACAACATTCTAAAGGGTTTGAAGCAAGGGCGGATCTAGGTGGTCGGGAGGGTATTCATTCAAATCTTTTCAGTAGAAAATCACACATTATAAGAAAACTTTTATGAATAAAAATAGATTTTGAACCTCCCAAACACAAAATTAAAGGTTGGCTTAGTGGTTTATAGGGTTCAAAATTTACTTTCACGTTTCAAGTTCGAATTTCAAGCACTTATTTTTCGAACCCCGTTAGTGAAAATCCTAAATCCGCCTCTGGTTCGGACATGAAGTTATTTATATTTAGTAAAAGTAGATTAATTGTTTCTTTTTAAGTATAGTGCTTTTTTTTTATTTTATAAATATTATGCGTATATTGAAAATAATTGAAAAGTTTAATTTTGAACTAGTTAATTTGTACGCACTTTACGCAGATCCAAAATCACGTATAAAATATTATAATATCTTAAAACAAAAGATATTAAATATTCTTCTTGATTTTTCAAATTCTGTTTGATTAATATAAGTGAAACTATTTTTTATATTTCTTTTATAAGCATGTAAAGCAAGAAAGAATCACGAAATTTTGATCTCTTTCATTTATGTGCACGAAATAAAGAAGAGTTAAATAAATAAATAAGTGTCAATTAAGTTTATTCATATAATGTCAACAACAAATAATAATTTTTTGAAAAAATTCTTATTTAAAAGAAAAAGTATCTAATATTTGATGAGAATTTATATATTAGGCTATTTCATAAGGTCAGGGTGGACCGAATACGGTTAATCAACATGTTAACTAATCAATTACGATAAATTGGATCGGAATTTGTATTCTCATTTTTTAAAAAAATGTCAAAGTTCCTTTGGCTAAAAAAAGAAAAAATATATATTAACCGGAATATGAAAGTGAAAGAAGTTGCAAATAAAATCAAACAAATATGAACAGGTTATTTTTCTTTAAAGTATAAAAATACCATTTAAAAATTATTAATTTATTAATAATAGATAAATTATTTTTGAAAAATTTTAGTAGCTCGATTGATTGACTATCCAAACTTTCACGTCACGATGAGTGTTCGATTAGCTACTTTATAATCCCTCCCTGTATCCGTTCCCGTCGCCCAAATAAAGAACCTAAATAAATTTACATCATCTACTTCATCTTTCTTATAGGTCATTATCATTATTAAAGATTTTTGAAAACTTATCAATATGAATTATGGTGGGATGATTGAAATCCCTTCTTCTTTAATTAGAAATTTCAAATTTAAGTCCTGAATATTTTGCAACACGCGACACCGAACACCATATTGAAAAGACAAATACTCTTAAAAACTTATTAATCAGCAAATTTTGTTTGGTACTCAACCTAACATGATGGTTTTTAAATGCTAATCAAGTGTGGAAAAAAAAAAGGCTAGAAATGGCAAAGCTTGAATTATCACACTTCAGTAACGTGTAATGTCAAACAACACCTTCAGATGAGTATATTTATATATATGTGTCTAATCTAACTCACATGAAATTCTGTATTCTACATTAAAATGGAATATGAAAGCCTATAATTCTATAAATATATACTGTATATGAAAAAGTTGTAACAATTGGTAACTGCCATTCTTCACACCTTTTTTTTTTTCTTTCTCATTAATAGGTGGATATTACATTTATTTATTCACCAAAAAAAATGATTAAACCAAAAAGACCAACAAAAATCAAATCATATAAGATTTGGTTTGATTTGATTCTAATATATAAAAATTCACTTAATTATTTTGATTTTCTTTATAAAAAAAAAAAGTATCGAATACCTCTGATCAGAAGTATGTTCACATAAATATTTCTGTCATTTGACTACCATAACTTAAAGTTAATAGAAAAGCATATTTTTCAATCAAATCTAAAAACAAAAAGACAATTAGATAATACCCACTTGAAATGGGGATTCCTTCAAACTTTGAGTTTCAAGCTTTAAATAATAATTATTTATGGAGTTTTTGCTTTCTATTTATATTTTCGATCTTAAATTAATAAATTTTTAGCTTCAAACAATATTCTCTAATAAATTCTATTCAACAAATTTGTTTTCAAACAATTGCAAAAAAGTCTCTAATGAATTAAATTTCAAGATTGAAGTCTTTTGAATTATTATCAACTAATTTTACGATTTAGGCATGATTCAACTTCTTTTTTTTTTGAGCAATTATATCATTCATTGGATGATTGATCTAATGATCAATCATATCATATTATCATTTATATAAGTTGAAATATGAAATACTGTACAACAAACTCTATTTGTATTTATTAGTTTTTATGTATATTATTTGTATTTATTGCACTCGAACTTAGGCTATATTATAAAGACAAATTGAATATAAAATTAGTTCAAAACTCTTATTCTGTCATAAACCATCACTTTTCAATATCTACTTTTGAACAAATATTTACATCTTCTCTATGAAAATCAACCTCTCCCAACTCCCAAGTATAGACAAGGGATGAAGAGAAGGAAGAAAAAGAAAGAGAAGAAATAGAAAAAGTACTATAAAAAAGAAAAGATTAAAAAATATATTTAGTTTATTTAGCTGTATAATATCCAATAAGAAATGGCAATATGTACTATTTGATTTGATTTTGATGCGTTTTTACAAGAGATATTTATACCGTTTTATCACGCTATTCTTTAAAAGAGAAATAAATATATTTTAAATAAAAATAGAATAATAAAAAAACACTCACAAAATTTGTGTACTCGTGATAACTTTAAGAGGTAAAATATAACTTTTCTCACTATAATTTCCATTAAATATCTTACGCCCTCGGAAAGAAAAAAAACTCAAATTTAAAATACCTTATTTTATTATTTTAAGTATATTTATTTCCTCAATGCATTTCGCAATCACCAAAAATATATATATATATATATATATAAAGAGAAAACATCATAACTATGCATTGCATATATTACATACTTCATCAAAGAATATCTCTTAGATATTTAATTAAGTCGCAAATTACCTCTGATTTTCAATTAAGTACTCTATGCTACTGCATGGTATATATCATATTCTAATTGAATATTATGGATAACTGAACCACATGATTTATCATTAGTAACAAAATGTCATAAAGGACCAATTCATTCCTTAAAGAAATTATCTTCAATGATATCCTAATATTATATATCATATATTGACAGACTGTATCAACAAAATGATTCATTCCTTAAAAAAAACTTTTTTTCTTCTATAATACCACATGATATATTTCATATACTGACATGAAATCATAAAATACAAGTTCATTCTTTCAAAAGAAAAAAAAAACAAATAGAGTTTAAGTTAATTTTTAATTATTTGAACAAGTATTATTTGTAAAAGAAATAACAAAACATTTAGATTCATATTTTAGATAACGTTTTATTTTCATTTGAAAGAAAAAAAATTATAAACATATATTTTTTATTATTTTAAATTTAATGAATAAGATAACAATTATTTTATAAATTATTTCTTGTTATAGTTTAATTATAAAAATTTTTAATAATTTTATTAATTTAAAAATAGTTAGTTAATATTTTTATTTTTTATTTATATATATATATATATATATATATATATATATATATTTAAAAAAATAAAAAAATAGAGAAAGAAAAAAAAAGTAAAAAGAGAAAAACTTAACCAAAAAAAGAAAAAAGAAATTAAGATAAAAAATGAACAAAAATAGAAAAGAAAGCACATAAAAAAAAAGAAGACAAAAAGGAATATAGCAACTAAAAAAGAAGTCCTTAAACCCTATTCCCCAGCAACAGAACAGAGTTGTCAACCATTTATTCTTCTTATTCTTAATGCTGATTCTGTCCCAAGGTATCTATGGCTGCTATGGAGGATCACATACAAATGATTCTATTCACTGAGCAGCAAATTTCTCAACGAGTTTCCGAACTTGCTTCCCAAATTACCCTCAACTTTTCTCCAACCAACAATGGAGGGGCTTTACTTTCTCCTTCTTCTTCATCGGCTCCGGTCGTTGTCGGCGTTGCCACTGGTGCTTTTCTGTTCCTAGCTGACCTTGTTCGCAAAATTAAGCTTCCCATTTCAGTTGATTTTGTTCGGGTCGAATCTTACGGGTCTGGTACTGTATCCAGTGGCAAACCCAAGATTTCTTGCGACTTGAAAATCGATGTTACTGGAAAGCATGTGATTTTGGTACGTATAATTTTGTTAGGTTTACAATGTTTTCGGAGAATTCCCTTTTTGAGGCGTGTTACAGTTTATCAATTTGATATATGCTGCTACTACTTTCTATGGAGATTGTGCAATTCAGTTTATTAAATATGCAATCTTTATTCAGTAAATGGTTAATATTCTTTCTGTCAACTGATATTTTGTACTCCTAATTTCAAAGTATGACAATTTCTAAGGTTTTTTTTTTCTTTTTAGTGGCGCGGCAAGGATATTATGTACGTTTTGATTTGATTGTATTTTAGAAAACACAACTTACTGGGCTCTTGATTATTATACATTTTAACTGGATTTTTGAACATAAATATAAAGTTTGAGGCAATGCTGCCGGGTGGATTTTGTCGAACCCGTAGGTGAAGTTGTATCTACACCCCTGTTTGTAAGACTAAGCATTTTGTGTGCACATTTTTGGCTGGAGAAAAGATAGAAAAATGGACATGTCTAGTTGTGGATACATAAAGATTGTTTATAACTAGTGGAAGAGCAAAGGGATTGTTCTTTTGGTGATTAGTTTAATAGTTCATAAACAATTGGGATGTAACATTTACGACTTGACTAAAGATCATGCATAAATCTTCCATTTATGCCTCATGATTTTGGTAGGTTCGAAATCAGCTGAATGTTTTCCAGTAGAACATGTTAGGATTCAGGGGAGATCCTGCCCAAGTCTATTTGGTCCTGCTAATCTGGCTTTCATTCTCCAAATATGTTGGCTGGTTAAATTGTTGTTGCCCCATCTATTGCCGCCACAATTGCTGCTATTTGGTTGTCTTCATAAATTTTCAGATTTATTACTGTGAACCATTAGTTTGTACTGTGAGCGATTTGGTTGCAGTGTGTTTATAATTTTTTACGTGCTTGGAGAATGCAGATTATTTCAGCTTAACCTTATCCTATTGGTTAGACCATGAATCCTCCATGTTTAAGTTATATAATTTTATCAGTGATCAGGTCTAATATTAACCTGCATATCTGCATGCTGGCATTTTATTTAATCATTATTATGAAACGTGTTTAATCGGAGCTGATTATCATGGTGCTTCTGGCATTTCTCCAGGTTGAGGACATTGTGGATACAGGAAACACATTATCCTGCCTCATTGGACACTTGAAATCTAAAGGGGCATCCTCCATATCAGTGTGTACTCTCCTTGATAAACCATCAAGGAGGAAGGTTAATTTCGAACTTGTGGGAGAGGGGAAGTTCTACAGTGGTTTTGAGGTAATCTCTGACATTCTCTTTGCTTTAGGGAAGTCCTTCACTCTGGCTGTATTTTGAATCATGTTAAGAATTAGTTGATCTGATTATTTCAAGGCATTGAGTCATATAATACACTGCTTCACAATTGATTGCCATAATTTTTGAGTTTTTCTTTAACTATGTCAAAATTTGTTATTGTCTACTAGGAGCTAAAAACAAAATAAAATAATGGCAGATACTTTCTTTTATCGTATTTTGTTTCTGCTTCCCAGGCACTGCAACAGAAAATAGTCAAAAATAAAAAGAGAAGGGGAGACCTATAATAATCTCCTGCCTGATCTAAAGTGCTAAAGCATAATTCAGAAAAAAGAAGCCTATTTCTAGAACCTTTCTGTTAACTCTTAATTCGAATTTGATTATTTCGATGTATACGTGTCAGATTATTTCTCTCCACCTATGAAAGAATAATTGCAGTAAGAAAGTTTCTCTTGTCCAAGCTGTGAAATTGGCAGGTATTTGATTGTATGCTTCTAGAATTATGTGCCTTCTTAATATATCTCTTGGTCATGAGAAGACTTGAAGTTGCTTGTTGTTGTAGTAACCAATAATTGCTCATAACAAACAGGCCAGGTCCCTTTAGTACATTGGTTACTGATCATTTATGCAAGTAAAACAGGCATGGGTTTTGTAAATTGATGGTAACATTTTACTTCTTTGCCCAATAAGTCAACTGAGAACATGAGATTTCTCTGCATGCACACTAATGGACTAACCTACTTGACAGATATACTATTGGCGAATCAGATATTGAAATATTGCATTACAATAGATTAAAGACAAGTTATAACAACAGCATGTCCAGAAAGATGTTTTAGCTTGTATTTCGAAAGCTCCTGCATCCTCTTCCCCGAAAAAGATTAATTGTAACTCAAATTTTCTTTTACTGTAAAAGTTAGAGTAACTTCTAACTTTCTATCCCACGCTGGGAAATCTTGGTGCAAGTAAGTAACCGTTTATGTATGATTCTTTATTTAATTTGCATGCAGTGTGCAGATTATTTTGTGGTTGGCTATGGATTAGATTTTGCTGAGCTTTATAGGAACTTACCCTACGTGGGGGTCCTTAAGCCTGAGATGTACAGTTGATTTCTTTGGCACAAATCCTTATTCCATACAAGGAAAGCTCTTAATTTTCTTGGATATACAGTCAACCTTTTGCTGATTAAGAGCTGCAATTTCCTTATTTTGTGAATCAGAGGCAAAGGATCAGTTCCAAGCATTTTTCTTTACCCGAGTCCCTGCCCCGGCCCGCACCCTTTAGAAATATATTGTACTATATACTTGCACCTGCATATTCAGTGTACCACACCACTCCGATATCTAAGAATTGAACGGTTTTCCTAAACTCTGTCCATCATTTTTCCTGTCTTGTTTTTTTGGTCTGTATGGTAGGGGGCTTATCGGACGGTTTGATTGGATATTTGTGATTAACGGTTCGGCATATCAGTTATCTGTTTTTAAATGTACTAAACAACCGAACCAATAAGATATTGGTTGGTTCAGTACGAATTTACACTGTTATTGGTCGGTTAACCGTCGATTTATTCAGGTATAACTACGTATATGTTACTCCATGACATATATTCTACTGGTTCCAATCAAAAGCTATTTAGAAGTGCTTAGAAATTTGATTTACTTCTAGAAAGTAATAACAATTGAGTTACTGATAAGACATAACAGTTTGTTCACTTTGGTCAAGCAAGGCAAAGGAGACTTACAATCCTCTTTGCCTTGGATGTTATTCCCCATCTAAATATATTGAGTTCAGTATATTCATTTTTTCTGGCTTGTTGAGTCTCGGGGGTTATTTGCCATTATGTAGATTAGACTAGTTATATTGACAGAGTGTTCTTTAGCTATATTCGAGGTTTCGGGTTTGATACTTGAATATAAAAAATTCATGGTAGGGAGCAATGCACATCTCCATTTAATAGGTTTTACGTGGTGAGAATCTGAATTAGTTGAGTTAGTGTGTTTCGGGTACTGGTTAAAGAAAAACCATATACTGCCCACTTGGATCTCAATAGATGAATATCAAGAAAGAAAAGAAGTAAACCATCATTTACATAGATATAGATATGATGTGAAATTTATGAAAATCCGAAATACAATAACGTTTGAAGATGACCTAGGGCATCTAATGGTCAGTATTCACCCTGTAATCCTCTTCACGAATGCCTGGAAATACAAGTCATTTGTCAAAGATATGATTGAATTTTAACATATGAGGAATACAAAGAGCACTATTCTTTCCATGGAAGTGCAAGAGGGCGTGGAGTTTTGGGATCAACTAAATTCCCAGCAGTGTCATAAAATATGACACCAGAAAATTCTGGAAGCTGGCATTTCCCTCCCATGATTATGTTCTTCTTCCAGATTGAGACTTCACCACTGCATGTGCTTGGATCAACACCTCCAAAATGGTAACTCTGATCAATCTCTTCATGGTTGAGTTGAATAACAGGGTCATGTTGATCACCATAGCCATAACATGCTCTCCATTTCCGCTTCCATTTCCTCGAATGGCTGGCGCACATGAAGAGTGCCAGCGCGCACAGAAACAACGTTCCCGTGGCAAAGCCTACTTGAGATAGGCTAGCGAACTTGTTCTGCGTGAGTAATAGCGTGCGAGCCATGAAACAAGTATAATTAAGTCGTCGATTCAGTCTATCCTAAACTGGATGACTGGTATTCTCTGAGTGGACGGTAAATTCAGGTTTAATTGGATACTGCAACTGCAAGAGCATATGGTGTGTGCTTATATAAAGTTCAGGTTAAGATGGGGTTGTTGAGTAATTTGGAGATTAGTTGCATCATCTGTAGTTTTTGTCCAAGATTTGAAGTAGTAATTTGTTGCAATAGTTGATATAAGTGTAGTGGTTTTGGTGAGACTCATTAGTTATGATTGCTTTAGTTTGTGGGTTCAGTTTAACTTAATCCAATTTCTAGAATAAATAACAGATATTTCAAAAATAATCTGAACAAGTCCCAATGGTCAACTTCCGTTAAAGTTGGGATGAAAAAGTCAAATGTTTAAATAAACTTCCATAGTGTTATGCAAGATAAATAATTCAAATTTAATATAGTTAAGTAATTTAATAAAGTAAAAACTATATATTAATCACTCATAATTAAATAATAATCATATATATATTTAAATATATATTGTGCATTTATTAGATTGATGTAAATACTCGAAACTATACAATTTAAATTATGCAAGTTGGTATGTGGCTAGTCAAATCCAAATTGTTATCCATTTAAATTGCCATCTTCCCTTAATTAACCATGTAAATAAATAATTCCTCGAGGCAAACCGTATGAATTGGCATCCGTGTACTTGAACTTGTCGAGGATAAATAGTACTTTAGCATCTATAAATGCTGAAATTAAGTATTTGCAGAAATTGAATTTTAATATTCAAAATATATTGGTTAAACATTGACAATTTTGTTTAAGAAATATGTCAACTGAAATAATAATTTTTCACTCATAAAATTTTAACTTTCTTTTATTTGAAGTTAACTTCCGAACTTATTTTCAACTTCACATAAATTATTTCAATTTTAACATTATATATATTTTTTAATTAACTTTAGTAAAATATTGTTCAAACGACTAGTAAGATTACAACCTCATTTCAAAAGGACTGTTAACATATTTGACCACTTGGTAAAGATAATTACATCCACCAAATATAAACTAATTATATATTAAACATATGTATATTATATATTAATTTTAATATACGTATTTCGCGCGTGTTCCTCGTATTAATAAAAATAATTTTTTAAAAAATAATATAAATAAGAGTTAAAAGATGTGTTTGTGAAACAATATAAGAATTTAGAAAGAAAATTATGATTTTCAAATTGATAAGTGATTATATTTAAGAGTTTAATACAATCTAATAGTTCTTTCTTCACTTTGTTTTAATACTTGTTTCAATGAACAAAAATCTAGTAGCAATATCATTTTGATCGAAAGGTAAAAAAATCATTTGTTTTTACGTGTGCACTTAAATGCATGCATTACGTATATATTTCATGTTAATTATTAGAATTATATTACTACACTATTGATAGATTAACATTTAATATAAATATTAATATTATTGTAATATAAAATTATATAGTATAAAAGAACATTAGTATAAGTTATTAGTTTAAGCAATTAGCACTAATAAAATCGTATTGTGAATTATTACTGACTTGTTTTGATACTAATAAATTGATATCATATCATAAGCGCATTTATTTATTTGTAAGTGATTGTCCAAACTCCAAACTAATAAAGACTCGTCAAAATTGATAGAAACAGTCAGTAATACTTGCATTAGAGTAGACTGCTTATATCATATACCTTGGGGTGCAATCTTTCTCTAGACCCTGCTAACACGGGATGCTTTATGCGTCGGGCTGTTCTTTTATCAAATTGTATTTTCTAAATAAGTTTTTACACGGATTGCCCTTAAAAGTGATTGGTCTTTAACTTTTGCCCATCATATGGTCTTTAATTTTTACCCTTGATGTATTTAATGAGATTTTATGAAGGAAACTACCCTTACTTATGTTATTCCTCCAGGTGCTTATAATTTTTCTGCTCTTTTTATTTGCCGTCGCCTTCACTCTTTCAGTTTCACTCTCTCTGGTTTCTATTTTTTATTTCGTTTATTGATCAGCCGTAGCTCATTTTTTGATTCTTTTGAATCTGTTTATTGTATTTTATGCATTTTTCAACGTGTTTTACATTATTTAATTTATCACCCTTCGGGCATAAGTTGTGTAATATTTTTATAGTATTAAAATTGTTCGTACAGGGTTCATAGTCAATTTTTGAACTTTTATTGCATGAAAAAAAAATTATTCCCCAAAGGCACAAGTAGTGGCATAAGAAGTTATAAATGTAGGAGTTTATTGTATGGGGAAAAAAAATGAAATTATGCCCCAAAGGCACAAGTCATGGCATAAGGAATAAGTTATAAATGTAGGGAGTTTATTGTATGGGGAAAAATAAAATTACGTCCCAAAGACACAAGCCATGGTATGAAGCATAAGTGTATGTAGTTTATTGGATGAAAAAAAAATCAAGCCCCAAAGGCACAAGTTATGACATAAGGCATAAGTTATAAAGGTAAAGAGTTTATTGCATGAAAAAAAAAATTATGCCCCAAAGGCACCATGGCATAAGACATAAGTTATAAATGTGGAAAGTTTACTGCACGGGGAAAAAAAATTATGACTCAAAGGCACAAGTCATGACATAAGACATAAGTTATATATGTAGGGAGTTTATTGCATGGGGAAAGAAAAATAAAATTATGCCCCAAAGACACAAGTCATAGCATAAGGTATAAGTGCAAGAAGTTTATTGGGTTGGAAAAAAATTGAGAGCATCCCCCAAAGGCACAAGTCACAGCAAAATATAAGTTATAAATGTAGGAAGTTTATTGAATGAGAAAAAAATTATGTCCAAATGCTCAAGTCATGACAAAGGAAAATGAAAGAAAAAAATCATGTCCCAAGCACACAATTCATGCCTCAAGGCATAAACTATAAATATAGGGAGTTTATTGTACGAAAGAAATATATGAAATTATGCCCCAAAAACACAAGTCATTGCATAAGGCACAAGTGCAGAAAGTTTATTGAATGAAAAAAATGATAGCCCAAATGCATAAATCGTGACAAAAGGCATAAGTTATAAATGTAGGAAGTTTAATAAACGAAAGAAAAAAATTATGCCTCAAGTGATCAAGTCATGATGACAGAGAAAATTTATTAAAAGAAAAAAAAATCATTCCCAAACACACAAGTCAAGCTTCAAGGCATAAATAATAAATATAGGGAGTTTGTTGCGTAAAAAAAAACTATTCTCCAAAGGCACAAGTCATAAGTTATAAATGCAGGGAGTTTATTGCATAAAAAAATAAATAAAAGTATGCCCCAAAGGCACAAGTGGCAGAAGGCATAAATTATAAATGCATAAAATTTATTGCATGAAAGAAAAACCCATGCTCCAAAGGCACAAGTCATGACAGAAGGCATAAGTTATAGATGTAAGGGAAGTTTATTGCATTGAAAAAAGAAATCATGCCCCAAATGCACAAGTCATGACAGAAGGCATAAGTTATAAATTTAGGAAGTTTATTGCATGAAAAAAATGAAATCATGCTCCAAATGCATAAGTTATGCCTCAAAGCATAAATTATAGATGCAGGCAGAGGCGAATTTAGGATTCCTACAACATGGGTGTACCACTAAAAAAAAAAGAAAAAAATGTATTAAGTAAGAATTAATCTAAAATACTCAAGATAAATAATTTAACATTCAACCAAGTGCACCATCTAGCTTCTTGTACCATGGGTACCAACATATAATATTATACCAATTTTAAAAATTAAAATATATACATAAAATATAGAATTTTTAAGGAGAGACTACGGGTTCACGTGCCCAGTTTTTAGAATATAAATTGCCCATGGATACAGATAGTTGTGCATAAAAAAAGTATAAGATTTTAAGCATATGCACAATTTGAGTAGCAAAACTTATGGCTTAAGGCATAACTTGGGCAAAACTCATGTCCCGCAAAATTTCTTTTATTTGTTTTTGCTATTAAGAGTATTTTAGACTACTTTTTATTCATTTAAAGTGCGGCAAAAATTAAAGACCACAAATTTAAGGGCAAAAATTAAAGACCACATTAAAATAAAGGCATTTATGTGAATGACCCTTTTCTAAAGTCCTAAATATAAGATTGATTGTATTATAAATACACTTTTATTCAACGTGTAATTATTTCTTAAAAAATAAAATTTAATCGCTTTTAAATATCTAAATAACTATATTTTATGTATATGTCACATAAGGAAAGATTCAATACATAAAATTTAGTTAATTTAAAATTTTTAAAAAATAATTAAATAACTACGCTGTCAAGTAAGAACTCTATTTTTAAAAGGGTAAAAAAGTAAATAATATTCTGTTATGAGGTTTCGTATTTTAAATATTTATTAATAATTTAATTTTAAACTTTTCATTTTACTCTTTATGAGATAATTTCAACTCAATTTTCTCTCTCTCTTTTAATTTGTGTGTCTAGTCAAATATCTTGACATAAAATGAGAAAAGGAAGAAATAATAAAAATTTAATGAAAGTGAATAATAAACAACTTAAAATATGTTTTTTTTATATTTTCTTTTCCTTTTTTCATCTATACAATTTTTTATTCAAAAAAAAAAAGAAGAAAAAATTTAATGTATTAATACAAAATAATATTACACTCTTTAATTATTTTCTCGTACTGTGAGTTGAAAAATTATGATGGATAATTAGTTAGTTTAATAAATAAAAGATTGATATAAATTCACAGAATTGTAATTGATTTTAAAATCTTAAATATTATTACTTTTAATATAGTTCAAATAAGAAAAAATTTTAAAAAATTATTTTTAGTTAATTTTAAAATATTAAATATAAGAAGCTCTTATTTTTTATAAATAAGTAAAAATTTAATAATTATAACTTTAATAGATTTCAAACTCCTAAAAAATTATTATGAAATATTTAATAAAAATTAAAAAATCAACGTTTCTAACAATTTTCACCTTTTTTAAGTATAGTATAGATTAATATATCTTTTAACTATATTTTTTAGTTAGCAATTAAAAATCCTTTCTCCTCCCACAAAATGCAACTATGCGAGTTGCCTACATGGGCTTTCCCTGTTGAGCTTCCGGGTTACGGCCCAAATTCCAAGGTAAGGGTGCACTAGATTCAGATTGGGGTTTAGCCACCAAGGAGGCAAGGACAGCAAAGGAAGGGTTTTACATTTTCTGCCAGCACCATTTCTTTCTTGCTCGCTCAGTCAAAATGCATCGACGTTCGTCAATCTCCCTCTGTAAATCGCTTTTCAGACACCCTTTTCAGAAATCAACAACACCGGAATCTTATTTTTCCTTTAGAACTCTTACCTCTCTCTCAAATCAATCTATTTCTGACCCTATTACATCCTTAAACCTCACGAAGACCAGCCATTTTCTTGGTCCGAAGAGGTCAAATTCATCAAGCCAGCTTGTGATTTTTAAGAATATAAGGCGATATAGTGTTGACACTGACAGAGAAGTTGATAAAATCAACCTCAAGTTTGCAGAGGCAAGAGAGGAGATAGAATCAGCTATGGAATCTAAAGAGACCGTGTATTTTAATGAAGAAGCTGAATGTGCTCGTGCTGCTGTTAAGGAAGTTCTTGACTTGTATCAAGGGTTGTTGGGAAATCTGTCAGAGAGTGAAAAAGGGGTGATTCAGAGGTCTATGGGGCTTAAGATTGAGCAATTGAAGGCTGAGCTTGAGCAATTGAATGAATGAATGATTGGTGAGCTGTGTTTAGTTTGCTTATGGTTTATTTTTCTTAATTTTTAATTCATTTGATCAATGTATAAATACAATAACTTCCATGGTTGGTAATGAACGATGCAAATGCTTATAATCGGAATCGGGTGTAACTGGATAGTGGTCCATGACTTGTCAGTATGAATTAAAAGATTTTTTTGTTTGATTGTTCTGAGCATTGTTGTAAGACGTGCGTTTCTGAAGCATTTTTCAATGTGGATAAATTGGCCTACCATATTCCTGTTCAGTATGAATCTGATAAGAGTAACTTTGTGATGCTGTTATGAGTTCCGGTACAAAGTCCGGATTAATATTCATGTAATGTTTATATGTCGGTTGTATGTACTGTCTCTACATAAAGCTGGAGGAACGCATGCCCTTTCTTCTTTGTTCATGCTTCAGCTGATTGATTGTCGATTTTGACAAGAGTGTGCTGTACTCTCAGCTGAAGCTCATACCTAGTTGTATGTGTAAATAACTCTTTCATTAACAAAACCTAATTGACAAAAATATGGACAGACAATTTAATCTCTGATTTTGCCTACTAAAATATGCAGTAAGGCCATCATGAACCATCTGACTGATTGTACTTCTGTTAATGCTTGTGCAAGTCCCAGTTAGAAGTATGTGGTACTGGATAGATATCGCGGTCTTTCTATATCAGTTAAGTTGGGGTATCTACTTGCTTCTTTAAGTTGAAAAGATAGTCCGGAAGTAGTCATGTCACGTCCCTTTAGTCAGAAACTTTCTTGCATGGCTAGGGCTTCAATTTATTTCACCAGTCGTGTCTAAAAAGCATTAGTTGTATAGAACAACATCCTGACACTTCATCCAGAAAAGAACAACACCCTGGCAGACTACACAACAGAACGAACCTGAACGTTTATTGATCATGCACTTATTGGGCATTAATATTAGTTGTACGTAATACAGTACTATCAGTAATAAAAATAGAAAATGAATGCTAAAGCAATCTGTACAGGCATACCGTTTTAACTCAAATGTGATACATTCTTCTTCTCTATCTTGGCTCAAGTGATTATGAGTTACTAGGAGCAGAATTCACCATATTCTACTACTCCTTGGCCTCTGGCAATCTATAGTAGGCTACTGATATTCACTACTTCTACTTTACTGAGGTTTCTATTTTTAGAAAAGGTAAGTGTATTATTAACATAGCATCAAGAAGGTGCTGTCAAAAGTATTTACAATAAGGAACAGAGGTATGCCTCATCTATTCTTACAGGGCTTCTATCAGATCTATCACTTCTTCAGCATCACAATTGAAATTCTATTTACCCCAAAAATAAAACAAAAGTAAACAATTCATCTTAATCCTCTGAATAATGAATAGAGCTTCTGCTGTCTTCAAAACATCTCAGAATCCTTCTCTCCAGATTGTCCAGCAAATACTGGTAGGTATGCTGTACAACAATTTCTTTTGCTGCTTATTTCTTCCCCTTATGTTCCAGCACCTTAAGTCTCCAGTTTCATTTGGCATGCACCTTTTGAGTCCCACCATATTTAGAAAACAACTTGCCATAACCGATCAGTGATACAACAATGCAATAACAAATGATTCACACCTTCTGGCTTGGCACCACATAAAAAAGTGTCTAGAGCATAATTGGAATTCTCTTTTCTGCAAATTCTCCTGTGTTAAGAAAGCCCTTTTAGCCACCAACCAGGAGCATGTGTTTTCCAGATTTCTCACCAAGGCCAAGAACAATTCAGCTGTAAACATTACAGGATTTAACGGTGAATTGGCATTTGCTATTGATTTTCCAAGTTGGTTTATCCTGGTATTGAGTCAAACCTTGGAAGGGTTCCAGAATCAGTAAAAGTTCAGCAAAATTCCCCCATCTCCCTGTCATTCAGATTCCTCCTGAAATGAACTTCCATCACTCATTAGTTCTGATAGAAGCTATGCTTGCTTCTTGCATCTTGAGACATGTATTCATTTTAAATGGAATAGCTGAGCCGCTTTAACTGGTATCCTCATTGATGTCTGATTCACCAGTTCTTGGTAGGCATCTTGGCATTAAAACTAGCAAGCTAGTTGGTATGAACTGCAAATTCTTACAAATTTTGCAAGGTGATTTGGATGAGTTGATAAATGACAATCATTATCTTTGCAGGATTGATGTTAGCGTGCTAAATAAGGGAGGAGCCTTCTGCATAACCATATGAGCTCAACTGTTTCAAGTCTACAAGCTACTTTGTGCCAAGGCACTTGTCTTCTGTCTGTCAAAATCTTAATAATTACATTCAGCTCGCCGGCTATGCTTTAAGTAGTCCTAGAAATGTCGTTCATTGACCTAGATTTTTGAACCTCTTCCTTTGTTTGCTGAATTGAGCAAGCGAATTTGTGTGAATGATGCAGTCCATGAAGGTGGATGTTCGTCTCGTTCCAGAACCTCTCAAAGTTGTGGTCGACATCTGAAACATGTTCCCAAAGTGCTAAAATTATATGAACAATGTTGTGCCACCTATTTGTATTATTGTATACATAGGAGCTGACAATTTGATCTAATTATAAGTCCTTGAAATAATTTGAAGCGCCAAAATTCTTCATGTTCTGGAATTTATACTTGTTCTGAATCTCTTCTCCAGATGTGCTTCAGTTACCACTTCTGGTATCTTAATCAATGTTAAGTATGTATAGCTACCCCTTGTTCGAGTACAACTTAGGCTTGTATCCTATCGTACTTTAGTTTTTCTTGTAGGATATTGTGAACTTATATCTACAGGCGATGTTTTTCTTTATCCAGTTCAACAATACCTGTCCGTGTACCCCTATTTATGTTGGTGAGAATACTCTGTTGTGTTTTGATTGCGAGGTGAATGTCATTCTTGCTATCGCTTGAAAATGATACAGTTATTCGGGTTTCTCAGTTATAACCAAAAAAAAGTTGATATGGTCACTTAGCGAGCATAGAGTTTTAAAGCTCGTTAGAGCACCCAACTTAGATAGTAGCAATTATTCTATCAAAGTTGATTGCATGTATACGCACAACATACCCTCATCTATGGGATGTACGCAGATCTTACCCCTATCTTTACGGGACAGAGGGATTGTTTCTGATTGATAGACCTAAGAAGCAACAGTAAAAGCTGGCCATATTATCTTATTGAACTTCAGTGCAAACCGGGAATTCTGTAAAATAGCGTCTTCTTCTTCTTCTTCTAATTATTGCCACTCCCTTTTGTTTCCAATAGTATATACATTGCATATGGACAGAGTCATTATGAAAGAGGTGATGGGGAGAAGCTGACAAGAAAAAGCTAAAACTGAATTCCAGGATCTTATTAGATTTGTTCTTTGACCAAAATTTTTATAATATTTTCATGAGAAGTTACCATCGGTTCACATATATCCTTCAATCCATGTGGGTAATGTAGATGAAGACATGGTCTGCATCTGTTTGTTCCACTTTATTTGCTCACTTGGTCCTACATAAATATTGATGAGTAGGGTGGAATGGGATTGAGACATTAAATTAATTAACTAAACTCCAAATGCAAAATTAGTTGTGGTCGGATATAAGAATCATTTGCGTTCATTGTGTTCCATGTTAATTGATTCATGTATTAGTTATACGGAGAATACATCAAAGATTTGAACAGTGAAAATAGATGGAGAGTGCTTGGTCGAATTGATTGGATTATATAGGAACAAGGTTCAAGTCTATCGATCTGTTAGGATGTCTCACCTGCGTACATCACTGCACTTTCACTTCACGCTAAGCTTAACTATAAACAAAGGTTAGTTGTTTGTTAAACAGTGTTTGCATTGAGTTTTCAAGGTTATGATGTTGTCATTTTTGGCATGATTCACAAAATTCATTTTTTTAGCACTTTTTGGGAATTTGCAAACTATTTGTTTGGAATATATCATTGGAAAAGCAAGTGAGTTATGTATTGAAACTTTAAGGGTCAAATGGTGGAGTGGTCTAAATGCTCCCTCCACTTTTTCCTTCACAGAACATGGCATTTTTTGTTCCCTTTTTGTCTCTATATAGGCAACTATCAGACAGTTTAGTATGTGTCCAAGTTATGGAGTGTTCCTCTGCATACAGAAATTCAGAAAATGTGAATCTCGACTTTGGAATACCTTCAATGAACTATTCCATATATCCTGCCTCAAAATTTCAACAAAAACAAAAGATGGGTGAGCTAAAGTTCCCATGGCCCTCTTAAAGACTTCTTATAGTATTGAGAAAAATCTTGAACAAGAATAAATAAATAAATTTAAGCATGCATTATCTTTTTTATCAAATTCCAAAAAGGAAAAATGAATCATCAAGTGGAGGGATAAAGTACCCCAAACTATAAAACAATAAAGAAAAAGGAGCAGTCCGGTGCACCAAAATTTCCGCTATGCGCAAGATCCAGAAAAGCTCAGACCAATTGTATGCAGTCATACCCCAAACTAATTCAATATATAAGCTTTTGTTTCCTTCTTCTAGCCATTTGATAATTCAGAAATCCCCAAGGCTGGTGGCATATAAATCAAAACTTGGTGAATGATGGATCCAATCGTCTATCATTTGTCAATTAAATATCACACTTTTATCTGTAGCTGGATTCGAACCTGTGATTCACACCAACACATTTACGCGCTACACTCTTGCCACTAGGCTTTAACTGCTGCTCTTGAAGATGAACTGCACATTTGCAATATGATTTTAGCAATACTTGGTTGCAACAATTACAAAATTTTCCCAATAACCTTATGAAAAATAACAACTTTTTGTACTTAAAATTGTAAAAGTAGTGTCTGAAAGGATGACATTTACCGTCATTACATGAGTATTATGTCATGTTTGGTTTCCAGAGTTATCTGAGTTTTTTTTTCTTTTCTCTAGTATGGTTTCTTCTTTCTATATATATATATTTTTTTGGAACTATGGTAGATTAAAAATCTTATATGAGTGCAACTGTAAGCAGTTTGAAGCTAAAATGTCAGCCCAAATACGGATGGGAAGAAATGAAGAAGCATATAAACTACATCAATGTTTCTGAAATATGTACACAATGGACCCCCAAGACATTATCCAATACTAGGAACAAGAGCTTTCCTCTCCTTCCAACAATGAGTTGACTTGCTCATATCTTGGGAACTAAAGCAAATTAATTCCTACTCTTCTTAGTTAAAGCAAAAAAGAAAGGAAAAAAAAAATCAACTTTGAGTTGAGGACTGTTTTATTAGAGGCTGAGAAGTTTTCCCAAATTCTTGATCAGGTGAACTCTTCACTTCCATTAGAAGTGCCACAACTTCCTTCATTGTTGGCCTTTCAGCCGGGGATGAGTTCACACAGAACATCGCTATTCCAAGCGTTTGCAGCATTTCTTGGACCATCTGATCGGGCAAACCCTGTAGCTTAGGGTCAAGAACTGTAACAGCTGGTTCAAAGCTTCCCATTTTCTTCTTTACCCACTCGACAATGTGAAGCCCGTCCCCTATCTGAGTATCAACAGCGCTACGCCCACTAAGTATTTCCAGCAGCACCACTCCATAACTATAGACATCGCTCTTTTCTGTTATATGCACTGTATATCCATATTCTGCAACCATAATTAACAAATATTTGTGTCAGACTCGACAAACCATGGTTCGTAAAGTAAACATTCAAAAAATGTTTGATCTATTTTAGTGCAATGTATTTGTTAAGTAAAATGGATGGACTGACCAATTAAACATTTCAGTTTTTATAATGAGAAGCACACGCTGGAAAATGCATACCTGGAGCAATATATCCATAAGAGCCTGCTACACTGGACATAGCGTGGTGATAGTTTGGCGAATTCATTAGCTTTGCAAGTCCAAAATCTGCGATATAAGCATCAAACTTGGAGTCGAGCAGTATATTATTGCACTTGACATCTCTATGAAGAATGGCTGGAACACAGTCATGATGCAGATAAGCAAGGCCTTGAGCTGATCCAACTGCAATTTTGTACCTAATTTCCCAGTCCAAGTTTCTGTTACTTTGCAAGAGCTGGTGAAGATTGCCATTTGGAATGTAGTTGTAGAGAAGAAGCTTAACACTCTTGTTTGAACAATATCCCAATAACTTCAGAATGTTTCGATGCCTAATATGTCCGAGAATTTGAATTTCTGCTGCAAAAGAATCTACTGGCTCCTCATCTTTCTTTGTTTTCCAAAGCTTCTTCACTGCAATTACCTCACCGTTAGGCATTTCTGCTTTATAAACAACACCTGAGCAGCCTTTCCCAATGATATTTTCATCTTTCAAGCAATCCAAGATGCTGTCGATGGTGAAATTGAACTTTTGAAAGGGGATGAAAGTCCAAGGGTAGGAAAAATCTTCTGCTCCCACCGAGGAGGCTGACATGCCTTGGGACTTCTGAAACACATATCTGTGGTTTCGTGCCACAAGAATCCATGTAGCCACAACTGCTATGGCTACGGAGGTCAGAATCACCGCAACCAAAGCTATGGTTTTCGCTGACTTCAAGCCGTTCCTTCCCATTATATGTGAAGAACAACTAGAACCATCAACTGATTGACACAGTGAATTCTCCAGAAAAGAATCTGAACTGAGAGTTCTAAAGAATGGTGTGACAGGAATAGGCCCCGAGAAATTGTTGTATGAAACATTCAGGGAAGTAAGGCTGGTCAGGGAGCTTAAAATTGTGATCCTTCCACTCAGCAAATTATGAGAAATATCAAGAGATTGCAACTGTCTCAAACCGGACAATGTTTCAGGAAGTTCACCTGTGAAACGATTCGAGCTCAAATCTAAACTGATTGTTAAGCTTGTGACATAGCCAAGCTCAGATGGAATCTCACCAGAAAGACTATTTGAGCTTAAATCAAGTAGCGTTAACTTCTGCAAGTTCTTAAAAGACTTTGGAATTGGACCAGTAAGTAGATTGTTACTGAGAATAAGTTTGTTCAAGTAACTGAGATTGCCAAAACTTGAAGGGATCTCACCAGTAAAGCTATTCCTGCTGAGATCAAGCTGCTCTACATTCACAAGCTCCTCCATCTGGTATGGTATTTCCCCAGTTAGGTAATTGTTGTGCACATCCAACAGCTCAAGAACTGTAATGTTGGCAATTTCAGAAGGTAAGCCACCAGAGAAATGATTCATGTACAAATCAAGAAACACGAGATTCTGCAATTGACCAATCTCCTTGGGAATTTGTCCTGAAAGCTGATTCTCACCAAGCCTCAACCTCACCAGAGACTGGCATCTCGCAACACTTCGAGGCAATCGTCCAGTTAATGAATTCCCAAGAAGCAACAATTTACTCAGCTGCTTCAAATCAAATATCTCCTCAGGGATCGATCCGGTGAGCTTGTTCCTCGAAAGATCTAGTGCATATAGCTCGGTACAGTTTCCAAAAGCAGCTGGAATGGTTCCTGAAACTGAATTCCCCCACAAGAAAAAACTCTGCAAATACTTCAACTTCCCAATTTGCCAGGGAATTTGCCCTGATAATTGGTTTTTATCTAGCTGAAGAGCTGTCAGGCTAGTGCAATTACTTAACTGCCATGGTATAGAACCGGTAAGTGCATTGTCAGAAAAATGAAGCTGTTCAAGAACCAATAGCTTCCCCAAATCACCAGGAATTCCACCGGACAAATCGTTTGCAGAAACATCAAGAATCACAAGGGATGAACAATTCGAAAGCTCAGCTGGGATAGATCCAGTTAATGAATTTCCCCACAAAAGCAAGCTAGTAAGCTTTTGCAACGTACCCAACTGAGGAGGTATTGATCCAGTGAGCTTATTCATGTGCAGATACAAGTATCTCAGCTCCGAAATCATCCCAAGTTCAGGCGGTATTGAACCGAATACTTCAGTATCATAAATTGCCAGTGTTTGAAGATTGATCAAATTCCCAAATGTGGGTGGAATAACACCCGAAAGACCGGTGGCCGCGGCACCAAACATTGTGAGATTGGTGAGCAGGCCTAACTGTGCAGGAATTTCACCAGTCAAATATGGATTTCCCCCAATCCTAAACTGCTGGAGTGACACCAAGGACCCTAACTGTGATGGAATTGAACCATTGAGGAGATTATCTTGAAGACAAAAGATTTCTAGTGAAGAAAGATTGGCAAGCTGTGGTGGGATCCTACCAGTCAATCTGTTTGAATTCAAGAACAGGAACTGAAGTGAGGTAAGCCCACCAAGTTCTGATGGAATAGACCCTGAAAGTGAATTAGAAGAAAGGTCCAAAAGCCTAAGATGAGATAAAGAACCAAAAGATGGAGGGATTGTGCCAGAGATATTAGTAGAAGAAAGATTGAGAAGCTGCAGAGATGAAAGGGAAGAGAGTTCAGAGGGCAAATAAGAGAGATTGAGGAATGTATTTGGGATAGAAAGTGAAATAACCCTTTCTTGAGGAGAACAAGTGATCCCTTGCCAAGAACATGGAGTTGAGCTTGAAGGGTTCCAAGAAGAAAGCACAGAAGATGATGATTTTGCATAAGGGTCAGCTGCTTTAAGAAGAGAATGCAGAGCTTGTCCATCAGAAGAAACAGAGCTCACTAAAAATACAGTCTTTGGGCTCAAACTTAACCAAAAAAACAAGCAAAACAAGAAATAACATGAAGGGCAAGTTGCTGAAGAGGTGAAAAAATGGTGGCTTTTCTTCTCCATAGTTGAGTGAAAATTAAAACCAAGAAATTGGGTTATAACAGAAATGGTGGTGGTCAAGATGGTGGTGTTTGAAAGTATAATAACCAGGAGACAACATGCATGTGAAGGACTAAAGAAGTTGTTGTGTGTTAACGGAGGTTTGCTTCAAACTCACACAAACTCTTGTTGAAAAGAATTACTTACCATGCATGTGAAACTAAAGTTCTTGTGTATCTTTTATGGAACATTTATTAAACTGCTACTATCAAAGTTTTCTTACCGGAGATAATGAGCTCCTCCTCCCTGCTCCGCCCTACACGGCGGTGCTAGCTAGCTACTAGTGGTGATGATGAAAATGGTCACTAGCATGAACCAAAAACATTTGTCAGTTTGCATTTTCTTGGTGTTTCATGACGGCGGGCGGCAAGCGGTGATTGACGGTGGCGGAGAGGATTGAGTATGAGAAAGTTCTCGAGAAACTAAAGAGCAAACAAATGGAGTATACATTTAAATTGCAAAGAGTATATTTTATAAGGTTTTTATTGAACAAAGTGATTTGTAGCGCCACAATAATTTATGAATACCAAATAGTACTTGTTTATTTATTTTATTTTTTTGGTTTTGGACTAAATTCCAAATAGTACTTGATAACAATTAGAGTCTTTCCTTTTTTTTTTTTTTAGAAGGCAAGAGCTAGAGTTAAGGACACAAAATTTCCATTTAGAGGTGTATTATATTTAATAATTTGCTTAACTATTCTCAAGATCATTTGCTGTAGGCATATTATTATCGACCTGTTTCTCTTTTGGTACTTGTTCAAATTTTCTTTAAATGGCAAATGTCAAATTATTTTTACATGCTAGAAAGAAATGTATAAGGTTAGAACTTTATCTTTTATCATATTTATCCTAGTTTTGAAATATAATATAAATTTATTTATATTAAATTATAAATACATATTTTATATATTAATATAATATTATTTAATTATAATATGTATTCTCATTCCGTCACTTTTTCTTGAAAGATTATATCCTACTAGTTCTAGGATTTTCTAAAATGCAAAAACAAATAGTTTGTACTTCGTACGCTTCTTCATTTCCATTTTACTTGTTTGGTTGGGTTTATATATAAGAACTGTTCCAAGAAAAAGTTTACTAGAGAGAATTAATTAAACTAATTTGATTGTTGAAATTAAAACTAGTGATCATTTCTAAAATTTTGTCTTTTTTTTTTTTTTTGCAGTTAACAAACCAATGTTTTTGACTAAGAAAATTGATTTTGATTAGACAAAATTAATTAAATCAGGTACAGTAATCCAACTACAGACCCTAATAGTTAGCTTTTATCACTTACGTGAAGACAAAAACGAAAAAATAGCCGCTCAATTTTATACCATGAATAAATTAATTCATGCTCAACTCGTACGCACAATCTTAAAAAAAAGGACTGAATCATATTAACTAATGCTAATCAATTGTTGATCTTGATTTAACGTTTTAAGATGAAATAATTATATATTTTTTCTTATATTTTTTTGAATTTATATGTAATTTTATTTTTTTATTATATTAATTTATAAAATATTAAAATTAAAGATTCACGAGGTGTACGCTCAGTGATTTAAGACTTATATCTTGCTCCATATTAGGTAAAATGCCCCACCTCACACCTACACCTTTTGAAACATTGATATTACTTGAATCTTTGTAATAGACTACTTATATAATTTAAAACTCATAACATCTTGACCACACGATATTATGCTTTATATGTATTTTGCGCGTGCAGTTATTAATTATTTTATACAAAATTTATCACGAACACTAAGCTAATATTCAAATTAATCAATATAGTTATTACAATTATTGATTTTGTAGTTTGCAGTCGAGTTATTACTATCTTACAAATAATTTGCTATATGCTTAGTTAGTGTCTTTCCATGATCCATCATAAGTAACGAAGCAAAAGTAAATTTCTTTCTTATTTATCCTCTAAAAAAGAAACACCATATTATCATAAAATTGTTAAGAGACCATAGCTAAGGAGTTTTTTCTTTTTCTTTTTTTTTTCTTTCTTTGGAGTTCCTAGGGAAGATAAGAAAGTTTTGGTGGAGTATGATATAGCAGTGAGGCTGCAGGCATCTTAGGATATTGTGAAAGGTGAATGAGAGGGAATCGGATTATGTAACATATTCAATGGATTAGTTTTATCTATTCAATTTTAATTAATAATTAATATAAATATTTTATTATAATATTTATAATAATTAATATATTTAATTTTAAATTTTAAAAAATAAATAATTAAATTGAAAATAAATTATAATTTTTTTTAAATGTATGTTAAAAATAATAAATAAAAATAAACGAAAGAGTATATAATACTAACCTTTCTTGCGTAAATAAATAATATTGTACTCCTCCCACGTCAAATTAATATTCAAATACTGATATAATGACTATGATTTAAGTAAAGGGCGTGTACTTAGAGGACAAATTAATTAAAACATCTCTCTTTCTTTTCTTTTTTTCTCTTTTTTCCTTTTCTTCTTTCCTTTTTAACTTATTGCTTATTATCTTAAGATAGTACATTTAATTTTTTTAATTCTATTTTACAGCTCTACGTGGTGAAAAATATGTAGTAAAAAAATAAGAGTGATTTTGTTATCGAGGAAAGCGTAGTGGGTGTGTTTTGGGAGTAGGGCTAAAGAAAAATGTAATCACATGAGAAAGAGATAGAGATGGCTTTATTATAATATAATATTAAGGCACAAGTAACGATTAATTAGGGTTTTATTTTTTTACTGTGTTGCCTGTGTATTTCACTGTTCAGCCACACTAGGGTTTTACTCTTTTCTATTTTCTTTTTCCTACTGTTTTTCTCAGAATATATTGTTTCTTTTTATATTTCCGTTTTAAAATATTTATCAACACACTGCCTTTTAAGAATCAAATTATATACTTTTTAATTAATATAATTAATTATATTAATATGAGTAGAATTGTAGTATATAGTACGTTTAATATAGTTTTGAACTTTTGAGTATCTAAATTTTAATTTTAAAATTTTAAATCAAATTAATATATTTAAATAATAATTAAATCAACTCTCGAATAAGATCTACGTGACCAAATTTTCCTGTTAAAAAGAAGATCTCTCTTCTTCTTCATTCTCAAGAGGAATGCATCAACAAAACAGCCGAGCAGACACAGAACCGACGATTCTACACGCAGAGAAAGAGAGTAGAAGGCCCAGACAAAAGAGAATAGATCGAATCTCTTCGTCGGTCTCCTTTCATTTTAATGAAATATGATACTCTTTTATTTCACTTTTATTTGTCTAATTTGAATTTTGTACTCCTCTTATAAAATAATAATTAATATAAGGACTTTATCATATTGATATAAAATCTTAAATATTGAGATATAATTTAAAAAATAAGTAATTAATATTAAAGTTATGTATATTTTTTCCTCTAAATATAATAAAAATAATAAATAAAAATAAAAATAAAATTTTATATAATAAATAAGTAAAAGTAAACTGTGGGAGTAATAATTTTGAGTGTGGACCTTTTACTCATCAGGAACACTTTGAGGACTGGGATAATAGTTAATGTTCTTATTATAGGTAGTAGTGTTTGTTTCAGTTATTAGCTACAGTAAAAGTTGTATTTAAGTACACTTTGAACACTTTAGTCATAGCAGAATAATATGACCTATCTAAAAATTTACTGCACTGTAAAATAGTGATACAAAATAGATGAAGAAAGCTTCAGTTTAAACACTTTACAGCATAAGTTACATTATTTTGAACTTTGGGTTAGATTGTATAGACATTTGGTCATGGATTTTAAATATGTTTTATTTGTTTAAAAAATATTTATAGAGTTAAAGTTAAAGATAAAATTATGCATTATTATATTTTTTAAATAATATTTAAAATAGTGTTTGTGATAAAATGTAGTTAAATATAATTTTAAAAGTGAAAAATAAGTTTAAAAATATGTTATAAGCTGTTTTTCAAATTCAAAATACAATTACAGGTTGAATTTGAAATTTAATCTAATCTAAAAATTTCTAATCAGATTGGATGCTCCATTAATTTTATTTATATGGATTACATAGCATTAGTTTTTCTGTACAAGTAACAGTATTTGGCTCCAAAATTTGTTGATGAGTGTAGCAAGGGAGACGCGAAATAAGTGGTACAACAAATTTAATTTGGTAAAAATTAATTAACCTTAGGATTTATATTTTTAAGTTGAATAACAATAAGCATGATTAATGAATAATTAATCCAAATTTGAAATTGAGACACAACAAGAATCATGAGACACGGAATTAGAATTTTGAGTTATATTGAGCATATGAGTTAAATTCCGAGACCTAATGGATAAATTACTTTATTGGTTGAATGTGTTTTTTTTTATGCCCAAATAATTATGCATGATATTAGAATTTAGAAGGTTTTATGAATACTATAAATTGTGTATGATTTTGAAAAATTTGTATTTACTTGAGACATATGCTTATAACGAACATGGGCAGAGTCAAAATTTTTGACGAGGAAATTTTAAAAGGTTAAAAATATATATATATAGAGTGAGAGAGAGTCAAACCCACAACAATGGGCTACACATTAATTAAGCTCTTTGGCCACTTAGCTATAGTTGATATTATGTTAAGTATAATTAAAACTTCATATCTATACATAAATAAGTAAATAAATTGACCTTATATATAAATTTCTCTCTAGTGGTAGCGTTTGTCTGAAAATCTTATAATTATTATAGTGAGGTACTGTTATATAAGTATACTGACATTTGAAGTTTAGATCTCATTTAATTGTTATAAACAAAAGTACGCAAATATCTAGTTTAATGATTTTAGGTACCAATAATAAGGAATATATTTGTTAATTATTTTAATCAAAAAAAAAATAGAAAGAGTATGAATGTAAAAAAATCAAAGTCTTTCCTCATGAAGTTACGACCATAATTGGTGGATACTATTTTAATATAATGTTTCTCTTTAAATAGTTGTACTTGAAATTTAGTATGTGCATGGCATTAATGATGATTATCATAAATATTTTTAATATTTATTTACACATAATATATTTCTTATAGAATATTATTGCATAATATTTGAGAATGACTGTTATAGAGAGGTAATTTTACAAAGAATGTACCGCTATAATGAATATCACTGATGTTATAGATAGAATATTATTGTAGAAAAGTAAAATATAACATGAAAAATCGCTTCCGGAGAAAATCAGGCCGTTATAATAAAATATTGTTATAACGAATGACTGTTACAGAGAGATTTGACTGGATAATAGTGTAATTTTTCGATGAAAGGAGTTCAATTGAACCTTCTTGCACCCCTACAGTTTCGCTCTCATGATAATGAGTATATGCATGCTAAGATTTTGGTAACTAAATGTTTACGCACATAAATAAATAAATAAATAAATGTTTACGTTTGATTTAAAAACTAGTTAAACTTCAATTTGCGTAAGATTATTAACATGCATGCGAGCTTAATACTAGATAATTATATCATTATCACATAGTACTATGGTGGTTTCTATTTTTTTTTCCTTAGGTATTATATTAAACATTCTAATATCTTTTTGTCAAGACGTGATCACCAAACATAGTTCTATTTTTAAAATTTTTGGCACAAAACTATCAGTTTCAAGAAATTGAACAAATAATTAGTGCTATGGCCCTGTGAGTAAGGATAAAAGTAGTCCAAGTTTAAAACTTCTCTATATATAGATAAAAGAATTGTAGTCACATGATATTCATTAGCAGGCACTAGCTAAATTGAGTCGATTCAACTCAATCGACAAGTCAAAATGAGCCTAAAGAATGTCAACAAATAAATGGTGTTAGAAAATTCAGATAAAATGGATCTGCATGCATTTCTTAAGGTTGGCGTATAGTATCTAATATAATATTGTTGAATGGAATGATTTCATATCGGATCGGGATAAAAATTTCTGAGTTTCTTATAGTGGTGGAGTTAAAATTTTTATTAAGGGAGTTCAAAATATGAAAAAGTCAACACACGAAAAAATCAAAGGGGATCAACATCTATCATATATACATACAAGTTAAAATAATTCTAATCATATATAAACAATATAATTTTTTACTAAGCCCCTTTCCACTACTTGGCTTCGCTCCTGACTTCTTATAAGATTGAGGCAATCCTTCTTCCTTTGAGCTAGTTTTTGGGGCATGAGTTAGGATCGATATATTGGGAGAGAAAGGATGAGGGGGGGGGGGGGGGGGGGGGAGGTAGGGGATTTCTTGATCCATGAATATGCACGCATCAGATGGAACAGTTAACCCCGATTAAAGAAGGTCTGAATTTGGGTGTGAGAGGGGTAATGAATGAAATGATCCTATACCGGATCAAAACGAGATCCTTGAACTCCTTATAATACTTGTGCAATCCTCCTCTCTTTAAGCTAACTTTGGGGTATGAATTAGGTTCAAGACCTAATTTAATATCAGAATCAACACCTCCCCCCCTCCCCCCACCTCATACCCCACACGGGACCCAAAAAAGTCAGGTTCTAATATCATGTCAAATTAGATCTTGAATCTAATTTATAGTCTAGAAGTTAACTCAAAGAAAGAAAGATGATCCAAGCTTCATAAAAAAATTCAAATATCTTGTCCCGATCCGATGTGAGATCATTTCATTCACCAAATATCATCATAATATATAATGATTGTTGTACACATTCATTAATTCCTTAATGACATCAATTAATTTGGTAAAATAAAACAATCTAAAATATACGCAATGAAATTTCTAATGATTAACTAATAAAGCTAAGAAATTAAAATTCTAAACATTGGTGTCCTCCTTTTTACCTTTTGTATATTTTTTGTTTGGTTGGGGTTGGGGGGAAGGGGGTGGGGGGTCTTGGATGGGGTCCAGCAAGCTTCCTTAGAAGGCTACAAAAGTCGGATAGTATGGGTTCAAAACGACACAAGCTACATATACCCCACTACTTGATTCTTGATTGTCCTAATATATTTTTAGTATATCTCACTCTTTTCTACACTTTTAATATATACATGTAATGTGTATACATAATTCTTATTTAGGGTCAAGCCATCCTGATTCTTTTTATTTCTTTTCATATATAATAGTCGAAACTCATTAATCTGTTTAATTTAAATTTGTATCAGTTATAAATAAAGCTAGAATACGTAGGGGGTTCAGATAAATCTTTTTCATCGAAAAATCATATTGTATATACAAGATCAAAATTAATATTTACGTACATTGTATATATTGAGTTCTTATAACTTTTATATAAATTTACTTTTTTTATATTTTAAATTTACTTAATAAAATCTTGATTCTATCGTTAATACCAGATAAACCGACTGAAGGTAAAGTAAAGCAATTTCTATTAACATATTCCTCATTTCAAGGATTCGAACTTGATACATTAGTGAAGAGAAAATATTTTAATATTTTACTAATAACTATCCAAGTTTTGTAAACTTGTAATAATATTATCTTGACACGAATAAATATATTTATTGGAGTAGATTTTAGTAACTCTATGAGCTACTTGATCCCATGTTTCATTGCTTCTAATCTAGTTAACTTATTGGATAGGTAAACAATTGTTTCTTCGACCTCAATTTTCTCAAATGCCTTTTGGTTTTATACAATCCTAATGCATTACATTTTTCATATCTTTAAAAATGGACTAGAAATGGAATTTTTTGTTTTTTGGAACAGAGAGAATATATCTTTTAAGTTCTTGTTTATTCTTTATTTAAGTTTTTCAAAAAATAAAGCAAAAAAAAGTCTCTTCACTAGTTTTGAAGCTCCGACAAAGTTTAATAACTTAGCTTATCCGCAGAAATTTCTTCAGGATTTAAAATTTATAATTCTTATAACTATCTCAATTTGATATACATTAATAAATTTCAAAATCAAATATTTATATATGCATCGTCTGAAAAAAGTTAGTGATTTCTGATGAGCTCGTACATTACTCCCTAGCTATAAGACTGCCTATGTAATAGAATTTTCCTAATGTACCAACAACAAAAAAATATAAAATTTTCTTAAAAGATATTAATAAAAAATAAGATAAAGGAAACTCCAACAATGGAAAAGGAATTCAAAATAATTTGACAGCAAAAAATATATAGTGGCAACCCAAATTCCAGCAGCTTAAAACATAAACTAATGTATGAAGGAATAGTGTTGTATTCTGCACTGACTTTAGGTCACCATAGGCCTATATTTAATTCTGTTTCACATGCATGGAGCCACAAACCTAATTAGATTAGGGAAATAGGTATACTACTGACCCAATTCATTAGATTCTATCTGAGTTAACTAATAATTACTACTCTCCCCGTTTCCAATTTATCTGATGTAATTTAACTGAATACGTAATCTAACAAATATAAAAAGACTTTGCAATATTTTAAAACTATTTTTAAAATAAATAAATTTTTAATACACTTTCGTGTTTTTCCAAATAAGTGAGACCAACATGAGTAAAATATGACAGCGTCATTAAATATTTACCAGATAAAAAAATGTGTTATTCTTTTTTGGATCAATTAAAAAAGAAAAATGTATCATGAATTGGAACTGAGAGAGTAGTAATCTTCTAAACAGAGTTGGATAAAGTACACAGGAGACAAAATCATTGAAGCAGACATGAAAAGGACAAATAGCTAGTATATAATTTTAGCCATAAGTTAAGCTCAAGATTTCCTTATAATTATCTTTGTGATAGGATTATGAGGTCTAATTAAAATTAAACTATTCTGCTTTTGTTAAAAGTTTCTTTTCTTCTCTTAAGAATTAAACAATCAAATAGGACAAGATATATATATAAAGGGTTTTCACTTAAATGAAGGAGGCAATCTGCATTGAGCCAAGAAAATTTTAAGACTTTTTTTGCAAGCTAGCAGTGAATTACATTTGTTTGGTGTTGGAGTAAAAATAAAGTGATATGCCAACCATGTATTATGGGATCTATTAATTGTAGATGCTTTTTGTATCCAGGCTTTATGGAGTTTAAAGCATTTGCTTGCAAAACAAACAAAAGATTGATTGTAAATAAACAAAGCTACTGTGACTGTGATGAGATACCTCAGCATCCCAGATTCACAACTATCTTCAATATTATTCTAAATTGGGTTTAATTCAATTGGATAATACTGTCATTTCAGTTCTGAAATCGAGGATCTATAAAAAACAGTCTTTTTATTTTACAAAAGGGCAAAATCTACGTACACCCGAATGTTATTGTTGTAGTACTGTCATTTCAGTTTTCGGCCAAAGAAAATGGTTTGATTTAATGGTTAAGTTGTGTCCTCACTGACATTCAACCCAAAAAGGGCTGGGATCACATTGGGTCCATTTTGCAGCCTATACACAGGTTACAAATTGGCTTCAGAGCATATCAGGGGCAAAGAATTACATGAGCCAACTTATGAGTGAAGGATTAAAAATACACCTAACGTATCATAACTTTTTGAGTTTTCTACCTATCACCAAATATTTATCAAAAAACATCTACACTATCAGCTGTTTTCTTTTCTTACTTGATCGATGATGATATTTTGAATAGAAAAAGTGAACGATTGATAGTTGAGGTGTGCTCCGATAAACATTTGGTGATAGTTTGGATAGGAAACTCAAAAAATCGTGAGACTTTAGGTATGTTTTTGACCCTTTACTCGTCAATTGATTGAAGGCCCAAAAATGAAATTTTATACACAATGAGTCCATTTATGAAAGCGTGATATTTCCAAAAGGGATGTGAACAACTTCAGTAATAAGTGTTCTAAAAAGGAAAGTCAAGTAACAGTGGGACTCATTACTCGGTTCATTTCCAATAAAGAATATATCTGGGATTTTGGAAAATGGTAATTTGTCATGGATGCTATCTAATGACCTAAAGATGTGCCAAAAGGATATACAGTTCAATACATTTTTAGTGTTGTGGGTCATTCAATGTTTACATTATCCCTCTCAAACTTGAACCATTTCCAATTAGCATACATACTTTCTTCATCTTCAAATGGTAGTCTATCAGTTGGAAGGGATTCGGGTTTCTTTGTTGCTGAAACAGTTCGTAGGTTCTGTCTGTACTTCTTCGCCATCTGTTTTGCTTCAGAAAATACTCTCTGCAGCGAAGGAAGTACACTTGTTATGCAATTGTATTTGTAATGTCATTTGGAGTCTAAACTGGTGAATTAAGATGTTGTGTTACAGAATATAAGAGTTACAAGCAAGGATTGCTGATTATAACTAAGCTATGAGGTGAGCAATATTTAGGAGAGACAAACCTCCTTGTCCGATAAAAATAACCCTGGCTCGCTTTCAAGGTCAGCAATACTGCAGTTGACAGAGATGAGGATATCAGATGGGCAAACTATTTGCTTGTTACAGGAAATCAACATAACAATTCTTTGATCTGATTTTAGTTCAGAAATTTAATATGGAAAGTGAGGAGCAGATCTGAGAATAAGCAGGAAAATAGTAAATCCATTGGCAGGAGCCTTAGCATCCCACCACCAAAAGTATCTATAGCCAGTTTTCTTGTTAGCAACATGCTAAATGGACAGGATTTCAACAAGGAGATGCGCATGTGAACAAGGAATTGGAAAATTAAACAAGAAAAAATATCATGTTACATGTCGTAAACCCTTGGACACATATGAGACGTATTGTGTTATATAGATTTTCTTGTCCAAGCACTAAAAGGGTGGCCTAGTGGTCAATAAAGTAGGTCGAGAACCATGAGATCTTCAGGTTCAAATCCCAGCAGAAACAAAAACACTAGGTAATTTCTTCTCAATTTGTCCGAGCTGAATTACCATGCACCTGTACTAGTGGAAGGTAGCAGGTAACCCGTGAAATTAGTCCAAGTGGCACAAACTGACCCAGATACCACAATTCATTAAAAAAAAATTGTCTAGTTGCAAAATGACAATTTGGACCAACAAAGTCGTGAAATTAATTCATTAATCATCCTTGCAGTTCCAACATGGAAGAAGTAGCAGCAGGACAAAACTGGAGCTTGAGTTGGAAATTCTGAAATTGTTGTTTGACATGAACTGGTTTCCTCATGCACATTCATTACCATTCGCAATCTAATTCACATGAGAACTATAGCCCCATGTTTTTACCTCACTTTGAAAAATATCAGTCACAATTTTAACTCTATTTAGGTGAGTATTACCTGGAAAAGGAGACGAAAAAACAATGCAAACTGTTCAACGACCCAATAGACATAATGAGCAGTGCTTTGAACTAAAGAGTGATTATAATGTTCACCAAGTTGTGGGCTTCAAAGGCTGCTTCATTCCAAATGGAGCGACATAGATACTGAATACTCATATAGTCGACCCTAACTAACTAGGATTAAGGCACAGTTGTTGCATTGTATTTTTTGGTCTGTTGGTCAGGGGGAACGGACAGTAAGTTTGGTCTCTAGAAGTGGGGTGAATGAGATACGAACCTAGGATCTCCAAAATGTTTTACTAGTAAAGGAAACTAACTTGCACGCCTTTCATCTGATATTGTATGCAATATATATCATTTCGAAGTTAAATAGGAAATGAGTTCAATAAGTTTGCTTATCAAAAGCTTGTAATTTGAAATGCTCTTAGGCACAGCTCCCAAGGACTGTCTCTCCTACTTCCTAGGAGAGGGTACCCATCTTTTTCCGGTGGTGAGAAACCCCAAGTTTCTTTCTTGTTCAGCAGTTTCAGTCATAGGTATCTTTCTTTCGAGTCCAGAAGATGGGAGAAAACAGAATATACTTCAATGCTGGTTTTAAATCTTATGACATTACTAGATGGTCTTCAGAGGGATCCATTTGGTTCGAGTGGATGGAGAGGAGTCGTAAAATGATGCGACGGTCGACCACGAGCATCAAGGGTATGGGATGGATTTGTGAGATTCTTAAGGAAGCATCAAATGATAAGGACCTAAGGACTAGGAGATGGAAGCTTGTAGATCAAGGTACAGAATACTTCTGCAATAGGAAAAGTAATAGATATGGAAGATACATAAGTATCATTTCATTAAATAGCAGTGGAAGGGTCGGTCCTGATTATTCCTAAACCAGCACTTAATGAAGGATGGTTGGCGACAGCTTTAAAGACCGAGGGCTTCATTAAATGTTCAAGAGTTAGAGGAGGGGAAGTACAGCCAAGATTAACAGAGAACAGATACCCATACTCCAGGGCAGTTCAGGAAAGTAAATGGCAATCCAAAAGTCTGCAAGAGGCAAAGGTGAACAGCAAGGAAGGAAAAATTTTAATTGAGGACAAGGCCGCGATCAGGAAAGTGAGCTGCTAAACAGGTGTTTAATAGGCTACTTTGAAGGGGACATAGCAAGAAAGCCCACTCTAAATGACATAAGGAGATGGACATCCTCAACCTGGACAAAATCCTTCGGGTTAAGTTTGTATGAGATGAATGATGGGATATTCCTGTTTGAATTCCCAAACAGACACATGGCGGAGCAAATCTTTCAAGGAGAATGGGTTGGAAAGGAAGGAGAATGCATCTGGATTGGTGGAATCCCCTGGCTGGGAGCATCTCAAACGAGACTCAGTGCAAGAAACATGGATAAAGGCGGTAGGCATTCCACTACCCTTGTGGTCTCAAAAAATCTTCCAAGAAATTGGAGATTTATGCGGGGGGCGGATACTGGCGAAGGAGGAATCGAAACTCAAAAATCATCTGAAATGGGCTAGAATTTTGGTGAAAAACGATAGCAGGAACATTCCAAGAGAGGTAGCTATTACCAGAGGGGGAATTCGATTCTACGTCCCAATCTGGCTGGAAAGCAAGGTCAGATATGAAAGCTTGCTGGAGAATCGCCGGAGTCCAAGCGGGGAAGAAGGTCATGCGTATGATCCAAATAAAGCTATTACCCAGAGGAAAGAGCAAGCATGCAACTGGGGAAAAGGACACAAATCACTGCTGAAAAGGGACTCTGTATTCAGTAAGCATGTGGGTGAGAGGCCTAGCTACCACTCAGCAGATGCACGTGAGAAACGCATATGCAACTTAAGTGACTTAGTGGGTCTGGGCCAAATGAACAGGCTAAAGGGTTTTGGGCCTGATATGGCAGGCCGAGTCATTTTAATGACATAAGAGACCCTAAACAAACAGATTTGTTCAATACAAAGTCCCTAGAATATCTAGAGCCATCCTACCAACAGAATTAATCGCATACTCCTTCTCAGTTGGCTTCCACCAACACTGCATGGGATAAGGCGGTGTTAAACATAACGGAAGTGGTAAATAGGGAAATAAACATGCAGATGGCAACAGAGAAAGAAGTGCAAGTATGGAGCACAGAAGCTGAACAAGGGGGCGACGCAGTTATGAAAGAAGCAGGAATTCATAATGCGATAACCACCCTAGCAAACTGGGAGGTTGAAGAAGCTACTCCTCTGGTTACCCAGAATCAGCAAGAACATAGGTTCGAAGAAAGGGAGTCCTCCAAGTGGGTGCAACAAAATCTAATCAAACTGAGCAAATTACTGGGGATCGATTTCCAAGGGCACGAGGAGGAGTCCCTAGATTAATTGCTACAAGTTAATAATTGCAGACAGGTCAGGAGAATGGAGGCTGATAGTTCAGTTAGGAAGAATAAAGGAAAAAGGATGCAAGAACTCAAGAATCTGGTAAGTTTTGATGTCAAGTTCAAAAACAGTGAGTCAAGGAACAAGGGGAGGAAAATGCTAGAAAACACCTCATGCAGTGCAAATTAATATCCTGGAACGTGAGGGGACTGAACGATAGGAATAAAAGGAGAATCATTCGAAGCTTGGTAGTTGATTGGAAGGCAGACATTATATGCTTCCAGGAAACTAAATTACAGGGGGACATTACAGAAATAGTAAAGCAATTATGGGGAGGCAGATGGATATAATTTGCATGTCTAGAAGCAAGCGATACAAGAGGAGGCATAATATTCATGTGGGACAGCAGAACATGGAATAGGGAGATACTGGAAACAGGCACATACACTTTGACCTGCAAATTCGAGGCACAGCAGCAAGAAAATAATTTTCATGTAACAGGGGTATATGCCCCAAATTCTTATATCGAAAGGAGAGAGGTCTGGGATGAGATCAGTGTTGTTAGGGGTTTGATGGAAGGGCCTTGGGCTGTTTGTGGTGACTTCAATGTCTCCAGATACACGTCTGAGAAAAGGAATTGCAACAGAAGGACAAAGGGGATGATGGAATTCTCAAATTTTATTGAAGACATGAAGTTGGTGGATATACAGGTACAAGAAGACAACTACACCTGGTTCAAAGGAGAAAATTCAGATATTGCATCCAGAATTGATAGATTTCTGATATCAGAAGAGTGAGACGAAAGCTTTAACAATATAAAGCAATGGACTCTGCAAAGATTAGCCTCAGATTACTCACCAGTAGCACTACAGGGGGGCTCATGGCACAGGGGCAGAAGCTATTTCAAGTTTGAGAATTGCGGTTGGGGACTCAAGATTTCTTAGAAAGAATTCAAGAATGATGGAATTCCTTTAACTATGGAGGCAAACCAGATTATGTTCTAGTTTGCAAATTAAAAGCTCTGAAATCCAAACGTAAGGAGTGGAGTAAAGGGTATGAGGGAAACTTAGGGTTACAAAGGAAGAATCTGCTGAGTCAACTGGCAGAAGTGGGACAGCATCCAAAGTACCAGAGGTTTGACAGAGGAGGAGTCAGATAAAAAGACAATTTTAATCTTTATGAGACCTTAGTAAAGAAGGAAGAAATATCTTGGAGCAGAAGTCAAGGGCTCTATGGTTGAAGGAAAGAGACAAGAACACCAAATTCTTCCACAGGATAGCAAATGCACACAAGAGATACAATAACATAGATAAATTATCAATCAATGGGGAGATCACTGAGGACTCAGCCAAAATTAAGGAAGAGATCACTCAATCTATCAGAATTTATACATTGAAACAATCCACAAGAGGCCCCTTAACCAATCCAGCGATGGTCCAAAATTAACAGCAGAAGAGACGGAAGATCTGCATAGAAACTTTGAAAAGGAGGAAGTACGGAGATGTTTGAAAATGTGTGCAGCTGATAAAGCCCCAAGTCCTGATGGCTCTGGGGCTTTATCATAGGTCTCTTCATCAAGTGCTGGGAGATTCTGAAACAGGATATCATGAAAGCCTTCCAAAACTTCCATGATCATGAAGTATTCGAAAAAATCTTAAATGCTATATTCATTGCCCTCATCCCCAAGAAGAAAGGGGCAGTAGAACTCGGGGACTACAGGCCCATTAGCCTGATAGGGAGTATCTACAAGCTATTCCCCAAGGTGCTTGATCTTGGGCAGATTTATATGCCCAAGTGATACTCAAAAGTACCATTTTCGCCTTGTTTATCTAGCAATGTGTATACATTTTCATGTAATTGGTAATAAAATGTGAATTTATACTAACCAACATGATTAGCATTGTTTTGCAGGAAACATGTGATTTCGGGAAGCTAAAATGCATGTTGGATGATATCGGAGTTGGACTTGGATGCGAGCAAGGAAAAAGGCATTGGACAGCATGAATTAAAGAGGCTCCGCGATGGAGCCGTGTCACGCTGCCATCGCGGAGGCATTCTGCCTGGAGGGTGAAAATTCACCAAATTTCCAGTGGAGGTCCGCGTTTGCTCCGTGGCACGGAGCCAGTGCTCCGCGATGCACGCCGTGCCACGTTGAGCTTGAATTCCCGGACCCCCGGTTCCAGTGAGGGTCCGCGTTCATGGCGTGTCACGGAGACAGTGCTCCGCGATGCACTCCGTGACACGTTGCTCATTATTCCGGGAAAAATTTCCAGCAGTATAAATAGAACACTTAAGTTCATTTTTCATAATTCAGACTTGGTGGAGCAAGGACGTGGGTTACAGGCAGTTGAGGGACGAAAAGTTCAGGGTTTTTTCTCTCTTTCTTTCTTCTTTAACTCAATTGTTTGTATGATTAACACTCGTTTTATGATGATTAATCCACAAATGAGTGGCTAATTCCCTTCCTTGCTGAGGTTGTGAACAATTGTGATGAAATTTGATTATTGATTATCTGGTTTTTCATCTTTTCTTCCATGTTGTTCTATTAATTCTTGTTCTTACTGCATTGGTGTGTGGGCCTACATTAATGTACATCTAAAAAGTCCGATTTCACTCGAGAGAGCACGAAATTGGAAAGTTGTGAATTAATAGGATATTGTTCTTTACTTGGTTTGGGAAAATTGAGTTTTGATGTGCCTTCAGGATAGAAATATACCTGAAAGTCGTATTAGTCAATTTAGGAATCGGAATTGTATGGCTAGAACATGAATTGCATTTGATCACAGAAATGTAGACGGATGGTTCATGATTCTTAAGTGAGATTAAATACGAGAGTTTTAATCTCTTGGCAAATGTTCTTGGCTAGCAACAGGAAGAAAAGATTAACCAATTTATGATGATAATCAATTTCATTACATGTTCGTTTAACCTCAGCATGCTCTTATCCATAGTTCAGATTCAAAGTAGATAATTGTTCTTAGTTTTAGTATAAAATTTATCAACAAACTATCAACTTTTTGGTTACGTTGTTGTCAGCATATTTAGAAGTAAAAATATAGTATACTTGAGCAAATTGCACTTAACCCAAGTCTCTGTGGGATCGATACTTGGCTTACTAAAGCCACTTACTACTTGTTCGACCACGTGCACTTGCGTGTCGGTTTTATATACCCATAAAACACCGAACAGTGCTAACAGAAAGATTAAAAGGAGTGAGTGATTTTCAAGCTAGTGGATGCTCATCAAATGGTTTTCATTAAGAATAGACAAATCATGGATGCAGTTTTAATTGTCAATGAAGCAGTGGACTCAAGCAGAAGTCTCAGAAACTTGGAATTCTATACAAATTGGACATAGAAAAAGCATATGACCATGTCAATTGGAACTACCTGCTGAACATGTTGGTGAAAATGGGTTTTGAGCAGAAATGAATTAGCTGGATCAAGTTCTGCATTTCAACAATAAGCTTCTCCACTCTCATCAATGGGGAACCAGTGGGTTTTTCAAAGCACAAAGGGGACTCAGGCAGGGGGATCCTCTATCCCATTTCCTCTTTGTATTAGCTATGGAAGGCCTAAACAACATGATCACAACAGCAAAAGGGTATGATTGGATAAAGGGTTTTGAAGTAGCCAAAACTGGTAGAGAGAGTTTGGAGGTGACTCATCTACAATATGCGGATGATATTCTGATTTTATGTGATGTTGATTTGAACCAGCTGAGACATCTCAGGGTTATTCTACTGTTATTTGAAGGGTCTCTGGACTGCACATAAACTGGAGGAAGAGTTTCCTATATCCCATTAATGAATTAACAGACATGAACTAATTGGCTGCAGTTCTAGGGGAGAAGTGGGATCCCTGCCTACTATTTATCTAGGCACATCTCTTGGGGAAAAATCAAAGTCCAAGGAGATATGGAAAAATGTCATAGAGAGATGTGAGAAAAAGTTAGCTAGATGGAAGACTCAATACCTGTCTTTGGGTGGTAGAGTGACTCTCATACAAGCAGTGCTTGATGCACTCCCAACTTATATGATGTTTTTATTTCCTATCCCTATAGGAGTCATCAACAAGTTGGCCGGCATCAGGAGGAAAATTCTATGACAAGGTGATAAAGGAAAAAAAGGCTATAATCTGGTCAAGTGGAGAACTGTCACTTCTGGGGAAAAGCAGGGGGGCTTGGGCATTAAAAACCTAAAGATTCACAACAATGCACTAAAAATGAAATGGTTGTTCAAATTTTCCAGTGAACATCTAGCATTGTGAAGACACGTCATCAAAGCTAAATACGAACAACAGGATGAATGGATGACTAAGGAAGTCAATTCTACCTATGGGGTTAGCTTATGGAGATCTATCAGAGCTTTGTGGACTGACTTTAAGGCTCAAACAAAGATTAGAGTTAAGGATGGAAGAAGAACAGACTTCTGGAAAGACAACTAGCATGAGGAATGAAGATTAGACTTGGGTTATCTTGATATTCTTAATCTAGTGCCCCATCAAAGGAAGACCATAGTTGAACTTTGGACATCTCAAGGCTGGAATATAAACTTCAGAAGGCAGATCAAGATTGGGAGATAGGGTGGCCAATTTTCTTAGTACCATTAGACAGTTCAATGGTGTAGAACAAGGAGAAGACAACCTCTGGTGGACAGGAAGCCAGAAAGGGCAATTCAAAGTTAGTAGGGCATACAAGCTAATGAAGCTAAGACACCCTCAAGCATCCAACTGGCCATGGAAACAAATATGGAAAGCTAGGGTACCACAAAAAATAGCCTGTTTCAAATGGCTGGTAGCAAGAGAGGTTGCCCTCACCTTAGACAATCTAAATAGGAGGGGACACATCCTCTGCTCAAGATGCTTCTTATGCAAAAAGGAAGCAGAAATAGTCAATCACCTTTTTTTGCACCGCAAAGTCACAGGTCACCTCTGGAGCATCATCCTAGACCTCAAAGGTATATCATGGACAATGCCAAGGAAAGCAACTGAAGCTCTCATAAGTTAGGAGGAAGCAAGAACACAAGCAAAGGACAAGAAAAGATGGAGAATGATCCCTGGATGCATATGATGGACAATTTGGAAGGAAAGGAACTAGGTGTCTTGAAAGCATAGAGAATGATGTGCAGAAGATCAAGCTGAACTTCATCCTTTTGCTTTGTTTTTGGTGTAATCAGATTTATCCTAATGACACTATAGCTGTAATAGATGTGTTAGACTCAATTTGACTAGAGTACAGTGGATATTAGAGCCTGTTTGTACATATGGTTTCAGTGCTACCTAAGCACTGTTTTTGGAGATATAATACAAGTTACACTTATCAAAAAAAAAAGAAGTTAAATAGGACATGGATAATTTTGATAGTTGAAAATATCTTTTGAAGATTTAGGAATTACAAGCAACACACTACTAGTTGAAAACTTTCCATTTCAAAATATCAAAAAGTCAAAAACAATCATAGTAGCACATGCATATAAAAGGTATCAAGGTAATCCTTCAGCCACAACTGATATCAACATATAGGTGAATTTATCCCTACCACTGAATAGGACATAATCAAGAAAATTATCTCTACCACATACCTGAGGGATATTTTGTCAGGAAACATTGACTTCACAACCATAACTTTCACCTTCTCATCAATTGCTAGCAAGTTATTCATGGAAGTAATCTCGCCTCGGGTGACATTTGAGATGTGTAACAAGCCACTGAGAATTGAAAAGAAAATTCGTATATAAAAATTTGAACAAGATACACTCTTTTTCTGGAGGAATCTTTTTCTGGAGGAACAAAGTTTACATGGCTTGCTTTAGTCCAAGAATGTACAGAACTGTATCTCCTCTTAAACATGTCTCATGAATTAAAACACCCGAATGCCACCATGAAATACCGAGGCAATAAGCATATTGATATTTAATTAAATTGCACAGGAGATAGAAACCGTGTCACCTCTCTTTCTTCTTAAACATATGCGCATGCATCTAAAGTTGCATTGTAATGGCACTACGGAAGTAGATATAAGAAATCCAATACAGGTAAAATATGGTGATCCAACAAATTGTACTATCAAAGATGATACAGATAAAATCACCAGAAGATATCATCAAGAACCAAGTCCAAGTCCAAGTCCACTCCTCCATCAATTGAAAGTAAGATTGCACATAAGATTCAAATTACTAAACAAGATAGAACTTTTTTTTTTTTTGAATTGCGAGATAGAATGAATAGTTTCTCTTAACTGAAACAAAGAAAAGGGTCAATTTTGCTGTACTATCCAGAAATAAGCAATTTTGTCCTCCGTTAAAGTTTTGGCCTAGTATTACCTCACTGCTTGGAAAAAGTCTCATTTTCTCCTTTGTCTTTAAATGGAGCGACAACCTAATGGTAATTTTAAACCATAGTCAAAAGTTGGGTAAATTTGGACCTTTTTCCTCAAAGAAGTGGGACACGTAGAGTCCACCCATTTCACACTGGACTTTCTGTTAACGGCAAGAGCAAATACGAGACGATTTGTTAACGGCAAGTTATGAATGGAACCAAAGTGTAACCGGGGGCAAAATTGGGCAATTTCAGGTAGTACAAGACCAATATTTTTGGACCTTTCCCCTTGAAACAGTTTAATTTCTACATGATATTGAGCAACTATAGTGGTCCACAAGTCCACATCATTGCATTTACCTATTTGTGCATAAAAACGAGAAAAGAAATGTTGATCATATTTTGCGCCCATGCTCCAACCGCAAAATTCAGAGTCATCGTATCAGAGTTATTAGGTTTCTTAATTTTACATGCCAATACTAACCATAGGTAAGTCCAACTTCTCTCTTTGGAAACCATAGTGGAAATTACCTTCGGTTTGTTTCACCAAGCCTTATCTGTGCGCCATAGGGAAAGAGTTTTTTCACTGTTCCTTCCACAAGGGCCCCCTCTTGCAGATTTAACATTTGCTGTGGTATCCAAGATTCAAGAGGAAAAGAAATAAGTAAGAAAAGAAAATAATCAAGAGAGGTTCTCAAAGAAAAAATAATTGGAGGAGGGAAATCATGATAGAGTTTGAAAAGGGAAAAAGAAGAACGGAACCCCCCTCCCCTCCCACACACACACACAACAAAAAGGAAAAAGCTATAAAGGAGCATAAATAACAAAAACAATGAAATCATTATGCACAAGATACTACATGGTGACAAGAACTAACCCAAGCTTCCTTCTCACTAAGTATTAAGTCATTAGTTTCTTCATTTATTCTGGTAATAAGCACATTAATTCGACGTCCCACCTGAAATGACAAGACATAGATATAATAAGCAGACATAAATTTAAAGCAATCCATGTCACAGTGGAGCAGAAGATGCTGATTGTGGAGATTTCACAAAATTTTTACATAGTGCAAAGCATATTCTGGCCACCAAAAATTTGAGCTTCCTTTTTATTTTACTTTTTGTAACAATTTTATATTTTTGGGAAAGATGCCAAAAAAGCAGCACTTTGCCACTTACCAATTGGTATGCACACAGCAAGTTTAGAAGAATGTGGTCAGCAACAGATACAATCGCAGAGCTTCCCACACATCTACTATTATAACTTAATAAACGTGATGTCATTTGCTATCAAGAAGGAAGCACCTCCAAGCATTTAAATTGTGAGAGAGGATAGAATGTCGCATGTTTTAAATGCAGCAAAAGAAATGTATAATGAAGTCCAAAGGTACAAAGGCAAATTAAATGTGAGAAACATAAAAAATGCGATTGGCGAACCATAGGTTCCAACTTACATTCTCCTTCATCTCGGTGTAGCTATTAACTCTGTTCATTAATTCAGCCTTTGGAAGAAAAGCCCGTAAGCCCTGCAAAACCACATTCAACCTGTTTAAAACAGAGAAGTAGACCTGCACTGGAGTCATGGAGGCAAGGGGTGACTAGATTACCTCTATTCTGGTAAGAAGACCACCAGTGTTCCACTCTGTTATCTTCACCTCAATAGGTTCATTTAGCTGTTTAATCTGTGGTATAAAAATAGTAAAACTGCTAAGTTCTTGGGCTAAAAACTGTAGGACAAAACAACCTAGAATAGAAACACTTAAGAAAACCATATTGGAGAACTAAGTAGTATCATCAACTTTGAGCCAGAACATCGTGACACAGGACTTCCTCAGTCATTCTCAGCAATAGTAGGTCATTTTATGTATTCTCTCTCAAAGTGCGCTCATCCTTCAATTTCCATATTCTCTCACCGCCCCTCCTTAGGGTCTATCACCAGCCCTTTATTTGTTCCAAATATAACCGGAACCAATTCTCCCAGACTTATATTATATCAGAATAAGTTGCACGTGCAAACAGGTAAATGATAGAGCTACTGAAGATGTTTGAACGACATACCCAAAAATATTCTCCCCTTTCACAATCTAAAATGGAAATGCATCACAGACTGGTGATTATATTTTCAGGTCCCAATTTAGAAATAAAGAATATATGATGATGATGTTTAGTTCGTAAGAAGAATTATATATCAATAACAAGATGTTTAGAGACAGTTTTTAAGTGTTTGGCAGCAGCATTTTGCTCATTCATAGAGTCTTAGGCTCTATCTACTATGGGAATTCAAAGGACCTGAATAGAGTGCAATGGGCACAGGGGATTCATATAATCAACCTCAACCAATTTGGATTGAGGCAACATTGACTGATCGAAAGTCATTCACGCTAAAAAAATGAGGAGAATAATACATGACCTTTTACAATATTTGTTAAGCAAAAACAATTCATGAATGAATTTTTTAATTTTTTTTTTAGTCAGGAAATTCATGAATGAATAATAGGAAGTGATCTAATTTGGGCTATGAGTATAGATTCTAACAAGCTTCTAATATCTCCAAGATGAATTTGCAGGGCAAGATTATCCCTTAATAATTCAAGTGAAGAAATAATAGCATTGAATAACAATTATCTAGAACAGTTGTGGTAAGATCCAAATAATAAAGTAAATAGTACATTAGTAGTTCCATAATAAGGTAAAACATCAGTTAATCCCAACTAGATTGGGACTGTAGCAGATTAATTGGACTAGGTAAAACATTAAGTTTTCTATGGAACAAAGTTTAGGCATTGCGTAATATAAAAGAAAGAAAAGTGAGAAAAGAACCTGCCTCACTCGGTGCCAAGCAATGCGTCTAAAGAGCCTTCTTGTTGACAGTAATGGCCGACCACTGAGAGTTCTTCCAAGAACCTCAGCAAAAAGAACAGTCCCAGGCTCCACAACAGGCTTCCCTGACATTGATTCCCCACTCACTGCCCCATCATAACTCACAATTCCCATTTTCCCTCTCACCAAGAATTCCTCAGCATCCTTTTCCAAATCACACAGCAAATAGCCCATCTCTTTGTCATACAAAGGCAAAACATCCTTAGTTAACATGGTACCCAATAGGTCTGCTCCAACACTCACATCAAGTTTATTCTCATTGCCTGAAACCACAACACCTACTACCAAATCACCCGGTTTTGGTTCGTAATACTCTACACTAATCTTCTTACTCTCTTCTTCAACTGGATGAACCTCTTCTTCCTGTTCTGTATCACTTTCTTGTTCAAATGACTCCCTAGGCTTAAATAGCTTGTAAAATGGCTCCAAAACTTCATCTTTACTAACTTTTTTCTGCTCCTCCTCTACATCTGCGTCAACCCCATTATTTATTTGCTTTAAGTATGGCTTATTAAGCAATTCAAGCTCTTCACTTTCAGGCTCATCAGCCAGCTGGGTAGTCCTAAATTCTTCAAAGATTTCGTTTTTAGAGCAAAACGAAACATGGGTATGCAAATTTATTTGAGAATTCCAATGGAGTGACAAATTCTTGGAAGATTTTGGGGTTCTAGCAAGTGGGTATTTGGGAGGAAGTGGAAAAGCTGAGAACCGGGTGGCAGAGTTATAAATAAGAGAAGTATTGAGGGGAAGAATTGGATTGAAAATAGAGAAAGACTTACATGGAGGAAGAAGAAGAAGAAGAAGTGGCATTGTCTGCTTTATCGTGCACTACTCATCAGCTCCAATTGCCGCCTGTTTCGTTATCTGTTTACAGTTGCCTTTGATATTTTTACCCGAGAGACATGTTGATGTTGGTTGTGATATTACGAACGAATGGGCCGAGGAAGTGTCGGCCCATATATTTTTGTAAAAATGGCACGGGCTGGCCACTTTTTGGAGCCCTTCTTAAAAGTGAATATTGATGATGAAGATGTGAAGCTGGGTCGATCTGCTGCAACAGAGGCTAACCACAAAGGTCACTCAATCAAAGAAATTGATAGTTTAACGTTAAATACTAGAAGTGCTGGAAGTGAAGTGTAAAGTTAAATATTGTGACATAAGATACAAATGGCCAATATTTTATCATTGATATTTTTTTCTACATAATAAACGTAGAATTTGTTGTCTTTTTTGAACATAGCCCCTCACATCGGTGAATTATGCATAATATCTGATCGGCACAAATCACACGTAGCTGATGATTTCGTACTATTTCTCAAAAAAATACTACGTGGATACACACCAATTTAAGTCTTTATGAAGAGTTTAAAGTTAAAAAGAAAATCAAATATAAAAAGATATCATCTTTTTTTAATTTTTTTTTCAAAAGTGTGACATGACGTGAAATATTGTGAGTAAGTAATTTTTGTAGTATTGCACCTTAATTTTTTATTTTAAATTAGTGAACCTTTCACTTTCATTCCAAAAAATGATAATGTTGATTTCTGTTTCTTTCTTTTTTTTTTCTTTTTCTTTTTCTTTTTTTAATATAAAGGGGGGAAATGTTGTATTTGGGACGAAGAAAGTATGAAATTGACAAGATACCTATATATAATGGATTAAACAAAATAAGTGAGCTTAATTTAATTAGAGAGATTAGATGAAGGTTTTACATAAAAATTTCAGTTTATGAACATTAAACCTTTAGCTAATGATGTGCCACTAGCCAACAAAATCCAATAATACTCCCTCTATTCCTTTTTAGTTATCACAATTTTTTCTTTAAAAGTCAAACGATATAAATTTTAACTGATATTTTAAAATATATTTTTTTTCATTATATTGATATGATAAATATTGCAATTTATAGTACTTTCTATATAGTTTTTGAATATTTAAATTTTAATTTTAAAATATCAAATTAATCTTTTTAAATTTAGCTTAAAAAATTAATTAACTTGACTCTCGAAAAGCAAAAAGTGACAACTATTTTGAAAAGTGACAAGTATTTTGAAATGGAAGGAGCAGTAGCCTTCCATTTCCGGGGCTATCCTAAAAAAAACGTTTATTTATTTAACTAAAACATATTGAAAATTTTCCCTCTAGCAATTTTTTGTTTTGCTTTGTTTGTGAAAAGTAAAAGAGAAATTTTCATAAGTAGCATTTTGCAGTAAAATAATTATAAAAAAATAGCATGATTAACTCAAATTACTATGAATAGCGTGTTTTTTTTTATACAATTAACTGTAACAATTATGATTGTATCTAAATTTCAAACCTTTAAATTTCTCCATAATCCGCGTCATTTGTTATTTTTAAATGGAAACTGTGTATTTAATGGCAGTGAATCATACTATCAACGGATTCTGCATATTTGATGGCAGTAAATCCACATCAGCATGGTTTATAGATCTGAAATCGTATATTTTGGAATTTTTTTATTTTATTTGTTGTATCATCATTGTAGATTTGGAAATATTTTTAATTTCTTTGGTTGTATCAATGTACCATCAGAGAAAAATGTCCAACTAGTTTTATCTGATATTAATATATTGTATCATTAATATGAAAACAAAGTATGTATCATAGAATGTGATAACTCAAATACAAGATAAACATTATCTACATCATCTTTATCAGTCTATTATCAATTGATACATTTTAGTTATATCATTAATATGAAAATGATATTGTTTAAGTCATTGGTTGCATCCAAAAAAAAAAAAAAAAGGAGAAGAGATTGTATCATAGAATGTGACAATTCAGATACAGGATGAACATTGTCTATATCATTATTTTTCAGTCTATTATCGATTGATACATTTTAGTATTGTATTATTAATATGAAGACAAAGTATGTATCACAAATTGTTATAATTACAATGCAAGATGAAGATTTGTCTTTATCATTCTATTATCGAAGAATTATTCTCGTACATTATATATCTAATTGATACAATATGTATCAAAAACATCTTGAAATCAAAATAAAAGATGAAGATAGTCTGTATCAGTATGTATCAGTATGATAATAACTGATACATACTGTATTAACTCTAAAATTCAGTGGCTCCGACCATCTTCCTCTCTTCTTTCTTCCGTGAATATTCAGTGGTTCTTCACCGATAACCTCCACCCTTTGAAGCTTTGCAACTGTATTCATTAGATCTGGTACCGACGTGATTTCGATATGTCTCTAAGCTCTGAAATGACCTCCTTGATACCTAGTTATTATCTTCACCGGATCTATAATTCTCCGTATCTTCTTCACCAAAAAGTTCGAATCCTTTTTTGCTTTTTCCAGATATCTGCAATTCTCTGCATCCAGATCGTCATGGCTGAAAGAGAGGGGGAAGGGAATCGTCAGAAATAATGAAAATTTTGAAAGAGAAAAAAAGGGGTAATGAGAGATAACTAGATGATATTTTGGGGGATTTGGAAGAGAAAATTTTGGGCAGCTATAATGAGGGAATAAGGGGATTAAATTGGAGAGAGAACGTAGTAAGTTGGAAAGAAAATATAGAAAATTTGATACAATATTAATTATTTTTTTAAAAAATAATTATCTATTTTCTGTAATTATTTTATTATTTTTTGTAACTTTTAAATAAATTTGCTAATTATTATAAATAACTAGTTAAATTTACTAAGTTATGTAATTTTTTCAAAGTAAAAACCGCTAGCAATTTACAAACTAAAATAACTACAATTAGTTTATACTAGTTCAAATTTGACGTGACATCATTAATTATCTTCTTTTTTTTTTTTGGATATATAATCAAAACTCAAAAGTATAATTCTGAATTACTTTTTTTTGCTAAACTTAATGTAATGATACATTCGATTATTTTCACTCACTCTGTGCTTTATAATTGAATCTTATTTCCAAAATTGTCATGGAAAATTTATATAGTTGCATATAAAAAATAAAATATTTATATGAAAATACTCTTTTATTTTGATGCCCTTCAAAATAATTACACAAAATATCCTATTTTATTTATTATTTTTTGGGCTGACATCATGCTAACGTCAGCGCTACAGTTTTTCCTTTTTTGTCTCTTGAATGTCATTAACATGGTAGTTATTTCTTTTTCTCTCTCTTTTTTTAATTTATTCCTTTTTAAATTAATTTAAGGTTTTATCACTATTTTTTGGTCTTTTCTTTTTATTTTTTTAATTTTACCTTTTTAATAAAAAAAATTAAATATAGTAGCTAACTATATTTAGACTAATTAAAATACAAAAAAAAAAATAATTTGATTATAACAAGAAATAATTTACAAAAAAAAGTCACTAACTTATTTATTAAAATTAAAATTAATTAAAAAATATTTTTTTAAAAAAATATTTTTTAAAAAATCATTATTCTTATTTTTTTACCATAATCTAATTTCATGCTCAAAATTGGCTCCTTTTTTTATTGATTAATTTTTTGTTTCCCTACTTTTTTTCTCATTTTTTTATTCTTTATCTTTTTCTCTTAATTTGTTAATTTTTTTCTCAAATTATATTATTCCTTTTTTTTCACTGTAATCTAATTTCACTCTCAAATTTGATTTCTTTTTTTTTGTTTCTATTTTTCTTTTATTTTTTCATCTTATTTATTTTTTTAAAAAAAAGAATATCTAATTCTTTTAAATTTTTTTTCATAACCTAATTTTATTTATTTATTTTTGACTTACTTTTAAAATTTTTTGATTTCATTGAGGTATCCTCTAGTCCTACAGTTAACATTCTTCAGTCCTCCATGATACCATCACAATATATCTATATACTGACATGGTATCATGGAGGACTACTTCAATCCTTCAATGAAGCAATTTTTAGAACTCCGTGATACCATCACAGTATATTTATATACTGGCATGATATCATGGAGGACTACTTCAATCTTTCAATAAAGCACTCTTTAGTACTCCGTGATACCATCACAGTATATCCATATACTAGTATGGTATCATAGAGGACTGTTTCAGTCCTTCAATAAGACACTCTTGAGTCCTCTGTGATACCATCATAGTATATCTATATACTAGCATGGAATCATTAAGGTCAGCTTCAGTCCTTCAGGGAGAAAATCCTCACTCCTTGGTGATACAATCATAGTATGTTCATATACTGTCATGGTATCATTTTGGTCTGCTTTAGTCCTCAATGATACCATCATAGTATATCTATATATTGTCATGGTATCATTTAAGTGTACTTCAATCCTTCAGCGAGACACTACTCTGTCTTTAATGATACTATCACAATATACCTATATAATATTATGGTATCATTCAAGTCTGCTTCACTCCTCAATGATATCATCACAATATATCTATACATTGTCATGGTATTATTGTGGTCTTCTTTTGTCCTTCACCAAGACACTCCTCTGTCCTCCAATGATACCATCATAGTATATCTATACTAGCATGATATCATTAAGGTTTGCTTCAATCTTTCAGCGATAAACTTCTCAATGTTCAATGATACCATCATAATATATCTATATATTGTCATGGTATCATTAAGGTTTGCTTCAGTCCTTCAGTGAAATGCTCCCCAGTCCTCTATGATACCATCACAACATATTTATATACTAGTGTGGTATCATTGAGGTTTGCTTCGGTCCTTCAGTGAGACTCCTCAGTCCTCCATGATACCATCACAGTATATCTATATACTGTCACGATATCATTGAGGTTTGTTTCAGTCCTCAATGATACCATCAGAACACATTTATATATTATCATGGTATCATTGAGGTCTTTTTCAGTCCTTCAGTGAGATAATTCTCAGTCCTCTATGATACCTTCATAGTATATCTATATACTAGTATGAAATTATTAATGTCTGTTTCAGTCCTTTAGTGAGAAAATCCTCAGTTTTTAATGATGTCATCACAATATCTCTATATACTGTCATAGAATCATTGAGGTCTACTTCAGCCTTCAATGATACCATCACTACATATTTATGTACCAGTATGGTATCATTGAAGTCTACTTCTGTCCTTCAATGAAACTCCTCAGTCCTGCATGCTACCATTACAATATATATATATATATATATATATACTGACATGGTATCGTCGAGGTATGCTTCTATCTTTCAATCAGACACTTCTCAATCCTTCATGATACCAATATAGTATATCTATATACTGACATGATATCATTTAAGTCTAGTTCGATCCATCAGTGAGACACTTCTCAATCCTCTATGATACCCACATGGTATATATCATATACTAACATGGTATCATAAAATTTATGCTTAATTTTGATTTTTAATTTTTATATCAATTTTAGCAAGTTAAGTTTTATAAAAATAATTACAGAAAATAGAGTCACATTTTAAATATAAGTTTCTGTTTTCATTTGCAAAAGCAAAAAAAAGTTATAAAAATAAATTCTTTAGCACTTTATATTTTAATAAATAAACTAGCGGACTTTAATATTTTAAATTACTTTTTATTGTAGTCTAGTTATATTTTTTTATTTTTATTAATATAGAATAGTTAGTTCATTTTTGTATTTTGTGTTTTATTTTTTATTTTTTTAAAAAAATACAAAAATACAGAAAAGAACAAATTTTTTTAAAAAACAAGATAACCTAACAAAAAAAAAGTAAAAAGAATCGAGAGAAAAAACAGAAAAAATAAATAAAATAAAATAAAATAAAAAATAAGAAATAAATTATAAAAATGTTATGAAATAATATCTCTAATAAAGAATAAAAAAAAATAAAAGAATAAAAAATAAAAGAACAAAGCAATAAATGAGTGGACAAAAACAATAAATGAAAGAACAAATGCAATAAATGCAAGAACAAAAAAAAAAAGCACTCTTCCAACATTGCAAAGTGAGGAAGTATTTAGGGTAAATATTTTATCCCAAATAATTATTAAATAAAGTTAGTATGAAAAGAGATAAATCACGATAATTAATTTACTTTAATAGGGTATTTTGTATACTATTCCCAATTGTCATAAGCAGCCTATATGGGCCTTGGACCACCAAAGACCCAACTTCTCGGGCCATTTTCATCTCTAGGCCCTACACTAATCCAAACAGAGTTCACCTTTTTGTAAAGAAAATAACTCGAACTTTAAAGCAATACTTCTAGGGAAAATTACATGGACATACAATATTGTCAAATTAATTATCTATAACACTATTCGTTTTTATTAAAACTATTATATTTTTATTATTAAAATAATACTCTTTTTTTTTTCATTTTAATTGCTCGATATATTAAAAAATAGTCGTTTCAAAATACTTGTTAGTTTCAAAATTTAAGAGATAATTAACCATGTTTTTTCAACTCTACCCTTAGTACTTAAAGTTATTCTAAAATGTGAAAGAAATTATTATGGTATGTTTTCAAAAAAATTAATAGGGTTATATTACTCAATTATCATCCCTTTCTTAATTGGTGTGCAAATCTTATCCTAGTAATTAAAATAGAATAGGGGGAGTATAAAACAGGTAAATACGCTTGTTATACAAATTTACTGTAAATATAATCTCTTAATTAGTGCAAAATTTAATTATCTTCATTCATTCATAATCTTTTATATCATAACAAACTCATATTTTTACAAACGTATTTCATACATATTCTTCAATATATACAAAAAAAATAAAAAAATCCTAACACATCTATATATATTGTTATGTAAATTTTTTTTAGCTATGATGATGCTGAAAGTTCTAATCCCCGTCGTTGCTTTCAAAAAGTATTCCTAAAATATGTATAATCTGTGTATAATATATACACATTAATTTTATAATATATATATAAATTGTATAATGCATGTTTTGGCTATAACATGTCTTTCGATTTTAGTGGCCATCCGATTGTCAATATTTTCACAGGATGGCTACTTGTGTCCTTGCCCCTTGATTTTACCACTAAAATTAAAGAATAATGTTCTGTCTTCACAAAACAAATATTCATTTTTGGGTCGTCATTTAATTTATATTTAATATTTTAAAAAAATTATAAGTTTATTTACTTCTGGCATAACTCAAATATATGTGATTGAAGTTGACAATTCATATGACTTCGGAGATTTTTGTTTGAAGTATGACCTTGTAAATGTCAAACATTGTACATTTTTGTTTGAACTTTGGTATGTCTTGTCACGACCAATTTTAGATATTTTTACTGAAATTGTAGCCTTAATAAGGCCTAACTTCAGACATTTTTTTTAATTGAAATTATTTTCTAGGCAAGGCCAAACTTCAAATATTTTTGGTATGAAATCATGGCATACATTTTTCCAACTTCAGACATATATGATTGAAATTCAATAAATTCAATTGAAGCAAAAAGCGAGAAAAAAATACTTCAGTTTTTGCGCAGATTTTAATAAAATAAGTTGATTTTCTATCTTTATAATCTATGCATATCTATTTTTATCAAATTCAAATATCGCACACTCAATATTTTTCTATTTTGGATATTTAAACTTAAATATAATTTACATATTTGATTTGTCTATGTATAATATTTTTAATATTTGATTCGATTCAAACATATATGATAACAGATAATGCGATAGTGTTATTAGTGAAGAATTTTATCTAAAGCTTGTTAAAAATGAATATTAATTAAATAATTTTTAAAAGTGAGAACAACTTAAATGATTGTGTTCAAAAAGGATGTCTCATAAATCTTTTTGTTTTAAGATAGGTATAATTTAAATCATAGCTAAAGGAAAGATAAATTATAAGTCTCATTTTGCTTTCTCTAAACGGAAAAAATAGTTTATAGGGAAATCGTAAAATCTCACTTTGCTTTCTCTAAAAGAAAGAAAATATTATAAGAAGTGAGACTAATTTATAGCCAGGATAATAATTCATCCAATAAACCCAATAGGCAAATGGGGACATCTTTTAATTAATAGAAGAATAAATAAAAAAATAATTTAAGTTTAGTACATGTAATAATAATATTGTTTTTTTCCTTTTCCTATTCGGTGTCTAGTATTTAAATTAAGGTTCGACTAAATCTGAATTCATGCATTGTTGAGTTCATTTCTGAGGACGGCGCTTTCAATAGATTATTTATTTTTTTGTTAAAAAAAACTTGAACCTGAGACCTCTGATTAAGAATGGAGAGTTCCCAACCATCGCACTACAATCCATATTGATAACATGCAATAACACATAATTCTCAAAATAAACTGAATATAATAACCTTAAAATAAAATAATAATGTCTCTTATCAGATTAAATTGCACTAATTCTACAAATATTATTTACACATAATGTTTTCGGGGTGGAGCCATAGATGCAAGGGATTTATATGATCAACCTTCATATATAAAAAATTATATTGTTATATATATATAAAAAATTTGTTATGAAATAATAAAGAAAGAACAAGAATATTATAGAGAAAAAGAGAAGGGGAGAAGTTCTTATTTCTCTTGATGAGATGAAATATAATGAAGGAGAACCCCTCTATTTATAGGGATAATTTCTCCTAACTTTTCTCCAAAAGATAGACTTTCACTATAATATAAACACATGTATCCACTACAATACAAATACCTTTATAGACATTCACTATAATTCAAATATGTTTATAACACTCCCCCTTGAATGTCTATTTGATAGATAATGTGCCTCGTTAAAACCTTACTAGAAAAAACCCAACGGGAAAAAAAATCTAGTGAAGGAAAAATAGTACACATATCTAAAATACGCATTTTGGCTGCCTCATTAAAAACCTTATAAGGAAGACCCAGTGGGACAAAACCTCGTAAGGGAAAAAGAGTACAACGCGTATTAACTCCCCCTAATTAGAACATCCTTGAATCTTTGCATCCCGATCTTCTGCACCATCTTCTTGAAAGTTGCAGTTGGTAGAGATTTGGTGAATAAATCAGCCACATTGTCACTTGAACGAATCTGTTGCACATTAATATCACCATTCTTTTGGAGCTCATGTGTGTAGAAAAACTTTGGCGAGATGTGCTTCGTTCTACCTCCTTTTATGAATCCTCCCTTTAGTTGTGCTATGCATGCTACATTATCTTCATACAAAATTGTGGGTACTTTGTCATATTTCAAACCACATTTTTCTCTAATGAGATGTATCATGGACCTTAACCACACATATTCTCGGCTTGCTTCATGAAAAGCTATTATCTCAGCATGATTTGATAAAGTAGCTATGAGAGACTGCTTTGTAGATCTCCAAGATATGGCAGTACCTCCACATACGAACACGTAGCTAGTTTGAGATCGAGCTTTGTATGGGTCAAATAAATACCCAGCATCAGCATAACCAACAAGATCAGGACTTGCTAACAAATTAACCGAATGTTATGCCTTGTAGTATTAGCAAGATATATTAGTGCATCAATCACACTAAGATATGGTACTTCAAGACCAAGGATTTTCTTATATAAGAATTATGAACAAGTTTTAAAAAACTTGTAAATGCTTCACGCATTTTGAATCCTTCATGATTTTCGTATAAATTTTGTCAAGTGATAACATTAATTAGTATTTAAATGCGTGACATCTTCTAGTGTCTGGACTACAGGTCCAATAAGCTTTATGCTTATCAATACGCATCATTTCACTCGATAATGATTTCTACATCAGCATGCTTTAATAGATGTAGAATTCAGATCCTCACAATCCCTTACAATATTGCGCGCTATATTGTATCAAAGATATCGTCGATGGTATACATTTGTATCGGTTTGCAATTGGACATAACCCATTGAGATCTCATCACTTTCAATGTTTTGTTAGGTACCTAAACCTCTCATAAGGTTTCATGAAGTGTTATGTCGTAAGCTCTTCAAGAGCACATTGCCTCCTTATTATGATTATTTGCTCCATTCTTTTTTTTTCAAAGATTATTGCAAAAGAAACCGATTGATCTACAATGCTTCATGCATACTGTAGACTCTGTCCTTCAGGGACATAAATTTAATAGGAGCTTTTGCAGCTGAAATATAAAATAATTTTAGGTCAGCAAATGTTTCAGACATTTTGACTTGAATTATTTTGAAGGAGGATCATACTAATAATAATTCACAATATATTTCTTAGCTGTTTATTCTCTCCCCCTCATGTTAGAAGAACTAACATGCATCCCCGATCTTCTTTGGGGAATTCATCTATGTGTATCATGATAGATTCATTAATCATATATTACACATCAAAAGTTATTAGATGAAAATATTTGATTCCTGACCTAGAACCAATTAAGTGGAAGGAGGATTAATCATAATTTATTGGTCAGCATACAAGTGTTATTGTATGTAATATATCATATGATAGACCAACTCACTAAGTTTTGTTCTCATAAGCAATGGTTTAACTATTTATCGGAGGCATTTAATGTCACACCAGCTTATATATAAATCAGCATTATCAAGATAAATTGTCTTGATTACACAGTTTGAAAATTATACTTTTAACTCAATTAATGTTGAGTAAGCATCTTTGTCAATGTCAAACTACAGGTTGACAATGAATGCACGTGTGACCATCTTATGGATGCATTTACTTAAGACATCACATGACAGGTGAATGAGCCTATATTCACCATTTACACTTTTCAGAATTTAGGGATTCGGTCCCATCATTAGCTGGTATAATCAACTTGTCATGAGAACAAACAATATAAAAGATTTCTTGAAAGAATCTTCTAGTTCTTCAATATATATATATTGCAATACTCAATTAACACGTCATATCAGGATGATCAAAATGGTCATGTCAACTGATAATTATCCATACTAGTAAACTTTAGGTTTACCAGACATGTATTATTTATTTTAGTAAATTTTAGATTTACTATGTCATGAATTTTACATCAATAAACTTCTGGTTTACTATAGCATGTAATTTCATCATGCGTATATTTGTAGTACAAATCGGATAACCTTTCCATGGTACTTTGGAGATATTTAATCTTCCAATCATTTGTAGTCTCAATATGATAACCATTTTTATTGTTGGTAAACTTCAGGTTTACTACAATTTGTATTTTAATCATAACAACTTTGTACTACAATATGGGATGAATGACATAATAATAAATAAACTCCTCAGAAGCTTTCAATTTATTTTTCATAATATTATTTGGACACTAAACAATCAGGTTCTTTTGCAGACCCTGATCATTAATTTACACTATCTAATATTGCTTAAATACTTCTGGTATCATGAAAGCAAATTCAGACACCGCAGGTGTCAAGAAATAAATAGTAAATATTGAGTTCTAAACTTCATTATTTCAAACTTTTACTGTTTCGAAAGTAGATTGCAGGCTTTACTACTTCAGGAGTAAATTGTAAGACAGAAGTAAATTGCAAGATTTACTTTTGAAGAGTCTTACTACTTCAGGAGTAAATTTCATATTTACTACTTTGGAAGTAAATTTTAGATTTACTACTTTGGGAGTAAATTTCAAGATTTTATTAAGTATTGTCACATTCACTTCAGGGACTAGATCTGTATTAGATCTATATTTGTAACATTTATCAAAAGTTCTCAATTTCTCATTCTTCAGGAATGGAACATGATCATCTAAATATGCCTTAACCACATAAGGTATGATAGCTTAAAACTTCTTTTAAGATATTGCTACTTCGGGAGCAAATTGAGACATGCATATATCGTAGATGATTTCTCTTACATATTTTCAACTTAGAAACAATTTTGAATGTTGATGAGCTATATTCATGAATAAACTTATAGTCCTGATGGATCAAATCATATCGTGCCATTGGGTGTATGATCATCTTCAGGTGGTCATACCTTTCTTTTAGGCTATTGCACAAAACAAGTGGATCCTTAATCGTGAGATATTCAATTTTAAGAATTTCGTCAAGATGATGACGCAAGAATATCATAGCCTTAGCATTATCTTGATTTGATGCTTTGTTTTCACTTTTAATGGTGTCTCCAAGACCCATTGCATCCATATTTTCATAAGCTTATTATAATTACATGTGAAAATATTATCACTTCTAGTGATCATATATATATATATATATATATATATATATATATATATATATATATATTGTTCTGCTGGAACAAATATATTTCCATAATGTTTGTTCTTTTGAAATAATTATGAGGCATGAATTGCCAAGTGAATCAATAAGTCGTTCTCAGATCCATAAACAAAATCGATATTCTTATTAGTAAAAACATAAATATCAAGAAATATTAACCTTCATTTTTTCAAAGAAACTTTGATTTTCTTACCTCAGATCTTTCAAAGTGAGTGCTCAAGGCAGAGACTCGTGCTGATAACGTGTTATGAAATAATAAAGAAAGAACAAGAATATTATAGAGAAAGAGAGAAGGGAAAAAATTCTTATTTCTCTTGATGGGATGAAATACAATGAAGGAGAACCCCTCTATTTATAGGGAGAATTTCTCCTAACTTTTATCCACAAGATAGACTTTCACTATAATATAAACACATGTATCCACTACAATACAAATACTTTTATAGACATTCACTATAATACAAATATGTTTATAACAAAATTAAAATTATTTTTTGCTAAATATATGCAATAAAGGTTGAATCTTTTTTGAGTTTTTCATATTTTATTTTATATCTCGTGAAAATCTCGGTTCCATTCACCTATTTGGCCATTATTCAATTTGCTACCAATTAATGCAGATGTAAGACAACATTTTAGAGTAGTTGACAAATAAAATAAAATAAAAAATTAAATCTAAATGGCCACCTGTCCAACAACATAAGTCCTATTAAAAGTCAATGTGGTCTCGTCCGCAATTTTGTTTTTTAAATGAAGTCTTTTATCACCGTCATCAGTAACGGATTCGAGATTTTAAAAAACAAAAGTATGAAAACTAATGTTGTCTTTGTGATGTTTTAAAATGTTCTAAAACATTGACCTAATCCTTTGCATATTGTTAAGAGGATTTAGAATCTATATTTATATTTGAATAAAAAATTTATTTTATATATAGTATAATTTTTTGAAAAGAAAGTTCGAATGAACATTCTTCCACCTCTAGATCTGCCTCCAAACCCGTCAAAGGTTAACTATGAATCAATTTATCTAGCCACATAATTTGTGAGGCATGTAAATTATATGAAATATATTGTTTATACATTGCAGAAGATGAACTTACAAGATCTTTTGTGTGATGGATGATTGAAATAAAGCACGACGAGAGTTATTGGTCATGCATGTTATATCGTCAGCCTCGACTAAAATTGACTTCGCGGTGAAAAGTCCCATATTGAAGTATAAAGCACTTCCTAGTAAAAGTAACTCTGTACTTAGTAGAGTTCAAATTCAAAACCTTTAATCTAGAATGAACGAATACTTGTCAGTTATCACTTCACTACAATTCTTATTGGGTGAGTCTAAGTCTAATTATATATAGCAGAAACTTATGGTTAACAACATGGGCGGAGTAGAATAGTACAACAAGAGGGTTCATTCAAATTTCCTTCGTGAAAAAATTAATTATTTATATAAGGTAATTTTTTTTATGTATATATGTATATATATTATAGTAGATATTGAATCCTCTTTAACTTATTTGTTTATTTGCTTACACACACACATATATATTTTTTAAATGAAACTCTTGAATTTGTCCCTAATTAATCGTAATTTCTAAAATTACTATATTTTTCTTAATAAATGAAAAAAAATAAATAGAAACATAAGCAAATGAGTTGAAGAATCAAAATTAGGACTTCCAACTGGTACTGTTTAGGTATGAACAGGAAGTAATATGACAATACACGACAATTGAGTATGCTATATAGCACATGCAATGTTTCACAAACTTAATACTATGATTTCCACTAATCAAATTAGTCCAATATTATTACAAGATGTCACCAATCATTCAATTGTTAAATAAAATGTTAGAACAAGGTTTGTCTTCCTCATTCATGTATCCATGATGGAGTTTCAATTGATAAATTAATAGAACCTACTAATGAAGATATATAATCCATAAATCGTATTTTACACTTCTTTCGTGGGCCTTCTAACTCCACGCGGCATTGCTTCGTCAGGCTTTCGCCCATTGCCTTTATTTATACTCATTTTTCACATCTATACGTAATGTTTGAGTTAAATTTAAGGAATTATGTTGAAATTGTGACTTCTATATTACGTCAACCACTACTAATATGATAACTCATAAGATAAGTTAATAACGAGTTGCTGTAGCCAATTAATGGTTGTGAAATCAGTAGCTTTTGCTTAAATTTTGTATTTGTATTAAGAAATTCATTAATTATATATAAATACAAATTTTAAACTAGATAATAATGAGTTTCTATAGCGAAAAACGAACTCAAAATTTGAAGTGAGTGTAAAAATTTACGAACTTTAGATTCTGAAATGGCTTCTAAAGCCTATGGCGCTCTTTTTTTCAATCTTCCCTAGAAGTTCTTATATCTTTACTCCCTTAGCGACTTAAACTGACAACAATCTTAAAATTAAAAGTGGTGAATATTTACGATTCGAACAACCCCTCACCCTATAGCCGGTTGAATTCTGCTAATAATGTAATGTTTTTAAAATATTATCAGTATAATTAATAGCTTAAATGTATTACAGATTGATAAATTAAATCGCTTTTTTATTTTCTTGTTCCTATTTGATGTCATAGGTTTGGTTGTTGGCCTCGAATAAATAATATTTTGAATGATGAGACAAAACTAATTAATCTATCATACAATTAGTGCAATATAATTAGTTAGTCAATCACTAAACAATACACGTATAGCAATATTATTAGAGATAATGATCATGAGCATGTGATAAATTAATTAAATTAATTTCCTGTACTTATCATTAGAATTTAATTAATTATGAATTATGGGAAAACAGAATAAGAATATATTCTTCTTATGATTAAGTCATCAAAATAAATCTAACGGTATTTGAGTGTAGCATGTGCCCATCATCTGTATAACATAGATTTTCCTTCTTAAATTTTGAAAAAAAAATTCATCACTTGAAAAGTACAACTTGACTTGTGATTATTTTAATTTATTATTATTGACAAATGACAATCTAAAAATAATTAAGGGGGACATGATGCAATTCATCAACTATTAGCAACAAATCTTATAATGTTGGCTATAAAACTAATTAATTATTACATGCAAATGTTTATGATGAGTATACAACTAGAAATACCTGGTTTTCTGGCTTAGAATTTAATTAAATTTTCTTCGTCAAGTAATTATATTATAAAAACGAAAATAAAAACAAATTCTGTTTATGAATAGGAATTGATATATCATGTTGACATACTGATTATAACACTGCTAGTATATTATCTACGAACTATGTAACTACTTAAGTTATATATATATATATATATAGTTCCCTTATATACTAATAAAGGTGACTTGATCAAAAATTGCTACTTTGAAGGTGTATAGGTTTTGTATTGGTTGAATTCTCTTATTAAAAATTCTTATTTTGTCATTAATAATAAAATACGAAAAATGCAATAATAGTAAAACTGTTAAATTAGATTATAATATTTGGAGGTCTTAACTAGAATAGACACTCCAATTCGTGAAAGAGCGTGACTATTCTGAAAAGTTTGAGTTCTCTCAAACTCTATAAATATAAAAACTCTATTAAAGTAGCATAAGAAAAATTTGTAATATATACTAGGGTTTTGTTGGATTTTGAAGAAAATTGCTTGTAAGCCCCTAGAAAAAACACAAGCAATCAAACACAAATTCAAAATATAAAGTTTATGGATTTCCAATTATCTCAGAAAATGAAAAGATAAAATAAGTATTTGCAATTATGGCCTTTGTTCAAGGAGAACATCAAAACTAAAAGCTGGTCTCATTTTTACCATTAAACCATAAACCCACTTAAAAATTGTTGTCCCAATTAGAATATTTTTATATATAGATTTAATAAATTCTCCATATAAACACAAAGTACAAGAAAAAGTTACTAGCATTCTTGAAAACTCACACCCAATATTTTAAATCCGCTCCTATAAATGATATATCTCTAATTAATTTAAGGACAGTAATATCACGACACAGTCTTTTTCTATTTTTCTAACAAGAAACCTACTTGTCAATTTTGTTGTTCACTATGAAAGCATTCTATAATTTTTTTTGTGTGTGGGGAAACAAAACCGTACTAGAAAATTGAAGATTTGAAGCTAGAGAATCTGTTTGACTTTGGGAATTAATTACCCCCTTAATTTGATTGGTGAACTCTACACCATTGAAACTTTAGATAGGGTGACACAAAAATCCAGTGATTGAGACAAACGATGACAATTCACAATTAAAAACAAAAAGTCCACATCTAACACGCTATTCTATTTATTCATTTTTATTCCAATTATTTATATAATTATGAAAATTTTAAAATTGAAATACATACGTATAATGAACCTACTTACTTTAAATCTTAATTTCTTTTATAATAAAATATAAAATTTTCACGAGGTATTTTATTTGGACCGCCACCTGTATTTAGTTTTTTTTTTCAATAAGAATATATATATATATATATATATATATATAACCTATTTGTAAACATATCAGTCATAAAACACGCTGTCTCTTCCATCCTATGAAAAGTAAGTTTAAACAAAGCGGGTGTTGTTGGAAAAACTTAAAAATATTGATAAATCTGTTTTGATACAAAATAGATTTGCTGTTATTTTGAAGTGATGATTGCAACTTTTTCTTTTAATGATATTTAGAAATTATATTTCAGAATTGATTTTATTTGGAGTAAATTTGAATGTTGTTATTGTTGAAATTTAAATAACAAGATGTTGTTATTGCAAAAAGTTATTCACTTGGACTTACATAAGTCTAATTAACTTTAGTCATATATGTTTAAACTTCAGCTAAAAATAACTGAATTTCAACCACATGTACATAAACTTCAAGCATAAATGTCTTGCAAAATTTACTTCCTTCGTTCACTCTTACTTATTCATAATGGTCAATGGACTTTGCACTCCACAATCATCATGCATATAACACGAAGTCCGATCTCGAAACGATCGATCAAGCCATCTCACTATATTGTTAATGTAGCTTAAACATATCATATTTTTGCAAGCAATAGGCGCAATACGAAATCGCTCGAATCAACAAAAAGATCTTGTCCTACATCGACATATATAATTTCAAAAATACGATTGATACCTGAATATAACATCCTCTCGATTAACTAAATATCACTTGTTAGATTACTGGTTTTGATGCTGTCAACCTCACATAGGGACCTGATCCCTTGTGCTGGTGTGACTCATTTTTTAGCTGGACGGGAAAAGACTTTACAGTTGGAAAGTTTGCTTTTTGGCTGTCAGTTGGTGAGAGCAGAAGTGCACAGCAGCACAGCATGGAATCATAGCAGCATCCTAGGCCAAGTTGGTCACATGTGCTTGACCAAAAAGAGAGCTTTCTAGCGGGTATCATTACTACTCTCTCCTTTTATCCATGTGGCTAGTGGGTATCATCAATACACTCTCCTTCTACCCATGTGGATGAAAGGAAGCTGAAAAGATATAAAGGATAGAACCCAACAACTCTTTCCATAAAGAGAAATCATTCAGAAAAATTGATCTAAAAAATAAGCTTATTCTTCTCTCAAAAGGCAGCCATTGTTTCCTTGTTTCACAGCAAGAATCAAAGAAAAATAACTCAAGTTTAGAGGCTGCCATTGAAGGAGAAAAAGTGCACTGCAAAACAGAAACCTTGTATTTCGTACAAGTTTTATTTTCTTGTTTTTCATGAGTTGTTTTTCTCGTTTTGGTCTGCTAGAGCTAGTAGACATTTTGGCTAGAGTTAGCCTTGTATTTCAGTTGAGTTTTAGCTGAAGTAGAGAATATTGAAGTCTTGTAATAGAGGTATTACAAGTGGGAGGTTAGGAGGTTAACCTCTTAGTTGTGTACTAGGTTTTGTAACTTTTGTTGCTCAGATCTAGTAGTGGAGTTTGAGAAATCCTACGAGGTAGGTCGTGGTTTTTTACTTCCAGTGAGCAAGGAAGTTTTCCACGTAAAACTTCGTGTGTCTTCTTCTTACTGTTGTATTTTCGTGTACATGTGTCTCTGCCTCTGTGTAACCTGATAGAGGGACCTGGTCCTGAGTAAGGTGGTCGACCCATATAATTCAACAATTGGTATCAGAGCAGGTGCTTTCTAAAAGGTTAACACCTAGAAAGACTCCTGTAAAATATGGCAGCACCACCAAATTTAGAAGAAGGACAGTCTACTACCAGACCTCCCAGGTTTAATGGCCAATATTACGGATGGTGGAAAACAAGAATGCATGATTTCATCATGGCTGAAGATTGTGAGTTGTGGGATGTGGTACTGGATGGACCTTATGTGCCAATGAAAACCGTAAAGGAAGGAGAGACAACCATCTCTATTCCCAAAACCCGAAAGGAGTTTGATGATCATGACAGAAAACTCATAGAAAAGAATTACAAATCTAAGAAGCTTCTTGTTTGCGGTATTGGTCCGGATGAATATAATCGAATCTCTGCTTGTGAGACTGCAAAGGAAATATGGGACTGTCTCAGAACCGCTCATGAAGGGACCATTCAGGTCAAGCAGTCCAAAGTGGATATGCTTACCACTCAATACGAAATGTTCTCCATGAGGGAAGGTGAATCTATTCAAGAGATGCATACCAGACTCACGTCCATCACTAACGAGCTCTATTGTTTGGGAGAAGTGATCAAGCCAAGCAGGCTGGTCAGGAAGGTACTCAGTGTCCTCCCCAAGTCTTGGGAGAGTAAAGTTGATGCGATCACTGAAGCTAGAAATCTGGAAGTCCTCACGATGGATGAACTCATAGGCAATTTAAAAACCTATGAGCTCAAGAGGCAGCAGGACCAGAGCAGGAGTGAACTGAAGAAGGACAAAGGATTAGATCTTAAAGGAGCTCAAGCAAGCTCCAGCGAAGAAGATGAAGATATGGCCTACCTAACAAGAAGGTTTCAGAAAATGATTAGGCGAAGTGGCAGCCTTCCTAGGAGGACAAGCTCGAACAAGGGACCTGGTTACAATGATCTGTGTCACAAATGCGGCAAACCAGGTCACTTTATCAAGGACTGTCCGATGCATAAGATAGATTACAAGGAGTATCTGAGAACCACTGCCGAAAAGGCCCAGAAGAAGGACCGAGTCCCTGACAAGTTCAGAAGAAGAGCTGCAGCCGACAATATAGTCAAGCAAGCTCTAGCTGCTTGGGGGAACTCCTCAGATGAATCTGATAAGGAGGATGCTGTGAAAGATGCTTCTATGATGGCTGTGGAGGATGATGACTCACCCTTTGACTCAATGTTTGCCTTCATGGCAAATTCGGATGGAGATGAAGATGAAGAGGTAACTTTCCTTGACATTAAAAAGAATCTAAAAGACTATAATGGGAAAGAATTGAGGTCGCTAGCTTGTGTGTTAATTGACTCTTTTTATGATCTTACCAAAGAAAAAGAAAGTCTGAATCAATATATAGATAAACTTGAGCTAGAAAAGGCGAACTTGATCTCAAGTTTGGCAGAACTAGAAGAGAAATGTCAAGAGCTAGTCAATGAGCAAAATGCCTTTATTAAAAAGGGAGGGACTAGTGACATGAAAAATGCTCAAAAAGAATTCGAAGCTGAATTGAAAAGGTCACAAGATGAGCTCACTGTAATAATGAAAAGAAACACTGAGCTTGAGAAAAATGTGATCCAACTGAATGCTGAGCTTGAGAGATCGCTTAAATGGAATGCCTCTTCACAGATCTTACAAAAATTAACCGGACAAAGATCTAACTCCGGTGAAGGGTTAGGTTATAAGAAAAGTAGTCCTCCTTATAATCCTCACAGTAAATATGGATCTAATCCTGATAATTTGCTGTGCACACACTGTGGTAGGAATGGGCACCTTAAGTCTAACTGTGTATCGAGACAAGCAGCCTTAAGAAAGACGGTGATTAGTAAAAGAGAATTAGGGACCATAAGGGGACCTGGTTCCAAAATGTCTCAGATCAGGCTGCCTGAGTGGTCCAAAAGAAAATTGATTTATCCTCTGTCTCGGTACTGGGAACTCAAGCAGAAATGGGTTCCCAAGTCTAATCTATAATCTATATGTGCAGGAAGGAGTGAGAGAAAGCAGTCGGAAATGGTATATGGATAGCGGCTGCTCAAAGCACATGACTGGAAATGTTGATAATTTTCTCTCACTCAAGGCATATCAGGGAGGCTCAGTATCTTTTGGGGATGGCAAAAAGGGACACATTCTTGGTGTTGGGAAGATTGGAAAGACACTTGCCCATGCCATAGAAAATGTCTTCTATGTAAATGGACTGAAGTACAGCCTCCTGAGTGTCTCACAAATCTGCGACAAAGGAAATGAAGTCAAATTCGTTTCAGACCAGTGTACAGTGACAGATCTTCAATCAGGAAGAGTTGTTTTGACCGCAAACAGATGCAAGAGCATGTATGTTGCTGATCTTGATTCAGCTGCTAGAAATGGGCTTAACTGCTTAAGCGTGGTGGAGGATGAAGCTACCTTGTGGCACAGAAGGTTGGGACATGTAAGTTCTGTTCTTATCAACAAGCTAGTATCCAAGGACCTGGTTCGAGGACTCCCAAAGGTGAAATTTGCTCAGAGTCAGATCTGTGATGCTTGTGTTCAAGGGAAACACACCAGGTCTTCATTCAAGAACAAAAAGGAAGTGAGCACCTCCAGACCCCTGGAGCTACTACACATAGATCTGTGTGGACCTGTAAAGGTTGCAAGTCGTGGAGGAAAGAAGCTGATCCTTGTAATTGTTGATGACTATTCAAGATATACCTGGGTGATGTTTCTTCGCACTAAAGATGAAACATTCCCCACCTTTGAGTCATTTGCAAACCAAATTCAGGTGAAGCTGAACTGCAACATTGCAGGGATCAGGTCTGATCATGGAACTGAATTTGAAAATGCCAAATTTGAAGCTTTCTGTGCTGCCAAAGGAATCAGTCACAACTTTTCTGCTCCCAGGACTCCACAACAGAATGGAGTAGTTGAAAGGAAGAATCGAACTCTTGCAGATATTGCTAGAACATTGCTCATAGATGGAGGAGTGTCAATGTCATTCTGGACAGAAGCTGTCAACACGGCCTGTTATGTGGTCAATCAGTGTCTAATTCGGCCATTACTTGGAAAAACCCCCTATGAGCTGCTGAATAAAAGGAAGACGATGCTGAACTACCTTAGAGTCTTTGGATGCAAGTGTTTTGTGCTAAACAACGGCAAGGACCATCTAGGAAAATTGGATCCCAAAAGTGACGAGGGAATTTTTCTAGGATACTCATTAAATAGCAAAGCATACCGAGTCTATAATAAACGGACTTAGTGTGTTGAAGAAAGCATCCATGTCGTATTTGATGAAAATGGGAAGCTGAAGAGCACGAAAGCACTGGGTAAGGACGAATTTGAGGAACTGTGGCTGTTCCAAAGAGATGATGTCAATCATGATTCATCTAAAAAACCTGACATCACAAAGAACTCCCTGCAGAATGGAGATCAGACCACTCATGATGAAGCAACAGAACACATCAGAGAAGAGGAGGCAGAAAAGGAAGATGATGCAGAAGGCAACCTAGAAGAGGGACCTGGTTCCAATTCTGGAGAATCTGCTGGAACTGGTTCCAATTCTGAAGAATCTGTTGTAAAGGGATCTAACTGGAAACACAAATCTTCTCATCCTCTTGACAACTTAATGTCTCCATTGGACTCAGGAATGCAGACCCGATCCAAAACTCGAAACACATTTGCCTCATCAGCCTTCATATCACAGATTGAGCCCAAGAACATCAAGGAGGCACTGAAGGATGTGGAATGGGTGAATGCTATGCAGGAGGAGCTGCATCAATTTGAAAGAAGCAAAGTCTGGCACTTGGTTCCAAAACCATCTGATAGAACTGTTATAGGAACCAGGTGGGTCTTCAGGAATAAATTAAATGAGCAAGGGGTCACAGTCAAAAATAAGGCTTGACTGGTTGTTCAAGGGTACAACCAGGAGGAAGGGATTGATTATGATGAAACATTCGCTCCAGTAGCCAGAATGGAAGCCATTCGCATGCTGATTGCCTTTGCCTCTTTCATGGAATTTAAATTGTTTCAAATGGACGTCAAAAGTGCCTTCCTAAATGGGTACTTGAAGGAAGAAGTGTATGTGAAACAACCCCCTGGTTTTGAGGATATTGATAGACCTCATCATGTATACAAGCTGGACAAGGCACTGTATGGACTGAAACAGGCTCCAAGGGCTTGGTATGAAAGACTATCAAAATTTCTTCTTGATAATGGTTTTAAGAGAGGAAGAATTGACAACACTCTTTTTCTCAAAACAAGAGGAAGAAATCTGCTTATTGCTCAAGTCTATGTTGATGACATTATATTTGGAGCCACTCTTGATTCACTCTGTGAGGATTTTGCAACGCTCATGGGAAGTGAATTCGAGATGAGTATGATGGGAGAACTTATGTTCTTTCTGGGGTTACAGGTCAAGCAGGACAAAGCTGGAACAGCCATCAGTCAGCAGAAGTATATCAAGGACCTGCTCACAAAATTTCATATGGAAAGTGCCAAACCAATTGACACTCCCATTGGGACTGCTTCAAAACTGGATAATGATGAACCCGGTCCTCCAGTAAATGAAACTATGTACAGAGGCATTATTGGCTCCCTGCTTTACTTAACAGCCAGCAGGCCAGATATTGTGTTTAGTGTGGGTATGTGTGCTCGATTCCAAGCTTGTCCTAAGGAATCTCATCTGAAGGCTACTAAGAGAATTCTCAGATATCTTAAGGGGACCTCTGATTTAGTCCTTTTCTATCCATCTGGAGGTTCCTTTGAACTTATTGGCTATTCTGATGCTGACTATGCTGGGTACCTGGTTGATAGGAAAAGTACCTCAGGCATGGCTCATTTTCTGGGTTCTTCACTGGTCTCTTGGGGATCAAGAAAACAAAATTCAGTGGCACTCTCAACAGCTGAAGCAGAATATGTGGCTGCTGCTTCATGTTGTGCTCAATTACTGTGGATTAAGCAGCAACTGGAAGACTTTGGAGTCCTGACCGAGTGTGTCCCTTTGATGTGTGACAACACCAGTGCTCTGAATATGGCTAAGAATCCAGTACAACACAAGCGGACTAAGCATATTGACATCAGACATCATTTTCTTAGAGACCATGTTGAGAAGGGAAATATTCGTGTGGAATTTTGCAGGACAGAAGATCAGATTGCAGATATCTTTACCAAAGCCTTGAATAGGGACCAGTTTGATAAAAACAGATTAAGGCTGGGCTTAATCAAAATGAATTAAATTCTCCCTCTTCTCTGTCTAAGTGTTGACTCTCGTTTTTGGCTATGATCTGAATGCAGGTATCCTTGCTAGTTTGTTGTGGATGCGTCTAACTCAGTTCTATACCTCCCTAGGTATACACGCATGGTGGATGTAAGGAAGGCTGGACTTAGACAAGTCAGGGACTTTGGACTGCCTGTTCAACCTCATAAGGGGACCAGGTCCTATCAGGTCAGTATTACTTTGTCACTTATAAACATATCTTGAGAATATTGTAAGAACTGCCCTTCCCGCTTGTTTCTTCCGGTATCCGGTCATAAAGTAAGTGTTATATCTACATCCAGTTCAAAAGTCTCTCTGATTAGACGTGTCATAACCCCTCTTAAAACCCTTTCCACCTTCCATCTTTCCTCTTACCTCTTTAAACTGCTCTCTGCAAATAACCTCTTCAAACTTCCTATTCCTCCATCTCTTACTCACCAGATTTCTTCCAGAGATAGGACCAATGAGTCTACTGAGCTGTCCAGGGAAGCCAGGCAGCTTATCTTGCAGAACCAAAAGGTGTTACGGGGCAGGGTATTTGATCCTGGAATTTGTGACATGGAAGGCATGGCTGAGCTGGTGGAAATGGTCAATTACCAAAGTTGGCGACACTTATTTGTTCCTCCAGTTCCTGTTTTACATGAGAATGAGGTCAGGGAATTTTATCATGAGCTGGAATTTGCTGATAATGGTACTAAGATCTACAGCAAGGTGAGTGGAGTCACCTTCATGATAAATGAGCAGGTTCTCAGTTCCATTCTTAAGGTTCCTAATAGAGGGATCAGGTCTGTCGATGGAGAATGTGCGCAAAGGCGTTTTATTTCCATGATTTCCAAGCTTGACAGAGTCACAGGGGAGAGAGTTCTCAAGAAACAAATGAAGGGTGTGTATCAGCTGCTGTTTGAGTTTGTAAATAAAGTACTTCTACCAAGGGCAGAGAAGAGGACTGTGGCAGGAGTTGCAGATCTATTCCTAATGGAAGCCCTCAGCACATTTCAGCCCATAAGCCTGGCTGGTGTGATGATCAATCACATACACAAAATAATGCATGTCAAAGATGGAAAGCATGGTCTAGCTTATGGATTCCCGCTGAACAAAGTCTTTGAATTTTTTGGTGTAGAATGCGGTTTGGGGATAGTAGGGTCAAAGAAGCAGATGTTTACCCTCTCGACGCTGGAAGAATGTGAATGTGTGATGCGTCGCGGAGGGGCACAGAGTCAGTCAATAGTGTCGGACTTAATTGCCTCGCAAGAGAAGTCCAATATGGAGATAGAACGGCTCACTGCTCTGCTTGTCCAAAAGGAGGCTGAAATAGTTCGTCTGAGGGCGCACCCAGTAGAGGACCCTGGCACCATCTCTGCTCTCAAGGAAGAGAATGAAGCTTTAAAGGCTGAGATTAAGGATTTAAACCAAAAAACTGCTTACTGCCAATGATCCTCTCAAAGCAGAAAATGAAGCTCTGAAGGTTGAGGTCAAGGACTTGACTAGGAAATTGCTTACTGCCCATGAAACCTTCAATGATCGCCTCTCAGCCCTCTTCCACAGACCACCCGACCCAAAATGATGTTCCTATTTTTTTTTATCTCCTTCCTGTTTTGCTCTCTTTCCCACGATTATGGACAGTTCTTGTATGATTCTCTTTTGGTATGTTATGCTAAGTGATAATGTAATGCTTTTCTGATTGCAGGGGTTGGCTGTTGCATTGTTCTTATTGTCTATTAGTTTTTCTGCCTTTCTTATTTCCATTAGTGTCAGTGTTGCCCCAGTGGCCATGAGTTAACTCACCTAATCATTCTTGTCTTGGTTTACTGTTCTTTTCTTTTTTATGATGCCAAAGGGGGAAGATACTAAGACAGGGGGAATTATGGGGGAATTATGCTGAATGACAGGGGGAATTATGCTGACAGGGGGAATACTGTGAAGTGTGTTAGATAAAATGTGCAAAGAAGGTTGTCAAGGTTGTCATCATCAAAAAGGGGGAAATTGTTAGATTACTGGTTTTGATGCTGTCAACCTCACATAGGGACCTGATCCCTTGTGCTGGTGTGACTCATTTTTTAGCTGGACGGGAAAAGACTTTACAGTTGGAAAGTTTGCTTTTTGGCTGTCAGTTGGTGAGAGCAGAAGTGCACAGCAGCACAGCATGGAATCATAGCAGCATCCTAGGCCAAGTTGGTCACATGTGCTTGACCAAAAAGAGAGCTTTCTAGTGGGTATCATTACTAGTCTCTCCTTTTATCCATGTGGCTAGTGGGTATCATCAATACACTCTCCTTCTACCCATGTGGATGAAAGGAAGCTGAAAAGATATAAAGGATAGAACCCAACAACTCTTTCCATAAAGAGAAATCATTCAGAAAAATTGATCTAAAAAATAAGCTTATTCTTCTCTCAAAAGGCAGCCATTGTTTCCTTGTTTCACAGCAAGAATCAAAGAAAAATAACTCAAGTTTAGAGGCTGCCATTGAAGGAGAAGAAGTGCACTGCAAAACAGAAACCTTGTATTTCGTACAAGTTTTATTTTCTTGTTTTTCATGAGTTGTTTTTCTCGTTTTGGTCTGCTAGAGCTAGTAGACATTTTGGCTAGAGTTAGCCTTGTATTTCAGTTGAGTTTTAGCTGAAGTAGAGAATATTGAAGTCTTGTAATAGAGGTATTACAAGTGGGAGGTTAGGAGGTTAACCTCTTAGTTGTGTACTAGGTTTTGTAACTTTTGTTGCTCAGATCTAGTAGTGGAGTTTGAGAAATCCTACGAGGTAGGTCGTGGTTTTTTACTTCCAGTGAGCAAGGAAGTTTTCCACGTAAAACTTCGTGTGTCTTCTTCTTACTATTGTATTTTCGTGTACATGTGTCTCTGCCTCTGTGTAACCTGATAGAGGGACCTGGTCCTGAGTAAGGTGGTCGACCCATATAATTCAACATCACTCCAATAATATATATGATATATAATTTACCACGTTTAACCTTTCGTAAAAGTTTGACACCTTTAACCCTTATACATATGCTTTAAAGTTAGGTTCAATAGCTGTATAATATTTTCTTTTCATTTAATAAACAATTTTTTTTTCATTTCTGAAAAACCATAAATTTACAATTTTTACTACTAAAAATCTTAACTCATGTCAAAACATTTATTCATAAATAGATTTAACATATAATTTGAACCAAGCATGTGGAAGAAGACATGAAAAACTTCAACATATATTATAGAAATTTCATCTCTATATGAGCTTGAAGGCATGAAGAATATTTTTCAATATGTGATACATGACATGGGAGACTACAATATTTGTGAAAAAAACTAGGGAGAGACACGTTCAATTTTAGGGAAAGGAGTACATCAGTACCTACCTTATCCTAATAGGGACTTGAAACATCGTTACGTAACACATAAACTTTAACATTTCAGAGATGACAATGAAAATTTTCTAAAAAATTGATTATATAGAAAAGAGTTTGGGCAATATACCTCAACATCGTCTTTTTTTTTTTTTTAAAGTATACTACGATGTTTAACCATTTTTTTCCTGAAACAGGCAGAGTACTATTTCATACTCTCTCCATTTCTTTTATCATGTTTACTAAAATTATTTGTTATAAAATACTTATCACTTTAAAAAAATTAAAAAAAATTATTTTTTCAACTTCCCTTTAAATTATTATAAAATTATAATATACCATAAATAAATAAAAATTAAAAAATTAATAAAAAATATATTAATTAAATTATATTTTTAAATTAATTTTTTTCTTCAAAATTATGTACTCCATTTTAATTGCTAGGATAAGATTTGCACATTCATTAAGAAAAAATTAATAGGGATAGTAATTTGACTAAAATAATCCTATTAATTTTTTAAAAATACACAATAATAATTCTTTTTATATTTTAGAATATCTTTAGTACTAATAATAAAACTAACAAAATAAAATAAATTATTTTTTAAATTTAAAAACTAATAAATATTTTAAAATAATAATTTTTAATATATCTAATAATTAAAATAAAACAGAGGGAGTAAGTGCTTCACGACTAAAGTGGAATGAAGGTAATATATGTATTGGAAATGTTGATATATTTTTTTTAATCTCTCTTCCAATCAAATGACGGCAAATAAATGTCCAATAAATTTCCACCGTCACTAATGCGCTTTAGCTGTGAAAAGAAAATGTCAAATGAATACATTTATTTAACACATCGCAGGAAAATAAGTTATAATCCATAACTGCCCACTTTAGGCCATGTCTTTGAAAAATACAATAAAATAATTAAATCTTACAACAATTAATATCTGATTTATTAATATTTTTATTAAAATCAAACTACCTCTAATTATATAAATTGAAAAGTAATTATAACCAAATTTAATTGAAATAATTATTTGTTATAATAATATTTTACTTTAATGACGTAATTTCTTCAATCAATTTTTCATATTATATTTTACTTTTCATTCTGTCTACAACAGTAGTGACATTTAGTAGAGCGTCACATTCTTTATTATATCTAGTTCTCTATAACAGTCATACTCAAATATTATATAATAATATTTTATACAAAAAATAGTATGTATAAACTTAAAATATTTATGCTAATCATCTTGATATCATGAACATAGTAAATTTTAAATACAAATATCTAAAAAAAATATATTTAAATAATATCTACCGATTATGATCATAACTTCACGAGAAAAATTACTAATATCTATTTTTTTTATATTCATACTCTTTTTATTTTTTTAATTAAATTAATTAATAAATAAATATTTGTTTTCTTTAGTACACCAAAATCACTAAATTATATTTTATGTACTTTATTTATAATAGTTAAATGTGATCAAATACCAGTACATATACTATAATGATTTTTAAATAAATATATTACTCTAACAAGGTTTAACTAAGGGGATACGTGGGTTGAATGTGATTGGCGGTATGATGTATTAATTTTCTGAAATTTCACCTATTCGTAAATCAAGACAGGTATCATATTTTTTAAATTAAAAGAAAGGAAAATGTGGCCGTCTATGCGAAAAGTAAGAGGGGACACGTGGCTTGATTGTGTTAGTGGATGTGATGTATAAAAAGTGATCCTTTTTATCTCAACCTATTTTTATTTTCTAGGTCTCAGATACAAAAGAATAGTCATTTCCAGCCACTCACAGAGCTTAAATCCCAGATGCAGAAAAGCCATTGAAGAAACAAAGAGAAAATCCAACACATCAACTTCTGTTCTGTGTGAGGAAGAAAAGGTATGTTCTGTCTTCATCTACAAAGGTTAAAAAAAAAGAAAGAAAAGGTCATGGATGATAATTTAAATAATTAATCTTGGGTTTGCTACTTTTAAATCATGGTATATACTTGTGATTGGTTTAAACTTGATCCCATTCTTGTACTAATTAAAATAGTTGCAAACTGTCTTGCTTTTCAGACTCTACTATGAACATAACTAAAAGACAGAACAGACCTTTTAAGATTACATCACCAAAATTCACTGCTGTTTGGCTGAATCGTAAGCTTTATGGTGTATCCTTCCATTTGGGTATTTTTTTTGTTTCACACTTGGGCTGTGTTTGGCAGGAAAGAAAATATTTTTTTTTAAAAAAAATAAATAGTTTAATATTTTATTTATTTATTTATTATGTTTAAAATATTTGTAATATCTAAAATAAAATTACAGAATAGAGTGAGATAGAGTGATGAGTGTTGTAAGTGGGAAAGGGGGTCGGTTGGGATAGGGAGTGGTGAGGGCGAGGCAGGGGTTTGAGCTGATAGTGAGCAAAGGCGGATGTAATGAAGAAGCTATGAGTTTAATTGACTCATAATTTTTGACGCGGAGTATAAATTTATGTGTAAAATTTATTAAAATTATAATAAATAATAGATATGAACTCATGACTTTATAAATATATTGGGTTCAATTCTAAAATCTGAAAAAATTGAACCCATAAATTTTATGATTGTAAGGGTGAGATTGTGACCTTGTTTTAGCTTCTTTTTGTAATGAAAATGTTTTTAAGATTTTTCTGACTAGCTGAATACGAGAGTATAGAAAAATATTTTCTTCGGTACCAAACACACCCTTGGTTTCTGCCATGGTTTATTAAAGGAGGAGAAACGCTTTTTACCAATTTTTTTTTTTATTCATACTATTTAAATCTAAAATTTTTTATTAAGGACGAAAAATTCAATTCACCCCACCGTAATCACAGGTGGTATTTCTGGTAAACTATGCTTAATCGTCTCTGTTAATGAATATTAATATTTTGGTTTTAATTATCATTTTACAGAAAAGAAGACCATAAATTTTCCACCTACAATAAATTTATTAAATGCTCGCACTATATATCTGTAGAGATATGCAGTGAGGGGGTCCTAGTAATTAATTACACATCATTTTATTATTTATATCTAAAATAATGGTGTTGCCTGCCCCCTTAATTTTTATCTTTTTAACTCTCGAAGAGGAATGGTCAAATAATAATGGTGTTTGCCTTCCCAAACGGCAGAAACAAAGTTAATTACTCTCTACGTTTCAAAATAAGTGATGTTTTACATAATTAAAAAAATATTAATGATGTTTTTCAATTTTATTTTTATTTAAGTGAAGAGAGTTTTACATAATCAAGAAAATATTAAAGGGTTACATCTTTTTCAAGATAATTATTAGGCTTAAGTGGATAAAATTATATTTTTTTAATCTAGGAATAAGTAATTTTTTTTAAATTATTATAATAATTTTAATAAAGAGTTATATATAACTCCTAAAATAACATTGACAAATAATTACATAAAGTCTGAAAACAATTAATATTACATTAATTTTCTATATATCATATATCTATATACTGCTCTCCATTGTATAAAACAAAGTTTAAGAGTACATGCCGAATAATGTAGCTAATAAGTTCAAAAGACGGCCTAGACATTAAACGTTGTTGCCACTTGCCTGTGTGTTTTATAATATGCTGTCCTTGACTTGGTCTGTTTGTTTGCTCTCATTATTTGTCAAATGTGGCATTGCATCCACAAAATAGTACTCGTATTTTATGGTTAGGATGATGAATCTAATGAAATGGGCCACCTAACTTGTCTCTGTCTTTTAGCCAAATTTGGTTTTGGTATTGGTTTTATGAATGAAAAAGTAATTGTTAGTCCCCCCTTTGAACCATCCCTAGCCAGATGGTTTGTTCTCATAAAACGGCACACACAGGAGAATGAACATGCATGACTTTCTTTAATAAAATAAATGGATGAATATATATTGATTGACAAGCCCTTTAAGTTCGTTAATAAAGTGTTCTTACCAGATATTTCTGCCTCAAGTTTGAGAAAAGCTTTTATGTGTATTCTTAAGTGTCGTGCCCATTATCATTTTAAAATATGTCTATCGCCTTTAATTATACAGATTAGTTGCAATAAGCTATAAAACCTCATGCGATGTGTATAATTGAAGGATTTGATATATTTTATGTGATTAATTATCTATGTAAAGACGCTTAAGAATACGTGTAGAAACTTTTTCAAAATTTGAGTTGGAAGTGTTTGATAGGAATATTTCATCGATGCTCAATCGAAATATATCATAGTTCGAGTGTTTAAATAAAATTTATTGACAAGTTTACAAGGTTATATATAGATGTATTCTACCAAAACAAATAGATGGAAAATGATGTTTTATTTGTTGAATCAAGAAAGTTGGTTAGACTATTAGCCAGTCAACAAATCCAATTATGGTAGGGACTGCTGTGTTTATACTTACTGTTATATTTGTACAGTTAGCGGCATGTGTTTTAATGTTAGTACATGGGTCATATCACCATGATATACATTCATTAGCAATATTATGTACTGATTGTTACTTTGTAACTACTAATGGTGGGGAAAAAAGACACTAACTAGTGGGGCAGTCCAAGTACTTTTTTTGGTAAAATGGAGGGGGTCACTCATGACAAGGGAATTTGGAAGGATAAGTGCTAGCTACTTGAACAAACATAAATCTTTTCTGGTCTCCTTTTTAGTCTCATTATTGATGGTGAATTTGAATACTATTAGGGGAACGAAAATATTTATGACACAAGTTTTTGGAGTTTGGAACTGTTTGAAATCTTAGGAAAAATACCTGATTCAGTATTCTCATAGCTTGAAGCGTATCAAAGATTAAGGATATTTTACCTAGTGTAGGTGTATCGTTCATAATTTAACAAGCCTTTTTAGTATAAACATAGAAGTACAGAAACTAACAAAGGTTCAATAATAGAGAAAACCCAATGCAATAAAAAATATGGAAGAAGGAATTTCTGTATATCTTCTCTACAGCAAAGAATTGGACAAGTGTGTATAGATAAAAGATTGACAATATGAGAATGACTTATGGCTGAATGTTCCAACCTTTTTAAGGCTATATTGAATATGATTCAATTTCTAATAAGAGCTATTGTTGGAAGAATAAAGATACTGTAACAGCCATCAATGGGTCATTTACAAAGAGATTAAAGATGATTAATGACGATTAATCATGGCTAGTAAAAGATAAAGAATATGTTAAATTTATCTTTGAGATATATTATTTTTTCAAGAGGAAGAACAATATAATATCTAGTGTAATCTCACAAAGTGAAGTCTAAAGATCGGAGGATAGAATGTATGTAGATCTTACCCCTATCAGTTACAGCAGAGATAGAGAAATTATTTTCGATGGACCCTTGGCTCAAGAAAAAATAGTCCAAAGTAGCCTTATGAACAATAATTAACTACATCAAAATTAAATATATAATAGGATAATCGAAGTACAAGAAATAACAAATAGAACCAGAAATCTAAAGACAAGAAATTTCAGGAGCAATACTACGACTACTAGTATGAATGAATAGCAAGATAAGACATTACTATCTACTAACCTCCTATCCTAATTCGAATCCTCCACAACCATCTATATAAAATCATGTTTCCGATCAGATAAAACTGACTCATATTTTGTCTAATCATTTCTCCTCAATATTTTTTCTGCCCGCCTCTTTATCTCTTTGAAAACTATCCATAGCTAAGTTGGAAATTCTTTTTTTTATTGTGCGCCAAAGAAAGGGGTAACAGTGTAAAAATATCTGGTCACTTATAACTATAGTAACCCTTCATAAAATTTGATATTAGCTAACCTTCAAAACAAATTAAGGTATTTGCTACAATATATTTAAATATATTTACTCACAACCAATTATTTGTTCTCTTTGAAAATAAGTGAGGACATGATTCTTCTTATTTACCCTAATTAGAAAATTTGTCCGTGCTTCGCGCGGCTATTAAAAAAAATTATAATAAAATAATTTAAATAAAAAATATTAATTTTTACATATCGATTGATTTTATTTTTTTTCTATTTTTTATGTGTAAGATTGATATCAAACAATAAAAGAAATTTAACTTGACAATTATTGAATAAATTATCCTTTTTAATTTTGATCTTTCAATTGCATATGTCAAATTAAGAGTTTCAAAAATTTAAGTATTTAAATAAGAAAAAAGAAAAAAAATATTCTTATTGCCTTTTGATATTTTTTAGATCACCTTTTTTTTCTTTTGTTATTTTCTTGATAATTATTTTTTCTATTAATTTTGTTTTAATAATATTTTTAATCATGTAATCTTATATTTTTTTGTATTCACTCGAATATTATTTCTCGATTCTCCCTTTTATTTGTTCTCTTTTTCATTTATTAATTTTTGCTTCTTCAATTTCTCCGTATAATTGATAACAATTATTTACATTTCTTAAACACAATCAAGATTGTTCACCTTTCTTTTTCTACTAATTTTATGAGAAAATTTCAAAAATTATTTTTTTTATTAGCATTTTTTAAATATTATTCATGATTTATTGCTATATTAATATTTTAAAAATAACTTCATAAATAATTTTAATTATAATCGATTATTTTTCATAATTTTTTCAAAAAGTTTTAAAGATCACATGCCAGTAAAATGCATTAACGAATGTACTCCAATGTTTCTCGAGAATTATTCTTTATAATTTCTTTTATGAATGACCTTGATCGTATAATTTCATATGATATTTTTCAAATATATATATATATATATATATATATATATATATATTCATTCTTGCAAATGTTTTTTTTACATAAAGAAGCCTTATAAATTTAGAAAGTCAAAACATCAATATAAATATCATCCTTCTTCATAAAAAATAAAAAAATTGAAACATTTATCGCTATTCGAGTTGCATCAACAATAATTCTAGATTTAATTACTATTTTCATCTAATTATCATGATTTTTTTCTATTTTTAAAATATTTACGATCTAACCTTTATCTTATATGTATATTAATTCTTCTTCAAGATATAATTTAGATATTTAACAAAATATATCATAAATTATAAATCATAATATATACTTTTTCTCTTTCTTTTTCTTTCTCATATTCATACCCTTCATAAACTTGTATCCTTGACCAAGAATAGTATCCCCAAGATCATACTGATCTTCTTTTACTTCTTATTAATTTTATAAAAAAATAAAATAAAATTACTTTCTTTCTTGATAAATTCCTCATTACTCATTTATTAATATTCTTTGCCTTGTTTAAACTACTAAGAAAAAATTTAAAATATTTTCAAACTAATCAAGTTATAGTTAAGAATGGCGTAAATGCTAAAAATATAAAAGAACATACGTATAATTTTATTTTGTGAATTTTGAATTAACGTATTTAACTATGCATTTTTGATATTTCATTCTTCTCTGTTTTATGTTTCCCTTTTAAATATTAAAAGTAAAAAATTGTGAGAGAACTAACATTTAATTCTATATGAAAAAAATTGATATTTATATAGACATCTTAAATGTATAAAATTAAAAATTTTATGTTAAATTTATATATCTAGAGATCAATTTTATCATTCTTTTCTTTCTTAATGTTCTTTTAAGAAAACTAAAAAAAAAGTTTTGCAGTTATTATTTTATTAAAATTTAATAATTTAAAAATATTTTAATATTAAAATATAATAATACATATATAAAAAATTACTAATGTATATTATTTAAGTGCAGATAAGTCACATAGTATTATCTATACACCAAGGATTTTTAAGTATCAAACACCAACTATTCAAAAACTAATTACGAATGATTTGTGAATATATATATATGTATACACACTTATAATTTTAACTAAATATTATCTAAAATTCAAAAATTTTCAAGTATCATAATTATTATATTATGAATGAGTTAAGCAATATACCCCAATATATAATTTTTTTGTACCATTAAAAATTAATTACTAATTTTTTTTAGTTAATTTATATATATAATTTTTATTGTATTAGGTACATTTTAATTAGTCACGAAAATTATTTACTTTATTTTCTATGCTATGGAAATGAAATATATGATATATGATATAAATTTTAAAATAGAGAAAATACTCAAAAAAACCACAAAAAGATAAATAGGAATAGAGGTCATAGAAGCATGCCACATCAACATGCCTATAACCTCCTTTTATATATATACACATACATACATACATACATACATACATACATATATATATATATATTGCAATGTAACTTTACTTGTTATTATATAAAATATTATAGAAATAGTTTTAGATTGAAGGGCAAAATGGTCGTTCAATATTTGATAGGTAAAATATGATTTGAAGGATATATTAGTCTTTCAATGTTTGAAGGTTATTTTAGTATTTTAATTTTTCATTTTTTAGATTTCCACTTATATAGTATTAATATTATTTATTTTTATATGATTATTATTAATTAATTATTATTATTATTATTATTATTATATATATATATATTTTATTTTATTTTATTTGTTTATTAGTATTTATTGTTTATTATTTATTTATTATTATTTATTTATTTATTTTAACTTTTCACTTTTTGGCTTCCCAGTTATATAGTAATAAATATATAAATATAATATGATATGCTAAAATATTAATATTTAATTATGTACTTAATTATATTTTAATTTAGTGGAGGCGGCAAAATGGTAATCTAACTTTTTCACTTTTTGACTTCTCACTTATATAATAAGATGATATAGATTCTTATTAGATTAAATTATTTAATTAGATAACATTAAATAACAACAATAATTAAATAAATAAATTAATAAAATAATTTTAAAAATGAGAAAAGAGTCAAAAATATTACCAAAAAAAAATTAGAAATGAAGACCTTCAAAACATCCCACATCAGCATACCTCGATATTTATGAAACTTTTCTAGCATATACCTAATCTAACACATATATCCTAATTTAATCCTAGACCCTTTTATTTTTTCTTAGTTCATGAGCAAAAAATATACATGCATCCCCAATTAATTTTCTAATACATGAACTAAGTAAATCAGGTGATGTAATTGAGATGAATTTAATTTATTCTAAAAATATTTATATAAACTGATTGTAAATTTAAAATAATGTAAAGAATTTTTGTATTAGTAATGTTATTTAATCGGCTTAATATAACAGGTTAATAAAAGAAAAATAAAACCTCACCCGCACCTTCTATGTAGTTGAAGATCCGTAGATGCTATCTTTTCTATAATATAGTTCGATTTTATTATTAATGTAAAAAATTTTATACTATCAGGGTCGTTTAATAGAGTGTATAAGAGTAATGTTAAATAAGATATATTAGTAATACTTGCATTAGTTATGCTGAGGTTATTTCTTATGCAATATTTGGTTTTGTGTGTTAAAAATATCATTCATTGAATAACTTATTTAAAAAATTATTTATTTATAAAAATACCCTCCACAAATAGATAGAAAGGATGTGGAAAAGGTTTTGAGGGGCAATTATTTTTTTAACCATGCTAATGCATACATTAACAATCATTGCATTACTAATATCATGGTTATTTATGCATTAGTTATGCATAGCCTAATACTAAATAAAGTATACAACTAATGCTTGCATTAGTTATACATAGGTTGAAAAAGTGTACACAAAACTAATACTTGCATTATTTCTTTTAATACACTCTACCAAGCGACCACTTAATGTCATCATTTATTAGTATTATTTGAGCTAATGATTTTGGAATTTTGGCTCTTAATTTCTTTTGACAAAAAAGGGGATAAAGGGTGTAATTGTGTTCTTTTTTTTTTTAAATTCTTTAAAAAAATAAGTGAATCTTTTACTAAATTTTTTAATTTTTGATAAATAAGTAAAATTATATTATTTTAAGAATATTTTTATAATTTAGCAAAATTCTATGAAGGTGAAATGGAGTGGAGAATGGTAGCACGATGGTGACGGGGCTGGGATGGTCAAGTGATTGGGGGTTGGGAGTATTGTGAGATTGAGGCGTAGATAATAAACTTGAAATGTCTCTTATTGAACTTGTCTTTTTTATTTTTATTAAAAAAATATTTTTATCTTTTAACTAATCAATATAAAAAAATATAAAATTATTATATTTCCTGCCAAACACACCCAAAGAGAAAAAAAGGACTTCTCCATATGGCCTAGTGGCATTACTCATGTGAACTAAAGTCAAATGAGCCCTATTCAACTATGAGTTCACTTAGATATATAAAGAATAATTTTAGGTACCGACATGTTTTTAGGAACAATTTTTATCATATAAAGATAGTCAATGAAATCATTAAAAAGAAGAATAAATAATTTTTATCGTATATTTTTGTTTCAATAAAATATTTTAATAAATAACATTTTCTTTAAGAAAGTTGATTAAAGATAAATATGTCAATATCATGTTTTTGCTTCTTTTCATATTTTTTTTAAAATATTTAAAATAGTCAACAAAAAATCATTAAAAAGAAGAATAAACAATTTTTGTTGTATATTTTTCCGTTTTTCAAAATAGATAAATTTTTAATAAATAACATTCTTTTAAAGAAAGTTGATTAGAAACAAATTTGTCAATATCATGTTTTTGCTTCTTTTCATATATATATATTTTTTTAAAAATTAAAGATAGTTAACGAAAATCATTTAAAAGAGGAATAAACAATTTTTGTCATATAGTTTTTCTGTTTCAAAATAAATAACTTTTAATAAACAACATTTTTTTAAGAAAGTTGATTAAAGATAAATTTGTCAATATCACGTTTTTACTTCTTTTCATACTTTTTTAAAATTAAAGATGGTAAACGAAAAATCATTAAAAAGAAGAATAAACAATTTTTGTCGTATATATTTTTTGTTTCAAAATAAATTACATTTTCTTAAGAAAGTTGATTAAACATAAATTTGTCAATATCATGTTTTTGCTTCTTTTCATATATTTTTAAAATTAAAGATAGTCAATAAAATTTATTAAAAAAGTAACTTTTTAAAAAATAATTAGTATACTTTTAGACTTTGATTCATTTTAAAGTATAAAAAAGTATGAGAAATTATTTATATTTAAATTAAAGGAGTAATAATACGAGAAAAAAAAAGAGACATAACTTGTTGTAATCTATTTTATACAAAAACAAGTAATTTTTGACAACGATTAATTTACCCCAAATATCTCCTTTTTAAAATCACTATCTAAATTTAGTTTCTATTTTTAAATGTTATGAATGCTAATTAGAGTTATGCAGATATTAATAATATATGAATTAGTTATGAAAAAAATTATAAATTATTTTATGTAGGAATTATTTATGCAGAATTTAATTATTCATATACAAATTATTTCTCCTTCTTTTCTTCATAAAATAATATATAAATTTTTCACATAATTTATACATATATCAGTTATTGAAGTTTTTAATTGCAAATCAAACACCAAATTAATTTTTTATATAAATAACATACTTTATAAGTAACTACTGAATATAATAAAATATTACTCTTATACATAAGTTAATGCCCGCAAAATTCATCTTCAAACCGACTATCAAAGACCACTTCTTTTTTAGGATTGTATTATTTTTATCATATAACTAGTGATGGGAAATAGCTGAAACTAGAATGGACCACTTCTTTAATGACAAAATATAATAATATCATATTTTCGTTGATAACAAAAATAGAAATTTCTATTTAAACGCCACGTCTCACAGTTTATTAATTCCAATCCTATCACGCTGATCCTAATGTATGTCGAGTTTAATTACTAATCAAATCCCATTACCATGTCACAACCATTTTTAGCCACACACTAAATTAATTAATCTCCTCCACCTTCCTTCCTTATATTATTGTTACCCCATTAATTATCTTAATTTGTCCCTAATCCCACCGTCAAAACCCTACCACTAAACAAAAATAAATACTCCCTCCCTCTAAAATTATCTCTCCTAATTATTTTATCACACTTTTTAAAAAAATTATTTTTTTATTTTAAAATAAGTGATATTTTTCAAAATAAGTGGTGTTTCATGTAATCAAGAATACATTAATGATATTCTTTCAATTTTATTCTTATTTAAATAAAGAAAATTTTACACCATCAAATAATTATCAAAGAGATACATCTTTTTTTAAGGTATTAATTAAGGGTATGTTAATAAAAATACATACTCCTCCGTTCCATTTTAGTGGCTAAGCATATTAAAAATAGTTATTTCAAAATACTTGCTAGTTTTAAAATTCAAGAAATAATTGATCATATTTTTTTTCCAATTCTACCCTTAGTACTTATAGTCATTCTAAAATGTGAAAAGAATTATTATGGTATGTTTCTAAAAAATTAATAGGGTTATATTAGTCAAATTGACATTCCTATTACTCCCTCCGTTTCAATATAAGTGTTGTTTTAGCCTTTTCATTTTGTTTCAAAATAAGTGGTGTTTCACATTATCAAGAATACATTAATGATATTCTTCAAATTTACTCTTATTTAAATGAAGAAGGATTTATAAACTACTAAAGAGTTATATCATTTTTAAGGTATTTATTAAGGGTAAGGTGGTAAAAATGAATTTTTTTTTCTAGAAGTGAGTAATTTCTTAAGGGTAGTGTCCAAGCTAACAACACCGCTTAATTTGAAATGGAGGGAGTAATTTTTTCTTAATGGTTGGACAAATCTTTTCCTAGTGATTAAAATTAAATAGATGAAGTATTTTTTTTAGAAATGAGTAATCTTCTTAAGGAGTATGCTCATACTAAAAACATCATTTATTTTGAGATGAACGAAGTATAAATTAGGAGAGTTTCTCTTTACTATTTTACTCTTCACACTAATTTGAATAATCAAAATAATAACAATAATAATATATTCAGTATAATCTCACGGAATAAAATCTGAGGAGTATAAAATGTATATATTACTCTGGAGACTTGAATAACCAAACCATCACAAAAAAATAATTGATTTTACTCTAAAATCTTAAAATAATAAATAATTTGATATGATTATTTTTTAAAAAAATTACTATATATAATAAATAATAAATATGATTATACAGCTCAATACCGTTGCAATTTCCACGACGCCCTAGATAGTGGTCGTTACTCGTGTACCCATTTTCTTCTTCTTCTTCTTCCTCTTCTCCTCTTCTAACTTTACTCTAGAACTTTTCAACTAATTTTCGTCTACTTCTTTGTTTGCTCTAGCAATTGTTCTCCATAGCATTTTTTGCCTTTGAATTCACCAAACAAAAAATAAGAAAAAGAAAATGAGAGAGAGCTCAAGGCAACAGCATCAAACTCAGGTAATTATGATTTCTCCGCTACCTTTTTTTTTTGGTGTTTTTTTTCCTTATTCAATGGTGAGGAATTGCAGAAAAGTTGGGCTGAAAAATTGTGTTTCGGTTGCACGTGCCTACAGCTTTTTTGGCCGCGGGTGGTGATGCGCAAATGGCTCAATATTAGTGCTAAGGATTCTGATTACAGTGCCGACCCTAACTCTGATTCCGGCTCCGTTTCCGATTCCGACCAAGGTTAATTTTCTCATTTTTTTAATTGTATTATTATTGTGCTCTATTATGTTCGAATTGATCTTTCTTTTCTAAGAATTTGAATTCTTAGATTTGCTACTTTTGCTGTGCCGTTTTGTGCTGTGTAGAATTCTGTGACTGGCCGAGGCAATCGGGGTTGAATGATGCAAAAGGAGGTCAAGTTGGTATTGACGGTAATAAAATTTTTTGTCGCTCAATTTAGTTTCAAATTTATCCAAAATATTAATTTTTCTGCTTTGATAGGTTTTTCTGGAAGTTCTTTTTTTGTTTGTGGTGATTTTGCTACTTTGCCGAATTAAATATGTTAAGATGAATATGCCCATGGATAATGACCTTTTGAACTTCATTAGGTATTTATTCTCTTCAAATATTCCACCATCCTAAATGAATGATGGAAAGGGTTCCGAGTACAGAGTCAACAGACCCAACATGATTGATTTTCAGTGTAGATTGGGACATTGATCTCTTAATCTTTTAAAAGTAATCTTCACATGTGCAAGTCTCACTTTATAATAGGTACTGATATGTAAAAATATATGAAATAATTTTGGTAAAAGAAGTGTTTGTTTGATTCACAGATGGTAGAAGTTTCATATAAAGTGGGACAAAGGGAGTACCAATAAGAGTCTACAAGGGATCTAATAGGTGCAAGTGTTCTGAATTTGATGTTTAAGGGAAATGGTAAAATAGAAGGATACCAAAAATACGATGTAGCGGCCTTTTGAATGTTCACATTTACATGCAAATACTCAGGGTTTAAACTTGATTGAATTGCTTTTTATTCATGAAACTTGGCTCTTTGATACGTCATTTTGAACCCTACCATTATTATCTTATCTAATTACTTCAATCCTACTTTCATTTCTATACTTGGTTAAATTGATGGTGACCTTTTATGTCTCAGATGCTCTTCCCAAAATAAGAAGACGGAAGTCAGAAACATTTAGGGCACAGTATATTAACACAAAAGAAATTAGGTATGCATCTTTTGCTTTGAATTTTTGATCCAAAAATACTGTTTCCATATCGGCCCGTGGCATTATATTTGTTTAGCTAGAAAACTTACTGAGTTTGGTTCTTCTAGAGTATGTGTTGGCACATGGAATGTTGCAGGAAGATTTCCTCTGGAAGATCTTGAACTTGATAGCTGGTTGGATGTTAATGAGCCTGCTGACATCTACGTGATTGGGTAAGTATCTCTCTTAGTATGTGAAATCCATATCTGCAATTTATGCATAAAGAGTGTTGTAGATTGCTCTTCACAACATAGGCAGTACATAAAATTGCTCAAGCAAAATGACATTACGCTGGTATGTCACCAGTCACAGCTTTTCTTTTTCAGGGGATAAGGTAGTTACCACCCATAATTAATATTGAAAGTTGAAGAGATGCAATTATATTTCTGGTCTAAAGAAGTTAAATCTGGTCGTCCTACAACTAAGTTGCTCTCCTTCAAATTTGCACTTTTACCTACCGTCAGGTTCATGATAAATTGAGGATGCATGTTCACTTAGATGGTAAAACTCCAATCTCACATACACCCATGCATCACACATACATCAGAAGTTAAAAGAAATCGAGGGATGTTCCTCGGTATTTTCCGCACAATTTTGCACGGGATATATTTCACGAGATAGTCCATCAGTTTTATACACGATTATTTTGAGGGAAAATATAAATATTAGAAACCGAGGCACAAAGTAGATTTTTGTTTTTTGATATTTTGATGTTATTTAAAAAGGCTTCTAAGTTATATTAACTACTCATATTTACATAAACAGATTTCAGGAAGTTATACCATTAAATGCTGGCAATATATTTGGTGCTGAAGATAGCCGCCCGATTTCAGTTTGGGAGGACATCATCCGCGAAAGTCTGAATAAAGTCCCACCGGTGAATAAGTTTAAATCCTTTAGTGATCCTCCTTCTCCATCAAGGTTTAAGCCATCTGAAGACGCCCCTGATATAGAAGAAGAAATCGCCTTTGAATCTGATAGTGGCAGTGAGGAGGAAATTGTCCCAATCAATGAAGAGTGCAGTGACTTTGTTGAAATCAAGGATGGA